>OX235263.1:49448871-51848871 GCA_944472135.2 Trichobilharzia regenti
TATGAGGCGGAAAGAATAGTTATATCGAAAAACACTATAGTTTTATTGGATGTTATAAGTCAAGGAGTGGACTCATTTGCACCATTGAGAACAATTTTGAGCCATATCATCGATTGTCTCCAGCCATTGAATTTTACCGTCCCGAGGACACCAACCAGGAAGTCTAAACCTTCCTAAGTGGCTCAAACTAACTGTTGTAGATTTCATTGACTGATGAGGCTGGCTCTTTTCCAACCTGATCCATCCTATGTCAGCTAAGATTGCCCGTCGAGGAAGGCGGCGGCTAGGCATACGTAATACACACCCTAACCATCTTAATCGATGTGACTTCACAGCTTCGTCTATTGATTTCCCCTCCTTACCTAGCACTCGACGCCTAACCTCAATATTGCTCACCCGATTATACCACCTAACACGGGAGATAGAATGCAGGCACTTATGATCAAGGACATCTAGTCTTTTCATGTCTTCCAATCTGAATGGCCACGTCTCGCAGCCATAAAGGAGGACAAAGTGGACTGCTGAGCAGTACACCCGCCCTTTGGTCGGTAGCCAGCTGGATATCACGTCTACTAAGCCATAGACGGCGTAAACTGGCATATGCGAAACTAGCCCTCTGTATCCGGGCTGAGATTTCGTCAGAGATCAACCCGTTGGGGCTGATGGTACTTCCCAAATAAGTGAAGCGGTCAACGTGCTCTACCACTTCACTCCCTATTTCTAAACTAGGAATCAGTGTGGTCCAGTCCTGTAACATCATCTTGCATTTGGCGGGAGCGAATCGCATGCCGAACATTCGTAGATTGCAGCTCAAGGTGTTTAGAAGACTCTGCATTTTTTCAGCGTTTTCATCTAGAAGGACTATATCGTCTGCATATTCTAATTCGAGATTATTCCCTGGTAGCAAGTCAATTCCTGAGTCTCTGAAGTGAGTTAGGGTTAAATTCATTAGTACGTCTATGATGAAATTGAGTAGGAATGGGGATAATGGGCATCCCCGAGGGACGCCACTAGTTGTCACCAGTTCAGATGACAACTCGCCGTAAGCTCTCACCTGCCTTGATCAGTGCAATGTATTTTCTCTGCATTCCTTTCACAGCCAGGCATCGCCAGAGTACCTCTCGATCGACAGAATCGAATGTCGCCTTTAGGTCAAGAAATATAACGATTTCAGGATTTCATCATGAGCTGACATTAGTTAGAGAACCATTGGAAAACCTAGGAGTACTGGACAGCTGTTTCATCCTAGTTTGGGACTCTTCAGCAGTATGCACCCACCGGAATTCGAACCAAAGACCTTCCGGTTACAAGGCGAGCTCGTATACCATTAAGCCACTGGGACCCGATCCAATGGTCCTTGAATTCTAACTTCTGCCAATTCACCACATAGCGCGACCGCTGTCCAGTACTCCCAGGTTTTCCAATGGTTCTCTAACTAATGTCAGCTCATGAAATCCTGAAACTAATCAAATCCCTACAAACCAACACTTGGAAATATAACGATTGTTGGACGCCGGTAAGAATGCCTATGTTCTAGAATCTGTCGTAGGGTGAAGATATGATCAATACACCCTCTTCCTGGTCTAAAGCCTCCCTAGTTCTCTCATGTTTGTATCTCATGTGGACCGCCCAGTCTACGCAATATTATTAAGCCTATGACTTTAGACACTATATTAGTCAAGCTGATCCCCATGTGATTATCACAGAAAGACTTGTCTCCCTTCTTGTATATAGGGACACTCAATGAATTACACCAACTCGACGGGACTTCCTCTGATTCTCAGACTGCGAAATACCTTAGTTAACGTAGACATTAAACTTTCTCCGCCGTACTTAAATACCTGTGGAGTCATTCCATCGGGTCCCGCAGCTTTGCGCCGTTTCAGACTAGTGGCAACTTTACTTGAAAGATCCTCGAAGATCACCTTAGTCTCGGGGAATTCTAGCTGAGGATGGGGAGATTGTCTAAGCTTTGGTATTTAGCTGGGCTTCAATAACCAAAAATTCGATTAAAGTAACAATGTTTTGTAATATTAGTGGTCAAACCCAATTATTATATAATCTATCTGTAGCTTCCAAAAATATTACTTGCATCGATAGAGAAATAGGAAATTAGGAGAAAGAGTTATATTATCGTTTTTATATGTAGACATAAGTACTACTTTTTACTGGCATGATTATTTTGCGAAATTCTTGTGATATTTTGTCTTGCAAATTGTTTTAGCCTGACAGTATGTTTCTGTGAAGTAAGCGCAAGAATTTGTCAATCGTATCTCTGTCTATTTTTGTATTGACAGTTTAAATTCAGGAAAGCAAAACGAAACCCAATAAGTTTACCATCTGCAAGAGTGGCACACAACAACAAATCTCAATTAAATTTAATTAGTGTTACTCCTATGTAGCACTGACAGAAATATCTGTTACTGTGATTTCAAAAAATCAACTTAACGTCAAACTAAGTATACACTGTAACAAATAGTGGATTTACTATTCATTTAAGTATAAAACTCAGTATACCTACTCTAAATGTTTGTCAGGTGGTAGTTTGAGGCGTTAGATTTGTCAGGTCGTTAATGGATAAGTTCCATAGTCATTCTAGACATCTTTGACATAAATCTGAAAAAGAAGTGAGCTAATCAAAATCGTCCCACAAGCTATCTTTTGGCACATCTTGATGCCCAGGGACATGATTATTCTTTTGTTACTGTTTGTATGTGTGGTTCAACAGGTTACTTCAATGACATATTTTACCTCATAATTGATTTCTTTCATGGTTGTAGATCAGTTCAATGTATCGCTAGACTGCAAACTGATCTAAGTGCTAAGCTTCTAAAAGTCACTGCGTATCCTGTGTCTAAGATTTTCACAAGTTTAAATGCATTTCTCACTTCTTACATAATATTATTTAAATGGGTGTTAGAAACAATATGCATTACTGAGTAGTGTAAGTTGTCTAACTTACAATATTAATATTTCCCTCTTTTCTCATTAAGTCCACTGGTATTTTGGTTATATCCAAGTACTCAGAAAGCATTTATATTCGTCAACCGAGATAATTGCAATAGGAAGGTAAAGATTAGACATAAACATGATACTGACAACTGTTTTAAAACAACTTATTTCTGTAATTTTTCATTAGATGTTACCTGGTTTTGAATGTTGTAAACAACTGACCGAATGAATCCAGTGGATACAAAAGAGAAGTTTAAGTAACTTCTACAATGTACAGGAAGATTTTGTGGTCGAATATCAAACTCAAGTACGTGTACTGCGTGCTTTTGGGGATCAAGAGTATCATCAGGATCAAGTCAACAATACGGTTTTAGTGAAAAATGTTTAACTCCATTATCAATTCATGGTAGGCTATATCTTGGATTTTTAGCCATTCTACCTGTATTATTTCTATCATTAACATTGCCAACAACTGGTTCACAAAACCAAATATTCACTAAAAAACCAGAGAAAAATGTTGTTGCAAAAAGTCAAGAGAATATGCACGGTCTGCCTACACGTTCAGTTGAACATAAGACATGCAATAAAAAAGCATGGATTCTGTTTCTTCTCTGTATTTTTGTCCACACATGTGCAAGTTTAATAACTGTCATTCTGTACCCACCGTTTGGATCACTTTCATTGTATCATTGTGGTGTGGAAAAAGTTGAAGATTTCTATGCTCCTTAACTAGCAGCTCCTGATTGTTCTTCTGAAGTCAACTTTCCATTAACCTCTTTGCATATTGTATATTACTCCATTAGTGCTTTCATCTGTCTTTTAACTTATCCATTATTATTTATGGTAGCATTTCGTGATTGTACATGGTTAAAACATCTTTACTATGCATTATATGCCTACCCAGTGATATGCATTTTTGTTCTTGTTTTCGGTGATGTATTATACTTTGTTTTCCCGTATTTACTTCTTTTTGTCAGTCTACTAGATTCACTTTAACGATTTCCTCTAGTGTTTGACTATTCAATTGTTCATCCAGATGCCATTATTCGACCTGTTTGTAATCCATTAATTCTTGTCAAGGATATTATTCGTTCTCCAGGTCAATATTTTCTTTTTATTTTAATTAATCTGTTATCTACCGGTTATGCTTTATTATCGTTTTTAGAAGCATTTAACTGGTGTTTACTATTAGCACTACTACCAGTTACATTTTATATTCTAACTCTCCCGTTGTCTCATCCATTTCTTCATCATGATTGTGAAAGTACACTTAGCAGAATGTGTAATATAACATTTAAACAACATAATATACCTACTTCAAGTAGTTCAAAACATCCAGTGAGTAATTTAACCAGTCGTACAAATTTATTTAGAACATTAAGAAATACATCCGATTAAAATATCCCACCCACCTTCTTTCAGGGCATACGTGAAAGAGATATGGCTCAAGGGTTCCGGGTTCGGATATCGTTCAACCTACTTCACCCTGGTTGGTGTCATCAGCCCTCAAACCTCATGAGAATGACTCATAGCCCAGTACCGGTTAGCTGAGTCCTAACAAAGCAATCAGTTATCCTTCTATTTTTTGTTATATTTTGCATTATATATTTCATCCATGAATTTTGTTTTACCAATTATTTATTCTTATCATTCATGAATAAGTACCCAACTAAGCTTGTTAACAGATTTTGCTTTAACTAGAGATAAGTTAAAGAAATCAACACACATACACACAATTTAACTTCTACAAAAAATATGTTAGCGCCATTCTATGTAATACCTGCTCTAAGTTGAAACTCATTTGGTTTGCTTGTATCGGTTAGACTACATTTTACTTCCGTTTATGTGTAATCTCAGAATTATTTCAATGTTTTTCTAAATATATCGTGATGTGATTCTAGGTATTGTTGCTAATATTTTATAGGTGTATAGGTTGAATAAATAAATGCAAGGATTTCCATTCTCCTTTTATGTGTATGAAAGACATTAATTAGTCTGTCGGAGAAAAATTAAGTTTTGTATACAGTTCAGTGCCTAAAAAGTTACATCGATGCTAATTATTCGATCATTTGCTGTAAGTGATGGGAAGGTAGTAATCATTTTTTGTGTGTCGGTGGCACAGCGGTTAGGATGCTCGTTAACCAACCACATGGTCCGGAGTTCGATCCTCGACCGACGCACACCCGATATCAATGGTCGGCCTGCAAAAATCGGGCTACCGATATCACAAGGTGAAAATTTCATACCTGTATCAAAAATACTATGTGGAGCCAATCTATAATAATATATATATGGAAAGTGTAAGTCGTATTGACCTGCTTTGTGTGCTCATGGAAGTGTGTGTGCGGTTATTCCTGTCTGGTTGCCCACACTGTGGAAGTTGATTTCTTCTTGGAATACTTGAAAATCTGGAAACATAGTTTGAGTAAATTAATTCTAAGTGAGGTACTTGTAAGAATGAATTTTAAAAAAGTAGGAAACATGTGGTGAGTACTAATCGTATTCAACCAAAAGAAAAGAGAATCTTCGGTTCCCTTAAACTATTTAAGTGTTGTGCAAAATTAAGATGATGGTGCAATAATCAAGCAAAGATCTCACAACGGTCTTTGATACCGAATAGTGCATTTATTACTTCAAGTGCATTTTTTAAGAGTTAAATCTGTGGCGTAAAAAGACATCTGCTTACCGATATAACTCAACATTCACCGAAAGTTTTTGACATATAGTGAAATGAAAGCTCTACAGAAGTCATCTAGTGCTATCAGCAAGATACTCATGATTGTCGGCAAACAACGAACCATTCTCTAACTGATATCAGCTTGTGATCCAACCTGCAACCAATTAAATCCTTGCAAACTAACACTAGCGACTGGCCATATATAGGAAATACCTGGAGTTCTAGTAAGAAGTTTTAACCAGCCCGGTCCACCAGGTCAGGCAAGAGGGCAGTTACTCACCCATGACAAAGGCTGGCAGTTGCGCTAAATACATCACGAATTGGCAGAAGTTGGAACTCATGGACCGTTGGGTCAGGTCCCAGTGACTTGGAGGTTTACTAGCTCGCCTCGTGACCTGAAGGTCCTGGGTTAGAATCTCAGTGAGTGCGTCGTACCGATGAAGAGTCCCAAACTAGGACGAAACAGCTGTCCAGTACTCCCAGGTTTTCCAATGGCTCTCAGCTCGTGATCGATCCTATAACTGAATTCAGTCAATTTTGCTATCCTTACTTTCCTGTCATCTGTTTGTAATTTATATACGCAAATAAGTGACTGAAATTGTGTCTTCAAATAACTTAAATGAATATTATTACAAACAGGTAGGTGGATTACGTCTCGAAATAATGTTAGTAAGCGAACCAGAAAACTCTAGACAGTTGTTTTCTCCTGGTTCTAGACTGTTCAGCGTAACCCCACCAAAGAACTATTTCAGGTTACAAAGAGAGCCTCTGGTTCACTACCCAAATAATTCATAAATTCTAACTTTTGGCGATTTCCGATATGCCACACACTGATTTCTATTGGTAATTGAATCTACCTTCAAACCAGTTAAGTCTTCACAAACTAAACACATGAAAATACCATATAAGTGCTACATCTGAATACATTTTTGTCACCTTCAATATATTTTGTTTAAACGTGATTAGTGAACTTATTGATTTAAATAAAAATAAGCATTTCTAGACATTTTTAGCTAATTAATCACTGTAAGAAACTCAAAGTAGATATCTTGTTCTATTTGTGTGTGTTGTTCAAAACTCATCGATCAGTTGTACAAAATGGTCACTTATGTATTAAGTACGGGACCTATGTACATTGTAATTTGATATTAGATGCAAGGAGACAATCTCCAGAACATACTCCTAACAAGTACTGACAATAAAATTATAGATTGGCTAAGTAATGTTTAGAGAATTCATTTTAAGAAATAATAATTTTCACAGTACTAAGCTTTTTTCCCTATTCCTGTAGTTCCGACTATAACAGAGCTCTAGGCTCGAAGTTTAGAAGTGAGTCGGTCGAGAGTCGAACCTTGAACCAAGTACGTGGTTGGTGACCATTGAACCACCGATGAACTATACTCAGAGGTATGCATTTCTGAAAACTTTGAAAGTTGATGTGTTTAGTTTATCTATGAACGAATTGGATACGCTTATGGGAAATAGATAAAAAGTAAAAGATTAATTTGCCAATATTTAGGAATTTGTAATTGCCTACGTTTCAATATAGACAATGAATCTGTCACACACACATACATTACATCTTTGTAGAACAATATTCTTTTGAATATTTTACAGATAATTGTGAATGCGGATTCGGGATTTCTTGGAGTAAAGTTGTTGAATTAAAGTCACAATCAAAACATTACAATAAAAAGATGCAGGTATTTGTAAATGGTAAGTCCCAAGTGGGACAAAACGCACATACATCCACGGTTTCATCACTAACCTCCATCAGTCATATAACATCAAATTGAGGTAATAAAATTGACCTCATCTAGAGAGACGTTTTATTAGTCCAAATACCAATAAACACCATTGATTTCGATCTATTTAGAAACAAATGACAAGAAATTTACAAGTTTCAATAAAGCTAAGCTAATTTCGTCATTTAGTAGACTGTTTTGAAAAGCTTTTCGTGAAAGTTTGTTTCCGAACCTCAGTTTATTCATCTTTTGATTGAAAGTAGAGTGTTGTGTGCAGCGCAGTTATCTGAAAAAGGGATACTTTGAAATATGTGCGTACAGTTACACTACATTCTGTTATTTGATGGAAGGTGAATCCAAGATGTGCATTACTTCCTACTCGGGATTCGTCAGCCGGATATACCTGTATTCCCCAGTGAGTGATGGTGATTTCACCGACGCTGGAACCCAGTGTCATAATTTCAAACACCAATGTATTTAGTTTATACATTCATATTCAGATAAAAAGTACAAATAGACATTGTCAGCTGAAAGAGATAAACCAGTAGAAGCATAATGATAAATAGACAAGCCGATACTATCCATAGTGTGACAGACACATCAAATGTGTGGTTGTAAGAATATTTACAGTCCTACAAGAGATCAATCGTGAGGCCGAATAGCTCACTGGTAAAGTCTCTGACTGCAGCACTGGGTGATGCGGGTTCGGGTCTCAGAAGGGACATGAGGTTGCAGGTACGCCTTGCTGACGAGTGCCAACTAGCGCTAAACCCAGGTCAGGCTGGGCTTCCTACTGATTCCTTCCAACTATCTAATATCATCAAATCAGTTATCTCTTATTGTGGTTTAATTCAATACTAAGTCAAAATAATCGTAGTAATTATTGTTTCTGTAATACATGATGATTTCAGGTGGAAAGAAAATCCGTGTCACAGCAGAGTCTGCAAATTAATAGTCCGCTGCTATACCAGTTGGACTACCGGAGCTCAAATACCTCGGGTAATGCCCATCTGTCACATGACTGGTGAACAGGATAATTGTGATTTAAATCTTTTAGCTACTTATATTTTCATTTTACTTGAAAGCACCACCTATTGCACCAGTGGCAGTTTGCCAGAACAACATAGCCTCAAAAAACCTTAACACCTACTATTTTTTGTTTTGCCCGGATTTAGTCGATTCTAAGATTGGCCACGAAATTACTATAGTTAGAGGACAATTGAAAATCAGGGAGTAGTGGACAAGTGTGTCATCCTTGCTTGAGACTCTTCACAGTACTTAGCCATGCTGAATGTGAGGAAAAATACTTACTGGTGACACTAGATTACACTACTTGTTTATATTTCGAATTGGCCGAAGTCAGCATTCACGATTCATCGAATTCCGTCCCAGTGCATGAGTTGTTCAACGACCTGACCTAGTAACCCAAAGGTCCTGCATTCGATTCATAGTTTAGTCATAGGTGCATGTTGCTAAAGAGTCCAAAGAAGAAGGATGAAACAGTTGTCCAGTACATCCAATTGAAGTTAGTTTGTGACCGATCGTCAAATGATTGTTCAGTTTTAAAAAATCGTAATTTGTTCCATTGATTATTATGGGGAAGTTAGTAGCAAACAGATTCTCAAAATAAAATGAAATCATTTTATTTTATGACTGCTTAACCATCTATCCAGATAAGCATAGAGTATAAGCTTTAAAAACAAATTTAAGGTGCATGCGAAAGTCCCGACATACGAGATTACCATCAAAACCGAAAACAATTTATGCCTAATAGAAAACACAATACACCAGAAGTACGTTGATAAGATTTAATAAAAATATGTACAAGAGAAATGAACTAAAAATTCCGGCCGATAACTGCTACCTTATCGTGGTGGTCGGGCTTGAATACCGTAATGACCCAACATGCTAAACTGACTGGCACTCTGTCCCTGCAGGTCCCACTATGTCAGGAAGGTTGTTTGGATATCGGTTAAACTAAAAGCAGTTACCATAGGGTACATGGGCTCCAGTATCAAATCGGATCAAGTGGGGTATGAACCCATATGGGTCACCGGAAACCATGAGAATGCGACTCCTGACGCTGCTCCGCCGCCTTATGGATTAGACTCGGGGGATGGTCCCTTAATAAAACCACCTGCTTCGGTCTGGGCACCCGGGCAGTATCTCAGCCCTCACACAATGAAGTGAATGAAGCAACAAACAATCAGTGAAACTTATCGCGTGCTATTACATGTGTTGCGATTTCCTTCTTTCTTCCCTTCCCGATGATAGTTAACGAATACTGTTTGAACTTGTTAAGCATGACTGTTTTCCTCCCAGATGAAGTTCTTTATCCGTTCTCTACTTATGTATATATTTTTCTCTCTTCTTTCATTGTTTTTATCTATGTTGTTGTAGTATTATTGTGTGGTGCATCCTTCTTGGTGCCATATTGTACCAAGTTTTTATGTGCTTAAATAAATAAATAATAATAAATACTGAAAATTCGCATTTAAAGTGAAAGAAAAGAAGAAATAATACCACAGGAGACAAATTTCTTTTCAATGTTTCATCTTCAAATAATGTACAGTAATGATACTTCCAGCCAATTAAGAATTCAAGAAAATATTCAAATGACGGAAATTACGCTTTGAAAAAAATCCACGTGCTATATGAAAAATATAAAAGTAAACAGTTGCGTCCTCACATACATGGTAATCTCCAATCAGAACAGATGAAAATTCAAAAAGCCCCAGAAAAAAAATATGTAACAAGGCAATCAACCAAAAAAATTACGACCAAAAAATATTGAAAAAATGAAAGAGAAAGCAGAAGCGAGGAAAAGGCTAATGAGAAGAATAAGAACGCAAAAAAAGTATCACAAAAATTGTCCAAATATTAAAGCAAAATGACAAATACCACAACATTCTCAGCAATGATAGGAGGCGATGATGAATGTGATAATGGTGTGATTGTGTGTTGGTGCTGATTGTGGTTGATGGTTGTATGGTGAAAAGAGGAGGCGGTCTCCACGCGCGGACCGGGCTGTCACATGGCCACCATTCACAGGCGCTATCCCGCTACCGCACCACGCGGGGACTTTTGCCTGCTGGGTTTCCCCCCTGGGCCGGTGCGCCCCTCCTTAGTCGACCTGGACAACCCGTCCTCCGACAGGTCATCCATATCGGCGCCGTGCTTAGCGTGGACGCCCGATCAACATGAGCAGCCATATGCCAGAACTCCCGGTCCCGCGAAATTCCGCACCCTGGCCTCCAAGTAGCTAGATTACAGGCGCACGCCACCACGCCCAGCCGTCCTATTCCATTCCACTCAACTATATCAATCACATCAACACTAGCAGTCTACACTGATTGCACAGATCACTCACAGTCAATAGCTTCACCACAACTATCAACCAAATTCACTCACTCATTCATTCCATCTACCACCAAGACAACCGACACGAGATAGAGTCTCATCTGTTGCATATCACACTGACTCATCGACTACTCTCAATTTCGCCTACCACATATGCATCGGAGACTGCCACATCTGCACCGACTAATATCATACATACAGCATCACTCATGTTACACCAGAAACACGATACAATCTACTCCGACTGGCTCCACAAACAACACCATCTACACACTGGGAGAAGACGCTGGGTGTGAGATGAGATGAGATGAGACGAGACGAGATGAGACATTGTAGAGGAGTGACATGCATGAGGAGCTGTCTACATTTCCTAGAGTTGAGTAGGAGTGAAGGATGGTTTGACGAAGGAGACAGCCAGGGTGTAGTACTGTGTGCCACTCAAGGAGTAGTAATGCAGGAGAATCGACTGTACGTACATTATATGGATTAGAGGAGAATATTGTGATTATGTGTATAGCTGTGGATGTGTGCTTGTGTTTGAATGTGTGGGAATGAGACACAGGCATGGAGTGTTCGTTAGTGACACGAAGTGAGGGATTGTGGTGTGGATTGAGAGGCAGTTTGTCAATCAATGAGCTTCTAAATGTCTGTGTGTGTGTGTGTGTGTGTGTGGTGATGTGAGTGTTTTAGTACCTGGTGAGAACATTTATCTATGTGGTTGTGGTAATAGTTTGTATGTTGTAGTTGTGATTCAGGATGTTGAATTGGCGACAAATGGTGTTAATATGATGTCATTGTTGTGAAGTGAGTGAATAGACAATGTATTTTGACGGTGGTTTTTGGATTGATGTGTAATGATGATCAGTGGTCGGTGGTGGAATGATTCAACGGGCTTGCATGATGTTGTCATAGAGAATGGCGATTGTTCAGATTTAGTTTGTAGGTGATTGGGTGAATGAGTGAGAGAGTGACTGACTCACTGATTTTGTATGTGCGTGCGTGCATGTGCATGTGTGTGTGTGTATGTGCGCGTGTGTGTGTGTGTGTTTCCCGTTGAACTGTGGGTAATAATAGGAGGCGATGATGAATGTGATAATGGTGTGATTGTGTGTTGGTGCTGATTGTGGTTGATGGTTGTATGGTGAAAAGAGGAGGCGGTCTCCACGCGCGGACCGGGCTGTCACATGGCCACCATTCACAGGCGCTATCCCGCTACCGCACCACGCGGGGACTTTTGCCTGCTGGGTTTCCCCCCTGGGCCGGTGCGCCCCTCCTTAGTCGACCTGGACAACCCGTCCTCCGACAGGTCATCCATATCGGCGCCGTGCTTAGCGTGGACGCCCGATCAACATGAGCAGCCATATGCCAGAACTCCCGGTCCCGCGAAATTCCGCACCCTGGCCTCCAAGTAGCTAGATTACAGGCGCACGCCACCACGCCCAGCCGTCCTATTCCATTCCACTCAACTATATCAATCACATCAACACTAGCAGTCTACACTGATTGCACAGATCACTCACAGTCAATAGCTTCACCACAACTATCAACCAAATTCACTCACTCATTCATTCCATCTACCACCAAGACAACCGACACGAGATAGAGTCTCATCTGTTGCATATCACACTGACTCATCGACTACTCTCAATTTCGCCTACCACATATGCATCGGAGACTGCCACATCTGCACCGACTAATATCATACATACAGCATCACTCATGTTACACCAGAAACACGATACAATCTACTCCGACTGGCTCCACAAACAACACCATCTACACACTGGGAGAAGACGCTGGGTGTGAGATGAGATGAGATGAGACGAGACGAGATGAGACATTGTAGAGGAGTGACATGCATGAGGAGCTGTCTACATTTCCTAGAGTTGAGTAGGAGTGAAGGATGGTTTGACGAAGGAGACAGCCAGGGTGTAGTACTGTGTGCCACTCAAGGAGTAGTAATGCAGGAGAATCGACTGTACGTACATTATATGGATTAGAGGAGAATATTGTGATTATGTGTATAGCTGTGGATGTGTGCTTGTGTTTGAATGTGTGGGAATGAGACACAGGCATGGAGTGTTCGTTAGTGACACGAAGTGAGGGATTGTGGTGTGGATTGAGAGGCAGTTTGTCAATCAATGAGCTTCTAAATGTCTGTGTGTGTGTGTGTGTGTGTGTGTGGTGATGTGAGTGTTTTACTACCTGGTGAGAACATTTATCTATGTGGTTGTGGTAATAGTTTGTATGTTGTAGTTGTGATTCAGGATGTTGAATTGGCGACAAATGGTGTTAATATGATGTCATTGTTGTGAAGTGAGTGAATAGACAATGTATTTTGACGGTGGTTTTTGGATTGATGTGTAATGATGATCAGTGGTCGGTGGTGGAATGATTCAACGGGCTTGCATGATGTTGTCATAGAGAATGGCGATTGTTCAGATTTAGTTTGTAGGTGATTGGGTGAATGAGTGAGAGAGTGACTGACTCACTGATTTTGTATGTGCGTGCGTGCATGTGCATGTGTGTGTGTGTATGTGTGCGTGTGTGTGTGTGTGTGTTTCCCGTTGAACTGTGGGTAATAATAGGAGGCGATGATGAATGTGATAATGGTGTGATTGTGTGTTGGTGCTGATTGTGGTTGATGGTTGTATGGTGAAAAGAGGAGGCGGTCTCCACGCGCGGACCGGGCTGTCACATGGCCACCATTCACAGGCGCTATCCCGCTACCGCACCACGCGGGGACTTTTGCCTGCTGGGTTTCCCCCCTGGGCCGGTGCGCCCCTCCTTAGTCGACCTGGACAACCCGTCCTCCGACAGGTCATCCATATCGGCGCCGTGCTTAGCGTGGACGCCCGATCAACATGAGCAGCCATATGCCAGAACTCCCGGTCCCGCGAAATTCCGCACCCTGGCCTCCAAGTAGCTAGATTACAGGCGCACGCCACCACGCCCAGCCGTCCTATTCCATTCCACTCAACTATATCAATCACATCAACACTAGCAGTCTACACTGATTGCACAGATCACTCACAGTCAATAGCTTCACCACAACTATCAACCAAATTCACTCACTCATTCATTCCATCTACCACCAAGACAACCGACACGAGATAGAGTCTCATCTGTTGCATATCACACTGACTCATCGACTACTCTCAATTTCGCCTACCACATATGCATCGGAGACTGCCACATCTGCACCGACTAATATCATACATACAGCATCACTCATGTTACACCAGAAACACGATACAATCTACTCCGACTGGCTCCACAAACAACACCATCTACACACTGGGAGAAGACGCTGGGTGTGAGATGAGATGAGATGAGACGAGACGAGATGAGACATTGTAGAGGAGTGACATGCATGAGGAGCTGTCTACATTTCCTAGAGTTGAGTAGGAGTGAAGGATGGTTTGACGAAGGAGACAGCCAGGGTGTAGTACTGTGTGCCACTCAAGGAGTAGTAATGCAGGAGAATCGACTGTACGTACATTATATGGATTAGAGGAGAATATTGTGATTATGTGTATAGCTGTGGATGTGTGCTTGTGTTTGAATGTGTGGGAATGAGACACAGGCATGGAGTGTTCGTTAGTGACACGAAGTGAGGGATTGTGGTGTGGATTGAGAGGCAGTTTGTCAATCAATGAGCTTCTAAATGTCTGTGTGTGTGTGTGTGTGTGTGTGTGTGGTGATGTGAAGTGTTTTACTACCTGGTGAGAACATTTATCTATGTGGTTGTGGTAATAGTTTGTATGTTGTAGTTGTGATTCAGGATGTTGAATTGGCGACAAATGGTGTTAATATGATGTCATTGTTGTGAAGTGAGTGAATAGACAATGTATTTTGACGGTGGTTTTTGGATTGATGTGTAATGATGATCAGTGGTCGGTGGTGGAATGATTCAACGGGCTTGCATGATGTTGTCATAGAGAATGGCGATTGTTCAGATTTAGTTTGTAGGTGATTGGGTGAATGAGTGAGAGAGTGACTGACTCACTGATTTTGTATGTGCGTGCGTGCATGTGCATGTGTGTGTGTATGTGTGCGTGTGTGTGTGTGTGTTTCCCGTTGAACTGTGGGTAATAATAGGAGGCGATGATGAATGTGATAATGGTGTGATTGTGTGTTGGTGCTGATTGTGGTTGATGGTTGTATGGTGAAAAGAGGAGGCGGTCTCCACGCGCGGACCGGGCTGTCACATGGCCACCATTCACAGGCGCTATCCCGCTACCGCACCACGCGGGGACTTTTGCCTGCTGGGTTTCCCCCCTGGGCCGGTGCGCCCCTCCTTAGTCGACCTGGACAACCCGTCCTCCGACAGGTCATCCATATCGGCGCCGTGCTTAGCGTGGACGCCCGATCAACATGAGCAGCCATATGCCAGAACTCCCGGTCCCGCGAAATTCCGCACCCTGGCCTCCAAGTAGCTAGATTACAGGCGCACGCCACCACGCCCAGCCGTCCTATTCCATTCCACTCAACTATATCAATCACATCAACACTAGCAGTCTACACTGATTGCACAGATCACTCACAGTCAATAGCTTCACCACAACTATCAACCAAATTCACTCACTCATTCATTCCATCTACCACCAAGACAACCGACACGAGATAGAGTCTCATCTGTTGCATATCACACTGACTCATCGACTACTCTCAATTTCGCCTACCACATATGCATCGGAGACTGCCACATCTGCACCGACTAATATCATACATACAGCATCACTCATGTTACACCAGAAACACGATACAATCTACTCCGACTGGCTCCACAAACAACACCATCTACACACTGGGAGAAGACGCTGGGTGTGAGATGAGATGAGATGAGATGAGACGAGACGAGATGAGACATTGTAGAGGAGTGACATGCATGAGGAGCTGTCTACATTTCCTAGAGTTGAGTAGGAGTGAAGGATGGTTTGACGAAGGAGACAGCCAGGGTGTAGTACTGTGTGCCACTCAAGGAGTAGTAATGCAGGAGAATCGACTGTACGTACATTATATGGATTAGAGGAGAATATTGTGATTATGTGTATAGCTGTGGATGTGTGCTTGTGTTTGAATGTGTGGGAATGAGACACAGGCATGGAGTGTTCGTTAGTGACACGAAGTGAGGGATTGTGGTGTGGATTGAGAGGCAGTTTGTCAATCAATGAGCTTCTAAATGTCTGTGTGTGTGTGTGTGTGTGTGTGGTGATGTGGAGTGTTTTACTACCTGGTGAGAACATTTATCTATGTGGTTGTGGTAATAGTTTGTATGTTGTAGTTGTGATTCAGGATGTTGAATTGGCGACAAATGGTGTTAATATGATGTCATTGTTGTGAAGTGAGTGAATAGACAATGTATTTTGACGGTGGTTTTTGGATTGATGTGTAATGATGATCAGTGGTCGGTGGTGGAATGATTCAACGGGCTTGCATGATGTTGTCATAGAGAATGGCGATTGTTCAGATTTAGTTTGTAGGTGATTGGGTGAATGAGTGAGAGAGTGACTGACTCACTGATTTTGTATGTGCGTGCGTGCATGTGCATGTGTGTGTGTATGTGTGCGTGTGTGTGTGTGTGTGTTTCCCGTTGAACTGTGGGTAATAATAGGAGGCGATGATGAATGTGATAATGGTGTGATTGTGTGTTGGTGCTGATTGTGGTTGATGGTTGTATGGTGAAAAGAGGAGGCGGTCTCCACGCGCGGACCGGGCTGTCACATGGCCACCATTCACAGGCGCTATCCCGCTACCGCACCACGCGGGGACTTTTGCCTGCTGGGTTTCCCCCCTGGGCCGGTGCGCCCCTCCTTAGTCGACCTGGACAACCCGTCCTCCGACAGGTCATCCATATCGGCGCCGTGCTTAGCGTGGACGCCCGATCAACATGAGCAGCCATATGCCAGAACTCCCGGTCCCGCGAAATTCCGCACCCTGGCCTCCAAGTAGCTAGATTACAGGCGCACGCCACCACGCCCAGCCGTCCTATTCCATTCCACTCAACTATATCAATCACATCAACACTAGCAGTCTACACTGATTGCACAGATCACTCACAGTCAATAGCTTCACCACAACTATCAACCAAATTCACTCACTCATTCATTCCATCTACCACCAAGACAACCGACACGAGATAGAGTCTCATCTGTTGCATATCACACTGACTCATCGACTACTCTCAATTTCGCCTACCACATATGCATCGGAGACTGCCACATCTGCACCGACTAATATCATACATACAGCATCACTCATGTTACACCAGAAACACGATACAATCTACTCCGACTGGCTCCACAAACAACACCATCTACACACTGGGAGAAGACGCTGGGTGTGAGATGAGATGAGATGAGATGAGACGAGACGAGATGAGACATTGTAGAGGAGTGACATGCATGAGGAGCTGTCTACATTTCCTAGAGTTGAGTAGGAGTGAAGGATGGTTTGACGAAGGAGACAGCCAGGGTGTAGTACTGTGTGCCACTCAAGGAGTAGTAATGCAGGAGAATCGACTGTACGTACATTATATGGATTAGAGGAGAATATTGTGATTATGTGTATAGCTGTGGATGTGTGCTTGTGTTTGAATGTGTGGGAATGAGACACAGGCATGGAGTGTTCGTTAGTGACACGAAGTGAGGGATTGTGGTGTGGATTGAGAGGCAGTTTGTCAATCAATGAGCTTCTAAATGTCTGTGTGTGTGTGTGTGTGTGTGTGTGGTGATGTGGAGTGTTTTACTACCTGGTGAGAACATTTATCTATGTGGTTGTGGTAATAGTTTGTATGTTGTAGTTGTGATTCAGGATGTTGAATTGGCGACAAATGGTGTTAATATGATGTCATTGTTGTGAAGTGAGTGAATAGACAATGTATTTTGACGGTGGTTTTTGGATTGATGTGTAATGATGATCAGTGGTCGGTGGTGGAATGATTCAACGGGCTTGCATGATGTTGTCATAGAGAATGGCGATTGTTCAGATTTAGTTTGTAGGTGATTGGGTGAATGAGTGAGAGAGTGACTGACTCACTGATTTTGTATGTGCGTGCGTGCATGTGCATGTGTGTGTGTATGTGTGCGTGTGTGTGTGTGTGTGTTTCCCGTTGAACTGTGGGTAATAATAGGAGGCGATGATGAATGTGATAATGGTGTGATTGTGTGTTGGTGCTGATTGTGGTTGATGGTTGTATGGTGAAAAGAGGAGGCGGTCTCCACGCGCGGACCGGGCTGTCACATGGCCACCATTCACAGGCGCTATCCCGCTACCGCACCACGCGGGGACTTTTGCCTGCTGGGTTTCCCCCCTGGGCCGGTGCGCCCCTCCTTAGTCGACCTGGACAACCCGTCCTCCGACAGGTCATCCATATCGGCGCCGTGCTTAGCGTGGACGCCCGATCAACATGAGCAGCCATATGCCAGAACTCCCGGTCCCGCGAAATTCCGCACCCTGGCCTCCAAGTAGCTAGATTACAGGCGCACGCCACCACGCCCAGCCGTCCTATTCCATTCCACTCAACTATATCAATCACATCAACACTAGCAGTCTACACTGATTGCACAGATCACTCACAGTCAATAGCTTCACCACAACTATCAACCAAATTCACTCACTCATTCATTCCATCTACCACCAAGACAACCGACACGAGATAGAGTCTCATCTGTTGCATATCACACTGACTCATCGACTACTCTCAATTTCGCCTACCACATATGCATCGGAGACTGCCACATCTGCACCGACTATTATCATACATACAGCATCACTCATGTTACACCAGAAACACGATACAATCTACTCCGACTGGCTCCACAAACAACACCATCTACACACTGGGAGAAGACGCTGGGTGTGAGATGAGATGAGATGAGACGAGACGAGATGAGACATTGTAGAGGAGTGACATGCATGAGGAGCTGTCTACATTTCCTAGAGTTGAGTAGGAGTGAAGGATGGTTTGACGAAGGAGACAGCCAGGGTGTAGTACTGTGTGCCACTCAAGGAGTAGTAATGCAGGAGAATCGACTGTACGTACATTATATGGATTAGAGGAGAATATTGTGATTATGTGTATAGCTGTGGATGTGTGCTTGTGTTTGAATGTGTGGGAATGAGACACAGGCATGGAGTGTTCGTTAGTGACACGAAGTGAGGGATTGTGGTGTGGATTGAGAGGCAGTTTGTCAATCAATGAGCTTCTAAATGTCTGTGTGTGTGTGTGTGTGTGTGTGTGGTGATGTGGAGTGTTTTACTACCTGGTGAGAACATTTATCTATGTGGTTGTGGTAATAGTTTGTATGTTGTAGTTGTGATTCAGGATGTTGAATTGGCGACAAATGGTGTTAATATGATGTCATTGTTGTGAAGTGAGTGAATAGACAATGTATTTTGACGGTGGTTTTTGGATTGATGTGTAATGATGATCAGTGGTCGGTGGTGGAATGATTCAACGGGCTTGCATGATGTTGTCATAGAGAATGGCGATTGTTCAGATTTAGTTTGTAGGTGATTGGGTGAATGAGTGAGAGAGTGACTGACTCACTGATTTTGTATGTGCGTGCGTGCATGTGCATGTGTGTGTGTGTATGTGTGCGTGTGTGTGTGTGTTTCCCGTTGAACTGTGGGTAATAATAGGAGGCGATGATGAATGTGATAATGGTGTGATTGTGTGTTGGTGCTGATTGTGGTTGATGGTTGTATGGTGAAAAGACGAGGCGGTCTCCACGCGCGGACCGGGCTGTCACATGGCCACCATTCACAGGCGCTATCCCGCTACCGCACCACGCGGGGACTTTTGCCTGCTGGGTTTCCCCCCTGGGCCGGTGCGCCCCTCCTTAGTCGACCTGGACAACCCGTCCTGCGACAGGTCATCCATATCGGCGCCGTGCTTAGCGTGGACGCCCGATCAACATGAGCAGCCATATGCCAGAACTCCCGGTCCCGCGAAATTCCGCACCCTGGCCTCCAAGTAGCTAGATTACAGGCGCACGCCACCACGCCCAGCCGTCCTATTCCATTCCACTCAACTATATCAATCACATCAACACTAGCAGTCTACACTGATTGCACAGATCACTCACAGTCAATAGCTTCACCACAACTATCAACCAAATTCACTCACTCATTCATTCCATCTACCACCAAGACAACCGACACGAGATAGAGTCTCATCTGTTGCAAATCGCCTTTGCTATTCAACCTCTTTTGTTATATGTGCTGTATATATATAATATATATATATGGTATACCTAACATAATGTTTGTATAGTTTTATTTTGTGGATATGAGTGACATTCTACATGATTTCTTTCAAAACGTTTCTTGTCAAATTATATCTTCTTCCGTGTAGTATACGAAATAGGGTATACTTTTGGAGTCCTCATCTTCCCTCTGGCCGTTTCTGCTTACTTGCTCCACTCATTCCGTGTTGTATACTTTGGATTTATTGCAAGAGTCTGTTATCCTTATCCGAAGACAACTCTACAACCGGCACACAGCATCAACCAGCGGACGCAATTCTAACAGTGAACGCTCCCGTAGATGAGATAAATAATTTGTAGCAGATGACTATAAAATTATTTCCAAGTAATCTTTTTATTAATATCACTAGTTAAAGCATTTTTTGATAATATATTGTTACATTTAGAAAATCAAAACAAGTGATTCAGCGAAGAGACTCTTTTCAACGAATTTATCACCATTATTGTTCAATAACCTGAAGGACAATATCACACTGTTGACCAACTCTATGTGCGTTTATCAATTCACCTGCTCTTGTGGAGCTAAGTATATCGGTCGTTCGACTCGAGTTTTGTCCAAGAGGGTGCAAGAACACTATCCTGCATGGCTACGAAAAGGTGGAAGTGGAGCGATAAGAAGCGCGATCATTGAACATCTGGTCGATAATGATCACCCTATCTCTATAGCCTCGGCCTTTAAAGTCATCTACAAGGCAAACAGCAATCTACCTAAATCCCTACGTACCCGACTCATCTGTATTGCTGAAGCTTTGGCTATCGAAACAGAAAAGCCAGATCTCTGTGTACAGAAAAAGTTCATTCAACCCCTCCAACCTTCATGGTCCTAATCCCTCTATGCTAAAGTATGGTAATCCCCAGTCATATTGTAGCTCTACCAATTTTTCATTTTGTCTATTCAATTTGTATACTCTTCAAGTGTTGGTTTGTAGGGATTTGATTGGTTTCACTGGCGACTGGCCCTATTCAGGTAGGTAGTTACCTGGGTTCCAGTGGGAAATCGTGACCAGTAGGGTGCAACTGGTCGGGTGTGAGGACAAATACTCGCCGAAGACATTGGCCAGCGGTCGCGCTTTGTCGTGAATTGGCAGAAGTTAGAATTCAAGGACCGTCGGATAGGGTCCCAGTGGCTTAGTGATATACGAGCTCGCCTTGTAGGGGACTAATATTAGAGTTCACTAACATTCCAAATATAAAAGTAATAATCCAAGTCAGTGGAGTGTTAAATCACAATATATTACCAAAAATACAGTGACGAGTTATAGCAACAAAAAGGATTACTTGGTTATACAGTATAAGTTCTCGGCTACAAATTAATTATATAATCCACAGGCACGTTAACTGTTTGGACTGCGTCTGCTGTAGCTGCTGTGTTCCGGTTGTAGAAATGTCTTCGGTTGAAAGTAGTAGGCTCCTACAATAAATCCGAAGTATACAACACGGTGTGAGTGGAGCAAGTAAGCAGAAGGGACCAGGGAGAAGACGAAGTCTCCAACAGCAGAGTGTATTATTCAATTGTACACGGAAGTTATGTATATTTCAACAAGAAGCGTTTTAAACAAAAATTATGTACAATATCTCGAATTTATACAAGTAACCAAAAAGTGTACAATCAGATTGTTACGTACTCAACAGCCTTGTATCTGGGAGGTCCTGGGTTCGGATCCCGCTGGGTGCGTACTGCTGAAGAGCCACAAACTAGGACGAGACAGCTGTCCAGCATTCCCAGGTTTTCCAATGGTTCTCTAACTAGTGTCAGCTCATGATGAAATCTTGTATACTCTTCCTTATTAAGTCAATTGTTATTATTACTATTCTCACTTTGAACTGTCCCCGGTATTATTTCACTTGTTCCACTTGTCATTCTAAATCAATTCTTTTTTACAGCGATAAATTCTATGCCATTATATTTCACACAATATTACGTAACGTTTTTGTTTTATTCGATTTGTCTACTAATCCTATAATTGCACATCCTTTTTCAAGTTCTATCCCTCCTATGAATTATTCTATATATGACATTAATTTGCTTTACCACTTGACATTTAACTACGATTACAATCACAAACACTTTGGTTTTAATTGAACTTCATATGATCATTATTATTATTTTATGCATCCATATCGGCGCCGTGCTTAGCGTGGACGCCCGATCAACATGAGCAGCCATATGCCAGAACTCCCGGTCCCGCGAAATTCCGCACCCTGGCCTCCAAGTAGCTAGATTACAGGCGCACGCCACCACGCCCAGCCGTCCTATTCCATTCCACTCAACTATATCAATCACATCAACACTAGCAGTCTACACTGATTGCACAGATCACTCACAGTCAATAGCTTCACCACAACTATCAACCAAATTCACTCACTCATTCATTCCATCTACCACCAAGACAACCGACACGAGATAGAGTCTCATCTGTTGCATATCACACTGACTCATCGACTACTCTCAATTTCGCCTACCACATATGCATCGGAGACTGCCACATCTGCACCGACTAATATCATACATACAGCATCACTCATGTTACACCAGAAACACGATACAATCTACTCCGACTGGCTCCACAAACAACACCATCTACACACTGGGAGAAGACGCTGGGTGTGAGATGAGATGAGATGAGACGAGACGAGATGAGACATTGTAGAGGAGTGACATGCATGAGGAGCTGTCTACATTTCCTAGAGTTGAGTAGGAGTGAAGGATGGTTTGACGAAGGAGACAGCCAGGGTGTAGTACTGTGTGCCACTCAAGGAGTAGTAATGCAGGAGAATCGACTGTACGTACATTATATGGATTAGAGGAGAATATTGTGATTATGTGTATAGCTGTGGATGTGTGCTTGTGTTTGAATGTGTGGGAATGAGACACAGGCATGGAGTGTTCGTTAGTGACACGAAGTGAGGGATTGTGGTGTGGATTGAGAGGCAGTTTGTCAATCAATGAGCTTCTAAATGTGTGTGTGTGTGTGTGTGTGTGTGGTGATGTGGAGTGTTTTACTACCTGGTGAGAACATTTATCTATGTGGTTGTGGTAATAGTTTGTATGTTGTAGTTGTGATTCAGGATGTTGAATTGGCGACAAATGGTGTTAATATGATGTCATTGTTGTGAAGTGAGTGAATAGACAATGTATTTTGACGGTGGTTTTTGGATTGATGTGTAATGATGATCAGTGGTCGGTGGTGGAATGATTCAACGGGCTTGCATGATGTTGTCATAGAGAATGGCGATTGTTCAGATTTAGTTTGTAGGTGATTGGGTGAATGAGTGAGAGAGTGACTGACTCACTGATTTTGTATGTGCGTGCGTGCATGTGCATGTGTGTGTGTGTGTGTGTGTGCGTGTGTGTGTGTGTGTTTCCCGTTGAACTGTGGGTAATAATAGGAGGCGATGATGAATGTGATAATGGTGTGATTGTGTGTTGGTGCTGATTGTGGTTGATGGTTGTATGGTGAAAAGACGAGGCGGTCTCCACGCGCGGACCGGGCTGTCACATGGCCACCATTCACAGGCGCTATCCCGCTACCGCACCACGCGGGGACTTTTGCCTGCTGGGTTTCCCCCCTGGGCCGGTGCGCCCCTCCTTAGTCGACCTGGACAACCCGTCCTGCGACAGGTCATCCATATCGGCGCCGTGCTTAGCGTGGACGCCCGATCAACATGAGCAGCCATATGCCAGAACTCCCGGTCCCGCGAAATTCCGCACCCTGGCCTCCAAGTAGCTAGATTACAGGCGCACGCCACCACGCCCAGCCGTCCTATTCCATTCCACTCAACTATATCAATCACATCAACACTAGCAGTCTACACTGATTGCACAGATCACTCACAGTCAATAGCTTCACCACAACTATCAACCAAATTCACTCACTCATTCATTCCATCTACCACCAAGACAACCGACACGAGATAGAGTCTCATCTGTTGCAAATCGCCTTTGCTATTCAACCTCTTTTGTTATATGTGCTGTATATATATATGTATATATATGGTATACCTAACATAATGTTTGTATAGTTTTATTTTGTGGATATGAGTGACATTCTACATGATTTCTTTCAAAACGTTTCTTGTCAAATTATATCTTCTTCCGTGTAGTATACGAAATAGGGTATACTTTTGGAGTCCTCATCTTCCCTCTGGCCGTTTCTGCTTACTTGCTCCACTCATTCCGTGTTGTATACTTTGGATTTATTGCAAGAGTCTGTTATCCTTATCCGAAGACAACTCTACAACCGGCACACAGCATCAACCAGCGGACGCAATTCTAACAGTGAACGCTCCCGTAGATGAGATAAATAATTTGTAGCAGATGACTATAAAATTATTTCCAAGTAATCTTTTTATTAATATCACTAGTTAAAGCATTTTTTGATAATATATTGTTACATTTAGAAAATCAAAACAAGTGATTCAGCGAAGAGACTCTTTTCAACGAATTTATCACCATTATTGTTCAATAACCTGAAGGACAATATCACACTGTTGACCAACTCTATGTGCGTTTATCAATTCACCTGCTCTTGTGGAGCTAAGTATATCGGTCGTTCGACTCGAGTTTTGTCCAAGAGGGTGCAAGAACACTATCCTGCATGGCTACGAAAAGGTGGAAGTGGAGCGATAAGAAGCGCGATCATTGAACATCTGGTCGATAATGATCACCCTATCTCTATAGCCTCGGCCTTTAAAGTCATCTACAAGGCAAACAGCAATCTACCTAAATCCCTACGTACCCGACTCATCTGTATTGCTGAAGCTTTGGCTATCGAAACAGAAAAGCCAGATCTCTGTGTACAGAAAAAGTTCATTCAACCCCTCCAACCTTCATGGTCCTAATCCCTCTATGCTAAAGTATGGTAATCCCCAGTCATATTGTAGCTCTACCAATTTTTCATTTTGTCTATTCAATTTGTATACTCTTCAAGTGTTGGTTTGTAGGGATTTGATTGGTTTCACTGGCGACTGGCCCTATTCAGGTAGGTAGTTACCTGGGTTCCAGTGGGAAATCGTGACCAGTAGGGTGCAACTGGTCGGGTGTGAGGACAAATACTCGCCGAAGACATTGGCCAGCGGTCGCGCTTTGTCGTGAATTGGCAGAAGTTAGAATTCAAGGACCGTCGGATAGGGTCCCAGTGGCTTAGTGATATACGAGCTCGCCTTGTAGGGGACTAATATTAGAGTTCACTAACATTCCAAATATAAAAGTAATAATCCAAGTCAGTGGAGTGTTAAATCACAATATATTACCAAAAATACAGTGACGAGTTATAGCAACAAAAAGGATTACTTGGTTATACAGTATAAGTTCTCGGCTACAAATTAATTATATAATCCACAGGCACGTTAACTGTTTGGACTGCGTCTGCTGTAGCTGCTGTGTTCCGGTTGTAGAAATGTCTTCGGTTGAAAGTAGTAGGCTCCTACAATAAATCCGAAGTATACAACACGGTGTGAGTGGAGCAAGTAAGCAGAAGGGACCAGGGAGAAGACGAAGTCTCCAACAGCAGAGTGTATTATTCAATTGTACACGGAAGTTATGTATATTTCAACAAGAAGCGTTTTAAACAAAAATTATGTACAATATCTCGAATTTATACAAGTAACCAAAAAGTGTACAATCAGATTGTTACGTACTCAACAGCCTTGTATCTGGGAGGTCCTGGGTTCGGATCCCGCTGGGTGCGTACTGCTGAAGAGCCACAAACTAGGACGAGACAGCTGTCCAGCATTCCCAGGTTTTCCAATGGTTCTCTAACTAGTGTCAGCTCATGATGAAATCTTGTATACTCTTCCTTATTAAGTCAATTGTTATTATTACTATTCTCACTTTGAACTGTCCCCGGTATTATTTCACTTGTTCCACTTGTCATTCTAAATCAATTCTTTTTTACAGCGATAAATTCTATGCCATTATATTTCACACAATATTACGTAACGTTTTTGTTTTATTCGATTTGTCTACTAATCCTATAATTGCACATCCTTTTTCAAGTTCTATCCCTCCTATGAATTATTCTATATATGACATTAATTTGCTTTACCACTTGACATTTAACTACGATTACAATCACAAACACTTTGGTTTTAATTGAACTTCATATGATCATTATTATTATTTTATGCATTCACACATAAGATTCAATTCCCTCACCGGATATAACTTCTTAAAAAACCATAAATATACGACTGTACAGCTTGATGATAAATTCGTTGAAAAGAGTCTCTTAGCTGAATCACTTGTTTTGATTTTCTAAATGTTACAATGGGAATTTTCCATGAATATATTGCTACTCAACATCTCATTGACTTGGATTATTATTCTCATATTTGCAATGTTAATGATCTCTCATAACACTCTTCTACGTATATCTGTAGGTTTGGTCAGAATGCTTGACCCTCGAATACCGATTATTTAATTTAGCGATATTATTAAATAGATTATGGATAGATGTATATACATATTGAAGTAAGATTACATTTTTTGTCTAACTATATGTGAAGAATTACCGTATGTCTGATGAATGCACTAAATTTCGGTGGTGAACAATGTCTTGGTTATGATGTAATACATATCATATTTGAACAAATCAAGAACTTCAGTTTATGCAGAAAAAATTGTTACCATATTTTATTTGGTTGCTTCGTCGTCAGCTGTTTACGGGCCAAAGACATTATTGAATATTTCTACAAAAACAATTTTAACATACTTGCACATCGTTTATTTTAAACAAAAATCAATCCACCAACATATGCATATATTGCTAATATATACATATATTTATATGTAATATTAAACAGTATTCCGAGCAACAGTAATAATCATATACAGTGGATAAGTTTCAGCATTTCACATACAGATGAAAGAGAGATGAAAATATCCAGTTACCAGGGCAAAGAAAGACTGATAACCGTTTCCTTCTGGCCGCAGTAATCAGGTTTCAGGCGCTTGGTAGAATGGATTCATATTACTTACTATCAGTAAGTAGTATAAATTTCTATACAAAAGAAAGGAAAACCAAGCACTCATGGGAAAGGCCATTTCTGGTCTTCCTGATGAATTTTATTGGATTGTTATTTGATACCAACGCTTCTTCTATCTTTTTTATTTCATCAGTTAGGTCTTTTCTTGTGCTACTTAGTGTTTCTGCTCGGTCTGCTAAACACTTAACTAAGTCTGCCTTAATAGTTAACGGATGAGATGAATTAAAGTCTAAATATCGATAATAATGCGTCTGTTTTTTATTAAAGGCTAGTGTGCAGTTTACCTTCTTCTATACGTTTTATTTTAAAGTCTAACATAGTCAATTCTCTTTGTTAATTTTGCGACTGAAGTGTGAATTTTATTCTCTTTACTAGTGAGTTTGTATGCGTCAAGATGTAAAAAATATGAAAATATAAAGATATAATGAGGAATCTATAATGGTAACATAAATATGAGAGAATATAAGGCATCTACTGTTCTACCATATATGGAGGGGATATTTGGGACCCTACGTAGGATTCTTATTAAAGCAGGACTTCGACTGGTGTTTAAACCTACGAACCTACTCAGAGACAAACTCTGTAGGCTAAAAGACCCATCTGACCCAATTAAACAAAATAATATATATATATATATATATATATATGCATAATTTATAAAATACTCTGCAATGACTGTGAGGTCAACTACATAGGTCAAACTAGTAGGTTGGGGGTAGTCAGACTGTCGGAACATGATAATTTAGCTAAGGTAAGAATAGTTGACCCCGAGAATATAAGTAATTTAGAAAAAAGCTCAACAATTGCACTGCACACATTAACACAACCACACAATAGGGTGGGTGGGAATAGGGTTAAAATTATAAGAAGTAATATCGGTGGGTGGAGAGAGAGGTTGATAACTGAATTCCTGTTCATCGAGTCTACACCCAATACGTGCGATATGAGTGACTCATCATTCATACCGGAAATATGGAAAATACTTCTACCAATCAAATCAAGCGATAGAAAATAATGGAATAATCTAAACGAAATTAGAAAGTTGTGTGAATATCTTGATATGGTTATGAGCAATAAATTTTGCTCGAAACTTCATCAGTAAGTAATACCGTGTAACACTGTTTGACTTTATCAAAATAAATTCCACCCATAATGGAATTATACTATACCATATTGCACAAGTTCTATTCATATAGAAATGTAAGAAAGCCTGTAGGTCTAAATAAATCCATTGTGGATAAGGGTCACAGTAAATTTGCATGAATAGTGTGATGCCCTGATAGAGTATATATGTATATATATCGATTTGCATAAATTCGGGTTATGAATGGATTTGTTCCCGAGAACAAATAAAATCTTTTTTAACTCTACTTTTATATTGCACAACTTAACTTCGTTTCTACTTGCCTTATTCATTGTTCTATTTACCTGCTCAGTATGAGGAAAAAATCATTTTGGTGATTTGTGTGTAATCACTGTTTCTGTTTGACTATGGGCTAAGAAAACCGAAGTATTTATTTGTCGCCTGATTCACACATTTCAGCCCACTTAGCTGTATACGTTACATACTAATAATTTGTTCCCATATATAATAAACTGTTATGTGGTGGTGGTCTTGACCATTGATGTTGGATATCCCACAGGTCGAATCTACCCAACATCCAGTGCACTGATTAACTGTGAATAGCTATCATCTTTTTACGGAAACCACTTGTCATATATTGATGAAAATCAAACTAAGAATGAGACAAGACTAGACTGTTGGGATACCCAGACTAAAAGATCATAACTGCCGTACTATTCGCCTTTATTTTCTGACTAGGCTTTGATTGAGCTCAATATTTGTCAAAGGCTATTTAACTAACCGTCTTCGGTACAAATTAATGACGCTGCAAATGTTCCGATGGGTTTCACTTGTTTCTAGATGGGCGACATATGACTGAAACTGTTTCGCTACTTGTGTCCATTAGCATGGTCATATATACCGTCGCGGGATGGTTATCATCAAAATAGAACAATCAGAATGCATGAGAAACAACTCTGTTAATTCCTCTCTTATGTATATCTCTTGTCATTATTTTCTGGTGATAATTTATACTACTAATAACTAGTAAGTAGTATAAGTTTGTATCTCGTTTTTAATGTCTACTAAGTGACCTTAACCATTGTTTTCCAGTGTTATTTATCTCACTTCATATGTGAACAATCTATTAGTTCTGTAGTAACTATCTTCCTGTAATAAAACCGTATCTACTTTATATGCTTTATCTATATTCCACGGTCTGCTGATCACTGTTCATTCTTATCCCTTTTGTTCTTTATCTGGACATAAGCGCTCTGTTTAATCTGACCGTTGATCGGTCTTTGATACAGCCTTGCTTTTTTGTTGTTAACGCACAGTAACAGTGCATTTGAAGTCATTCAGCTTTAAATATCTGACCATTTGAATTTTGTACATTATATACATTGTTTATATCTAATATAGTACTGTATTTCAGACAAATCCTTTGTTTGGGATTCCATTCATGACTCGGACATTTGCTTTATCCAGTCGACTATTCGATTAGAATAGTCGTTCTAGATATCTGAGAAGTTTAGGAACTCTGTCTCATCTAATGTTATGATTGACTTGTTCCGTATAAAGGTAAACTTTAGCCATGCGTTTTCTGCACCCTAACAAGATATACAGATATTCATTAGAAGTGGACATTGTATCCGTTTCCATTCGCCGAAATGCATTGTAAAAGTGTGAATTCACAGTGCACTAGAGTGACCCAGGGAACTCAACGAATTTGTATTATTTCATTATTTAATGCTTGATAGACTCCTAAAGAAGGACGAAATTCTGAAAAATATATGCCATTTGATTAGATTATGAAATTGATAGACGATTAAACATATTGTTTGGTTTCTTATTCAGTAGAGTCTTACTTACTATTCTCTAACAGTGATATTCATTTTATGCGAAAATCATGAAAACATCAGAGACGTCCTGTTTCACAGCTTCCTTAGACACCCGGCTAATCAGATTTTAATGTGTTTAATCTTGTTTTCAAGTAGAATTGAATCACAGATCATGAATTTGAGATATTTAAGTCATAAACCCACAAAAATCTCCAAACAAATTAACTTTTGAATACGTTCTTCCACTCTATATCATTGGAGAATACAATTTGTGGATATATTTGGGATCATCTTAGCAGATTCCTAGTGTCACTCATATCTTAACCACAGTTCACACGATGGTTGGTGACTAAGTGGGTTGACAAAAATGCTTACAAAGTCACTCACTCTAAACAACTTATTTGATACATCTTCAAATACTGTACTGTAAAATAAGGAATGGAATAGATTGTGTTAGGAAGCATATCTAATTAGGTCAGTGGGTAAATTCCACTGATGAATGACAATAAGATAGAAATTTTCTCTCATGACTATCATAGAAACGAGTCAACTAACACTTGGATATTCATTGCTCTTCCGTATAATGCCTTAATTGAACGACTCAGCATTGTTTGTATTGACTTCAAAAAACCACAACTTATACTCAAAACAGGACAAATGAAAAGCTACTGAATTAATCCGATCCGACAGACTTAAAACAGCATTCATACTTTGTTTACCACAAATTATTTGACAATTAAAATTAGTAGACATACAGCAGACGGAAATTTATCAAAACCTTCTACATATCATCAGTTTACTCCCATATATCTCACTAGTGACAACCAGTTATGCATAAGCAGCATCGAAATATATATGAATTATTTTCCTCCATTCAGAAGACTTACATTGAAAGCGGACGGGTTAATCCAAATGGCTTCGAAAAGGCTGACGTCATACGATAACCTAATGGTAAGTTTCACCCATATTTCAGTGGTATGAATACGCCCTGAACTGACTTATTATTATTATTCAGATTTCCGATTTTGTGGTGAATTTCTATGAATTTTGACATAGTTTCGGAATCATTCAGTTCGCGACGAAGTGAACATTGACAACAGAATTGTTGTTGTTATTATTTTCGCTCAGCCAGTTTAAGTCATTACCAATTTTTGAATGAAATAAAGTGTGCTCACTGAATATTCTGATTCTAATATCAGTGTAGAACTTGGGCACTGTATTACTACCATTGTTATTATTGTTCCCTTGGGTTCTGAGTGGAACATAGGAGTTCAACAACACATCTCCACTTCGTTCTATTTTCCGCCGTCCTCTTCGGCTGCAGACATGGTCGCCCAAAATCTCTCATCTTCTCCTCACACGATCCCCTCAAAGTCACCCTCAGATCTACGCCATACTAATCGTCTCCCATTCAGGTTCCACCCGAACGATGGCCCACAATACGTGCAATGTCATTCGACTGTCTCCTCAGAGTATGTCTAATCCATCACCACTTTCTCCTACATATTTGTTGAATGACAAGTTGTTGGTTGGTTTGTTCCCACAGTTTCTTCCTCCAAATTCTTTCTGGCCAGCTATTTGATCTACAATATAAAGCGATGGTAGCTGTTGATAAAAGTCTGTAGCCTGTTAGAAATGCTTTCCGCGATGCGAACTGCAAGTTTCTGACTCAGATAGAAGAACTGATTGACTTATTATTGGTGTTGAAAATCCAAAACTTGAAATTTATGCTGAATGCAGAATGTTTCCAAACTGATTTCAGAGTGTCGAAGGTGTGCCTTACCTTTCTGATTCTGGCTGGTTTTGACATCTTCAACATTCCGCCTGTGGTTGAAACAATGGTTCCTACATAAATGAGGGAAGTAACCTCTGTTAAATGTCTCCCGTTGATTGTGATTAGTGCTGGTTGTTGTTCCTATCAAACCAACAAGGTAAAGCAAGTGGCGCCACTTCAAAAAAGCCATAAGCCATATAATTGTCCACCGTTTAGTGTAGACCGATTTAAAAACCGTGGGAGAATTAATAGCGAGCTCGCTCACTTAACAAAATAAAAATCCAAGTTGAAGAGATAGTATTGTAATAGTATATTATAGAAAATACAGTTAAGGAGTAATAAAAATTAATGGTTACTTAGTGGCACAGTTAAAGTCCACTGTTACAAGTTATTAATTTAATCCACAGAAGCGTTCACCAATGGAGTCGTGTCTACTAGTAGAAGTTTTGCACCGGTTGTAAAACAGTCTTCGAATGAGAGTTTTCTGCAAAATCCAAAGGAAACAATATAGTGAGTAGTGAAGCAAGTAGGCTGTGTGAACCAGTAAGAAGACGAAGCATCGAGCAGTACACTGTATTTTAGTTTGTACTCTGAAGTTATGTATATTTTACAATGAATCATTTTAAACATAAGTTTATGGACAATGATTCCATCTGTAACATCTGATAAAGAACTGTACAATCACGTCGTTCTAGACTCCACAAGTCTGCTTAGATGTCAAAATTTTTTCAGTGATAAGTTCATCAATTTGTGTGTTTTAGTCATCTGTTTTGAATGAGAGAACAATAAAAAGCGATATTCTATTGGTATACCTCTTAAAAACATCTCAGCAACATTTAAGTTCACCTAATCGTCATTTAGAAGCATCATTTTACCCTGGTAAAACAGCTTTGGTGAGTTTATATCTATTAGGAGAAATACTATTGTCCTTCAGTTAGTGAGTGGTCTATGTGCTTTACTTGTGAGCAGTTCTACAGGATTCGCGAACATTTTTGCTTCTTATATTCACATCTAACAGTTCAGCCTTGAGCATAAGACTTTCAGCCATTGTGTACCAGATTAGAGTCAAACTCCACCTAACTGAGCCTAGATAACTTGGCAATATCATTCGCCATTACATTTTTGTAAGTATGGTTCATAGCTTGGTATGCGAAAAATTTCTTTAGGGTAATTGACTTCAAACCATACACACACAAATAGCTACTGCAAAACCTAAAATGTTGTATTTGACTCGAAGCAAATACAAGATAACATCACAGAGTTGCTACGTTTGCATTAATCAAAGCAAAAACAGTTAATATTTTAGAGGCTGAGGATGTTCACGTTTGCAGAAAGTACGAAGAATACTAACGCAATGTCTAATACCCACAGCTTCTATAGTATTTGATCCACCTAGACCAAAGGCAAAGCAGAACACCAAAATTGATTGTCCAAATTACGAAGTGTATTTTGGGACCAAATCGTAGTGCGAGGATGACTGCTTAACTAACTAGGGATCATGGGAGAACGAACGAACGTGACACTACGGCGTGCCAAATGGCGTGGATGCTTGACTGACAGCCTTCGGCGAAACACGTCGACCTAAATAGTGACGGTCAGCATCCAACATTTAGTGAAGAATCCTGAGGCTAATAATTTCGGTGAATTATCCACCCCTACAATATGAGGGCAGTTATCAAAATTTTGAAGTTCCTCCAGAGATTTATGATACTTAAGCAGTACAAAACAGATGATACTAAACATCTAAGTTTCATTATGGACTATTAACAGTGACACGATAATAATTGATTCTGTATAGAGACAGTAAATCAGACAGTTGTCTCTCTATCTATCTATTAGACAGCTCTCATCGGTTCCTTTTCCAGACGGGCATCCACCTACATATAATCTTCCCATTTAGAAGAAAAACACTGGTTGGCATCAACCAAGGAGCTCACTGTCTGCTTCTTTCACCTTTCTGAACGACATATTGAGGGTGGTCTGTTGCTGAGGGGAGGTTCTGGAGCTAACGCACAATTTTTTGTTATATTCCGAAGGTCTCCAGCAACTAATCAAAAGTACGGTCGCCAGATAAGTTGATCGGATATTCCACATGACGAAGTCGGTTCTTATAGATATATACCATCTGAATCAGTGGGGGTGACAAGCTCCTTCCAGAAGAGTTGAGTGTTATAAATTCACGACCTAAAATGCCAGGTAGAAAAATTATCTGAATATATTGGGCGATCGTCTCATGCACAGCATAAAATTTTTCTGATTTCCTATATCCTCATTGGCCTTGAGTATAACACAAACAGTGAACATAAACGTACGAGTAAAATGCAGAGATTTCACGATTACGTAACGGGCACTCATTTACCTAATAGGTAAGGGAATGTAATCTCACATTAACTTGAGGCTCATCATAAAATACGGGGGTATATGTGATAATATTTGAAAGCCATGATTTACACGAAAGAAAACAATACTGCTCTACCCGTTTCAGGCGAACGAATTTCTAAAGTATATTTGAATGAGTATACAGTCCCAGGTATAATTCAGCGTGTCACTTCATTTGTCAATGTAGTTGAAGATTGAACGATCAATTCATGCTTGTTTGCTCAAACCAAACTCCTCCAGATTTTTCGCGGGAGTCATCAATCCATCAGTCATCGTCTCATTGTTCGCTGTTCAGTGGAAGACAGAAAACTATCAGAAGTATTATCGTGATTTATTGTTATAACATTTATTCTTAGATCTTGCGTATAATAACCTTATTGTTCGTTACATATTGGCGCGAGAATAAAGGATTCTCGAGTCGCCAATCTGTGTTCTGGTTTTTCGCGTTGGTTAATACAAATTGTTTCTGAAAGTCTTCGAGGGACAGCGTGAGGTCCAGTGTATTAGGTGCTGGACATTGGCAGTTTCTGAGAGTTTACTGACATAGTCAGATTGGCATATGAATGTAAAATCTAGTGTATACGCTTTAGATTTCAAAATGAATAATGATTCTTATACTCATTAAATTTAATCTACAATACTACTTGTCAGCCACGTCTCGTAAAACGTTAATGCCCAGCTCTTGCTACGCTCAGGCTCACGCTATTCCTTGAAGTTTCTCAGAAATGCTTAGTAATAACGGATGAAAAAACCAAAACACCAATTGTTGACTTGAGTATTCTGTATTGTTACACCAACATATAAATCAAGTATGACTAAGGTCTGTGAACAAATATTACAATAATAAATCACAATATTACTTCTGACGGTTGTCTCCTGACTTCTTTCTGAACAGCGACCAATGAGACGATGACTGTCGTATTGATGCCTCCGCGAAAATTGGGGAAGTTGGTTTTGAGCAAACAACCATGAATTGATCGTTCAGTCTTCAACTACATTGACACTCCCCGGCAAAAAAGGGATCCAACCCCCTTTTACCATCACGACCAATACACGTTGACTTGGATGCCATTGCGAGAACCTGGGTCACACGGACAGAGCTGAAATGGAAAACAAACAGAAAAGCCAACACACCACAAGCATACCCACAGCACAATCTCACACATCAATGACGACCTGCGCCTTCCAGTTAAACGCCCACGCCGGCGCACACCTGATATCTATGGTCGGCCTGCAAAATTTGGGCTACCGATATCCATGCTGAAAATTCCATACTTGTACTAAAAATACAGTGTGGAATCAAGCTGTAAATCAAAAAAAAAATCCTCTTGCAACACAATCGCCACTTGCTAGAATGACTCTTGCAGAATGCAACGTGACCATAGCACCACCTCATGATACTCCACGCACATCCTCTTATCTACTCACTACCAATTACCACTGCAATCGCTTGTCACTCATTCTGCCTCAGTTCTAGTAACGGTGACGTATGCGAGCCTCAGTCGTTTACACTCTTTCTCCCCGGCGTGTCGGACCGCAGCTAACAATTATCTCCGTGTGCATTTCATTCTCAGCAATAGCCTAGCCTCCCCGGCGTATACGACCCATCTGCTGTCCTTAACATCAATCAATTCATTCACGGATGTAGAAGACTCGAAACAACTTCAGAAGTAATCACGACGAAAATTTTAACAAAATTATGCAATAACAACAAGGTACGAAAACAACGAGTAAACACAATGAATCCAAAAAACACCAATTGATATGACACACCACACATATATACAAACAGTACACACAAGCTCGCGGATCATATCTTGATGGAATTCCTTTGAAGAATCGCAGGACTTACACCAGTACGCCTACAACCCTTCTCAGGTTGACGATTGTAAGTTGTGGAATGTCCGGACACAAACAAGATTAACCAACAATTACAATAATTGGAACTCACACAATTATTTAACACAAACATATGTACAATCAACACATCAAATGTTGTGGATTCTGGCACGACAAACTACCCTTGAAGAACTGTAGGACTTACAGCAGTACGCCTACATTCCTTCTCAGGTTGATGATCCAAGTGGAAGTCGTCCGGACACAAACAGAATTACCAACAGCTAGATGACAGATGATATCAATTCAGTATATACAATATGAACATATGTACAAAATCACACACCAAGCACATTGGACTGCTCATTGATGCGCTACCCTTTGAAGAATTGTAGGACTTACAGCAGTACGCCTACAACCCTTCTCAGGTTGACGCTCTAGGTTGGAAAATCGTCTAGTGTTTCATCCTCCGACTCTCTACTCTCAGCACCTTCCAGTAGACACAGTTTTCTAATATCTCGCACCAACATGCCACAACTTGTTCTCACCTCAACCGTCCTCACCAATCCATCACCACTACAGATTAGCCTTACTACCACTCCCAAAGGCCACCTACCTGTGGCACATTTATCTGCTACTAATACTATGTCACCAACCTTTAAGTTTCGGCACAACTTTTTCCACTTGTCTCTGGTTTGCAGTGTTAGAACATACTCCTTTAACCATCTTTTCCAAAATATATCTTTCATGTGCCTGGCTTGTTTCCATCTTTTAATCGTAGGTATTCCTTCCCCGCTTGAGTCCTCTATGCCAGGGTTGCCTCTCAATAACAATAATTTATTTGGGGTTAACACATCAAAATCCTTGACGTCGTCCCTCACAGGTGATAACGGCCGGTCATTTAATATTCGTTCAGCTTCACAAAAAAATGTCTCCAGCGTTTCGTCATTCAAACTCTGGTTTTTAATTATGGAGCTTAAAATACGCTTGATAATTCCTATAAGTCTTTCCCATAGCCCACCTCTATGGCTGGCATGTGGTGGGTTGAAGTGCCACTCGATGTTCCTTTTCAGTAACTCTTCCTGAACTCTCGTTTGGGGACCTTCGAAGTACTCTTTAAGCTCGGCGTGACAGCCAACAAAATTAGTCCCTCTGTCGCTGAACATCATCTTCGGTACACCCCGGCGATTTATAAATCTATGTAATGCTAGCACGAATGAATCAGTAGTTAGCGAATGAACCATCTCAATATGCACAGCTCTCATTTTCAAACAGGTGAATAAACAGCCATATCTTTTACATAGGGTTCTGCCTCTCTTCACTACAAAAGGTCCGAACAAATCCACCCCAACGTACTCAAATGGATAATTCCCTTCAGAAGCTTGCCACGCTGGGAGTGGTGCCATCATCTGCTGTACTGGACGAGCATTTCGGAGTTTACATTCCATGCACTTATCAATTATTTTACGGACAGCGGTACCTCCCTTCACTATCCAGAACTTACATCGAATACTTGATAGTACTTGCGAAGTACCCAAATGACCTTCAAGAACATGGTAGTGTCTTATAATGAGATCAGTGACTGGATGGTAGCAAGGTAATAAAGCCGGATGACGGGTCTCATATGACGATTCTAACATTTGTAGACGTCCACCAACTCTAGCGATCCCTTCGGAAACTATCGGAGATAATCTATCTAACCGCACCTTGAAATCTGCGAAATCGGGACTATCCTCCTTGGCAATCTCACCCCACGCTTCCCACTGAGCAGCCCTCAAAATCGCTAACTCTGCATTTCTAATATCTTCGACTCTCAAAGGCCCCACATTCATATTTTCGTATCCCGCAAGATGCATGACCTTTAAATACGTAACATATCGTGTCAACCACGCAACAGCTTTCAGTAGTTTGTACCAAGAAGAATAATATTTAAAAAGTGGATGTAAACCTGAATGTCTTTCTTGAGTAGATGTTAAACTGACACTTGTCTTCAACTCCAAGGCACACTCGTTTATCGGTGGTTCATCTTCTCTACGAGGCCACATACTATCAGCCCTTAGCAAGAACTCTGGACCTTTCCACCACTTATTTTTAACCACATTCATATCAATAACTCCTCGCGAGGCTAGATCAGCTGGATTTTTTCCAGACGGTACGTACCTCCACTGCTCAACAGTTGTTAGTTCACGAATTTGAGATACTCTGTTAGCTACAAAACATGCATATCTTGCTGACTCGTTGCGTATATAATATATCACAGACATCGAATCAGTCCAAAACGTTACGGGATGCTTGGGGTAATCCAACTCTTTACACACCGTTGTGAATAACTGCGCAGCTAGTAAGGCTGCATTAAGTTCTAATCTCGGAATCGAAACCGTCTTTAGAGGTGCAACTCTAGATTTACCCATCACCAGGCTAACATCTATATCATTCCTTAAGGTGGTTCTGATGTATACGGCTGCACCAAATCCAACCTCAGAGGCATCAGAAAAAACATGGAAGTCAATTATATCATGATTTCTCGACGGCTTAAGTGGACGTGAGACGGAATGTAGATTCAGCATTCTTAAACTGTTAACCCACCCCTTCCACTCTTCTCTCTGCCTCTCACTTAATGGTTCATCCCACTGTAACCCTTTCCTGCATGTCTCTTGAAATAACCTCCTAGCCGGAAGTAGATAAGGTGCTACTAATCCAAGTGGGTCAAACACGGACGACAACACAGAGAGCACACCTCTCCGAGTAACTGGCTTATCAATATCACCAACACTAAATCCAAAGGTATCAGAGTTCACATCCCATCGCATACCTAATGTGCGTTCAACTGGTAGAGTATCAACAGGCAAATCTCGTACGGTAGGTGCTCTGTCTTCTGGATCTATATGCTTCAAAACGTCTAGGCTGTTCGAGACCCACTTAGTTAGACGAAAGCCGGCCTTAGCTAACACTTCAGTGATGCTTGTTGCAAATCTAACTGCAGACTTATCATCATCGAAGGAGGCTAAACAATCATCCACGTAGAAGCAACAATCTATGACGTCCAGCAAATCATTAGAACCAAATGTGGACACTGCCTTTCGTAGAGCAAAATTAGCACAAAACGGGGAGGACGTGGCACCAAATGGATGCACTGTCATCCTATATTCTGACACCTTACCACAAGGACCGTCATCAAACCACAAAAACCTCAAGTGATCTCTGTCACTCTCTGGCACCTTCACCTGTAGGAACATTTCCTCAATATCCGCCGCGACAGCAACTGTAAACTTTCTGAATCTCAATAGCAGTCCCACTAATGAGCTCACGCAATCTGGGCCACTATACAGATTATCATTTAAAGAGACTCCTTCATGTTTCGCAGAACAATCAAACACCACACGGAGTTTACCTGGCTTCCTCGGGTTAAAGACGGGATGATGGGGCAAATACCACTTCCCTGGCTCACTCTGATCAACTAGTCTTTCAACGTAACCCTTCATTATATGTTTATCGACGACTTCCTTATATTTGGACCAGAGTTCTGCATCTGACAGAAATTTCTTCTGTAAACCCATTAGTCTCTTAAGAGCAACTTTCCTATTACAAACCAACTGTCTATCTTTGAATCTCCATGGTAGGCCAACGCTGAAACGCCCGTTTTCGTATTTACAAGAGTCCTCGGCTATTTTAACTGCTTTTAAGTCTTCTACAGAACGACCCTTCCCTGGGACACCGCAGTCACAAAACTCCTTGTCATACATATTTTTAATCATAGTTTCTAGTTTGTCCCCATCGTTTGTAACTAATGATGATATGTGGACTATGGGTATAGGTCCTCTCACTGTCCATCCCAGTGGTGTTTTCGTCGCAAACAGATCATCTCTACCTCCAAATCTCTCTTCTAATACCTTGTGAGCTTCTGGCACACTACATCCAATGAGTACTCTCACTCTTCCATCTTGCAATGTTGGAAGAGGTATGTCACACAGGTATGGCTTACCGACAACCGTTTCACGACTAGGTACTATAGCTTCGCCAAGTTTCATACTGGAGGTAGTGTAAGCAGTATCCACTTCCACGGTCTCCCCAGTAGCCAAGGATTCTACTGTTTTCGCAGAATTGAAAGTATTTACAACCAAGGGTTGCTTTGGGCCTTTAATACCCAAGCAACCAGCCAGTTCAGCATCTATCAATGTAACGTCTGAACCATTATCCAACAATGCATAAGTCTCTACTGAAGATTTCGGTCCTTTCACCTTAACTGGTAATACCCCTAAGAAAACTTGTGGGATGTCAAGGGGTCTAGAGATACTATTACAATTAACCGAATTCCCAGGTTCGTTCACTGTTCTCAGAAGTGGGTGCATATCCGTTAAACCACTACTTCTTTTTTGTCGCCTTACAATTCCACTTTGTATGCCCAATCTTTAAACAACTGAAACACAGCCGCTTCTGCTTTGCCATTTTTAACCTTTCTACGGGTGACATAGCGATAAAGCGATTACAATCACTCAATTGATGCATGTTATGGCAAACAATACACTCATCCTTTCTCGTTGTGTCTTGAGACTTCACCACAAATGCCTTCCTTATATTCACTGGTTCCTTAGGTTCTACCTTAGAATGCAAAATGCTGGCGAATTTGCCCATCGCCTGGTTGACACTGTCCTTCACCAGTCTAAGAATATCATCAAACCTTGGCTCGATACCCTCATCCTCTATACGAGAGCTTATTTTTACCCACTTCCTTTGCAGCCGAGTAGGTAGGCGTCTTGCAATTACCTCTAGGACTGAGCTCGAGTTGAGGTCACTCATGCAATTCATAGAAATCAAGGTATTCTTATAAGTCATAAGATTATCTAAAAACTCAGTAAGTGCCTTGGAGTCATCTTGAAGTTGACTGCCGTTACCTTTGACAGCTTCGTATACGTTCCTTACAATCATCGAAGGTCTTCCAAACCTTTGACGTAATATGCTCATAGCCTCAGCGTATCCCTCATTAGGGGGCATGAGCTTACAGCACTGTATAGCTCTTGAAGCATCTCCAGTGCAATACCTCATCAAATACATCAATTTCAATTCATCACTTAATAAAAAACTACTCAGCATGATCTCAAACTCCTTTACAAATTGTAAATAATCAGCCGGGTTTCCATCGAAACACCGTGGTTCAAATTTAGGGAGTTTGATGTTCCTATTATCCCTGAACGGCGAAACAGTAACATCAACCATGTCATGCTTAACATCAGACACATCGTTACAATTAACAGACAAGTCACCATGACTTACTTTCCTGTTTGCATCCAAGACACTCTGTCCCTTCTTTGACCCAGGCATTGTTGAACTTGACCCAATTCCAAAAAGTTTCCAGATATTGCTTGTTCAAAGAGGACTTGACCGGCACCAGGAAAAATGAACGGTGACTATCCAAACTTTCACCAACTGTCTGAATCCACCAGAATCTGTTTCTACCGTCAGAAACTGTCAGCCACGTCTCGTAAAACGTTAATGCCCAGCTCTTGCTACGCTCAGGCTCACGCTATTCCTTGAAGTTTCTCAGAAATGCTTAGTAATAACGGATGAAAAAACCAAAACACCAATTGTTGACTTGAGTATTCTGTATTGTTACACCAACATATAAATCAAGTATGACTAAGGTCTGTGAACAAATATTACAATAATAAATCACAATATTACTTCTGACGGTTGTCTCCTGACTTCTTTCTGAACAGCGACCAATGAGACGATGACTGTCGTATTGATGCCTCCGCGAAAATTGGGGAAGTTGGTTTTGAGCAAACAACCATGAATTGATCGTTCAGTCTTCAACTACATTGACACTACTACTCTTTCTAAGTGGTTAGTCTGTCTGAGTAGCTCCAGTATGAGTATAGTGCCTCTACATCAACTCTAAATTAAGGCCGCTAAAACTAATTTGTGTGCACATATTTCACTTTTACAGGAACCAGTTTCACGCATAGTAACCGGCATTTTGCCATTGTACAAATAACAGTTGGTTTTTGGCTGTTTTAGATATTCTTTTCGCGAGGGCACACGCTTGATGTTGTTTCGCGTGCGTCGGAAATCGATTTTGCATACAACGCATTTTTTAAATCGTTACTCGTTGTTTTTCATACAAAACTGTTCGTATTTGATCGTAGACAGCATTTAACACATTGTAGAACGTGCAAACGTGGATGAATTATTATATATTAATCGCATTTACACGTAGCACACTCTAAGAGCTACTCCGAAATATACCTGCAGTAGATATAGGCTTAGGACTTCCATTCATTCATATACACAAATACCTAAAAGCTCTTCCACTACCAGTCCTATGATAAGAAAAAACAATCGTCACATATCTCACCAAACACTTCGAAAACACGAAGTTGCTCAACCCCTCACGAATGCACCCTCAACCATGATGTACAGGAAACATCAGTTTGAGAATACAGACGTTAGTCCAAAAACGCGTATAGTGCCCTGTCATAATTCTCATGCATTCAGTAGGGGTCACATGCCAATTTCAGCACAATGCTCATCATGGCCTAGGAAGTACTCTAATCAGACACAGGGATCTAAGTCATATGCACACAACAACACGCCGATCACACATTTCGGTTATAACTATGCAGATTACACGACACTAGCCAACCCATATGACCAAAATTTTCTCCAGCGACAACTGGCAGAAACGCCTGGGATCATGCACATAGCACGCATGATATCAGACCAATTCCTTGCTGGTATAGCGAACACCTTACAACAGGGAAACTGCTTCTTCCCCGAAAGATAGCAAACATCTTATACACACCTAATACCAATAGTAATACCATAGATTATCATACTAGTATCTCCCATAGCACGCAATATCTAAACGACCAACTACTCACGAGTGACATTTCACAACCCATCCCTAACTATCAAATTAAAGAAACCGTCTCTAGTGATCAAAATGTTGTAATTAATGAATCCAATAACGACTGCACATATTCAGTTGATAACCATAGAGTATTTTATTATGATATTGCCCATACACTAAAACCACTTCGTCAAAGTCTATCCGTCATCCTCATAAATGCTAGATCAGTTCTTAACAAACATTTAGCATTATGTACGTTAGCCTCTATATGCAATCCGTCGCTGATCATGATCACTGAAGCCTGGTGCTCAAGTGACATTGTGGATGGTAGCTTATCAATTGATAAGTACAATCTTTTTCGAGGGGATAGGGAAACAGGTCGTGGGGGTGGAACACTCATATACGTTAAACAACCCATTTGTGCAACGCATTTTAGTCACCCTATTCTGTCACAACTTAATGATTCGGTGTGGGTCGAAATAAAAGTTCTCAGAAGTAAACCTATCCTTATAGGGTGCGTATACCGACCGCCATCATCCAACCGCGAATACGATAACGTACTCAGCAACATATTTAGTGTTGCATCCAATCTCCCCTTCAGTTATAATATAATTGGAGGTGACTTCAATTTGCCTGATATATCATGGCGTACACTTCGTGGACCCTCGAGGTATGATAATCTTCTTAATTCCATCATTACTGGAGGATGGACGCAACACATAAATGTACCCACTAGGTCCAATAACATTCTTGATCTTATATTCACGATCAACGTAGCACCATCTACAATTCATGTGGGACATGAATTCCCAGGTAGCGATCATAAAATAGTTGCATGTTCGTTTAACATTTCCCAGAAACTATACACAGAAACGAAGTTAGTCGGACACCTATAAGACCATACACGCGGGTTGATTGGGACTTGTATCAGGACTTGATTAGATACTCTAATTGGGATTCCTACTTTACCAATGACTCCTTAGAGGAAGTCCTTAAAAACTTCTATGACAATATACAGTCGGTTAATGATGTCATAGCGCCTGTGAAACTGATTAAATTCAAAATCCCTCAAGGTGATTTTATTCCAATATCATTAAGAAGAAGTTTGCGGAAGCATTCATTAAGTTACTATAGACATGACGACTTATCGTCGTTAATCGCTATCAAAACAATCCTCATTAGAATCCATGAGTTAAAAAATCTAAGTCTTAGGAATAAAGAAACGCGGGCAATTCAGTCGCCACATAACACTGGAGAAATAGCCAAACTCTTCAAAAGTAGGTTAACTAACTCCAAATCAACATATCCAAAAATAATACACCTAGGTGGCATTACTCACGAAAGTGCTGAGGATATATGTGAGGTGTTTAGCACGCACTTTGCCAAACTGTACACTCTAGAAAATGACCAGGATATAGATTTCCCTCGTAAAACAGAAAAGTGTCTAAGCGATGTAGTCTTAAACGCCCAAGAAATCGATAAAGCTATCACAACTCTTAAGCTTACTAATACTCCCGGCCCAGATGGAATGTCTTCCGTCCTCTTAAAAAATGGTGGAAATGACATGAATCTACTTCTTCTCAAGATATTTTCAACTTCGATAAGGAGTGGAACATATCCAAATAGCTGGAAGAAATCCTACGTTGTACCCATTCACAAAACCGGACCTACAGCGGACATAGATAATTACCGCCCCATCAACATTACTTCCGTAGTTTCACGTGTGATGGAAAAGATTGTAAAGAAGCAAATTGTTCAGTATTTGCTCTCGAATGACTTAATATCCCCTTTCCAATACGGTTTCCTAAATAGAAGATCGTGCATTACGTGCCAGTTAGATTATTTCGACCACATTACTGAATGTGTAGACAAAGGTCGTTCGGCAGCAACATTATTTCTAGATGTTAGGAAAGCTTTTGATAAAGTCCCACATAAAAGACTCATACTGAAACTCCTATCTTATGGAATAAGTGGAAGGCTTCTTGAGTGGATAACTTCCTTTCTTACAGGAAGAGAACAGTTAGTTAAAGTCAACCATCACTTATCAACATCCAAACCGATAACCAGCGGCGTGATACAAGGTAGTGTTCTTGGCCCTACCCTATTCATTGTATTCATAAATGATATTGTCTCTATGATCAAGTATGGCAAGCCATACCTCTTTGCAGATGACCTCAAAGTTGTCTATGATTTTGACTATAATGATATGAATATTGTTAGTAAAATCCAAGAAGACCTAAATAGTCTATGTAATTGGAGTGAAAAGTGGCAGTTAACGTTCAATCCAGCTAAATCTGGGATAACATACTTCGGACGTTGGAAACCTAGCATGTGTCTATACATGTACGGTGACCTTGTCTCAAACACAAACACAGTCACAGATCTCGGGATAACATACTCAGATCTTACCTTTACTGAACATGCAAATAAGGTGGTATCTGATTGTAAACGTCTAACCGGCTTTGTGCTACGCAACTTTTACACTCCAGAAGCCAGATTAGCCATATATAAGATATGCATTCGCCCCAAACTTGAATACTGTGCCCACTTATACAGTAGCTTTAAATCAGCAGACAGAAAAAAGTTGAAAGTGTCCAAAGATTCCTTACGAAACGCATATTAGGCTATGGTCAGCAAATAGAATACCTTGACAGATGTATTCGACTGGACTTAGAGCCCTTATGGTTAAGGAGAGTGAAGTGCAATTTATTTCTCTTATTCAAAGTTATAAGAAAGCACTGTAACAGTAACTCGTCCATAACCTGGGCTAATCCTAAATCGTATGGACTACGCAACCACAACTACCTTCTCAAGGTTAACACCCATAAACTCACCACTAGAGCTAACTTCTTCACCATTAAATATTGCAAACTTTGGAACCAACTACCCTCTGAGATAAGATCCTGTGAAAGGCCTGACAGTTTCAAAAGGAGCCTAGAAAAACATATAAACATGTCCACCCTAGCCCGCCTCAAAGATCTCAACTGCTGGTAGAGTGGAGAGACAATGGCATTTCAATATTTAACTACAGAAAGTACACTAGTTCCCAGACTAACATAATAATACTTAGTAATTATGTAGGTTCAATACTTGAAATTCGATTGTCATTAAAATACTTAAAATGATTAAAATACTTATGCGGCAAATGTTCTCTTGCTTTACCGCTCTTATTTCCCTTATAACACTCAGTTATTGAGCCTAATGTATTCTTTGATAATACGAATTATGACACTGACTATGCTCTTATTATACATAGATTGATTTACTTTACGACTACCTGTAGTACTAACTACCCTTCTGTAGTATTGTTAACCAAATGCTGAAATTTTGTTGGTTCTGTTAATATCTTTTTATAATATATGTAGACAGGTTACTTTGCAATGTCAAATGTTACTATATATAAGACTGTCATGATAATTTAGTACACTAAGTCCTGCCAACCGACCTTACCTTCAGTTCATACTACCTACATTGATCCCTAACTATATTGTTCTGCTGAATCTTGCTTCACTATTCACAAAACCTATTCTTTTTATTCTTTAAGGTTTTAACTTCTTGTAAAGTAATCTGTTCATTAGGACGCATGCATACATATATAATGTTCATAAAGATGTACGCGGAGACCTATTGGAAGCACTCATTAAGAAAGCTAGGGAGATGGAATATGAGGTACGAACATGTCTGGTACCAAGCAATATATTTGCGGTAGCCATAATAATCATAGTCTCAGAGCTTAACATCAAAAAAGGAGGGAGGGTGGCGTTAGCTGATCAGTAGATATGGTGGGGTCACTAAGGTGAATCGCCCCATTCTGCAGGAACAGCAATATACAAATTAAAGGCTCGAGATATTTCTGATTTTTATGAGGGCTTAGATCTTTATCTTGAAAAAGATAATAATGAACGCCTTGACAGATCATGCTTCTACCTTTAAATATATACCATTACTCAGCCTATTGTTGAGATGCGACCATGTGGGATCTGCACAGATTTATGGGGCATCTTATAAACTAACTTGCTGTCCATTGTCGGATCTTTAAATACCACTTCACAATGTCTTATCTCATTCATTTTCCAATAACGTCTTTACTTGATCCTCATTATATCCCATTAAACCTAACATTTTATAGCTCTTTATGAATTTGATTCGACTTATTCTATTCCTATTCTCTGAAGGGTACGGTTGTGCACCAAATGCACAAAAAGGTATAAAACAAAAACAACACAACTGAGGATAAATGTATTAAAACCAAAAGTGGACATCATGATAGTACGAGATATACGTGTAGCATTATACATTGCAAATGAACGTTGTCAGCCTAGGGAGTTTCCTTTATTAATGCATTTATTAATGATACTTGCACTTACCTATTTCATTACAATTTATTGATTCACCTCAGCACTTTTACTTTTCTAAAACAGCTTTCAATCCCTTGTAAACGTTGTACTTACCTCAATATTGGTTGGTTATCGTATGCCGACAACCACGGGATGAAAACGAAACGAAGTCGATTTTCCCGCTCAACCTGGAGGACAATTGTACAATTCAATAACTATACAGCCTAGTTCAGACAATGAGTATTTATATATATTATATATATCAAATATTTAACTGTTGAAACATTAATAACTTGTAGACAATCTACGATTTGATATTATATCATACTTGATCGTGCCTGTAAAAATGGCATGCATTTTCATGTAAATTTATATGTTTATATGAGAATATACATTATTATTATTAAATCATATGCAGTTCAAATTCTAAAAAGTGCAGACTCAGGCCACCGTAACAGACATGGGCAGTGTGCTAGAGGACTGCATAAAACAACCTAGAAACATGAATCCAGTAACTTAAAAGAAAGCATACTGAGAATATGTGTCTCCTAAAGCGTTGATGGAATTCCATTCCACAGTGCACAAGTTTTATTCTTATATCAATATTGATGGAAAATTGTGAGAAAAACTACTAAAAGTCTACTTCTATAATAATGGGGGCATGAGCTAATGAATACCTCATTCAGATCTGTTCAGTTTGTTCCGCTAATCAGAAAACTTGGTCATATTTCGTTAACTTCATTTTCTCTTGGGTTGATTGCAATACAGCGTCATATTAATGAATGAATTTTTTTCAAGAGTCACCCACCACAGTCGTTTAATGTCTGATACATTTATGTGTAAAAGGATACCGTACCCTGTGCCGTTTATTTCTATTCATTTCCTGAATTTTAGCTTCGGTTAACTTATTGCCAACCTACGCTTTCGATTTGAATCCGGTTTATCTGGAGGATTTCATAGAAGGAAAGGGGTTATCCGTAGCAGTGGTATTATCCTAGAACAAGTCATACGTTCTCCCCACAAAGTTAACCGATACCACTCCACCTAGCGTGATGAACGTAGCCAAGAGACAGGAATGGGGAGACTGTGGGGGACTAAATAATTCCCCAAAATTATCAGACTACAGCATTAGATTTTGACATCCGGCGTTTATTGCGACTTGTTAAGCTGAAGGTTCGTGGTTGTTCATCCACGCCACTTGTCACACTGTCATGATACTTTCAGGTCGTTCGTGAAGAGTCCTTAGCTAGCCAAACATTCATGACACTGTGATTATCTCGAAATATCTCTCGTATTTCAGATGATCAATATGATATTTTGGTGTTTTTCTGGCCCAAGTAGATGAAGTACTATAGGAATTGTGGTTAAGAATTTGTGTTTATAAAAACGGTACCCTGTGTAGACGTCAATACTACTTATTTCCTAAAATTAACTGTAAAGGGATATACAACCCCTGCCAAAAATTTTGGATTGGATACTTCATCCTATTATCTTAGCAACAAATAGACCGTGTAATTCACGAGAATATCTGATGAAGCTACCAAATCCATACAAGTGAGTTTATAAGCGTTCATAACCCCAGTCTTATTCCTTATCTTAGGCATAGCCTCATCTCTAATGCTTTGTCAACTTATTATCCAAAGAGTACTTAAAAATGAGATCAGGACCAAATTTGCGTACACCGTGGCACTTTGATGATGGCAGGTTCTGTAATCCAAAGAATTGTGTGCGTTCAAGGTCATTGGTCGCTATTCTCCAATTCAGCCCATTTATCTTACCTATGTCTGTATTACTAGAGCTAGTTCTAATATTTCGTCGGTGGCACAGCGGTTACGATTCTCGCCGACCATGCACATGGTCCGGGGTTCGATACCCTGCCGACGCACACCTGATATCAATAATCGGCCTGCAACATTTGGGCTACCGACATCATATGCCAAAAATTCCATCTCTGTACCAAAAATACGGTGGAATCAAGCTATAATCAAAGTAAAAATTAAAAATAAAAGTCTCTCAGTTCTTCAATAGTTCATCTGCTTAACAATGGGCAACTGTTTGCTTAGCGGCAATTTCGAAAAGATTTGAAGGTCAGCTGCGGCGTCCGGCGCTCCTCAAAGCTGTGGTGCGGTTTGTCTATATTTTCCACTCTCAGAAAATCTCCAAATGTAATTCTTAAAGTGCATAAACTGTCGTTTCTGTCTGTTAATACTGTGAATTTTTCGTTGTTTGCCCTTTGGTAGCTAAGAATAATGTTCTGAGTCGGAGAGTTTTTTCGTGAACATGAGTAACATAGATAGAACTGTGGGCACTAATGGGTTGTTTCAGGCTGAAACATTGATGCTGCTAATCTGATTACAATAGTAATGATTTAATGTATGAAGGCTGTTTCTTCCAAAGTGAGTAAATAATGAAATTCATTATGGTGCGATTTCCCGCATAAAATAGCCCTCTTTGCTATTTTTCCGCACTATCCACATTAGTTCAGCACCAACTAACACATTTTAGCATGATGTGCATGAGTTTAACGAGGAATGGATAGTATGGGGGTGACGTTAGACTATAAAATCCCTTCCGGTACTGTACCTTCGACACCCAAATATGTCTTCCTATGTTACAGTCAAATAGAGTTATCACTTCTGTTCTAGATTCGCTTGACAAACTCCATAAATACAAAGTGTCTTTCCAACACTTACATGATTATAAGCTTCGGTATGAATGTTAATAATAATAATTATTCCTGAAGAAATGAGATAACTTAGTAGTATGGTTCTTATTTTGAAAGCTTGCAAGAACGTCTGCCACCATCATCCTTCGGTTGCTTCGGGGAACGTCATTTTCTGGAAGGTTCTAATTGAGTTTCTTTCGAAGGTGATGGTGATGTGTGTTTAGTGATGGTGTTCAGTGTTCTTTAATGATGAGACATACGGCTAAGGTTATTGTGACTAATTGGTCTTGTGTTTTGTTGTTATTCCTTGACCTGCTTTCATTTGCAATGGCAATTACTTCCTAACTGTTCAGCACTGCTAGCATTCATTTTAGTCGGCATTTGTTATACAGGGTTATACTATTTAGAGATAAATTGATATTTCGTGCTACGAATCCGACATGAGAGGGGTTCGTAAACTTGTTTTATCAGTTTGGCAGGTAAATTCACCTTGGCAACATGTTATTAAAACTAACAACTAGATCTGCGAATCTCTTGACTCACCCATGTGTTGGGGAGCCATAACGACAGTGAATTTAGACTACCACATAAAACAACCACTATTGATCTTGTTCCATCCTAACTTGAAACAAATTTTCTATGTACAATCATGGCGTTACATGCTGTTCAGATTTCAGTTCACATGTTATAACAAACTGATCAGTGTTTCACCTAGAAATCGGTTGCTTTTCAATTTCAAAACTTGAAAATGTCATATTTGCTAATCAAAGATGATATTTGTTTTTCAGATTCTGTATTCGCAATAGAAGCTGAGTTCTGGAATAGGACTACAGTTCAAGATAGCTAGTAAGCCCAGTTATTGATAGGCAAATATATTGTGCATTTGAAAAATGTAAAATATTTACTCTTTTCAGAGTCCAAACACAGTACATAAGAAATCACATTCTAAGTAGCTTTAGTGACAGCTTTAAACCAAAGTTTCCAGGCACTTAGCGACTCAAAGTTATCTCCGAAAACATGATAAAGTCCTTAAACGACTGTTAAATGCGCAATTAGTTCTAAGTGGTATATTTTTCAAGCGAGAATTTGTAGTCAGTGTTTTCATTACCATCGAGTGCGTCTGGTTGTTGACTTCGTAAAATTAGTATACCAGAGCTCTTCACTTCATTCTTATTTTTTAGCATAATTTTGTGCAAATTTGGCACTAAGAAGTGTTCCATATACCTTTGTATTACTCAGTTGTCGGTCAGCTGTTGAGTAGTCAACGCCCCTATATAGTGTGTCATGCATATCTGACAGATAATAGTGTAGTCTTTAGCTAAGTAAGTAAAGTTCTTGCTAAGGGTAATATCAATAGTTAGAATCTTACACAGTTACGACTAAACACATTATTATGGTTAAGCTTCTTTTTATGGTGTTGATCCACTTACTTTTAAAATACACTATGATTCCTAAAATATTCTACACCAAAATAACTTCACAGCATGTTTTTCTTCACTTCCATATAAGGTATATAATTACATTGCTTGTAAACATTGTTGTAGATAGTTTAGGAAGATTGTACATAATTTACTTAATTTATACCTTTTGTCCGTAAAATCCCTCGCTATAACGAAATCTGTAAGCGTTACAGTTTTGGAAGCTCAACTGTGCAGCTGTCGGCATACTTACATTTGGATCGCTAACCTACTGCAGTGATCGGGTCATTTACTAACATATCCTATGCAGTTTGTAGTAAAATAGCTTTCACACGGTATCTAATTTATTGTTGTCATCATCGTTATTCTTCGTGTCAGTATTATAATCTATATAAAACTTTTGAAATTTCAGCTATGTTGTTGGCTCAGTGTCCAGTTTGTCAAGAGTGTTTTACGAATGCCCTTCAGTGTCACATATCAGCACTACCATGTGGTCACGTATTCCATCAAATATGTATTGATACTTGGTTCAAAACGTCGTCTACATGTCCACAATGCAGAATAGGAATAAAAAGAACTTTTGTTATTTCTCGACTGTATTTTGATATGGTCACTCACAGTACAGATGAACGTGTCAGTATTACAGACGGTGAGGACATGGAAGCAGAATTGGAAGTTTCTGTAAGTTTACGCGTAGGATATTCATTTCAGATACCGATAATATGTACAATGTATATAATTCTCAAGCATGAGGAATTAAATTCTTGTATTTACTTCTGGGTCTATACCATGGTAATAATCTTTGTTGACTAATTTGGCAGTTTCACGAATCATACAGAATTGCTAGTTACACAAAACCAGGTTACTAGCTAAAGGATAATTACATTAAGAGAAAAATAAGTCTCTATATCATTATTTGGAAAAAGTAAGGAGTCACTGCCTATCCGTTTGAGAGATGTTTGAAGATGAGTTCGTTTGACTAGGATTCTCGAAATATTTACAGCTGCTGAACTATGATTTGGAGTGACATTGCGGATAGTAATTGGGATGTGTTAAATGTTTTCCTTCTCGAATACTGGGACATTTTACTGTTATTGTCTTCAAACTTGCTGTATGATGTAGACTTAATCGGTGACTTACTGCTTTTGTTTTTTATGAACCTTGAAAATGTGAACAGGTGCACTCTTGTGTGAGGTTCTGGTTTGTTGCCTCATTGGATTGTTTGCTTTAACATACTTTTGGTGCAACTCTAGCTCACCGCATAGATAATTGTATGACTGCATACTTTTATCCTCTAGCATTAATAACCTCATTCAATTGTTATATAGTCAGAAAAAGAACATTTCTGTATATGGTAATCGTAGTTTAATATTTGCTGTGATATTTCATTGAGTCTATCAATGTTGTAGCTTGAGAAGCAGACGGGCTGTTTGTCTTTTCACTAAAATTGATGAGCGACTAATCCCCTGTGCTAATACTACTTCATATATAGATATTGTTAATTCACTTCTCCGAATATGCCAACTAATTTTAAGAAACTAATTAATGAACAAAGAGTATTCTTTTCGATAACGTTTTCGTTTAATTTTCATCTTATCCCAAAGCCGACTGATTGCTGCTACCTTGATGTGGTGGTCGGGCTTGCACATCTTATCCCAAACCTCCATTCATTGTTGTTTCATCTTGTGACAACACATTTAAGCGAGCAATATTGTTTTTTAATTATATCTCGTGAGAATCAACTTTAATATACATAAATTTACAAGTAATTATTAAGATATAAACCAATCACAATGATTTGCCAGTAGGATAATAAGATTGTGCATATATTTTGTTCAATTAGTCATAATAATAATTATTCTATCAATTACAAAGATGAAAAAGTGAAGCGATCTGTAATAAAAAGAATGGTGAAAAACAGCATGATCAAACAAACAAGTGTTCAGGTAGAAGTAATTAATAACGGCTAAGAAGAACAAATGAACCGATTAAGGAATGTCAGATTGTTAGCAAAGCAAATAAACTTTGTTTTGATCATATGATAAGACTGAGGGATGGTAAGAGAGAGGGAGAGTTGAAAATATAAGTAAGGGATAGTGGTGACGTCTTGAGTTGGTTAGGTATTAATAGACCAAGGTAAGCATAATGGCTGTATGAACTTCTTTTGAATGCATTGTTTAGGCTGTATATTTCTAGTGTCTGTCGCCTCAGCTTTATGTAGCAGACAAATACGAAGTCTATTACACAAACTTACTTACTTTACTTTACTTCGGCTATCTCCTACGGGAGGATGAGCCGGCTTCATGAACGTCTCGAATCATCGCTGCCCAGGCGCGGCGATCTGAAGCAAGGTTTTGCGATAGGGATATCCAATTCTTGTTCCACATACGGAGTCCGTAGACGGTTTGTAGCCCCAGGCACTCCATATCTGCCTTGACTGTACCAAGCCATGTCTTCAGCTGTCCGCCTCTGCGACATCGCCAAGATGGTAATGGCGAGGGATTTAGAACTGATTTGACCAGATCGTCATCTGGTCGGCGCAGAACATGGCCAAACCACCGAAGGCGGCGTTGTTGGACCAGTACTGGAATTTGGTTGATGTTGTAGCAACGCCGACGCACTTCTTCGTTGGAGAGTTTGTCCTGCCAACGAACATGCAGAATGTACCTGAGACACCAATGGTCTAATACCTCGAGTCTGCGTAAATCTTCCGCGCGAAGAGGCCAGGTTTCACAGCCATACAGCAGAACGGGTCGTATGGAAGCTTGGTAGACCCGAATTTTAGTCCTGAGACTGATTTCTCTCTTGCTCCATAGAACGCTCCTCAGCTGTAGAAACGCATTCCGGGCGTTGGAGATTCGCGCATTCACTTCGTTTTTCGCTTGGCCGTTGGGGAGCATTATGGATCCCAGATATCTGAAGGATGGCACAATTTCAATAGGTGCTCCATTTAGGGATAAGATTTCATCATTGCCGGTGGATGTGTTCGAAAACATTTTGGTTTTGGAAGTGTTAATTTTCAAACCGATAGTAGGCGCGAGGTGGTTTATCTGGTCGAGCGCCTGTTGCATATCGGGGAAGTTTTCAGCTAACAGCACGACGTCGTCGGCGAATTCGAGGTCGGTTATGTGAATATCGGGCGAAAGTTGGACGCCGTGGTGCTCGGTTAGGGCGTGCCGCAAAATCCAATCAATTGTGAAATTGAACAGGATGGGGGATGCTGGACAACCTTGCCGGACACCGCTGGTTACCTCAAAAGTGCGGGACTCTTCACCGTTCACTCGGACTCGAGCTTTGGTGTTGGAGTAGTATGACCTGAGCAGGTTGATTAGCTTGGTCGGAACTCCGTCGAGCTCCATTAGATACCAGAGTGCTCCTCGATCAACTGAGTCGAATGCCGCTTGGAAGTCGATGAAGCAAGCAACCGTCGGCTGTTGGAATTTGTCCCTGTGTTCCAAAATTCTTCGCAGTGTGAATAATTGATCAACACAGCCTCTTCCAGGTCGAAATCCGGCTTGATTTGGCCTTGTTCGCACGTGGCGTTCGGCCGCGAAGCGGTTCAGGAGAATGGAAACAAAAACCTTAGCAGCGATATCAATCAGACTTATGCCTCGGTAGTTCTCGCATATTGACCTGTCTCCCTTTTTGTGGAACGGTAGCAGAACTGAGGTGCTCCAATCGGAAGGAATGGTTTCGGACTCCCAAATTGAGCAGAACAGCGAGTGCAGTGCATCGATTAGCGCTGGAGTGCAGGCCTTGTATATTTCTGGAGGTAGACCATCTTCGCCCGGAGCTTTTTTGTTTCTGAGTCTGTTAATTGTTTTAGCTATTTCGGTTGGAGTGGGTGGATCGCAGTCAACTACGTAGGGTGTTGGTAAGTGTCGTATCGGTCGATGAGACGGTTGACCAGCGTCGCGATTGAGTAGCTGCTTGAAGTGTTCGGCCCATCGTTCCATCTTACCATTGGTGTCCGAAATAATTTCTCCTGATGCTGTGCGTAACACAGCATGACTGTTAAGGCGTTTGCCAGATGATTGGCGTAAGAGGCGATAAAGTTTTCCGAAATCGCCTACATTTGATGCTGCTTCCATGTTAGTCGCCACGTTAGACCAATAGCGATTTCTGTCGTTCCTAGCAGACTGTGTAGCTTTGCGCCTGAGGGAGCGATAAACTGGAGACTTTGCTAGGCGAGCGTCTCTGGCTTGCGAGGATAGAAGCATGGTGTGCTCTGAAATCCAGTCTTTCTGCTTCTTGGATGTGGTACCCAAATGCGACATTGAAGCTTTAGAGACTACTTCTTTGAAATGATTCCATCGTGTCTCGGGTGTATTAGAAGATGTGGATGTTGGTTCATCTGCGGCGCTTAGTTCGGCCTGGATTTGTTTGGACAAGGCTTGTCGTTTTGTAGAACATTGAAGCGGGGCAACATTGATACGCTTCGGAGGTCGCGCCTTCTGGCGTGTCGTTAAACGAAGTTTGAATTTCGCCCTAACTAGAGTATGGTCTGATCCCCCTTTATTTCCGGCCTCTGCTCCACGATAGGATCGACAGTCTTCCACCGAGGAGATCCAGCGTGAGCGCACTAGGATGTAGTCGATCTGATGTGCAGTGCGACCGTCGTTCGAATACCAGGTGAGAAGATGTTTTCTGGGGTGTTGAAATCGAGTGTTGGTGATATATAATCGATTGTAATCAGAAAAAGCTAAAAGTCTATCACCATTACGGCAGCGCTGATCGAGACCGTGTTTGCCTAGTATATGTTTTGTCGCGTCGTCTGAAGGGCCAGTGCGGGCGTTCCAATCGCCGGCTACTATGAGAACGTCACGCTTTGGGATTTTGTTGATTGCCTCTTGAAGATTGTCATAAAATTCGTCTTTGATACTTTCATCAGAGTCGAGGGTTGGGGCATAGACAGCGAGAACAGAAATGTCGAGCGGGGAACCCTTGAACCTAGCGACTGCAACTCTGGAGTTGACCGGTTCGAATGATATTAGGGCATTATTGGCTTTGTTACTGAGAGCAAATGCTACCCCATGTTGTCCCGAATTATTCTGGGGGCCACTATGAAGCAACCAGAATGAAGAATCTGTTCCAGGAACGGCTATTCGGCGGGAGCCATGATCGGGTAACCTCACTTCAGATAGACACGCTATGTCTACCTTGTAGTCATATAAAGAACGCATGGTGATAGACTGGCTACCAGGATCCAACAGCGTCCTAACATTCCAGCAGCCAACAAATAGTTGGTTTCTAAGTGTTAATTTCCCAGCTAGCTTACTTTTCACACTGGCCACCGGGTGAGCACAGGGCGCGTCGCTTACCGGGAACGCCGTAGCATGGTGAGAGTTGTTTGTAGGAGAGTTCATGAAGTTTCTTGGGAATTTGGTACGAGTGATGTCCCCAGCATCGCTCGGCCTTTTGTTTGAGAGTGCAGCTCTAGCCTTTACACAGCCAAGTGTGACCTACAAGGCAGTAGGAGTGGAGTAAGGAGTCCACTATCCATTGGCAGCCGGTGACCGGAGTTCGGTTCATACGCCTTTTTGAATGGGGCCAGACATCCAGGACATCCAACAAGCCCTTTGTCCATACGTCTGCCGGTGAGCTAAAAAAAAAATCATACGCCAGTCGTTGGAGGTTTGGAATCAGGGTTTAGCCATCTCCCCTAGACTGTCATCCAATGGACAGTCAACCCGGTGGAGAGCGCCGGGCATCCGCTTTTGCCCTCTCACTTTAGTGAGAAACACCTCCGCCACGTGAAGGCAGTGAGTAGGACTTCCTCAGGAGAGGCTATGTAAGACGCACGGTCATATGGGAGCATTTCAAGAGGTGTGCGGAGGGGTGGCCAACCCGCAGCGCAAGACACCCACCCCCGACCATCCTGAGGCTTTGGAGGCACACAAACCAGCTGAATCACTTAATTCTATCTTATGCAAACCAAAAGATCCGATAGAAAAGGGAGATAAAATTAACACCATTTACAAAATAAATTGTGTGAACTGTAACAAACATTACATCGGCCAAAGTGGGCGTCCCCTTCGAATAAGAATCCAGGAACACAAATCAGCCGTGAAAAGACATGATATAAATTCTTTAGTATCAATACATTCAGACGATCATGGACATCAATTTGATTGGGATAATGTCAAAATCTTAAACAGAGGAAACACCAAATGTGCCAGAGAATTCCTAGAAGCCTGGTACTCAAATGAAAACGCAATTAATAAACACGTTAATATAGATGAAATATACCAACTAATAAGAAGTAAATCAGGTGATCAGAAAGTTTAAAATCCCAATCAATAGAAAACGGTCAATAAATATCTAAAGATGGTTACCGGGAGACTCATGAAGAAATTTAAATCATTTCACTTTATCCTAAATACTGCGCTGAAGATGTCGTCCAGAAAGACGATGAAAGCTCCGCAATTAAACCAAGGAGCTCAGAGAACACTATCAATTCCAAATCATCCACCTGAGTTACAAATCTTTTCTATTATTTCAAAATACGAAGTCTATTGGAAAGATCCAGTGGGATGTGATGAATCACCTTGAATGTTTTTATTTTCCTCACTAAATGACGACAATCAGCTAAATGTGACAAAACGGAGCTATGGATGGTTTTCGTCTATCCTTTGAGAAACCACACGCTGGCTAAGCTGTCTAGTAGTATATAACTGTCACCTCAGGAGCAGTTGAACTGATAAATGTGGCGTAACTATCTAACTTATCCCTCGTTTAAGTCACAATCATCTGTCGGCTAGAGATTTTCTGAGGTGAAACAACTTCAGCCAATACATTCTGTGCAAAGTTCCACGTGAATAAAGCCAGTCAGTCAACTCACTCAATAGCCTACATACATATCACCGAATAAGTATAAATATAAGCCAGTTATGAATGTGTCGCGTTTCACAACATTCTCTGTACACATATTCTATGGCCGGTTATATTATAGATTTTATTGCACACTTATTTGGGTGGGACTGTACTATCAGCGTAGAACTCTGCACAAATTTCTTCACTTCATATTAGAGTACTTCGGCCAGACTCGCATAAAAGTAGAAGTATAGAGAAAGCCCAACAGACTAAATGAAATGAAGAAAGAAAAGCTAGATCGGGATTTTCCGAATCTAGATGATAACAAGGACTAAATGCACCTGTGTCACTGTGAACGAATTTGAGCCACGTTACCAATAGTCTCCAACCACTGACTTAACATCTCAACGACTCTAGACAAGTAGTCTCTACCTCCCTACTTGGCTGAGATATTTCATAAATTGGTGCTATGTTTTCGTGTGATCATTATTGTAATTCTATATCAAATAATGTGGTTCCGCAAGAAGGGTGGAGGCTCGGCATGCTTAAGACGCCTTAGGCATCTCATTCGGTATAATTCCACGACTTCTCCTTATCTAACGCCACCTAACCTCATTATTTCCAATCATTTTGCTCCACCTAACACGAAAAATTAAACAGAGGCACGTATGATTGGAAGCAGCTAGTCTTGTCATATCTTTCGAATTCGAAGGTTGCTTCCCACAGCTATATAGTACGTGTGTTCTAAGATCGACAGTCGTATATCACATCGGCATCAAAGGTGAGGTGACTTAACAGATGCAAAACAGGCCCCTTGGATCCACACCAAGATTTCAACAGCAATCAGATATTTGAGTAAAACTAATTTGCTTGTGTAGAGTTATCACTGCTCAGGTCTGTAAGCAAAACGAGTTGGTTTCATGATGCTTCCTTTTTGATTGAATTACGGACTACATCAATTGTCCGTCCTTTTATGTTGTCAATGAATACTTATGTACTAGACATTGTGTAAGTCAAACTGCATATCTTTTGCAGGTTGTGAAGTCAATGTTTAAAAAATATATTATACGCCTCTGGTTTGTGGGTACATAGTCACTCCGTGTACTTTTGTTAAATATTGTGATAAATATCACTTGTAATTTTATTTGTAAACCTGATTGTACCAAGTCAATTGAGTTTATTGAGGATCTACTTGGTGAATGAAATATCACATAGTACTTAAGTGTACCATTCTCTGTTGCATAGAAAAAGAAGCCGTAAATTAACTTTTGGGGGGGTTTTCAAGAGTCAGAGCCAATTTTCAACAGGACAGTTTTTTACACGATTAACTATTATAAAACTTGTCCACAAAAGATTTAATCCTATTTTTCAACTAACCTGTGATATGTACTACTTGTTTCAGTAGTTCTGCAAGCAACAAAATCACTAGCCTCCACCCATTAAATATGACACGACTTACTTAGCTAATAAATAAAGTCAGTTGGAGCTTATTATTATTATCATTAATACATTACCTTCATTTCCATTTTATCTCTTTTCTTTTTCTAGCAGTCAAACAATAAATCTATGAAATCCCTGAGTATCCAACTTCATCGATTACGTTCAGAAAATATGCGATTAGATACATTATGTAAGAATTTATCACAAAAATCAGAAGAAAACGCTAAGCTGTTAAGTGCTCGGGATAAAGAAATATCTACATTATCTACTTTGTATAGTGAAACTGATAAATTGTATGAAAAAGAAAGGCAACGTTGTCGAGATTTAAGGTATTTCAAGGAAAATCTTTTGCTCTGTTCATTACAATTGACTTAATGTGTAAAAACAATTGTACTGTATAGTGACTAATGATTTTATCTATCTGCCTAAGAGTTAACAAATATTGAGATGTTATTCAATGCCCAAAATATTATTTCTTAGGGGAAATATTTTAAAGTAAGAATTTTTTTCCTTCACGTTCCCCAGTGGAACATAGGGCTTCAAGCTAGTGGCTTGTAGTTTCTGTAGCAGTGTTTATTTTACAGGATGGGGCTGCTAGCCTCATGCCCAACCTTTCCTCTTTACCAGGATTATTTCTGGCTTAGCGAGGCAAAGGAGTGCGTCTGTGGCCGGGGATAGAACCCCAAACCATGTGAATGGTTGGTGAGCATCCTTACTGCTATACCGCCGACGCAATTAAGAATAACGAGGCTTGATATTTGGCGGATTCTTTAGATCTCCATTTCTCCATATCTTGAAATTTCTGATTTCTTTACGCACAATTTTTAGTATTAGCATATATATCAAAAATTTTCTGCCTTATAAAATAATAGCGCGTATATTTATTTATTTAAACGCATAAAAACTTGTTACAATATGGCACCAAGAAGGATGCGCCACACGATAATAATAAAACAACATAGATCAAAAGAAAAAAATATATTAGTAGAGGACGGATAAAGAACATCATCTGGAAGGAAAACAGTCATGCTTAACAAGTTCAAACATTATTCGTTAACTATCATCGGGAAGGGAAGAAAGAAGGAAATTGCAATACGTGTAACAGCACGCGATAAGTTTCATTGATTGTTTGTTGCTTCATTCAATTCATTGTGTGAGGGCTGAGATACTGCCCGGGCGCCCAGACCGAAGCAGGTGGTTTTATTAAGGGACCACCCCCCGAGCCTTTGACTTGGAGTCTAATCCGCAAGGCAGCGGAGCAGTGTCAGGAGCTGCATTCCCATGGTTTCCGGTGACCCATATGGGTTCATACGCCATTTGATCCAACTGGATACTGGGGTCCACGTACCCCATGGTAACTGCTTTTAGTTTAACCGCTATCCAAACAACCTTCCTGACATGGTAGGACCTTCAGGGACAGATCCCAGTCAGTTTAGATGTTGAGTCATTACGGTATTACCACGACAAGGTAGCAGTTATCCGCCGGGAGCGCGTATATACTCTCATGTTTACATTTTTGAAGTGTTACTGCGTATTAATTCATCACTGGATCATTGGTAAAATGGCAGATAAACTTTCCACAGTTCAGAAATAAAAAAGCTTTTCTGCTCTTAATTGTTAGGATTGTCTTTCCATCTATCATTTTCACTTCGTCTATTCATTGACAGTCATTGAATATTTGTATTGACTAATACGTTACTGCAAATAATAGATTAGTTAAGTGTAACCTTTAAAATTCAAACAATTCTTTTTTAAATAGTATGCTTAATAAAATATTATTTCCAAGAACATCATATCCCTATCTCAAGGTAGTTATGTGAATGACAGTATAGATTCTGTTAAATTAGCCATTGCTAAAGGATGACTCTTCTTTACAAGCCTTTATGCATCTCTCAGTAAATCACATGAATGTGAAAACATATTATCCAGCTTTTAGTTCAGAAAATCTATTAGATAAATATTTTATTTTGGTTGCCTGCAAATGCCTTGGTAAATCGGCTAACTAGTTCATTGTGAATGCAATCCAATTAGTCAGATCGTACGCTATCATTTTGTATTCAATTCTAAAAGCTTCTATCCCAACGACTGGTAATCCCGTGATCCTTTTATTGGCTTATTCACCTGCTAAAAATTCTGTCAGTAGTAGGACAGGATACTTCATTTTTACAATTTTCTTAATCACATTTTTTAAAGATACTCAATGGTTAAGCAGTAACATTACTACCTTTTCACTTTATAGAACGGAAATATCAAGTTTAAAACAATTTCTTCGTGAAGCTGAAACTATGAAGGCTGAAGCTATCCAACTTCGGAAAGAAACTGAAGACATGCAAAATGTGAAGAAATTAATATCTTGTATGTCTTCTTTTTCACTCTTATTCTATGTACAAAATGTATAGATAGGCAGATTTTGAACCACTGCACTTAAGATTGAACACGATTGTTATTGCGAGTTCCCCTGACACTATCAGAAAAACAAAACTTTCCGCCAGCATTTGTGCAGTGGCGGCACTTCAGGCTAACCTAGAGAGGTAGTGTACCCCTATGGTTTTAAAAATGCAGTAGAAAATCTCGCGTCCCACGTCTGCACCGATTTAACCATTCAGTTGTTTAGAATTCCCTCTTGCAAAGCCCTTTCGTACATTAATGTTTCAGAGTATATCACACTAATAAATAATTCTTGATTGGAATTTCACTAACTTGTATGCCATCGCAACGTAAGAAGATATTATCCACATTAGTGAACATAAGGTACTATTGTAACAACAGAAGACGAGGGCCAAGCAGCAGATCGTTTATTTAGGAAATCAGCACATATTTATAGATTTTCATGTACATATTATAGATTATTGTTAGCAGAAAAACACAGTCTTCTGATTAGTTGTTTCTCACGGACAGTTAACCTTGCATCTCTTTGCGGCTGTTTCTTGAATTTCAGATCATCTGTATGCTAACCGTGTCCGCCTACACAAAGCCCTTGTCCTCATTTTTCTCACGACCAATATTTTGGACATAAACATTGACGTAAATTACTGTCCACCAATTTCGACTAACAGCCAGCTATCACCACACTATTACTCTTCAAAGCAGATTTATACGAATATAATCTTGAAAAGTGTCACACGAATGTCATCAATTACGTTTATATTCCTACACAAAAGCGATAAGAAATCGTGATATGCCAACGGATGTATTGCGCTTGTAGGTGTAGCACCGTAAATTTCACAAACACTTCCATTTTTGCATAAGATAAATATTCAATATTGGAGAGATTTATCTCATTCCTATCGTTAACATGAAAGTACCTACTATTTATTTGACAGTTTGTTCAGTGTAATGCATTTTTTGACCAGTGTTTATAGTCTGTTAATTATGTCTATATTTTCTGTAGAATTTATGGTATATATAAGTTTGAATATTTATTATTATCACTCTTTATTCTTTTGCGTCCCAAATGTAACATAGGGCTTCAGAGTTTCAGCAGCAGTGGTGTTGTTTTTTACAGGGTGTGCTTTCCATCCTCACACCCAACCTTAACTCTTCGTCAGGTATTTTAATACTGGTTAAGTGAGGTTTAGGTGTGCATCGGCCAGGGTTCGAACATCGAGCCACGCACATAGTTGGCGAGCATTCTAATGCTGAACCACCGACGCATAAAGCCAAGGAGTGCAGAACAACTCTTCCGTCCGAGTTTGGGACTTTTTGGCAGTATACATACACCAGAGTTCGAACCCAGGACCCTCCAATTACAAGTCAAGCTTGTAAACACCTCGTCGCCGGGGGGGGAGCTCGAACCCACAGCCGCTGGGGTAAAAATTCGACGCACTACCCATTGTGCTACGGGGATCGTAGTATTTCAGTTAAGCCTGATTTATACTCTCGATTTTCCCTATGGCTTAAAATCACCCACTTTTAATATCGATGAGGTGAGTATTATGTACTCATTGCCATGAAATATACCTTCATTACTATGACATTAAAACTAATGCTATTTTTACTATTTAATATAGCATCAGAAGATGCTGCACGTGAGTTATTTTCTCGGTACACATCGAAATATGAGGATTCATCAAATGGTTCGTTAAATAAAAGTCAAAATAATTCAGAATTATTATCACTTTGTAAATGGGCATCTGTTCTACGATCAGAATTGACAGCTACCCGTGAGAAACTTAGAAGTTATCGAACAGAATTATCTCGTGTCCGAAAACTTCAAATTTCTGCTTCACAAAAAATAGCACGTGCCGAAAATAATGCCAATGAATACAAACAACGTGTTCATACTTTAGAAAATGAATTATCGAAATTAATTGGACAAATCCGCTCGACTACTAATGACAAGAAGGAGCAACAAGTATCATCGAACAGTCCTCATAATCAGACAACATATAAAACGCCTACTGCATCAATTTCATGTCGTCCTTCTACTTCATCTGTGTCTCCTGGATGTCCATTAGCTCTGAATGATAGCTTGCTAGTTACACCACCGGTAAAACCAACAACTAAAGAATTAACAACACCTGATTTTCTGTTACTGAGTAGTCCACGGGAACAATCAGCTACTGTCACTCCAAAGGTTAGTAGTCATTGTTATCATTATCATCAAACTTTTATCAATATCTAGCCAAAGTTACATTAAAATTAAGTTAATAATGACAGTGTTTGGCACGTGGTTTATAAATGATCTGCAAGGATTGTATGAAGACTAGAAATACAATCTATTTGCCAATATTCGGTAGTGGGTGTGCACAGTTTCAGCATCGTAACTCATAGACTAGAAATGAAGTTCTTAGACAAATGGACTGTAACTCCACACTAACCTCTATTCGTCCAGATTTATTACATATAAGGAACTAGAACAAAGAGTATTTAAGCTACTTTTAATTGGATTTTATATTATCTTATTTGGACAAATGTTTGCGCAAGCATCACAGGTAGGAATATCTTATAGACATAAATTAAGTTTACTAAGAAAGGATATGATGTGCACTTCACATGTGCGGATTGGCGAATTACTAGTGATTAGTATTGCTGCCAAGTCTTGATTGCTAATTAAATACCATCTGTTATACATGCAGTATAATCAATAAACGGGATGGCACCACACTGCAATGCAGCGATTAATGTTAGTTAGATGGGTAGAATCAATCAATAAAGATTCATAGACTTGAATGGGAACGTGGTTATAATCACTGTTTAGTGATGTGTATCTACAACCTTGAAAACACTCATGTTCTTTTGATGGAAACCGACACGAAAAGTCGATTGGCTTCCAACGCCACATGCATAAACTGGTTACTTAATCAATTAATATTAAAAATAACTGTCATTACAGGAGAAATTTAGATCACTAGTTATTCTGTCGACCATTAATAATCTTCTAGGAGTGTCCTGTAAACTGTGATCGTGGTAAAAACTGCACTGACATGCCGATCATTCACCACCATAAAACTTCAGTTTTGAAAAAAAATTAGTTAACTTATAGTAGTATATGTTTTTAACATTATATTACTCGAAAACATTTTAAATGACCTGAAGTTATTGTGTTATAGTTGTTTTTTAGAAATTTATTTTCTTTTTGATTATAGACGGATTTTGTAACTCCTGCCAATCCATTCCGTGTTGCTCAGAAACAGCCGCCAGCTAGTCCTCCGAAGCTAAGTATTTCTACTTCACAAACTTATAGTCGTACTTTATTATTTTCACCTGAAATAAGTGCTGTTGATAAAAATTCTAGTAAGAGCAACCCCGCCAATCAAAGACGACCATCTAGCTTTTATCAAATGTCAATTATGCGTCAACATTCAAAAATTGCTGACAGGTATACCGTGCCGAATTATAATAATAAATCTGTCAGTAGCAAACTTCAATTCCCTAAACCACTTCAAAAAACTGATGTGAAATTAACCAAGTCTATTGAAAATAAAGTAGACAGTATTGGTGCTGGGGCGAAACGTGTAGTACACAGTGTAAAAAAATCTGTTCCATATAATTCTAAAACTTCTAAACTGGATAATTTTGTAATGAAGTTGTAAAGTGATCTTTCATTATTACTGTTTTTTATCATTTTAATAAACCAAAATCAAGTATTTTATTGAAGATGATTTGGTAGTGAGAATGGTATGGTGTAGTTCAGTGGATACTGTAGTCTAATAATCTTGGGGAATTATTTATCTCCACAAGACTATCGGTGACATACATGACTTAAAATTGTTTTCAATGTAACATCTAACCAATCAAATACACTAACAATGATATTAGACTATTTTATAGGATAGCATCATTCAATTAGACTTATTTTTCACTGACGAGGAAGTTCAGACGGTTCTCCTGAATGACCATCCATTGAAGAGAACCCAGAAACTTCTGAATATACTGATAATGACTAAAACATCGGTGACTTCTATTCTGTTGATTCGCTTTAAACATTTATACGTGGTAAGTGCATGACAATACACTAAAGTGATTTCTTATTTGATGGACTGCGAACAAATTAATTGCATTATAGATTACTTGGCTTAACATGAAATTTAACAGTTAAAGATTGATCTTGAAGAATTTAAAGTTTACGCGCACTTTTTTAACCTTAGAATCTAACTATAGGAAGAAAAATTCAAAGAAGCATTTAGTTTTATTTACACAAAAATGAGTACATATATATATATGATGGTACATTGAATTCAGTTTCTATTTACCGCGCTTTTTCGAGCTGTCTAAATTTTTACTTGTCATCGACTCATTCGCAGGGCATTCAATAATATATCTTTGAGGAATCCTGATAGCTGGAGCATAACCTTCAGGGTAAGATGAATCTTCGAAATAAAGAGAATATTCGTCATGTACCTAAAGCATTTTTAAAAGACACGAATTAGAAAGTAATATGCAGTTCGGTCCCCTAAGCTGTGATTTACTCAATTGTACAAGAGTTAAAAATACCATATTGAATGAGGCAGGGTTGAACTGATGAAAAATAGTTAACAACCAACTGTCTAAGCGTAAGTTCAACACGATGTGACGTACATCATGACAAAAGGTAAAATCTACTAAGCGCTTGGCATAAATTGTATATTTCCGGAGACCAATCAACTGTTTCGCTACCTGAACCGGTTTACTTGATAACGTTTTTTTAGACAGTTGGTGTCTTATAGGCCTAGTGTTCCAGTCATTTATTACTAAACAAACTAAAAAGTCCGACATTTTGGCGCGAAAACTCTTGGTGGTAGTGACAATACTCAGCATTTACACCCTTCATTTGGAAAAACCTGCGGGAATTTTCTCGTTAAAGCAGACTTCTATGTGCTTGTGAATACGATATAAGTGGTTTATGGACACATCTGTCTGTAGCAGAGGTCCTTAATTTTTTATCTCTATAATACCAAATGGCATACAAATCCAGGTCGTTGGGGGTGGGTGTTGAAAACAAGGAGTTTTGCTAAAAAAGATTCCGCATAATGCCAACAAAGAATACAATCGATCCTGTAATGCACCTGCACCTTATATGAGGCAGAGAAGAATTAGATTTCTTAGGCTCATTTAAAACTGATGAATGTCGAAAAAACTATACGATTTATGTATGAACTTATTCAGCACGACAGAATTTGTTATGAGTAACCATAAAGATTATAACAAGCATGAAAAGTACTGTAGATCACACCTACATTGACACCGAAAACTTTATAAATAAAATCTTAACCAATAGGAGTCTTAAAATAGCTAAATACTGAGATGCACATGCTGAATACTGCAAAATATATTATTGCATAGAAATTTAGGAGTGCGTTGGCGGGGGCATCGGACCAATACGTGGCGAGCATTCGACTGCTGCAACACCGACGCACTCCTATACCTAGCTTAGTTGGTAGTAAGCCCGGCAAAGAGGAGAAGCTGACGGTGAGACTACCAACCTCTTCCTGTAAAAGAAAAGCCATTGTCGCTGAATCTTCAAAGCTCAAATTTGAAGCTCCATGTTCCACTGGGAATTTACAAGAGTAAAATAAGACAATAAATAATTAGCTTACGTGAGTTGGGATTTCGTCCACGATCGCCTTGTAGAAACATGTCGTTTGTGGATAAAGAGCTAAAACTGTCTATAAAAAAGAAAAATAATGTTTATGATAATGGTTATTATTAATTATGAATAGTAAAATCTCCTAAAATGATGTTAGGTTAGAAAAGTCAGGATGACGATTTTCTCTGTTTTCTGTACAGCACGATAAGAAAAACACTTCAATAGCAACTTTTAAAATACGTACCTGAGATAGTAATGTAACTTTACTAAGAAGTCAAGTCACATACTTTTGAGGCAGGAAAAATCTGAAGACTTATTCTACAGTTTTCATTGTGTTTAAAGATATGCGAACAAATACTTAACAATAAACATCCAAATAAATATTCTGCCATTCATGTATTGGACTTTGGCAGGAAATGTCAGTCTATTTACTTAGGGGTTATTTATTGAAAATAATTGACTTTTAACCCATCCGTTTATTTTGAAAAACAAGCTGTTACTAAAATAGGTTATGTAGCAACATAAAGAGGGCGTTCATTACGTGGCCTTTGCATAGATCAACATATGTGGTTGGGTTTATTACGTATGATGAGCTTAAGTTTATTTTTTCTTATGCCGCGACTCATAATTATATCCTATAATCAGAAAACATTAGCAAATTATTATTATTCCAAAGGAAAGTAGTTGCATTCATCATATCACTATGTGAATCTGCTGACCCAGTTACAACTAACTGGTAATTACAGCATTAGAACACTCCTGAAAACTCATGAGAATATGCTTTCAGTTAACTCAAAAAAGTGACTAGTGTAAAAAGAACATTATTTTCAAAATCTTCAGGCTCTACAATCACGTGTATGTGGGAGGGGTAATATACGCTCCAACTGTTACTATAATACAGTTCAAAATACGTGTGGATACGCAATACTTTTAATAAATATGATAATAAACCAACTGTGAGATAACTAATGGAGTTTTCTTTGATTGGACACTAGTAACTAATGTGATGTGTCTAGTTCTTTCTTTGGTGCAGACTGAATTCTGGAATTTTCTCTGAATTGGTTATAGATGACAATGAATGGTTTAAAGTGAATTCTATTCGGTCTAATTAAAATGGCACACAAGTGACTGTAAGACTAATAACCAAAGATAATTTAAGATGCTAAAAGGATTATTTATAGTTTTCACATAAAACTGTAGGACTCTTTGGGCTTAATGATTCAGTGTTTAATGATAAAATCATTACACCGTTATTTATTATTATTATTAATAATTCTAATATGGACATGAGACTATAGAACCTGCGGAAGCAGATACCAAAAAGAATCTTCTTGGTTTATTAATCAGTAATTGAATTTAGCCAACTTTTCTTAATAAAGATATGGAAGGCTACTGTTTGTCTTTAGATGAAATATATGTTACTAGGCATGAGATCGCCACCACCTTGATTATCAAAATTAGGTGTTTAGTGATATATCACAATCTTAAGTAAATATTTCATATATAATCATAATAATAACCTCATTTACCGTGCCCTTTTTGAATATAGCTTCAGGGTGTGTGACTGGATTCGCCTTCCATTTAGGTAATGGTATCACTTTGGAGCGTGGTAGAGTATAACGCCTAAATACAGTGGAGAAATAGGTGTATTCAGATCAAAATAGATTGTATAAAAGTAATGGCAAAACGCAGGTACATACAGTAAAGAAATTATATATATATATATATATATATATATATATATATATATATATATACCTTAAAGCATAAGGGTTTATGACAGGATTCATGGTTAAATAAATTAGTTCAATTGCAATAAACTGACGCGATATACACTACATAAAAACAACTGATAGAGTAAAAATCACCAAAATAAAATTCAGATATACCGTTTATGATATATCATCTCCATTACACTACACTTAGTGTGGAAATAGATGAAAAAATGCACACAGCATGCATAAGAGTTTATTTCGAATACAATGAAGAATTCGGATATATGTATGCATTTAATGATGGGCAGGTTAAACTAATGATGATGACAGTAGTAACACAAGAATCAAAAGATAGCTGATGAGTTTAAATGTCTGTGATATATCACAACAGGAGACTTTGTTAAGGGCAGTAAATATTGAATATGAACAACTAAAAGAGAAATACTCACTTGGGCCTAGATATTGTGTAAAACAAATCAGGATGTGTTGAATTTTTTTACCAATTATACAGAAAAGTTTTTCACATTGTAAAAATATGTCTATATATAACACTGATGGCTGATGAAATATATATATCCTTATCATTTTCTAGAGTGATTGTTAACTAAATGTAAAGTAAAATTTACGGATTGACAGAAGTTAGAATTCATGGGTCGCCAGATTCCATCCCAGTGACTCAGTGGTCAATAAGCTCGCCTTGTAAGCTGAATTCTATCCCTGGTGGATCATGGATGTGTACTGATGAATAGTCTCAAGACTGGGGTTTTCAGTGGCTCTCTGATAGATTGATCAAACTTTAAAGTATTTAAGACATAAAAACTTCGCAAAACCGTTTATTAACTAACCAACAAAGGCTGCCTGAAACTTACGCAGTATTGATATACTGTTACATGCTTTGCTCTATATTAAGTAATGGGACTGCTAATACTAGAGCTGTTCTGGACCTAACTTATGACATTAGCTATGCTTCAAAATAGAGGGGGTTGGATACTAGCACTGTGATTTTCATGATAGGAAGTGAAAATTTTAAACACCCCACCCAAAACCACTAAGGAAGGTTTCTTTGTCTTTGATTAGTTGAGCTAGGAGTCTGATGTTAAGTTAGAAATCCTAAGGAAATCAAACGAAAATGGAAAATATTACTAACAAATAACGGCCCACACCGACTCATCGGAGAATTTATAGAAACTCACAGGGATGAAAAGATTAGTAACGCAAAAATCATTATAGCATGACTAATAAAGACCTTACGGCCTATAAATTACTATCCTCTAAGGAAGGATATCTAAAGCACTACTTAGGATTTTCAAAATATCTAGAATTATGGTGACATTTAGACTTACGAGCTTATCCTTGGACGAACTTGGTATCTGAGACACGCCATGCGACTATTAATTATGCAATGATATTCTATTTATCTCAGATGTATTAATAATTGCGTTTGGCAATGGGCTAAACCACCTTAACTTTATATGCTATCCAGGATCTGCGTGAAAGCTAAAAATACCTACGTATAACGTAAACAAGTGCCAAGGAAACAGTCAAATAAGCTACGGGAGGAGTATATTTGAAATGAAGCCAAAAACATAAATTACCGAGCCCTACGAGCGATGCAGTGAAAAGGAAGCAAACGAATGAAAGTAACAGTGGAAGTAAACATGTCGAAACTGAATAAACTGAGTTCAGTAGGTAAAGACCAATACAATCTAGTTAATAGCTGTCTTAATCCAAAGCAATTTAATTGAAAGGGGTCACATACGGTCAGCGTTCGGTGAATACATTAATTCATGTCATAATGGATACCTACACTTGATTAGCATGCAAAACGCTACCAACGAATTCAAATCCTAACTTCAGAAAATCAAACTTACATTTTTCCTTCTTCAGCATCAACATCTTCAACTTCATAGATTGCCTTGTCAGTATTGTATGAAACAACCTCAGCTAAAATACAACCTTCAGATAGGTTACACGCAGCAGCTACAACATCTGGTTCAGGAACGAGGGCAGCAACGTGATCCCCAGGATCAGCAGCAATGTTTGGTGATGGTCCTATCGCACCACATAGAGCAGGAGGACTGAAATATAAGCACCTATGTATATATCTAAAACCAACCTCTCACCAGGTTTTCCAACCCAAAGTGGAATAGATTTAGCATTTTCTTGTAAGACTGACATTAGTACACCTCGACGAAAACTTTTTGGACCAACAAGTGACCCTAAAATCGCTATAACATGAGTCAGTTCTACTCACTTATCCTATATTCTAAAGCACGAATTTCTGAGACCTTTTCTAAAGCAGCCATAAGTGTCCTGTAAAAATTAAGAGAAGTGTTATTCAACTGACGCACGCTTTTTGTTGTTCAGCTTCATTAAGGGCTTGGTTATATAAAGACTTTAGCTGACTTTTATTAGCTGTAATCGGCGTAAAATAAAATAACAAATTAACTTACTTTTAGAACCACGTTGTTTAAACCGTAATTTATCAAGTGAATCCAGTGTCGGCTTTACAGTACTACAGTCAGCCTATTGAAGTTAAAATTATACACATTGAAACATACTATTGCTTGTTTACATAGGGAAAGAAGTTCATCAGCACGATCTTTCACTTCAGCTTGTTCCGGTAACATAGTGTTTATGAAGGCCATCATCAAATATCAATCCTACAATATTGACAATAGAAGATAAGGAAAGTTAGGCTGTCATTAGAGAAATTAGAGAACACCAACATATGATCGATACCATCCTCTGCATACAGAATAACAGCAGAGCAACACAGATGATGAGATTTAGACAACAACAATGCGAAAAAACATGAAGAAACCGACGAGGAATAAATATTCTTATTGACGCTGTCTAAAAAGCATTCGATGTTGGGTGATAGCCGACCACTTCCATTTAGATGAACTATCTACCTTGCAAAGTTCAGAATGATGCCACAGCATCAATTAATCGTTAGTTTAGTGCGTTACTTAACAAGAGTTTGGCATGACTTGAATATTATTCCACTTATCTCAACCTATATCTACACTACAACCTATTATTATTATTACTATTCTGCTTTTATGACTACACCGAATGACCAACGGGGTTAGGTCAAACTCCATTCACGGCAGCAATACAATCCTAACTATGCATACTACAAACCACATTCGACCAATCCCGCACACTCCTCCTGGAGTACAGAGCTAAAGCAGTCGAGTGTCGGACTTACTATGCAGAAGCACCGAAGATCTGGAACCTCTAACTCAATCAAGAGCGAGCTCAAAGAAATCACTGGTTTATACTAGCTGTAACTTATAAAGGGAGTCGTGATATAAATGATCGTCGGTATTACATCTTTTTCTAACTAACAGTTGGTAAGCATACTTTTTACAGTCACAATATGGAGAACTAAACATATGTTTCAGATGTCGGTCTGTGAACAGCAAGAATTCTGAAAATGTGGGGAAGAAACGATGTTGTCGATAGTTTCAGCCACACGAAACTGCTGCTGTAACCACCGAATAGGGGAGGAGAGTGGAGCATTGTCAGAAGAGGTAGGCAATACGAAGTGTCTAATTTCCATATTAATTTTTAAATGAAAGAGTTCCAAAAAATATCCTAAATTCCTTTGATTGCAGAGTCCCGTTAACGTCGACGTAAACGGACTGGTCAGTCCAAACTTGGAACAAAAATTTCATATCACCCAAATAATTTGGACAATTCGGTCTGCGCATATATATTTAATGTAATATAAATCACATCATGCACACTAAATTCTTATATTATTTAAGTGAAGTACGAAAAACAAGGTAATTTAGTTTTCGAAACTGCCTCGGGGCAGTTACCCGAGGCAGCTCAAAAGAATTCTTTTGAGCTAAGATCTTAGCTCGTGAAAATTGACTAAGTGATAAACAACCGAAATAGAGATTGAATAATGAATTTCTAGAGAAGAAGGACAAAGTGAGTAACTCATTTTGTATTTTTCCTCATGTTTTATCTTCTTTACACATGTGCATTTCCGATTGAAGAATTTATAATACACGAGTGTTTGACCACTGAAGAAAATAACAGCATGAATATAATTTAAAACATCCGAGATTTGAAGAAACAGAAAAGTAGGCACAGCTGCCTTATTATGACTAACTTCGTGGCACTAATACCGTTTAAAGAAATAACTGGAAAAAGTTGAGTTTTTGATTATCTGAATTTCATACGATGGCAACTCCACAATTTTGATGCTATCAAAGTATAATTAATTTCATAGCAAGCATTCTTGTGCTTATTACCTAATTAATTACTTCGTAAACCCACTTTTTGAGATCGATGAAGTGACCTTGAAAAAGGAACTCTTGATTCATATCTTCCACCTTTTCCAATATCCAATATCGTTTTTACGAGCTAGTATAAACCAATTCGATTTCTTTGTGCTCGCCTCTTGATTGTAGGGTATAGGTTCCTGATCTTCAGTAAACTTCTGCGTAGCTTGTCCTGCCACTCGACTGTCGTAGCTTTGGTTGACTCCAAAGGGAGTAGTGCTGGGATTAATTATATGTGGTTTGTAGTATTAGGTATGTTAAGACTGTTACTACTGTGATTGGAGTTGATCCTTTCGCCAGTTAGTCCTTCGGTATTGTCGACAAGAGAAAAGAGATAGTAATAATAATAATAAATAATAATAGATATAATTAGTGAAGCTGTTCAGACTAAGAGACAGAAAAGGAAATAGGAAACGTTACAACAGTCAGCTCATTAAGTTTGAAGAATAATATATATATCGGTAATAGTAATAATAATAGTAATTATAATATTAATAAGTTGTCAGGAGAGTAAGACGGAAGAGAATGTAAAGAAGTAAAATGACGAGTTTAATTATCTACCCCTGATTGGTATATGCGATTCTAAGGAGATAGGCCATTTAGATGCAGTCCTTGTATCGCTGCATGGTTGTTCAGCCTTCGCTTAGAGGCGTCCAAAGACGGTGCCATAGCTACATCTGCCGGTAAGGAATTCCAGGGACGGCAAACCCGCAGTGAAAAGAAGTGGGAGCGCACCCGAGTCCTTGCCCTCTGGTGAGCTATCCTTCTGGGATTTCCACGTGGAAGCCTATACCTACTCAATGGCAGAACACCTTTGTTTGGGTGATTCTGGTCATTTGTTATTTTGTAGGCAGTAATCAAATCCCCTCTAAGCCGACGGTAACTAAGTGTGAACAGGCCTAATTTCTTCAGCCTTTCATCATATGGTTTGTTTCGGAGACCAACCACTCCTTTTGTTGTCCGTCGTTGGACTCTTTCCAGTAGGTTGGCGTCTCTTCTCAGCATTGGGGGTGCAATAATATTATGCACCTCAAGGTGTGGTCTGACGTATGTTTTGTACAACATTAGAAAGAGCTCAGGAGTGAGTGCACCTAACTGTCTATGCGTAAAGTGTATGACCGCATATGCCCTCGCTACATCCCCTGTGTAATTTACGCTTGTGTCCACTTTTTCCATTAGAACTAGACCTAAGTCGCCACAGCGTAAACCAATTTGATTTCTTTGTACTCTCTTACTGGTAGTGTGGTTAATATTCTTGCTCTTTGGCAAGATTCTGCGTAAATGTCAATGCTTTGTCTACTGTTGTAGCTTTGGTTGACTCAAAAAGGAATGGTTCGTTGATTAAATATGTGTTGTTTGCAGTATGCACTGTATTTAGACCGTGTCTCTACTGTGAACGGAGTTGATCCTTTCACCAGTTAGTCTTCCAGTGTCGTCGAAAAAATAAAGGAGATAATAATAAAAGATACAGTTAGTGTAGGTAATACAGACTAAAAGGCAGAAAATAAAGAAAACGCAATAACAGACGCCTAATTCAATTTGAAGTTGTTATATATAGATATAATAGCAATAATAAGAAGTGTAAGTGTAGTATTTCGACTATTCAGGAGACTAAGACAATGGAGAATGGAGGAAAGTAAACCAATGAGATTAGATGTCTACCCATTAATAGGGTATGAGATTATAAGCAGATAGTCCATTTGAACGTAGTCCTTGTGTCGCTGTACGATTGTCCAGCCTTCGCCTGAAGGTGTCCAGAGACAGTGTCGTAGCTGCCGGCAAAGACTTTCAGGGGTGACAAACCTGAAGCGAAAATTTTGGAAGCGCACTCGAGCTATTGCCCTCTGGCGAGCTATCCTTCTAAGATTTCCACGAGGAAGCTCATAGGTTTTTAATGACAGAACACCTTTGTTCGGGTTATTCCGGTCATTTGTAAACTTATGGGCAATCATCAGGTCTCCTATTAGCCGACGGTAGTTAAAAGTAGACGGACCTAATTTCTATAGACGTTCATTATGTGGTTTTTTTCGGAGAACCATATGTCAATGGAGTTGAAGATTGAACGATCAATTCTTGGTTGTTTGCTCAAAATCAACTTCCCCAATTTTCGCGGAGGCATCAATACGACAGTCATCGTCTCATCGGTCGCTGTTCAGAAAGAAGAGTGAAACATCGTCAGAAGTAATACAATGATTTATTATTGTAATATTTGTTTTCAGACCTTAGTTCGCTTATTCTTTTTATATGTTGGTGTAACAATAAAGAAATATCAAACGGCAGATCGGTGTTTTGGTTTTTTCGTCCGTTATAACTAAGCGTTTCTGAAATCTTCGAAGAACAGCGTGGGCCCGAGCGTAGCGAGAGCTGGGCATTAACGGTTTATGAGACGTGATTGACAGTTTCTGACGATGAAACAGATCTGGCGGATTCAAACAGTTGGTGAAAGTTTGGATAGTCGCCGTTCATTTTCCTGGTGCCGGTCAAGTCCTCTTTGAACAAGCAATATCTGGAACTTTTTGGAATTGGGTCAAGTTCAACAATGCCTGGGTCAAAGAAGGGACAGAGTGTCTTGGATGCAAACAGGAAAGTAAGTCATGGTGACTTGTCTGTTAATTGTAACGATGTGTCTGATGTTAAGCATGACATGGTTGATGTTACTGTTTCGCCGTTCAGGGATAATAGGAACATCAAACTCCCTAAATTTGAACCACGGTGTTTTGATGGAAACCCGGCTGATTATTTACAATTTGTAAAGGAGTTTGAGATCATGTTGAGTGGTTTTTTATTAAATGATGAATTGAAGTTAATGTATTTGATGAGATATTGCACTGGAGATGCTGCAAGAGCTATACAGTGCTGTAAGTTTATGAAGCCAAAAGAGGGCTACTACGAGGCTATGAGCATATTACGTCAAAGGTTTGGAAGACCTTCGATGATTGCAGGGAAATTATTCGAGGCTGTTAAGGGTAATGGTGGTCAATTACAGGATGACTCCCAGGCACTCACTGAGTTTTTAGATAATTTGCTAATTTACAAGAATGGAATGATTTCGATGAATCGCATGAGTGACCTCAACTCGAGTTTTATACTAGAAGTAATAGCAAGACGTCTACCTACTCGACTGCAAAGGAAGTGGGTGAAGATAAGCTCCCGTATGGAGGATGAGGGTATCGAGCCAAAGTTTGATGATATCCTGAAACTGGTAAATACTAGTGTCAATCAATCTATGAGCAAGTTCGCCAGTCTATTACATCTCACCCCTAGAATAGAGCAGTCTGAGGGTAAAATGCAATCATTGATGACGAAAGGGCCTCAGAGAGGTGGATATCGAGAAGGCTCCATGATGTCTAGTAATGCATATAGACCTAGTGAGTGTAACAGGTTTCGTAGTACATCCTCAACAGATAAGTTACAAGATGCAAGACAAACACGGTTGTGTTTTACACGTGTGCAAGAGGTGCATACAGAAGTGAACTGTGAACCAGTGAGCAAGTTCAGTGATAAGCTAAATGTAAACTCCAGGCCTGACTCCGAATTGTGTGACGATAACGGTGCGGTGAAGAAGTCTGTAGTTGCAACTGGTAAGCCGTTGTTGAATAGAGTGTCACAGAATAGAGTTACTGCTTCAGAGTGCAGTTCTGACTCCACAAGTTTACAAGGTATACTAGTCAGAGTGAAGTTATAAAACCTTTAATGATTTGTGAGGAGGAACCAAAATTGTCTACTTCTGTTATTAAAGAGTTTGAAAATGATGAAGTTGACGGTAAAGTGAATATTCGTGATAATGATCATGATACTTCACAGTTGTCTTTGGTTGATCATGATGAGATGAGGGATATGCCTACTACTGCTAAGTTAAATAAAGGTTCTGTACAACTACAACGTGAAGTAGAATTGAACGCAGATGCAGTTCCAGAAGGTGTGCATACTTGTGAGACAGTCAGTGTAATTGATCAGCGTGTAGCCCACCTATCATCAGATGATAGTGCTAAACCCGAACTAGTAGTGAAAGACAGCAGTGGTGGTAATCTTGCAGTTGGACAACTATCTGAAAGCCGAAAAAGAACAGCTTCTGATCCACCGCTAAGTTCATCACCTTGTGTCACTCAGTCATCGTTGGTGTTTTCATCCACAATGAAACAGATGCCCATCAACTCAAGTATCTTGTGCAATGACTATGATAGTATTGGTGCGTTTGAAAAGACGAAAGATATTGCTCAGTTTAGTGAGAATAAGCCAAGTGTAAACGAGAGAGTAATTGTTAAATTGACTTGCACGAATAAAGGCATTTCTAGTTTCAAGTTACTATTTGAATGTTATTATCTTTGGTGTAAATTACTCTGTTTCTATACTTGGTTGATGAGATATGTCGTGTGTTTGTTGGTCATCTATATTCTACGATACAATGACATGGGCGTGTTGCCGTTCAGATTTGAGGATATAGCTCATAGAAGGAAGTTAGCAAATGAACTCTGCGACGATTTTCCAACCTAGGGCGTCAACCTGAGAAGGGTTGTAGGCGTACTGCTGTAAGTCCTACAATTCTTCAAAGGGTAGCGCATCAATGAGCAGTCCAATGTGCTTGGTGTGTGATTTTGTACATATGTTCATATTGTATATACTGAATTGATATCATCTGTCATCTAGCTGTTGGTAATTCTGTTTGTGTCCGGACGACTTCCACTTGGATCATCAACCTGAGAAGGAATGTAGGCGTACTGCTGTAAGTCCTACAGTTCTTCAAGGGTAGTTTGTCGTGCCAGAATCCACAACATTTGATGTGTTGATTGTACATATGTTTGTGTTAAATAGTTGTGTGAGTTCCAATTGATGTAATTGTTGGTTAATCTTGTTTGTGTCCGGACATTCCACAAATTACAATCGTCAACCTGAGAAGGGTTGTAGGCGTACTGGTGTAAGTCCTGCAATTCTTCAAAGGAATTCCACCAAGACATGATCGCGAGGTTGTTTGTACTATTTGTATATACGTGTGGTGTGTCATATCAATTGGTGTTTTTGGATTCATTGTGTTTACTTGTTGTTTTCGTGTCTTGTTGTTATTGCGTAATTTTGTTAAAATTTTCGTCGTGATTACTTCTGAAGTTGTTTCGAGTCTTCTACATCCATGAATGAATTGATTGATGTTAAGGACAGCAGATGGGTCGTATACGCCGGGGAGGCTAGGCTATTGCTGAGAATGAAATGCACACGGAGATAATTGTTAGCTGCGGTCCGACACGCCGGGGAGAAAGAGTGTAAACGACTGAGGCTCGCATGCGTCACCGCTACTAGAACTGAGGCAGAATGAGTGACAAGCGATTTCAGTGGTAATTGGTAGTGAGTAGATAAGAGGATGTGCGTAGAGTATCGTGAGGTGCTGCCATGGTCACTTTGCATTCTGCAAGAGTCATTCTAGCAAGTGGCGATTGTGTTGCAAGATGTCAAGAGGAGGTCTCTGTCTGGAGGCGCAGGTCGTCATTGATGTGTGAGATTGTGCTGTGGGTATGCTTGTGGTGTGTTGGCTTTTCTGTTTGTTTTCCATTTCAGCTCTGTCCGTGTGACCCAGGTTCTCGCAATGGCATCCAAGTCAACGTGCATTGGTCGTGAAGGAAAAAAGGGTTGGATCCCTTTTTTGCCGGGGAGTGTCAATGGAGTTGAAGATTGAACGATCAATTCTTGGTTGTTTGCTCAAAATCAACTTCCCCAATTTTCGCGGAGGCATCAATACGACAGTCATCGTCTCATCGGTCGCTGTTCAGAAAGAAGAGTGAAACATCGTCAGAAGTAATACAATGATTTATTATTGTAATATTTGTTTTCAGACCTTAGTTCGCTTATTCTTTTTATATGTTGGTGTAACAATAAAGAAATATCAAACGGCAGATCGGTGTTTTGGTTTTTTCGTCCGTTATAACTAAGCGTTTCTGAAATCTTCGAAGAACAGCGTGGGCCCGAGCGTAGCGAGAGCTGGGCATTAACGGTTTATGAGACGTGATTGACACCATAACTCCCGTCTCTGGACTCTTTCCGACATGTTCGTGTTTCTTTTTAACAGTGAGGGTGCACTGATATTATGCACTTCAAGGTGTGGGCTGACGTATGTTTTGCACAAAATTGGAAAGAGCTCAGGAGTGAGTATGCCTAACTGCCTGTACTTAAAATGTATGACCTCATATTCCTTGGCTACATCTTTAGTGTAATTCATGATTGTGTCCATTTTTTCCGTTAGAACTAGACCTAAGTCACGCTCCGACTCTGTGCAGGAGAAGCTTTGATTACAAAAGGTGTAACTTGCGTTTTGCAGCCTACATGTGAGTAATCTCACTGATTTGCACTTTTTCAGGTTGGAAGTCATGCCACTGGCTACCACCTAGTCTTCCAGAAGCTCAAAGCATGCCCGCAACTTATCTGAGTCTTCCAAACACCTCATTTCTCTCCATATCTTTATATCGTCAGCATAAAGATATGCTGGGCAGCCTAGACGGCATGGTAGGCCAATGTCGCCAATATCAGTGGCCCTAGGATACAGCTCTGCAACACTCCTGATGAAGAGCCTGACTCCACTGACCTTAGAGCAAAATATACTTTCAGCTAGATAGTCCTTCAACCATGACACTAGTGACTCACCTACACCTGCCTGACTTGTCTTGTGTAAGAGAAGGACATGCTGAACTATGTCAAACGCCTTCCCAAAGTTTAGGAAGAATACACTGACTGGGGCATTCATATCTCAGCATGATTTCCAATAGTTCCAGCTGATAGTAGGTTCGTGGCACAGAATTTACCTTTCCTAAAACCAATTTGTGCTTCATGGAGACTGGTTTCGTTTACCTATCCCCACCTTTGAAGATCGAAGAAAGAATGGCTCTTTTCCACTTCCTTCGCAGTTTTCCCAAATCCATCCAGTGTTGCAATGAGTTGAATATGAGCTAAAGAGGGCGCGGGCGCAGTTTCAGTACAGATGGTCTGATGTCGTCATAACCTGAAGACTTTCCAGTTGTGAGTCTCTGTAGCTTCCCTAGTACTATTGCCGGGTTTATCTGGGGCGTGGTTACTTGGTTTTCCTCCGGTGATGTAGTAGTGCCACCATTTTGGTCCGCACCAGTAATACCTACACTGCCGTTAGACTTTTTAGCCAAGTTTAGATTCAATGTTCCAGCCATCTCCAAATTAGTGAGGTATAGACAGATTGAACCTACTAAATCACATGCCTCCTGGTTGGTTAATTTTCTTTCCAACATGAATCGGTACGGGCTTTCAGGGTTCGCCAGGAGAGTTTTGACAAGCTTGGTCTGAAATGACCTCCTGTCACTCCTAACTCTCACGCTGCACCGGCTCCTCATTTCCGGGTATGTGTCGTGATCGGCCTGACTCTTGGAAATTCGCCGCGTGCACCGAGCTTTTCGCTTTGCTTGAGCAATACCTTAAGTGCATCTCTTCTGGCAGGAAGACCTCTTTATCTGTGTTGTGACAAAAGGAATGGTATCCGAGATTGCTCTTCCACCACTTTCTAGTGTTCATCCGCAGATAGCTCAGCCCATTCTAGGGGCCATTCTGCGTCGGATAAAAGCCTCCACATCTCAGCATAGTCCGACTTGTTATAGCACAGACTTGGCCGGGTGGCGTTCCACTGTAAGCCCTCACGAAGGGCGCCGGGAAGAGTCAAGATTTGGACCTTTGCGACTAGTAGCTGGTCACCAGTTAGAATATAATCCAGTTTCGACGACTTTCCACTAGGGCCCCCACTCCAACATTCTCGGTCATTCCATTTTTTTCTGATGGTTTGCAGTTGATTTCGACCGAATCTTGCCTGAGCATCATTATATTATATTATTTATTAAGTCCTTTATTATATCCTTTTATTCCTATAGGAACATAGGGCTTCAGCTGCGCGTCTCCATTGCCTTCTGTTTTCTGCCAACGTTTTTAACCCTGCTCCAAGTCTGTCCACATGCTTTCATCCCCTCCTCCAAGTCACCCTCGCACTGACGAACAACTCGCCACTTCCCTTTCGGGTTCCACTCGAGCAATGGCTTGTCTAGTGATGTCACTTGATGGTTTCCTCAGCGTATGGCCAGCCAGTCCATCTCCACTTCTTCCTGCCTATTTGTTTCACAATCGGTTCCTGGTTGGTTGGTTCGCTCATTGCCAGAGATCCCTGTTGCTAATCTTTTCTGGCCGGCCATCTGATCTTGAGCAAAGTATTGAGCGAAGACAACTGTTAATGAAGGTCTGAAGTTTGTTTGAGATACTCTTTATGATTCGCCATGCAGCATGGTCGTATAACTGTTGGATGAGATGTATAATTGTCGATGGGACCCCATAGTAGTGAAGTAGTTTCCAAATGATCTCTCGATCGACGATGTCGAAGGTCTTTCCAAAGTCGATGACGTTGAGATAGAGAGGTGTCAGCCAACTCTCATAAACTGTCAATGTCCAGGTCTCACTACACTGGACCTCACGCTGTCTCTCGAAGACTTTCAGAAACACTTTGTATTAACCAACACGAAAACCAGAACACAGATTGGCGACCCGAGGATCCTTTATCCTTACGCCAATATGTAACCAACAATAAGGTTATTATACACAAGATCTAGGAATAAATTTTATAACCATAAATCACGACAATACTTAAGATAGTTTTCTGTCTTCCACCGAACGATGACTGCTGGATTGATGACTCCCGCGAAAAATATGGAGGAGTTGGTTTTGAGCAAACAACCATGAATTGATCGTTCAATCCTCAACTACATTGACATGGTCCTTCATCTTCTACAGTTTTCTTAAAAGATATCTACATTAGCTGGCAGGCCTATGGTGTTGCGGCTTTCTGCATTCAATACACATGGCGGCTTTCTCATTTTGTTGACAGGATATTACTGGTATGCTGAACGCTGAGATACCGCATGCTAAATCTCTCTCGGAGTTGCTTTTTATTAACTTCAGTGTCGCCAGCTTTCCCAGTAAAACCGCCTCCCTTACCTTGTCAAGCAGTGGTCCTCCTTCCAAATGGCTCTTAGTAAACTTCTCCGATGTTTCACTGTCAAAAACTGAGGCAAACGTCCTAGATATTCCTCCAAGCTGTCTTCCTGGCATTGGCATAAATTCAAGCCTTGTGTTGTGAATGTTCGACGCATCGATGTAAACTGTTCATCTATATCGAATGTTTCCAAAATGTCAACTCCTACTACCTTGAGACATTTCAAGATAGGAGCTCGTTTTTGCCGATTAAGCTGGTGTATATACTAGCGGCACGGCTCCTTTATCATGTGAATGATTCAAGTGGGAAGAACTTGTACGGTGCTGCAAACTTCACTTTCACCCAGCTACTCTCAACACGCTCTTCCTTATTTAATCATCAACAGACTGCAGATTCTCAAGGTTTCATCATTGATTTGATCAGGAGTCAGTTGCTCGCTGTGTTCTTTGGTAGACATACATACACTAGAAATCAGGAACATTATAACAAGCCAGAGTGTGGATAGAGGTCAAACAATTTAATCTGTAACAATGACAAGACAAGAGGGTCAATCCAACTCACATCTGCAGGACCCAGGCTGCTTGGAATTACTGGATAATGTCTTCGAAGTTGGCGACTCCCCTTGCAGAAACTAGGTTACTACGCCTTTAAAATGCAATTTTCCATCATATGGTTTAGCAGCTAATATAATCAGACTGATGGTTGCGGGAGAAATGGCCGAGGTTAAACTGAATTGGAGGATTTCTCTGATCCCCTAATGAGAATTGTCTGGGTGATCAGGTGGGTCTACATGGCCACAGGTCAGATGATGAGGACTGTATCCTACAGCTTTGAGCGGATCACGACGTTTTTCTAGCCAGCGCCAACTTTCGGCATATCCATCACCGTGGCGTTACCTGGTATCCTACGGTGAGGCCGTGACTCGGACTCATCAGACTCCTGTCACTTTCCGAAGGCAAGGATGCACAGAGGACTACCTTTTCTTTGGAGTACATTTCTGGAATCCTGTCAAACTATGGTGTGTCACCAGGTTCACCTTGCGATTTGGGTGTGTTCATAAACAGTGTACCGTACAGATAGATTGAAATAAACTTTGTATACTGTTGTAAGGCACACCTCTTTGTACTCATAATGTACCAAGCTTGTGTTTTCATTAATGATCATAGCTTACATTTGGTAGGAATGAATCGCACACTAAGCATACCAAGATTTCTTCTCAAGGTGTTCAGAAGACTTTGTATGTTGTCATCATCACATTATCATCTACATGCTTTAAATCGACAACACTGTTCCATCGTAACTAGTCAATCTCGGAGTCGGTATATTTTCCTAGGGTCACATCGATTAGTACATTTATGATAAAAATAAACAAAAGCGGAGGCATTACATATTTTTGATACCAATTTAGATGACGACTTTCAATAAGCTCTCCCACGGATGCATTAGTTCAAGCAGAGGGAATATACTTTCTCGGAGCTGCATTCACAGGCAGACATTACCAAAACACCTTTTTACCGATAGAGTCAAATGGTACCTTCAGGTTAAGATACATGGCAGTTGTTAGACGTCAGTAACTATGCTTATGTCCCAGAATCTGACGACAGGTGAAGATATCGTCAATAATTCAAGAATATATCAATTACAAATCTTTTTATCAGCGTTTTTTTAACACTGTATAGTGTTTATGGATCACAGCAGTGAACATGACAGAAAAAGTATGGAGATAACTGGATTTATGTATACGTGACACATTAGTTGAATTTCAGTTCACCATAATATATTTCAATACCAGATAAACTAGAATATATCACAAGGCAATAAGTAGAAGGTATTATTATTTCTTCAAAATAAATAATATGATGAATTAAATGTGAAAGAAGAAAAACAAAAATAATATGACGCATTCATACATTTGAAACAAATAATGAAAGAGAAGGAAATTACATATACTTGAGAGATTTTTTTAAAAAAAAGAAAGCCTAGTAGAAGGCGACCGGAAGATAAAATGAAGCTGGAGAATGAAAATAATCGCACAAATTATAGATGCATAACTAAACACACAAAAAAATAGTACAGTTTATGACTGAAAATATCAAGTTGGCGAAATATAATGTGAGAATTTGTTATTTTCATGATCAACGATTGTTTGGATTGTGATGTCGCACATGACGAAGAATGTCTTTTTTGGTTAACACACCCAAAGGACATCTAAAATATAAAATAAAGGATATATATATATATATATATTTCACGTATGCCTAATGAATACTTGCAAGCTGTACTTCTGAACAAGATGCCGGCTTCAGTAGATTCAATACATAGTACGCCAAACATTTGAGATCTGTGAGTCATGTATTTACAAGAATTCTATTCAAATGTATTAAGTTGAACCACCAGTTGATAATAAAAGATAGTACTCAGCGATAGTATTATTAATAAATAATTAAAACTTGAGAAGACGTAAAGCTGATTAACAGCTAGCAAGGAATAGGGAGTGGATAAATAGTCGATGATAAATAGTTTTCACGTTATTGTCTGTTTTTTTTATTTTCAATAAAACAAATCGTCAAGAATAATCACGAAGTGATTTCAATGAAACAACACTGTTGAAACCATTAGGCCTTCCTTGGGACTCTTCAACAGGACACTCGGATGAATCCATGACCTTCAGGTTGCAAGGACAGTTTATATGCTATTGAGCTACTCAAGTGTAATTAAACAGCCACTAACAGACAGCTGTGCGTCAGTGGGACAGCGATAGAGTGCTCGCCGACCACACCGGTGGTCCGGGGTTCGACCCCGACCGACTCACTCCTTTACCATAACTAAGCCAGTAGTAAGACTGGTGTAGAGGGAAGGTCGTGGGGCGTGAGGCTAGCAACCCCACTGCTACAGAAACTTCAAGCCTCTAGCTTGAAGCCCTATGTTCCACTGGGAACGTAAATAAATTTAAAAAAAGGAATAGGGAGTGTACTCTAAGTTTTCACACACACACACACAGCATGACTAAATGCCTAATACAGAATAATACTCTACACATGGTGCCTGATCCGCATTCCTCTGACACTAGTTTTTATAAAACAATCAGGCGTTTTGCGTATTTGTTAGCGTCTGCTATTATCAAAATCTCAGTGAAATTACAGTTATGCTGTTGAAGTGGTTCGCTTTTAAAGTGATAGGAAAGCACATAGTATACTGAGATCTATTATATCTTCACCCAAATGTCACCACCTTTCCAATATCTGACTACTGATTGCACTAAACGATATATATAACAAATTTAAAGACCAATGATTTGAGGTATAAACTTACAACGCCTAGTGTAACAATAAATATTTATTGTGCAAATCTGAGAGAGAGAATACTTTTCACCAAAGTCCAAAATATATATCTTACCAATATGATATATTGGCAAATGTATACTAAACATGTAGATACCCTGTGTCGTGTGCTATTGATAAGATTTAACAGTAGTATGTAGTATGAAATCTACAACAGTTAGTCTAAGTCAGCCACGTAGGAAAGTGTAGACTTCCTGGTTGGGTTCCTCGGGACGGTAAAAACCAATGGTTGGAAACAATTGGTGACATGGCTCAAAATCGTTCTCAATGTCTAGCGCAGATGCATCCACTCCTTGTGACTTATGATTTCCAATGAAACTATATTGTTCTTCGTTATTACTATTCCTTTGTTTCACACCTTTGTTTACTGTCTCTAGAATGCATTTCTGTTACTTTCTTGTGTTGCTTTGTTGGCTACAAGGAGGGAGTGTGGCGACTTGAACGGGTGCACATCGGTGCAAAGTTCAATGTCGAAAACAGAGACAGACAGTATGTAAAGAGACGTTCAAAGACATAAGAAGATCAAATAGCGGAAAGATAGATTTGAGGTCAAAGAGAGCAAATGATTCAGCGTTGCGGCATAACATGGAAGATACGAAAAGAAGACAAAGAAATGCAATACGAAGGGTAGAAGTGTGGTAAGAGCTGGCTGTTAACCAAAATTGGTGGACAGTAATTTACGTCAATGCTTATGTCCCCAATATTGGTCGTGAGAAAAATGAGAACAAAGACTTTGCGTAGGCGGATACAGTTAACATATAGATGATCTGACATTCAAGAAACAGCCACAAAGAGATGCAAGATTAACTGTCCGTGAGAAACAACCAATCAGAAGACTATGTTTTTCTGCTAACAATAATCTATAATATGTACATGAAAATCTATATATATGTGCTGATTTCAATAATAAACGATTTGTTGCCTGGCCCTCGTCTTTTGTTGTTACAGAAGTAGCACGACATGGAAGATATGTGCAAATGACGATTTGCAGATTAAGTGTACATAATTTCGGTATAAATATAGATACCTAACACCAAATAAACATTCCTTTACCAAGTTACTTCTCTTCTACCATTACAATAGTACATCAAAGTGTCAAGTCTAATTGCATCTTTAGGTTAACAAGTCACCATACATATCGCTGTTTAACGGATAGGATTTGTATAAGCGATGAATTCATGAAAAACATGTTATTATCTAGTGTATGAAATAATCCTGAGTATTAAGATGCAAGAAAGGTTATTTCAGTTGCGAAAAACACCTCGGCGCATATGACGTTTATGTATTCAATAATCTTAACAAAGGGGAAAAAGGATGGTTTTTTGATGAATTATTCAATTTTGTTTATCGAGCTGTGACATGAAATCTTAACCCAATGAATCACGGTTTCAAACCTTATTCCTCCTAACGAATTCCGGACAGCTGGGTATCAGAATCACCAGCCCTTATGAGATACATTTGACTGTTGAGTAGTGACATTTCCTTTTTTCAGTTATAAGCAATGAACGTAATTCAGTTAAAGAATAGATTAGTTATTTTGAATAAATGTTTCTCTATTTCAACGCATTTATCAGAATAAACGCATATGTATCTCAAAACACACATAAATATGAGGATAACATACAAAAGAATATTTTAAGCACATTTACGGTTCTTTGCTTTCTGCTTTCGCCAGTGGACACCGATCTTCCAACGAAAGCAGAAATCCTGAATGCGATCAAGCTACTGAAGTCCATTCGAGAAGGCAGCAAGACCAGACGGAATTCCCCCACTCCAAAGCCCTGAAAACGGACCTACAGACTGCAGCAGATGTTCTCACATAATTACTGCAAAAAGGTTTGGAAGGAAGGAAAGTTATCTGCCGATTGGAAGAAAGGCTACCTCGTCAAACTACCAAAGGAGGGCAAATTAGGCCTCTGTAAAAACTGGAGTGGAATAATGCTCTTGTTCACACCAAGTAAGATACTAAGTCGCATCATCCTGGAGAGAATTAAAGATGCAGAATTCCCCACAGCACAGAACAAGCTGGATTAAGGAAAGGCAAATCACATGCGGATCAAATTCCTACTTTACGCATCATCGTCAAACAGAGAGTAGAATGGCAATCAAATCTGTACCTTAATTTCATCAACTTCGGAAAAGCTTTCGACAGCGTTACCCGAGAAGTAATTTGGAGGCTACTTCAACACTATAACGTGCAGTGGCCCTTAGTCTTTATCAACCTCATTCAACAGCTGACTATATGACAATGCTACGTGTCAAGTGATCCATAACGGATAACTCAGAGAGGCGTTCGAAGTGCATACAAGAACAACACACGACTGCCTGCTATCACCATCCTAAGTGTGATGGATTAGATTATGTATTAGACTGTGAATAGGGAGCCAGAAGACAGGAATACGCTAAACCGACAAGAAGACTCTAGAAGATCTGGATTTCGCAGATGATTTATTTTTAGTGCCACACAAACTCGTAGACTTGCATCAGCCACTACCAACTAAAGAAATTTGAAAGAGGAAGCAATAAATCAACTACAGGTGGAACAGATGAAGATATCAAAGGCAGAATCGGAAAGGTAAGATACACCTTCAACACTCTGAAATCAGTTTGGAAATCATCTGAACTCCGCGGCATAGAGAACAAGATTCGGATTTCAAACAGAAACATGAAGTCAGTTTCTCTATACAGGTCAAAAACTTGATGTGTCACGGAAGCATATTTCCAACAGTCCACTACAGACTTTGTTCCACAGCTGCCTTCGCTGGCTCCACACTGAGGATCAAATGGCCACCAGCCAGAAAGAATTAGTAACAAGAAACTCTAGCTGGCAACAAACCAACCAAAAGCCGATTACTCAACAAATATGTAGGAGAAAGTGGAGGTGGATTGAGCATACATTGAGAGAACTGTTGAATGACATCGCGCATAATGCAGGCCGTCACTCTAGTGGAATCCTGGTGGGAAGCAACGAGTGGGTCATCAGTGTGAGGGTGACATGGAAGAGGTTGTGTGGTGAGGAGGAGATGAGAGACTATGGAAATCGTGGGCCCAGCCAAAGAGGACAGCAGAAAATAGAAAAAAGTGGAGGTGTGTTGCTGAAACAATATGTTCCATTCGAAACCCAAAAGAATAATAATTTTATTCCTTCACGTTCCCAGTAAAAAAGGGCTTCAAGCTACAGCTCTGAAGTTTTGGTAGCAGTGGTGTTTAATTTTACTGACTGAAGTTGTTAGCCTCATGTTCAACCTTCCGTCTTTACCGGTCTTATTACTGGCTTAGCAAGGTGAAGGAGTGAGTCGGCAGAGGATCGAACCCCGAACCACATTCGTGGTTGGCGACTAGTCTACGACTGTGCCACCGACGCAAAGAATAATAATAATGATAATAAATACAGTTCTTAGTAGAAAACTTTTGTAATGAAATAAAGACCTAATAAATTTCATTTCAATGTACAAATTGTTTACACACATTTATTATTGACAGACTATAAAGTTAGACATTGTTTAACAAACTGCGTTCATTACATGTACAACTCAATAAAATTTTTACATAACACTGATAAATTAATTAATTAAATAAAGTGGAATGCCACTCACCCATTACGTGTAACAATAATCTGACGAAGACCTAATTTTCTGAAGAAATCTAGAACTGTTTCCATCGGTGTTTGGTCAGACACTGTTGTCGGAGACTAATCAACGAAAAAAAGAAAAATAATAATAAAGTGAAACATGGAACGTGCATATACATTAGACATACATTAATAATATTTCTGGAATAACAACAAACTACGACCCTATAAAACGTTACTGATTACAAATTAACCAAGTTATTTAATAAAGCTGTTGCTATACAACATTAGAAAAAGAATAATTAAAAAAAGTCACAGGATTACTGAGTATTTTGAAGTTGGTCGATTGTGCTGATTAAACCAAAGATTGAGAGGTTTATTGTCAGTAAATACGGTTCAAAAGAACAGCAGCTGTGAAGCATTTTGTAAAACTGTCTGGATGTCTGTATCAATGTAAGGCGTTCCTTTCAATTTCAAGACTGGCTTATCAAGAATTAAGTTAGGGAACTACTGTGATTATATATACTAACCACATACAAGAATAAACTATAAAGTGACGAACTTCATGAAGGATAAAAGTTGTCTTCTGAGTGTTTAGCAACGTACACCCTAAAATCCAACGACATAACCCCTGATCTGAGTTACACAGAAAATAGTGATTAATAATAATACGTCTTTTCTGTGTCTTGACACCTAGTGAAGTGAACAATGAAAGAAGAGGCTAAGTTAACAGTCGAACCCAGGACCATATGCATGGTCGGCGAGCGTCCTAACCGCTGTGCCACCGACGCACCTGGCAGTTATTAATCCTACAAAATGTTTCTATAGCTACATTTTCTGTAATTATAAACTAATTCCTAGAGAAATAAATCATGTATTCTTAGAAGTGTAGGGCCAGTAATCAAGTGGTCAGTTATACATAATCGTGTTAGTATAAAGCGATCACCTTTGACTGTTTGGTCTCCACCCATAACCTTGCAACGATGTGCAGTAGTTCAAGTAGCCACACTTCACGTAGAACGCAGAGTAAAAAAAGAGACTAGACGGAGATTCAAACCAGAGGCAACAAACAGAAATATAAGGCAAAAGGAATAGTAAATATGGAATGACAATATAGTTTTATTCGATATTATAAATCACAGGGAGTGTATGCATCTGCGCTAGCCATTGAGAACGGTTTTGAGCCAGATCACCAATTATCTCCAGCCATTAGTTTTTACCGTCCCGATGACCCCAACCAGCCAGCCAGTCGACACCTCCCAATGTAGCTTAAACTAACCGTTGTGGATTTTATTGATTGTTAAAGCCATGTTTTGGTTTGATCACCACTAGCTTTCTCTTTTCTAACCTGATCCATCCTATGTCATCTAAAAGTGCCCGTCGAGGAAAGCGATGGCCAGGTGTACGTAATACAAGCCCTAACTATCTCAATCAGTGTAACTTCACAACCTCATCGATTGATTTCCCCAACTTACTTAGAGCTCGACCGAGGTCTAACCTCAATATTGCTCACTTTATTATAACACTTAACACACGAGATAGAAGGCAGACACCTAGGATCAAAGACAGCTAGCCAGGCCTTACATGTCCTCCACTCTCAATGGCCAAGTCTCAGCCATAAAGGAGGGTAGGGCAAACTAATGAGTAGTACACACGCTCTTTGGCCGACATCTAGTCGGATACCACAGCTGCGCCAGAGATGGAGTAAACTGGCATATTTGAAACTAGTCCTCTGTATCCGTGCTGAGATTTCTTCAGCGGTCAACCCGTTAGGGCTGATGCAATCTTCCCAAATAAGTGAAGTGGTCAACACGCTCTACCGCTTCACTCCCTATCTCTAAGCTAGGAGTCAGTGTAGTCCAGTTCTGTTGGAACATCTTACACACTCGCATCCAAACATTCGCAGATTGCAGCTCAAGGTGTTCAGCAGATTCTGCATTCTGCCAGCCTCTTCACCTAAAAGAACTATATCATCTACATAGTCTAAGTTAACGAGATTATTCCCCGGTAACACATCAATCCCGGAGTCTCTGAAGTCACTTGGAGTTAGTTCCATTATTACATTTATGATGAAATTAAACAGAAATGGGGATAGTGGGCATCCCTGACGGACACCACTAGTTGTCACCAGTTCAGATGACAACTCGCCGTAAGCTCTCACCTGCCTTGATCAGTGCAATGTATTTTCTCTGCATTCCTTTCACAGCCGATTATCGCCAGAGTACCTCTCGGTCGACAGATTCTGATGTCGCCTTTAGGTCGAGAAATATGATGATTGTTGGAACCCGGTAAGTATGCCTATGTTCCAGAATCTGTCGAAGGGTGAAGATATGATCAATACACCCTCTTCCTGGTCTAAAGTCTGCCTGGTTCTCTCGTGTTTGTTCCTCCCGTGTACCGCTTAGTCTACGCCTGATTATTGAGTCTAGAACCTTAGGTACCATATAAGTCAAGCTAATCCCCCTGTGATTATCACAGGAAGATTTGTCTCCTTTTTTGTATATCGGGATAATCAATGACTTACACCGACCCGACAGGACTATCGCTGATTCCCAGACGCTTCCTATTACCTTAGTCAACCCAGACAGTTAACTGTTTCCACCATCCTTAAACACCTCTGCAGTCATTCCGTCAGGTCCTGCTGATTTGCTTCATTCCAGACTAGTGACAGCTTCTGCAACCTCAGTTAGGGACGGATGACCAGTGTTTATATCCCATTCGGGGAGGTGTTAGATGCTGGGTAATTTGAGCGTGGCTGTAGGCCACTCAAATATGGATAATATAAGGTTCAAAAAAGGTATTCTAAAATATTTGGAAATTAATGCCAAGAAAATGTACTACATCAATTGTTATTCACCTTAGGTTTGTAGACAAGATGAAAGAACCTAAAATGTAACATGATATACTATTCATCTTGTCAATTTTATTAAATATAACCTTCCTATTGTAAAACACATAACAGAGTCGACTACAACTGTTGTCACAAAAATTAACTCATACGAAAAAAACACTTACCAAATCAACAATATTTTGGAGATTAACAGGTGTCAATTCATGAGTATCATTTATATTCACTTGTTGAACTGATGCAAAGTATACTGGTGAATCATCTACAATATTTGGATCATATTTTCGTTCACGATCTATTCAAAAGAGGTAAAAAAAACAGCATATAATTATTATTCACCTAAGAAAAAGGAGACAATCGCCACGAAGACTTTAAATCAAGTTTCCTTAATATATACATATAACATTGAAAAGAAATTCTTCATATACATATAATTGGAAAGAAAGTAAAAATCTATCACATCTACGGTCTCTAGGTTATCACATTATAACGTTTTATTAATTCAGAGAAAAACATACAAAAAAACAACGACCAATTGGTAATAAATGACCCTTGATATTAATATTATTATCATTATAGATTTTTACTTTTAACATTCAACTACTACCATGCCTGTACAAACAAGTTAGTTTATCAGATGAACAAAGTTAACAGAACTCTGATTATCATAGGTAGATACTATTTAGAAAATTATGAACTCTAAAAAAGAAGTATAACAAATTATCTAACAAAGTATACTTGTAAACTCAGAGATGGTTCATATATGCAGGCAAGTAACTAAGTAGTTAGAACAGCACGTCAATGAATCCTATTACTTTGAGTAGTGCAAACCAACATAGTCTAATTATTGTTTACACGGCAAGTAAACAAGTGATTAGGAAGAGCGAAAATATAGTGTAAATCCTTTCAACACTCATGCGGACATCTCACCACTGCATTTGAAGAAAAACCACCAGTTAGTGGATTGAAACTGTACTACCTGATTTACAACAGTTATCTTAAAAAAACGTTAAACACATGTTTACCGAAGGCATTCAGCACTGATTAGAATCTGTTTATGCAAATGTGCGTCGGTGGCACAGCAGTAGAATGCTCGCCGACTATGCATGTGGTTCGTGGTTCGATCCCTGGCTGACGCACTCCTTAACCTCTCTAAACCAGTAATAAGACTGGTAAACACGGAAGGTTGAATATAAGGCTAGCGACTTCATCCCGTAAAATAGATACCATTACTACTGAAACTTCTAAGCTGTGGCTTGAAGCCTTATGTTTCAATGATATCTGCAGTGCTTCAAAGCTAGTAATCATAAAATTATTGGTAGGAGTCACATAGTTACGCGTACACATCTAGTCATGATTGTTGAAGTACCAATTCGGACATCTTAAAACAAAATTCATGTACTCGAATACCCTAGGACTCATATATTACGATTAATTAGATATAGAGAGAATATGTTTAATTTTATAATCTAAGTCATCTAAGTCATAACCTTTTAAGCTGATGATAGCCAAAAATTAAATGATAAGTACTCATTACAAAAAAGAAAAGAACAAATTACCCATTGCCCATCGTAATTCTCTTCTTGATACCCAACCAACCAGATAAGGTGACTCTTGAGAAACAACAACAGGAAATCCTTTAACATCACATCCACTTATCAATTGGTCAACATCACTAACTGTCATATCATATTGTGTGACAACATAAAGTGGAGAACCAGAATCTCTAAGTGATAAAAACAAAAGGAAGCAGATACACTTTGAAAGTTCTTTCTTCTCGAAACATAGTAAATGTTTTAAACAAAGCAAAAAACAAATGCTTGTACAGAATAATAATAAAATAGTAAATATCAATGAAAGTTCTTGACATGCTCATGAAATACTTACACATTTAAATGTTAAGAGATGGAGAACTCCCAGCAAGTGTCACTTTCATCCTAAAATGTACAAGTCTCTTTTATTAATTTTAAGGTCTAAATAAATGATAATAACTAATTGAAATGAGAACAGAACAGAAGTCATGGGAAAGATGTTCGGTCTAGGTGGATGCTTTTCGTGCTTTTGTCTTCTCTGAGCGGATGATTTATTTGACAAGTGTTCATTGTTTTTCTAAACAACACTTATAGTACTTTAAAATAAAGTAAGTAGCAGTTCAGTAGCGGGTCTTTTGTAACTATTAAAATGACTGATACGAAGATTTTAATCTAATGTATCGGAATTTGGCTTGTACAAATGCATAATTTAAGGAGTAAAAGACAAAGGAAGCGCCCAACAAAACAATCACCTCATTTTAGTGAAAGTAATGACACACAGGTCTATATACCACAGTTTAATCTGAGACATTTTGATAAATTGTTTTTTTGTAACTGTTTAAAAATCTTCTAAATAACTGTCGATTATCAGGTAGGTTAGCGCCTGTGGCTTAGCGATAGAAGGCTCGTCAACCACGCCTCATGTGGTCCAGAGTATAACCCCCGGCCGACGCGCATCTTTACCTCAATAACCCAGTAATAAAACGGACAAAGACGGAAGGTTGAGCATTAGGCTAGCAACTCCACCCCATAAAAATTAATATCACTGCTACCAAGACTTCGAAGCTCTAGCTTGAACGTAAAGGAGTAAAACAACAACCAGTTAGGCACAAAGAATTCAACAGATACTTCTGAAGAATAAAATAGTTAAGTCATAAAGAAAAAAGAAGTATTTCAAGGAATAGACATCGTATTGTTATATTAAAGTTTTATTCACTTCATAATAATTCATAACAGATTACTACGATAAATCTGATTGGTGGTAATTGAACGTTTCAACATAAAAGTGGTATCTAATATTCCCTACTAGTGAAGCTGGATGGGAAAGAAACCAAAAGAATAAAGACAGATAAGAAATTATTCAAAGTCTAACAATATAAACCTGAAAAATACTACATTTATCATTATCAAACAACTTGAAAAGATAGAGGCTATCAGCATAGAAGCAGTCACTATTATGGGACTATCCAAGTAGCCCTATGATATACTAATGCATGAGTTAAAAAGCACTATGCAAGAGAACAAACCAATGAGAAAAGTAAAAGTGAGAAACGCAAACGGTCAAATGACAAGAGAAAATAAAGACTAAGCTTATTTCGGCTACAGTCTCCAACTTTACGTTTGGATAACCTGCATGACGCATAGTCTTACAAACCAAACAATCCTACTCAGTTCATATCACAACAATGGATTAAATCACAGATTAGTTGTACGTCTTCTCTAGTAGTTATCCTTTATTTTCATTCCACCTACTAATTCAAGTTTTATTTAATACCGCATACTGAGATATCTTTCGGATAGAGATATACAGTACATGTCTCAGCATTAACAGATTTAACTATTGATTTACTTGTCTTAAATAAAACTTCATGCCCTACCTCTGTATGGTTGTCATAGTGAACTTAGAACAAGTGGACAATACTACGAAAGAAGAAGCAGTTCGACAATTAGAATCTACAAACGCCATCATGTTAGGCAGTTATGTAAAAGACAAAAATACACTGCTGTGCAGTAAGGACGATTCGAAAATAACTTGTAAATTTTATTAACCTGAGAAACTGACCACCATTTTATTCCCAATCAGTCGATAGACTATGTTATTAAATGCCTTTTGCTTCTTTTACTTTAGATTCCTTTACCTCTAAAGCAAGCTATCCTCAGAAAGTTTACAGTAAATCACACTCAATTTAATGAACTTCAACCCCATAATCGTCGTATTAAACGTCACTAGCTTCATAAACGTCACTAGCTTCAGTTCAAGAAATTACTGATTTTCTCTCCACCTTTAATTCCTGGTGAAACAACATACGGACATAAGCTTTGAGGTTTCATAAGTAGTGATATAGCTAGCTAGCCATACACTCAGCCTTCCCTCATTTCCACACTTAATATTGGCTAGTAAACCAAGCAAGGCTTCAGAGTGCATTAGCCGAAAATCGAATCCTATGTGGCTGGCTGGTGGGGGCGTTTGTTTTACCAATCAACTAACAACATACAATAAGCTACTACTATGTGTTATTGATTTCGACTTTTAAAATACGACCAATTTTATAATTTAATGTCTTTATTGATATTTTTTCCAATTGTTGATTGTATATATTTTCGACACATTTTCCCATTTCGTGTTTTGACTTATCAATGAAGAGCAATAAAATGTGATTAAAATGTATATTGAACAATAGATGAGTTGAAAACGTGAATGTCTACTTCTGTTGCACTATTGTAACTCTTTACTTTGTAGAACAATAAGTCAACGATCGAATCTTCTACGAGGAATATCGAAATTATCTCTTCAAAATGAAAGAATAAAGATTGAGGCTTAATAAAGCTTTGAAAAAGTCAGTCTGTCTGTTTTCGACAGAACTTTGCACCGATGTGCACCCGTTCAAGTCGCCACACTCCCTCCTTGTAGCCAACAAAGCAACACAAGAAAGTAACAGAAATGCATAATAGAGACAGTAAACAAAGGTGTGAAACAAAAGAATAGTAGTAACGAAGAACAATATAGTTTCATTGGAAATCATAAGTCACAGGGAGTGGATGCATCTGGGCTAGACATTGAGAACGATTTTGAGCCATGTCACCAATTGTTTCCAACCATTGGTTTTTACCGTCCCGAGGAACCCAATCAGGAAGTTTACACCTTCCTACGTGACCAGCTTAAACTAACTGTTGTGGATTTCATTGATCGAAAAAGGCATGTTTTCGTTTGACCGCCACTAGCTAGCTCTTTTCCAGCCAGACCCTATGTCAGTCACCATTGTTCGTCGAGGAAGGCGATCGACGGCTACGCATACGTGTCACATGTCCTAACCATCTCAGCCGGTGAAATTTCACGGCCTCGTCGATTGATTTCCCCTTCCTCCTTACTTAGCACTCACTCGACGCCTAACCTCAATATTGTTCACCTTATTATACTACTTCACACGAGAGATAGAACGCAGGCATCTATGATCGAAGACAGCTAATCTTTTCATCTTGTGATGTCTTGAAAAAGTATCATTACGGTGTATTAATGTATACGTATGTATGTGTATATATGGCAGGTTAGTTTATAAAGAAGCATAATGAACTAATCGAGAGAGTACACTAGCAGAAGACAGAGATGTAATCATCAGGATTGTCAAACAAAAATAAAAATCAGCCAGAATTATTGTTTACTTCATCAAAATATTTCTAAAATATGGTGAATAATCACAATTGTAACTGCGGGGGGTGAAGATTGGTAAGTATTGACAAGAGTTGCGTAATACGAAATAGCATGTTAATGGAGACACGTGTCCAAGATAAATTATGAAATAGGTGGAAAGAGTAAATAATGGGTTGGTTAAGAAGATGTTACTAAGATGTCATAGAAAAATTTATGCAAACAGAATAAACTTCTCCAAACCTCCTTCTACTTTGGATATAATTCCAAGTCCTACTGTGGTGAGAGTTGGCTGCTAGCCAAATTGGTAGACAGTAATTTACGTCCCCAATGTCGGTCATGAGAAAAATAAGAACAAAGACTGATTCAACAACCAATCACAGCAGACTTTGCGTAGGCGGATACAAAGTGATGAAAGATTAACGTTCAGCGAGAAACCACCAAACAGAAAACTATTCGTTTGCTCACAATAATCTATAATAATGTACATGTAAATCCATAAATATCTGTTGCCTGGCCCTTGTCTTCTGTTGTTACACTACTGCTTTGTTAATAATGTTAGTTTTTTTTTGAATTTTTGTATGATATCTTAGGAACATCTTCGTAACCAACCCATTATTTACTCTTCCTACCTATTACATGATTTATTTCATATTACGCAACTCTTGTGAATACCCCCCCCCAGTTACAATTTTGATTGTTTACCACATTTTAGAAACATAGAGATGTATTCAGTCAAATGAAATGTTTAGACAGCCTGTAATGTACACATTTTCTGATCACAGTTTTATTATTATATTATTATTGTATCCTTTAGTTCCTAGAGGAACATAGGGCTTCAGCTGCGCCCCTCCATTGCCTTCTGTTTTCTGACAACTTTTTCACCCTGCTCCAGGTCTGTCTACATGCTTTCATCTCCTCCTCGCATGACCTCCTCCAAGTCACCCTTGGACGACCAACTCGCCGCCTCCCTTTCGGGTTCCACTCGAGCGATGGCTTGTCTAGTGATGTCACTTGATGGTTTCCTTAGCGTATGGCCAATCCATCTCCGTTTCTTCCTGCCTATTTGTTTCACAATCGGTTCCTGATTGGTTCTCTCCCAGAGATCTTTGTTGCTGATCTTTTCTGGCTGACCATCTGATCTTGAGTATTGAGCGAAGACAACTGTTAATGAAGGTCAGAAGTTTGTTTGAGATGCTCTTTATGACTCGCCAAGTCTCTGATCCGTATAGTAGCACTGACTTTACATTGGAGTTGAAAATCCGGATGTTATTTTTGATGCTGAGTGGGGCTGTTGACCTCCACACAGATTTGAGAGCAATGAAAGTTTGTCTTGCTTTCCCGATTCTGGCTTTGATATCCTCGTCAGTTCCGTCTGTAGTTGAGACGATGCTTCCCAGGTAGGTGAAGGAGGCTGTTTCTTTCAGGTTCCTCCCATTTATGCTGATTGTTGTCTGTTGTTGATGTTGGCTAGGAATCTTCATCACCTCTGTTTTCTCTATGTTCACCTGAAGTGAAGTCCTATCTTTGGTGCTTCTTCCGCCAACTTGTTGCTTTTCACTTGCATAAATCATGGAGTGTGTTACATATTTTGATGTAAATGCTTTCAAAGAAGAGTATACCGAGATTGCACTCTAAACTAAACAATCAGACAACATTTGTCCGAACTAATTAATGTGGCTCTGAATTGATTCGACTACTTTATCGATGAGTCCTGACGCAAACAAAAGGAACTGCCGTCGAGTTTTTATATCGTCTCAATTTGGACGTTTTGAGTAGTTAGCAACTACTCACACTAGTAAAATTAAATGAGCATGTCTATCAAATAATGGTTCCATGCAACAACAAAAAAGGTAACATATACAAGATTCGGATTTTTCAACACAAATGTCAAGTCGGTCCTTCTATACGGGTCATAAACTTGCGCTGCGTGTCAGAAAGAGGATTTCCAACAAGTTGCAGACTAACGTCAACAGCTGCCTTCGCTGGCTCCATACTGATGATCAAATGGCCGGCCAGCCAGAAAGAATTAGTAACAAGAAACTCAGGTTGACAACAAATCAACCAAGAGCCGATTACTCAATAAATATGTAGGAGAAAATGGAGATGGATTGAGTATACATTTGGGGAAACTGTCAAAAGATATCGCGCGCAGTTCCATTGCCCGAATGGAACCCCAATGGGAAGCGATGAGTAGGTCATCAGTGCGAGGGTAACGTAAAGAAGATCATGTGGCAAGGAGGAGATGAGAGATTATGGTCAATGGTGAACCCACCTGAAGAGAAGAGTATCAAACATAACAAAGTGGAGATGTGTTGTTGAAGCTCAATGTTCCACTCGGAACCCAAGGGGATAACAATAATATATAAAACAAAATTCTCATTATCAACATTACTCATTGTTTAAATATTCCCATTTTTCATATTAAAACAAGATATATAAGCGAACAATATTGTTTTCAATTAGATCTTCATCAGGCTTTACTCTAATTTACATAGTTTTTTATATAAAATTTTTAACCAATGACGGTGATTTTGTGGATCTAATAATAATAATGTGGTAAATGTTTTGAACGCACTTAATAACGATGATTATAATGATAAAATATTGATAATAAGGTTTATGCAGATGGCGATAAGAATGGCAAAGGTAGTATATGTATATGTGTGTATATGTAGACAATTCAATAAATAAATTAGGTCAAATCTTAAAAGTTACGTAATACTAAAGGTGAAGTGGACAGATAATCAGAGTTTAAATAAATACCATAGAAATACGAAGGAGATGGAAAATAAAAAAAGTGTGGGAGGGTTTTGAATAGAATTCACCTAGGCCGAAGGAGAGACAAAGGTAGAACAAACTTCTTTTGTATGCAACGACAAGGATTGTTCTCTCGAATTCCCATAGCTTCGGCTATGTCTGTTACAGACGGGTTCGAATTCCGTTCGAAAGGCTCGGTAGAATGCGATAGATAATTTTGAAGGCACTATTTTTGTCCACTTGGTGACCACTATCAATCAAATGAGCCAAAATAGAACTTCTTATAGATTATATTTGACCTTTTCCGAACCATGAAGGAAGATGCTCATTAATGCGTTTGTTAAGTTGCCTAGTTGTTCTCACCCTATATAGCTCTCTTCACAAGAGTAACTAAATTTATAGATACACATAGAAGTGGCACAGCTAGGTAGCTTGTTTTTCACTTGAGCAATCATAATTGGCCGGCTGGAAAATGATAAACAAAGGGTAGCGGCAGTTTAAGTCCGTTTTATCGCTCTCGATAATCTCAGATGTAAGACTTCACTAGCCACGCCCTCATTAAATTGCGATTTCATAAACAGTTGTTTCTTTTCAACTGTTGTTAGTTTCTCTTTGTTGTACTTGGTGTTTATGTGTCTCCTTACAAATCTATTACTCATTGTACATTAACGTTCTACAACAAATGTTATTCAAGCGAACAAAACACAATATTTGTGGTATCCATTGTTCGGATGATAAAATAAATATAGTTTTAAGAAGAGAATGTCTGAATTTGAAGCTTTACAACTAGCACAGTATTTTACAGTCAACACATCAAATTACTAATCGTAAAAAATAATAATCAGTAGAACTCAACTATACATGAGTCATGTTGAATTTATGTACATGAATTCTATTAATACTTAACACGCATAATTAATTTGTCTTAGATGGTGGCAACAGCCTACCTACAAATAACAGTTATAATAATAAAAATATTAATAATACTAATGATATTAAATGGAACTATGACTGAATAATCTAAACATTGAATCTCTAATTATATTGAGTAAAAATAATATGAGCGAACGACTGAATCTAATATCTTGCACTTCAGGTTGTAAACTTATGACTCTATGAAATAAAGTAGCCTAGTCAGCCTACGTAAACATGTAAATTAATTCAATGTTACCACAGTAAGTGAGTATAAAGGTTGAATGAAGATTGAATGCAGTAGATGTGATCTTTGTAGTGCTGGTTATGCTATGAGCTTGTTATCAACAGAACAATGGCGATTATTATTGTTCTACCTTCAAATTTTATATGAACTTCATTTTATGACCATTTACCATTAAAACATACTGTTAATAGATTGAAATAGTTTTAAATTAGCTATTTTTATACCTACTTTTATGGATTTATAGCTGCTGCAGAGTGGACAGTGGACGTTATTGAAAACAGTTATCTTTTGTAGTTATTCTTGTCCCAATAAATCTATATCAGTTAGAAAACCAGTGAAAACCAAGGAGTATCGGATAGCTATTTTGTCCTAGTTCTAGACTCTTCGGGAACACGTACGCATAGGGTATCGAACACAGGACCTTCAGGCCGAAAGGCATGCTCGTATACCATTCAGCCACTTGGACCCTATCCAGTGGTTCATGAATTCTAACTTCTAGCAATTCGTGAATTTAGGGCAAACACCAGCCAATGTCATAAGGAAGTATTTGTCTCCACTGATCTACCAGGTCGAACATGCCTTCAGATCTGAAGGTCCTAGGTTCGATACCTGATGTATAAGTGTTGCGGAGGTGTTCCGAACTAGGACAAAATGGCTGTCCGATACTCCCTGGTTTTCAACGGTTCTCTAACTAACATTAATCCGTGATCAAACTTGAAGCAAATCAAATCCCTACAATCTAATTCTTGAAAACATGTCACCTTAAGTATTTAATTGGTGAATTACAATTTCTACTAAACTATGGTGATTAGGTCAGACTAATATTAGTTCAGGTTTAAATTACTTAAATGTTTCGATCACAGGGTGAACAGTTAAGCATTAGATCTTGAGTATTGAATGAAGTTTACACGAATATACCATAATAAGATCCTTCACTTACTCGACATTCAATCAAGCAACATAGTAATTAATATTAGAAGATAGACTAAAAGTGTCAGGTAAAAAGGGCACAATTTAGTGAGCAAGGTTGGGAAGTTTCATTGGTTGAGGTAGCTAGAACGTATGCCAAACTATCACCTATGAATTAGGATATGGATGGGAAAGAGTTAGGAGCGGTCACGCTAAGACATGCTGTCTACCCTGTGAATTTAAAGTCATCTAGATGGGAACAGACTAAATGTGGCTCACTGGGATTCTCAAGGTAATAAGAACCGAAATTATCTATAATCGCCCAGGTGAATTCACTTCTTATCGTCCTTCCAGGTTCTAGATTATTCCTCCTATCATACAGCTTTACCCGTTACAGTTTCAATAGATTTCTTTTCTTTGCTTTAATGCGCTTCTCTACAATGTGTCAAATTGAACTGTTAATCTGTTAACCAGTCAGCGCTATGACATCTATAGCAAGATAAGTTAGTTATTAATGATAAAAACATGCCCGATAAAGGACAGGTCATGTCTGATATTTTCCTTATTTTTTTTCCTTCACTTTCCCCAGTGGAACATAGGGCTTCAAGCTAGTGTCTTGAAGTTTCTGTAGCAGTGTTTAATTTTTTTTACAGGATGGGGTTGCTAGCCTTATGCCCAACCTTTCCTCTCTACCAGTCTTATTACTGGTTTATTGAGGTAAAGGAGTTTGTCGGCCGGGGATCGAATCCCGGACCATGTGCATGGTCGGCGAGCTTCCTAACCCCTATGCCACCTCCATATTTAAAGGAGTTTAATGATTTTAGCAAGGAAACATATACCGGTTCATATGGGATGCTAAATTAGTCAACAAAGTGACTTGGTAATATGTTGACTTGATAAACAACCAACTTCATATCCAAAGTGTACTGATTCCACATCTGGAAATGACTTCGTACATAAATCATGACTACAGTAAACTGACTGATTCATATATCAAACTGTTAAGCAAAAGACTTTATATATATATATATATGAACACACAGAAGAAGAATGAGACATATACCACAACTTTAATAATAATCATCATCAGATAGTCAAAACTTAGTCAAGGGTAAGAAAAAGGTCACAAAACAATCGATACAATTTAACGATTCATTCACGTACACTATTTTTCAAAGTATGATTTGTCATTAAACTAAACTGATTACTTGATACATTGGTAACTAAGGTGTTCGTGTAAAACTATTGTATTTAAAAATGACAAAAGAGAGGTTTCTCGATGCTAAATAATGCATGTTTGTACGTCAGTGGTTCAAAAGTAGAATTCTCACCAAGCAGATTGAGTAACCGAGTTCGACCTCTGGCCAATGTACACTCCCTAAACCTTGCCTAGCTTACTAACTAACAGTAAGCCTCGAAAAAGAAGGAAGGTTCAGTATGGGGCTGAGGCAACCCCGACCCGTAGAACACAACCACAACTGAAATTTCAAAGCTGGAAAGCACCAAGTTCCCCTCGGAATGCAACGAATGTTTTAAAAATTTTTTTAAATGTACCTCTAAAGTACCTTTCAGAAGTGGATATATGAAATTTAACGAAACAAACTAATATTTGAAGTGATAAAAAAGAATTATAACTCTGAATAAATATAGCAATTAATTCAGCGTTCTTGAAGTCGTAGACGTTCATTCCACAATCAGGCGCATGAAGACACACCCTCACAGCCTCATACGATTATTATAAGTGATAATTTGTGCACGAAATATCATTTAGCTTATAACGCTTTCTGTGTCATGTCAAATAAATGTATCTAATATGGGATTATAATTTAAGCATACCCTACAATCTGTAAAACGTGAGATGGAAGATAGAGAAAGATCATAAAGTGTTCACAGACAGTAATGTGACAGTGCCCAGAAGTCATTCGCGTAAAATTACACACTAATATAAAGCATGAATGCCATGTATGGATCTGATTTATGAATATAACTTGGGCGTTATGGGAGAGTAATGCTATGCATTAGAGTAATTTATTTGATTGACAGAATACAGTTATATTTAGTAATAGAGTTTATATTAGCACAGCTTCCAATGTTCAGTCTGGTCTATTCAAATTTATACTTTATAGGTTCAACATCCATTTAAAAATAAGAATTCTTATGAACAGATTGAATCTGACTTCAGTCAAAATTTTGCACAACTTGTCGATTTTTTTATTCTGAAACTTTGCTTAGGTGACTTCAACATTATTTGTCAGACAATTAACTAAGAAACTATTACTATTATGACCATAGTTAGTTTAGCAATTTTGTTTGCTCTTCTTAATTCTTATTTAATGTTACGTAACTAATGAAATTAAATAATTACTTCATTCCCGACCGATAACTGCTACCTTAGCGTGGTGGTCAGGCTTGTATACCGCAATGATAGCCATTAGACCAAAAGCAGTTACCGGCATAGTGTAGGACGTTTACACTATATTGGAATCTGTGGGAAAAGTCGTGCTGCGGGAGAGCGGGGGTGTAATAGCACTAAGGTAGTCCATAGCCGGAGGTAAGTTACTAATACGAAACAACTCTAAAAACCAGTTCAAGCAGACCGTATGTGACCGGTCTCAAACAGTTGTCCCCTGGGCTCTTCGGTCACTAAAAATTATCTTTCTGTTTTTGGTACCTCAGTAAAAAAAATCAACTTCCGCGAAAAGCAACAACCACCTACACACTTCCAACAGTAAATGAAGCTCTCTCGAACCTTACTATCACCGATTATTACGAAAATTAGTAGTTTGTAAAAGAATGATTTATATATCAACCAACATATAATCTGACCAAATGTTCAGATGTTTGCTTTGTTGGGATTTGACTGATCTATAGAATAGATATTAATATTAATATGAACTGACATAATATACGAGAACAACAGAAAGTCAAGAGGCAAAATATGTTTGATTTTCAATGATTTTTTTAGCCAATACTTCTTCATGTCAGAAATCTATCTTACCTAAATATCTTGAAAATGACAAATGCTAACTTCTCAATATTGTATCATAGCTAGACACTTATGATCTATTTGTGCTTCAAAAGTGTTACATCTTGTCACAGGGTCATCCAAAGGACAGTACACTGAAAGACAATATTTCCTTAGCCTATTTTATTTTAAACTGCACACATTTATGTAGATGTAACCTAATCAGACAAAAATAAGTGACACATTCCCTCTAAGTTCGACGACATTACTGCTTGTCAAAGCGTCAAAACGTACACCTGCAGAAAGAGCAGGAAACACAAAAGTATCATTGATAAAAAATGCTTTTATGTTATTAAGTAAATCTCAGCCACGTAATAACCGTTAAGTCATCTAACATATGTTAGGTAACAGGTATGTATATAAGATTATTAAAAAACAAAACTTTTAAAACATAATTCTACTTACCTACGCGGTTGCATTACATCAGCTGCAACTAACATACTATCCAATTCATCATAAGCTCCAAGATAAGGATAATCGTTCAATCGAATATGCTCTTCATATATACTGCCATTAGTCAATCTATCACCAGTCCATTTACTAACCATAGCTGCAATCATTAACGGGATAATATAATTCAATCTACAAAAAGAGAGAAAATATTCATTATCAGAACATAAAATATAAATGAAAAAAGAGTAAAAACAAATGAAAGATGACCAGTTCCATAACAACAAATTTTGGTGATGTCTAGAAGTGCAGATAAATGACAATTAAAGATAAAAAAATGTGCGGCTCATACTGTAGTATAAAGAAAACTTATCTCAGGTAGTTAACTTTGAACGAAGATACTACAGGAGGAGCTAGTACCATTTCTTCCTAACCCAATCAACTACATACTGTCACAACAAAATGGTGAGTACAATAAAGTACTTGTAAAAACTTATACATTAAGAGATGATAATGTTTAGTATTAGACCAATCAAAACTGCATATTAAGTGTAAAACTATATCTATATTCCCAGATGAGGAAGTGTGTTTTTACCATCAACACCATTTAAAATGATCAAGAATAAATCAGTGAAAAGTGCTAGCTATAATTCACACAAATAACCTTAACGTATGAGTGAAATTTCACTTCAGTAACTAAAAAGTTCAAGTTGGGTTCACTCGACTGGACGACAGTGTAGATATAAAAAGACTTTTTTTAATTGGATAATTGGAAGAAATTGGCAGCAAAACCCTGAACCTAGGTTTCGCGTTTATTGTCATCATCATCGTCAATAAGGAGTAACTGCAATCTCGAATAAATCAATATCTACTAAGAGATTCTAATCCTACATTATTCAGCGTTTCAGTTATAGACGTCACCAGTGATGAGTGTTAAAAAGAAAAAACTAACATCCACCGTTTCTGGTAGATTAATTTCAACCATCTAATGATAATTCAGCGTGCAGTGATAGCTAATCTCATTAGCGACTGGCCCTACTCAGGTATGTAGTTACCTGAGGTTCTAGTGGGATGTTGTGACCAGTAAGGTGCGGCAGGTCAGATGTGAGGACTAGCGGTCATGCTATTTGATGAATTGGCAGAAGTTAGAATTCATGGGCCATTGGATTGGGTACAAATGACTTAATGGTCTAGGAGTTCGCTAGCCTTGTAACCAGAAGGTCCTTGGTTCAAACCCCGGTGATGCCTGCTGATGAAGTCCCAGACTGGGACGATACAACTGGCTGTCAAGTACTCCCAGGCTTTCCAATGGTTCTATAACTGAGGTCAGCTCACAATGAAGTCCTATAACTGATATTTCATTACCGATGTCACCTCATGATTAAATCCTGTAACTAATATTTCATAGTTTGATGATGCTAGTTACATCCCAATGACAAAACAGTTAAAAGACTTTAAAGTATATATGATTGAAAAACAAACACAATAACAATGAATAGTTGATCAACTCTAATTGATAATGACGAGAACACTTACAAAATCACATTCATCTAAGTACCTAAATCCGATTATTTTTCTGGAATAACTAATAAGTCAAAAGTAATGGTGACAAAATATCATGCATTATATATGTAAATGTGTATATCAATGCACTGAGGCAACTGTAAAACGGTTAAATAACCATCCTTTTAAAAATATAAGTGCACAATACAATCACAATGAATAATAATTTATTCATCTGTTATATAAATATATATACATATCAATGCCATTAGAGGGTAATTTCAGACAAAAACTAATCATTCACCGTCATGATGAATGATGAAATAAAATGTAGATAAAGGTGATGGCAATGCATGTTGACTCATTGAAGCATTTACCTGAAACGTGGTTATATAGAATGAAAGTCAGTTGATATGCAACAGAAAACCATATGGTCATGACAAATACTACAACATTTATACTGGAACAAAATGAATACCAATTAGTTATAATTATCAAAAGTGAATAATAATTATCATAGCTTCTTTTTCTGTATTGTGCGTCGGTGGCACAGCGGTAGAATGCTCGCCAACGACGCAGATGGTTAGGGGGTTCAATCTTCGGCCCACACATTCCTTTACCTGGCTAAGCCAGTAATAAGACTGGTAAAAAGGGAAGGCTGGACATGAGGCTAGCAACCCCATCCCGTAAAAACAAACACCACTTGCTGTGAAAACTTAAAGCCTGAAGCCCTTTGTTTCACTGAAAACGTACAGGAATAAAAAAATTTATTTCCACTACCAGAAGCCTTATATCCATATCATACACTCTGACATACTTTTGTTATTAACTTGAAACAAAGACAATTCCAATGGAATCTGCGTTTGTAAGGTCTTCGAAATAGTATATAGTGTAATTTATTTCAACATCTTTAAGCTCAGCATCCTGTTTAGTACACTACTACTACTCAGTGATAGGTACAAGTTTTAAAAAATTATAAAAGAATCAGTTATTCATCTAGATAAAAGGTTAATAGCGTCCTAAAAGGTTTATTACAGATACTGTAGAAAAGAAATTCAGTTACAGCCACAGAAAGTCACACTGTTAAGAATAATTAAAAATTACAAATCAGAAGTCACAATGTGAGATATCCGAGTAAACTGTTTACAAATACTGTTGGTATTAGATGCTTGGAAGCAATCGGCAACACCAACGACAGGACTAGACACATACACACATTACACTAGTTATTGACTAGTGTCCAGTCAAAAATATCCAATACAACCCTACAAGAGGTCAATCGCGAGTCTGAATAGCTCAGTGGCAACGTCTCCGACTGCAGCACTGGGTGACGCGGGTTCGAAATGTAGAAGGGACATGGGCTCCTTCGAAGCTGCAGATGCGCCTTGCTGATTAGTGCCAACTAGCACGGACCTTAGAATCAAGGCTTCCTGCTGATCGCCTCCAACCATCTAATACCAACAATTCACAGTGCACCATGATGGTGAGCCACCTAGTATGATGGTCACACTGCAGACTTGACTGACAGAATTCAGTCTGCACCAAAGATAAGACTAGACACACCATACACATTACACTAGTTACTGACTAGTGTCTAATAAAAAATATTTACAACTATGCTAATAAAACTATTACATCGATTTTAAAAAATATATATATATATATATATATATATAAGGACAAATGTATCCTAATCGTAGTTCTCTCAGAATCTTATGTATTTGAATGGCTAACCAACAAGGCCAGACAACAATTTTCAATGTCAATTAATTTAAATTCAATTTATGGTGAAAATTATCTGCCAGTTTAGAAAACCTAACTGAAATTTATGTCATACAGCAGTTAGGTATACATCTAATCCTTAAAATCTCAACACAATCCATCTTATATAATGAAATGAATTCATGAATAGACAGCCTAAAGTTTTAAAGCAAGCCGTATAAACAGGATAACAGAATTCCAGCAATAACTAATGTATAACGAGATCACAATCACAATCAGAAAGAAAAGATTTTATGCCCTTTAAACTCTGAAATCAAAAACAAAGTTAACATCGAATTATGCGAAATTTATGTTTTTCTTAGGGTTGAGAGACTTGACTCATATTATTTATCTTACTAGCATGACTAAAAAAACCAAACAGACAACAATAATATAGTCCAAATAATCAGGATAGGTTGTGCGTCGGTGGCACAGCGGTTAGGACGCTCGCCGACCATGCACATGATTCGGGATTCGATCCCCGACCGACTCACTCCTTTACCTCACTAAGCCAGTAAGTGAAACGGGTAAAGAGGAAAGGTTGGGCATGAGGCTAGCAAACCCATCCTGTAAAAATAAACACTGCTACAGAAACTTCAAGCCTCTAGCTTGAAGCCCTATGTTCCACTGGGAGCGTGAAGGAAAAAAAATCAGGATAGGTTAATCATATTACGTAAACTATGCTAATTTCTTTGGCGGATGAAATTATCAATGATAAGAAGAAATCCAAGGAGGAAGGAAAAACACAAAAACTAACTGTTATTTACCCTCCAGTTAACTCTAGCATCACTACAACTAGTGATATTGTCATTCTTGTAACACCGCCAAGTGTCGCTGCTGCACCAACCATAGCATACAGGCCTGGATTAATACACGGTTGTGATGATTTGCACATTTTTTCAATAAGCGGATGTGATGCATGTGCTACAACAAATTGTTCCGTAGCTATGCCCAACATTCGACCCATAATAGCACCAGCCTAATTGAGTGAAAAGCATGAAGGCGTTCATAAAAATAAAATTCATTTCAACATTATAAAATAAGCTGAAAATAGAAATCAACCATATTGCATATCTGAATGACTTATCAACTTAGAAACTTGGGCAAAGTTAAAGCATTACAATCCATGGAATTCGAACGCACATTTGACCTTGAGCGGACCAATCAGGAAATATAATGGTTTCTACATAAAAATGGCGTTTATTTACAAAAGAAATGTAGAGCACAATGATAAAGTACAGTAAACAGGACATTTTCTCTGATATTGTTTAAAAATAGCTCCCAATTAAAATGAAGAGTATAAATTTTTAAGTTAGACCAGTTTCTGTGCATGTATTGGCTAAGGTGACTGAAGATGAGCTATTTTAGTGACCCGTTTATCGCTCTTATCCTGTTTTGAAGTCTCCCCCAAAAGCCCTCGACTGAATTACTATGGTTTCCAGTAAAAGGGTCGACGACTACTTACTAGGGAAATGTGGATAATAAAACTAATTAAAATAAATAATAACATATACCAAATAATGGTAATAATACCAATATAATAATACCCTTATACCTACCTTAACCCTAACAAGCTATTAACACACTGTCTAAACAGTACTTTAAGACGTGATCGGGTGTAATTGACACCTTAATTCGTGAGTGACGTTCACACTGGCGCTATAATAATGGTAAATCTCGTTGTTCAACGACTAGTATGCATTCAAGGTCATTGAGGTGTTTGTACTCCTGGGTCGTTGTGCTTTAACTCGGCCGAATTTCGCACAAACGTGCATCATCTCAAGTAGTCACATCAAAAAAGCATAAATAAAATTGGAAAAATGGAGTGCAATGAAATCACGATGAATGAAGATGTGCAGGAGAAGTATTAGGTGAAGATCAGTGAGGATTTTTAGAACTTAAATGACAGAAAGGAAAGAACAAACCTACGGCATTTAGAATGAATTTGAGTTGTACTGAAAACAGTTCCTAGATAGGTCGAAGCAACAATCAAACACCTCAGTAATTGAGGTCATCTTTTCTTCTGACTACCGATTCGCAATCTAGTCTAATTTCAACTGTCACTCGTCAAGAAAGGCGGTAACTTGGAGTGTGTAACACACACCTTAATCTTCCTATTCGAAGAAATTTTGACTACTCTATGATTGCCTTTACCATCTTACTGTACTAAAACACACATACTGAGAAATTTTCATGCAGTTGATTTAATGAGAAAGGAAAAAAATATACTTCTTAACCAGAACCCATGATACATATCATTATTTGAATATCTTATGAAACTTATCCACACAGCACATGTCTTTAGACACTTTATAACATTACCATTGCCAAGACATTGCTTCCATCATAAGGTCAAGCATGAGTTGAAGAAACATCCATTTCCATTGAGAAATCAAGTCAGGTATTCGTAAGTTGTGATCAAACTAAAAGAAACGTTGAAATACGGATTGATAATCACGCTTTTAGTCGTTTTATAATAGTTGACAGTTTACAACTTGTTCATATATTGGAAACGTCGTGATTGTTTAGGTAACTCAAGAGGAAATAAACAAAAAAAAACAGTAGAAAATTAGTAACAACAAAAGAATATTTCAAAAGGTATACTTACTGCTAAGGATGGGATGAATAATCCAGTCGGCACTTTGATACCAAATGTAAAGACAGTTAAGATAAGTTTTAGAATCAAGGCAATTGCCAACAATACCACAGCTGTTGATAATGTCGGTCCAGCAGGATAATTTTGTAAAACTGTAGCGAGAGGATTACTTGTATTGTAACGATAATCACTAGAAAACAAAACAAAGGAAGAAAAACAAAAGTTTTAAGTACTTCTTAAGGAATTTATATTCATTACAGTGGTTACAAGAGTAAATTACGATGAGCCATCTCTTTACCTTAGGTAAGAGAATTTAAGATACTATTCGGCTGAATTCATCGATATAGACAAAATTTGTTTATACTGCTTAAAGTATGCATCCTAGTGAGAAAACTAGGCTAGTTAGCTTCTGTTAACAAAATTTAGAAATTCTTCGGTATTAGGACATAAGCATAGAGACACTGAAATAAGAGTACAACTTGGACACAGGAGTGACTTAATTGCGTATCCCCACTAATTGTAGCGTCGTAATCCGTTGCTATGGTGGTCTGATGACAAGCTATATTTTTATGTCTGCTTTTTTAAATGAAAGTTTGCTTTAAAAATTTCTTCTGTTGTACATATTATCGGTGGGGTTATATTCTTGAACTGAGTTCCATTTGCTGCACTTTTATCAGAAAATGTTGCTTGATACTGATATCTAAGCAATGTAATGGATTAAAGGACGTAGTAGGTTCAAAAGTTAAACGTATATTATTGAATTTTCCCTGAAATCATGTCGGTATATTTTGGCATATTTATTTATACGCCCAAATATCCACCACATAAAGGCGGCGCCACTTCAAAAAGGGAATATGGCATACATAATCGGCCGATTACAAGGATTATAAAATCGAACCAACTGGAGTGAAAGATGTTTGTTTCATGTTGGCAGGGGTAGAATTGCAAATGAGGGAATCTTACAGAGGTAAATAATTACCACTGATCTAATACTCATCGGTGAGTGTAACATACCCGATGGTGGAGTCTGTCTGTCTGTTTTCAACACAGAACTTTGCACGGATGTGCACCAGTCCGAGCCACCACACTCCACGTAGAACACAGAGCGAGAGAAGAGAGAATCAAAACAGAGATAACAAACAGAAATATAAGGCAAAAGGAATAGTAAATATGGAAGAACAATGTAGTTTTATTCGATATTATAAATCACAGGGAGTGTATGCATCTGCTCTAGCCATTGAGAACGGTTTTGAGATAGATCACCAATTATCTCCAGCCAATGGTCTTTACAGTCCCGAGGACCCCAACCAGGAAGCCAGTCTACATCTTCTTACGTGGCTCAAACTAACTGTTGTAGATTTCATTGACTAATGATGCTATGTTTTGGTTTGACCACCACTTGCTTTCTCTTTTCTAACCTGATCCATCCTAAGTCAGCTAACATTATCCGTCGAGGAAGGCGATGGCTAGGTATACGTAACACATGGCCTAACCATCTCAGTCGATGTAGAGGTGGTGGAGTTCCACGAGGAACTTGGAATCGTTTATTAGAGACTACCGGTGATTATTATTATTTTTATTATTACCAATATTAGGATAGAAACTTGGTTAATTGTGGGCACCAAGAGATGCCCCACACAAAATCTCATAGTTTGCCCAAGGTCTAAGATACTATCCGAATGCCCAAACTGAAGCAGGTGTTTTGCATAAGAGGCCACTCCACCCCCAGAGTCTTTAACTTAAAGTCTAATCCATAAGTCAGTGAAGCAGTGTCAGGAGCTGTGTTCCTGGGGTTTCCGGTAACCAAGACGGGTTCATTTGTCATTTGATCCTTCCAGGTTCTGGAGCCCGTGTACACCATAGTTTTAGAATCAGTGTTTTCCAACTCCCTTATGCAGACCTGCATGCCAATCAGTCTAGCTGTAAGCGCTAGAATTCGAGTGATATTGTGGTGAGAGCTGGCTGTTAGTCAAAGTTGGTGGGTAGTAATTTACGTCAATGTTAATGTCCCAATATTGGTCGTGAGAAAAATGAGAACAAAGGGTTTGCGTAGGCGGATACAGTTAACATATAGATGATCTGACATTCAAGAAACAGCCACGAAGAGACGCAAGGTTAACTTCCAGTGAGGAACAACCAATCAGAAGACTGTGCTTGTCTGCTTGAATAAGCTATAATAATGTACATGAAAATCTATAATTCACTACAAGTTCAGGCAAGTCTCATTGTTTTATAATTGATACTGGGAGTACTGAATCTATAATTTCTAAGAAAGATTTACAATAGATTTGTAAGAATGTCCAGATAGACCCTACTACTAGTTCAATTACAGGCATAAATGGTCGCAAATTACCTCTTATCGGTGCTACTAACATTTCTTTGAAATCAGACAGTGGTAATTTTGTAAATATTCCCTTTCTTGTTAGTGAATATGGTCCATCTTTATTGGGATTAAAAGCCCTTAGATTGGTAAATGTCGAAATATCACTTTGTACTGAGTTGTTTGACGAATCTTTGTTCAGAGAATTACTTCTCCAATGTTCAAAGAGTGAAGGTGGTATGAAGATTCAGCCCATCCATCTTGAAATAGAGGGTGATCCTATCTTCCTGAAACGCCGATTAATTCCATATGGATTGCGAGATGCAGTTAAGAAAGAGTTAGACAAGTTGGTTGAGCAAGGCATACTTATGCCAGTTAAGTCTTCAAATTGGGCTACTCCTATTGTTACGCCACTAAAGGCTGACGGAGAAACACCTAGAATTTGTGGTGACTACCGCCTTACACTCAATAGTCGTCTACTACAGCAAAGTTGCACTACTCTAGAAACTGAAGACATTCTCTACAAGCTACATGGCTCAAGATACTTTTCCAAAATAGATCTAAAGGATGCCTATTTGCAAATTCCTCTTGATGAGGGGTCTAGTGTATTAACAACCATTAATACTCCATTTGGATTGTTCAAGTATAAGTTCTTCACTTTTGGTTTAAAGGTTTCACCTGCAATATTTCAAAATGTAATAAATCAGATGATAGATGGATTAGATGGTGTTGAGTCATACCAAGACGACATTATAGTTCATGGTCCTAATATCGAATTGCATAATGAACGTCTTTTAAAACTGTTCAGGCGTTTATGTGAGAATAATGTTCTTTTTAATCCATCTAAATGTCATTTCACTTTGTCGTCTGTATCATGCTTGGGATACACAGTAGACTCTCAAGGTTTCAGACCTGATGCTAGTCGTTTGGCACCTCTAATTCAAGCACCGTCACCTAATAATATGTCATCGTTGAGATCATGGAAAGGTGCTCTTCAGTTTCACTCCAGATTCATTCCCAACTTCACTCAACGGTTATCTCCACTTTTTGAGATTGTCTCCAGTAAACAGTTTAAGTGGGAACAACAACATGAGAATATCTTGCGAAAAACTTTGGAGTTTCTTAATAAACAAGCTTTCCTAAGACCTTTTTTATCGAAAGATAAGTCTGTTCTCACTACAGATGCTTCTCCTATGGGTATAGCTGCAGTACTTGAGCAAAATGGACAACCTGTTATTTGTATTTCAAGAGGCCAAAGTAAGAGTAAACAAGGGTACTCACAAACCCAGAAAGAAGCTCTAGCACTTGTATGGGCAATAAGACACTTGCACAAGTATCTCTTTGGTACTAAGTTTCACATAGTTACTGATCATCAAGCTGTGCGTCGGTGGCACAGTGGTTAGGACTCTCGCCGACCATGCACATGGTCCGAGGTTCGAGTCCACGCCGACACACACCTGATATCTATGGTCGGCCTGCGAATTTTGGGCTACCGATAACCACGCTGAAAACTCCATACTTGTACCAAAAATACGGTGTGGAATCAAGCTGTAATCAAAAAAAATAAATAAATACGTGTTGATTTCCTTAATAAAGGATCTGCTGCCTGGCCCTTGTCTTCTGTTGTTACAATAGGACTAAAAACTATTTCCTTTAAGTTGAGCGGAGTTAATTCTCGATCTCGTAAATGAATGACAGTTCAAAACTCTTCACCAATGTGTTGAGATTCTTCACAGTATTTTTCTTGGAAATATATACTGCAGTATAAAATTTCAAATATTTAGTCTGACAAATAAAAAACAACAGACACACACACACACCTACTTACTTATCAATACAAAATAAAACGTATAAATAAATGAGTATATAATCGCATATCATTTATAAAAAATGTTATTTTATGTATAGCAGCATGTATCATCCTTACCACAAAGAAGAATCAGATCCTGGTGAGCATCGACTAACAAGAAGTTTAATCAGTTCACTTGTATTCATACGAAGGTAAGTATGTGGAAATGATAAGACCGCAGTAATTAAAGACACAACAAGTACTTCACGAACAGGATATTGACCTAACCAAGTAGATTTTCGCAAACGACAAATATATAGATTTGCCCGATTGAAAATAGTGCCAAAAATGCCCTGGAAAACAGAACATATTCATTCAAAATACAATCAGTTGTTAATTATATGTAGCAGTTATTTTATATAAAGAAAAAATCAATAAAGACATATTACAAACTAGAAGAAAAATGCAAAATAGCAATTTGGAGATTATAATTTAGTTGTAGGTATTTACTGAAAGAAATGTTGGTGGTTTCATTACTTTGTCTGTTTAGGTCGTCTAATCGGAGCATTGAGTGTCAACCTACTTGCCACATTTAGTCTTGAATTATGTGGCTAAGGTGTCAAAAGATGATGGATACCGTGAACAAAAATGCTATCCAAAAGGTTATTTACACTATATATATATATATTTGAATGGTCTTTTTGACAAGAACTGTAGATCATAGTAGGATCATAACCATGACATGTCTAATGAGACAGAAGCTTTATTCGTGTGCAGTAGTAGACTCGCGTGAAGTTATATCTCTTACTAAAGCAATATTTGATTTCCGGACTACCCATTCTAAAGTACCAAGAAATACCAAAAGTACATTTATCAGTCTGATAGAACACAGTGCACTGTATATCCTTCTCTCTTTCTCTCTCTTCCAAAGCCTTGAACCGCTGAAAGAGGGTTGTGAATATCACCGAAGATGATATGGGACAGTTGTTTACCATGAGGAATGTTACATTCGTTCTGAGAATGAACATTTTTAAACATACAGCGTTTTCAGGCTAGTGTGTAAGGAAGTTATTGTGGCGTCATTCGGAATCGGCTACCTTAGATTTCATCGGCTACGTATCTGAAATGACTGACCTATCTATAGTGTCTATTCTCTTCGGTAATGCATACGGCTCCAGCTGGGACTGCTGATTTTCCGTATTATTAGCCATACAAGTTTTACCTTACACCACATCTTTGAACCGTCACATTGTGAGCAGACATGTAAATACTCATGTAATTGCATTGAAAACACATTGTAGTCGAGTTGATGACTGATAATACTTCATTTGCTTTATTTTGTATTACGGGTATTACAAGTAAACTTATTTATGTCTTGTTCAAACAATTTCTGCGTTGTAAAAACCATTCTTGAGGTAATAAACTCTTCCGTTTTCCCATTGTTTACTAGTTTATCAGAGTATTACCTACTTTAATAACTCTCAAGAAAAATATCTACATTTTACTGAGGTACAACTTTCTGAAGATCGATGAGCACGCCTGAACTCTATACATTATTGCGAAATATAATACAAAAGTATGTGGATGGTAAGAAGCCAAGAAACCGAATCACATGAAGATTAGAAAAAGGATACGAACCAGCAGCACTACTAGGCTAGAACTAGGGATACGTTAGATTTAGAATTCACGATTGCAATGGACGTAATCTATCTTATTACCCGACAAGTAAATTCTACCTAATCTTCTTTTCTGTCTCTTCATTAGTATTATCTTGTCTTCTCAATTGTAATTTTTTTGCATTTTCAACTTTCTTGTTCTTTACCCCCACCCGATTTAATTTCTACACCTCACTACTGCTGTTGGTGACTTGACCAACGCTCAATTTCTAGTCCTTTATGCTACATCATCCAATTTATTTGCTCAATTTTAGTCCTAATTTAAATGGCACTATTCTCTACCCTACCTCTACTTAATCTCTACTTGTAATTACCTCTGTTGCTATCCTGCCCTAAGTTGAAACATTTTAGTCACTTATATTACGTCGTCATTTAACTTACTAACTCAATCTTACTTTAGTTGCTGTCTAATTAACCTTGTTTCTATATTAGATCATTCTTTAATTACCTGACCAATTATCTAAACTTGACAAACCTCATGTACACACACACCCACACAAATAATTATTTTTAAATGCGATTGTACACCTATGTGAACGAATTGGCCGAAAAGAGTCTCTTCGCTGAACGTCTTCTCTTTTTCAAGATTTAATTCTAGAAAATTGAAGTACATGTAAATTGATCATAAACTTTTCAGAATAATTAATGTATCGAATGATATTTAATCGAGTCCTATGACAAATCAATACTGACTTCACAAATAACATGCCTACATGGTTGTTTCATGCAAAGAATTCGAAAAAGTTTCTTATTAAATTTCTGACCTAATGAAATCAATATTACTGTAAAATATTCACCACTACACACTAAAATATTAATTATCCCGTCAGTATTTCAACAACAAATAAAGCCAAACTTACTCCAAGTAATCCAAGTAATGCAAACGGAAATAATTCCATAACATGCCATTGTGCTTGATAATCAACATAGAACATAATCATATTATCACTTCCATAAGGATTCAATATACGCAGGACATTAGCTGAGACCATTGCACAGAAAAATGATCGAAACATTGTTTTCATTGGAAAGTAGTAACTAGCTTCTTCTAGGGAGAAGAGAACACCACCGATGGGTGCACCGAATGCTACAGCCACACCAGCAGCTGCTGAAGCTGATAAAATCTAATATCAGAATAAATTAAGTAAGCGAGAGAGAGAGAGAAATGTAGCTAATAATTTAAATAAGTGTATTATTTTAAAAAGATCTTGTTACGAAAAATCATTAACTGAAATTTACTACAGATTAATTACGACTAGACATTTGGAGATTATAAATTGACAACTGTTGTTAGAAAAATCAAGGAAGTGACTTACATATAATTAGCAAGATGTTAATTAAAAATCGTGAGAAAAGTAAAAAACAGTTGGATGGCAATATGATATCACCTGTTAGTGGTTTGTCGAAAATTCTGCTAAGAAGTTGGACTACGTTACGTAAACAGAACTGTAGCTGTGCTATTGAAGGAGAATCAAAAGTTGTTTTTGATAATACTGAATCGAAACCTAAGAGTACAGTGATAGATGGAGATCACAATTACACCAAACGTAAATCATATTGTATAATTTCCAACTAGAAAGAAATGAGTAATTTGACTGATTTTACGTAACTAGGGAAAGTTAACAGATGAGATTGTGAAGCTGAATTGAATGAAACGCCTAGAACAAGCTTTTTTGCTTGGCAATCCATCGTCTTCCTCGTTGAGTAATATGTTATATGACGTATGAATGGTGTGGAAAGGAGTTAGGGAAATGATCAAATCAAAACATAACAACAATCTATGAAGTCCTTAACTGTTGTTTCTAGCCACGTAGACTGCATGACAGGAATCTGTGAGGCACTAAGAAGCAATAGACGGAGACAATTGATGACATGGATGACAAACTCTAAACATGTTATGCTTTGTAGAATGTTCTGCGATAAGAGTTCAGTTTATTCGTAAGATTCTGTTTGTCTTCCTGTTTTCGACATAGAACTTTGCACCGATGTCCAGTAGCTCAAGTCGCCACACTCTATGCAGCAAACAAAGCAACACAAGAAAGTAGAACAAATGCACAATGAAGACAGTAAACAGAAGTGTGAGACAAAGGAATAGTAATAACGAAGAACAATATAGTTCCATTGGAAATCATAAGTCACAGGGAGTGGATGCATCTGCGCTAGACATTGAGAACGATTTTGAGCCGTATCACCGATTGTCTCCAGCCATTGGAGATTACCACCCCGAGGACCCGACCAGGAAATCCACACCTTCCTACGTGGCTTAGATTAACTGTTGTAGATTTCATTGACTGGGGAACCCATGTTTTGGTTTGACCTCCGCTAGCCCTTTTCCAGCCTGACCCTGTGTCAGCTAACATTATCCGTCGAGGAAGGCGATGACTAGGCATACGTAACACACGTCCTAACCATCTCAATCAGTGTAGCTTCACAGCCTCGTCTATTGATTTCCCCTGCTTACACAGCGCTCGACTGAGGCCCTACCTTAATATTGCTCACCCGATTATACCACCTAACACGGGCGATAGAACGTAGACACCGATGATCAAAGACAGCTAGCTTTTTGATGTCTTCCACTTTCAATGGCCAGGTTTCAGCCGTAAACGAGGATGGAGCGGACTGATGAGCAGTACACACGCCCTTTGGCCGACAACTAGCCGGATATCACATCTACGCCAGAGAAGGCATAAGCTGGCATATGCGAAACTAGCCCTCTGTATCCGAACTGAGACCAACCCGTTCGGACTGGCTGATGCAACTTCCCAAATAAGTGAAGTGGTCAACACGCTCAGCCACCACTTCACCCCTGCCTGTCTCTAAGCTAAGAGTCAGTGTAGTCCAGTTCTTTTGCATCATCTTACATTTGGCGGGAGCGAATCTCATGCCAAACATTCGTAGATTGCAGCTCAAAGTGTTCAGAAGACTTTGCATTTTGTCAGCGTCCTCGCCTAGAAAGACTATATCATCTACATAGCCTAAGTCAACGAGATTATTCCCAGGTAACAAGTCAATCCCTGCATCGTTGAAGTCAGAGTTAAGTCCATTAGTGTCTATATCTATGATGAAATTAAACAGAAATAGGGATAATGGGCATCCCTGACGGACGCCACTATTCGTCACCACTTCAGATGAAAACTAGCCATAAGCTCTCATCTGGCTGCATGAGTTCGAGTAGAGTTCCTTGATCAGTCCAATGTATTTTCTCGACATTCCTTTACAGCCAAACATCGCCAGAGTACCTCTCAGTCGACAGAATCGAATCCCCGCTTTTAGATCAAGAAATATGACGGTTGTTGGACGTTCAAAGTATGTTTCAGAATCTGTCGAAGAGTGAAGATATGATCAATACACCCTCTTCCTGGTCTGAAGCCTGCCAACTCGTTCTCTCGTGTTTGAACCTCCCGTGTACTGCCTAGCCTACCCAAAATTATTGAGTACAGAACTTTAGATGCCATATTAGTCAAGCTAAACCCCCTGTGATTATCACAAGAAGACTTATCTCCCTTCTTGTCTATCTGGATAATCAATGACTAACACCAACCCGACTTTCTCTGATTCCCAGACGCCACCTATTACCTTAGTTCCAACATAGACAGTAAACTGTCTCCCCCATTCTTAAATACCTCTGGAATCATTCCATCAGATCCCGCTGCTTTACTTCCTTTCAGGCTAGCGACAACCTCAGTAACCTCAATTAGGGATGGAGGACTTGTATCTATATCCCATTCAGAGAGGCGTTGGATGTTCGTGTCTGTAGGCCAGTTAATCTTCACATCAAACTGTTGTTTCCAGAGTTCCAGTCGTCTATCCTGGAAGCTAATTATGGTGCCATTTTACTCAGAGATTGTTTCACTTATCGTTTGGCTTTTATCACCTGTTTCCGTGATAAGACTAAATAGTTGTAAGATTATAATGCGTCTTTTTAAAATAAGAATATCATCTAGGTATCAACTCATAGATTATCGCGAAAATATATCATATGATACAATTACGATTACATACAAGACAAATTGTTGTATAATGAAATAATAATGACAATAATACTACCATATGATGAAAATGAATCAAGCTAAACATGACATGTGAACGACTCGAATTATGCTATCATCAGTAAAACAGTAGTTAAAAGACTACTATATCAGATATGAACAAATTAATTCATGAATGATACCAGATTCACTTATTCAACTTGTCAGTATGCCGTGTAGTATTTCTCTGTGAAAAAAGAGTTACATATCCACGTCCTGGTTCAGGATTTTTACAACAACTAGATTGCATTATATTTTCATTTCGCAACTAAAATAAACAACTTACACTTTTCAACCCCTTTTCGTAGCATCGATAAGTGTACGAACGACACCTTGACATGATATGTAACACATATAACTTATTTGCATACATAAGTCATAAACATCGATAAACACGAGGACAAATAGAGTAACTAGTACAAAAATATACTCACTTCACGTTTTTTAGCTTCATTTTGACCATATTTAGGAAAGAAATAAGCAAATATATTTCCAACACATGCAGCCATATGAACCATAGGACCTTCTTTACCAAGATTTAAACCAGCACCAACTCCAAGTATCATACCGACTGATTTTATTAAAAGAGTCCATTTCCCCAAATAACCCCGAATAATGAATCCTCCAAGAATAGTTTTAATTTCAGGAATACCACTACCTGAAGACAATAGAACAATGAAAATAGAATTTGGTATTAGCAACTTCAAAATTTACCAAAAACAAAAACTTTTACCACACTTTGTGAACATTGGTCTGAGTTTTTTGTGTGAAACACACTTTTGATGACTAGGAAGTAGAAGGATAATTATTAAACCAACTTGAGTAACATCATTATATTACATCATATTACCATCTCTGATAAGCTATTCTTCACCTAAGTATTACTCACGAGTGCGTTTTTCAAGTCGGCACATGGTACGGCCGATGTACTCAATTCATCAACTTTCAAAGCTTCGTGCCTCTGAGAAGAAAGAGGAACCTGATATACGCTCTTTCCTTGAGGATTCGGAAGATGTGCAGCAAGGAAGTGATTGAAGAAGAGCTGCGTAATCTCCGAAAACCCTGATGGAAAACGGTTTCCCGCTCAGGTCCATAGACAACAATCCCAAATCTAAGAAGACTTCCGAACAAGTCCAATCCGTTCCAAAGAAAATACTTCTGCTTAATCTAGAATTCCAAGGTGATATTGAAGCAGGAATCCTTCGTAAACGCCTCTCCAAATCGCTGAGGAAAACATACTTCGCCGCGAGCCTACGACTGACGTTTTCCTGCAAGAAACTGTTCAGCCAGGACGCGAAAGACAAGCTGTCGCATTGGGCCACCTCAACGTGCATATACCAGTTTACTTGCTCTTGTGAAGCTGAGTGCATTGGCCGTACCACGCACCGACTTGAAAAACGCGCTCGTGAATACTATCCAGCCTGGCTAGTAAAAGGAGACCAAAAACTAAGTATTATTATGATTACGAATTCGATGACTGAGTATCAACTATACATTAAGTCTTTAACAAAAATGAATTGACACTACTACGCGTTATATAACAGTTGCAATAATCTCAGGTAATCCAGACCACTCGAAAGGAGAACATACTAAAGTTGTATGAAGTACTCTAGTAACTGTGCGTCGGTGGCACAGTGGTTAGGACTCTCGACGACCATGCACATGGTCCGGGGTTCGAGCCCACGCCGGCGCACACCAGATATCTTTGGTCGGCCTGCGAAATTTGGGCTACCGATATCCACGCTGAAAATTCTATACTTGTACCAAAAATACAGTGTGGAATCAAGCTGTTACCAAAAATTAAAAAAATTAAAAATTAATTATACTTTCATAGGAGTTAATAGTGAAAAATTTTAAAAATATGTTATGAAGATGTAAAGAACATTACATTATATCAGTTAAGTCTCATATATATGTTTTTCATAAAAAGCGATGTGCACTATAATGGTTTGAAGGTGAATGACAGAAGAAGAGATTTGAAACTTCAGCTGATCCTAAGAACCAGTGGCTGGAGAATATCGATGATATGGCTTAAAATCAATCTCAGCAGAGCAGATTCATTCAATCTTTGTGAACTGTGATATTCATTAAACCCTTGTGTTTTCCCATGTTACTTACTATTCTTTCTTCTGAATATTTCTGCCCATTACAATTCCTTTGGCATCTATTTTTCTTTTTTCTACTTTAGTATGGTGCATGAATTGTGACAACTTGAACTGGTACGCTTCTGTGTAAAATGTTCCATGTTAAAATTCAATCAAGTATTGCTTTTGTAGGGATTTTTTTGTTTGATTGAATGGAGGATTTCATCATGAGCTGACATTAGGTAGAGAACCATTGGAAAGCCTGGGAAGTACTGGACAGCTGTTTCGTCCTAGTTTAAGACTCTTCAGCAGTACGCACCCACCGCCACCGTTCGAACCCACGACCTTCTGGTTACAAGGCGAGCCCGTAGGCCATTGAGCCACTGGGGCCCGATCCAATGGTCCTTGAATTCTAACTTCTGCCAATTCACGACATAGCGCGACCATTTCACAATGTCTTCTTCGATGAGTTACTGCCTCATCTTCAACCTGCTGTACCCTATCCTTCAATCAATCAATCAAACTTATGTACATGTATTCAAATCATATCAGTGTAACTGGAAGAAATTTCATTTATCTGATCGAAACAGAACAGAGAATTGAAGCTCAATATACACTTCATATAGAAATTTATAGATAGAAACAGTTTGGAACGAATGTATGTTACATCATCAGCATTATTATTATTATTATATTATTGTATCCTTTAGTTCCTAGAGGAACATAGGGCTTCAGCTGCGCACCTCCATTGACTTCGGTTTTCTGACAACTTTTTCAACCTGCTCCAGGTCTGTCCACATACTTTCATCAGCATTAATAATGCATAAATTCTGTATCATCACCAGTTAAAGTGAATGAAAAAAAATAGCTCTAAATCAAAGCAAATCAACACAAGCGAAAGTACAAAAAAGCCTTGAAAAATATAAATCTGTCTGGTGAAATATTTACTACTTAGAAAGAAAAAATGACGTAATTAGGATATACTTGATTAATATTAATGAATTCATGTTTTATGTAGTCTGTTTACCACACATGGGTTGGTTAATTTGCATTCTACTTAATTCATGCTTCTAATTTACAGTAAAAAGAAAACATTACGAAGAAAAACAAAGAGAACAGAAGTATGTATTATTTAGAACAACACATTTAAGCGAACAATATTGTTTTCAATTAGATGTCATCAGGCTTAACCCTAATATACATAAGTTTACAAATAAAAATTCAAATATAAACCAATCATGGTGTTTTGTCAATAGGTTAATACGATGGCGAATATAAATTGTGCAATTAGTCATAAAAGTAGTAATGATAATGACTTCCTGTGATTCTCAGACACTTTCTATTACCTTACTTAACACAGACAGTAAACCATCTCCACCGAACTTAAATACCTCTGGAGTTATTCCATCGGGTCCCGCTGTAAACTTATATATATTATAGTTAAGCCTGATGAGATCTAATTGGAAACAATATTGTTCGCTTAAATGTGTTGTTCAAAATTTTACTATGGGAATATTTAATGTATATATTACCTAACACAGATTGATGAATTACATCACATTGGCATATACACACACACACACACACTAGTTACTAGTGTCAAACAAAAATATCCACTACAGTCCTGCAGGAGGTCAATCGCGAGTCCGAATGGCTCAGTGTAACGTCTCTGACTGCAGAACTGGGTGACGCAGGTTCGAGTCTCAGAAGGGGCATGAGTTTCTTCAAGGTTGCAGATAGGCCTTGCTGACGAGTGCCAACTAGCACGAAACCTAGGTCCAAGGCTTCCCGTGGCCGATTGCCTCCAACCATCTAATATACATGTAGTTCTAAAACGTTAGACACTTAGATTCTCTAACAGTATTGTCTTAACCTTCATATAAATGTGGCGGCTTGCTTGAATCACTGGGTTACCTGAATTTCAATCCGAGATGATGCATCTTTAGTTCTCGTTGTTCTAATCATTCAATTATGTCCATGGGTCACCAAATGTACTCATACACATTTTTAATTGGTTTGCGACCTACTGTTACTCATTTCTGGGGAATGAAAGTGAAAATACCATAAAGGATTGTTTTATTCTTCAGATCTAAGATCACTGAGTCACATGATGCACTGGAGATGGCTGTTTTACTTGAAACTCCTGGATGAAGAGTAAATATTATGCAATAAGCTAATGCATTTTGTGTAAACCTATTGAGCAGAATAAAGCTATTATTATCATTATCATTACTGTTTTCCCCTATTAAAAAAAACCTTTTCGAGTCATATCTACTCTCTTTTTCCTAAAGTAATCGTTCAAATAAGTTATTGAACACAGTCGGCTTTCAACTTTTGTATTAAGAAACAATTAGCACCAAATTAGTATCACAAAAAATTTTTTCTTTCAAATATAAAATGGAATGAGATATGAACACTGACTTTCAACAGCCGACAGTTTTACAAATTAGCATGAAGTTAGACTTTAAAAAAAGGCTACAAGATACTGGATAATTATGCAACGTGAAAGACATGAAAATAAATGGGGAAAACAAATAGGTGTACAGATTGTTTAACTAACTCACCACAAGCGTATGGAGCAAACATTCGAACAAGGAATACGCAGACCAATGCAAATAACACAGCATAGATAATATAGAATAAATAACCAACAAAATAAGCATCTGGATGTTCACCAGTTGGATCTTTACTTATGAATAAACGAGACCATGTAAACCACTGAAATATAAATGAGAGGGAGAGAAAAAAAACCAATAACAAACATTATAAACAGGAGGAAAAATAAGGACCTTGACGATTTCACAAAAGTGTTGAGATCAATCTCTCCCTGCCTTTATTGTGTAATTCATAATTTTCTAATTCAAAAAAGTAACTACAGTGGAAAGATTAACAAGACAAATGGATAAAGCCTGTAAAAAATATGTTCATTAATTACAGTATAATGTAAGGTTAAAAGCGACAAATGCAAATTTATTTAATAGGTGGCAACCAGTAGTGGAATTCAGGACTCATCTTCCGCCTTACACAATTTATGACAGTTGACTGTACTTGCATCCAAGTGAATGATGCTTTCCTTAACGATACTTAAAAAGTAGTGAAACAAAAAAAACATGGAATTCATAAATTTCAATGAACAAAGATGAAAGTTTGATTGAATGTGTTAGATGTTAAAATTAAACAATCAGTGTTCATCTAACGAGTTAAGACGCCGATGTTTAAAACCGATGAAAAATAATTTTGAACGTCAGTGCATACATACATATCCACTAATCTAATGTTCTGCTTACGGATCACTACTGCACTAGTGAAGCATTTCACTTTGAAATGAGGTCAGCTGAGTTTGTGCAATAAAAATCGTATTCATCTATCTTAGTTAAGATTACCAACATCATACACCTTTTTACTGAAAACGTTATGCCCAAAACTTTAGCACCAATAAAAAAGCAGTTCATATAGTTAGTAAGAGTATCAGTTAGAGAACCATTAGAAACCAATAAGTTCTGCACAGATTTTTCATCCTAGTTTAGGACTTCATCAGTATACAGCCATGACACTAGGACCTTCAGGTTATAAGGTGAGCCGTTGACCATTCAGTCACTAGGAAGCAATAAAATGGTCCGTCCGTTCTAACTTAAGTCAACTAGCGGTACATAGCGTTACCACCAGCCAGTATCATCAGCGGATATTTGTCCTCACACCTAACCAACCTGGCAGGCTCCACAGATCACAGCTTTTCACTGGGACTCCAGATAACTTCATCAGTCAATAGTGACCATTGGATTACTGTCCAAGTCTTAATTTGTGAAAAAGATTTGATTGAATTCAAGTTTGATCATGGCTTATCATCCAGTCTCTCTAACTGATATTAATTATCTCCCGTGTGAAGTGGTATAATCCGGTGAGCAATATTGAGGTTAGGCCTCGGTCAAGCGCCAGGTAAGGAGGGGAAATCAAGCGACGCAGCTGTGAAATTACATCGACTGAGATGGTTAAGACATGTGTTACGTATGCCCAGCCATCGCCTTCCTCGAAGGGCAATGTTAGTTCACATATGGTTAGGCTGGAAAACAGCTAGCGGTGGTCAAACCAAAACATGGGTTCCCCAGTCAATGAAATCTACGACAGTTAATCTAAGCCACGTAGGAAGGTGTGGATTTCTTGGTCGGGTCCTCGGGGTGGTAATCTCCAATGGCTGGAGACAATCGGTGATATGGCTCAAAATCGTTCTCAATGTCTAGCCCAGATGCATCCACTCCCTGTGACTTATGATTTCCAATGGAACTATATTGTTCTTCGTTATTACTATTCCTTTGTTTCACACCTCTGTTTACTGTCTTCATTATGCATTTGTTCTACTTTCTTGTGTTGCTTTGTGTGCTACATAGAGTGTGGCGACTTGAGCTACTGGACATCGGTGCAAAGTTTTATGTCGAAAACAGACAGACAGAACTGATGTTAATTAATCCCATTATTAAACTTAAGACTAATTAAATCCCTATAAACTGATATTTGAAAAATATAAACAACACACATTGTAGAATAATTTGAATTCATTTCATATACATATATCAACGTTCTAAATCCTCTACATATTTATTAGTTCCAAAATTTGAGTACATTTTGATAGTTTTAAATGTCATTGTCAAATAAAAATACTTTTCTTTTGAATATAATTCAATAGTAAAATCAAAAAGTCATTCTCATGTTGTAGAACTGAGAAAAACTTATTTTGTTTTGATTTTACTATTGAACTATTAATCAAATTATTATTTTTTTATTTGACAATGACATGTTAAACTAACAGATTATTGTATGCTAATTCTGAATGTAGTACGTATGTGGTGTGGACGAATTTAAATCACACGAAATGAAATGAATTGAATTCATCCTACAAAGAAATGGTTATTTTGAATACACCATTATATCAAAAAAAAGTTTGCAAGTACCGTTGGCTAATTTACTGGTGAGTCACTAAGGCGTTAAACACTCTACTTCGGAATAAAATGAAACTATCCACTTGATTTAAAGCAACAATTCAAAGCCAATCCACTGCATACATATACAAAAACTGCATTAGGTGATGAAAAACAGGGAGAGGTGCTAAATAAGAATTAATTGATATATCGAGAAGTGTAGAATGTGCATCATTCCTAGAATTACAGTCTGTAATTTGTACTTGAGGAGAGAATGTCGCAAATTCATTATTTTACTTGCACTTTTAAAAAGATCACATAGTATCTCAACGTTTACAACTTTAGGGGTGCTACTGTGGTGAGAGCTGGCTGTTAGTCAAAATTGGTGGACAGTAATTTACGTCAACGTTTATGTCCCAAATATTGGTCGTGAGAAAAATGAGAACAAAGGCTTTGTGTAGGCGGATGCAGTTAACATATAGATGATCTGACATTCAAGAAACAGCCACAAAGAGATGCAAGGTTAACAATCACAAAAAGACGGGGTCAAGTATACACCATCCAAAGAGGTGACAAACAGAAACGAGTTAACGCCAGTCAGCTGCAACGATGGGTACAGTGGGACAAGACGTTCCGTAACAATCCTCACTCAACTAGAGGATGTATCAACCAGAAGGTCGGAACGCCTGCGCGCGATGGTATTTGACGGGGGGACGAATGTGGTGAGAGATGGCTGCTAGCCAAATTGGTAGACAGTAATTTACGTCAATGTTTATGTCCCAAATATTAGTCATGTGAAAACAAGATCAAAGAATGACATCAGATTTTGCGTAGGCGGATACAGTTAACATATAGATGATCTGACGTTCAAGAAATAGCCACAAAGAGATGAAAGATTAACTTTTACTGAGAAACAAACAATCAGAAGACTGTGTTTTTCTGTTAACAATAATCTATAATAATGTACACGAAAATCTATAAATATGTGTTGATTTCCATAATAAACGATCTGTTTCCTTGCCCTTGTCTTCTGTTGTTATACTAGTGCTTGTTGCTTTATTTGAGATTCACTAGCTAGAAACATCTGAATCCAATGTGAGCGATGTTATTCCACTGAGGAAGAAACGTAACATCAGGTAAGTCATATCAAAATGAAAAACCTGACAATACTATAACTAATAATAATCACTTTATAGCAAACAATGTTCATTATCCAGAATGAAATTCTTAGCAGTTTCATACATATTGCAACAATTTAGCTGCTTTTGTGAATATGTACATAGATAAAATTTGAAATAATAATGATAATAATATTAATAATGAAATCAGAAACAAAACGTTGGTAGAAACATAGTGTGAATTATAAGCATATAATATCATAGATAATACATGTAATAATAATCTTTGCTTATACTTTGCAGTTCAGATTACTAATTTGAAAAGTCCTGAAGTTCTTTTCTGAAATCTGACTCTTTACACAAAACCTGTGCTAAATATGCCGTAGTAGAATTTTTATATTTAGTTGTACGAACGTAAATTTTTAGGAAGTTTCTTCTAGTTTTACCCAAAGAGATACAAGGCAAAAGTTGAGAATCACAAAGAGGATGTTCAGTATCAGACAAGATAACTTTAGTCAACTGCCGACAAGAATTGAAGTGCCTATTGACAATAATGTTAGTTAGCTGAGTCAAAAGCACATCACTAACCCTACTTACAGTCTTCAGTGTTCTACGCAATATGATATAATCTTTTTTTAAGAACTCCACGGGAGAATAAAGGAGGACAACAAAGAAGAAGAGGTAGAATACATGAATTGATAAACTGTAGGAGAAGAGCCTGAGTAATTCCAGAAAATGTCAACTTCGTTATGTAATAAGTCAAACGAAGAATTTTCTCGGAAATCAACAGGATATGGGACGACCAGCAGAGATACAAGGAGATAAATGTACGATAAATGTATCATACAGATTTGTACTTCAAGATGAAGATGGTATTTATTTGATGTTTCCACACACTATGATGGTTCATTGGTCAAATATTACAATTTTGAGATTAAACAACTTTCATTGGTTTACAATGATACTCTAATTTTCATTAGTTTAGTTTAACAAAGTAATATAATGAAAAACTATAAAATCTAATAATACATACTACGATATCTATTAGAATGTATACAGGTGGTTTATATATCACTTTGCACATAGTTATTAAGTGTTATGACTTCTTAAGTTTTTATATCGTCTATCGGGGGGAATTTCCTTTGTTATGAATCAATCTCTAGGTGAAAATGATGTTAGCACAACATACTGCGTCACTTGAAAGTTTTAAGATAAAAATTAAAAATAATTCAACCTTGAACCTTAAGATCTATTAAAAGTTTATCAAGTATGGGGGATTTTGTTCGATTGGTTGGAGGATTTCATCATGAGCTGATATCGGTTAGAGACGTTAGACTTCATGAGCCATTGGATCGGGTCCCGGTCTACAAACTCGCCTTGTAGACACAAGGTCCTGTGTTCGAACCCCGGTGGGTGCAGACTGATGAAGATTTCCAGTCTAAGATGACACAGCTGTCCATTACTTCCAATGGTCCTCTAACCAATGTCAGCTAATGATGAAATCCTCCAACTATTAAAAGTTTGTCAGAATACAAGAGAGAAATTTATACAACTGTTGAATAAGGCTAATCAAAGTTGAATAAGCAGTGAACGTGTGAATATAACCAAAAAAGGAGCATATCACTATTGATGTTTATTGACTCCGCATATCACAATTAAGTTGATGGAAGCATTGACGGCATCAGTTTATAAAGTCATAGATAGTCCATTTAGAGACCAATATTAGAAAGCATCAGCTACTGAGCTAAAAAATTATAAACGTTTAAAATCGATCTGTAACAATTTTACTGTTTCACTTCACTTTTTCTATTGCACAGTGGAATGTGGCACATTAAATTTTCCACCTCTAAATAAAAATCTTTGCAATATGTCACCACAGCAAACGGTAAAAGAAAGCCAAGTGATTCACAGTGGAGAGCTCAATGAAGCTTTCGAACTGAAGACAGAGGTACAACAAGACTGTCTACTACCTCCAATGATACTACAGATTGTAGTCAACTAAACCAAGCAACAAACCATGGGGAGCAAGAAGATGGACATAAAAGATGGAGTCATAAAAAACTCTAGAAGATTTGAACTTCGTAGATGACCTATATCTAATGTCACACAAACTAGAAAATATACAGGTGAGAAACAAAGAAGCTGACAGAAGACAGAGAGGAAAAGACATCAGGTGAAAATAGAGAAGATGCACAACGATGACCAACAACAAGCACCAACCACTGCCAGTGGAGGAAATCTAAAGGAAGTCACCTCTTTTAATTTTCTAGGCAACATCGTTTTAACCAAAGGTAGGCAGCCCGTAGAAGGATGTCAAAGCCAGTCAGTGGCAGAAAAGCTGGATAAGCGTTCATTACTTTGAAATCAGTCTCCTGCACTCAAAGGAATGAAAACTTCAGATTTCAAACACTAATGTCAAGTTAATTCTTCTGTCTTAGTACCACATAAAGATCAGACGGCTGGCCATAAAGGATTTGCAACAAACCAATCAGGAACCTATTGCCCAACAAGTGTGCTGAAAGAAATGGAGATGGACAGGACGCTGAGGGGACTGTTGAGTGACACAACATGCCAAGCTTTCGAGTGGAACTAAAATATGAAACGACGAGTCAGTCATCCGAGAGTGGTATGAAGAAGGCTGTGTCAAGAGGTAATGATAGCTTATGAATGACCGTAGGGTCAGATAAAAGGAGATATGCTGCTGAAACCCTTGTGCCGCACAGGACCCACGAGATAAAAATACAGATTATCAAAAATAAAATTGGTTATTTATTAACAAACCTCATCACAGACATCATCTGCTTGACTTGATGACCAACAACATTGTTCCCGGTTGAACCAAAAGGCGTCCAAACAAACGCCTTCTTTTAAATCAGACATCCAAGTAGATCCGATGTCAATAACACAGGCAATGAAACCCGTTAGCAAACCAACACACAATACACAAAACCATCCAGATGCTGAATCCCAACAGGCTTTTATTCCACCACAACATGTCTTCTATAATATAATTTTTAAAGGAGGATTAAAAGAATCAGAAAGTATATCAATTTCGAAATAAATTTATGAAATTATCTCAAGGTGGAAAAATGTAAGTCATGGTTTATAAATGACAACGCTTGCTTGTGATTTTGTTACATCCCTTTGAGTTTCAAGTGCAACATAAAGCTTTAAAGTTTTAGTAATGCCGGCGTTTTTACGGGGTGAAATTGCTAGTTTTACGTCTAACCTTTCCTCAGCCTACAACCGGCTAGGAGAAATTTACGAGTGCATCGGCTGGGAATCGAACTACGTACCGTCTCCGTGGTTGGCGGACATGCTATCTCTAAACCACCAACGCACTTGATATGTGATGCACAAGACGAATGTAGAAGACAAAACACCTGAGGAGATCCCAAACCACAGATATTAATTGGAATTTACCCAGCAATCATGCATTTGTCGTCAATGTACTACAAAACAACAACATACTGTACATTTATTCGGTGTTGAAATACGCCTATATCTTGAAAAGTATGAAACTAAGCTCATAAACCAGCAACTATGCCTTTTTTGGTTATCAACTGAAGGCCATACGATTTTTCTAATGCAAATATTTTATTGAGTCACCTAGAGCACCGCATGTACTATGTGGCTTGGGTCATACAAACTTCTCGGCTGAGATCAGCGGTATCAGAGAGTAGATAAAAAGGCCTAAAACTTGGTCATAATATTTAAAGCAAGTTGAATACCTTGCTACGTTTATAAACTGTATTGCTTTCAATCTGTTTTTCTTATTGAGACTATTCGACTAACAGCTTAATTATTTGACTTCCACTTAGTGCAGTGCCAGGTTCGAATTTCACCCCATCTATTTTGGACTGGGCAAATGAGCAGTATCGTCAGTCATCATACAAACAGATGTGCTTCATAGCATGGTACCGAGTAAGAGAGATCTGAGTCACTTACAAAATTCTCTATCCATTCTAATCCATCAGGCTTACACTAATCACTACAGTTTTATTCATTTAATTATTTGCTTTAGGTGTAAACTGTAGTCACATGCACTTTTTCTTAATTATTGCCAACCTATCACTCTGTGATTTTGTAAGGAATAAACCAAACACAACTAACAATTGCAAGGTACCTCAACATTGAACAATATTATATCAAACGACATATATTAAAATCCTATACACATGAGAGTATTTTTACGAGTTGATCACGGATTGATATCAGTTAGAGAACCACTGAAAACCAGCAAGGAGTACTGGACAGCTGTCTCATCAACCTAGTTTGGAAATCATCGCCAGTACACACCCACTGAGATTCGAACCCAGGACCTCTCGGTTACAAGACAAGCTCGTATACCATTCAGCCACTGGGACCCGATTCAGTGACCAGCGCATGAATTCTAACTTCTACCAATTCGTGATTTAGCGCGACCCCAAACCATTGTCGTTGGTGGGATATCCATCCACACACGTGACATCTATTTGGACCTCACTGGTCACAACTTCTCACTAGAACTCCAGTAAACTCCATCCTGTAGCAAGTCACTAGCGAGTATCAGATTAATTTCCTTATAGTTTGGTTTGTAAGGGTTAGTTATGTTTTTATGAGTTGACAAAACACTCAGAATTTTGTCCTGAACCTAAAAGTGATGTCATAAATGAAGCTATTATTATCATTAGTATTATTATACAAACAATTTTTTCCATCTTGATAGTTTTAACTACTTTATTGTTCTATATTATTGCAGAATGTAGTAACTCAAACTAGATGCACTTATGTAAAGACAACCTATATCCTTCTGTTTGTGTTACTAATCTGTCCATTACTCAACAAGTGCAATTGGTTTCAATTGTGCTTGCAATATAATTCAAGAACACATTTATTATATATATATATATATATATATATATATATATATATACAAAGAGCACTCGATGACGCTTTCAGTTCAACACTGTTCGTTAGGAAAAATGAAGTATTTGGAAAACACCATGTATGCACTGACTGCTAATATTCAACATATGAACATAACTCATATGATAGTTTCAATCTGACATTAAAAGCACATGAATAATTGATTGTCTATTTTACAGCAGATAACCTCACTTAAAATTCGAAAACTGTGCCTTCAAAGGCGATGGGATAGTAAGCAAACTAATAGTTGTGTGAAAGGTTTGAAGAGGGTTGTATGCTATATGCATGCGCGCCGCCCTGATAGTTTACGCGGCCCTTGTGGTCTAGTAGATAATGCTTGTAAGAATGGCCTATGTTAGTTCGCATGCCACCTCCAATAAAAGATTTTATGTCGGCAGAATGCTCGTCAACCATGCACGTGGTCCGGAGTTCGATTCCCGGCCGGTTAACACCTACACCTCGCTTAGCCTATAGTAAACCCAGTAAGAGGGAAGGTTGTGCGTCGGGCTAGAAACCCCATCTCGTAAGTAAGCATAACAACACCAGCTACTGAAACTTCAAAGCTCAAAGCTTGAAGCCTTATGTTCCACTCGGAACGCAAAAGGACAAAATAGAAAACAAACAAATAAATCTTCAACTGGACAGTGAAATCCCTATTCAAAAACTAACTAGGATAAATCTGGTTAGATAAAAACACAATGATACAGTAGTATTTATAAATGTCATTTCGGCCATAATTTATAGCTCATGATCACACCAAAACAATCAAGGAACTTTGCTTATATAAATCCAATTATTGCTTATTCTTTTATTTTATCGGAATTAGTATTGTCTATAGTTCATTGTCTGTATCAATGTCGTATCAATTCTACTGCACGTATCAGGTGTAGATTTGATGAACATAGATTCAGTGATCAACCTCTTTCCCTCCTAAAAAAGTCATTTTATGATGAGATTCTATTCTTATATGAAAAATTGACAAGTGTACAATGAAAACATAGACTCTCGAAAAGGAACGCGCTATGATTAATCCACATTTAAACGCAGAGTATACTGTAATCATCGTTAAACAGTTTCAATTTAGGAAGATACCTGTTTAATGATGTCTTTAATTGAAATTAAACACTCCAATTCTTTATATCAACTGTTTCAGAAAAGTAGGATGGGATGAATTGTAATCAAATGTGACTAACATATACAAGGTAATCAACTGACTCTAAACACATACTTATACAGATACCCACAACACAGCATACTCACGAGTTAATGAAATTGTACATCTCTTTGAGAATAGTTTTATTTTGAAATCTTTTACGGTAGGTTCCAAAGATAATTAAAATGCTAAAATACAATCAGATAGTGATTTCATCAGATTTACCAACTCTTTTATGTACAATCGCCTGAGACAATATAGACAGTGATACAACGTCGAAAATTTTATTCGCTGTACACCTACTAACTAATGAAAACAATTGAGCACTTCAGCTCTTCAAAGTTCACTAAAGAGGAATCCAGACAATTTAGGCGTAAAATGCAAATGCGAAGTGATTCAGCAACTGTATATATGTGGTGCACGAGATGTGTGGCTGGTCAAAACTCAAGCTTAGACATATGACAGTGAAGTTGAGAGTCGGTGAAAACAACCACCCAGACACTTCCACTAAGATTAATCAATTTTTGATTGGACACTAGTAACTAGTGTGACGTATCTAGTCCTTTCTTTGGTGCAGACTGAATTTTATCAGTCAGCTTTTGCAATGTGGCCACCATTCTAGGTAGCTCACAATCACGGCGCACATTGATTTGATGATATATTAGATAGTTGGAGGCAATCGGCCACGGGAATCCTTGAGCCTAGGTTTCGTGCTAGTTGGCACTCACTTGTCAGCAAGGAGTATCTGCAAACTTGAAGGAACTCATGTCTGATAGAATTCTGACTGATAGAATTCAGTCTGGACCAAAGAAAGGACTAGATACGTCACACAAGTTACTAGTATCTAATCAAAATATCCACTACAGTCCTACCGGAGGTCAATCGCGAGTCCAAATAGCCCAGTGGTAACGTCTCTGACTGCAGAACTGGGTGACGCGGGTTAGAATCTCAGAAGGGACATGAGTTCCTTGAAGGTCGCAGATACGCCTTGCTGACAAGTGAGTGCCAACTAGCACGAAACCTAGGTCCAAGGCTTCCCGTGGCTGATTGCCTCCAACTATCTAATAAGGTTAATCAATAAAGCACAAACCACCGAAATGATACCACCAGCGATTCAAGTTCATTGGAAAACTATATTGGGCAAACTTCAAAATTATATAACAAAACAAGGATAACAATAAAAAAACCTACTCGGTTCATATGTAATTCTCGATGACGACATCGATCACGTGCTATGTCCTTGACCCAATCAATAGTTTCAAAATCCTCATAATGTCCAACACTAGTAGATGTTACAGCAGAAGGACTGTGAATTGGATTCACATTGTGATATGGTGAAAATTCGTGATTTTGTCCTGAAGAGCATAGCAATGGAATGAAAGTTGAATAATTGCGATTCATTAGTACTAGTATTCTTTTGTCTAGCTATATGATAACCACAATATGAAATAACTAAGCCACATGGAACAAATTTGATATATGTATCAAATTCTGGATAGAGAAATTATTTTAATTATATATGTGGAGTTATGAGTTGAAGTCATTAAACAATCAATTACTTTAACCACAAATCAATGATTTCATATCGAGTAGTAGAGAAAGAACCAATCATATTTTATCAGACACAAAAATGATGGAAGAAAGAGTAATGGTTGGCTATAGTTTCCTCTTAAATTTACTTACCACCTCACTACAACATTGAAACAGGTTTGCCGGACAAGAAACTACAAAAACAAATCAGAAAATATAACGACAAACAATCTTTGCGAAATGGCTTCGGAAACAGAAGACACTAATAAACTTAAACATAACTCCGATAAAGATTGGTTCATTCACCTAGAAACAATGCATATTACACATTGAACATCAATGAAACAGCTCGAAGTGTCATTGGTGAATGAAACTGTAGGTGATCGAATACATCACAACGTTTAGTACTTCAGTTATGGTGCAGAATTTTCGAACTTTTCAGATTACAGATGTTCCAAACACATTTTTAATATTCAAGTATTGGTTTTGTAGGGATTGTATTTGATTGGTTGGAGGGTTTCATCAAGAACTGACATCAGTTAGAGAACCATTGCAAAACCTGGGAGTACAGGACAGCCAGTTGTTTCGTCCTAGTTCGAGACTCTTCATCAGTACACACCCACCGTGGTTCGAACCCAGGACCTCGCCTTGGAACCAGAAGGTTCTCCAATCAACCAAATTTCAAATATCTTAATGTGAGCTAATTTAGAATTAAAGGTTTCAATTTCACTATGAAATAGCGGTAAGTACTTAGAACTTCTTTATAAACCCAAAGCTGACGTTCAGGTATGGACATTAAAGCGGAGCTCAGCAATAAACGGCAACTATCTTTACCTTATTCAGCTCATCAATTTATCATCAGAGGAAATAGTGATCCACTACATGACACTGGGTACATTGTTGCTTGAATATAAAGGTAAAATCTACATTGAAGTTTCTAATGCTTGCGACTGGTAAGTCTATTGTGAGTAAATATCAAGCAGACCGTAAAATGAAAATAAGGTTGGATATAAATACAATGAGTTTTAAAACCAGAACCATTAAAAATAATAATGTAGCAGTGGTGATAATATTGGAATAACTAAAAACAAAAATTTCATTTGATCAATTCACAAATTCTGATCAACTGACTTATTAACGTAAACGTTTTCAGACCATTTTAAGTTGCTACACTTCAGAAAAACTCACATAAAAGTGAAAAAATGCAACGAAATCATACAGGGGAAGAATAATTAAAGGAAAAATAAGGAGTGCTTACAATATCTAAAAATGGGGAAAAATCAGTGCCTGCGAGTCTAGCATACTGTTCCCACTGGCAAAATGCAAAGCAATGTTAAAACACTAGCAAAGACTTGCGCCTGCGCTCATTCTCATTGATGGACAGTTTAAATAGGTCGCATATTTTTTGTTTATAGGTGGTTATGTGTGGGTGTAACAGATAAAATTCACTACTCCATATCAAAAACCAAAAATCAAAATACATCAATATAATTCAACCCTAGTGCCATAGCAACATTAAAATGACCCAAAAAAGTCTTGCTCAAAAGGCTTCAGTGCATATAGCCTCGTTCTAGGGCTGTGAAATAAATAAATTATCCAGCTCAGAGAACACAACGACATCAAAATCATACACCTGAGCTAAAAATCTCAATCATATGAACTCTTCAATATGAGGATATACAGCAACTTTGCAAGTTTCAGCATTGCCTCCTCCGTAATACCTCATGTATCCAGTAGCAAAACCATGCCGAAATTCCTAAGTCCTATGTCTTCGGACAAGGTAGAGATGGTCTTGAAGTAGATAGCTTTGGTTAAGGATATTGACTTCAGTGTCTGTGATATATGTTCCAAATTCCACTCGAAGAACATCCATACTGTTTACAATCACTTTGGATTGCGAATGGTTAGGCAAACACGAAGGGTACTCCACTCATGACATGAAATCGTGGGATGAGAAGTATTTACGTTGGGTTAGCATTTTTGTTGGTATGCCGAAACTCCCTAGGCGCAATTCGAGTGATTTTCTAACCCAGTGACAATAACTTATCAGATATGGTTTAAAACTGGAACCAATGGCGAACATGTTGTAATTTCTTTCCTTCTAATTCTGGAAGAAATATAAGAGAGTGAACACGTCTTACAATGCACCTGTTAAGAATGCTTACGTTTCATTTTTTTATGCCCCCTGCCCCAACTGTTTAATTTCTCTCTTTTATATTGCTGTGTAATTACTTTGTGTTCTACATTATTTGGTAGCAGCAAATGTATCAAGTTTGGGTTTAAGTAAATAAGGAAGAATGGTTAGACAACTGGAGCGTTCCTATGCCCCCTAATTTCAATGGTTATTTGTCACATCTGTAAAGTAAGATTACAGAACCCAATGAGCAGTATGCATGGATAAAATGAACTCCATAAACACACAGAGTAGAATAGAGGTAACAACAATTAATGCCAAGATTTTTTTCAATTATAAGAGTCATAATGCTGGGCCCGAATAGCTGAATAGTCTGCGAGCCCGCCTTGTAAATGCAAAATCTTGGATTCGAACCCTATTAGGTGGCTACTGTCAAAGAGTCCCAAAATAAGAGGAAACAGTTGCACAGTACTCCCTGATTTTAAATATGTGTTGGTGGCTCAGAGGTACAACACTCGCCAACCACCCACATGGTTTGGATTTCGATACCCAGCTGGTGCAACCCTTAACCTCGCTTAGAGGGTGGTAAGCCTGGTAAAGAGGGAAGTTTGGGCGTGAGACTAGCAACTTCATCTGGCGAAAAATAAACACCACTGCTACGGGAACTTCAAAGATCAAGCTTGAAGTCCTATGTTCCACGGGAAACGCAAAGGAATAAAAACAGTAATAATAATAAGCACTAATATTACCTTTCTTTAAATTTGACAATGAAGGTGAAAATGGTAGACGTCTAATACTCAAATTATCATTTACTGTTGAATTTGAAGCATCAAGAAGCATATCATCGTTTAGAATAGCAACTTTTTCATCGAGTGATTTAACTTTATTTGAATTATAAGTATCAGATAATGTTGAAGTGACTAGTGTATTGCTACTATCAGATAGATGGTGATGTACATTACTACTATTATTATTCAATGTGATAGTAGGATCTGCAAATGGATTTGTTGTCTCCGAAGATGATGAGTACATACTTCGAGGATATGATGAAGACGAATCACCTGAAAAGAAAGAAAAAAACACCAAAGATACACTTTTATATGAAAGATGAAAGCATTCATGAATCGAAACCCAAGGTAGACAAAATATTAAATGCACACAGTTGTGAAATAGGTGAACAGTAAAGTTAGATATTATTGGATTATTTGGTTGTTTCTTTTTTTATTAGAAGCAAAATGTTGGTTAGATTATGTAACGACTGCCTTAATATTCATTTGGAGCATAAGAAATGGATAATGGAAAAAAATCTACTGAGCACAAGGTTTTTAGGTAACACAACTAGTTATATTTCCTAGTTACATAAATGGGCGAGAGCTAAAGCTCTGAAGTTTAGGCAGCAGCGACTTTATTTTTTTTTTGTGGTGGGATTGCTAGTCTCACGCCCAACCTTCCTCTCTGCCAGGCTTATCATCAGCTAAGCGAGGTTTAGGAGTGAGTCGGCCGGGGTCGAATCCCGGACCACCTGAGGTTATCAGGTAAGTTAATACGACTCCCCAGTGAAAAGTTAGCTTGTTTTTTTTGTTTCAAACCGATTTTCTACCAAAGACGTAAAACAATTCACAGATTATAGCTCTCCAGTAATCTTATAACTTTTACTTTTTATTGATAATTGAGAATACTTCCGTATTAGTCGCCTCTAAAAGACCGCTTTAAAAACAAACAGCTTTCATATGGACACATCTTTCTCTCTAAATCAATCAGCCAAATTCAACTTTTTGTGCGTTTTGTAAGTCACTGTTGACTTTGAAGTATACACTAGAAAACAGTCGTGTATATTCACTCAATTGCTAACCAAATATATATTACATTTTAAGATCGAAAGTTAACTTGTGCATCATATCATTTTTATCTGTTAAAATAGATTGGTTAGGGGTTAGCAGTTGATAGGTAGCTTTAAAAATACATTTAATCCTTGTTGTGAATCCTTTTGACAATTTGAACCTGACTCCCTAGTTCAAAAGTCAGAACGTTTGCCAATAAGTAAGTAAAATGGAGGATGAATACCTGAAAAATTGGGTCAATAACATGAATCAATCTAAGAAATGATTGTTATAAAACTCTTGAGACTAATTGGTGAATTTAAACTGGAATACGTTGGATCAGATGGAGAAAGAAATATTATTAAAAGGAAGACACGATATGACTTTTTAAGGAAAATAATAACAAAACGTATCATATATATATATATATATATTAACTGATTAAAAATGCCCATTAAAATTTTCAAAAGAATAGATACTGAACAAAGAGTACTCTTTTCGATAACCCCTTCATCAGGCTCCACATTTATACATACATTATAGTGAACGAATGAATTAGTGTTATGAACGATATTAATGTTTAAATAAAATAAAATCAATAATATTGACAGATTACAGCTGAATCGTATCAACACTAAATAAGCTGAATGTAAGAAGAATTAGGAAGGATAATATTACAAATTCATGAGTTTATAGCTTTTACTGAAGGCCAGGGTAATAGTAGGGGCTGGAATTGCTTCTTTTGGATATATATATATATATATATATATATATATATATATATCCCTAAAGTACAATATACTTTTGAATAAAATCTCAAAATATTATGGGAATTATGAGACGGAAGATAAAAGTGAAATGAACCAATAGCTAGATAATAAAAATAACAGTAAGGATTACTCTAAGTCTTCATACAAAAACGATTTAATGAGAAGGAAAAGTCGCACTTGACATGCACTAAGGTTTACGGGTTAATTCTTCCATGAAAATCCACCAAATTCTCTGTTACCTTTTTTCTAGTCGATGCAAATTGTAGTGAACAGTTAAAGAAGCTATTTTTTATCTATGGGTTTTGAAAGAATTGCAGTATAGTAAAAGATGAAAACGTCTATACGGTTTGAAAAATTCGGGATTTCTGTCCAACCTATTGATTATGTGACCACTGCTTCACATCGATTTATTATATTGACATGGATTAACGCCTCTAGTAGATAGACAACGACATATCGATACTTGTCCACGGAGTTAACATTTAGATAGTCTTTGGTAGAATGCAATTTTAATACATTGACAGGTATTAGAATTTTATCTTCGTATTGTTCAATACAATATACCTACTACTGTTTCCAGTGATTAAACTTGGGACACACTGAGTTCAGTGGTAACAGTGATCTCGAAGCATTATAAAATCGAGTCAAAACTGCATATTTAGTACCTCATACCAGTATAACTATGGAATTTTGAAGGTGAAACAAACAGGTTAGTTATATTATGCGGTTAAATAGAGGCATCACAATAACCACGGAAAAGGTGAAGACGAAAAGTGATGGACTAACTGGTTTTAACATAGAACTTCACACAGAAGTATAACAGTTCGAGTTACCCCACTTCATGTACCCAACAAAAAAAGACAAAAGGGAGAAAAGAAAGAGATTCAAAAAGAGCAATAAAAAGCAAAAATGTGAGGGATAAAGAATAGCAACACGGAAAAACATCACGACTTAGTAAATATGAGATATACTTACTTACTTACTTTACTTCGGCTATCTCCTACGGGAGGATGAGCCGGCTTCATGAACGTCTCGAATCATCGCTGCCCAGGCGCGGCAATTTGTAAGAGAGTTCATGAAGTTTCATGGGAATTTGGTACGAGTGATGTCCCCAGCATCGCTCGGCCTTTTGTTTGAGAGTGCAGCTCTAGCCTTTACACAACCAAGTGTGACCTACAAGGCAGTAGGAGTGAAGTAAGGAGTCCACTATCCATTGGCAGCCGATGACCGGAGTTCGGTTCATACGCCTTTTTGAATGGGGCCAGACATCCAGGACATCCAACAAGCCATTTGTCCATACGTCTGCCGGTGAGCTCCAGTGAGCTTCATACGCCAATCGTTGGAGGTTTGGAATCAGGGTTTAGCCATCTCCCCTAGACTGTCATCCAATGGACAGTCAACCCGGTGGAGAGCGCCAGGCATCCGCTTTCGCCCTCTCACTTTGGTGAGAAACACCTCCGCCACGTGAAGGCAGTGAGTAGGACTTCCTCAGGAGAGGCTATGTAAGACGCCCGGTCATATGGGAGCATTTCAAGAGGTGTGCGGAGGGGTGGCCAACCCGCAGCGCAAGGCACCCACCCCCGACCATCCTGAGGCTTTGGAGGCCATATCACAAAGAGTGAATGCACCAGGGCCGTTGAGAACGATTTCGAGTCATATCACCGACGTTCTCCAATCGTCGGTTCTTGCCATCGCGAGGGCCCCAACTAGGAAGTCTTACACCTCCCTACGTGGCTCAAAGACGAAAGGCATTTTCTCATCTATCTGTGGTTAATGTGCTCACAAACATGGGTCCATTAAACAAGTCTCTGATTAGTTACCAATGCTCAGTAGAAAATGAATACATGTCCTAATGGGAATTCCCCGTGAACTAATGATAAGGATAACATCCCAAATAGCAAATAATTCAATGAAAGATTACGAAATCGATTTCTCAACGTTCCGGAAGAACTTTTTAACTAATTCGAAAAATAGAATGAATTTTTACCAACGACAATGTATGGTGATCCAGTTGGACCAGTAAGTTGAGAAACTGGAATGTATACGCATCGGATAATAACACAACTTGTGATGAAGAAGCTTCAAACTAATCAGTTCATATTACTAAGTGTAACTCGGCCCAATACGCAGACTTGGTAATGAGTTAAATTGTTATAAATAGGTGCCGGGAACTAAGATTAACCTAGTAGAGAAATTCAACGAGTAGGACAGGTGAACTGGTATTGTCATACATCAGTACACGACCCTGAATGGTCAAAGAAATTAATAAAAAGCTTGTGTATAAAGTCAGAGGGAGATTCTTTAATTTATCAATAAATTAAGACTTGATTTAAGCTATGCTAACACAATTCAAAACACGAAGAGGAATGAAAGCCATCGAAATATCCGCGAGCTCACATCCAACTCAAAATTTCCCTTACATGTTCTTTGTCTGAGTAATGACAGCCACACAAGTGAAGTACCTTAGTCGCAAAAGAATTCAAGAAACAAAATACAAGCTTTCACATAAACATCGATCGAATGAAATGCTTAAAAACGGACAATTATTCAAGTAGAAAAAACAGACCGTTAAACTGTTCAGAGCTCTTTCACTTAAGACAGTGTCTTAGCATGTGTTGATTAGTGATAAAAGGTCATGTCAATTCTCATTCGATGTAGTTTAGATAATTTTTCTGACAAACATTTTTAGGGCGTTTATGTACAAAAATTAACGTCAACATTAGGCCAAAGAGAAATAAATTCTCCACTATTAAAACACATACACCCTAATAAAAATAAAAAGACAGAAGACTAATAAAAAATGGAAGTTAGAAGGGAGCTCGATTTTTACTTGAAACACGCGAAGTAAGGTCAGAATACAAATAATGTAGACCACAAAATTATGCAGCACTAGACAGATAAAGCAGACACTAAAAAAAATAATAGCAGGTTACTAAGAAACGTTTGAATTTAAATATAGCGCGTATAGCTGTAAATTTTCAGCTACACTACGAATGCATAATAACGGTGAGTAGTAAGTATACACCAAGCACCAGTATTGACTCAACCAATGAATCATAGGATATAAAAAGACGATGAATGTTAGTTTCAATCGACTGTACACCAAATTAGCGCGACTTTGCAACATATGCAACATAGAATCACACCATCTTTTTATTGATTTTGGAACCTTCATCTTTTGTCGGTTTGATGCTATTTATCAGGTTATAGCTAGCAGTAGAAACCAAGGAGCGCATCTTTTACCATTTCGGAACTCTTCATACGGAAGTGACAGTTCCACAAGAGATGATTCTTAAGGCTCAGCAGCCTAATGAGATAATGCTTTGGCATTTGAAAAGATGAGTACTGACTTTGATTCTCAATAGGAATAGTATGCGTCATTCACAAGGATGCCTGTCTATCCAGTCGAGACGTCCCAAAAGATGCAAAGCACACGCCCAGGATTCCACTGTTAGTTAAAATTTTCAATTACCACCAAAGTGAAATCAAAGATATCAACAAAACATTCATTCTAGGAGCCGACAGGTCAATGGAAGTCGATCACTTCTATTCAGTAAGGACAAAGCAACCGGAAATGAAGTTTTTTCAAGAAATCACTAATTTATTTTAAATATTTATGAATGGAGTTATGTAGATTAGATTAAAGACAAGGATCTAATCAAAGACAACTCAATTCGTTTGAGTTTGGTTTTGAATTTAACTATGTCAACATCAAAGCCAGAAAGGCGAGACAGATATTTATCACTGCTGAAATCAGTTTGTAGATCTTCTGCACACAAAATAAAGAATAAAATTCAGATTTTTAACACCAATGTTAAGTCAATTCTTCAATATGGGTCGGACACTAGGCGCGTCACGAAAAGCATCTCCAACAGGTCACTTCACAATTTTACCAGCAGTTGTCTTAGAGCGATACTGAAATCAGATGGCCGGAAAAAATAACAACAAGAAACTCTGGGAAAAACCCAATCAAGAACCTATTGCTCAACAAATACGCCGACGAAAATGGAGATGGGTCGGACTGAAGAGATCACCGGAAGACATCGCAACCCCGGGGCCTTTGGTCGCATGAAACCCAAATGGGAACGACGAGTTGGGTGTCCGAGGGTGGCATGGAGGAGAAGGTGTGACGAGGTGAAAGCTTATGGCCAATCGTGAGGACGGTTGAAGAGGATCGCAGAAGAATGGACGAAACGGAGATGTACTATTGAAACCCTATGCCCCACTCAGGATTCATATATAATATATATTTGTCTACTACATACAGCTTATGTACAAAAAGATGAAAAATACCAGAAACTAAAAGGTTTTTTAGACTAACATTCCTACAGTGATCATGACTGTAATGATAATTGCAAATGCATAGGATTTCACTTCATACAAGAATTTCGAAACCTTAAACTAGTTTGCCCATCTAAAAATATCATTATTTGAAAGGTTGACAACGTAGAAAGAAAGAAACAAAGTTAAGTATGAGTACAACACAACAAAAAGAGCGTAGAGTCGACAAGCGATTATGAAAGTATACACGTGATTAGCTCACCATTTTTTAATCTACCACTTGAATAATATCGCATTGTTACTATAAAAGTCAATTAAGACGATTGGTACAATAATGAACAGTAAAGATGTAAATGCTTATGAATATATACATATATATATTCCATAAATTGAAACAAAAGCTGTATTGATTCAAATTCTGAAATGTACTTGTTTTATTGATATACAACAACACAACACATCCCCACATGAGCAGTAAAGATAAAAACAAACTAGTAATGATAAGTACCATCGAGTAAACAAGTGTAAGTGTTTAGACTAATTTGTTATTTAGATTTATGTTTTACTTGACAGGTGATTAATGTAACCAATCAGGAGGATTTAAATCATCACAGACAACAACACTTGACGTCATGTGGTAAACCGTAGATATATAACTAAATGTTAATAAAGCTATGCAGCTAAGTGTTTGTTCGTACACTAGGTAATAACCATGGTTATTTGTCTAAAGACTAAATATGCTACTTGACTGTTCTAATTTCAGTAGATGAACAGGAATCCACAGCTGTCATCAAAAGGCAGAAATTCAAGTACGAACCTGATGATGAATCACAAAGTACAGAAAAGTGTGTGAATTCATTTCATCAAATTATTAGTTTACTTCTTTGATTTGTGATGAGTTTATCATTGTAATCAATTAATCGAAACAGTAGATGCACGTTAACCAAATAATTGCACATGTTATGAATGCAGTTTCTGAGGTACTTTAATATATTTTATTCCTAGAGTTCTGAACAAAACACAAGGCTTCAAAGTTTGAAGTTTAGGTAGTCATGATGTAGCTTTCTTTTACAGAATGAGATTGTTAGCCTCATACCCAATCTTACCACTTTTCTGGGCTAGATGTGTATCGGCTGAGAATCAAACCCCGGCCTCCTTAGTGGCTGGAGAATAATCTACCACCGAACCATTGATAGCTAATGCATACTTTTTTCACTGCGAATTAATCTACGATGTGTATGCATATAAGGCACTTACATATGACTACTTTTCAAAAGACATACTTCCCAATATACAAATCCAAACTAGAGACAGTTAACTTGTGTAACTTCAACTTTTACTACAGAAAATCGGTACCCAACTCAATGTGTGCGTCGGTGGCACAAGGTTAGGACTCTCGCCGATCATGCACATGGTCTGGGGTTTGATCCCCAGCCAACGCACAACTGTTATCAATTGGTCGGCCTGATAAATTTGGTCTACCAATATCTTACGCTGAAAATTGCATACTTGTACCAATAATATGGTGGAATCAAGCAATAATCAGAAAACTGATTCATTTCCACCTTAAAAGAATTTGTCATCAGAATATTAGATAATTAAAGATAAAATATGCAAATTATTGTAACGTACAAAAATGAATATCCTAAAAAAGGTTTAACACTGAACATAATCATAATATGATTATGTGTAGTAGTGTGCGCCTGTAACAAACTCCAGGGTGACTCTAAAGAATAGCGGCCCAAACCGAAACGACCTTCGAACAAAAAAGTGACCTTGAGCAAGGAATCAGCTAACTGTATCAATTGCGGAAGTAATCATGGATGCTTTACACCTTATGCGTTGCAAATTCGCTCCAGATCATGTGTTCGATTACTGTTTGGACAACGGATTGATAGCTAAGTCGAAAATTTGCCAGTGCGGAGGGATTATGCAGATACAGAAATACACAGAGGCCATTGATGGCTTTGTCTATAGATGTATTGAGTGCCGAAGGAGGAAATCGGTTCGAGAAGGTTTGTCGTTGTTTTTTAGTTTACAGATCCCTTAGGAACTTTTTTCTCTAGGTCTAAACTACCTCTGACGAAAATTTTAATGATATGTAACTTCTGGGTCCTGAAAAGACCAGTTACAGCTACAGCTTACGAAACAGAAAATTCAGAGGTGTCGGCAGTGCAGTGGTACAATTACTGCAGAGATGTTTCTTCGTGGAAAATGAACAGTCTGACTCAAGTTCTTGGAGGAGTCGGTGTAATCGTACATATTGATGAAACTGTATTGATAAAAAGGAAATATAACCGAGGGAGATTAAAATCCAACCAGCAGTGGATATTGGGTATATACGACACAACACTACGAAAAGGGTATATAGAGGCGATTCCAAATCGCAGTGCAGGTTTATTATTGCCTATTATTCAGCGTTTGGTGCTGCCTGGGACGACTATTCACACAGATGAATGGAGTGCCTACCGTCAATTATCTAATCATGGGTATATTCATCATGTCGTCAATCACACGGAGGGTTTCAGGAATCCTGTGGATGGAACGCACACTAATTCCATCGAAAGTTTGTGGAGTCGTCTAAAAAGACGGATAAGGGCTGTTAATGGATCAAGAAATCCAATGATTTACAGTTATCTAGATGAATTTATGTACAGAAACTGGTTTAATATGACAATGAAGACTCCTATGAGAAACTGGGAGGTTTTTCTGCAACATATACGCGAATGTTATCCTTTGTAACTGTTTATTATGACTACATTACTTTTATATAAACCGTTTTTTACAATTATGCGCCTTTCTTTGTGAGCCTTCTCATTGGTCGAAGTTGTCCCTGTCAAGGTCATTTTTGCGTCTAAAGGTCGTTTCGGTTTGGGCCGCTATTCTTTAGAGTCACCAACTCCAGTTAACAAAAGTGTATCATATTGTGGTATATCAAACGAATACATTTTACATGGAATCACACTCCATTACAAAGCCTAATTTCTACTCTAGTATTAAAAAAAAACCCATCTTGATATGAAAACTAGTGTAGTTTAAACATACCTTGATTTCAAAACTTTCAAACCTTGAAGTATAAACCAATTACGCGATATTGAACATTACACCATTTAGTAGATGGCAAAATTCAAATGTAAGTAAGTGTCTACCCTTTTTATTCGAAATATCTATTCAAAAGAAATGAAAATTTAAATAATAATAAATACGCATAAGTAAACACAACGACAGAACATTTACAATTAACTTTATACAATAAATGACAGAAGGGATGCTATTCAACAACTACTTGCAGTTAGCAAGGAGCCACAAAAGATGTGGTGCATTGCTATTGTCTAGTAATACTACCTGGTTGCCTAAAGCTCGGTAGATGAGGCGAGGATCGAATCCGTGATACAGAGGTCGGTGATAAAAGTCATGAAGTTACTTCATAATCACTGATAGCTTCGTATTTAAACTACTAACTACACTAGTGTTGAAATAAAGTGTATAGTACACTGAAGAATATTTCCAGTGGCATATCAGAACGTCTAACTATCCGTCACACAAAATTCAAATGGCCAATAGTAGTTCTTATGTATTCATATCATACCTTAGAATTGTATTATTGTACAATAGTTTTTGTTCCTGAGTATTTTGGATGTCTAAAGGAAACCATGATGTCCTACCTTAAAATGTGTATTTCGTAAATAACCAATAGAGAGCACCACATGACACTCCTGTCCACAACATTTACTTATACAAACAGTCCATTCAAACATGTCTGTCTCACAAAGTCTAAATCAATCCATCTTTTTATGCCAATTGGTTGACAATGCCGCTTTTGACGAATAGTCTTATTACTTAAGCCAACTTTTCAATCTAGGACATATTAATCATGGGTTATTATTATTATTATAAAAGAGTAAAATAATAAATAGTAATGAGAATCAGCAGTGAAACACACAAGTCAGTCCATAGAAAAGACAAACTAATGACAGAAGAAGAAGAAGAAGAGAGAAGCAGTCATAATCTAAGCAACAGTTTTATTATTCATTCTCAGTAAGGTACATCCATAATAAATATACAACATGATGTATATACAGAAATAAGAAGAAAAACAAAACAATAAATTACGTCATTTACAGCCTAAACATTTGTGTCTTTTTTTGTTGCGTGAATGCCAAAATAATAAGATGTCTGTGTTGTGTTGTTTTTTTTGGGGGGGGGTGGAGGGGTGGCATTAAAACAATAGTTCACTTCACACTGTTGTTCACAATAGATACTGTAATAAAAATAAATAAAAATAAAACAAGACAAAACAAAACAAAAAAACAAATCAGAAAGAAGTAGGTAATATGGAGGGAAGCTGGGGAGGTGAGAGAACCAGGGCTGGGCTGGTTTTAAATACAATGGATTGAATCCTAGTACATAACTCTGCTGTAACGATACTGGAGTGGCATTGGTTCAACCTGGGGATAAAAAAAATGCATAGAAATATATATATATGAATATTAAGTAGAAAACGGATGCAAATAACGATTGATAACGCAGACACAATCGCAATGGTAAACAAAGAGAAACAGGTGAACATCAGTGAGTGCCGAGATTTCAGACAGCAACACAAACGAACAAAGCCCCTAGAACCAAGAAGACCGAACCAACTTCAGTCGCAAGTCTTTGACGGGGGGACGAGTGTGGTGAGAGCTGGCTGTTAGCCAAAATTGGTGGACAGTAATTTACGTCAATGTTTATGTCCCCAATATTGGTCGTGAGAAAAGTGAGAACACAGGCTTAGCGTAGGCAGATACAGTTAGCATACAGATGATCTGACATTCAAGAAACAGCCACAAAGAGATGAAAGATTAACTTTTACTGAGAAACAACCAATCAGAAGACTGGATTTTTCTGCTAACAATAATCCATAATAATGTACATGAAAATCTATAAATACGTGTTGATTTCCTTGATAAACGATCTGTTTCCTGGCCCTTGTCTTCTGTTGTTACAGGTATCATTTCACTTGTGGATGTCGTCACAAACCAACATCTCTAAGAGATCATTGAAAAGGGTCATTACATTTCTGCCCAGGTGGCTGAATGATCAATGAGTTTGCTCTGATGTAACATGAAGGTCCCGAATTCGATACCAGGTAGGGCAGTGGGGTGTGCACTGATGAAGAGTTCAAAAATACACCAAAACACCTGTTCAGTTACTCCCTCATTTTCAAAGGTCTTTAACTGATGTCAGTTCGTGACGAAATCTACACTGAAATTGATCTCAATCCTACGAAAAACTATCATTTAAATAAGCAAGGGATAAATTATGAAAATCACATGTAGCAAACACACACACACACACAAACGTTGACACTTACTTCATTCCAATAAACAACACGAACAAATTTCAATACATGATCACGACCGAGAAATGTGCCATCTTCATTATTCAGGATAAAGATGTCAATCTAAACACCACGGGATTGAAAGAGATGCATACAAAAGGATCAGAAATACCTTCACTCACGGGATTGTATATATACTTAAGAAAGAAGTTAAGAGTGACGACTTTACTATTAAGGTTAACGTACATAACACATGTGTGAGTGGTCGGATTTCAGTGACCAAAGTTTTAAGATTCCCTAGTCAAGATGGCACTCATAAGCAATATAATACTGAAGGATGAGTGCAGCCATAGGCTGTTGCCAGTCAAAATTATTCTGAGTTCGACGGGACTAAGTGTATATAATACTTGCGGACACTGGTCTCCTGGTATAGTAAGACGATATAGTCTGCATGATCAAACAATCTATCCAGTTCATTGATTAAAATCTGTCCTGCATCTTTAAGAAATGGTGACAGCAGTCAGTTGCATGAACTAGGTAACTTGTTGAGTTTGGAATTTATTTCTTAAATACACTTCATTAAGTGTGGTTCGTTGTTAGCCGACCACGGAAAGCTACTTTATGGCGGAGAACAATAAGGATGGGTACTAGTTATTGTGTTTATAAAGAACCCTTAGAAGTGTTCCAAGCATCTGTGATATACGATTTACTTCATGTACCGTTACAATGACATTAGGCTACTTGCTGTTGGTGTTGTTACTGAGTAGGAAGGACTTCCAACTATAAATATATGCAACTACCTCGGCCATTCTGTAAGTAAATAACTCTCGTAGTTGTTTGGTAAGCATTTTGTAATTCTATTTGTAAATGCCTAAACGTAAGATGGGAGACCAATACAAGAAAGAACACCTACAGTTAAAACACATAATTCAGCAACAACTCAGTATGAGTAATAACCGTTACAAAGCTATGAGAAGATACACCACCACAAATGTTATTGCCACTGGGCTAAAAAACCGAATCTATAAAGATTTCACTGATAAAACGTTTTGTAAATCAAAGCAAAGATAATTACCCATATAACTGAGTCGGCAGTCCACCAACCGCGCAAGTGGTCTGGTGTTCGATTCCCAACCAGTAAAGAGGCGAAGTTTGGCACGAGGCTAGTAACCCTAACCTACAAAAAGATAAACTACCTCTACTAAACCTTAAAGATTCTAGCTCCAAGTCCTATGTTCCACTCGGAACGCAAAGAAATGAAAGAATGAAAACAACTGTCTGAATAAGATTTGCCAGCTTCTTTGAAGGTAGAATGATGCCCAGAATTGTGTTATATGCTTTGTGTGGAAAAATTTAAGCTTGAAGAGATAGAAAACCTGTAAGAACATTTAAAACTTCAGTTGCAAAAATATCCACCAACATGAATATCTTATTACACATCGAATTTCGGACTATAAGCATAAGAGTACAATCACAAAACAGATGAATACAAACGATAAGGAACAACAACAAAAAAACTTACTTCATGAAATTTAGATATATCACGGAGGACTTGTTGTGCAACATACTTCCTCAAATGAGTTACTGTAGCCCTTGACGAAAGTCGTAAATACTTATCTGCTAATGGTTCAAGATTATCAGAGCCTGGTTCAAGTTTTATATTGACTTGTTCGTCTTTACGATGATAATCAGGATCATAATTCGCAGCTAATCCATCCGAATCAGTTGGTAAATTACCACCAGTACCATTTTCTTTACTACCTGAATTATGATTTTCTTTACCTAAATCTGATCATTTTTTAGAGAAATTAAAAAGGAGGCATGAACAGAAAGAATTAGCAAAATAATAATTGTAGAGTGAAGGCAAAAATACCAATTTAAAAAATCATTTCAACCTGGAATAAATAATACAGGTATTTCAACTTTGAGTTATGCAGAACTACCGTTTAAAAAAAACTGTCTTCAAATACGTCAACTGCATCATGATAGCAGACGCTAAAGGATTGAGATTTAGAAGAGGAAAAATAAATGCTAATTAAATATATCCACTACTATAAAGTGGTTACTGACACTGAAATAAACAGCCCTACAAAATAATAATACTATAGACATCCTTTAGTAGTATCAATTTCAATGCTACTATGCAAATTTTTAGCAAACTAATTAATGGAAAATTAATTTTGATAATACAACACTCAAAAAAACCCATTGTGTTTTCAACAAAAGACACTTAGCAAATAAACCCACAAACTTAAATCCCTTAGGAACTATTAGTTCGCTTGAGATTGTAGATAAACACATTGTTTACGAGTGCCAACAACCGTAATATTTGGGAGAATAGATTTCCGTCGCTCTGCTTCTAACAAAGTAACACGAAAAAGATGTGTCACACTATATTTTAACTCTTCGGCGTACTTGAAATCAGTTTTAACTGAAATTACTCAGTTATGTAAAATTATAGTAAGAAGTTTTATGGTCATTGGTCAACTAGCAACCTTCATATTTAATAACATCGTATAGAGACGTCATTTATAGATAAAAGATTTGTCATAGTAAAAACAGAGGATACAAATGTACAACACACGTCAGTTGTTATTTCAGGGCAATCACTCGACAGTTTCTACCTCGGGAGTAATTATTCTGTAACGGAATTATACCCTTTTTATGAGTTGATCACGGATTGATATCAGTTAGAGAACCACTGAAAACCAGCAAGGAGTACTGGACAGCTGTCTCATCAACCTAGTTTGGGAATCATCGCCAGTACGCACCCACTGGGATTCGAACCCAGGACCTCTCGGTTACAAGACAAGCTCGTATACCATTCAGCCACTGGGACCCGATTCAATGACCAGTGCATGAATTCTAACTTCTATCAATTCGTGATTTAGCGTGACCCCAACCAATGTCATTGGTGGGATATCCATCCTCACACGTGACATCTGAATGGATCTCAATGGTTCAATGGCTCTCTAACTGATATCAATCCGTGATCAACTCGTAAAAACAAAACTAACCCTTACAAACCAAACTACACACCCTTTTTGTTTATCATTTTATGACTAATTGATCGAAATCACTGTCATGAATGAAAGTGTGTTTTTCTATCATTGGCTATCATAGCATTGGTAATACACAAGTCAAACTTCTTGTCTTGAGAGAGTGTAGTGATTAAATCAACAATCCAACTATGCAAACATTTATTGATCTTTAAGTCAAAAAAATTACTTCAATTTGTTTATGATGTCATTTAATCGACATTTCGAGGTAATTGTAAATCATCGCTTTCCTGCGAAATCAGTTTCGCATCGACATTTCAGATTACCGAGGCCAATAAATAATAGTAGGACTCTAGATCGAAAATGAATATATTGGTATTAAGATCCTACATTTACCTCTCCCTTGTTGTTATCAGCAAGCCTGTGAATTTCAGAGTCGAAACTGACACCCTAACGACTGACATGCGAGATTCGTAAGGAAGTTGTTTGACTTTCCTATCTTGAGAAATATTTTGCAGAGGGTTAATTTAGCTACACTTCTAGCAATAGGATTGTGAAGTGTAGGAAAATAATTTTGAGAAAAATAACTCTCCCTTAAAAATAAAGAATGAAATCCTTTAAAACTCTGGGACCGTGAAATACAGGTCTGGTAAAAAAAAGAGCATGCTCAACTTATATGCCCACTGCCTATGATTCAGATCGTTACTTATCAGTATGTAGACAGACAATAAATACCAATCTATGATAAAGCTAACGAAATACTCTAACAACATACGTATGAAAAAGCTGGTATCCCGTATATGAGTCAAAAGATTAATTAACTACATTTATAAAAATAGATGGAAAATGAAGCATATGTTACAACTGGTCATTCATGTGACCTAATCAATAATTATTTCTTAAATAAATGACTTCTGAGTAAACAATTTAATGTAACTGGTGGCTGGAAAATAGCAGCAATTAAATCACATTGTAATAATCAATCATAAGAATCAATTTAGAAATTCACTAACTAAGTACTACATGTGGGAAAGCTGATTTCTCTGTACATAAATTGTTCAAAGTTACTAGTAGCTAATCGAAAACCTTCCCCATTATCTCATTCACATCTTAATTGCAATGGAACATTTTACCATGCTTTCCTTTTTCCCTTTTATCTTGCAACACCCAACAACCTTTGACTATATTATTTCGATTTCTCTTTTTCTCTATTTCTGTGACCTTCGACATGAATTGTAAACATAGAGTGTGGTGGCTTTGATCACAGTATGACATTGGTAGTTCTCACTTTTTAGTAGAAAAACAGACGATTCTTGGTTCCTTTGCTAGCAGTAGTAACCAATGGTTTTAATGACAAGTACAGTTGGCTGAAGAATAAGTTGGATAAGTGATATGAGTAGGTAACCGATCCATTTATTTTATTTATTTATTTAATCGCATAAAAACTTGGTACAATATGGCACCAAGAAGGATGCGCCACACAATAATAATAAAACAACATATATCAAAAGAAAAAAAGAAGGAAAAGAAAAAAATATAAGTAGAAAACGGATAAAGAACTTCATCTGGAAGGAAGACAGTCATGCTTAACAAGTTCAAACAGTATTCATTAACTATCATCGGGAAGGGAAGAAAGAAGGAAATTGCAACACGTTCGCCATTGATTGCCATTCTTGGCCATAGCCTATAACGTTTCGAGCCATCAATTTGAGCTATCTCTCAGACCCCAACCAGGGAGTCGTGACATACCAACCGATGCTAATCTAGAACAAAAATCCTTCATCCCACGACGCCACGTCATGGACTGACCACCTCCCACCTTTTCCATCCCGTCCCAGGGCTAGCGAACAGAGACCTGTACGGAAGCCTCTGGGATGACATTCACATCACATGTCCAAGCCACCAGAGCCGGTATTTCCAGATGACGACACTCAATGAATGGTGATCTCCACTGTGTTCAAACACACGCCGCCGAACCTCAGAATTACTCACGCGATGATGCCATCGAATGCAAGCAATCCTGCAGAGACAGCGATGATCGAACACGCAGAGTCGCCACACATCCTCAGCCTACTCGGAGAGACCAGGTTTCACAGGCGTAGAGCAGGGCAGCCAGCACCGAAGCATTGCATACCCGACCTTTGACAGCCAGGCTAACGTCGCGACGGCGCCAGAGGTGGCTCAAGTTGATGTATGCCACCGTAGCCTTCATTATACGGTTGGAAATCTCATCCGTCACCCCTCCGCCAGCACTCACACAACTACCCAGATACACAAACTTATCAACAACTTCAAGCGGTTCACCCATAAGAGTCAGTGCAGGTACAGGCTCCTGCCAATCTTGTAACAGTACTTTGCACTTAGACGGCGCAAAGCACATACCATACTTACAGACACTGACCGCCAACTGATTAAGCACGATTTGGGCAGCCTGCATGCTATCGCACAGTAAGACGATATCCTCTGCATACTCGAGGTCGAAAAGTCTATCTCCATAGAGACGAAGACTACCGGTTTGAGATATGTTAGTAAAAGTGTAAGTTTCTTGCCAACGATCATCAAGATGCAAAAAAATGGTGGTCGTAGAGTCTTGTTGACATGAATTAAAATTATTTACACTATATATTTATACATTTTTCATTATCTAAGAAATTCTTGACAGTTTCAATACACCTCGTTAAATTCTCTATTTTCTGAAAATCTATTTTATTAATAATACATTTTGTTTTTATGTGCTTTTTATAAGAATTGAGACTCGGATTAATGCACTTCTATGCAAAGTTCACATATGTCACTCTTTCTGTTTAATTACATTTATCCAGCTTACAAGTTGTAATCCAAACTACGTACAACAAAGATAAAATACGAGATCAGAAGTGATATCGAACACATAACCAATGGTCACAACTAACAGCTATCATGTATAAATTACCATTCGACTGCGATACGGCACAACTACGTTTGCTTGTTGAACTGTAACGTCTTTTACTAGATAAATGGAATGTATTTATATCAGAAAATAACAGATTTCATGTAATAGGTCACAATAATATGGACAAGAGTAAAGACGTAGTGGTGGTTATAGAGATGGTGAAATGTTTGCATTTGACCACCTAAATTATACATACGTAGAACAAAGGCTACAGAAAAAAGTTCATAAAAAGCGCACAATCCATGTTGCTCTATGGAACATCATCTAGAGGTCAGGTAATTCTAAATACGAATTTAGGAATAAGCCAAGTAACTCGGTAGAGCTGAATGTTTGGCTTTTAGTAAAAAAACACTGAGTTCGGTTGACATGCGGTGATATAACAATGGCTGCTATCACATAAAAGCTATCACTCGTCAAGCATAAAGTCAAACTTATTTCCTACTACAACTGCTACTGATGTACCCATCACAAAATTAGTGAACTTGTTTACTCTTTAGCTGAATAGTTTGACTAGTAACCTGAAGGATCGGGACACCCATTTATTTGTAATGCATTTGTGCATGCATGGAATACAGTTCCAAGAAATAAAGCAAACCTACGTTGAAATATGTTAACAGCTTCAGTGAGATTCATGTTTTTTTTCGTTACTACTTTTGCAGCACTCAACGGAAACTTATACTTCATTGAAAAGGAGTGTGAGAAAATTTGTGGGGACATAAGCTACTTGGTAATACTGGAAATATAGATGACGTATTATTTGGCAATGAACTATTTTCACTAAAACTATCATGGTTTGATAAAAGATTACAACATGATTTACAAATTAGACCTAACAACTTGACGTAATGAGTTTGAATTCATTGCGGATACAACTGTCAGTAAGAATATAGGGAATTCCGGTAGTCTTCAATTGCCGATTAGTCAAAGAAACTACGGGAGTAACGAAATAATTATTCTGAGAATTTACTGGGTATATCACAAAACATTCAACTGAGGGTCTTATTGTTAGATTGAAGTAACTTACCCTCGGAAGGAGGTGGTGTTTTCCCCAAAGATCGATAAAACGATTCTCGACGCTGTCTCTCGTCTAAACAAAAATGTTAGAAACAAAAGGCTACCACTTACTTCGTCTTAAATCTGGTACAACTTTATATACAATATCTTGGAGAGTTCGATCAAAACTATAGGGGAAAACGGGAACAAACAATGCACACAAATAAATCTGACAAACCTCATATAATTTAAAGGATGACTTTGATGAATAAGAATCCCGCATACAGGGCAATCACGTTTGTCTTCCGAATATTTGACTATACAAGATTTACAAACTATAAAGGATACATTATTATAAGAGGAATATTAATCGTCCTACATGGATGAAGACATTCAGTTATCGAAACTGCATCGATCAAATAGCCTTTACATAATTTACAAGTGATATATTCATTTAAATCTGATAACTGAATAGCAGAAGGTTCATCCATATACTCGTACATGTATTTGCGTCACTGCGTGGGAAACAGTAAGAAAACATCAGCTCCCCTCAACCTAAATAAATGGAAAAAAGAATAATGAGATCTTAAAAACTCCATGCAAACATCAGTTTCAGAAAAAACACTATTGAAATGAACTAGTTTTTTAAAACATTAAATAAAGAATTAAGTATCTTATTCGGAATTATGAAAGGTGGAGACACAGCAAAATTGATTGAGTATAAGTAGTGTACGCACACTTACTACACACCTCAGACTAGTCAAACATGCCAATAGAACGATCCTGTGTATTACTGGTTCACAGTGTGTCATTAGAACCTCTAGATTAACTGGATGAGGTCACCAGAGAGTGGAAACCAGTGGTTACGTAAAGCCTTATGACAATACCGGCACAGACTACTTTGATACCTTAAAATGAAACAGTTTTAATAAACAGTTAAATACTTCCCAAGTGACATAAAAATTGAGGGGATGGAAAACCCATCTTTTATATGTGTGCCTAGGTTCTGTCTGTAATTAATCAAATTAAACAGACAAAAATCCCCAGACAATTGAAGTGGTTTTCTACCAGTATGAGTTCATATTTCAGCTACATATATCCAGATAAAGCTTATAATCACTTGGTAAATATATACAAATTAAAGACAAATACACTGCTCCTCAGACCAGATGTATGCGAAAAAATGTTTCTGTACAGCTACCTCCATGTAGGCGTAAAATAGTTGCCGACCACAGGACCTAAGACCCTAAGTTAGGTTGATCTGTCTGTCTGTTTTCGACATAGAACTTTGTACCGATGTGCACCAGTTCAAATCGCCACAATCCTTCCTTGTAGCACACGAAGCAAGAGAAGGAAGTATAAGAAAAGCATAATAGAGACAGTAAACAGAGGTGTGAGACAAAGGAGGAGTAATAACGAAGAATTAAACAGTTTCATTGGAGATCATAAGTCACAAGGAGTGGATGCATCTGCGCCACTGAGAATGATTTTGAGCCATGTCACCAATTGTTTCCAACCATTGATTTTTACCGTCTCGAGGACCCCAGCCTGGAAGTCTACACCTTCCTACGTGGCTTAGACTAACTGTTGTAGATTTCATTGATTGGTGCCAAGTTTTTGTTTGACCGCCACTAGCTCTTTTCCAGCCTGACCCTATATCCGCTAACATTGCTCGTCGAGGAAGGCATACGTAACACATGTCCTAACCAAGCTAGGTTGATCTACCTATTACTATCGTCTTTTCCTTCTAAGTAGAATAGTTAAAGACCTAAACCATAGTGATAACTCTATGGATCATTATCTGCTATCCAATTACATAAGTACGATCCTCCTCAAAAACATGTGGGTTTTGAAGACCATTTACGTTTGCATCATGGTTAACAATGAATGGATAATTAAGAGGCAGGATTGAGCCAGTTCAACCTTTCTTTAACATACCAGATACATTTCTTAGGAATTCCTTCGAGGATAAACTTATTGAGACCCAGATAACAAATAATCACGAAAAGTATCTAACGGCACACTATAAAATGAGGGATTTAGGAAATAACAGGATTCGTGGACATCAGAAGTCATTAAATGTGTCTAAAAGACAGTCCTAAATGTGTGACTTGAGATTAGCATAGGAAGCACTACAGAAATGACTTTTTAAGCTACATGAACTACTGCATACAGCACTATTATATACGGCTGTTCATTTTATTCACTGAACTGTAAACAAATAAATCTTAAAATCCGTTATTACAATGACAAAGTAGGTATTTATAGCACATAGGAGAGAATCAACGAGATACGTTACTATAAATGGCATATTTATTGCAACAATGAAAGAAATCCCCACAAAAATGTTTTCACAAAGTAAACTCATAAGTCATTTCCCACAAAACCCAAAGGAAAAATCTTTGACTTATTGTTAGGAGATGTATAAAATACTTTTGACAGCATAAATACAACACTGTTTAGTGCGCAACAAAAACTGGGCAACCATTTAATATCAGAAGACACAATTTTTGTTCACTTCCTTCAATTTGAGTAAGGAGATAAGTTTCTAACGACTTGCAAACGTCAAGCGCTTATGTTCATATATACATATATGGGTTGTTTTATTCATTTTTATTGCACCAGTTGTAAAAGTTTTAAGACTTATCGGTAGCACTCGATCAATACAATTTAAATACTGAGAAATCTACGGTCATTTTTTCTCCAAGATTGAGCACATTTATACCATTTCGAAAAAAAATGAAGTGAATGGCAGCCCCCAGATGACCCCAGATGTAAACATATACCTAACCACGCATGAAACGTGAATTTTTTCATCATAGTTCGCTGCTGCGTTGATTTTGAAATCCATCACGTTAGGGCTACGAATTAAAGTAACCCTAACCTACACGGGCAGCTTTAATCAGATAGACCACTATTGCGTTAGATTTCAATTGAAAACTGAATTTACTTTCTGGTTTAAAATAAGAAATAAAAAGTTACTAGACACTCGAAACATTTGGGTTTACAAATATTAAAATCCTACGAGTTTAATAAATCCGTTAAAGTTGGCTGCTTAATGTCACATAATGACCGCTATCCCGTAACTAATCGTACATTTAGCTCATTAAGATTTCTCGGTGAAAATTTTGGTGATTAGGAGGTAGCGTATTTTCAAAGGCTTTCCAAATAATGACATAAAAAATTTAACCCTGATCGATAAAGAAATACGTGATTGAAGATTTCCATACAAGTAAATATTATTAGCTTGCATAAACACAGTTTAAACAAACCTACTATACATTTGTATCAAACTAATAATATGCAGAACATACAAAACGACCACATCACATTTACATAATCAGGGAAGGCTTATATCTCGCGCAGTACATTATGACCTTCTTAGGTCCAATGTTCAATGTGGAACGGTGTATCTGTAAGATGATAAGTCTAGCCAGTCCTGTGCGAAAATGCAAAATCCTCCGTCAGGAGAGGCATGGCTCAGCCGGTGGTATAAAGGATTTTGCTTGGAGTTATCAAAGCGTCTGTTGCGTGTATCTTGTCTTTCCCGAAGTGTATGCAGTAAGCACTAATACTAGAATTTGTGAAGATTGACAAAAAGAAAGCTTATGAAGGAAGTTAGTGTAGCACTAGTATTTGCTGTCATAATTAAACTGCTTTTCTAACTGGCACAAACAAACCCTCCAATTTCAAGCAGCTTGGACAACGCCTATGTAATAACCTCTGAATTGTGATTCTTCATAGATTCCACCCGACTGTCACCATAGCACCCAAGTAACAGTCTGTCTGTATGATTGGATTGTTCACTATTTTTTAGTCCATTTTCAAGACGGACTCCATATTCAGTGTAGCTATTGGTGTAAAGATTAAACCTCTAAAATAATACTAAATGCAGCCAATGTCTAAACCACATGATAGATTTTTCGTAATTTTTTTAAATTCTTTTTTTGAGAATAATAATTCGCTCTATTCCAAAACAGCACTTGTGATACAGAATGGAATTCTCAGCATTTTACTTCTGTATTGCATCCAGTTAGTACATTAACAATAGATAGAATTCTACATGGATTAAGGGTAATCTCTGTTAGTTTTGACAACAACATATTGGCATGTGGGTAGCAAAGCCAAAATTGAACAGTGTTTGAAGGTGTTAGAAAAGCAGATGCTAGTATATTAACTGGCGTCAGCGGTAACAAAAAAGTTCAGATATACAGAGTGTGAAAGAACGAAGAAGAATGTTTGAAATGGAATTATTAAGGAAGAAAGATACAGGGTAAAATAAAAGATGGTCACCATTTTGGAAAGTAGCATAGCGAAAACTTTGATTTTACAGTGAGGCCAGCAGTACAAATAGCTCAGTAATCTTCTAGACTTCTCACGCGTAGTTTACTTTGTCTTTTTTCTCCGTCAGCGCTACTTCCAAAATATGCTTCCGCATTGTGTGGAATGGGGTAATTCCACACAAACGGTAGAGGACCATTTGTTGCACTGTTGTGTAAAGAAACTATTCAGCTTTAAGTCCAGCCTATTTTTGGCGGCTAAGGTCTGAGCGAACTAATCTTCTTCACTTCTCACAATCCCCTGCAACTTCAAATCATCGTGATAAAGACTTACTGCATCAGGTTCTTCGTCAAAATATTTACGAATGCCTGAAACTGAGATGACCTCAGAAAAAGTCCATGTAGTATCTCAATAGAGAACTCTTTCCATTTTGTTCAAGTGTGATTCAACTTCATGGGAAATTCCATGCAACCTATGTAGGCACTCATGAAGAACGTCAGTGTGTCACCTTGTGGACTTTGTGTATGAAATATTCGTTTCGAACTAGTTAGTCTGGGATCAAGGTTTGCAGAATCCTGCTGGAGTTAACATTCACAAATGCGGTCGGATTTCCGTTGGCAACTGTAATCTCGACTGAACCCTTTAAATGAACGTGCTAAAACTGTCTTCACTTCAATCAATTGCAGGTCTTTGCATAAGATACTCTAGTAATCCTAACGTTCTCTGAACAAACTGGTTACAACAGACAAAACTTGCGGGCTTCAGGTTTTATTACTTGCATTTTCATTTGTTGTAAAACAAGTTTTGTTATACAAAATATGCGATCGATCTCGCTGAAATACTGTAGGCTTATTCCCGGCGGACTCCGACAGAATGGCAAGCTCAGATTGGGAAGTGTAGCAACTTACTTTAAGTGCTGTTGGCTCATAATTATGTCTTGACCACGCTGAGCGCTGCAGCAGACTGAAAAAAACTGCTCCGGTAAGGGCGTCTTAGGCTTAATTTTATTTCCGACCGCAAGTTAACTAATCTTCACTTGAATTCCTCTTAGACAATGACTAAGCTGAGAAAATGCGGTTCAACTCCTTATCAAACAAATTTTCAGCCATCTGGAATAGACTACCAACTAATCTGTGTGACGCAGTCACACTTCCAGTATTTATCTCCTCAGTCACCAGACTCCTCAGAAAAGAGGATGCTTTTCTCCATCTGACTCTTGCACACTTTTTTCATCTCACACAAATATATTTGGTTTACTAAGGGTATGAGTAGTAAAAATAGTACTGGAGGAACATGTTAAACATTTCTACACCTGGCATAAATATTAGCTTGTACATTCAATATAAGAGTAAGCATGGCGGAATTAGTTAGTTATGGTATCAACAGGAATCAAGGTTTCTATACAAAGGATACATATATTTATAAGTAATTCCTTTAGGGCTCAGTGTGCTCGTTTCTTTTCCACTTTCCTTTGTCTTCTTTTCGCCACCATTTTAGGCAGTATTCGATCTGCTGAGCGGGGGAAAAGAATGTAAAAATTTGTTCAATCACAATAACTGACTAAAGGGAACTGAAGATCTAACTGACCTCAAGCCTGTAAGTGCTCCGCAAGGTAACTATAACTTTCTCCCTGGACGTACCCTGGACGACAACTACGAAATATTACCCGTTGTACGAATAAACAAATGCATATCAATACCTATGCAGCTCCAGCAAATCTCGAAATATTCCTAGACTGGTTTTCAGATCTCAGTGACTCGATGCTAATAGTTTTCAGATCTTGAACGTTTCATTTTATATGGATAAGTTCACCATTATTTCGGTTCTTGACTGATTATGGACCAAAAATAACCTGCTACTGACAACTGTTGATGTGCTGACACTACTTTATGCATTTAGATGGACATTGACTTCTGCAATGAGCCATTTGCAACTAATATTTCTGCAGAAATTGATATCCGACAACTAACTAATGTTTTTGAAAACAATTTTACCATTTTATGAATAACCCGTATCAACTACCAATAGTAACGCAACCTTCTGTTGCTACGCGAATTTTGATTAAATTTAAAATAATAATGATGCCCAGGATCATATTCTGTACATTGCTTCTGACTACGTTAGGTGATATTATCAATACTTTTTCATCGGTCTTCTCTTATAAATCTTGTGCAACTGAACAAATGTGAATGAGCTGGATCTATGTGTATATTATATAACGCATTGAGGATGCCAGTAGGCCAGAGTCGCTCACATGCAAACGAGTGGAAATATACTGATATTACTACAAAAGCATTTTATACGACGTAAGGTTAGAAGATTTGAAGCGGTCTAGAAACCACTCATATGCTGGGAAGTTTTGACCCCAACATGTAGACTAATTATTTCAAGGTTATATTATTTCGGAAATACATAATCGCTTAGTCTGAAAAGTGTAGAACCCATTCAGAAAGTACATTTCTCTCGAATGTTTTTGATGTTATCATGTAATAACAGTAGTTTCTGCCAACTATCAGAAATTGTCAATGTCCAGCTCTTTCTACGCCGGACCTAACGCTGTCCCTCGAAGACTTTCAGAAACAATTTACGATAACCAATGCGAAAAACCAGAACACACAATAAATCACGATAATATTTCTGATACAAAACGATACATGCATTCTCTGGCCCTACCATGGCCAGAGTAAATTTCTTACTATAATTTTGCTCCTCTCTTTTGATGTGTAAGTTCATCATTATTATTACTGTTCCTAATACTTTTATTATTATTACTATCCCCACCATCCACATTTTATTACCACTCTATTACTGTTTATTAATAAATTTGTTTTTCACGCAGATCTTATACAAAACTACTCTATAGCATTTCCACTAGTTCCTGTCCATTCTACACTAGCTTATTGATTAGTCATTGTCTCACACTTATTAGGTCATGCCAATTTCTGTCTCCTTTCTAACTTACAATTAGTCATCCCTTCTTACACCTTACATTATGTAGTGGAATTTTCAAGGGCAAAGTTTACCAGTATCTGATTGGTCGAAAAATTTCTGTGTTAATTATCATTACGATTGTACAGCTCAGAAAAATGAATCGTCGAAAAGAAAATTTTCTTCGCTGTTTGTGCCTTTTTTATGACTCCATCTGAACCATGTTGAACTAAGGACACACTAGTTCTGGTATCGTAATGTCCACTTTGAGAAAGTGAATTGTTACCAATGGGACACAGTTTTAGCAGGGCTGCAAAGACATCAGGAAACTACACAGTCTTGAGGCGTTAGTGATTACCGTAGCCGTTGGCAACAGCAAAGTATCTTATATTTAACATGTCGCCAGTAAAACCTGGTAACTGCTTCACATTAGCGCCGAAGTAGGCCTCTTCTCGGTCGCACGTGCAGATCTCCAGATCAGTACAACTTACAGGATGCGAATGGAAATCCCATTACAAATTTCGGTAGATGACAGCGGAAACGAATATGCAGAGGCTTACTGGCCATACGGTATACAAATATTTAAATGAGAACATATTGAGATTCTTAGGGGCTAAATACCACTAACACTACTTGTCAAGTTAGTTGAAGATTGAACGATCAATTCACGGTTGTTTGCTCATACCCAACTCCTCCATACTTTTCACGGGAGTCATCAATCCAGCAGTCATCGACTCATCGTTCGATGTTCAGTGGAAGACAGAAAACTATCAGAGGTATTATTGTGATTTATTGTGATAACATTTATTCTTAGACCTTGTGTATGATAACCTTGTTGTTGGTTACATATTGGCGTAAGAATAAAGGATTCTCGAGTCGCCAATCTGTGTTCTGGTTTTTCGCGTTGGTTAACGTAAATTGTTTCTGAAAGTCTTCGAGGGACAGCGTTAGGTCCGGCGTTGAAAGAGCTACTTCCTTCAACGAAGGTATTGATACAGCGATGCTATTCTCCGCTTATTCGTGATATTGCTAGCTCATCTGGTAAATAACGGGACCACCTATATCATAAATTCTGCTGACAAGTTGAAAGTCGGTCTCATATACAACTGGAAATGTCACAAATATGGTGTACTTACGGCGAATTTAAAGTTTTATAAACTTTGAGACACTTTATGAATCATTTACCGATAATTATTGTTTATTCTGCATCTCTTATGTATCACATCAGCACCTTCACAAAAATGCTACTTACCTTCCACAACCAACGTAATCATTCATAATTCCCGCGTGAAATTGACATGTATTTTTTTCAGTCACAGTTTAGATTTGGCGCTATATCTATTTCCTTATTTGTACACTTCATTTTAAATGTTTCTCTCACATTTACCAGTATTCAGCTTATTTCTAAACTAACAAATCATATTATATGTTCATAAGCTCCAATAAGTGTACATATTTTCGTGCAAGTAAAATTAGCTGGTTTCTGTTCCAGAAATAAAATATTATTATTATAAACATATCACTGATTTCAAAATAACACATCAGTAAACTATAAATCAAGGATTCTGCACACAAAGAAGTAATGTACGAAAATTGACTTCAAGCTTTATTTTTTCCCAGGCACTTATAACCCATCCACCAAAGACCTGGTTTTTTGTTAATGCGAAGACAATACTTCTGTATTTCCTGATGTGTTGCACTCACTGACAATCTGGCAGATTTTTCTAGCTGTGCACAGAAATGATTGTACATAAGTGAAAAGGATGTTTTATACTATTGGGATCAATGTTTATCAAGTGTATGTATAATCTCCAGCGTACATGTAAAACATATTTGCTACCGCCTGAATAATATGGTTCTATTTATGTAACAATTTGATGATGCCTGTAAACTGAAGTCCCTTACGTACTCTGCTATGAGAATAAATTTATTTATTTTAAAAAATAGCCTACGCCTTTATGCATCTAATTACATCCAGTATTACAACGGTATTTCCTATTCACTTGATGTGTGTAGACTGAACAAGTTTTTCGCACATTCTCCCACAAATGCCATGGTTTCTAGTGTCAGAAGTGTTAATAAGAGTTGCTTCCCTAATTCCAACACAAATGACGCTCTAAAACATTCCCAGTCGCTGAAACCTTCTTGTGGCTTTGGTCCAGATTTTCAGTCTAGCCTTAATCTTAAAAAAATGTGTAGATATACTGTGTTATCCTCTTATTAACATATTGAATAAATCTTTTTCCAGAAATGTCATGCCGGCCATTTGGAAGGACATTAAATTGTACATTTACTTAATTCATCTACTGCAACATGTATCAGATTTAGACTTATTGCTATTTAACTGTTGAAACATTATTAACTTGTAGACAATCTACGATTTGATATTATATCATACTTGATCGTGCCTGTAAAAATGGCATGCATTTTCATGTAAATTTATATGTTTATATGAGAATATACATTATTATTATTACTTCTCCTTTTCTAAAAACTGTGGAAAAGTTACCCCTGCTTATTTTTTAACCCTCACCTAAAGCCTTTAACGATCCCATACAATTCGCCCAAAAAATAGTAGAGGTACTTTAGATGCATTTGCAGTCTTGCATCATAGCAGTGTCTCCGGCTTAGACAACGGGGCTAAATTTGTCGGCTGCACCTTCCTAGACTACACACATGCTTTGGACCTAGTACCCGGAGATATTCTGTTACAAAAGCTTGCTGAAACTGAAAATGAGTTTTGGGCTGCCAAAGTAAAATAAAAGTGTGCATCCTGAGAACTTTCTTGGTGGAAAAATCGTCTCCTAGCCGTAAAAGGTGAACATACCCCAGTCTCAAAGATAGCGTTTAGACGTATTTATCCTACCACCTCAAATGGCTCACTATCTGTAACCGCTTAAAAAGGAAAAATAAATTTACCGATGACAATGTGCTCATGACATCTAGATGCTGTGATGCATCAAGAGGAAAAAGCTATATCCTTACCTGGCGCCGGGTTCAGGGTGATCAAGAATGCTCTGACCCCGGGTGGAGGCTCACCATTGCACCTCGGTGGGTTGAAACTCGCGACGGACCCTAATCGGGTGCGCTCGGGCGTGCAGTTTTTGTCAGTGGGGAGGCCTCACGGTCCTCCCTCTATTTTTAAAGGAGGGAGGTGGCGTTAGCTGATCAGTAGATATGGTGGTGGTCACTAAGGTGAATCGCCCCATTCTGCAGGAACAGCAATATACAAATTAAAGGCTCGAGATATTTCTGATTTTTATGAGGGCTTAGATCTTTATCTTGAAAAAGATAATAGTGAACGCCTTGACAGATAATGCTTCTACCTTTAAATATATACCATTCGCTCAGCCTATTGTTGAGATGCGACCACGTGGGATCTGCACAGATTTATGGGGCATCTTATGAATTAACTTGCTATCCATTGTCAGATCTTTAAATACCACTTCACAATATCTTGTCTCACTTATTTTCTAATAACGTCTTTACTTGATTCTCATTATATTCCATTAAACCTAACATTTTATAGCTCTTCATGAATTTGATTCGACTTATTCTATTCCTATTCTCTGGAGGGTACGGTTGTGCACCAAATAGAAAAAAAGACATGAAATAAAGACAACTGGCTTGAAAATAATTGTATTAAAGCCAAAAGTGAACGCATGATAGTATAAAATATATTGGTTTCATTATACATTGCAAATGAACGTTGTCGGCCTAAGGATTAATTACTTCCCCATTCTGTTTTCTATATAAATGTGTTTATTAATGATATATTTCACTCACTTAATCTATTACACTTTAATGTTACACCACAGCACTTTAATTTTTCTAAAACAGCTTCCAATTCCTTGTAAACGTTGTACTTACCTCAATATTGGTTGATTATCGTATGCCTACAACCACGGGATGAAAACGAAACGAAGTCGATTTTCCCGCTCAACCTGGAGGACAATTGTACAATTCAATAACTATACAGCCTAGTTCAGACAATGTGTATTTATATATATATCAAATATTTAACTGTTGAAACATTATTAACTTGTAGACAATTTAAGATTTGACATTATATCATCCTTGATCGTGCCTGTAAAAATGGCATGCATTTTCATGTAAATTTATGTTTATATGAAAATAAATTATTATTATTATTATTAATAAGGTTATGACAGTTATTAATACATTAATCCGCAACACAGCGACTACGGTTCTCAGTCACATGCTATCTATTCGTCTAGTATATATATAGATAGTAATATATATATATTAGCCATACTGACTCGAAGATTGTTTCATGCTGTAAACATGAACGTGAAGGACATTGTTTATCCAGATTACTACGCATGAAGTAATCAATTCAGCCAAAAACAATAGTGGCAAACGACGAGTGAATTGGAAACAACACCTTCTGCCAACCAAACACATTCATGTGTATGAATTCCAAAACTTCTAATCAGTACTATTTCATTTACACCTGAAAACAACTATTAAAACTGAAACCACGCATGGATGCAATGTATGAAACAATTACAATGAAATGAATGAACTGATCTGGTGATAAAAACTACAAACAAACGAAATAACTAACTCTAACAGCGACGGAAACAAAAGTGAGGTGAAATGAAACATTTGTGAACATTTGTACAACGAGAATTTGAAGGATTATCTTGGAATCATGTAGATGTAGTGTCCAACATTTGTTAAAGCCATGGACGTAATGTTTAGAAGCAGACACTATATTTATTTAGGTGGAACTCATAGGTCTCTGCAAGTAAAGGTTTCAGAGCATATTCTTAAATTGCTTTAGAAGCAGATTGAAAACCCAGAAACCATTGTTGGTGAGAACTTGAGACCTAGTTCCTCTTTTGCGAAACATTTTGTAGAGACAGCACATGAAAATGACGTTCACACATCCTTTAAACCTATCTGTAAAACGTGTTTGGCGCCTATCCTAAATTTTGGGAAGCCCTTACAATTAGAACTAAACTAAACTACCTTTATGTTTATAATAATATATATTTCATATATGGGTAAGTTTACAAGAAATTCATGCCATTTTTGCAGGCACGATCAGTAATGTTATAAATTACAACCCTGAAGTATCATAAATTAATACTTTTTTCAAAAGTTTAAATTGTTCATTTATTGTGCAAGCTATCAGAGCAGGTTCTTATAAATGTTAAATTGTCAACCGCTTGTTAAGGCCACCATCAAAGTTGAGCGACAACCCAAACTTCGTTCCATTTCCTCATGATATTATGGCTCATCGATAAACGACATATATTTGAGCGAGTGCTATGCCCCTACTTGATTGAATGCTACTTCAGGTAGAGAGTAAAATCCTGTGCAGCTGCAAAATGGTATAAAATGCAATCATGAATAATACATTATTGGAAGTATATTTACAAGAAAAACACAAGAATAAGCTATACAGTACTTGAAATGATAGTACACATTTGCAATGTTTGATGCTAAACATACTGGTCCTCCCACGGAAAACGACGACGTTTTTTATGAAAATAAAGTTATTCTCAAACATGACTGCTTTTGTTATGTTTTTCCATCATCACAGCAAGCGAACTTTATGCGAGAGAAGAGTGAGAGTGAGAAGAAACAATTCGTCATCACACTATACCTACCTTATTATTAATAATATAATATTAATAATATATATTTCTTCCTGTTTATGCAGGAACATACCAATTGTACAGGCATGGATAAGTTATCATATAAATTACACATAATTTGATGTATAATGGATTTGCAGTTTGGTTGTTCTTTCTGACATCAAAGTCAGTCGAAACAGTCTGCTATAATGTTTGTTTGTGTAGCACATAAAGAGATATAGAAATATTGTCTTCGCATTAACAAAAAACCCAGACATCAGATGAATGTAATACAAATATCTGGAAAAAATAAAGCTTGAAGTCAATTCTCCTATATAACTTTGTTGTGAACAGCACCCTTGGCTTAAGGTTTATTGATGTATTATGTTGAGATCAGTGATATATTTATTCCATTTTTTCAGTAGTCTTATCGTAGTTTTATAACAGGAAAGAAATTTGATCGTGGATACGAAAACTAGATAAGGTCATGTTGGGTTGTTTTACTGCATCAAGTGGTGTCGAGGTCGATTCCAGAATCCTCCATTTGCTCCATTTGTGTCTGCATGGCGGACTGTATTCGTAAGTTGAGTAAAATGTTAAAAACTGTTTGAAAACCAGTTGCTTCTTCATTTCAGATCATAAATACTCATTTACAGCATGTTCGCCAGCGTCTTCAAATGGTAGAATTGGATCGTTCATGGAATTTGAGTGGTTATGAGATAGACGGTTTGGAATTAATCCTCATTTCAGTTTAGATGCAGGGTTGTTCGACCTCGACCAGAAGATGAATAGGAGCAGCAAAATACCAGAAAGAGAAGTATGTGAACATGTATACTCTGTTTTGATACCAGCCAGGATAGTTGTACTATTACCGCTGTTATTTGGTTTAGTGATCCTCATTGTCATTTTGACCCTCAGCGTGTCCTTTGAACTTGACCTAAGTCTATTTTCTCACCACTTAACTCTTTGTTAATTTCATATATATTCCTATGACAAGGTCGTGTGTGATAAGTTCGTTCGAAATGTGGGGCGCAAATACATTACACGATGCAGACAAATAACGTCTTCTTATTGCCTTGTATAAATATCCGGTTGTGTCAAAATTAGTGACTGATGTAATCCCACACTGATATAAAATACTAGTAATTTCTTACTGTGTCAACTCGTTGTTATATTAAGTGTGATATTCGTGTATACGTCCTGTGAACCCTGTTTTTGTCTTTTAGCTACTCGGTAATTTCGGTGACCTCACGGGGTTCCTTGTTAATGAAAGCTGTTTCCAGTATTGTTGATTTTGTATTTTATGTTAAATAACTAATAAATTTGAACTCTTGCGCTGCAGGTGTTCAGTTTCTGCGTGAATCATTTTTCCTTAATATTTTGGAAATTAGCCGCTTTCCTCACATTATCCAGTTATCCATAGTCAACAAGGATTGTATTGTATCAACTGGAACAACATATAGCATTCACTCGTGAAATCTACGTCAAGAATCTTCGGATACCCTATCTAACCACGTGGAACTCAGGACTTTATCCACAGCAAACTCTGTAAAGGAAAGTCTGACTTTTTATTTTTGCAATATACATCTGTTTATCGTTGTTGTTTTGATACTTCGATAATACAGCTATCTTATTTTTATATCCTCAAGACTTTTTTTCCGGAAATTGTGAAGTTTCTTATTTCTGTAATGGTTAAGTCTATCAAACGTGTAAGTACCGTTAAGAGACTGAGATCTAATACTAGTCAGCCATCTGAAGGCCTCAGCTCCGTTGACAATTCTACACTTTTTACACCAGCCACACCCAGAGTTATGGTATCTGATATCATGGAGGAATTGACAGAGAATGCGGCTTGTAGCAAAAATGATTTACTGACACTTCAGAAGTCAATAGCAGAACTACAGAGCAAGTTTGACAGCATTATGCCTCTCACGCAACTGTGTGACCCATCACAAAACATCTGTTTTGAATCACTAATCAAATCCGAGCGCATAATTGACTATTTGGCTGAAGAAGCTGTTAAGAGGATTATGTCTTCACATAACGTCTTGGCCTATAACATTCCAGACAGAGAGCCGATTGCCAAACTTAAGAATTCGTGTCTAAAGGCTTGTAATATGTCGTTGACAGAATGTCAGGTTTTGCGTCTTCGTAAGAAATCTGCAAACCACCCGTGTCCTGTGCTTTTCAAGTTTAGGTCTACTGAAGAAGCCAGGAATTTTCTGAAATCGGGTAAGACAATAGGCTCTTCAACACCATACACTAACATTAGGGTTGCACCTGATTTAACACCATGCCAAAGGCGATGCCGCTCAGGAACAGTGAACCCTGATAACTCTAATAGGATAACTGTAGATGATGTTCCGTGCGTTATTCCGTCTATTGAAATATCTGATCACGGCATGCAACAGACATTTTCGCAGGCACTGGCTAATGTTAGCCAAGCATTATACAACGATATTGATGCTGACACTGAAATGGTGGACATAGATGAGTCAACGGGAAATAATGTTGAAATACATCGTTTTCACACTGACGCAAAAGTCAAGACACCGAAACCATCAAAACCCATCCCACTGGTGGTCCAACCATTGCCTTATAAGTCAGTTACTCCTCAGTCTGACAATCCACACTCTGTGAAGCACCAGTCGAATGTAGCTACCCAAGTTGGCAAGTTTTCTAGGCGTTATGACAAACGTGTTGCGTACGTTGTCTGACTAAACTGCTGCACACATATATTCTAGTATTTCTTCGTTCTTATTCATGTGCGCAGACGTTGTGGCTACTCGGCGCCCACAACGTAAATCAAAAGGCGCTTGCGAAGATTACGAATGTGTATTACAGTAGTAGTAAAATTCGAAATTGTGTCAAGGTAATGTTCAACAGTAAATTGACAAATGTTTGCGAAGTACATATAAAATCGGTCTATATACACATATAATACAAGTTTACAAATTAGATTAAAAAGCATGTTTACAGTTGGTATAGGGGTACTACATAATTCCCCCACCAGAACACTGAAATATATAAAAAAACACATTTAAGTGTTCGAAAATAACATGATTTTGAAATCCATCACGTTAGGGCTACGAATTAAAGTAACCCTAACCTACACGGGCAGCTTTAATCAGATAGACCACTATTGCGTTAGATTTCAATTGAAAATAAAACTGAATTTACTTTCTGGTTTAAAATAAGAAATAAAAAGTTACTAGACACTCGAAACATTTGGGTTTACAAATATTAAAATCCTACGAGTTTAATAAATCCGTTAAAGTTGGCTGCTTAATGTCACATAATGACCGCTATCCCGTAACTAATCGTACATTTAGCTCATTTAAGATTTCTCGGTGAAAATTTTGGTGATTAGGAGGTAGCGTATTTTCAAAGTTCAAAGGCTTTCCAAATAATGCCATAAAAAATTTAACCCTGATCGATAAAGAAATACGTGATTGAAGATTTCCATACAAGTAAACATTATTAGCTTGCATAAACACAGTTTAAACAAACCTACTATACATTTGTATCAAACTAATAATATGCAGAACATACAAAACGACCACATCCACATTTACATAATCAGGGAAGGCTTATATCTCGCGCAGTACATTATGACCTTCTTAGGTCCAATGTTCAATGTGAAACGGTGTATCTGTAAGATGATAAGTCTAGCCAGTCCTATGCGAAAATGCAAAATCCTCCGTCAGGAGAGGCATGGCTCAGCCGGTGGTATAAAGGATTTTGCTTGGAGTTATCAAAGCGTCTGTTGCGTGTATCTTGTCTTTCCCGAAGTGTATGCAGTAAGCACTAATACTAGAATTTGTGAAGATTGACAAAAAGAAAGCTTATGAAGGAAGTTAGTGTAGCACTAGTATTTGCTGTCATAATTAAACTGCTTTTCTAACTGGCACAAACAAACCCTCCAATTTCACGCAGCTTGGACAACGCCTATGTAATAACCTCTGAATTGTGATTCTTCATAGATTCCACCCGACTGTCATCATAGCACCCAAGTAACAGTCTGTCTGTATGAGTTGGATTGTTCACTATTTTTTAGTCCATTTTCAAGACGGACTCCATATTCAGTGTAGCTATTGGTGTAAAGATTAAACCTCTAAAATAATACTAAATGCAGCCAATGTCTAAACCACATGATAGATTTTTCGTAATTTTTTTAAATTCTTTTTTTGAGAATAATAATTCGCTCTATTCCAAAACAGCACTTGTGATAGAGAATGGAATTCTCAGCATTTTACTTCTGTATTGCATCCAGTTAGTACATTAACAATAGATAGAATTCTACATGGATTAAGGGTAATCTCTGTTAGTTTTGACAACAACATATTGGCATGTGGGTAGCAAAGCCAAAATTGAACAGTGTTTGAAGGTGTTAGAAAAGCAGATGCTAGTATATTAACTGGCGTCAGCGGTAACAAAAAAGTTCAGATATACAGAGTGTGAAAGAACGAAGAAGAATGTTTGAAATGGAATTATTAAGGAAGAAAGATACAGGGTAAAATAAAAGATGGTCACCATTTTGGAAAGTAGCATAGCGAAAACTTTGATTTTACAGTGAGGCCAGCAGTACAAATAGCTCAGTAATCTTCTAGACTTCTCACGCGTAGTTTACTTTGTCTTTTTTCTCCGTCAGCGCTACTTCCAAAATATGCTTCCGCATTGTGTGGAATGGGGTAATTCCACACAAACGGTAGAGGACCATTTGTTGCACTGTTGTGTAAAGAAACTATTCAGCTTTAAGTCCAGCCTATTTTTGGCGGCTAAGGTCTGAGCGAACTAATCTTTTTCACTTCTCACAATCCCCTGCAACTTCAAATCATCGTGATAAAGACTTACTGCATCAGGTTCTTCGTCAAAATATTTACGAATGCCTGAAACTGAGATGACCTCAGAAAAAGTCCATGTAGTATCTCAATAGAGAACTCTTTCCATTTTGTTCAAGTGTGATTCAACTTCATGGGAAATTCCATGCAACCTATGTAGGCACTCATGAAGAACGTCAGTGTGTCACCTTGTGGACTTTGTGTATGAAATATTCGTTTCGAACTAGTTAGTCTGGGATCAAGGTTTGCAGAATCCTGCTGGAGTTAACATTCACAAATGCGGTCGGATTTCCGTTGGCAACAGTAATCTCGACTGAACCCTTTAAATGAACGTGCTAAAACTGTCTTCACTTCAATCAATTGCAGGTCTTTGCATAAGATACTCTAGTAATCCTAACGTTCTCTGAACAAACTGGTTACAACAGACAAAACTTGCGGGCTTTCAGGTTTTATTACTTGCATTTTCATTTGTTGTAAAACAAGTTTTGTTATACAAAATATGCGATCGATCTCGCTGAAATACTGTAGGCTTATTCCCGGCGGACTCCGACAGAATGGCAAGCTCAGATTGGGAAGTGTAGCAACTTACTTTAAGTGCTGTTGGCTCATAATTATGTCTTGACCACGCTGAGCGCTGCAGCAGACTGAAAAAAACTGCTCCGGTAAGGGCGTCTTAGGCTTAATTTTATTTCCGACCGCAAGTTAACTAATCTTCACTTGAATTCCTCTTAGACAATGACTAAGCTGAGAAAATGCGGTTCAACTCCTTATCAAACAAATTTTCAGCCATCTGGAATAGACTACCAACTAATCTGTGTGACGCAGTCACACTTCCAGTATTTATCTCCTCAGTCACCAGACTCCTCAGAAAAGAGGATGCTTTTCTCCACCTGACTCTTGCACACTTTTTTCATCTCACACAAATATATTTGGTTTACTAAGGGTATGAGTAGTAAAAATAGTACTGGAGGAACATGTTAAACATTTCTACACCTGGCATAAATATTAGCTTGTACATTCAATATAAGAGTAAGCATGGCGGAATTAGTTAGTTATGGTATCAACAGGAATCAAGGTTTCTATACAAAGGATACATATATTTATAAGTAATTCCTTTAGGGCTCAGTGTGCTCGTTTCTTTTCCACTTTCCTTTGTCTTCTTTTCGCCACCATTTTAGGCAGTATTCGATCTGCTGAGCGGGGGAAAAGAATGTAAAAATTTGTTCAATCACAATAACTGACTAAAGGGAACTGAAGATCTAACTGACCTCAAGCCTGTAAGTGCTCCGCAAGGTAACTATAACTTTCTCCCTGGACGTACCCTGGACGACAACTACGAAATATTACCCGTTGTACGAATAAACAAATGCATATCAATACCTATGCAGCTCCAGCAAATCTCGAAATATTCCTAGACTGGTTTTCAGATCTCAGTGACTCGATGCTAATAGTTTTCAGATCTTGAACGTTTCATTTTATATGGATAAGTTCACCATTATTTCGGTTCTTGACTGATTATGGACCAAAAATAACCTGCTACTGACAACTGTTGATGTGCTGACACTACTTTATGCATTTAGATGGACATTGACTTCTGCAATGAGCCATTTGCAACTAATATTTCTGCAGAAATTGATATCCGACAACTAACTAATGTTTTTGAAAACAATTTTACCATTTTATGAATAACCCGTATCAACTACCAATAGTAACGCAACCTTCTGTTGCTACGCGAATTTTGATTAAATTTAAAATAATAATGATGCCCAGGATCATATTCTGTACATTGCTTCTGACTACGTTAGGTGATATTATCAATACTTTTTCATCGGTCTTCTCTTATAAATCTTGTGCAACTGAACAAATGTGAATGAGCTGGATCTATGTGTATATTATATAACGCATTGAGGATGCCAGTAGGCCAGAGTCGCTCACATGCAAACGAGTGGAAATATACTGATATTACTACAAAAGCATTTTATACGACGTAAGGTTAGAAGATTTGAAGCGGTCTAGAAACCACTCATATGCTGGGAAGTTTTGACCCCAACATGTAGACTAATTATTTCAAGGTTATATTATTTCGGAAATACATAATCGCTTAGTCTGAAAAGTGTAGAACCCATTCAGAAAGTACATTTCTCTCGAATGTTTTTGATGTTATCATGTAATAACAGTAGTTTCTGCCAACTATCAGAAATTGTCAATGTCCAGCTCTTTCTACGCCGGACCTAACGCTGTCCCTCGAAGACTTTCAGAAACAATTTACGATAACCAATGCGAAAAACCAGAACACACAATAAATCACGATAATATTTCTGATACAAAACGATACATGCATTCTCTGGCCCTACCATGGCCAGAGTAAATTTCTTACTATAATTTTGCTCCTCTCTTTTGATGTGTAAGTTCATCATTATTATTACTGTTCCTAATACTTTTATTATTATTACTATCCCCACCATCCACATTTTATTACCACTCTATTACTGTTTATTAATAAATTTGTTTTTCACGCAGATCTTATACAAAACTACTCTATAGCATTTCCACTAGTTCCTGTCCATTCTACACTAGCTTATTGATTAGTCATTGTCTCACACTTATTAGGTCATGCCAATTTCTGTCTCCTTTCTAACTTACAATTAGTCATCCCTTCTTACACCTTACATTATGTAGTGGAATTTTCAAGGGCAAAGTTTACCAGTATCTGATTGGTCGAAAAATTTCTGTGTTAATTATCATTACGATTGTACAGCTCAGAAAAATGAATCGTCGAAAAGAAAATTTTCTTCGCTGTTTGTGCCTTTTTTATGACTCCATCTGAACCATGTTGAACTAAGGACACACTAGTTCTGGTATCGTAATGTCCACTTTGAGAAAGTGAATTGTTACCAATGGGACACAGTTTTAGCAGGGCTGCAAAGACATCAGGAAACTACACAGTCTTGAGGCGTTAGTGATTACCGTAGCCGTTGGCAACAGCAAAGTATCTTATATTTAACATGTCGCCAGTAAAACCTGGTAACTGCTTCACATTAGCGCCGAAGTAGGCCTCTTCTCGGTCGCACGTGCAGATCTCCAGATCAGTACAACTTACAGGATGCGAATGGAAATCCCATTACAAATTTCGGTAGATGACAGCGGAAACGAATATGCAGAGGCTTACTGGCCATACGGTATACAAATATTTAAATGAGAACATATTGAGATTCTTAGGGGCTAAATACCACTAACACTACTTGTCAAGTTAGTTGAAGATTGAACGATCAATTCACGGTTGTTTGCTCATACCCAACTCCTCCATACTTTTCACGGGAGTCATCAATCCAGCAGTCATCGACTCATCGTTCGATGTTCAGTGGAAGACAGAAAACTATCAGAGGTATTATTGTGATTTATTGTGATAACATTTATTCTTAGACCTTGTGTATGATAACCTTGTTGTTGGTTACATATTGGCGTAAGAATAAAGGATTCTCGAGTCGCCAATCTGTGTTCTGGTTTTTCGCGTTGGTTAACGTAAATTGTTTCTGAAAGTCTTCGAGGGACAGCGTTAGGTCCGGCGTTGAAAGAGCTACTTCCTTCAACGAAGGTATTGATACAGCGATGCTATTCTCCGCTTATTCGTGATATTGCTAGCTCATCTGGTAAATAACGGGACCACCTATATCATAAATTCTGCTGACAAGTTGAAAGTCGGTCTCATATACAACTGGAAATGTCACAAATATGGTGTACTTACGGCGAATTTAAAGTTTTATAAACTTTGAGACACTTTATGAATCATTTACCGATAATTATTGTTTATTCTGCATCTCTTATGTATCACATCAGCACCTTCACAAAAATGCTACTTACCTTCCACAACTAACGTAATCATTCATAATTCCCGCGTGAAATTGACATGTATTTTTTTCAGTCACAGTTTAGATTTGGCGCTATATCTATTTCCTTATTTGTACACTTCATTTTAAATGTTTCTCTCACATTTACCAGTATTCAGCTTATTTCTAAACTAACAAATCATATTATATGTTCCATAAGCTCCAATAAGTGTACATATTTTCGTGCAAGTAAAATTAGCTGGTTTCTGTTCCAGAAATAAAATATTATTATTATAAACATATCACTGATTTCAAAATAACACATCAGTAAACTATAAATCAAGGATTCTGCACACAAAGAAGTAATGTACGAAAATTGACTTCAAGCTTTATTTTTTCCCAGGCACTTATAACCCATCCACCAAAGACCTGGTTTTTTGTTAATGCGAAGACAATACTTCTGTATTTCCTGATGTGTTGCACTCACTGACAATCTGGCAGATTTTTCTAGCTGTGCACAGAAATGATTGTACATAAGTGAAAAGGATGTTTTATACTATTGGGATCAATGTTTATCAAGTGTATGTATAATCTCCAGCGTACATGTAAAACATATATTGCTACCGCCTGAATAATATGGTTCTATTTATGTAACAATTTGATGATGCCTGTAAACTGAAGTCCCTTACGTACTCTGCTATGAGAATAAATTTATTTATTTTAAAAAATAGCCTACGCCTTTATGCATCTAATTACATCCAGTATTACAACGGTATTTCCTATTCACTTGATGTGTGTAGACTGAACAAGTTTTTCGCACATTCTCCCACAAATACCATGGTTTCTAGTGTCAGAAGTGTTAATAAGAGTTGCTTCCCTAATTCCAACACAAATGACGCTCTAAAACATTCCCAGTCGCTGAAACCTTCTTGTGGCTTTGGTCCAGATTTTCAGTCTAGCCTTAATCTTAAAAAAATGTGTAGATATACTGTGTTATCCTCTTATTAACATATTGAATAAATCTTTTTCCAGAAATGTCATGCCGGCCATTTGGAAGGACATTAAATTGTACATTTACTTAATTCATCTACTGCAACATGTATCAGATTTAGACTTATTGCTATTTAACTGTTGAAACATTATTAACTTGTAGACAATCTACGATTTGATATTATATCATACTTGATCGTGCCTGTAAAAATGGCATGCATTTTCATGTAAATTTATATGTTTATATGAGAATATACATTATTATTATTACTTCTCCTTTTCTAAAAACTGTGGAAAAGTTACCCCTGCTTATTTTTTAACCCTCACCTAAAGCCTTTAACGATCCCATACAATTCGCCCAAAAAATAGTAGAGGTACTTTAGATGCATTTGCAGTCTTGCATCATAGCAGTGTCTCCGGCTTAGACAACGGGGCTAAATTTGTCGGCTGCACCTTCCTAGACTACACACATGCTTTGGACCTAGTACCCGGAGATATTCTGTTACAAAAGCTTGCTGAAACTGAAAATGAGTTTTGGGCTGCCAAAGTAAAATAAAAGTGGGCATCCTGAGAACTTTCTTGGTGGAAAAATCGTCTCCTAGCCGTAAAAGGTGAACATACCCCAGTCTCAAAGATAGCGTTTAGACGTATTTATCCTACCACCTCAAATGGCTCACTATCTGTAACCGCTTAAAAAGGAAAAATAAATTTACCGATGACAATGTGCTCATGACATCTAGATGCTGTGATGCATCAAGAGGAAAAAGCTATATCCTTACCTGGCGCCGGGTTCAGGGTGATCAAGAATGCTCTGACCCCGGGTGGAGGCTCACCATTGCACCTCGGTGGGTTGAAACTCGCGACGGACCCTAATCGGGTGCGCTCGGGCGTGCAGTTTTGTCAGTGGGGAGCGGTCCTCCCTCTATTTTTAAAGGAGGGAGGGTGGCGTTAGCTGATCAGTAGATATGGTGGTGGTCACTAAGGTGAATCGCCCCATTCTGCAGGAACAGCAATATACAAATTAAAGGCTCGAGATATTTCTGATTTTTATGAGGGCTTAGATCTTTATCTTGAAAAAGATAATAGTGAACGCCTTGACAGATAATGCTTCTACCTTTAAATATATACCATTCGCTCAGCCTATTGTTGAGATGCGACCACGTGGGATCTGCACAGATTTATGGGGCATCTTATGAATTAACTTGCTATCCATTGTCAGATCTTTAAATACCACTTCACAATATCTTGTCTCACTTATTTTCTAATAACGTCTTTACTTGATCCTCATTATATCCCATTAAACCTAACATTTTATAGCTCTTCATGAATTTGATTCGACTTATTCTATTCCTATTCTCTGGAGGGTACGGTTGTGCACCAAATAGAAAAAAAGACATGAAATAAAGACAACTGGCTTGAAAATAATTGTATTAAAGCCAAAAGTGAACGCATGATAGTATAAAATATATTGGTTTCATTATACATTGCAAATGAACGTTGTCGGCCTAAGGATTAATTACTTCCCCATTCTGTTTTCTATATAAATGTGTTTATTAATGATATATTTCACTCACTTAATCTATTACACTTTAATGTTACACCACAGCACTTTAATTTTTCTAAAACAGCTTCCAATTCCTTGTAAACGTTGTACTTACCTCAATATTGGTTGATTATCGTATGCCTACAACCACGGGATGAAAACGAAACGAAGTCGATTTTCCCGCTCAACCTGGAGGACAATTGTACAATTCAATAACTATACAGCCTAGTTCAGACAATGTGTATTTATATATATATCAAATATTTAACTGTTGAAACATTATTAACTTGTAGACAATTTAAGATTTGACATTATATCATCCTTGATCGTGCCTGTAAAAATGGCATGCATTTTCATGTAAATTTATGTTTATATGAAAATAAATTATTATTATTATTATTATTATAAGGTTATGACAGTTATTAATACATTAATCCGCAACACAGCGACTACGGTTCTCAGTCACATGCTATCTATTCGTCTAGTATATATATAGATAGTAATATATATATATTAGCCATACTGACTCGAAGATTGTTTCATGCTGTAAACATGAACGTGAATGACATTGTTTATCCAGATTACTACGTATGAAGTAATCAATTCAGCCAAAAACAATAGTGGCAAACGACGAGTGAATTGGAAACAACACCTTCTGCCAACCAAACACATTCATGTGCATGAATTCCAAAACTTCTAATCAGTACTATTTCATTTACACCTGGAAACAACTATTAAAACTGAAACCACGCATGGATGCAATGTATGAAACAATTACAATGAAATGAATGAACTGATCTGGTGATAAAAACTACAAACAAACGAAATAACTAACTCTAACAGCAACGGAAACAAAAGTGAGGTGAAATGAAACATTTGTGAACATTTGTACAACGAGAATTTGAAGGATTATCTTGGAATCATGTAGATGTAGTGTCCAACATTTGTTAAAGCCATGGACGTAATGTTTAGAAGCAGACACTATATCTATTTAGGTGGAACTCATAGGTCTCTGCAAGTAAAGGTTTCAGAGCATATTCTTAAATTGCTTTAGAAGCAGATTGAAAACCCAGAAACCATTGTTGGTGAGAACTTGAGACCTAGTTCCTCTTTTGCGAAACATTTTGTAGAGACAGCACATGAAAATGACGTTCACACATCCTTTAAACCTATCTGTAAAACGTGTTTGGCGCCTATCCTAAATTTTGGGAAGCCCTTGCAATTAGAACTAAACTAAACTACCTTTATGTTTATAATAATATATATTTCATATATGGGTAAGTTTACAAGAAATTCATGCCATTTTTGCAGGCACGATCAGTAATGTTATAAATTACAACCCTGAAGTATCATAAATTAATACTTTTTTCAAAAGTTTAAATTGTTCATTTATTGTGCAAGCTATCAGAGCAGGTTCTTATAAATGTTAAATTGTCAACCGCTTGTTAAGGCCACCATCAAAGTTGAGCGACAACCCAAACTTCGTTCCATTTCCTCATGATATTATGGCTCATCGATAAACGACATATATTTGAGCGAGTGCTATGCCCCTACTTGATTGAATGCTACTTCAGGTAGAGAGTAAAATCCTGTGCAGCTGCAAAATGGTATAAAATGCAATCATGAATAATACATTATTGGAAGTATATTTACAAGAAAAACACAAGAATAAGCTATACAGTACTTGAAATGATAGTACACATTTGCAATGTTTGATGCTAAACATACTGGTCCTCCCACGGAAAACGACGACGTTTTTTATGAAAATAAAGTTATTCTCAAACATGACTGCTTTTGTTATGTTTTTCATCATCACAGCAAGCGAACTTTATGCGAGAGAAGAGTGTGAGTGAGAAGAAACAATTCGTCATCACACTATACCTACCTTATTATTAATAATATAATATTAATAATATATATTTCTTCCTGTTTATGCAGAAACATACCAATTGTACAGGCATGGATAAGTTATTATATAAATTACACAAAATTAAATGTATAATGGATTTGCAGTTTGGTTGTTCTTTCTGACATCAAAGTCAGTCGGAACAGTCTGCTATAAAGTCTGTTTGTGTAGCACATAAAGAGATATAGAAATATTGTCTTCGCATTAACAAAAAACCCAGACATCAGATGAATGTAATACAAATATATGGGAAAAATAAAGCTTGAAGTCAATTCTCTTATATGACTTTGTCGTGAACAGCACCCTTGGCTTAAAGTTTATTGATGTATTATGTTGAGATCAGTGATATATTTATTCCATTTTTTCAGTAGTCTTATCGTAGTTTTATAACAGGAAAGAAATTTGATCGTGGATACGAAAACTAGATAAGGTCATGTTGGGTTGTTTTACTGCATCAAGTAGTGCCGAGGTCGATTCCAGAATTCTCCATTTGCTCCATTTGTGTCTGCATGGCGGACTGTATTCGTAAGTTGAGTAAAATGTTAAAAACTGTTTGAAAACCAGTTGCTTCTTCATTTCAGATCATGAATACTCATTTACAGCATGTTCGCCAGTGTCTTCAAATGGTAGAATTGGATCGTTCATGGAATTTGAGTGGTTATGAGATAGACGGTTTGGAATTAATCCTCATTTCAGTTTAGATGCAGGGTTGTTCGACCTCGACCAGAAGACGAATAGGAGCAGCAAAATACCAGAAAGAGAAGTATGTGAACATGTATACTCTGTTTTGATACCAGCCAGGATAGTTGTACTATTACCACTGTTATTTGGTTTAGTGATCCTCATTGTCATTTTGACCCTCAGTGTGTCCTTTGAACTTGACCTAAGTCTATTTTCTCACCACTTAACTCTTTGTTAATTTCATATATATTCCTATGACAAGGTCGTGTGTGATAAGTTCGTTCGAAATGTAGGGCGCAAATACATTACACGATGCAGACAAATAACGTCTTCTTATTGCCTTGTATAAATATCCGGTTGTGTCAAAATTAGTGACTGATGTAATCCCACACTGATATAAAATACTAGTAATTTCTTACTGTGTCAACTCGTTGTTATATTAAGTGTGACATTCGTGTATACGTCCTGTGAACCCTTGTTTTTGTCTTTTAGCTACTCGGTAACTTCGGTGACCTCACGGGGTTCCTTGTTAATGAAAGCTGTTTCCAGTATTGTTGATTTTGCATTTTATGTTAAATAACTAATAAATTTGAACTCTTGCGCTGCAGGTGTTCAGTTTCTGCGTGAATCATTTTTCCTTAATATTTTGGAAATTAGCCGCTCTCCTCACATTATCCAGTTATCCATAGTCAACAAGGATTGTATTGTATCAACTGGAACAACATATAGCATTCACTCGTGAAATCGTCGTCAAGAATATTCGGATACCCTATCTAACCACGTGGAACTCAGGACTTTATCCACAGCAAACTATGTAAAGGAAAGTCTGACTTTTTATTTTTGCAATATACATCTGTTTATCGTTGTTGTTTTGATACTTCGATAATACAGCTATCTTATTTTTATATCCTCAAGACTCTTTTTCCGGAAATTGTGAAGTTTCTTATTTCTGTAATGGTTAAGTCTATCAAATGTGTAAGTACCGTTAAGAGACTGAGTTCTAATACTAGCCAGCCATCTGAAGGCCTTAGCTCCGTTGACAATTCTACACTTTTTACACCAGCCACACCCAGAGTTATGATATCTGATATCATGGAGGAATTGACAGAGAATGCGGCTTGTAGCAAAAATGATTTACTGACACTTCAGAAGTCAATAGCAGAACTACAGAGCAAGTTTGACAGCATTATGCCTCTCACGCAACTGTGTGACCCGTCACAAAACATCTGTTTTGAATCACTCATCAAATCCGAGCGCATAATTGACTATTTGGCTGAAGAAGCTGTTAAGAGGATTATGTCTTCACATAACGTCTTGGTCTATAACATTCCAGACAGAGAGCCGATCGCCAAACTTAAGAATTCGTGTCTAAAGGCTTGTAATATGTCGTTGACAGAATGTCAGGTTTTGCGTCTTCGTAAGAAATCTGCAAACCACCCGTGTCCTGTGCTTTTCAAGCTTAAGTCTACTGAAGAAGCCAGGAATTTTCTGAAATCCGGTAAGACAATAGGCTCTTCAACACCATACACTAACATTAGGGCTGCACCTGATTTGACACCATGCCAAAGACGATGCCGATCAGGAACACTGAACGCTGATAACTCTAATGGGATAACTGTAGATGATGTTCCGTGCGTTATTCCGTCTGGTGAAATACCTGATCACGGCATGCAACAGACATTTTCGCAGGCAGTGGCTAATGTTAGCCAAGCATTATACAACGATATTGATGCTGACACTGAAATGTTGGACATAGATGAGCCAACGGGAAATAATGTTGAAATACATCGTTTTCACACTGACGCGAAAGTCAAGACATCGAAACCGTCAAAACCCATCCCACTGGTGGTCCAACCATTGCCTTATAAGTCAGTTACTCCTCAGTCTGACAATCCACACTCTGTGAAGCACCAGTCGAATGTAGCTACCCAAGTTGGCAAGTTTTCTGGGCGTTATGACAAACGTGTTGCGTACGTTGTCTGACTAAACTGCTGCACACATATATTCTATGTATTTCTTCGTTCTTATTGATGTGCGCAGACGTTGTGGCTACTCGACGCCCACAACGTAAATCAAAAGGCACTTGCGAAGATTACGAATGTGTATTACAGTAGTAGTCAAATTCGAAATTGTGTCAAGGTAATATTCAACAGTAAATTGACAAATGTTTGCGAAGTACATATAAAATCGGTCTGTATACACATATAATACAAGTATACAAATTAGATTAAAAAGCATGTTTACAGTTGGTATAGGGGTACTACATAATTCCCCCACCAGAACACTGAAATATATAAAAAACACATTTAAGTGTTCGAAAATAACATGCGTCAGCGTAATACGTAGCAGCGATAGTACACAGAAGGCGATTTATTAAGCTGAAAAATGAGCAGTTTAAAGCGGTTAATAATGTCGATAATAAATGCGATAATCTAGGGAAAGTGGAATTCCTAATCGTAATAGAATATATAAGGAACGATAAAATTGTCCGGGGATCTGTAGTCGGTAGACGAAAACGATACGTGAATAATATACGAGATGTGATTAAATGTAATAATATAGGAAATATCGATGTTAAAATAATAGTGACGTGATTTATGTATGAAAATATTAATCAGTTAAATGAGTAATCAAATGACAATTACGAATAAAGATAATAAAAATGAAAATTCATAGTAAGTTATATTTCGATGACTTGCACGTAACGTTTAGGCCAATGGACTCGTCTACCAGATCGTGTTGTTTTCGCAGGCTTCTCTGTCGACGTTGAAGCTTGTGTGGATGTAGGTGTTGGCACGTCGTTCAGCTGGTTCTTATCGTTGACTTCGAAATCGTCGAGGAACGCTGGTTTGACTCTGTCGATACTGATGGCTTCTGTTTTATTCAATCTTTCTATCGTGATAACTTTCGCGTTTCTGTTTAGAACTTTGAATGGGCCATCATAAGCGGGTTGAAGTGGTCGTTGTACACCTTCTCTCCTGACGAAGACGTGAGTACAATCTGTCAGTTGTGACGGGATGTATGACGCTCGTTCCTGCTGACGTGGAAGTGATATCTTTAGCTCGTTCATGTGTCGTTTTAGCTGGTGCACGTAACCAGTCATATCGTGTGGAACTTCGTTACCCGGGGTGAAAAATTCTCCTGGTAATCGTAATGTTGTTCCATAGACTAGTTCGGAAACACAGCAGCCAATATCTTTCTTTATAGTAGCTCGTATACCAAGTAATACTAGTGGAAGTTTGGTTGACCAATCGTTTTGAGTCAAAGAAGCAGCGAGTGCAGCTTTGAGTTGTCGATGAAATCGTTCGACCATACCGTTGGAACTAGGATGATACGCTGTCGTTCGTATTCGTTTAATGCCTAGTAATTCAGTTAGTTGGTCAAACAGTCGGCTTTCAAACTGGGCACCTCTGTCTGTAGTGATAATTGATGGGACACCAAAGTTGGCTATCCAGTTTTCGACTAAAGCTTTAGCTACCGTTTCAGCTGAGACGTCGATTAATGGAACTGCTATTGGCCAACGAGTAAATCTGTCAATGCAGGTTAGAATATAGTTGAAACCATTGGAAGGAGGCAGTGGACCAACTATGTCTACATGTACATGGTCAAATCTAGAGTCGGGGTTAGGGAAGCGACCAAGTGGTGCTTTGGTGTGCCGGTTGATTTTGACTCTTTGACAAGACAAGCAATTTCGTGTCCACTTCTTAACGTCGCTGTTAATGTTTGGCCAGATAAATCTTTCTCTTAGTAGCTTGGTAGTAGCGCTAACACCAGGATGCGACAAGTTATGTAACTTCTCGAATACTGTATGTCTCATAGCTATTGGAACGAAAGGTCGATATTTACCTGTAGAGGTGTCGCAGATAACTTTTGTCGTGCCGAAAGGAATTGCCTCGAGGTTTAGAGATGTTGTTTTAGAAGACATGATCTTTTTGAGTTCGGCGTCATCTCGTTGTAAGTTTGAGAGATGTTCGTAGTCGATGTCTGGGCATACAATGTTATCAATGTGCATACGTGATAAAGCGTCTGCCACTTCATTGTTTTTACCCTTTATGTGTCGCAGATCGGAGGTGAACTGGGATATAAACTCGAGATGTCGTAGTTCACGTGGAGAGTAGTTATCCTGTTTTGCTGATAAGGCTTTCGTTAGAGCCTTGTGGTCTGTAAAGACAGTAAAAGGTGTACCTTCCAGCATATGTCGAAAGTGCTTGATTGCTAAATAAACAGCTAATAACTCTCTACCAAAGGTGCTATATCGACATTGAGTAGGATTCAGTCGTTTCGAAAAGAATGCAAGGGGTTGCCATTCGCCATGTACCTGCTGTTGTAAAACTGCCCCAATGGCGACATCTGAAGCATCTGTCATGAGAGAAAGGGGGGCGTCATTTTGGCGTCTGACTAAGAGCGTCTTGTCATTTAACGATTGTTTAACAGCTTCGAATGCTTTAACAGCTTCTGCAGGCAAATGGAATGAACGACTATGTCCACGTAAGCAGTCGGTCAACGGTTGCAAAACTCTAGCACAGTTCGGGATAAAACGCCGGTAAAAATTGACTAGACCCAAAAATCGCCGTAATTTCTTGAAAGAATCTGGTAATGGATAGTCTTTGATGGCTTGTACATCGTCGGGGACTGGTCTAATTCCTTGATTGTCAATCAAGTAACCGAGGAATTTCAGTGATTTCTTACCAAATTTGCATTCATCTAAATTGCAATTCTTAACAACTTCTATCAGAATATTAACTCAATTCACGACGTCATTGCACCCGAGAAGATGCTTAACTTCAGATTCCCCCAAGGTGATTATATTCCGACATCGTTTAGAAGAAGTCTACGAAAGCACTAAATAAAATACTACAGATATCATGACTTATCGTCATTAATTGCCATAACGTCCCTTAACAGTAGAATTGAAGAGTTGAGAAATATAGGCCTCAGAAACAAAGAAATGCAGGCCATTCATGCACCGCATAACTCAGGAGAAATAGCCAAACTTTTTAAAAGTAGGTTGACGAACTCCAAAACACCCTATCCGAAAATAATATACTTAGACGGCATTGCTTACGAAAATAATGAGGCGATATGTGAACTGTTTAGCAAGCACTTCGCCAGATTATACACCTTAGAGAACGATGAGGTCGTGGATTTCCCACGTAAAACAGACCAACGTTTAAGTGACATAATTTTCACCACACATGAGATCGATAAAGCTGTCGCAAATCTTAAGCTTAGTAACACTACTGGTCCAGACGGTACATCTTCCGTTCTGCTGAAAAAAGGTGGTAATGACATGAGTTTACTCTTTCTCAAGTTATACTCAATTTCATTAGGCGATGGGACATACCCTAATTGCTGGAAGAAGTCTTATATTGTACCTATCCACAAATACGGGCCTATAGCTGATATCAACAACTACCGCCCCATCAACATCACGTCTGTAGTTTCACGTGTAATGGAAAAGATAGTTAAGACTCAAATCATTCAGTACTTGCTGTCAAATGACCTACTATCCCCATCGCAATACGGTTTCTTAAATAGAAGGTCATGCATAACCTGCCACTTAGATTATATTGACTGCATTACACAAAGCATTGATAATAGGCGTTCGGTAACAACATTGTCTCTCGATGTCAATGGAGTTGAAGATTGAACGATCAATTCATGGTTGTTTGCTCAAAATCAACTTTTCCAATTTTCGCGGAGGCATCAATACGACAGTCATCGTCTCACCGGTCGCTGTTCAGAAAGAAGTCAGGAGACAACCATCAGAAGTAATCTTGTGATTTATTATTGTAATATTTGTTCACAGACCCTAGTAAAAACATTATTTTATATGTTGGTGTAACAATAAAGAATTCTCGAGTGGCCAATCGGTCTTTTGGTTTTTTCGTCCGTTATTACCAAGCGTTTCTGAAAAACTCCAAGGAACAGCGTGGGCCCGAGCGCAGGAAGAGCTGGGCATTAACGGTTTATGAGACGTGGCTGACAATCTACGTTAGCAAGGCATTCGATGAAGTCCCACATATCACAATCCTAACAAAACTCCAATCCTACGGAATAACCGGAAAGCATCTCTAATGCAGGAACAGCAATATACAATTAGACTGCTCGAGATTTTCATGATTTTTATGAGGGCTTAGATCTTTATCTTGAAAAAGATAATAATGAACACCTAGACAGATCATGCTTCTACCTTCAAATATATACCAATCGCTCAGCCTATTGTTGAGATGCGACCACGCGGGATCTGCACAGATTTATGGGGCATCTTATAAACTAACTTGCTGTCCATTGTCGGATCTTTAAATACCACTTCACAATGTCTCATCTCATTCATTTTCTAATAACGTCTTTACTTGATCCTCATTATATCCCATTAAACCTAACATTTTATAGCTCTTCATGAATTTGATTCGACTTATTCTATTCCTATTCTCTGTAGGGTACGGTTGTGCACCAAATAGACAAAAAGACATGAAATAAAAACGACTGGCTTGAAAATAATTGTATTAAAGCCAAAAGTGGAGATCATGATAGTGCAAACTGTACAGGAAGCATTATACATTGCAAATGAACGTTGTCAGCCTAGGGAGTTTCCTTCATTAATGCATTTATTGGTGATACTTGCACTTACCTATTTCATTACACTTTATTGATTCATCTTAGCACTTTTACCTTTCTAAAACAGCTTCCAATCCCTTGTAAACTTTGTGCTTACCTCAATATTGGTTGGTTATCGTATGCTTACAACCACGGGATGAAAACGAAACGAAGTCGATTTTCCCGCTCAACCTGGAGGACAATTGTGCAATTCAATAACTATACAGCCTAGTTCAGACAATGAGTTTATTTATATATATATCAAATATTTATCTGTTTAAACATTAATAACTTGTAGACAATCTAGGATTTGATATTATATCATACTTGATCGTGCCTGTGAAAATGGCATGAATTTTCATGTAAATTTATATGTTTATATGAGAATATACATTATTATTATTAATGGATAAGTTCTTTTCTCACAGAAAGGCAGCAATTAGTCAAAATCAACCACCAATTGTCTTCCTCAAAGCCGATAACCATTAGTGTAATACTAGGTAGTGTTCTTGGCCCTATTCTGTTCCTCTTATTTATAAATGACATAGTCTCTGTAATCAAGTATGGCAAGCCATACCTTTTTGCAGATGATCTCAAGATAGTATATGATTATGGGTACGGTGATATGAGCGTCGAAAGCAAGATCTAACAAGACTTAAACGATCTAGGCGATTGGAGCGAAAAGTGGCAACTGACTTTCAACCCAGATAAGTGCGGTATAGCCCACCTTGGACGCTGGAAACCAATAATGTGCCTATATATGTACGGTAAGCTCCTCTCAAAACTGAACACAGTCACGGATCTCGGGATAACATACTCAGATTTATCCTTTTCCGATCATGCAAACAAGGTTGTGTCTGACTGTAAACGACTTACTGGCTTTGTACTGCGTAACTTCTACACCCAAGAAGCAAGATTAGCTATATATAGGACATGTAACCGTCCCAAACTTGAATATTGTGCTCTCCTATTTAGTAACCTCAGGTCTGTAGACAGAAAAAAATCGAAAGTGTCTAGAGATTCCTCACGAAACGCATAATAGGGTTCGACCAACAAATGGAATATGTTGACAGGTGTGTACGTCTGAAATTAGAGCCTCTGTGGTTAAGGAGGGTGAAGTGCAACCTATTTCTACTCTTCAAAGTCATTAGGAAACATTGCTACAGTAACTCATCCATAACGTGGGAAAATATTAAATCATATCAGCTGCGAAACCACGACTACCTTGTCGAGGTGGCTACCCACAGAAAATCCATTAGGGCAAAATTTTTCACCATAAAATATTGCACTCTTTGGAACCAACCACCACCTGAAATAAGATGTTGTGGAAACCCTGATGGGTTCAAACGGAGCCTAGAAAGACACTTTAACATGTCCACCCTAGCTCGTATAAAAGACCACAACTGTTGGTAGAACGGAAATTGAAGGCCAGTCCAGTCTTCAGTATAGTCATATGCGTATATCTCGACTCTAATACTCACGCAGCGAACGTTAACTAATTAACTGATTTCTATTCTCTATAATTTTCACTAAGTTGTGTTGGTAAAAGTAACACTGGAAATAATTGTAATAGCATCCACACCCTTTAATGTTTTACATATGTATATACTAATATAATAATACTTATTAATCATGCATGTTCAATTCTTAAATTAGATGGTTATTAAAATACTTAAAATATTAATGCATCACACGTTCTCTTGCTTTACCACGCTTGTTTCCCTTATAACACTCAATTATTGAGCCTAGTGTACTATTTGATAAACGAATTATATTACTGATTATACTCTTATCATATATGGTTTGATTTACTATACGCCTCCCTGTAGACTAACTACCATTATCAGTATACACACTGCAGTATTGTTAACCAAATGCCTAAATTTTGTTGGTTCTATGTTAATATCTTTTTCTAATATGTCTAGAAACGTTACTTTGCAATGTCAGATGTTTACTATATATAAGTACACTAAGTCCTGCCAACCGACCTTACCTTCAGTTCATACTACCAAAATTGAACCTTAACTATAGTGTTCTGCTAAAACTCGTTCCACTATTCAAAATACCTATTCGTTTTAATCTTTAAGTTTTTGACTTCTTATAAAGTAATCTGTTCATAACGAAGCATGCATACATATATAATATGTTCATAAAGATGTACGCGGAGACCTATTGGAAGCACTCATTAAGAAAGCTAGGGAGATGGAATATGAGGTACGAACATGTCTGGTACCAAGCAATATATTTGCGGTAGCCATAATAATCATAGTCTCAGAGCCTAACATCAAAAAAGGAGGGAGGCTGGCGCTAGCTGATCAGTAGATATGGTGGTGGTCACTAAGGCGAATCACCCCATTCCGCAGGAACAGCAATATACAATTAGACGGCTCGAGATTTCCATGATTTTTATGAGGGCTTAGATCTTTATCTTGAAAAAGATAATAATGAACACCTAGACAGATCATGCTTCTACCTTCAAATATATACCAATCGCTCAGCCTATTGTTGAGATGCGACCACGTGGGATCTGCACAGATTTATGGGGCATCTTATAAACTAACTTGCTGTCCATTGTCGGATCTTTAAATACCACTTCACAATGTCTCATCTCATTCATTTTCTAATAACGTCTTTACTTGATCCTCATTATATCCCATTAAACCTAACATTTTATAGCTCTTCATGAATTTGATTCGACTTATTCTATTCCTATTCTCTGTAGGGTACGGTTGTGCACCAAATAGACAAAAAGACATGAAATAAAAACGACTGGCTTGAAAATAATTGTATTAAAGCCAAAAGTGGAGATCATGATAGTGCAAACTGTACAGGAAGCATTATACATTGCAAATGAACGTTGTCAGCCTAGGGAGTTTCCTTCATTAATGCATTTATTGGTGATACTTGCACTTACCTATTTCATTACACTTTATTGATTCATCTTAGCACTTTTACCTTTCTAAAACAGCTTCCAATCCCTTGTAAACTTTGTGCTTACCTCAATATTGGTTGGTTATCGTATGCTTACAACCACGGGATGAAAACGAAACGAAGTCGATTTTCCCGCTCAACCTGGAGGACAATTGTGCAATTCAATAACTATACAGCCTAGTTCAGACAATGAGTTTATTTATATATATATCAAATATTTATCTGTTTAAACATTAATAACTTGTAGACAATCTAGGATTTGATATTATATCATACTTGATCGTGCCTGTGAAAATGGCATGAATTTTCATGTAAATTTATATGTTTATATGAGAATATACATTATTATTATTAATGGATAAGTTCTTTTCTCACAGAAAGGCAGCAATTAGTCAAAATCAACCACCAATTGTCTTCCTCAAAGCCGATAACCATTAGTGTAATACTAGGTAGTGTTCTTGGCCCTATTCTGTTCCTCTTATTTATAAATGACATAGTCTCTGTAATCAAGTATGGCAAGCCATACCTTTTTGCAGATGATCTCAAGATAGTATATGATTATGGGTACGGTGATATGAGCGTCGAAAGCAAGATCTAACAAGACTTAAACGATCTAGGCGATTGGAGCGAAAAGTGGCAACTGACTTTCAACCCAGACAAGTGCGGTATAGCCCACCTTGGACGCTGGAAACCAATAATGTGCCTATATATGTACGGTAAGCTCCTCTCAAAACTGAACACAGTCACAGATCTCGGGATAACATACTCAGATTTATCCTTTTCCGATCATGCAAACAAGGTTGTGTCTGACTGTAAACGACTTACTGGCTTTGTACTGCGTAACTTCTACACCCAAGAAGCAAGATTAGCTATATATAGGACATGTAACCGTCCCAAACTTGAATATTGTGCTCTCCTATTTAGTAACCTCAGGTCTGTAGACAGAAAAAAATCGAAAGTGTCTAGAGATTCCTCACGAAACGCATAATAGGGTTCGACCAACAAATGGAATATGTTGACAGGTGTGTACGTCTGAAATTAGAGCCTCTGTGGTTAAGGAGGGTGAAGTGCAACCTATTTCTACTCTTCAAAGTCATTAGGAAACATTGCTACAGTAACTCATCCATAACGTGGGAAAATATTAAATCATATCAGCTGCGAAACCACGACTACCTTGTCGAGGTGGCTACCCACAGAAAATCCATTAGGGCAAAATTTTTCACCATAAAATATTGCACTCTTTGGAACCAACCACCACCTGAAATAAGATGTTGTGGAAACCCTGATGGGTTCAAACGGAGCCTAGAAAGACACTTTAACATGTCCACCCTAGCTCGTATAAAAGACCACAACTGTTGGTAGAACGGAAATTGAAGGCCAGTCCAGTCTTCAGTATAGTCATATGCGTATATCTCGACTCTAATACTCACGCAGCGAACGTTAACTAACTAACTGTTTTCTATTCTCTATAATTTTCACTAAGTTGTGTTGGTAAAAGTAACACTGGAAATAATTGTAATAGCATCCACACCCTTTAATGTTTTACATATGTATATACTAATATAATAATACTTATTAATCATGCATGTTCAATTCTTAAATTAGATGGTTATTAAAATACTTAAAATACTAATGCATCACACGTTCTCTTGCTTTACCACGCTTGTTTCCCTTATAACACTCAATTATTGAGCCTAGTGTACTATTTGATAAACGAATTATATTACTGATTATACTCTTATCATATATCGTTTGATTTACTATACGCCTCCCTGTAGACTAACTACCATTATCAGTATACACACTGCAGTATTGTTAACCAAATGCCTAAATTTTGTTGGTTCTATGTTAATATCTTTCTCTAATATGTCTAGAAACGTTACTTTGCAATGTCAGATGTTTACTATATATAAGTACACTAAGTCCTGCCAACCGACCTTACCTTCAGTTCATACTACCAACATTGAACCTTAACTATAGTGTTCTGCTAAAACTCGTTCCACTATTCAAAATACCTATTCGTTTTAATCTTTAAGTTTTTGACTTCTTATAAAGTAATCCGTTCATAAGGAAGCATGCATACATATATAATATGTTCATAAAGATGTACGCGGAGACCTATTGGAAGCACTCATTAAGAAAGCTAGGGAGATGGAATATGAGGTACGAACATGTCTGGTACCAAGCAATATATTTGCGGTAGCCATAATAATCATAGTCTCAGAGTCTAACATCAAAAAAGGAGGGAGGCTGGCGCTAGCTGATCAGTAGATATGGTGGTGGTCACTAAGGCGAATCACCCCATTCCGCAGGAACAGCAATATACAATTAGACGGCTCGAGATTTCCATGATTTTTATGAGGGCTTAGATCTTTATCTTGAAAAAGATAATAATGAACATCTAGACAGATCATGCTTCTACCTTCAAATATATACCAATCGCTCAGCCTATTGTTGAGATGCGACCACGCGGGATCTGCACAGATTTATGGGGCATCTTATAAACTAACTTGCTGTCCATTGTCGGATCTTTAAATACCACTTCACAATGTCTCATCTCATTCATTTTCTAATAACGTCTTTACTTGATCCTCATTATATCCCATTAAACCTAACATTTTATAGCTCTTCATGAATTTGATTCGACTTATTCTATTCCTATTCTCTGTAGGGTACGGTTGTGCACCAAATAGACAAAAAGACATGAAATAAAAACGACTGGCTTGAAAATAATTGTATTAAAGCCAAAAGTGGAGATCATGATAGTGCAAACTGTACAGGAAGCATTATACATTGCAAATGAACGTTGTCAGCCTAGGGAGTTTCCTTCATTAATGCATTTATTGGTGATACTTGCACTTACCTATTTCATTACACTTTATTGATTCATCTTAGCACTTTTACCTTTCTAAAACAGCTTCCAATCCCTTGTAAACTTTGTGCTTACCTCAATATTGGTTGGTTATCGTATGCTTACAACCACGGGATGAAAACGAAACGAAGTCGATTTTCCCGCTCAACCTGGAGGACAATTGTGCAATTCAATAACTATACAGCCTAGTTCAGACAATGAGTTTATTTATATATATATCAAATATTTATCTGTTTAAACATTAATAACTTGTAGACAATCTAGGATTTGATATTATATCATACTTGATCGTGCCTGTGAAAATGGCATGAATTTTCATGTAAATTTATATGTTTATATGAGAATATACATTATTATTATTAATGGATAAGTTCTTTTCTCACAGAAAGGCAGCAATTAGTCAAAATCAACCACCAATTGTCTTCCTCAAAGCCGATAACCATTAGTGTAATACTAGGTAGTGTTCTTGGCCCTATTCTGTTCCTCTTATTTATAAATGACATAGTCTCTGTAATCAAGTATGGCAAGCCATACCTTTTTGCAGATGATCTCAAGATAGTATATGATTATGGGTACGGTGATATGAGCGTCGAAAGCAAGATCTAACAAGACTTAAACGATCTAGGCGATTGGAGCGAAAAGTGGCAACTGACTTTCAACCCAGATAAGTGCGGTATAGCCCACCTTGGACGCTGGAAACCAATAATGTGCCTATATATGTACGGTAAGCTCCTCTCAAAACTGAACACAGTCACAGATCTCGGGATAACATACTCAGATTTATCCTTTTCCGATCATGCAAACAAGGTTGTGTCTGACTGTAAACGACTTACTGGCTTTGTACTGCGTAACTTCTACACCCAAGAAGCAAGATTAGCTATATATAGGACATGTAACCGTCCCAAACTTGAATATTGTGCTCTCCTATTTAGTAACCTCAGGTCTGTAGACAGAAAAAAATCGAAAGTGTCTAGAGATTCCTCACGAAACGCATAATAGGGTTCGACCAACAAATGGAATATGTTGACAGGTGTGTACGTCTGAAATTAGAGCCTCTGTGGTTAAGGAGGGTGAAGTGCAACCTATTTCTACTCTTCAAAGTCATTAGGAAACATTGCTACAGTAACTCATCCATAACGTGGGAAAATATTAAATCATATCAGCTGCGAAACCACGACTACCTTGTCGAGGTGGCTACCCACAGAAAATCCATTAGGGCAAAATTTTTCACCATAAAATATTGCACTCTTTGGAACCAACCACCACCTGAAATAAGATGTTGTGGAAACCCTGATGGGTTCAAACGGAGCCTAGAAAGACACTTTAACATGTCCACCCTAGCTCGTATAAAAGACCACAACTGTTGGTAGAACGGAAATTGAAGGCCAGTCCAGTCTTCAGTATAGTCATATGCGTATATCTCGACTCTAATACTCACGCAGCGAACGTTAACTAATTAACTGTTTTCTATTCTCTATAATTTTCACTAAGTTGTGTTGGTAAAAGTAACACTGGAAATAATTGTAATAGCATCCACACCCTTTAATGTTTTACATATGTATATACTAATATAATAATACTTATTAATCATGCATGTTCAATTCTTAAATTAGATGGTTATTAAAATACTTAAAATACTAATGCATCACACGTTCTCTTGCTTTACCACGCTTGTTTCCCTTATAACACTCAATTATTGAGCCTAGTGTACTATTTGATAAACGAATTATATTACTGATTATACTCTTATCATATATGGTTTGATTTACTATACGCCTCCCTGTAGACTAACTACCATTATCAGTATACACACTGCAGTATTGTTAACCAAATGCCTAAATTTTGTTGGTTCTATGTTAATATCTTTCTCTAATATGTCTAGAAACGTTACTTTGCAATGTCAGATGTTTACTATATATAAGTACACTAAGTCCTGCCAACCGACCTTACCTTCAGTTCATACTACCAACATTGAACCTTAACTATAGTGTTCTGCTAAAACTCGTTCCACTATTCAAAATACCTATTCGTTTTAATCTTTAAGTTTTTGACTTCTTATAAAGTAATCCGTTCATAAGGAAGCATGCATACATATATAATATGTTCATAAAGATGTACGCGGAGACCTATTGGAAGCACTCATTAAGAAAGCTAGGGAGATGGAATATGAGGTACGAACATGTCTGGTACCAAGCAATATATTTGCGGTAGCCATAATAATCATAGTCTCAGAGTCTAACATCAAAAAAGGAGGGAGGCTGGCGCTAGCTGATCAGTAGATATGGTGGTGGTCACTAAGGCGAATCACCCCATTCCGCAGGAACAGCAATATACAATTAGACGGCTCGAGATTTCCATGATTTTTATGAGGGCTTAGATCTTTATCTTGAAAAAGATAATAATGAACACCTAGACAGATCATGCTTCTACCTTCAAATATATACCAATCGCTCAGCCTATTGTTGAGATGCGACCACGCGGGATCTGCACAGATTTATGGGGCATCTTATAAACTAACTTGCTGTCCATTGTCGGATCTTTAAATACCACTTCACAATGTCTCATCTCATTCATTTTCTAATAACGTCTTTACTTGATCCTCATTATATCCCATTAAACCTAACATTTTATAGCTCTTCATGAATTTGATTCGACTTATTCTATTCCTATTCTCTGTAGGGTGCGGTTGTGCACCAAATAGACAAAAAGACATGAAATAAAAACGACTGGCTTGAAAATAATTGTATTAAAGCCAAAAGTGGAGATCATGATAGTGCAAACTGTACAGGAAGCATTATACATTGCAAATGAACGTTGTCAGCCTAGGGAGTTTCCTTCATTAATGCATTTATTGGTGATACTTGCACTTACCTATTTCATTACACTTTATTGATTCATCTTAGCACTTTTACCTTTCTAAAACAGCTTCCAATCCCTTGTAAACTTTGTGCTTACCTCAATATTGGTTGGTTATCGTATGCTTACAACCACGGGATGAAAACGAAACGAAGTCGATTTTCCCGCTCAACCTGGAGGACAATTGTGCAATTCAATAACTATACAGCCTAGTTCAGACAATGAGTTTATTTATATATATATCAAATATTTATCTGTTTAAACATTAATAACTTGTAGACAATCTAGGATTTGATATTATATCATACTTGATCGTGCCTGTGAAAATGGCATGAATTTTCATGTAAATTTATATGTTTATATGAGAATATACATTATTATTATTAATGGATAAGTTCTTTTCTCACAGAAAGGCAGCAATTAGTCAAAATCAACCACCAATTGTCTTCCTCAAAGCCGATAACCATTAGTGTAATACTAGGTAGTGTTCTTGGCCCTATTCTGTTCCTCTTATTTATAAATGACATAGTCTCTGTAATCAAGTATGGCAAGCCATACCTTTTTGCAGATGATCTCAAGATAGTATATGATTATGGGTACGGTGATATGAGCGTCGAAAGCAAGATCTAACAAGACTTAAACGATCTAGGCGATTGGAGCGAAAAGTGGCAACTGACTTTCAACCCAGACAAGTGCGGTATAGCCCACCTTGGACGCTGGAAACCAATAATGTGCCTATATATGTACGGTAAGCTCCTCTCAAAACTGAACACAGTCACAGATCTCGGGATAACATACTCAGATTTATCCTTTTCCGATCATGCAAACAAGGTTGTGTCTGACTGTAAACGACTTACTGGCTTTGTACTGCGTAACTTCTACACCCAAGAAGCAAGATTAGCTATATATAGGACATGTAACCGTCCCAAACTTGAATATTGTGCTCTCCTATTTAGTAACCTCAGGTCTGTAGACAGAAAAAAATCGAAAGTGTCTAGAGATTCCTCACGAAACGCATAATAGGGTTCGACCAACAAATGGAATATGTTGACAGGTGTGTACGTCTGAAATTAGAGCCTCTGTGGTTAAGGAGGGTGAAGTGCAACCTATTTCTACTCTTCAAAGTCATTAGGAAACATTGCTACAGTAACTCATCCATAACGTGGGAAAATATTAAATCATATCAGCTGCGAAACCACGACTACCTTGTCGAGGTGGCTACCCACAGAAAATCCATTAGGGCAAAATTTTTCACCATAAAATATTGCACTCTTTGGAACCAACCACCACCTGAAATAAGATGTTGTGGAAACCCTGATGGGTTCAAACGGAGCCTAGAAAGACACTTTAACATGTCCACCCTAGCTCGTATAAAAGACCACAACTGTTGGTAGAACGGAAATTGAAGGCCAGTCCAGTCTTCAGTATAGTCATATGCGTATATCTCGACTCTAATACTCACGCAGCGAACGTTAACTAATTAACTGTTTTCTATTCTCTATAATTTTCACTAAGTTGTGTTGGTAAAAGTAACACTGGAAATAATTGTAATAGCATCCACACCCTTTAATGTTTTACATATGTATATACTAATATAATAATACTTATTAATCATGCATGTTCAATTCTTAAATTAGATGGTTATTAAAATACTTAAAATACTAATGCATCACACGTTCTCTTGCTTTACCACGCTTGTTTCCCTTATAACACTCAATTATTGAGCCTAGTGTACTATTTGATAAACGAATTATATTACTGATTATACTCTTATCATATATGGTTTGATTTACTATACGCCTCCCTGTAGACTAACTACCATTATCAGTATACACACTGCAGTATTGTTAACCAAATGCCTAAATTTTGTTGGTTCTATGTTAATATCTTTCTCTAATATGTCTAGAAACGTTACTTTGCAATGTCAGATGTTTACTATATATAAGTACACTAAGTCCTGCCAACCGACCTTACCTTCAGTTCATACTACCAACATTGAACCTTAACTATAGTGTTCTGCTAAAACTCGTTCCACTATTCAAAATACCTATTCGTTTTAATCTTTAAGTTTTTGACTTCTTATAAAGTAATCCGTTCATAAGGAAGCATGCATACATATATAATATGTTCATAAAGATGTACGCGGAGACCTATTGGAAGCACTCATTAAGAAAGCTAGGGAGATGGAATATGAGGTACGAACATGTCTGGTACCAAGCAATATATTTGCGGTAGCCATAATAATCATAGTCTCAGAGTCTAACATCAAAAAAGGAGGGAGGCTGGCGCTAGCTGATCAGTAGATATGGTGGTGGTCACTAAGGCGAATCACCCCATTCCGCAGGAACAGCAATATACAATTAGACGGCTCGAGATTTCCATGATTTTTATGAGGGCTTAGATCTTTATCTTGAAAAAGATAATAATGAACACCTAGACAGATCATGCTTCTACCTTCAAATATATACCAATCGCTCAGCCTATTGTTGAGATGCGACCACGCGGGATCTGCACAGATTTATGGGGCATCTTATAAACTAACTTGCTGTCCATTGTCGGATCTTTAAATACCACTTCACAATGTCTCATCTCATTCATTTTCTAATAACGTCTTTACTTGATCCTCATTATATCCCATTAAACCTAACATTTTATAGCTCTTCATGAATTTGATTCGACTTATTCTATTCCTATTCTCTGTAGGGTGCGGTTGTGCACCAAATGCAGAAAAAGATATAAAATAAAAAGAAACCGGCATTCGGAAAATTGTATTAAAACCAAAAGTGGAGATCATGATAGTACGAACTAAATTGATATTATTATACATTGCAAATGAACCTTGTCGGCCTAAGGATTAATTACTTCCCCATTCTGTTTTCTATACAGATGTGTTTATTATTGATATATTTCACTCAATCTATTACACTTTAATGTTTCACCTTAGCACTTTAACTTTTCTAAAACAGCTTCCAATCCCTTGTAAACTTTGTGCTTACCTCAATATTGGTTGGTTATCGTATGCTTACAACCACGGGATGAAAACGAAACGAAGTCGATTTTCACGCTCAACCTGGAGGGCAACTGTACAATTGAATTACTATGCGGTCTGGTTCAGACAATGGGTGTAATTATATATATGTATCAAATATTTATTTGTTTAAACATTATTAACTTGTAGACAATCTACGATTTGACATTATAACATACTTGATCGTGCCTGTGAAAATGGCATGCATTTTCATGTATATTTATGTTAATATGAAAATAAAATTATTATTATTATTCTTCCCAAAGAGAATATTTTACTTGTTGTACTTAATATTCCCTTTTGCGAATACTGTGTGATATTGAGTTTTGGAGATTAGGGTCATATGTTATATCGATTAGTGTATTTGGAAGAGATGTTTGCCTTTGAGTTATAATGTTGTTAATGTGCAGCACATTCTTGTTCTTGTGATAAATTTGTTAGCAGTTATTATTATTGGTAACCATGTGCTGGGATGATGGTATATAACGAAGCATACTGATGTAGCAGTCAGAGGTTAGAACTATCTGTTAGGATTGAAACAGGTGCTTATGTTAGGGAAAATTGATGCTTCGAGAATCCAAACATCAAGCAAGTGATAAATTTATTAACATCGTTTGCATGCAAACAGCTAAAGTTATATATTTAGGAGTAGTCGTAACTTGTTGGTAGTCTAAGGGATATTTTGTTTCATAGAAACAAATGTGGGACAGTATAACTGAATTCATGAATAAGCAATGTCAACTTGCCAGTATACATATATTTTGAAGCATAACACAACTGGGCAAAGTATTTCGAAGACAAGAGTAGAGCAGTCTCCTGCTTCAACTAATTTACTGAGTTATTAAATTTGTCTTGTAATTAAGTCTGAAAGTAAACAGCCTGTTGATAGGCTAGGCGATTATCATTATTCAATCAGGATGAAATTATCATACATGCTGAAGGTCATTGGAAGAGTTAGGCAACTGAGGGTCCCTCTCGCCCATCTTATTCAGCCATATTAGATTGGCATTTCCTTGGCCGTTCCTTCACACATCGGTCTAACGTTTATCCTGCAGTTATTCACAACTTATCTTGATACACATTGTTAGTGAATGTTGCATTTCACCTCACTTTTGTTTCCGTTGCTGTTAGAGTTAGTTATTTCGTTTGTTTGTAGTTTTTATCACCAGATCAGTTCATTCATTTCATTGTAATTGTTTCATACATTGCATCCATGCGTGGTTTCAGTTTTAATAGTTGTTTCAGGTGTAAATGAAATAGTACTGATTAGAAGTTTTGGTATTCATGCACATGAATGTGTTTGGTTGGCAGAAGGTGTTGTTTCCAATTCACTCGTCGGTTGCCGCTATTGTTGCGTTAGAATAAGTGTATCTAGGTTCCAGATTATTCATATTTCTTTCTTTTGGATAACTTAGCAACCTTGCGTTTAATTTTAGTCTTGAAATACTAGATAAAAATGGATATCACCAAATGTTTCTTGCGGAAAAGGTTAAACTGTCGCCAAAGTAAGCAAATGTGTTCTCTTCTTTAAGACACTTAGATTTGGAGTTGCCTTTCCTACCACCACAGTACCAGCTGACTCACCAATTAGAGTCACGAAGGAAAACTAAATCTACCGAAGACAGTGGGCTCCTGACTTCTAGATACCGTAGTGTACTGTGAAGGAAGAACTTTATCTAGGGGTTAGTGAAATTGGACGCACGATGTAAATTCAATATTTGCAGCCATAGAACGCACCATTTTACAGTGTACTTCTTTAGTCATGTCAATCAATGAGACGCCAGTTGAATTGTTCCTCAAAATTATGTACATTCTGTAATTGTAGGAAAACTAGCGAACGTACTATGTCATTAAATATATACGAAAATCAATACGGCCAACAGTGGAGGGTCGGTTGAAAGAAATGCCTTCTCGATATGGCTCAGAGTTCCCATGAAGTAACACATGCATACATCTCTACAGGTGCGTCTGTATAATATAAATAAATAAATTTATTCTCATAGCACATTACATGAGGGACGCCAGTTTACAGGCATCATCAAATTGTTACAGACATAGGACCATATTATTCAGTCACAATTTACAGTCGATAGCAAAATATGTTTAACATGTACACTGGAGATTATACATACACTTGATAAATGTTAATCCCAATAGTATAAAACATCCTTTTCACTTATGTACAATCATTTCTGTGCATAGTTAGAAAAATCCGCTAGATTGTCAGTGAGTGCAACACATCAGGAAATACAGAAGTATTGTCTTCGCATTAACAAAAAAACCAGGTCTTTGGTGGATGGGTTATAAGTGCCTGGGAAAAAAATAAAGCTTGAAGTCAATTTTCGTACATTACTTTGTTGTGTGCAGAATCCTTGAATTATAGTTCATTGATGTGTTATTTTGAAATCAGTGATTTGTTTATCTCATTTGATCTGCAATGTCATTGTTGGGAGTAAAATACATAAGCTTTAGACGCATTAATTAATGGATTTCTACTGCTTGTGGGTATTTACTTCTCGTGAGGAAGGTTTTTGAATTTTAGTTGTTCCGACAGGAGTTGTGGATATTAACTGCTCAGCAACATTATGGATATAAGTTCATCACATTATCTTAGGAAAGTTGGGTTGTAGTTGGTGAGGCATATATGATCCGACGAGCGTACATCTGTCCATGTGATGTTGTGGTGAGTTATACCTTTTTCATGTTGTCGGTTTATGTCCATTTTATTCCACTTATTGTGTTGGGTAGAAGTTTTACAAACGAAACTTCTTGTCTGTTTGAGGGTAAGTATCTTAATCGTTAATGTTTTATCTAAAATTATAAATATAGGCAAAAACAACAGGTGTAGTATTTAAGCTTATACATTAAATGGACCTATAATTTCGGAGGCTCTCAGATAGGAACTAGGGTTACTATCGTTTGCAAACTCTTGTAGTTTGTCGTTAAGCACTTTTTTGAAGGAGGCCAATGTACCTGCTTGACGCATTTCCATTGGTAGTTTATTCCATATCTGTGCATACCTAATCAAGTAAAACTTTTGCCTGGTAGCTGTTTTACATTGTTCGATAGCTACTGTACCCTTAGTGTGTCTTAGTTTGTAGCCACTGTCATCTGAAAGTCGAATGCCATTAGTAGAGGTAAAAACTAAGTGGTTTAGAAGCTTATAGTAAAGTGTTAAGTTTAGTCTCAGGCGTCTTAGCCATAGTGTTTCTAATCCTAGGGTGTCACATCTAGTGGAGTAGTTCGCACCATTTTCGGTTCCGAGTAATTTTGACGTGAAGTACCTCTGCACTCCCTCGACTTTCAATTTGTCCTCTATGCGTATACTACTATACATGAATGAACAGTAATCAAATAAAGGACGCACACAAACCTTGTACAACAGAATTCTGGACTCATTTCTGTAAAAGTTCCTGAGTAGAAAGCCGATAAGTCTGCGTGACTTTGACACTTGTTTGGAGATATGTTCAGAAAATGATAAGTCATGTGAGTATTTCAGTCCTAGGTCCAATACAGATTCCAGTCGTAAGAGTGCATGGCCTTGAATTGTCAGGTCAAGTTCTAAATTGTTGCAACCTATGCAGAGCCAGCCACATTTGTCGACATTAAACTGGAGTTGCCAGGTGTCACACCATCTATCCATTTTTTCTAATTCTTGCTGTATGGCGTTTACTGTTATTCCGAGATCTGTGTTCTTGCATTTATAGGTCACTTTTAAGTCATCTGCATATAGTATTGGTTTACCAACACTAAAGCATTCACAGATACTGTTTATATATATTATGAATAGGAGTGGGCCTAATACACTTCCCTGGATTACACCACTACTTACTGGTTTAGGCCTTGAGATTATCGAGCCAACTTTTGTTATCTGACTTCGGCCGCAGAGAAATGATTTTATCCAGCTCAGGAGAGGGTCACATATCCCTAGTGAGCATAACCTGCTGACTAGCAGATTATGGGGGACTCTATCGAAGGCTTTTGTTATATCGAAATATAGCACAATTACTAGTTCTCTGTTGTCCCTGCTTCGTGTAACTTCATTGAAAAAGTCTATGTGACAGGTCACACATGATCTCTTTTTGAGGAATCCGTGTTGTGATGGGTTGATAAGTTCATGTTCTAGTAAGTTGTCTGACACTTGGTCTTTAACCACTTTCTCCATTATTCGTGATATTACCGGTGTTATATTAATAGGTCTATAGTTGCATGCACTGGTTTTGGCCCCTGCTTTGTGCTTAGGTAATATGTATGTGGTTTTCCACACTTCAGGATAAGTTCCAGTTTCCAGTGACAGAGTAAATATTCTAAGTAACAAGACTACCATTTCCGTGCTACCATTTTTGTATATGACAGATGGTATGTCGTCTGTTCCAGTACTGCCATTTGACTTCAATGTCTTAATCGCTGAGTCTATATTTTGTATATTAAAATCTATTTCTCCTAATTTGTGGTTACTTTTGCAGGTCATTTGGAAATTTGGGGTCGGGTGCACTCTGGTGTCATTGCAAAACCACTCACTGAGGAGTTCACTTATAACCTGGGGATCGTTGTATATTACACCCCTATGTTCCAAGATGCTTACATTATTGTCTTTACTGCTTTTTAGACGTTTTTGCAATATCCTACAAAGTTCCTGAGTTTTGGTGTTACCCATTAGCGCTTTATTTTCCTCATGTTGTGACTTCATTTTGTGTTTCTCTTCAAGCAGTTTAAGAGTTTCATGTATTTGGTTTAACGCATTAAATTCCTTAAATACATGGTATTTCCTTTTCAATTTCTTTAGTTTTAGTCGCGTTTTCCGGTCAATAAATGGAGTTGGTGTCTTTAGGGCAGATTTTAGGGGCGCGATTGTGTCTCTTGCTGAGCCAACTGTTTTGTAGAAAATCTCAAGTGATACTTCTAAGTTATTGTTGATGAAGTATTCTTCCCAGTCAGAACTTCTCAACAGATCTGATAGGAATTCCCAATCAGCATTCTTATAGTCCCTATATTGATAGCGCACCGGGGAATTTTTAGGTGTGTATTTAGTTGTTAGTCGGAGGGGTAGCGTGCAGTACAATATGTTGTGATCACTGTTATCGAGTTTATTTCCCACCTCTATCGAGATGGGCTCTATGTTATGACAGAGGATTAAGTCAAGAGTATTTTGGTTCCTTGTAGGGAGGCGTACTGCTTCCATCCTCCTATGTCTTTAGCTTGTAGTAGCTCTTCACGGATTTTAGGTCCTGTACAGGTATCCCAGTTTACCCAGGTAAGTTGACATCTCAACATACTACTTTGTAGTCGAAGTCCAGCGTGGCTACATGCTCTAGTATTTCTCCAATAGTTATATCAGTCATTTCAGGGCTATTGGGGGTTTGTATATACTAACAATAATGTATAATCTCATATAAACATAAATTTACATGAAAATGCATGCTATTTTTACAGGCACGATCAAGTATGATATAATATCAAATCCTAGATTGTCTACAAGTTATTAATGTTTAAACAAATAAATATTTGATATATATATATAAATACACTCATTGTCTGAACTAGGCTGTATAGTTATTGAATTGCACAATTGTCCTCCAGGTTGAGCGGGAAAATCGACTTCGTTTCGTTTTCATCCCGTGGTTGTAAGCATACGATAACCAACCAATATTGAGGTAAGTACAACGTTTACAAGGGATTGAAAGCTGTTTTAGAAAGGTAAAAGTGCTAAGATGAATCAATAAAGTGTAATGAAATAGGTAAGTGCAAGTATCACCAATAAATGCATTAATGAAGGAAACTCCCTAGGCTGACAACGTTCATTTGCAATGTATAATGCTTCCTGTACAGTTTGCACTATCATGATGTCCACTTTTGGTTTTAATACATTTATTTTCAAGCCAGTCGTTTTTATTTTATGCCTTTTTGTGCATTTGGTGCACAACCGTACCCTACAGAGAATAGGAATAGAATAAGTCGAATCAAATTCATGAAGAGCTATAAAATGTTAGGTTTAATGGGATATAATGAGGATCAAGTAAAGACGTTATTAGAAAATGAATGAGATAAGACATTGTGAAGTGGTATTTAAAGATCGACAATGGACAGCAAGTTAGTTTATAAGATGCCCCATAAATCTGTGCAGATCCCACGTGGTCGCATCTCAACAATAGGCTGAGCGAATGGTATATATTTAAAGGTAGAAGCATGATCTGTCTAGGCGTTCATTATTATCTTTTTCAAGATAAAGATCTAAGCCCTCATAAAAATCAGAAAAATCTCGAGCCTTCTAATTGTATATTGCTGTTCCTGCAGAATGGGGCGATTCACCTTAGTGACCCCACCATATCTACTGATCAGCTAACGCCACCCTCCCTCCTTTTTTGATGTTAGCTCTGAGACTATGATTATTATGGCTACCGCAAATATATTGCTTGGTACCAGACATGTTCGTACCTCATATTCCATCTCCCTAGCTTTCTTAATGAGTGCTTCCAATAGGTCTCCGCGTACATCTTTATGAACATATTATATATGTATGCATGCGTCCTAATGAACAGATTACTTTACAAGAAGTTAAACCTTAAAGAATAAAAAGAATAGGTTTTGTGAATAGTGGAGCAAGATTCAGCAGAACAATATAGTTAGGGATCAATGTAGGTAGTATGAACTGAAGGTAAGGTCGGTTGGCAGGACTTAGTGTACTAAATTATCATGACAGTCTTATATATAGTAAACATTTGACATTGCAAAGTAACCTGTCTACATATATTATAAAAAGATATTAACAGAACCAACAAAATTTCAGCATTTGGTTAACAATACTACAGAAGGGTAGTTAGTACTACAGGTAGTCGTAAAGTAAATCAATCTATGTATAATAAGAGCATAGTCAGTGTCATAATTCGTATTATCAAAGAATACATTAGGCTCAATAACTGAGTGTTATAAGGGAAATAAGAGCGGTAAACCAAGAGAACATTTGCCGCATAAGTATTTTAATCATTTTAAGTATTTTAATGACAATCTAATTTCAAGTATTGAACCTACATAATTACTAAGTATTATTATGTTAGTCTGGGAACTAGTGTACTTTCTGTAGTTAAATATTGAAATGCCATTGTCTCTCCACTCTACCAGCAGTTGAGATCTTTGAGGCGGGCTAGGGTGGACATGTTAATATGTTTTTCTAGGCTCCTTTTGAAACTGTCAGGCCTTTCACAGGATCTTATCTCAGAGGGTAGTTGGTTCCAAAGTTTGCAATATTTAATGGTGAAGAAGTTAGCTCTAGTGGTGAGTTTATGGGTGTTAACCTTGAGAAGGTAGTTGTGGTTGCGTAGTCCATACGATTTAGGATTAGCCCAGGTTATGGACGAGTTACTGTTACAGTGCTTTCTTATAACTTTGAATAAGAGAAATAAATTGCACTTCACTCTCCTTAACCATAAGGGCTCTAAGTCCAGTCGAATACATCTGTCAAGGTATTCTATTTGCTGACCATAGCCTAATATGCGTTTCGTGAGGAATCTTTGGACACTTTCAACTTTTTTCTGTCTGCTGATTTAAAGCTACTGTATAAGTGGGCACAGTATTCAAGTTTGGGGCGAATGCATATCTTATATATGGCTAATCTGGCTTCTGGAGTGTAAAAGTTGCGTAGCACAAAGCCGGTTAGACGTTTACAATCAGATACCACCTTATTTGCATGTTCAGTAAAGGTAAGATCTGAGTATGTTATCCCGAGATCTGTGACTGTGTTCGTGTTTGAGACAAGGTCACCGTACATGTATAGACACATGCTAGGTTTCCAACGTCCGAAGTATGTTATCCCAGATTTAGCTGGATTGAACGTTAACTGCCACTTTTCACTCCAATTACATAGACTATTTAGGTCTTCTTGGATTTTACTAACAATATTCATATCATTATAGTCAAAATCATAGACAACTTTGAGGTCATCTGCAAAGAGGTATGGCTTGCCATACTTGATCATAGAGACAATATCATTTATGAATACAATGAATAGGGTAGGGCCAAGAACACTACCTTGTATCACGCCGCTGGTTATCGGTTTGGATGTTGATAAGTGATGGTTGACTTTAACTAACTGTTCTCTTCCTGTAAGAAAGGAAGTTATCCACTCAAGAAGCCTTCCACTTATTCCATAAGATAGGAGTTTCAGTATGAGTCTGTTATGTGGGACTTTATCAAAAGCTTTCCTAACATCTAGAAATAATGTTGCTGCCGAACGACCTTTGTCTACACATTCAGTAATGTGGTCGAAATAATCTAACTGGCACGTAATGCACGATCTTCTATTTAGGAAACCGTATTGGAAAGGGGATATTAAGTCATTCGAGAGCAAATACTGAACAATTTGCTTCTTTACAATCTTTTCCATCACACGTGAAACTACGGAAGTAATGTTGATGGGGCGGTAATTATCTATGTCCGCTGTAGGTCCGGTTTTGTGAATGGGTACAACGTAGGATTTCTTCCAGCTATTTGGATATGTTCCACTCCTTATCGAAGTTGAAAATATCTTGAGAAGAAGTAGATTCATGTCATTTCCACCATTTTTTAAGAGGACGGAAGACATTCCATCTGGGCCGGGAGTATTAGTAAGCTTAAGAGTTGTGATAGCTTTATCGATTTCTTGGGCGTTTAAGACTACATCGCTTAGACACTTTTCTGTTTTACGAGGGAAATCTATATCCTGGTCATTTTCTAGAGTGTACAGTTTGGCAAAGTGCGTGCTAAACACCTCACATATATCCTCAGCACTTTCGTGAGTAATGCCGCCTAGGTGTATTATTTTTGGATATGTTGATTTGGAGTTAGTTAACCTACTTTTGAAGAGTTTGGCTATTTCTCCAGTGTTATGTGGCGACTGAATTGCCCGCGTTTCTTTATTCCTAAGACTTAGATTTTTTAACTCATGGATTCTAATGAGGATTGTTTTGATAGCGATTAACGACGATAAGTCGTCATGTCTGTAGTAACTTAATGAATGCTTCCGCAAACTTCTTCTTAATGATATTGGAATAAAATCACCTTGAGGGATTTTGAATTTAATCAGTTTCACAGGCGCTATGACATCATTAACCGACTGTATATTGTCATAGAAGTTTTTAAGGACTTCCTCTAAGGAGTCATTGGTAAAGTAGGAATCCCAATTAGAGATTTTGAAGATAAAGGATTTTGTGCATTTATTTTATTGCTCCAGCTGAGGCATGAAGAACTTGGGACGGAGCCAGATAGAAGTAATAACCTATATTTGACACCCGTGGTATAGCTCTTTGGAAGGGAATGAAGGCAGTGAGTTCCCTGGTGTGAATATAGATTGGTTGTTTCTGTGCTCATTTTCTATACGCCAGTAATTCGTTGTAACCCTGTATGATTTTTGTTTCTAAGGCTCTCGTAATTTATATTCTTGCCTCCTAACTACCGCCTCAAGTTGAAAATTATTATTTCAATTTTGTTTCCATGTTCATTCTTACACACTTGTTATCTGATCTAATCCTGTGCAATTTTGTTTCTAAGCCTCTCGTAAACCATATCTAGTTGGAAATAATTGTCACCTTTTATTTGCCGTTGTAATTATGTGGAATCAAACAAGAATTGTGTCCATGTAAAATTTCTGCTTTCGTTGAGGGTTGATGTCCACTTGTAGCTCCACCTCCGCTGTTGGCATTATTGGGCGCATTGTATGTGGCGGTCGATTTAGAAGTCTTTTGAAGTGTTCAGCCCAATGTTTCCTTTGATCCACCTATTTGGTGATTGATTTTCCATTATCATACTCCACTGGCTTAAATTGTGTTAAACTTTCCCCGATAGGAACCTCATTGTCTGGTAGGGATTTGCAAGGCCCCTATGCTTCCATCCTGCTCTGCTTCACATGCCAAAGCTAAATAATATTTTTTTATCCTCCCTGGCACTGTCCTTTACTCTTGTATCCAGCGTATTGAAGCTTGCATTCAACATTTTATAATATATGTAGACAGGTTCCTTTGCAATGTCAAATGTTTACTATATATAAGACTGTCATGATAATTTAGTACACTAAGTCCTGCCAACCGACCTTACCTTCAGTTCATTCTACCAACATTGATCCCTAACTATAGTATTCTGCTGAATCTTGCTCCACTATTCACAAAACCTATTCTTTTTATTCTTTAAGGCTTTAACTTCTTATAAAGTAATCCGTTCATAAGGAAGCATGCATACATATATAATATGTTCATAAAGATGTACGCGGAGACCTATTGGAAGCACTCATTAAGAAAGCTAGGGAGATGGAATATGAGGTACGAACATGTCTGGTACCAAGCAATATATTTGCGGTAGCCATAATAATCATAGTCTCAGAGTCTAACATCAAAAAAGGAGGGAGGCTGGCGCTAGCTGATCAGTAGATATGGTGGTGGTCACTAAGGCGAATCACCCCATTCCGCAGGAACAGCAATATACAATTAGACGGCTCGAGATTTTCATGATTCTTATGAGGGCTTAGATCTTTATCTTGAAAAAGATAATAATGAACACCTAGACAGATCATGCTTCTACCTTCAAATATATACCAATCGCTCAGCCTATTGTTGAGATGCGACCACGCGGGATCTGCACAGATTTATGGGGCATCTTATAAACTAACTTGCTGTCCATTGTCGGATCTTTAAATACCACTTCACAATGTCTCATCTCATTCATTTTCTAATAACGTCTTTACTTGATCCTCATTATATCCCATTAAACCTAACATTTTATAGCTCTTCATGAATTTGATTCGACTTATTCTATTCCTATTCTCTGTAGGGTGCGGTTGTGCACCAAATAGACAAAAAGACATGAAATAAAAACGACTGGCTTGAAAATAATTGTATTAAAGCCAAAAGTGGGGATCATGATAGTGCAAACTGTACAGGAAGCATTATACATTGCAAATGAACGTTGTCAGCCTAGGGAGTTTCCTTCATTAATGCATTTATTGGTGATACTTGCACTTACCTATTTCATTACACTTTATTGATTCATCTTAGCACTTTTACCTTTCTAAAACAGCTTCCAATCCCTTGTAAACTTTGTGCTTACCTCAATATTGGTTGGTTATCGTATGCTTACAACCACGGGATGAAAACGAAACGAAGTCGATTTTCCCGCTCAACCTGGAGGACAATTGTGCAATTCAATAACTATACAGCCTAGTTCAGACAATGAGTGTATTTATATATATATATCAAATATTTATTTGTTTAAACATTAATAACTTGTAGACAATCTAGGATTTGATATTATATCATACTTGATCGTGCCTGTGAAAATGGCATGAATTTTCATGTAAATTTATATGTTTATATGGGGATACACATTATTGTTATTCAACATTCGTTACTGACCCTCACTGTTCAACTCTAGGAGTTCGTTCTTGGCGTAGAATTGTGAATATATGACTGTTTATGACTTGTTTCGAGGTTATTCAAATACACTGGTAAACAGTGTCGATGTTATTATTCCCTAATTCACCTGTCTTTTCCTGAAGTTCATAAGTTGAATTATCTTTCACTGAACGTCATACTAGCCCCGACATCTGATTCACTTAGAAGAAGACTGGGTGACTCTAAACTATAGCACCGTCTTTGGACGCCTTTAAGCGAAGGCTGGACAACCATACAGCGACTCAAGGACCGCATCCAAATGGCCCATCTCCTTAAAATCGCATACACCATTCAAGGGTAGACAGTTAAACTCGTCCTTTTGCCTCTTTACCTTCTCTCCCGTCTTACTCTCCTGACAACTTATTAATATTATAATTATTATTACTATTATTATTCCCGATATATGTATATATATTATTCTTCAAACTTAATCAACTGACTGTTGTTACGCTTTCCTATTTCCGTTTCTGTCTCTTAGTCTGAATAACTTCACTACTTATACCTATTATAATTATTATCTCTTTTCTCATGTCGTCGATACCGAAGGAATAACTGGCGAAAGGATCAACTCCAATCACTGTAGTAACAGTCTTAACACACCTCATGCTACAAACCACATATAATTAATCCCAGCACTACTCCCTTTGGAGTCAACCAAAGCTACGACAGTCGAGTGGTGGGACAAGCTACTCAGAAGTTTACCGAAGATCAGGAACCTATACCTCACAAACAAGAAGTGAATACAAAGAAATCAAACTGGTTTATACTAGCTCGTAAAAACGATATTGGATATTGGAGCAGCCCAAAATGGAACTACCTCTAGCAACCAATCACATTCGTAGGAGTTATAAGTGCGCAATTTGAAATAAACGCCTATGAACAAGTAATGAAATGGTAAAAATGGTTACATAGGACAATATTCTTGTACATGTTGGAAGGAACCTCTCAATTTCTCATAGAAATCCTCATAACCAAGTTAAACCAATTTTTGTAAATAAATCTGTCAAGGTCATCAATTCGTTTTGGGCTGCTTTAGTTTAGAGTCACCCAAGACTGCAATCTTATTGTGTAATTTAGGCCTAAATAACACTCTCTGCAATGATTTAAAATCTCAAAGTGAAATTCAAACATGGAACTGTAAGTGTTGGGGCTAGACTTAAAATAGACCTCGATATCCCCACACTTACTAAAAACTTCACCGTCCTATAACTTTACCAGTACTTTACCTAACGTGTAAATACCGATTGACGCAATCAAAGTTTAAAGGCTAAAAATGGAAAGAATTCGTAGTATGAGTTGTATTTAATGTAATTATCTGCGGACTCGCCTGGAGGTAGGCTCGAAGAGTGCGCTGTATGAAAGCACGACGAGGGAGCGAACCAAGTGCGTCAGGAAAATCACGGACCAAAAAATCCAGAAACGCCAAAAGTGGGGTGAGTGAGCTTAAACAAAAGTTCAGAGGTTAAATGTCCACTACAGAACCATTCGTAGCTATCTGACCTTGATAATTTGGGCGGGTGTTTTGGTTCTCTCCCAGCACATAAACATTGTTTATTCGCCGCAGTGCATATAAAGACGAAAATCTATTAGTCATAATGTGTAAAGATTTGCTTCGATTACTTAGCTTCTTCATCAAGCAGTGATCTCCGCCATCCATTGTCTCTTATTGTGATATGCCTTCAAACTATTTATGTTGATGTAGTATTATTAAATTCTGCTTATCTCAGGATAGAAATGACGTCAGTTATATCAAGACACACTTCAACTGTCTCTCTGATCTCTCAAAACTCTGTACAGCTGGAAGCTGGATTGTTAGTTCAATGTTTGAATCGCTATAAGGAGCATCTTGAATGTGGTTGCGAGAAAGTTCTGGACTCCAAATTCTCAAAGAAAGGATTAGGTATGCATTTTTTTAGGCTGCAGAAAGGCCAGCGGTTGTTTCCTTTGCTTATGCACCTAGCACGGAATTATGAAACATTGTGCTAGTTATAAGAGCATATATGCTCTGGAATTAGAAATGTTCTAATTGATCTATCACTATTTTGAGATTTCGCTCATTTTTCCGAATGAAGATTCCGGGCCAGTTTGATGCGACTCGAAATGGTACACTTTGGGAGAAACTGGGTATATAAACCACGTTTCTTCAACTGCATATTCACATAAATTTTTTTGCTTGAAATGAGTATTATTATTTAAATAGCTCAGCCACAAGATGTTTGTTTTAGCCCGCCTGTGTGCTCACAAATCGGGGATCAGGAACAACTTGGTTGGAATTGGTATATTAGTAGTGCAACCATATTTATATGAGGCTTTTTTCCCGTTTGTAAGTTGGTTTTGTGAAGCAGTAGAATGGACTACATTAAACAAATGTTATCATGCTATATTAGTGCAGTAGTAACAGTGTACTCACACAAGTATTGTTTGATGTTCTTGTACTACGAGTAACTAATTGTTCACATCTCTACCCCGTATAAATCTCAATAAAGCTGTTGCCCTGTTAAGTAATGTGTGCCTAAATTTTTAAGTTCAAAAATATTCGTTGGACTATGCAGTTCATGCATGTAAAGAGGAATAAATCCACAATTTGGAACAGTATATCAGAACTGTTTAAAGGACTACATAAAGAGCAGGAGTCTCAGTAGACTGATAGACTGTTGAAAACGGAATATATTAATGAGAGCATTTTAAATCATTTATCAGTTAACTTTGAATCTATGTGAGCACTAAATTACTGTTGTCAGGTAGCAATGAGTTTTCAATAAAATTTAAAATGTAATAATTAGTATACATTTATGTAAGTTGTTTAAATTGTTTTGACATATTGGACGACAATTTGGGTAGATAGGTGACTAGTTTTCCCCGTATGACAAAATAGGCAAGTCGCAACAAATTTTGTTCATCCACCTCTTAAGAAATGAATTGTTGGTAGCTGTGGGTAGGAAGATCGATTCGCGTGATTGTGGAGAAGCATTCATTGACAATTCATCCCTAAATAATGGTGCTCTCTCTGGTCAAGATGCTAGTTGTGTTCCCTGGAAGTTTTGTTGTAGTTCTATCATTTCCGGAAATTGTTTCATCTACAGTGATTTTGCGAAATCCTGAATCCTTACTATGTCCAAATTATGACAGCAGTGCTAACACCATTTCCATTTTGTTACATGAGATCTATATTATGTCATGGGCGCGTGCTACTGAAAAGTTCAAAACTAAGACGAATCAACTGTGTAGTGCAATGCAATACATCTCAAAAGCAATTCCATCACCGTAAAGTCTACATCTGTGATAATTTCCCTATGGTTTGCTTCGACTATCCTATCAGTTTTGATTTAAGACCTAATAATAATTAAATGGTGTTACTCAGTCGCTATATGCATGTTAGTGCTATGAAGCAGTTTTATTATGCAACCCCTAACAATACAATTTATCGGCATGAATCAAAGTCGATGACATTGAGTTCCATAGCCCGAAACACTGATCGGAATTTGAGGGTCCAATGCAACTAACCGCAGCGTCACCCTTCGCCTTTTGCTAAAGTGGTGTGATTTTGTAAAATCAAACATCAGCTTCTGTACGTTTCTATGTATTTCGTGTGATGTATACCAACATATGCGCCTATTAGTGTTTTCTTACGTAGTTGATGATCATATTCATAATGTTTTGTTGTAGGCTCGACATTTTTGAATCATCCGAATTCCCCACTCACTGATGACACCACTGCCAATGATTCAGCAGGAGGAACGGGCCTAGAACACATCACGACTTCTGTTGTTCGAAAACTCGATGCTGGGGCTCGTGAGAGTTTGGGTCAACACTTAATCCAGTTGTTAGCTACCATTGTCTTACCAGATCCTCCTCAATCTATAAGTGAAGTAGATGGTCGCTTGGTTGGCGGTCTACCAGGCATTCCAGACAAATTAATGCCCACTGACAGCGACATGGACAATTATCGTATTTTGGCGGAGAAAGGACGGAAAAAGGTGCTAAATTTACCATTCGATAAGATATTTGCTGCCCTTAAAGTAAGCCTTCTTATATTTAACACTATCCACTTTATATTAGGATGCACTTTATGATGTTAAAATTGTTTTAAACGCATCTCCATAATTATAAGTGAGATGGAAAAAGTCACTTGCAAGCTGGACTCACGTACGCAAACATTTGAATTTAGGTGTTTGACATTTACCAAGTACATAAAAGTCATTACGGACACAGAATTGGTAATAAAATATAAACTCAGTGATAAATTATATATTGAATTCATTTTCAAATGAACCAATTCTAACTGATGCTATTCATAAACAGCTTTCTGTACTCTTCATTCACTGGAGTAAATTATTTAATCTAAATAGCTGTCTTCATTATAATTCTCCTTTTAATGTCGAGCATACACAGTTGCGAATATTTATTAATCACGTGGTAGGTATAATGAATACACACTGTCAAGGGTTGATGTACAACCATTTTCTAGTTAATAATGGAACTGTTAATGCATACACAAGTCGTGAGGTAAATTACACGCCTACAAATCCTGTAGTATATTCTAGATTTTTAGCAGTAAGGTCATGTGTTTTTTAAAACCCTGGAGAAATTAGATAAGTGGGATAACATACTTTATTTATATCTTTGTAATTGGACTGATAAATTTAAACAACTAGTTATTTAAACGAATTTTCCGTTTTATTTGTTATCTCATTTAAAGTAACTTTGGAAAATGTTAATGAACACAACCAATATACGTTTGCTTTCTATGTGAGCAATACAATCACATAGGCGTTACTGGCAGTGACCTTCCTATCTTGTTAACTTACTGGTGTAACGAAACAAAGATTAAAACAAGATTCTGAGCGAACAATTGTTTTCGATAACTTCTTCTTCAGGCTCTACAGTTATAAATCCATGAGTAATAGAGTACATATAGTCAATAAAGGCAAATGAAAATAATATCAGAAACTGTATTGGGGTGCATGTGTAAGTTGAGATGATAGTCCATTAGTTAACATAGTCAATTAAATGTGTATAGAGTGTTTAGTAAGAAAAATGCGATGAAGTGTGAATGAACAATTGGGTGATAGTGTTGTTTTATAGTTAACAGAATACAAGTGTCCTTGGGGTGAGAATAATGCGATAACCGCAAAATACATGCAAACACACATTAACAAAGGAGGCACTGGATGTGAGGGCTAACCGATAATGTCTAATGATAAAATAAAGAGGCTAAATTGTAAATTGTAATAAAATGCTACAGAATTGGTAGGCTTAGTATAAAATCATAAAGGTTGACAAAAATAAGGGTAACAATGAGCTGAAATAAACTGGGTGGAGAAATGGATAATAAAGACATATCACAAAATAATAATAATGATAATAATAGTAAGAAAAATTATGATCCCGGTGACCTTATAGTGGGCTAGGGTAGACAAAGAAAGTGAATAAGTTTTTTCTGTACACATAGGTCTGGTCTCTCTCTATTGATCTCTAAAGCCTCAGCTATGGCTAGGAGGCGTAATCGTGTGCTTTTGGGGAGATTGTTTGGTACTCGATACACAACTGTAAATGACTCATCTACTTTGATGCTGTGTTCGTTATCCACTAGATGAGACAGAATTGCACTATTTAATGATTCGGTTGGTCTTTTCTCAAGCCAAACAGGAATATGTTCACGCGTGCGTAAAGATAAATTCCTCTGGGTACGACCTATATAACTAGCTCCACAGGAGCAGTTGAATTTATATACACACATTGATGTCGCCATTTTGGGCAATCTATCTTTAATGCACAGTGTCAATATCGGTTTGGCTGAGAAACTGACATCCAGTTTTGCGGCATTAAACGTTCTTTCAATTGATCTCGTTAATCTACGGTTTAATATATCGCTGGCTATATCGCCTTTGAATTGTACATTTAAGTGAAGCTTTTTCTTACTTACTGTGTCTCGCTTGGTTTTATGTGTAGTTTCGTAGATATATTTCTTTACTAAGTTGGTAGGGTAGTCATTTTGTAGCAAGGCGTTTGGAAGATTTCTTATTTCATCTTCAATACAATCCTCGGTACATATGCGTCTAATTCTATGACTAAGACAACGAATTAGGTTGCGCTTATATTGTATAGGTATGAAGCTATGGAAGTGGGTGTATTGTCCGTTCCACGTCGCTTACCTATAGATGTTTCTTTTCAAGGTACCGTCTGTTCTTTTTGTAAGAACATCCAGAAATGGAAAACTACCTTGGAGTTCCTCTTCACAAGTGAATTTAATAGCTGGATGTACCTTATTGAAGACTTGGAGCAGGTGTTGTCGATCCAAATTATTGTTACAAATGATAAAGGTGTCGTCAACAGTTTCTGATATTATTTTCATTTGCTTTTATTGACTATATGTACTCTATTACTCATGGATTTATAACTGTAGAGCCTGAAGAAGAAGTTATCGAAAACAATTGTTCGCTCAAAATCTTGTTTTGATTTCAATATGGGGATTTTTCATTTACTGAAACAAAGATTCATTGACAATCGGATCTGATAGTGGTCCTGATGAAGTTTATGATTTCTCTAGGTATAGTATTAGTATGGGTCTTATCAATCATTACTTTAAGTTTATTGGAGACAATAACTGCTCTCCTGTGAGGTGGAGTAAAGAATAGTAATTGGTATTCACACTTGACCATGAAAATCTTAGTATCATGGTGGAAGGGATTAATAAGGAGCTGCGAAAATGGTATATATATATATATATATATATATATATATATATATATACTTACAGAGTTGTTTAATTCACAGCAATTAATTTTTAGTGCATCGGTGGCACAGTGGTTAGGACTCTCGCCGACCACGCACATGGTCAGAGGTTCGATCCCCTGCCGACGCACACCTGATATCTGTGTTCGGTCTGCGAAATTTTGGCTACCGATATCCATGCTGAAAATTTCATACTTGTACCAAAAATACAGTGTGGAATCAATCTGTAATAAAAAAAATATCTTCCCAAACCTAATGTTCCCATCAGCATTATAATTTTAAGATCTTTCAATTCCAAGAGTTGAATTATGAAATTTTGTAGTCTGGTGTAGCTAACTATCTAAAGTTCTTACTTCAGAAAAAAAATTTGTTGATGATCATAATAATCTAATCATTTATATCATACATACAGGAATTCAGTGGACGTTTCAACTTCAATGTTTGCGTCTACATTGTTGCTATAGCTGAACATGTGATCGGAATTTTTTACAAGTAAGTAGTAAAAAAAGTATCAATCATTTATATTCATCATAATTTTATCACATCAATATTCCACCTACCCGACTTATCGGTGTTTTTCTCTAAAATAAATGTTAGATTTGCGACATATGTTACCGACTCACTCTTGTATCAATCAATAAAAATAAAATAACCAGAAATTGACAATTGACACGTTCTTCTTTGTTCATTGATTTTAACCCGAGAAGCTGCAGCTCTTCAAAAGGTATTTATGAAGACATTTCTGCATCTAGTCACTTGTATTCTTCATTATTCCACGACAGGTTTACTTGGATAATGTGTATGTTACTGTGATGAGCTATGTAGAGTGAAATGAGATGGGATTTAACAACAATTGTACTGACATATGTTTGTCATGAATGCCATTCTGTAATATATATGGTGGAAGTGAACACCAATGAAGTAAGCGGATAAATATTCTGAAGTAAGAAAAATGCTTGCAGCTCGTGTCAATGTTTCTGGTCCCGTCACTGTTTGAAGGTTAGCGCTGAAGATGCCCCTTCTGAGAAGACAAGAAAAAACTTCGAAAATAAACCGCTCATTTCAGAGAATGCTAGAAAAAAAAAATAGACGTATAAAACTGCTGAATACGGCATAATTGTATACTGCTCCTAGTGGGTCACGTTTCACATCAATCAGGGCTAAAATAAAAGAATGGGAGAATTCGTTTTAACAGTAACAAAAATCTTCATAAAAAATAGATTGAATAAGAAATATAACCAGTTGGAAAGTCTCCAAAATATGGTTAAAATTATGATATAATTGTACACTTAACTGTAATCGACTGTGTGTAGTGTGCCTAGTTAATAGTCTAGTGGCATTCGACTGGGACGCCTACACCTTTTTGCATAATTCTGTTGATTTATTTCACATTTTATTTTGGTGGCTTTAATTTTCTTCAATATAATCTCACTACGCCTAATATAGATGTTTGAATTGGGTAGTGGCTGAGTAGACGTGGCACCATAGATGCCTGTTGGTTCATTAATCAACTTATCTGCTGTACGAAATATCTCATGCTTAATCGTTGTATATATATATATATATATATATATATATATATATATATAGGCTGGGATTCTTTTAGGTTCTCTAGAAGAATATTCCAAGTTTAGAGTTTGAATTATTACTGAAACTAATTTTCAAGTGGATTACGTCGTGTTATTTCATGTCTGTAAATTAAAAGTTATGTCTACTCTCTGTCAATGTATTTGATAATGTCATTTCATTCCTACACTCTTCACATCAACAGATGCAAATTGTCGCATGTCTTTCATAAGGAATTGGTTCTAAAATACTTTAGACAGAAATTATTTAAGTTACATATTGTTTGTGGTTTGAGAAACATTTTGCATCTCAATACAAAGTACCACGGAAAGTGAGAGGTGAGATTTTGGCAAGTAGTACAGTATTAAGATGAAAAGTGAAACCAAACAACATACGGTAGTGGAATAGTTCACTAAGATTATCATTATTAATATTATTTTAGTCGTACACATTGAATTGATTTATTTAAACGACGAAATCTGGTTGTAAATTAGAGGGGAATATTTGTTGATTAAGATGAAGACAATATACATAAAATAAACAACCTGGAAAGTATTAATTAAACGCAGTTACTAGTTTTGAATTCTCTAAGTTCTCTATGCAATTCTGGTGCAGCAGGTCGGGTGTGAGGAGAAATACTCGCCGAAGACATTGGCTAGGGTCGCGCTATGTCCTGAATTGGCAGAAGTTAGAATTCATGGGCCATTGGATCGGGTCCCAGTGGCGCAACGGTATACGAGCTCGCCTTGTAACCAGAAGGCTCTGGATTCGAACACTGGGGATGGGTGGGTACTGATGAAAAGTCCCGAACTAGGACGAAACACCTGTCCAGTACTCCCAGGTTTTCCAGTGTTTCTCTAACTAATGTCAGCTCATGATGAAATCCTGTAACCAATTCTGGTTTGTTACACTCTTCTCTCACTTTTACTGCTGTGATGATAACTCATGCATACAAGGTGACATTCCTGTTATGGTGAACATTCACTGCAAAGCAACTTTCAAAGTCTTAATCGCTTGTTGTACTGCGTTAGGTAAAAAAGTCAAATATTACTTAATATTACTTGGTTGAAAAATTTCATTGTTTCAGAGCAGTGAATAGCAGACCCAGGTGCTGTCACTCACCTAATATTGCTTGAATAATTAAGTCAGTTTATAAGATAACCCTCTCAGGACTCTGGTAATCACTGTAATCTAAAATTGGCGCTGGTAAACGAGAATGCAAAGCACAAGTACCGAGTAAATCCTAGTTAACAATCGCAAATCCTCTTGCTGAAAAATAGTGGGAAAGTTTTCCATGTGCGCTAGGAATTATTGTCCCAAAGTTTCAAGATTCTTTGCAGTGATAACTGGTCACTTGAATATTATGTACAAAGAAATCTGACTGTCGATTTATCTGTAATATTGAAGCAAACAACAAAACATGCAAAGATCTTGAACGTAAACAGCATATTTTAAGTACTTCCTATGTGTTTTCATTCTCGCCTGTAAGCTGATTATAGAATTTTGCAAAATTTTAAAGTAAATGCAAACTGAGTAATTATTTCTAAAGGACATGTTTTGCACGAGTTTTTCTTTTAACAAATTATAATCACTGTCACACTTCACTCCTAATAAAAGTCCCATCAGCGTATTGTAATTGAACCACAACAGTGAGCAGTGTATTTCCAACAGTGTATTTCGCTTAGTGATAGCTGAATGTTGAAAGATATAAATGAGAATTTCTCAACCTAGATAACGCATCCGTTATCATCACTTGCGGGTGTTACCTTTAATGCTTTACGAGTTTTAAACTTGTATCGTACAGCATCACCTATCTAAAAAAAACACTTAACACATCTGTCGACAATTTTATGTAGCAGAACAAATGGTTCCACATTTCATTCATTTCGAATTACTCATCAAATTTTATATATATAAAGATACCAAGCATATTAAATTGTGCATATTCATTCTTTGAGTGTTTTCTGTTTTAGGCAGCTATTTGCTATGAGGACAAAGCTTTAACTGAGAATGTTATTCGTGCATCCACTGTAGAGGTAATATATTTGGCATTGTGTTACTTTATCTTTGATGGTATATTTTCTACTAAAAATTAAAATCAGATAAGAATTCATTGAATTCGAGAAGTGTTGGTCATCTGTTTCTCCACAGCTTGAATGAAATTACCCGACACTGGTGTGTATACAAAGTTATATAGGACTAGGCCTAAAACTCGTCTGTCTAGTTGTATTTACATTCCCATTCAGGCAGATGATAGTCGGTAAAATTGAATTTTACTAATACATGTAAATGCATAAAATCATGTGGCTATCATACAATATGATAAATGGGACAGCTGACTTTTTCATATTTTCATTTATATGTATGACTAAACTCGAGCTTCAATGGCACTCTAAATCATCAGTTATTTTGAAGAGGCTGTCTAGTGATTTTTACTTGTAGTTATGTCTGTGTTTTCATTCTACTTCATTTTTACTGTTCCATTTTACATTTAGCAATCATGAATTGTCTGTTAAGCACAAAATAAAAATAATTTTATAAAATCATTAATTATGCTAGTGCGAAGCTATAAGCCTTATGGGTATCGTTTCTGTATGAAAGAAATGGTACATCTTAAATCTATTAAGCTTCAAGGGACTCGAGCCGGTCACCAGCTACCACAGCCCGTTCAGGAATGCCAGCAGCAGTCACGGAGTAACTAGTGGACACCAATCCTTCGACAAAACAGGAGTTCTGAATGCCATAAATTTGTTGAAAGCTGGGAGAGCAGCATGACCAGATGGGATTCCCCAGCGGATATACTCATGGCAATATTGCAAAAAGTTTGGGAGGAAAACAAGGTGGTACTAGATGGTTGGGAGAAGGGCTAATGTATCAAAATCCAAGAGAAGGGGGACTTTAAGCCTTTATCAGAGCTGGTGTAGAATCATGCTCCTGTCTAAAATATTAAGCCCGGTCATCCTGGGGAGACTAAGATATCCAACTTGCTGTATTTAAATTATACGATTAAATTTACCTGTCTAAAATCCATCAGAACACTTTAATGTTTACTATTGGTTGATACATTAAGCAGTACAGAACTTCAGCCAATGTACTTCATTCAGCAAACTTTAAATGTGTACAGCAGTAAAAGTTTCGTTAAGAAACTTATTCGGCATCCAGGGAACTTATCAGTGATAGGAGTATTACTCAGTTTTAACCTCAAGCCGGTTGCATTTATATCAAAGGTTTTTATTAAAGATAATTTTCTCAGCATATCTTTCAGAACTTTATAAATGGACATAATTACGAGCATGCTCAAAATACCAGTACCTTAAGGTACCAAAATAATTTATTATCAGATGTCGAAAAGGCTGGCTTTTTCTCGTCATGCTTAAGCTGATTTTTCAGCATAAATGTGTAATAAAATTGTCATGAGCATTATCCTAACCATTCATTTGTATATATGTATATAGTTTTAATTGTACTTCCTAAGCTAATGTGTTACCTACCTAAAATTTGATATCTGGTGATAAAAATTTCAATGAAATCTTTTTAATTCAAAATGAGATTTAAGGCTTTTTGTTTCATTATGTGTTCTTAAATTTCCTCGACTTTTATGTAGAAACTATTTATATTATATCGTGATCGTGTTAAACCGCGTCGCTTGGAAACATCTAATCTTTTTCCTCAGGACTATGATAAGTAAGTATAAGTGTGTTTGTGAATTTTATATCTTAGGAATTTTCCGTTAAATTCCTAGTATTCACTATACTATATAGTACAGCGGCTAATTAGTTTAGGCACTTGGCCTTCATCCACGCCTTTGCAGGTTCGGATCCTCATCCGCCCCTACTGTAGTTAGGGGCAACCAAGTATTAGGGATATTGGTTGTGTTAGCGCGTACATATAAGCGCAAATGGTTGTCTATTAACATTTATCTTATGGTATTGATAGAAATTACCGACTGTCTGTCTGTCTGTTTGGATTCAACATAGAACTTGTCACCGAAGTGCACCAGTTCGAGTTGCCACGTTCCAAATAGCACACAAAGGTAGACAAGAAGATGGGTGGAGAGAATTAATAGAGTTTGACAAGTATAAGTGTGAAACAGAATGAGTAATGGTTATTATTATTATTATTATTATTGTATCCTTTAGTTCCTAGAGGAACATAGGGCTTCAGCTGCGCACCTCCATTGACTTCGGTTTTCTGACAACTTTTTCACCCTGCTCCAGGTCTGTCCACATGCTTTCATCTCCTCCTCTCATGACCTCCTCCAAGTCACCCTTGGACGACCAACTCGCCGCCTCCCTTTCGGGTTCCACTCGAGGGCTTGTCTAGTGATGTCACTTGATGGTTTCCTCAGCGTATGGCCAATCCATCTCCATTTCTTTCTGCCTATTTGTTTCACAATCGGTTCCTGATTGGTTCGCTCCCAGAGATCCCTGTTGCTGATCTTTTCTGGCCATCTGATCTTGAGTATTGAGCGGAGACAGTTGTTAATGAAGGTTTGAAGTTTGTTTGAGATGCTCTTTATGACTCGCCAAGTCTCTGATCCGTATAGTAGCACTGACTTCACATTGGAGTTGAAAATCCGGATCTTATTTTTGATGCTGAGTGCTGTTGACCTCCACACAGATTTGAGAGTAATGAAAGCTTGTCTTGCTTTTCCGATTCTGGCTTTGATGTCCTCGTCAGTTCCGCCTGTAGTTGAGACGATGCTTCCCAGGTAGGTGAAGGAGGTTGTTTCTTTCAGGTTCTTCCCATTTATGCTTATTGTGGTCTGTTGTGTTGTTGATGTTGGCTAGGAATCTTCATCATCTCTGTTTTATCTATGTTCACGTGAAGTCCTATCTTTGATGCTTCTTCTGCCAACTTGTTACTTTTCACTTGCATATCTTCCAGTTTATGGGAAATCAGACATATATCATCGGCGAAATCCAGATCCTCCAAGTCTTTTGTGTCAGTCCATTTTATGCCTGTTCCCTCGTTGGTTGCCGTTGTCTGTCGCATTATCCAATCAATTGCAATCAGGAAGATCATTGGTGATAGTAGACAGCCTTGCCTCACTCCCGTCCTCACTTCGAAGGCTTCCGTAAGTTTCCCGTTGTGGATTACTTGGCATGCAGCATTGTCGTATAACTGTTGGATGAGGTGTATAATTGTCGATGGGACCCCGTAGTAGCGAAGTAGTTTCCAAATGACCTCTCGATCGACGCTGTCGAAGGCCTTTTCAAAGTCGATGAAGTTGAGATAGAGAGGTGACTGCCATTCCAAGCTTTGTTCAATGATGATCCGTAGAGTGGCGATTTGATCAATACATGATTTGTTTCTCCTGAATCCAGCCTGTTCCGGACGAAGTTTTTCATCTAGGGCTTGTTTGATTCTCTCCAGGATGATGCGACTTAGTATCTTGCTTGGAATGGACAGAAGCATAATTCCACGCCAGTTTTTACATTGACTTAAGTCTCCTTTCTTTGGAAGTTTGAATAAGTAACTGTTCTTCCAATCCTCGGGTACTTTGCCCTCTTTCCACACCTTCTCCAGTAGTGGTGTCATCAAGTCCGCTGTTGTCTCTGGGTCTATTTTCAAAGCCTCTGCTGGGATTCCATCTGGTCCCGGTGTTTTCCCAGCTTTAAGCATCTTGATTGCATTCAGGACTTCTGATTTCGTCGGGGGGTCAGTGTTCACTGGTAGTTCTGCTTCCGTTGTTGGTATTGCTGGACGTGTTGTAGGTGGCGGACGATTTAGAAGTCTTTTGAAGTGTTCAACCCAGTGCTTTCTCTGTTCCACCTCTTTGGTGATTGACTTTCCATTGTCGTCCTTTATTGGCTTAATCTGTGTCGAACGTTTGCCCGAAAGGTTCCTAGTTGTTTGGTAGAGTGTGGCGAGGTCTCCTTTGCCTGCAGCTTGTTCTGCTTCGTTTGCCATGGTTTCATAATATTTTCTTTTGTCTTCCCTGGCACTTTTCTTCACTCTTTTGTTCAGTGTATTGTAGCTTGCATTCAGCTCCTGTTTTTGTTGCTCGTCGTGCACTGGATAATCTTTTGCTTCACTGTCCTTCTCTCTTCTATTAGTTTCCAAGTGTCCGTAGTGAGCCACTGTTTGTCCTGTCTCTTTTTTCTGCCTAGAATTTCTATGCAGGTTTGGCTCCACACCGTTTTCAAGTTGTTCCAGTGCTTTTCAACGCCGACCTCTTCGCTAGTGTTGATTTGTGTCTCGCTTTGTCCTTTATGCTTGCAATGAAGATGTCCTTTGTAGCCTGGTCCTTCAGCTTTTGAGTGTTGAACTTGGCTTGTGGTCTATCTGCAGCTCCTGATTCCCTGAAAGCTTTTAATTTGATTTGGATTGTCCCTTGTACGAGATAGTGGTCTGAGCCAACGTCTGCTCCTCTTCTTGCTTTTGTGTCCAGTAGGCTGCGCCTCCACTTCCTTGAGATTGAGATGAAGTCGATTTGGTTTTTGGTTTGCCCGTCTGGTGACACCCATGTAGCCTTGTGGATATCTTTGTGCTTGTATACACTGCCACCAATCACCAGTTCGTTGAAGGCGCAGAAGTCGGCGAAGAGTTCTCCGTTTTCATTCATTTCTCCTAGAGCTTCTCTACCCATGATGAGTTCCCTTCCCGTTTGTCTGGTCCCAGTTTGGCGTTCATGTCTCCCATTAGTATTTTCATGTCGCCAGCTGGAGTATTGTCCATTGTTGCCTGTAGTTGCCTGTAGAATTCTTCTTTCTTCTCGAGGTCTGCGTTGTTTGTGGGTGCATAACATTGTATGATTGACACTTTCCTTCCTTTGGAGTTGAACCTGGCGGTCATTATCCTGGACGAAATCGCCTCCCATTGTATCAGGGCTTTCGTTGCCGTTGGTGACATCATGATAGCCACGAGTAATGGTAGGAAGGAATATAAAAAATTATAGAGACTGAATACATCTGCGCCATTGACAACGATTTTGAGCCTTGTCACCTATTGTCTCCAGCCATTGATTCCTAGAGTCCCGAGGGCCCCAACCCGGAAGTCTGCATCTCCCTACCTGACTCAGTTTAACTGTCAAGGATTTCATGGATTGATGAGGCCATGTTTTTGTTTGGCCACCACTTACTCTTTTCCAACCTGCACCTATATCAGCTAGTAATGCCCGTCATCGGGGGAGGCGATGGTTAGGCATGCGCAGCACGTCACCTAGCCATCTCAATCTATGTAACTTTGTAGCCTCGTCTATTGATTTTTCCTGTTTGCCCAACACTCTACGCCTAACATCAACATTACTTACCTTATTATACCACCTAACGTGAGACAGGGATCGCAGACATCTATGATCGAAAGCAGTCAACCTTTTCATGTCTTCAACTCGTATTGGCCATGTTTCAGAGCCATAGAGAAGGACGGAGCGAACTGATGAGCAGTACACACGTCCCTACGCCAGAGATTGTGTAAGTTAGCGAAAGCAGCTCGAGATTTTTGGATCCATGCTGAAATATCGTCGCCAATCAGTCCGTTAGTGCTGATACAACTTCCCAAATAGGTGAAGTGGTTAACGTGTTCTATCACTTCACTCCCTATCACTAAGCTAGGAGTTGACGTAGTCCAGTCCTGTAGCAGCGTCTTATATTACCGACTACATAGTTACTAAGTTATTGTCACTGTTATTAATACTGCTACTAGTATTAATGATGTTATTGTATTATTATTATTCTCTAGAGCCTACAGTTTAGTTCTACGGTGTATTCACCCTAGAACTTTGAAATCCACAAATTCATCCCAGGGAAGGCTATTGAATAATGGTACAGTAGAATATTATCATTGGCTCAATAGTTTGTAGAGCTCAACTGATAATTATGGTTTAATATCACGAAGGAACACTTAAAATCCATCAGCATTTCCGCATCTGAGTTCCACTTGGGAATATTGAATTATGCAGTTACATTTTTCTCATGAACAAGAAATATTCATAAAATTTTGTATACTTGATTAGCTTTTGGTTACGTCTACTATACCGCGGAGGGTGTTCTTAGGATTTAATATTCAGTTAGTTTAGGTTAATTGGACTCTCAAATTTGAGTTTGAGATTGAGTACATCGATGATCACTTCAGTCCCAAACGAGTGAAACGTCTGTCCAGTCTTTTCATCACATTTGGCTCTGTAGCAGACGTTAACATTAGATGGTGGTTATTTCCAAATACTCATATCAGTCAGTTGCACGTATCATTTTTACTATTATCTGTAGTAAGTATCTGTTAAGTGGATTTATCTGAAATTCATTATCGAAAATATTAAGGGGACACTTAGATAAGTTCATCTTGGCCTCTAGGTTAGGTTTACTCTAAAGTTTTAATTTATGAATGACGGCTAATTGAGATGTATCCATTTGAAGTAAAACTGATTAGACATACTCAAGAGTATTTGAGTATACTTAAGAATATACCGTTTGCAAAATAAGTTGTATGAACTGTAACAGGCGTTACATCGGCCAAAGTGGGCGTCCCCTTCGAATAAGAATCCAGGAACACAAATCAACTGTGAAAAGACACGATATATATTCCTTCATATCAATGCACATAGACAATTATGGACATCAATTTGATTGAGATAATGTCTAAATCTTAGACAAAGGAAACACCTAAAGGGCCAGAGAATTCCTAGAAGCCTGGTACTCAAACGAATATGCAATTAACAAACACGTCAATATAGACCCAATCTACTAACTAATAAAAAGTAAATCATGTGACCAGAAGGTTTAAAATCCAAGTAAATAAAAATGATCAATACAGATGTAAAGATGGTCACCGGGAGACGCAATTATATCACTCATGAAAAATTTAAATCATTTCACTTTATGCTAAATATTGCGCTGAAGATGTTGTCCAGAAGGACGACGAAAGCTCCGCAACTAAACCAACCAGCTCAGAGAACACTATTAATTGCAAATTATGCTTAAGAGTATAACATTAAGTTTTCATCATTGGTTTACTTGCTACCATGATGCTTATTTATAAATATTTACCATTGTTAATTCATGTCTGTCTGTCTGTTTTCGACATAGAACTTTGCACATATGTGCGGCAGTTCAAGTCACCACACTCCATGTAGCACACAAAGCAACAGAAGAAAGTACAAGAAAAGTATAATAGAGACAGTAAGCAGAGGTATGAGATTAGACAAAGGAGGAGTAATAACGAAGAACAAAACAGTTTCATTGGAAATCATAAGTCACAAGGAGTGGATGCATCTGCGCCACTGAGAACGATGAGTTTGAGCCATGTCACCAATTGTTTCCAACCATAGATTTTTACCGTCCCCAAGACCCCAGCCTGGAAGTCTACACCTTCCTACGTGACCAGCTTAAACTAACTGTTGTGGATTTCATTGACTGGTGCCAAGTTTTTGTTTGACCGCCGCTAGCTTTTTTCCAGCCTGACCCTATATCCGCTAACATTGCTCGTCGAGGGAGCCGATGACTTGGCATACGTAACACATGTCCTAACCATCTCAGTCTTTGTAACTTCACGACTTCGTCGATTGATTTCCCCTGTTTACCTAGCACTCGACGCCTAACTTCAATGTTGCTCACCTTATTATGCCACTTTACACGGGAAATAGAGCGCAGGCATCTATGATCGAAGACAGCTAGTCTTTCCATGTCTTCCACTCTCAGTGGCCAGGTCTCATAGCTGGTCATAAAGGAGGACGGAGCGGAGTGATGAGCAGTACACCCGCCCTTTGGTCGACAGTCGAACATCTCGTCTACGCCAGAGTCGGCGTAAACTGGCAAATGCAAAAGGAGCCCCTTGTATTCGTGCTGAGATTTCGTCAGAGATCAACTCGTTGGCACTGGCTGATGGTACTTCCCAAATAAGTGAAGCGGTCAACGTGCTCTACCAATTCACTTCCTATTTTTAAACTAGGTGTCGATGTAGTCCAGTCCAGTCCTGTAACATCATCTTGCATTTGGTGGGAGCGAATCGCATGTTAATTCATACTGATTATCTCAAGACTATAATGGTTATTTCGCGTCTGTAGTTCAGCGGTATAACACTCGTGAACCATGCACACGGTCCGGGGTTTGATCCCAGAACGACATACTCCTAAACCTCACTAAGCCGGTAGGTAGTAAGGCAGGTAAAGAGGGAAGGTTAGGCGTGAGGCTGGTAACTCTTTCCCGTAAAAATTAAACCTTTGCTACCGATACTTCAAAAGCTCTAGCTTGAAGCCCAATGTACCACCTGGAAACGTAAAAAAATAGAATGTAAAAAATAAAATATTATGGTTACTTTAGATGCCTCATTATAAATTTTGGTTTGTTATTTTCATTCGTTTTTTTTAAAATCACATTAGATGCGTTGATGAATTGTGCAGTTTTTTACATACATGCTTGGAACAAATCAATCTATTAATACGTGTATTCCGTGAACCGATAGTTTCGTTGACTCCACCGTCTTACGAACAACAATCAATGTGCTGTAATGGAACAAATGAAGATACTATACAAGTCTTATTCGGCAATATATTAGATGTTTATAATAATATGCGTATACTATTAGATACAATTGAAGCCGAAGATGAAGATAATTATTCTCCAAATATTTCTACTAATTCTAAGAATTCTATACTGTCAACAGCAGAAATGGTTAAATCTGTGAATGCATCAACCACTGGTAGGCCAGTTACTACTACTACTACTACTGATAATAGTAGTTTAACCTCAGTTAATTCATTATCCGAAACAAGCGGTACACTTGATTCACCGTCGATGAAACAATTCTCTGACAATGGCAATATTAATGTTGGCAATACTAAAGGTGATTCAAACAAATCATCCTTGTGTACTTTACCTCCTACACCAATATTCCGTTCAACTTCTCCAACTAGTCAAACAGTTATAGACCATCGTCATCAACATCATCACCGATTGAACAATCGTGAAGAAGGCCATCTTAACAATAATCATGATGATAATAATAACAACAACAACAATAATAATGGTCATGCTAATAATAATAGTAATAAAAAAACTCCTAGACGTTTAGTTGGTGTCTGCTTGATTGAATTAGCTGAAGATGACTCATTGCATGCATTCAGTCAGTATGCTTCTATTGTACTAGATTCTAAATCAAGAGATAGTGCTTGGAGTTTAATTGAACACGAAAATTATCTACAAGAATTATGTCAACTAAGTCGAAGTATTATTCACACAGCTTCATTGAATAATAAGGTAATCTTTTTCTCTCATATCATTTGAATATATTATTTTTTTTTGTTGGTTATATATAGTTAACGCCTATTGTAAAGAATTAATTTAAAAGGGTTGACTGCCTTTATCAACAGTTTCAACAGTTCACTTGAGTGTTTTAGGCTTTGTCGTTTGGTTACATTGGATGCTTTCTCCAGAAATAAAGTGGTAGCTTGACTTCAAATGCAAAGGGATTACTGGAGATATTTCAACGACCGTATTAAATTAGTTCATTTAATGTTGCACGCCGTAAAACATCATTATTACTTAGATGATGTATTAATCAAAACTTATTGTGTACACTTATATTCTAGTGTGATATATCAGTGTAACTATTCTCTCTCTCTCTCTCTTCAATCCCAATGTTTCACTCTTAGATTTCAGCATTGTTTCAGTTGTTCAGTTATTTTATCCTCTTGTGTCTAAGCAACAATTGAAGGAATTATTATTCTCTTGGATTCCGAGTAGGACATAGGACTTCAGCACCACACCTCCATTTCACTCTGTTCCCCGTGGTCTTTTTTAGCTAGTTTCATGATTGCCCATAAGCTTTCATCTCTTTTCTACACAATCTCCTTCATATCACTGTTGGACACCCAACTCGTCGCTTCCTATGCGTCCCCACCTAACTGAAGAGATACATTTTGACCTTGAGACTGTCGACTTCTTGTATCCCATTTATAGTTATTTAAATGTTTCTATAACTTAACATTATTTGAGATAATTTTATCAAAAAAGATATATTTCTTGATAAAAGGTTAAAGGGAAGTTAAGCACCAAATGCATATTTTGCGTTTGATTTCTGTTTGTGATACATGTCTGTCTGTCTGTTTTCGACATAGAACTTTGCACCGATGTGCACCAGTTCAAGTCGCCACACTCCATGCAACACACAAAGCAACAGAAGAAATGCATAATAGAGACAGTAAACAGAGATGTAAAACAAAGTAATAGAAGTAACGAAGAACAATATAGTTTCATTGGAAATCATAAGTCACAAGGAGTGGATGCATCTGCGCTAGCCATTGAGAACGATTTTGATCCATACCACCAATAGTTTCCAACCACTGGTTTTTACCGTCCCGAGGAACCCAACCCGGAAGTCTACACCTTCCTACGTGGCTTAGATTAACTGTTGTAGATTTCATTGACTGGGAAACCCATGTTTTGGTTTAACCACCGCTAGCTCTTTTCCAGCCAGACCTTATGTCAGCTAACATTACCCATCGTCGAGGAAGGCCATGACAAGGCATACGTAACACATGTCCTAACCATCTCAGTCGATGTAATTTCACAGCCTCGTGTATCGATTTCTCCTCCCGTCTTACCTAGCACTCGACGCCTAACCTCAATATTGCTCACCTTATTGTACCGCTTCACACTGGAAACAGAGCGCAGGCACCTATGATCAAAGACAGCTAGTCTTTCCATGTCTTCCACTCTCAGTGGCCAGGTCTCACAACCATAAAGGAGGACGGAGCGGACTGATGAGCAGTACACCCGCCCTTTGGTCGACAGTCGAACATCTCGTCTACGCCAGAGTCGGCGTAAACTGGCAAATGCAAAAGGAGCCCCTTGTATTCGTGCTGAGATTTCGTCAGAGATCAACTCGTTGGCACTGGCTGATTGTACTTCCCAAATAAGTGAAGCGGTCAACGTGCTCTACCAATTCACTCCCTATTTCTAAACTAGGAAGCAGTGTAGTGATACATGGAAGATGATGGGACCTAACACAAAGTAAATCAGTCACATTTCATGCAGCACATAAGGAAGGAAATCAATAATTGTGGAAGCGTTAAAGTAAATAAGAAAGAAAATGCGTGTGTAAAGACTTATAAAGTATTCAGAATTTCAAAGGTGTTTAAAAGTGACAACAGTCGTTGGTTTTTTCTTAATATTCTGATTACGATTGTCATTTTCATCTCTACTTCTTAACATAGTTTTATCTCAGTTGTACTCTGTACATCGAGGTAGATATTTTCTCATTCAGTGCACTTTCTGTCTAAGCTATTTTGTCTATAGATTTAGTTATCTTAGCTTGGTTTCCTTCGTACTGGTTTACTTCATTACGTCATTCAACTAACAGCACTTATTGAAGTTATAACCATAAAATTTCTGTTGAATGGAATTACTATGTTGATTTTTAAACTCCTACTTATTCACAGTCGTCGTATTAATTGACAGAAAAGTGAAACATCATTTATCAGTTATAAAGAAAGAAGTCAGTGTTTTGGTGAAACAGTATGGTGCTTTATCCACCAATTAATACACTTTAGTTGATTTCAAATACGATTTTCAGTAGGGTGATGTAGAAGTTCAAATAAAGTATAATTATCTTTCTGTAGTTTGGTTTGTAAGGATTAGTTATGTTTTACGGGTTGATCACGGATTGAGCTTGCCTTGTAACCGGAAGCTAGAATAGTAGATTCATTTGAATTAGTGAGGCGAATAAAAACCACTAAAATAGAGGAGGAAGAAATACTAGTTAGCTTTGATGTAAACAGTCTTTATACGAAAATACCCATTCAAATGGCCATGATTGCACTGAAAGAGAAACTAAATGAAGATAATGGCCTGAAAGACAGAACACAGTTATCCGTAGAAGAAATAATAAAAGGGGTAGAATTCTGTCTGACAACAACATATTTCACATTCGAAGGAAAAATATACCAACAAAATGAGGGAGTAGCCATGGGATCGCCTATCTCACCAATTATAGCTGACATATTCATGGATTATTGGGAGGAGAATGCCCTTAAACCATTCAGATCATCACTAAAATGTTGGTGGAGATATGTAGACGACACACTAGTAATAGTGAAAAAAACGATACTGAGAAACTTTTCTCACACATAAACAGACACGTCGACTCAATAAAATTTACTATGGAATTAGAGAATGAAATTGGAGAACTGCCCATGTTAGATTGCAAACTACAAAGAATGACAGATGGTAGCATAAAAACAACGATATATAGAAAAGCCACACATTCTGGAAGATTCCTTGATTATTACTCAGCTCATCCACTCTCGGTAAAACGAGGATTAATACAAGGTCTTGCAGATAGAATACGTAGACTTACAACAGCACCAGAGGACCAGCGTAAAGAAATAAAAGTCCTATTCAAAATGCTACTCGAAAACAACTACCCTAGAGAATTTATAAAAGATAATATAAAAAAGAGAAAAAAGAGGGTAAAACCGGAGAATAACAAGAAGGAAGAATGGAAAAAAACAGTCGCAATACCATATAAAAATGGTACATCAGAGGCAATACAAAGAAACCTCAAAAATATCGGCATTCGAACAACCTTTAAACCGACAAATCTAATCAAAAATAAAATAAATCAACTGAAAGATCCCATAAAAATGATGGATAAAAACAATTTGATTTATAAAATATCTTGTGCTGACTGTCCAACTAAATATGTGGGGCAAACGTCCAGATCACTCAAAATAAGAGTGAATGAACATAAACGCCTAACTAAAGGTCAACCAACAGGGACACAAGCTTACAAAAATCTTGAAAAAAATTCATCAATAGCTGCACATGCATGGGACAAAAACCACAATATCGATTGGGACAATGTGTGTATTCTAAAAACAAACATGAACAAATGGAAAGAAAGACTCATAACAGAATCGATATTCATTAAAGTCACACCGGATACATGTAACAAGGGTGACTCAGTACAACTATCAACAACTTGGAATATAATTCTAAATACAAACACATGAATGAATGTGGAGTATAATTCTGAACACACATATGCACACACAAACATGAATGAGCAAAAAATAATAATAATGAACTATATATATGAGTACAAATCATAAATGTGTGAATAAAACAATTCCAACAGTGGTGTGAACACGGGCAGTAATTTTGCTCGAAATATTACCAATAACAAAACTTATCATTGTGTGTAAACTATTAAAATATAATTATACTTTATTTGATCTAATCCACAATGCTCAAACTTTTTACTGATGTAGAAGTTGTCAAGTCACTCACTATATACATGTTTAGCTCATAGGCTTTTAACCAGTAGGTCTTAACAACTTAAGTAGTATAACTTGTTAGCACACAGTTTCCTGTATGGTACAAGCTAATAGTCCACTGGTTTACGGGCTGGTAACATTTATCGATCTTAGTTCATCAAAAATTCCCATTCGAACATTAATAAAGAGAAAACCAGTAGTTCAGAGAAGAGTCTCTTTTCGGTGAATTCATTTTCAAAGCTGTACAATCGCAAATCTCTGTCTCTCTCTCTTGTATGTGTGTGTGTACATTAACTTTGTCAAACAAAAATACAATTAGTAAGTTTTCGGTGGAGTTACGTTATACAAAAGGCGTTCAAAGGAATTGGATATTGACACACGAGGGTAATAACATAAGTGATGAGTCGTCACAAACAGTTGTTAAATAAGAGCTCCGCAACTAGACCAACCAGCTCAGAGAACACTACTAATTGCAAAAAAGAGTTACGTAGTAACACGATTAATTTGATGAAGGAGTTATAATCAGGGTGCACATGGAAACAAAACAAAATACGGAATTATGTAAGAGTTTTGAAGGAATAAGAGAGTTTTAAGCAGCTAGAAAAAGAAGCAAAACAGTAAAAGTTAAGTCAGATCAACAGAGTTAATACCATGATAATAGAATTGGCTGAGTAGTTTTCTTTCGTATGCATAGTTCTGGTTCTTTCTAACTGAATGGCTAGGGCTTTTGCAATGCAAAGAAGACGGAAATGTGTTGTCTTTAGAAAGTTGTTATTCACTTTGCAGATAACTTTGAAGGAGGTGTTTGTTGAGATGACCAGTGGTGACGAGATGTTCGATTAATACACTCCTTATACGGCCTCTACTTCCTTTCTGCAGCCACGCTGAATAATAGTGTCCTTGGACCCTTTTTGATAGGATACGCATCGAACGACCGATGTACCTGGCTCCACAGCAACAGGTGAACTGATATATACACGTAGAAGTGGTCAGGTGCGAGATCTTGTCCTTTGGGTTCTTGAAGATTAGCAGGTGACTAGAGAACACTACTCTCAGTGTTGTCACGAAGAAAGTTCTTAAAGAAGTGGAAATTTTGCTCTCAAGGATATCATCGAGTAGTTCAACTTTTCAAGTGGAGGTCCATATAAAGTGTCTTTTTTTGATACGGATGGCGTCTCTTACTTCGGATTTTCTGTTTGATGCTCTTGTATATGAGTCTTGGTGGATAAACACTTTGTATGAAGATTTATTTCAGAAAGTGTAGTTCTTCCTCCAGAGTATCAGAACTGCAGATGCGTCGGACGCGAGTAGCCAGAGATCTAATTAGGTTTCTTTCTCGACTGATTGGTACCCAGCTGTATAAGCTTGTCAGTTGGCCGTTCCATGTGCGTTTCCTATAGATGGACCTTCGTAAAGTCCCATCAGCTCTCCTTGTAAGTTCAACGTCAAGAAAAGGAATTTTAGATTGTAGCTGAGTGTCATTTTTTAAATAAGGTCGTGAACATCGTCAGAGATAATAAAGATGTCGTCCACATATCCAGCATACAATTGGAAATTATCAATAGTTGATTTGACTGGGCTGTTCTTGAGGTTTGCCATGAAGCAGTTTGCTAGTAATGGATCCTGAGCACAACTCTTTCATCAAATTATTCATGTTATTACGTAGCTCTTCTTTAACCATCGGTTGTGACAAGTCATCACCTTTGTTACTACCCTCATTTGTCAACATTCAATTCCTTGGAATACTTTTTGTATTACGCAACTCCGCCCAAAGCTTACTAATTCTCACCTGTCTAGTAAAATAACCATAACCAATTGTAATTTCGTTTGACAAAGTTAATGTACGCACACACACACACACACATACAAAATAACCGTATATATAGATTTGCGATTGTAAAGCTGTGAAAATGAATTCACCGAAATAGACTCTTCTCTGAACTACTGGTCTTCTCTCTATTTATCGATCTGACTGTTCTTCTCTTTTCTCCAACTCAATCCTATGTCACCGCTAACCGTTTACTTCGTCTAACGTTACATGCATTACACATGTCACAATCATCTCATAGTATGTTCATAAGCTAGTGAAGTTCTTTACTTTCCCATATAATGGAGTGTAATTTTAGATTATTGACACATAAAACAGGTGCTTTTGTAGGTATATGGCTTTGTTAGGTTCACCTTTCTAAAGGAATTTGAAGATTATTTCCAGGGAGCAAAACCTAAAAATCAGTTATCCCACGCATGTTTTTTCACGGATGCGTGTGACTGTAAATCTCTCATGAAGGAAACGTGATTGACTACTACTCCATTGGTGGTCTGAAACCTTTGATAGTAAAAATGAAACCTGAACTCAATGGCACAAATGTATCTACTCCTTATTTTTCTCAAAACTTTTAACATTGTATTACTTCTTGTGCGTTTTCTCCTGTCTTTCTCACCTCAGTCCACTCTATGGTGAACAAAGTTCATGAGTACTCTGTGTCAGGGCTTCATACATGAAAAATAAATTACGTTTACTGTATTTTATATTTTTATATAGTACTTTGGTGTATGCTTTTTTTGAATAAGAAACCTTTCGATGAATGATTTGTGTGTATCTTTTTCTTTTAGTATGCTGCATCTCATTTCGCCTCATCTTTGCCAACCACCGATCTACATTCATTCACTTGTTCACGTTGTCAACATTGGGATACATATGTAGGCAAGCCACGTCGAAGATCTACCTCATCATCTATCACTTCACCAATCCATAATGATAGCAATACTTCATCGAATTCATTCAGTAAGGATACTATGTCGACTTCAGTGGATTCAGCTGATAGAATTGAACTGTCCTCAAGATTTTCATCTCAACGTCCTCATAGACGTCGCTCACCGAATTCATCCTCATCTTCAGATATGAATACATCATTATGTGCAGCACATTGTAATTATCTAGTGAATGCCACTAGATATTTACTACCGAGATTAATTTTATTGCCAATATTTCATTTTTTCTACTTCCATGAATTAATTGAGGTTAGTAAGTGTTCAAAAAAGCCTTTGAATTTATCATTGATCAGTGTTGATCAATGTGCTCAAGTTTTACACGTAAAAACTGTTAATCGGAAATGTGCTCATTATGTATTTGGGTAGTGTTTAATTTATACTTAACTTCATGATATTGGGAAGCGGAGAAATGCAAGAATTAGTATTAGAACTTGGAGATAAGAGTTGTTGTTTGTAACGCAGAAACCTTCGGTTCCTTTCTTTGGACTGCCATTTTTCAGTTTATCGGGTTAACTAAAAAGGAAAGTTGATCAACTTCTTTTGAGCACTGATTTCTTGTGAGGAAGATTTAGAGCTTTATATTACACCATAGGGTTTCATATTCTACTGTGAATTATATGGATTTCTAATATAAGGGATTAGATATCAGTTGAATTCTTAAGTATCATGCAGATTCAGTGTTTTAGTTGTCTTGATTATTGATAAGAAAAACAATCCTGTAATCAGATGAGAAAAGAGAAGTTTGTCTCAGCTCTTTCCTTTATCTCATAGTTATTACTATGCGATGTGACTATTCAAATCTTTCAAAATAGAAGCCATTTGGAATTCATTCATCAAGCTAGTCATGGATGATATATGCTATAAGCGTGTCTCCTACTCGATGATGAAACCTTAACACATTAGTACCTTAAATTCAATGATTTTTTTCGTATGTTCCCACTCATAAATGAGAGTCTTGATGATTTGCGGAGAAATCTTGATAATTTCAGGAACGTTGGTTCACACTCCTTAGTTTTGATGTGATAGTGTCAACTTGCAATAGGAGGAAATATTTTTTTCATGAGCTGACATTATTTAGAGAACTATTGGAATACCTGGGAGTACTAGACATCTGTTTTGTCCTAGTATGGGACTCTTCATCAGTACGCACCCATCCTCAGTGTTCGAGCCCAGGACCTTCTGGTTACAAGGCGCTATGTCGTGAATTGGCAGAAGTTAGAATTCATGGGCTAGCCATTGGATCGGGTCCCAGTGGCTTAATGGTCTACGAGCTCGCGAGCCTTGTAACCAGAAAGTCCTGGGTTCAAACCCCAGTGGGTGCGTACTGCTGAAGAGTTTCAAACTAGGACGAAACAGCTGTCCAGTACTCACAGGTATTCCAATGGTTCTCTAACCAATCTCATATCATGATGAAATCCTGTAACCAATCAAATCCGTACAAACCAACACTTAAATATTTTTTGAAGTAGCATCAGTTCTATAGATTCAGTCAATGTAGTATTATCCTGTGGTAATGCATAATTTTGCTCGTTGTTATTTCAACATTTATTTTTAGACACTACATCGTTGTGCTTATGATGATGAAGATCGTGCTCGTTTAAAAGAAGTCCTGAGTATGTTAAGTAAAACACGTAATACACTTGAACGAGATTTAGCTAAACATCCATGGGTTGCACTACATTTAGTTCGATTAATATCAACTGGTCAATTGACTAATCGCTATCGATCATTATATTTAAACGCTGTCACTGGGACGTCATGTCCACCTAGTCCAGTGAATTATACAGCACCGCCTTCACCTGTTGGTCCTTCAAATCAATTTAACAGCAATAGTCATGCTTCTTGTGCTTCTGTATTCAATGCAAATTGTAATTCAACAACTGGTAATATATTCAACTATCAAAACCCTAATCATCATTCAGTGACAACTGCTAACACTCCGACAGTGACAATGGCCTCGACAACCGGGACAACAACAGCATCAATGGTGGGAGGTATTAATTCTACAGAATTACCATTCATGTATAATAATACCATTCAAAGTAAAGCAGATGAAATCGAGAAGCTTTTAAGCAGTAAAGATAAATTGTCATTACCAAATAACTGTCGTAGTGCATTTGGTGATTTTGTAATGGGTAAGATTTCAGTTTTTCTTTGTATATGTGTGTATATTAATATTTCCTGTTAGCCAAATCTTTGAGATAGTGAACTATCAGCTGTTATCTTTTATTCCTTGAGTTACTACATGCACGTGTATCCACTTATCAATAAACCATAGGTGTTGTGCGATTGACTTGTGGCACAATCTGGCTACCCAAACCTCCGTTTCAAATGTATTATCCAAATGGTTGGAAATCGAGTTTCTAGTCCAATAAACTGAATCCTTATTGTTTAAAACTACTTCAGCCGTCTGATTTTGTTGACAAAGAATTGTCAATAACTCTACTGTAACATCTGTAATTCTCAAATATCTTTAGTTTCTTCAATAATAATTTTGTAGGAACATTTTGTGGGAAAATCATCACTCACTGAGAAATGCAGGTACATCCAAATAGGACGAAATGCGCTTCCTGGATTCCACTGCTAGTCACCATCCACTAATTAAATAATTTTGTAGTATTTATTTGGTGCATGGTTGAATGGTTCACGGGAAAATAAACTCAGTGAGTTATATTCTGTACTCATTTGAATAAATTAGGATGTTTTTAAGTTATTCGTGAACAAATTTTGCTATACGAACATATCAAACCTGGTTATTACTTCAGTGATTTTGCACTGAATACACCAGTGCGATATCTAAAGTTACATAGTACCTTTGTCTTGTATAAGTGTTTATTTTGATTCCTTTACCTTTCTAGTGGAATATAGGACTTCAAGCCAGAGCTTCGAAGTTTCGATACCAGGAGTATTTATTTTACGGGATTGGGTTCCTAGCTTCATGCCGAACCTCCCTCCTTTACCAGTCGTATTACTGGTTTAGCGAGGTAAAGGAGTGCATCGGCCGGGAACCGGACTCCGGACCACATTTGTGCTTGACGAGCATTTTACTGCTGTGCAACCGACGCACTGTATAAGTGCAATTGTTATAGGTTATTATTTTGAGGATTTAATCTTTGACCGTTTTTTTTCAACAGTTTCTAGTCTACTTTTGTGTATTGTGTTGATAGAGTAAGTTGGTAAGCTGTGGTCTACAAATTATTCTATAGTAACCCAGATATATCGTGGTGTGAAAGCACTTCTGGGACAAGACAAGGCTACCTATTATCTCCAATGATTTTCCTGATTTTAGCAGACTGGATAATGCGACAGACAGACAGCAGGCAGTGAGGAAATAGGCATAAAATGGACCCAAAAACTTGGAGAATCTGGACTTTGCCGATGATATATGTCTGACTTCGCACAAACTAGAAGATATGCAAGTGAAAAGCATCAAGTTGGCAGAAGAAGCATCCACAGAAGATAGAACTTCTGGTGAACATAGAGAAAACAGAGGTGATGAAGATTCCTGGCCAACACAAACAGCAACAACAACAACAGACAACAATCAGCATAAATAGGAGAAATCTGAGAGAAGCAATCTCCTTTACCAGCTGCCTGGGAAGCATAGTTTCAAGTACAGGTGGAACTGACGAGGATATCAAAGCGAGGATCGGGAAAACAAGGCAAGCTGTCATTTCTCTCAAGTTTGTGTGGAGGTTAACAGCTCTCAGCAGGAAAAATAAGATCCGGATTTTCAACTCCAATGTGAAGTCAGTGCTACTTTACAGATCAAGGACACTTCAAACAAACTACAGACCTTCATCAGCAGATGTCTCCGCTCAATACTACTCAAGATCAAATGACCGGAAAAAACCAGCAACAGAGATCTCTGGTAGCGAACCAAGCCCAGCAGGAACCGATTGTGCAACACATAAACAGGTAAAATGGAGCTGGATTGGCCACGCTCTGAGAAATCGAACCACCATGTGAGTGACATCACACGACAGGTCATCGCTCGAGTGGAACCCTTGCGGGAGGCAGCGAATTGGTCGTCAGTGCGAGGGTGACATGGAAGAGGTCATGTGAAGGGGAGATGAAAGCATGTGGGCAGACGTTGGGACAGGTGAAAACGTTGGCAGAGAACCGAACGCAATGGAGACGCGCAGCTGAAGTCCTATGTTCCTCTAGGAACTAAAGGAAACAATAAATAACTCAGATGACTTATGATATCCAATAAAACTATATTGTTATTCCATATTACTATTCTTTGTGCCTCATATGTTTGTTTATTATCTCTATTTTGAAACTCTTTTTACTTCCTTCTCTTGCTTTGTGTGCCAAGTAAAGTGTGTCAACTCGAACTGCTCCACATATGTACATAGTTCTTCTTTGAAGCCAGTCAGTTAGAATTATCAGTTTATAAATTGGTCATGTGCCTCGGAATGATTTGTGTTCTTTTGTTCTAGAATTTTATAGAACTAGGCTTATCATTTCTTTTAATATTTATTGAAGTTTTACCTAAATCACCATGAATACCATCGTCTTCCTCTCTACTTTCGTTATCCCTAAATTCGTTGTTGTTGTTGTTGATTATTCTTTTCTTTATCCAACAGAGAGTCGTGTGTATTTACGTACGGAGTCAAAGAAAGCATCTAGCGAGCATATTGCGTATTTATTCACTGGTCTCTTATTAATATGTAAATGGCAAGAACGTCGTTCCACTCCATTGAATCCAAACTCTACACAACAATCTGTTCTACGTGTGAAACATCGTATACCGCTTGATTTAATTCATGTAACTGATTTACCACCGATTGTTCAACCAAATTTAACTCGTTATGTCGGTCATAGTGGACCAATGACACCATCGTTAGTTGGTGCTGCGGTTTTAGCCGCGACGTCAGCTAATAGCTATTCGCATAATAGTACAACATCCATTAATTCGCATGAAGATACTCAAAGTATAGGTTTATCAGGTGAGGTTATAGTACATTCACACTATTTTTTATGTATATATCTGCCTATTTTAACAAGCTGGGAGAGAGTGGGACGCAGATTTGATGCTAGACTTGAATTCATTTATTTTCACCCATATAAGACATATATTAGTTGCCAGATGATGTCCCTGATACTATTTATCACTCTTATTTTGAATCAATACGGACACTGCTTGCAAATTTTATTTTCTTATAGTTCTATTATTTCGTGTTATTTTATTCATATTGTAACAGCAGTCCCGGCCGACAACCGCTACCTTCCCGTGGTGGTCCGGGTTGAATACCCTTATGACCCAACGAGCTAAACTGGCTGAAACTCATGTCCCTGCGGGTCTTACCATGTCAGGAAGGTTGTTTGGATAGTGGTTAGACTAAAAACAGTCACCATGGGGTACATGGGCTCCAAAATCCAATCGGATCAAACGGCGTATCAACCCATATGGGTCATCGGAAGCCATGGGGATGCAGCTCCTGACGCTGCTCCGCTGCCTTGCGGATTAGACTCCAAGTCAAGGGTTCGGGGGGTGGTCCCTTAATAAAACCACCTGCTTTGGTCTGGGCACCCGGGCAGTATCTCAGCCTTCACAATGAATGAATAAAGCAACAAACTCTCATCGAAACTCATCGCACGCTATTAACAGTGACTTCAAGTAATAGCAAAAGGGAGGACACGGAAGCCGAGTTCTATTTTGAAGTGATCAAACAGCAGCTATTTATGTCTTTACAGTTCATATTCTTTAACTAATCACTGACCGTGTGATTTTGGTTTACATTAAATGACATGGAATGGAATGTTCATATGGTATTCTGTTGCTAATGTAGCATTAAAGTGTGAAAATAGCATTGAGACGTTAACACCAACAAATACAATGGTTATTTCTCACAGTGAGAATAATACTCCGTTGGAACCCAATGTCCATTTCACACCACCATAATATGATCATAGACCTGTTCATCTTTATCACATACACTGGGCGTTAGTCTAATGAATCAAGTTTCATCATGAACCGACATCGGATAGAGAACTATTGGAAAGCCTGGGAGTACTGGACAGCTGTTTTGTCCTAGTCTGGTTCTCTAACCGATGTCAGCTCATGATGAAATCCTCCAACCAATCAAACAAAATCCCTACAAACCAATACTTGAGAATCAAGTTTCGTTGACTGTTCTCCAGTCACACCTAACTATGATTGACCCTCACTGTCATAAAGTGCTGTAAACTGGACTGTAGTATATATCTTGTGCTACGCCTTATCAATTAAACAAATCTGATGCAAGACCACTAATAGTATGATACTATAGAAGCCTGTTCATGAAGTTGTTTACATCTTCATGTTATCCAGGTGTAAATCACTTCATGATGCAAAGGATTTTCAATTTTGAAAAAGACTTTCAGTACTGAAAATATAGGTAATTTCTAGGTAACTAGATTGAATAGGCAGCTTCAGTGTATATCGACTATACTTATTAACAAAATAATTGCTAAAAAACCTAGCTGTTCTTCGTTTACAATGAAAAAAAAACACCACAATAAGATATTCACTGTAATAACACAAAGTGCATTTCTTTATCTGTCCCAGTCAATACACTTCATATTCGAATAGAGAGGAGAGGGATGTCAATAATGGCAATAACTAATCGATAAACTTCGTTTCAGGTTCTACTCCCTGTGGATAGTTAATAGTGTATTTGTGTACTTTCCAGTACCTATTCTTTTGTATATATAGTTACTTCGATAGATTATCACCGCTGTGTTTAAAAATAAATCAATAAATAATGCTTTAAAATCTAAAGAACATAATGGGAAGTACATCATATGATAGACAAATAATTCCTTACTGAAAAAGGTACTGATGTACAATATGAACGATAGTAAAGTGATTGTTTCTGAGGATCAAAGGCCCAGAAAGAATAAGCAGCAAGGAACTATGGCAACGAACGAACCAACCACCTATCTCATAACATGTACAGAAGAAAATGAAGATGTATTGGACATACACTAAGGAGAGTATCGAGTGACGTCGCCTGAGTGGAACCCGAATGGTAAATGATGAGATGGGTTGTTGGTGTCGGGGAGTGACATGGAGAAGATCGTCAGACGAGGTAAGAAGAGTTTATGCGTAATCTTGAAGCCAGCTAGAAAGTTATGGAGAATGGAGTAAAGTGGAGATGTGCTGCTCAAAACTTATGTTTCACTTGAAATCCAAGAGAATAACAATATCATAAACAGAATTCGTTAAAATTTGCCTACAAAGATTTAGTGTATGATTGCCAAGCTAATTAGTAGCTTAAAACATGTCATATTGGACAGAAAATCAGCATTCAAATAACTGGATTCGTTGAAACTGTACATTCAATAGATCGTATTTTCTCAATCTGGCCTTTTGCTATTTTCAGTTGTATTTCGAGTTACCTAGTTAATTATTTAGGGATTTATGATGGCAGTTGGCTAACTCTTTGTCGCGTCATATATCTGGCATTGGGATTTATCATTCTTCATGTTAAATGAAAATGCGTTTTACTGAAATATAATCTAAAGCTTTAACCATTGCTTAGTGGACTAGGTGAGGTTTAAGAGGATATTGACCAGTAATCAGACCCCCGGACTACGTGAGTGGTTAACGAGCGCTCTGCCACTGAGCTACCACCAATGAAGATTTTATCCATCTGATTAGCGATCATTATACTCGCTTATCGATTAGCTTGTGTGCTAGCGTAAGTGAAATGTTCTCGTTAACTGCTAGAAAGACATCTCTTGCTTAACACGACTTCATTCAGAAGGTTCGTAGGGTGACTTAAAGATATGACATTCATTACTAGACAGTGCGCATTGTTAAAAATCATATAAACACCTGCCTTTAGATTCTCTTTGTTCCCTTAAAATTACTATATATTGTGTTTTTTTTTCTTTCGCGTTCCCAGTGGAACTTAGGGCTTCAAGCTAGTGGCTTGAAGTTTCTGTAGCAGTGTTTATTTTACAGGATGGGGTTGGTAGCCTCATTCCCAACCTTTCCTCTTTACCAGAATTATTTCTGGCTTAGCGAGGTAAAAGAGTGCGTCGGTGGCCGGGGATCGAACCGCGGACCATGTGCATGGTCTGCGAGCGTCCTAACCGCTGTGCCACCGACGCACAATATATTGTGTAAATTCGAGAAAATACAACTGTCATATTCTGATGTGAACGCAGTCATGAAAAATTAGTTTATAAAGTATCCATAATTCATAGGCGACAGTGTAGCTATCCACACTTTAAGCTTTTAAATTAATCTATTATAATTAATTTGTTTAGTGTAATGTAGCATTAAAATTTCTTATTTTACCCTCAGAGTGTGTTCAATTTATGCTTATTTATTTTTCTTTACAAGGTTTATTTACATCTAGCTTGAATGGTTCCATTTCAAGTCATTCGAGTTTAGCTAGCGCTGGAGGCTCAGGAATTGGTTTTTTCCCATTCCTATTCGAATTGGAATATGTTGATTCAAATTCATGTAGTCCAACATCGCATAAATCGAATCACTCTAACAGTCGTCACCATCATCACTATGGTTACCATGGTTGTCCACCAAAATATTCTGGTAAAATGAATTTCAACGATGAAATGGGTAGTGCACCTGTCAGCAGTGATGGGAGTTCATTGCTACCCAGTCTTTCTTCTCCATCATCATCGAACAGTACTTCAGAAAAAGCTAATTTTAATAATTTATTATCATCTGGCATCAATGTTAATCATATTTGGATATTTTTACGAACTCCAGAAGAGAAAGCTGATTGGATAGCGAGTTTGTTGAGTATTCAAGCTTATCGGTAAGCATAGTTTTGAGTACTTATCTTGGTTTTATTATTATTATTGTTCCCTTGGGTTCCTAGTGGAACATAGGGCTTGAACTGCACGTCTCTACTTGCCACTTCTGTCTTCTTTATGCTGTACTTTTCACCTGCATCCATGTTAGTCCATACTGTTTTAACTCCTCTTCACACGATCTCCTCCATGTCACCCTTGCACTGACGTCCCACTCGCCACTTCCCTTTCGGCCTGGTTCCACTCGAGGAATGGCCTGACGCGCACGCGATGTCACCTAGCGGCCTCCTCAGCCACAAGTGTCCAATCCATCTCAATCCACTTTTTCCTGCATATTTGTTGGTTGGCGATTGGTTCTTGTTTTGTTTGTTAGTGCCCATAGTTTCTTGTTAGTGATTGTTTTCGGCCCGGCCATCTGATCTTCAGTATAGAGCCAGCGAAGACGGTTGTTGATAAAGGTAGGTCTGCAACAGGCTGTTGGAAATATTCTTTGTGACCCACCCGCCAAGTTTCTGATCCATATAGAAGAACTGACTGACTTGACGTTTGTATTGAAAATCTGACCGAATTTTGTTGTTGATGCTGAGTGACGAAGATTTCTAGATTGGTTTTAGGTTGGTTGATGAATGTGTTTCTCGCCTTCCCGATTCTCACTCGATTTGACATCCTCGTCCGTTCCAACTGCCTGTAGTTGAGACAATGCTCCCTAGATAAGTGAATGAAGTAACCTCTTTCAAATCCCTCCAGTTGGTGGTGATTGGCGCTAGATGTTGCTGCCGTTGTTGTTGTTGGTTGGTTATTTTCATAACCTCCGTCTTGTGTATGTTCACCTGGAGTCTTATCTTCGCTGGCTACTTTTTCGACCAGTTTGTCGGTTTTCGCTTGTAAGTCTTCGATCTTGTGTGACATCAAACATAAATCATCCACGCGCGAAATCCAGGTCTTCTAGGTTCTTCACGTTGGTCGGTCCAGGATATCTCTGTTTTCTCGTTTCCTACTGTCTGACGCATAATCCAGTCCACCACAATTAGGAATATCATTGGTGATAATAGGCAGGCAGCCTTGTCTGACTCCTGTGTTTACTCCAAACGCCTCGCTGAGTTTTCCGTTGTGGACTTATCTTGGTAGCATATACTATTCACTTTCTTTCATTACTGTTGCATTATTAAGTATTTCTTTCATACTAATAAACTGACTGAGTATTTGTGATGTTGGTGGTGGTGTGGGGGATAGATTGGTGCGCAAAAACCATTTGATGAAGTATCCATAAACATGCCATGCTATCATGGTATTAAAGCAAACATCTAATACTTTCTCATCTAATCTTTTGTTTCAATATTCTATTCGATTTAGGCTTTTTCTACGTTATATCCGAACACTACCCAGACTAGAGGTCTCCTTACGACTGCCGTCACCAAATGTCTATAGGTAAGTATTTTAGTATTAGAAAAAAAGTATTTTTCTACTAGTTGTAATCTCTGTTACGTAACCGTTTATATAAGTAGGTGTCTAATATATTAGCAGATACAGCTTATATATTATTTACTGATATCACACCTGATTTTGAATGGTTGAACTTTGCACTAGATATTAATATGTGATACCTGTATCAAAGGACATTAAAGTGTAAAATCCGAGTTCTGTATAAAAAAAGTCCATTGTTATTATAATTAGCACTTTACTGTTCAGTCTTGAGCGTTATATGTGTTGTGATGTTTATATTTAGTAATGATAACCAGCTGACATTATTTATTAGATAAATTAAGAGTACTTTTTGTAAGATTATTATTGGTTTATTTTAGTTATAAGTCATAATCATTTTATCAACCGCAAAAAAATCGATCTAGTATAAATCTGTCGTTACACACTATTCCTTGAAATTTTTTGGAAGTATGTCTTAATTAGTACTGCTGTCTGTAGGCCTAGAAATCCTAGGCTTTTGGATGAATAAATGTATACAATTTCAGCCAAGCAATGATATATATTTCTCGGTTTGTAAGATTTTGATAAATTTGTTATGCACGCTTCATTAACGATAGAAATTTATGATCCGTGAGCTACATTGAATCCGATGTTAGAAAACTAACTCGCTGATAATATAGGGTAGATTATTGAGCTAATTTATAAATTAGCAAGATCTGGAAAAGTGGATCTTTGAATCCTGATTCACTGTCTGAATGGTAATGTGCTTGTTAGAAAACTGGATGTTACGGGAGTTGGTGCGGTACTGCAGTGTTGATGAATACACTGTTATGATTGGTGTTGTTGTTTTTAAAACTCAGTTACCAAGATCGGACATTAAATGTATCAGGCTGTTTGAGGACTGGTAATAATATTTAGTTGTCCAGATTAAGGTAGACTGTGCAGAAACCTTTGTTTGGAAGTCTAGTGCTTAAGTCAATAACCCCTATCCCTACTTGTTGTTGAATAGTCTAAAACTAGAACAAATTGTCAATTAGGTTACAGGATTTCATCGTGAGCTGACATTAGTTAGAGAACTATTGGGAAACCAACAGGGAGTACTGGACAGCTGTTTCGTCCTAGCACTAGCAGTACGCACCCATCCTCAGTGTTCGAACCCAGGACCTTCTGGTTACAAGGCGAGGTCGTATACCATTAAGCACTGGGACCCGATCCAACCGCCCTTGAATTCTAACTTCTGCCAATTCACGATATAGCGCAACCCCTAGCCAATGTCTTTGGCGAATATTTGTCCTCACACCCGACCTGCTGCACCCTACTGGTCACGACTTCCCACTAGGACCTACCTGAATAGGGGCAGTCGCCAGTGAACATCTCATTGATTGACACCAAATAATTCCCATCCTCTTATTGGAAAAAACGTCTCCTTATATTTTGCAAGGCGAAATTCTTTTTCTAGTTTGCATACTATATTTAGACTTCAAAAAACTCTTCTCGTTAAATGTTATCCTAGTTCTTCCTCACCTGTTTTATGCTAATGATGTCTAATTATTATGAGAAGTTAAAACTGAAAGGTTATTGTATTTCGTCGCAGGGGCCTGGGTTCAATCCGTGGTGGGGTCATGGGTGCGTACTTTTGAAGAGAGGACTAAGCAACCGTCCAGTACTGCCTAGTTTCTATTGGTTATCTAACTGAAGTCATTTCGTAATCAGTCTTGAAATGAATAATATTCATCAAGTTTTCCTCATAAACCAATGTTATTTAAAGGGTATTGTCTTTCTATGAGAATAAATTTAAGTTGTCATTTATACGTTTCTCACTGGAAGCATTTTTTGGGGGCTATATTTGCTAATTAGATTTTGTGTAAAATATGAATTATTCCCCCCTCTGATTAAGTTCTTTTCTTCTGTTAAAAAAAAAAACAAAACAAATCAGGTTTAGTCAACCAGATAGTGTAAACAATATTATATTTGAGACAAGTAATCCAACGCTTATTCCATGCTATCAAACAGAAGATCATTCACGTGGTGGTCAAGTAAACGTGAGTCAAAATTATTCACAACCTGCTCAGTATCCCAGGCATCATCACCACCACCAACAACAACAACAACAACAGCATCAATCAAAAGAAATGCGTGAACAATCATCTCTACTACAATCACTTGATATAGCCAATAATTTTAATTCATCTGAGCCCAACTGTTTCAATGAACTGTCTAATTTTGTATATCCACCAGATAATTCTACTAGTGTTTCAAATGTAGAAGAGGGAGAAGATGTTGAAGAAGATGAAGAAGTAGATGTCGGAGCAGTGGAGTTGATTGAACCACACACCTTAACTAGTGGTACTGCTTTTGGTATTGTCCCACCATCAACTGATCTTACAACATCATCATCATCACAACCATCTCCCGTAACTACAATGTCCTCCTCGTTATCCTCTGCCGTCGACAAACCTGATGGTGGTAGCTTATCTGAAATCCGTGGGAAAATAGATAATACTAATATCATATTGACAAAGCTAAGTAACAGTGATTCGTCTAGTACACTCACGTTGACTAGTCATGGTTCAAATGATAGCAGTAATGTTAATCGCACTCTTATGAATAATAGTTATCATAGTCATAGTAATACAATAAAGTCTCAATGTGATTATCAGTCATCTCATCCCCCTCCAGCTCCTTCTCCTATACAACAACATTCATTTCAATCTTCAAATAATCTACCTGAAAATGTAAATATGCCTAGTAATCGTCATCTTTCAAGTACATCAAATTATCCTCCACAAATACGTATGGCAACATTAGATAAATTGATTGAACGTCTCACATATCCAACATATTTTGATACACGTTTAGTGAATTGTTTTCTGTTAGTGTATAGACGTGTTACTACATCGGAGAATTGTTAAATTTACTTATTGAAAGATTTCGTATACCTGATCCTGAATTTTCACCTGAAGAATGGAATATTGAACCTGAATATGGTCAATTGGAATCACCTGCACAACATATGCTGAAAAGATTTCGTTCCGGTTATAAAAAGCGTATTCAATCTAGGTGAGAATTTTTAAAGAGAATATATGTATTCGTCTGCGGCAACGTTTGTGTCTCTTGCTGTTTATGAAATAGTAGTGAAATATTTTCTTACAATGGTATCGTTGATTAGTTTAACAAGTTTGAGAGTGTGTATATGTGTGGATGCTTGGTATTCAACGTTACCTAGTTACTGGAAGTTAAGAGTATATTTTTGGTCAGATTGTTGTAGAGTTGTGAATGTCTAATTTATACATTTGGCTTCCCACCATTTGATTGTCAGTAAAAATCATGGATACACGTAGACACGAGGCTAGCTGGTTTATATCGTGAGGTTGAACAAATTTCTAGTATCTAAACCTTCACGCAACTAACGAGTTGTTTCCGAACCCTCTTAATCTATCTTTAGTGCTTTTTGGTGTTATTGATTTCATATTTTTACACATCTGTTAGGTTTCTCATAAATTTTTGTCTCCTTTAAATCTTCAGAGTAATTATGTTCCTGTCACGTTGGGTGCGTAGTGCACGCTACTATCAGAATGATTTTGCACCAAATCCTGAATTACGTCAAAAACTGCTTGATTTTTTATCTACTATACAAGCTAGATATTTAATGTCAGCTGTAGAACGGATTAAACAACACTTACAATACCCGCCTGTTTCAACACACTATCCTATGACATCATCTAATGATGTAACTTCCACAACAACTCCATTAGATACAAGTGGACAAAATCTGGAGACAGGTGATTCGGTCCCTGTGTCGCCTGTTGATTCAAATTACTCTGGAAAGTCTTGTAGTGTTGGCAGTAACATTAGCAGCACTAGCACTAGTCGAATTACACTCCATAATGTGAGTTTATTGTGCACAGCAATCATTTCCTTTCAGTATTTCGTGATGGTTTGTTTTTTATTTTCTGATACATTAAAAGACGAATCCTTTACACATTACCAAATACTTTATGTACCAGTGAAAATTCTAGTCTTGTTCTTTATGCTTAGGGTTGTAGATTTCCAAACCGATTTCAAATGAATGAAGGTGTATCTCGCCTTTCCGGTGCTGGTTGTAGTTGAAACTCTGCCGCCTAGATAAGGCTTCAGGCTTTTATCAACAACTGCCATCGCTCCATTCTAAAGATCAGATGGTTACAAAGGATTAGCAATAAAGAATTCTAGCAACGAACCAACCAACAACCTGTCGCCGAATAAATATACCGAAGAAATTGGTTTATGCATACGATATGTGTTGAGGAGACCGTTGAGTAACATCACATGTCAAGCAGGCCCTCGAATGGAACCCGAATAGAGGAAACATCGAGTCGGGCTTCCTTGGGTGGTGATATGGTAGTATTCGTGTGAGCAGGAAATGAAAGCCTATGGACATTCGTGGTTCCGGCTAAAGAGAACTATAGATAACGCGATAAAATGGAGATGTGCTACTAAAGCCCTATGTTCCACTCAGAACCCATGAGGAAAGTAGGGGTGTACCAGTTAACTAAATTGCATCGTCTTCAACCTTGTTTTAATAATTCAGGATGAGGTGTATTAGATCATCACTGTAAAAACCGAATAATTCATTTATTCATTAATCACTATGGAGCAGCTATTCCCTGTGTCCATTACAATCATGTAGGACGTCAATCGTGAGCCCGATTAACTCAGTGGTAATGTGTCTGCCTGCAGCACTAAGTGATGCAGGATCGGATGTCAAAGGGGATACCAATTCCTTCGACCCTGTAGATACGCCTGGTTGACGAGTGTCATTAAGCAAAAAACCAAGGTACAACGCTTCTTACTGATTACCTACAACCATCTAACAACAATTCAGAGTTCACTGTGGCGGTGGTGAGCCACCTAGTAATAGTGACCACATTGTAAACTGGACTGAAAGAATTCAGTGTACACCAAACGAAGGACTCTAGATGCATGACATTATTTACTACGTAGTGTCCAATAAATGAAACTGTGAATTTCGTTAGTAGTATATCCACATTCACTCAAGTTTTATCGCGTTGAGTTAGGTATCCTTTTTACTCCCTAGTTAATATATGTTTTCAAGTGTTGGTTTGTAGGGATTTGATTGGTTACAGGATTTGATCATGAGCTGACATTAGTTAGAGAACCATTGGAAAACCTGGGAGTACTGGACGGCCAGCTGTTTCGTCCCAGTTTGGGACTCTTCATCAGTACACACCTACCGGGGTTCGAAACCAGGACCTTCTGGTTACAAGGCGAGCTCGTATACCATTAAGCCGCCGAGACCCAATCCAATGGCCAGTGCATGAATTCCATCTTCTGCCAATTCACGACATACCGTGACCCTAGCCAATGTCTTCGGCGAGTATTTGTCCTCACACCCGACCTGCTGCACCCTACTGACATACGAGCTCTTCTTGTAGCAAGAAGGTCCTGGGTTTGAATCCTGGTGGGTGCGTACTGCTGAAGAGTCCCAAACTAAGACGATACAACTGTCCAGTACTCTCAGGTGGGTTTTCCAATGGTTTTCTAACTAATATCAGCTCATGATGGAATCCTGTAATATATGTTTGTTTTTATGCCTTTGAACGTTCTCATTGTTGAGAGATTTGCTTTTACATTTGCTGCCTTCGTTATCAACGTATGTATTTGGGAATGTCTTGTCTATCTCTGTATCTGCTTTTCCAGCATTCTTTTCTTTTCTTCTCTGTTAGATTCATCCCTACAAACTAGCTGAACAGGTTACACTATACGAATGGGAATTATATCGTCGTATACCATTTTGGGAAGTTGAAAGTCGTGATCGTACTGGAGATGCTGTGCCTAATCTGAATAGGTCAAAGTCATTTTCAAATCGTGTAAGTACCCTCATTTTGTGTTATACACTATCATCATTATAAACTACTGTATAATTTATTCTCAATATTTTTTACAGTAAACATTACATATTTTTTCTATGGATGATGTGTGTTTCATCATTTTCCTACATTGTTGAAAATTCAGGAGTATTTAGTGTAGAAATTATGAAGAACTAAAACTTAGCATAATTTCGGCAAATCATGAGATTTCCCATGTACAATAGTCGTCGTCGTCGTTCAGTTTTAATCAGTTTTCACAGGTATTAGGTATCTTTTGGTGCCGAAGAAGGTCACCATGTAAATTCTGGATAGATACTCTCTTTTAAACTAAATTTATTTGTAAATCTGTTGTAGGAGTTATTTTTGTATTCAAAAAAACTTTAGTTGAACTTATTTAGCGGGTAAATGCGACTTTTCGTCACCTGAACAGTTCTTATGTAGTGAAGTGTCGTGATTTGATTTTTATGTAGATAAAAAACTTCATTCTATCATTTTTGCTTCATCAATTAGTGTTCAGTCGATTTTCTTGATCGAAATGGGCCAAATATTTGCTAGTTGTTCAAATCGGCACAAATTCTGTTGATTATCTATGGTGTACACTTTTGTGTATTATGAGTTTTATAGTTTAGTGTTGTGGTGTATTTAGAGAGGGGTTAGATGAACATTAATCTAAGTATAGCAATAATATTTACGTTGTGGAAGCCCGGTACTATATCTTACCTAGTGTAGACGCAATAGTGAAGACTATTCATAACCTGTAACTAATAGTTGGTAAACGCTAAAGAATTTCTGTAGTTACTTCCGAACTGACTGGTGCAAGAAGACTAATCTGAGTGGGCTTCGAAAATATTGACGAGGGGAGGCTGCTCAAACGTACGCTGACTAAAAGTCTTTGCAAAGAGTGCGAGTGGTGGCGTATAATGAAAGCAAGAAAATGGAAACAGGATTAGCAGTCTCAGTGGGGGGAACAGTGTTAAAATGTCTTTGGTAGGTAATCTCCGTAAGGAATGGAATTTCAATGAATTACTAGGAAAGAGGACTGGAACAACGGATGGAACAATTTAAGGAGAATTTCAATTGACCAGTAAAATCACTACACTTTCACATTTCAATTTCTGCTTGAATGGGATGCAGACATCAATCTTCTATCTGTGTTACCTAGGTTGCGAAAATTGTCTCTAACCTGGAACGAGGCGGTTCGGTTGGACTTACTGATATGCCTATCTAGATATTCTTAAGTATGGTGGCGACAAGTTGCTGGCTTGGTTACTTTATTTATTGGATAGCTTTTAGAAAGTCGAAGTAGTTTCGTCGGAGTGATGTAGATCATTGGCAATCCCAGTTTGTGAGGTGGAACAAAATCTCTTGTAATAATCATAAGGAAATCAACCTGACTATCATATTATCTGACATTCTAGGTCACGTAATTCTTTAAAGACTAGGTGACCTTGTCAAGATATAAACACGAGACAACCAGATAGGCTTCACATTTGATGGTGAAGTCTTCACACTTGGACATACATTGTTAGTGTTGTCCAAAACTCGCTATATTTCTTACGATTTCGATTCCATCATTGGAGCGGTGCTATAGCAACGTTTGAGCGTAAAAGGAATGGGAAAAACCTCCAATGTGCAAATCGAATTCATACCGTAAAGTATGAGCTGGCGGAGATTTATCGTTTTAAGTGTGTTTTTCAGAAATCCCCACTATGACCTCATTTATAGGTATACTAATGAGTAGGAATGTCGGTTGACTTTGATATCTCAGTGATTGATTCGTTACCCGCGTACACTTGTTAATCTAGGTTATGCAGGTGATATATTCCTCGTAGGTGAATACATAGACAAAATACAGAGTCTTTTAAATACATTAAGCGAAAATCCTAGTATGCACTACATGTCATTTATCCTGTCACTTGTAAGATATCTCAAGATTGGCTTGTGCCAACTCCTAATTTCTGGTTTGGAAGTGAATTTGTAGGAAGTCTTTATCACTTCATATATTTTACGGAATTCTCTCAACTCTAATGAGATGGTTGCTGACGTAATCTTCCACAATGGATATGACTGATTATCACTAATTTCATTTAGAATCTTTATTTTCTGTCTGTCTATCTGGATTCAACATAGAATTTGTCACCGAAGTGCACCAGTTCCAGTTGCCACGTTTCAAATAGCACACAAAGGTATACAAGAAGATGGGTGAAGAGAGTTAATAGAGTTTGACAAGTATAAGTGTGAAACAATGAGTAATGGTAGGAAGGAATATGAAAGATTACAGAGACTGAATACATCTGCGCTGGCCATTGACAACGATTTTGAGCCATGTCACCTATTGTCTCCAGCCATTGATTTCTAGAGTCAGTCCCGAGGGCCCCAACCCGGGAGTCTGCATCTCCCTACCTGACTCAGTTTAACTGTCAAGGATTTCATGGATTGATGAGGCCATGTTTTTGTTTGGCCACCACTTACTCTTTTCCAACCTGCACCTATATCAGCTAGTAATGCCCGTCGTCGGGGGAGGCGGTGGTTAAGAATGCCTAGCACGTCACCTAGCCATCTTAGTCTATGTAACTTTATAGCCTCGTCGATTGATTTTTCCTGTTTGCCCAACACTCTACGCCTAACGTCAACATTACTTACCTTATTATACCACCTATCGTAGACATCTATGATCGAAAGTAGTCAACCCTTTCATGTCTTCAACTCGTCTTTATTTTCAGAGGTTTATGTGGTGGTTTTTCAATACAGGCCTATGTATGCATAATATGTCAACAAACCATTATACTTTAGCTGTGTGTTATTGTTATTATTCCTATTCATCATGTAGAGTAGTGAGAATCACATGTTTGTCATGCGATGTATATTAACCAAAGTTTATATCACGTGTGTGTGTGGTGTTAATTCAGAGTCTTACTTAAATCATAAATACTTTTTTGTTTTGTTTTACTGTACTGTACTGGATATTTAGGTTTACATATCCAGGTACTTCTTCACTATTGATTTCTAAGTAGCTCACTATAGTTACTGTAAACAGCATTTGCCTTTATAGATAATTGGATGCTGTTGTATAGTTTCAGTTTCAGTTATGTGTGTAGTCTTACACGCAAAATTTTATATCTATTTGTTTTTAGCTTTGTGTCTCGAGTACGTGTCAGTGATACATCATTTGTATCTGTTGAATAAACAAAAGAGAAAACATAATACACACCTTACTGTTGATTATCTATACATCTGATTCACATTAACTTTTCACTGGGATTTGGCAATATCACCTAGACCAGTGTGGTATGAGTACAGTACAGACGAAATACTAATAAATGCTAAACACTAATGCAGCAATTTAATTCTGCCATACGGCTCAAATATTATCCGTAATATTTTGCCCTACGGTTGACTAATCAGCGTCATTTCACTCACTGCAGTTATTTAACCTCATATAAAACACTGAAGTGGATTTGACTAACAAATAAGTATAATAATAATGATAGTGTGGTGAGAGCAGGCTGCTAGCTAATTGGTAGACATTCACCTACGTCAATGTCTAGGTCAATGATATTGGCCGTGAGAAAATATGAGCAAGGCTGATTCAACAACCTATCACAGCAAACTTAACGTGGGCACACATGTTTCGAAGATAGATGGCTCCACTTTCCGAGGAAACCCGAAACAACCAATCAGAAGACTGCGTTTGTCTGCATAACTTCAGAGAAACAACCAATCAGAAGACTGCATTTGTCTGCTTGAATAAGCTATAATAATGCACATGAAATATATATAAATACGTACTGATTTCCGTAATAAAAGTATCTGTTGCCGACCCTTGTCTTCTGTTGTTACAATAGTAATAGCTTTATTCTGGACAGTATTTGTATAATGTGCACAATTTTCAGCGGAGTTTATTTCCCTTCTTACAATATTTTTAAGTAAAATCTGTCTGTCTGTCCGTTTTCGACATAGAAATTTGCGCCGACGTGCACCAGTTCAAGTCACCACACTCCATGTAACACACAAAGCAACACAAGAAAGTAGAAGAAATATATAATAGGGACAGTAAACAGAGGTGTGAGACAAAGGAGTAGTAATAACGAAGAACAAAACAGTTTCATTGGAAATCATAAGTCACAAGGAGTGGATGCATCTGCGCCAGTCAGCCATTGAGAACAATTTTGAGCCACATCACCAATTACCTCCAGCCACTGGTTTTTACCGTCCCGAGGACCCCAACCAGGAAGCCAGTCTACACCTTCCTAAGTGGCTGGCTGGCTTAAACTAACTGTTGTGGATTTCATTGACTGGTGGTGTCATGTTTTGGTTTGACCACCACTGGTTCTTTTCCAACCTGTTCCATCCTATGTCAGCTAACATTGGCCGTCGAGGAAGGTGAAGGCTAGGCATATGTAATGCATACCCCAACCATCTTACTCGATGTGATTTCACAGCCTCGTCTATTGATTTCCCCTCCTTACCTAGAACTCGACCGATGCTCAACCTCAATATTGCTCACCGATTATACCACCTAACACGGGAGATAGAACGCGGACACCTATGATTAAAGACAGCTAGTCAGGCTTTTCATGTCTTCCACTCTCAATAGCCACATCTCATTCACAGCCATAAAGGAGGACGGAACGAACTGCTGAGCACTACACACGCCCTGTGGTCGACAGCTAGCCGGATATCACGTCTACACCAGAGACGGCGTAATGTAAATATAATGTCAATCAATATTTTACTTAAAAAGTAAAATATTGATTGACATTATATTCTGTGACACAATGATCTCTTACCTTAAGCACAAGCCATTCCATTATGATATATCTGCTTTCTCCCCTTCAAGAAATCCACGATATCTGGTTGAAAGCCAATTATAAAAAGTTCAGAAGTACATTTTGAGACCCAATGACATAACTCGGGGACAGTTATCTCATGTATTCGGACACACTGCCCCACCCATAATCAGGCTTTTTCTCAAGTTTAGTAGGAACTTGCGAATCAGAAGCTTGTAGACATTTTTTAAATACACACAAGAGTAGGTAATACCATTGGAGATCATATTTTAATCGATTAAAACAAAGCCCAAGTTTTAAGCAAACCACCATCCGAGTGGCAGTGAACAAACTATAAATATATTATAAAAATGTCCAGCAAGCTGATATACTGAATAAGTTTGATCACCAGCTAACATCGGTTAGATAACCATTAGAAAGCTAGGACAGGCTGTACACAGGAAGTTACCCGGAGTTCTAGTGAGAAGTCGTAACCGACAGGGTTCATCAAGTCAGTTCAGCGAAGTTAGTCACCTATGACATTGTAGTCGTTAGGTCCTGGGTTCGAACCTAGGTAGGTGAGTACATACTACTGAAGAGCTTCAGACATGGACGAAACAGATGTCCAGTATTCCCTGGTTTTCCAATAGTTCTCTGACTGATATCAGCTTGTGGTCAAACCTGTAAACAATCAGATTTCCGCAAACTAACACTTGATAATGCAAATATAGCGAAACTAGTCATCCGGTATGGAAGTAAATCACTGAATACTAATTCAATACGGATGAACCAAGTCATCTGTAAGAAATTAGGGAATTAGATTTATCTTTATTTATTGTGAAATTCCATTTGTATTCCCTTGATAGTAATAATTTATTTCACCTTTTGACTTTTTTTTAACTCTGTGTATTTTAGTTTCGTAATTGGTTAGTATATTCTGTACTAAGTGAATCACATCCAGATGATCGAATTTGTGGAATTCAACGTGTTATTGATTTAATGTTAATTATGGAAAATATGAATAATTTACAAGGTAGTCAAGAAGCTAAGTCTGCATTAATTAGTGCAGCTGTATATAGACTACGAAAATCATTTCAAGTAAGCTAACGTTTTTTGTACTCTTTGGTACTTGTTGTCGCTTTTTATTTTTCTTCTTCATTTTTATCTTTGGGTTTATTTTTTGTTTTTGTTTTGTTTTACTAATTGTGTATCATTATCGGACTTAGCTATGCATTTGCTACTTGGGTTATGATGATAACCCTTGAAATAATAATCATAACAATAATACTTGTTGTTTTTTATTGATAAACTTTATTCTTAGACAGAACTACATAATTTGCATAATACAGGCGTATTTAATACGGTCAGTCAGTCAGTCAGTCAGTCAGTCAGTTGTTTGTTTGGTTTTTTTCCACGCTAAATAGATGAACTCAGTAATGATGTGACGGTTATTTTATGCTGAGTGCTGGTTCATTGGTGGTGGTAGTGTGTAACTGACTAATTATCGTTTACTTGTCTTTTGATGTCTGGATGTTAAATCACCTTGATATATTGTATTTTTACGCTTATTATGATGTCTGATAGAGTTTAGCGTACTCACATGACCAATTAATTATATCAAAAATATATAAACTACAATACCATATATACATTAGTATTAAACATTTTGGTAAATTATATTCAAGAATATAGATTGTTTTGATCTTTGTGTTTCACTGCTGTTGTCTGTCGTATTATTTATTTATTTGTTTATTCACTTATTTACTTGTTTATTCTTCTTCATCATTATTTCTCTGTTTTCATTTTACTAGACTGAATTAATTGATTTGATTTCTCTTAGCCGATATGAACGTCTGTTCAATGAACGCATTGATGTTGATTTGTTGTGTTTCATTCATTTCAGCGTTATTTATTTAGTTCATACCTAAGGATTATAGGTTTCCAGACCGTAGGTGTTACGAACTTCCTGGAATAATTTGAGCGCCGAGTCAGAATGATTCATTATAAATTATTTAAATTAATCCCAGCGTGTTAAGAAAATCAAAACAAGATTTCTTTGAACGTTTCGCCGAATAAATCTGCTGAAGAAGCTGTGGCTTACACGGCGAAACGTTCAGAGAAATCTTGTTTTAATTTTCTTAACACGATGGGATTATTTAAATAATTTATAATATACCTAAGGACTTTTTAAGCCTATTTACCCGAAACAGACATTTCATGTACTTCAGGTTGAGAGCTATACTTATCGTGTGTGTGTATGTCCGCTCCATCCTCCTTCATGGCTATGATACCTGGCCATTGAGAGTGGAAGACATGAAAAGACCAGCTAGCTGTCTTTGATCATAGGTGCCTGCGCTCTATCTCCCGTGTGAAATGGTATAATAAGGTGAGCAATATTGAGGTTAAGCGTCGAGTTCTAGGTAGGTGGGAGGGGAAATCAATCGATCAGGTTGTGAAATTACATCGAATGAGATGGGTATGCATTACGTATGCCTAGCCTTCACCTTCCTCGACAATGGGCAATGTTAGCTGACATAGGATGGAACAGGTTGGAAAAGAACCAGTGGTGGTAAAACCAAAACATGGAACCAGTCAATGAAATCGACAACAGTTAGTTTAAGCCAGCCAGCCACTTAGGAAGGTGTGGACTGGCCTCTTGGTTGGGGTCCTCGGAACGGTAAAAACCAATGGCTGGAAACAATTGGTGATATAGCTCAAAATTGTTCTCAATGGCTGACTGGCGCAGATGCATCCACTCCTTGTGACTTATGATTTCCAATGAAACTGTTTTGTTCTTCGTTATTACTACTCCTTTGTCTCACACCTCTGTTTACTGTCCCTATTATATATTTCTTCTACTTTCTTGTGTTACTTTGTGTGCTACAAGGAGGGAGTGTGGCGACTTGAACTGGTGCACGTCGGTGCAAATTTCTATGTCGAAAACAGACAGACAAAGTATAGTAGACAAATGCACAAATACAAATTTTAATTCAGTGAAAAAATGATATTATAATGAAGACAATGAAATAGTGGAATATATGGCGTTGAGAAAACAACACTTGATTACGAGGAAAATCTTAGGACAAAGAAAATAGGCAACAAACCGTTGAAATAGAAGAATATATAAAAACTTCAAGTTATATGTAATTTATTGTGCCCAAAACTCGTTTATTTATGGTACAAAAAGAATGAGTTACTCGCAATATATCAAAGCTGATACAATAATCGAATCCAATGATGAATATAGACAGCCCTAGAGGTTTGAACATACTGATTTCCAAGTTCCACTATCATCACTATGAACAATAACAACAACAACACAAGGATATGCTTTCAACACATGAACCCTTTATTATCTTGAATTCTATCCATCACAAGGCATGAAGATATTTCCTCATTGACTTGAACACTCAGTTTTTAGCCGATACGTCAGACGTTTGAATCTTGCTCCGTATACTTCAGCTAACTTAACTGAGTAAAGCCATCAACTCACACACGCACACACACACAGTCTCTCTGTCTGTCTGTTTTCGACATAGAACTTTGCACCGATATGCACCAGTTCAAGTCACCACACTCCATGTAACACACAAAGCAACACAAGAAAGTAGAAGAAATATATAATAGGGACAGTAAACAGAGGTGTGAGACAAAGGAGTAGTAATAACGAAGAACAAAACAGTTTCATTGGAAATCATAAGTCACAAGGAGTGGATGCATCTGCGCCAGTCAGCCATTGAGAACAATTTTGAGCTATATCACCAATTGTTTCCAGCCATTGGTTTTTACCGTTCCGAGGACCTCAACCAGGAAGTATACATCTTCCTACGTGGCCGGCTTAAACTAACTGTTGTGGATTTCATTGACTGGTGGTGTCATGTTTTGGTTTGACCGCCGCTAGCTCTTTCCTAACCTGACCCTATGTCAACTAACATTACCCGTCGTCGAGGAAGGCGATGACTAGGCATACGTAACACCATCTTAATCGAAGTGATTTCACAGCCTCGTCTATTGATTTCCCCTCCTTACCTAGCGCTCGACCGAGGCCCAACCTCAATATTGCTGATCTTATTATACCACTTTGGTAATAAAATTGTCATTCATCGTCATCATCCAAGTGGTTTCTCCGTCTAATTTTGGCAACGTAATCCATATATCAGATTTATTTTAATAAAAGTTACTCTGGATTTATTGCATGTAGTTTGTGCGGAGAGTTTTGAAACTGTTCTCCCCTTATGTTCAAATAAACGAGCCAGTATATTGATAAAAATTTTAAGATATGAAAAGGCCAGCTGTCTTTGGTTATAGGTGTATGTTTTCTATCTCCTGTGTTAGGTGCCCTAATAGGGTGAGTAATATTGAAGTTAAATGTAGAGTGTTAGATAAGGAGGGAAAGTCAATTGATGAGGTTGTCAAGCTGCATCGATTGAGATGGCTAAGACGCATGTGTGTTATGCACGCCTAGTCATCGCCTTCCGCGACAAGCCATATTACCTGACATACGGTTGGGTTGGAAAATAATTAAGAGTGGTCAAACTGATACCTGAAATCACAGTCCATGAAATTTTAGACGATTGGCTTGAACCATGTAGAGAGAGATGTAGGCTTACTTCCTGGCATCTTCAGGATGCTAAGAACCAATGTCTTGAAACTCTTGGTGGTATGGCTCAAAGTTGTTTTCAATAACCCAGATTCATTCACTCTTTATAATCTGCCATGTCCATCACACCCTCTATTGTTTTTCCATTGTTACTATTCTCTTTTCCTCTCATATTCTGCTTATTATTATTGTTCTTTTAAAGCACTTTTCTCTCTCTCTCTGTCTTCCTCTGTGTGTTACACGGAGTGTGGCAACTTAAACTGCTGCACTTGTGTGCAAAGTTCTATGGTGAAATCAGCCAGTCAGTCATTCAGACAAGAATTTCATGGTGATATTCAAAGAATATTATTAACATTTCGTTTCTTTCTGCTTGATCAGGCAGTTTTCGCTTACCGTTTTTTTCTCTCTGTAGGCTACTTTGATGGTTGAAGTCAATTATCTGTAGTTATCTAGCTTTTTTTAGTTGGTATCGTTTTACGTAAAACATATAATATGTCTATAAAAATTATTTCGTTCTCTGACGTAAGTTTCAGCTCCCTGAGTGGACTACCCTAGATTTTTCAGTCACCTTTTTTTATTTTTTTCACCTTCGTATTATATTCTGACTTACGCATGACTGGCGAAGTTTGAATCTGATAATGTAGAAAAGAGGATGGCTTATAAAAATAATTTTATCAATGATATTTACCAACTATGCTTAAACTAATCTAATAAAAGTAGCTTTAGATGCATTAAATAATTTTCGGTTTGAAATTCATTTATATTCTCACAGTGTCTGTTATAGTTTTTTAGTGTTGTTTGGGGACGATAACGGTATTCTCGTTTCTAATTAGATTTCATCACGAGCCGACATCTCTTGGAGAGCCGTTGTGAATACATGATGTCATTTTTCGTTCGTTTATTTTGTGTAATTTGTGTTATAAGTTTAGAGCTAACAAATTTTACGTTTCTAGCGTTATTTACAATGAAAATTTTGCAGGGTTATTGTTAATGCTTATCTTGTACTGTGATGCAGAACTGTTCTATAATTTTATTTTCAAGACTAAATTTGTGTTTGGACTCAGGCATATCCAGAAGAGAAGTACAGTATACTCGCTAATGACGCGGAATGTCCATGTCGGCGCACTCCTGAACCTCACCTATCTCGTAGTAATTTTTTTTCTCTAATCGCTAATCGAATCTCGATAGCACACTGAAACTCCACTTAGATTACTAGCCGATGGTAAACTCGAAAAAGAGTTAAGGTTGGGTGGTAGGCTGACAACCCTACCTCGTAAAAACAACAACACCGTTACTGAAACTTCGGAAAGCTTAAAGCCCCATACCTCATTAAGAATGCAAAGCAATAAAAACGCCAGGACAGATCTTTCTTGCACCAGGCTGCGAGTCATTAATTAATGATACTACTAATTCACCTGGGCTCATGTAGGTGGTAGAGTGAAATTGTGGAACCCCGGTGAGCCGATGAGCCGCATCTCCACATGGCTAAATCAAGTAGCAGTTTAGTACTGAAAACACTTACTTCACGTAAACTGACAATGTGTTCTGTAAATGATATTGCTACTTCAAAATAAGGGTTAGATGTTTTAGTAATAATTGGCCAACTGGATAAGTAAAGTTTCCATCTAGATTTCTTGTCCACTGATACTCCATTTTGTTAAGTGTTTATTCAACATTAGAAAATTTGATATTCCCTGAAATATTCTATCCCCTATTATGTATGAACTTGTATGTTTTATACGGGATTTCAGTAATCAGTACGTTTGTACATCAGATTATATATATATATATATTCCTTTAATTCCTAGAGGAACATAGGGCTTCAACCGTGCGTCTCCATTGCGTTCAGTTCTCTGCCAACGTTTTCACCTGGCTCCACGTCTGCCCGCACGCTTTCATCTCCTCTTCACATGACCTCTTCCAAGTCACCCTTGCACTGACGACCAACTCACCGCTTCCCTTTCGGCCTCCACTCGAGCGATGAATTGTCTAGTGATGTCACTTGATGGTTTCCTCAGCGTATGGCCAGCCAATCCATCTCCATTTCTTCCTACTTATTTGTTGCACAGTCGCTTCCTGGTTGGGTCGCTCCCAGAGATCTTTGTTGCTGATCTTTTCTGGCTGGCCATCTGATCTTGAGTATTGAGCGAAGACAGCTGTTAATGAAGGTCTGAAGTTTGTTTGAGATGCTCTTTATGACTCGCCAAGTCTCTGATCCGTACAGTGAGTAGCGCTGACTTTACATTGGAGTTGAAAATCCGGGTGTTATTTTTGATTCTGAGTGCTGTTGACCTCCACACAAATTTAAGAGTAATGAAAGCTTGTCTTGCTTTTCCGATTCTGGCTTTGATATCTTCGTCAGTTCCGTCTGGCTGTAGTTGAAACGATGCTTCCCAGGTAGGTGAAGGAGGCTGTTTCTTTCAGGTTCTTCCCATTTATGCTGATTGTTGTCTGTTGCTGTTGGTGTTGGCCAGGAATCTTCATCACCTCTGTTTTCTCTATGTTCACCTGAAGTGGTGTCCTATTTTTGATGCTTCTTCTGCCAACTTGTTGCTTTTCACTTGCATATCTTCGAGTTTGTGGGAAATCAGACATATATCATCGGCGAAATCCAGATCCTCCAAGTCTCTCTTTGTGTGAGTCCATTTTATGCCTGTTTCCTCATTGCCCGTTGTCTGTCGCATAATCCAATCTACTGCAATCAGGAAAATCATTGGCGATAATAGACAGCCTTGCCTCACTCTCGTCTTTACTTCGAAGGATTCCGTAAGTTTCCCGTTGTGGATTACTTGGCATGCCGCACTGTCGTACAACTTTCGGATGAGTTGTAGAAGTAGTTGCCAAATCACCTCTCGATCGACGCTGTCGAAGGCCTTTTCAAAGTCGATGAAGTTGAGATAGAAAGGTGACTGCCATTCCAAACTTTGTGTCAATGATGATCCGTAGAGTGGCGATTTGATCAATACATGACTTGTTTCTCCTGAATCCGGCCTGTTCCGGTCGAAGTTTTTCATCTAGGGCTTGTTTGATTCTCTCCAGGATGATGCGGCTTAGTATTTTGCTTGGGATGGACAGGAGCATAATTCCACGCGCTAGTTTTTGCATTGACTTAAGTCTCCTTTCTTTGGTAGTTTGAATAAGTATCCGTTCTTCCAATCCTCGGGTACTTTGCCCTCTTTTCACACCTTCTCCTGTAGTGGCGTCATCAAGTCCGCTGTTGTTTCTGGGTCCATTTTCAATATATATATATATATATATATATATATATATATATATATATAAAGTTTTGGTCGTCATAGTATTCTAGTTTTACATTATAATATTGAACCGTATAAGATAAATGTTTAATCTGATCAGATTTCAGCATAAAATTAGATTTCAAATGAATTCGATCGATAAATTTTGGTGTAAAATGTAGAACATGTGTGTATGCGTGTGTTGCTTCTCACGCTGGCTTTTAGTGTTATTTGATTGTGATTGTTTCATCACTTTGGATAGGTGATTATTATTTAATCAGTCCTGACACTCCTTTATTTTAACACAGGATGTTGGTTATTTTCTCTTCATCAATAATCATGTGTGTGTCTATTCTTTTTTAACCAGGCTATTCGACGAATGCGACATTATCGTGAAACAGTTGACCGCCTACGAAGAGAAGGTGTAATTAGTCCAAAATCTCAACGAAATTCATCATCCCCAGCCTCTACATCATCTTCGTCGCTTCAAACAAATTCTGTAACAGATCATAATGTCTCAGGAAGTCATTCGAATAATATTATTAGCAACAATGTAAATAGTAACAATAGTAATAATAATAATAATAGTGGAAATACTAGTGGTAGTGGTAGTAGTAGTAGTAATAATAATCCTTTTTCAAGTTTTGGTTTACCGTTTTCAACACGTGCAAGTAAATCACATGAACGCCGTATACGTGTATTAGAAAAACAGCATGCATCAGGTGAATTATGTCATCCATGTGTACCATTTATTGCTGCCGGTGTAATGACGCGTCTGATTCACTTGGATTTACGTCACCCAGATACAATTGTAAATAAAGCTGGAAATGTTATGATTAATTGTTGGAAACATCGTCAATTAGCTGAAATTGTTGAACGATATTTAGCCTTTCAACGTATTCCTTATACATTTAGTGTAGATGAAGAAATTAGAGTAAGTGAGAAATTTTTATGTTACCCTTTTTTTGAAGGTTAATTTTGATTTTCACAATTTTTCTGTATTAAACTTTGATAGAATTTATTATTATTGTTCCCTTGGGTTCCTAGTGGAACATAGGGCTTGAACTGCACGTCTCCACTTGCCACTTCTGTTTTCTTTATGCTGTACTTTTCACCTGCATCCATGTTAGTCCATACTATTTTAACTCCTCTTCACACGATCTCCTCCATGTCACCCTTGCACTGACGTCCCACTCGCCGCTTCCCTTTCGGCCTGGTTCCACTCGAGGAATGGCTTGACGCGCGCGCGATGCCACCCAGCGGCCTCCTCAGCCACGAGTGTCCAATCCATCTCAATCCACTTTTTCCTGCATATTTGTTGGTTGGCGATTGGTTCTTCTTTTGTTTGTTAGTGCCCATAGTTTTTTGTTGGTGATTGTTTTCGGCCCGGCCATCTGATCTTCAGTATAGAGCCAGCGAAGACGGTTGTTGATAAAGGTAGGTCTGCAACAGGCTGTTGGAAATATTCTTTGTGACCCACCCGCCATGTTTCTGATCCGTATAGAAGAACTGACTGACTTGACGTTTGTATTGAAAATCCGACCGAATTTTGTTGTTGATGCTGAGTGACGAAGATTTCTAGATTGGTTTTAGGTTGGTTGATGAATGTGTTTCTCGCCTTCCCGATTCTCACTCGATTTGACATCCTCGTCCGTTCCAACTGGCTGTAGTTGAGACAATGCTCCCTAGATAAGTGAATGAAGTAACCTCTTTCAAATCCCTCCAGTTGGTGGTGATTGGCGCTGGATGTTTCTGCTGCTGTTGTTGTTACTGATAGAATACTGTGTAGTAATTAATGTCATGCTTCTAGTTCTCAGTTTGGTATAGACTGAATTCTATCAGTCAAAATTTGTAATGCGACCACCACTTTAGGTGGCTCGCCAGCACAGTGCTGCACTTTGAATTGATCTAGGATGTCTGGATGCAGTCGTCAAGATGCCTTGAATCTAGGTTTCGTGCTCATCGGCACTCAAAATGACAGCTGTTCGTCTTGCTGGCAAGTGCCAACAAGCACAAAACCATAGGTTCAAGGCTTCCTATCGACTGTCTCCAATCATCCTAAGTGTATTAAACTCGTTCACTGTTGTAATTGTTGTCTATAGTACGTATTTAATTCAAGACTGGAGCAAAAGCTCCTCTTTTATATCAGAAAAACACAACAACTTCTTACCATATTCCTCTGATTCACTTCAATGGAATTACTTGAAATATGTACACTTATCTTCTGATATTAATATGCTTTTATTTTATTTAGTTTAAACTGTGATTGTTTTAGAAATGAAATACAAGTCTATAAACTCTTAGTTGGTATTAACTAGAACTCATTGTTAGAAATCACATAAGATGTGAATCCGAACTGAGTATAACTTTATATTTACGTAGCCAAATTACATAAAGTACGTCGTCTTTCAAAAATACCTATTCGTAAGAGTACATTGCAGTCTCTGTTGTATACGCATAAAATGATTAATACGATTGTATGGGAGCATTTGATTTTCAGATGGATTTGAATACTAAATATAAATAATTATGAGTTATGTGCACACGATTCAATTGTTCTTATGCGACAATTAATAGTCTAAATAATATTAAATCTATCACATAAACTTTGTTAGAATAATTTATAAGCTTGGCTTCCGATGGTCTTATGTATGTTCGCTACCTTATTCTTGTCTGTATGGTACATTGATCCCGAGTGTTTAATTTCATTTAGCTGACGAAAATGTGTGGAATCAGTAGGATGTAGTAGCAACAGATTGTTGAAGACCGACTGCTGTTGTTCTTTAGAAGAAAGTGGAGGTGGGTGGGTGATAATCATGAAAGCTTTCTGTTTAGTGGAAGCGTATGGCCAGCTATTACTTCTTAGCTGCCCACACCATAAAAGTTGGTTTCTTCTTGGTGTACCTGAAACATAAAGGGTATTAGTGTTGCGTGACTGCAGAGCCCAAGAAAGTTGACCAAAGAAGTGAGTTGGGATGTACAATCTTTGGGGTCGACCTTCCCTAACCCTCCCTCCAAGTCTTCAAAATGAAGAGGTAACATACCTGCCGTGCTAGTAATCCGAAGAAAACACCTTACTACTGTCACATCCCTGTTTACTAGCAGAAATGCTTTGCCTACAGACCCCCCCAGCACAGTGCAAACGACTTACGCTACGATGGTAACTGCTTTTCGTTTAACCGCTATCCGAACGGTTTTTTTAACACCGGTCACAAGAATTGGTTATCTAAGGTTTTGCGATGAAGCTCTATTTTTTACTCAAAATACAACTATATATTATTCTGAGTGGTAGTTGTTTTATTGAATGGAATTTTTTGATTTTCCCGTCGATTGATTGGACCGAAGTGCTCGGTCTCAGGTTGACATGTCGGCTTCTTGTGCAGATGCTTCGACGATGTCTGGGCATTTAGTTAGGATACAATTGGTGGATGGTGACTAGCAGTGGAATCCAGGATGCGCATTTCGTCCTGTTTGGGACTCGTCAGCTGGATGTACCTGCATTTCTCAGTGAGTGATGATGTTCCCACTGAGGCTCGAACCCAGTGCCCATAGTTTCAAACGCCAAAGCGTTATCCACTGAGTAGTTGTTTTACTCGTAAAGTGGATAGTAATTTTCTCTTCTGTTCAGCACATTTTTACAACAAAAGGATGTTTCATAGAGTTTAGTAGTTGTGTATTGTCACCATTCAGATACTCATGAAATTAATTGAGACTTTGTGTTCTAACTTTTTTTAGGGAGTTATTATTTATTATAGTTTCTGTAATAGACTCATTTTATGCCTTCCTTGTCATGATATGTGACTCAGTCGTCTAGCATTTCGAAAGTGATGTGTTAACTGGTGGTTTTCGTAATCCTAGTTTGGCAAATGTTAAGAAATGCAAATTTTCTGAACGGTAGTTACCACCTATCATATACTAATGATCTGTTAGCACTGACTGAGTTCCAGCACAGAACGTTGCACAGAAGTACACAAGTTTGAGTTGCCATACTCCATGTAGCACACAAAGAAAGGCAAAAGAAAGAGAAAAGAGGTTCAGGTGAACTATAACAATCATAGAGGTGCATAAGAAAGAATGCTAACTTGGAAAAGCATGAGAGTTTAGTTGATATGGAAGATCACAAAGAGTAAATGCATTTGGGCCACTTAGAACGATTTGGAACCATATCACCAACAGCTTCTAGCCATGAGTTCTCTAGCTTCTTGAGGACGCCAACTAAGCAGTTCACATCTCCGTACATGGCTCAAGCCTACTACTGTCAATGACTTCATGGACTGATTCCAAGTATTAGACCATTGGTGTCTCAGGTACATTCTGCATGTTCGTTGGCAGGACAAACTCTCCAACGAAGAAGTGCGTCGTCGTTGCTACAACATCAACCAAATTCCAGTACTGGTCCAACAACGCCGCCTTCGGTGGTTTGGCCATGTTCTGCGCCGACCAGATGACGATCTGGTCAAATCAGTTCTAAATCCCTCGCCATTACCATCTTGGCGATGTCGCAGGGGCGGACAGCTGAAGACATGGCTTGGTACAGTCAAGGCAGATATGGAGTGCCTGGGGCTACAAACCGTCTACGGACTCCGTATGTGGAACAAGAATTGGATATCCTTATCGCAAAACCTTGCTTCAGATCGCTGCGCCTGGGCAGCGATGATTCGAGACGTTCATGAAGCCGACTCATCCTCCCGTAGGAGATAGCCGAAGTAAAGTAAGTAGTGATTCCAAGTTTTGGTTTGACCAACCTCTAACTTCTTTCCAACCTTATCGTATGTCATCCAACATTGCCGGTTGAAGAAGGCAGTGGCGAGGGATGCATAACATGTGTCCTAGTCATCTTTATAACTGTAGTCTCACAACCTCGTGGATTGACGTAACGCTTTATGCCTAACCTTGATAGTACCCAACTCTTTACAAACGATGTTATTACCGTGAAGTGAAGATGTTGACGTTAACTCCGACTAAAATGATTTTTGAAAACAGATTTACTATCTATTCTAGGAAATCATGTTGTGTTTTTTGTTTTGTTTTCTAATACACTATCCTTCATTTTCTTTATTACTGACAGGAATTTTTAGAACACGTTGATCCATTAGAAATGGCTGGTGTTTCATGTGAAGCAGAATTTGAGCGTAAAATGTATCAACTATCTGAATCTTATGAGCCAAGAGAATCTGAACCGTTGAGTGAACCAATTATACCTGAGGTACTTTATTATTTGTTCATGTATTTTTCCACTTTTCTCCCATATTACTTTTACTAGACGTCTAGATGTTAAATTATTATATTTATTAATATTTCATTCAGCTTGTATCACACTTCAACAATTTTATTAAAACCTACTGCTTAATCATTGTGAAATATAAACACAAGAGGTAGATATGACTAACTGACTGGTTTCAGCATAGAACTTTGCACAAATGTGCAGCAGCTCGAGTTGCCACACTCCATGTAGCACATAAAACAAGAGAAGAGAGATTCAAAACAGAGATAATAAACAGAAATATGAGGCGGTGATACGAATAGTGATATGGAAGGACATTGGATTTTAGTTGGATATTGATTGATATATCACAGAGAGTGAATGTATTCACTCCAGTGAGAACTATTTCGAGTCATATCACTGATTGTCTCCAACCATTGGTTGTTACCATTCCGAGGAACCCAACCAGGAAGTCTATACCTCTCCCTACGTGGCTTAAACTAGGTATGAGAAAAGTTAAAAGTTTTCGCTATGTATATTCCATGACTCATATTGGTCAGTTATGGTGAATGATATTAAGGTAGACGTATGCTACATACATGTAGTGTTAATTTTTGTCAGTTAATTGTCAGTGATAATTAGTAAGCCTTTACTGTTTGTTGTTTGAACTGAGTTCTCGGGACTGGTTTTTGATGTTCCTGGCTGTGAGGTACACTTATTTCGTGAGGTTTGATGAAAATCCCTCCCCCAGACTGACTAGGGTGAAGTAGGTGGGGCAGGGTTTGAATCCGGGACATACTAGTCGAAAGTCGAGTGCTTAAGCCAATGCACCCCAAGTTTCACACATTCAAGTATAGTTTTGTAGGGATTTGATTGGTTACAGGATTTCATCATGAGCTGACATTGGTTAAAGAACCATTGGAAAACCTGGGAGTACTGGACAGTTGTTTCGTCTTAGTTCGGGACTCTTCATCAGTACACACCTACCGGGGTTCGAAACCAGGACCTTCCGGTTACAAGGCGAGGTCGTAGACCACTAAGCCACTGGGACCCGATCCAATGGCCCATGAGTTGTACCTTCTGCCGATTCACTACATAGCGCAACCGCTACCCAATTTCATCAGTGGCGAGTATTTGTCCTCACATCTGACCTGCTGCACCCTACTGGTCGCGACTTCTCGCTACCTGAATAGGGCAAATCGCCAGTGAGCAGCTCATCGATATTGAAGCACTGGTTTGTAGGGATTTGATTGATTGGTTACAGGATCTCGTCATGAGCTGACATTGGTATTCTGAGCTATTACAGAGGTGAAATAAATTAGCTTTGAGGTGATTGTATTACAGGAAGGATTAGGTAACTGTTTTCTCCATTCCACTTGTTTTTTTGCTATAGTTTCTAAGGTTTTCTGACTTTTTGTTCATTACTTATCGTAACTTTATTATTCCTCTATGCAACAACTGACTTCAAGAAAATATCAGTGCTCAAAGTTGTGACTAACAATAATTCATTTTTAAATTTCTATCATAATTAGCCATTCCTATTAATTCTAATATTCACTTTTAGTGAAATCTTCGAAATATTTCATTTCGATAGTCTTAATTAGGCTGTCACGTGTGTGGGCCTTTGAGTTTAAACACTGTTATCGTTGAAGAAAGTTTTCTGATTACTATCCAGCTTAATGGTTCGTTATATACGTAGTTAAAATAATGTAAAAATGTAACTGTAACACTCTGAGGAGACTGATGAGTGACATCACACACTAGGCCTTAAAGAGGAATTCTAGTGGGAAACGACGAGTTGGGCGTCCAAGAGAGTGACATGGAGGAGGTCATACGAGAAGGAGATGAGACCTTATAAGCAATCGTTGAGCAAGCTTAAGAATACTTTGGAAAACAAGACAGAATAGAGATGTGCTATTGAAGCCTTATTTTTCATTCGGAACTCAGGGAACAATAACAGTATAAAGTACAGTATTTATTATCATATTTCTAGTAAAGTGAAATGTATACGCATTCCGTATTCTAAGAATTATTAAAAGTTAAATATTTAACCGAATTATATTCCTAACATGAATAATCTTCATCTGTGTTTTAAAAATAATATCTAAGTTTAATGTGGTATAAGATAATTCACAATCTACCTTGATTGGTCACTTGAAAGTGACCGCTATTATGCTGTCTAGTCTTGAGTGCTGACTGAATTCTATTAGTCACTTTCTCAGTAGGGCCACTAAGCTAAGAGACTTGCTATCAGTATTTGTATTGATGTTAGATAGTTGGAGGTGACCTGTAGGTAGCCCTTAATCTAGGCTTCGTCCTTACCGGGCATTTATTAGCCAGATATATCTGAAACCCCTCACAAGTTGATGTCCTATCCGCACCACCCAATTAATTAAATTGGAGACGTTACTACCGAGTTATTGGGATCTCAGATGGCTTACTATTTGATCGGCTTCTACCATCCAACATCTGATGTGTACGAAACTTATTTTACTAGTTTTTTCGTTCATCTGCTTAAGTTTGTTATTTCTCATTTTTAAGTCTTATTGTCAAGTATGTTATTGGATTCATATTATTTGACTTTTAAATTTGTATGCAAGAAAATCAGTTTAGTGGATTGAGGTCTCTTTTTTGAAAAGGTATCTTAGAATTTTTTCACTAGCAATAGTAATAATAATATGTGTTTACGACTAAACGGACATAAGAAATTGATGGCAGCGAAACAGTTACGTCCCCAACTAGATCGAGACACTGAGCCCCTATTTAAGGAATGAATAGCGAAATGAGTGTCTGAGGTCGACAACAGGACTTCCCCCGAGGTAACCTGGCACAACATACAGTTAGCTGTAGACACAACTGTGAAAGCTGTTAATAAGCTAAAACCAAAAGTTAGTAAGAGCCATTGGATCTCTACCGCCTCATCCGAACTGACTGACGCAAGAAGACTGATTCCAGCGAACTCCGATTATGATGAGGAGCGAAAGCTACTCAAACGAAAACTAACAAGAAGTCTTCGCAACGACCGTGAACAGTGGTAGGCGACAAGAGCGAAAGAGATGGAAAAGGCATCGGCGATGGGTAACACCAGACAACTATTTAGGCTTATCAGGGAAACTGGCGGTAAAAGGCAAATGATAAGTGTAACAATCTCTGAGAAAAATGGCACGATAATTAGCTCCCAGGATAGACGACTGGGAAGCTAAAAAGAACACGCAGTTTAATTGGCCTACAGCCACTATCAACCTGCCGAACATCCAACACCTCCCTGAATGAGATATAAACACTGGTCCTCCGTCCCTAGTTGAGGTTACTAAAGCCGTCATTAGTCTGAAACAAAGCAAATCTGACGGACCTGATGAAATGACTCCAGAGGTATTTAAGTACGGTGGAGACAGTTTACTGTCTGCATTAACTGAGGTACTAGGAAATGTCTGGGAATCAGAAGAAGTCCCGTCGGGTTGGTGTAAGTCACTGATTATCCCCATATATAAGAAGGGAGACAAGTCTTCCTGTGATAATCACAGAGGGATTAGCTTGACTAATGTAGTATCTAAAGTCCTAGGCTCAATAATATTGAGTAGACTAAGTGGTGCTCGGGAGGCACAAATACGAGAGAACCAGGCAGGCTTTAGACCAGGAAGAGGATGAATTGATCGTATCTTCAGCCCTTGACAGATTCTAGAACATATGCATTCCTACCGGCGTCCAACAGTCATTATATTTCTTGACCTAAAGACAGCATTCGACTCTGTCGATCGAGAAGTCCTCTGGAGATGCTTGGCTGTAAAGGGAATTCCGAGAAAATATATTGCACTGATTAAGGCACTCTACTCGTACTCATACAGCCAGGTGAGTGCTTACGGCGAGTTGTCATCTGAAGTGGTACGACTAGTGGTGTCCGTCAAAGATGCCCATTATCCCCATTTCTATTCAATTTCATCATAGATGCACTAATGGACTTAACCGTAACTCACTTTAGAGACACAGGGATTGACTTCCTACCAGGGAATAATCTCGTTGACTTGGAATATGCAGACGATATAGTCCTTCTAGGCGAAGACTCTGACAGGGGGGAATCGATCGACGAAGTCGTGAAATTACATCGACTGAGATGGTTAGGACATGTGTTACTCATGCCTGCTTAGCCATCGCCTTCCTCGACGACGGGTAATGTTAGCTGACATAGGGTCAGGCTGGAAAAGAGCTAGCGGCGGTCGAACCAAGGGACCAGTCAATGAAATCCAAAACAGTTAGTTTAAGCCACTTAGGAAAGTGTAGACTGGCCTCCTGGTTGGGGTCCTCGGGACGATAAAAACCAATGGTTGGAAACAATTGATGATATAGCTCAAAATCTTTCTCAATGGCTGATTGGTGCAGATGCATCCACTCCTTTTGACTTACAATACCCAATAAATAAAATTATATATTGTTCTTCGTTATTACTATTCCTTTGTCTCACACCTGTGTTGGCTGTCACTAATATGCATTTCTATTACCTTCTTCTATTGCTTTGTGTGCTACAAGGAGGGAGTGTGGCGACTTGAGCTGGTGCACATCGGTGCAAAGTTCTATGTCGAAGATAGACAGATAAACATATGTGAAATAAAGTCTCCCAACAAACTTTCCTTTTCAATGTCTGGCTTTTTTCTTTAAGAAAACAAACATCTGCAGTAGTGCCTTGATTTAAACTAATTTAAATCAAAACACTGTAAACATTTCTAAAAATGTCATTCAACAAAAATATTCAAAAAGTTCTCATTTTTGGGCATATATTTGTAAAAGTAATGTTCATTGTAGTAAATTGCTTACTCGTAAATTTCTGCATTATCATTGGTAGGTTGTTTCAAGTGTGTTCCAGCGGTCGAGTTTTAAGGTATTTGTTTCCCGATTACTGAAGTACATCATTCCATATATATAGGTACATTTGCTAGCAAAAGAATTGTGATCATTGGTCAGTCAGTTAATCATTCAATGGTGACTTTAGTCAATGTATTCTTTGTTTTAATGTGCTTGTCTAGAGATTCATCCATTTATTGAATTTCTTCGCTTCTGTCGTTGATAATATCATATACCATCGACAATAAAACTAATTGTTATCTTTATTAAGTTTTGCTTATATTTCGATAGTTAATCATTTTAGATTGATTGAGTGACTAAGTGAAAAGTAGTTATCAAGAAATCACCTCAAGACTCTAGTGAATCTTTTCTGTTTCTGTTATTTTCCCAATAATCCATCTTAAAATTGATATAAGTATAAAACTTCGGCACTATGGTAGAGTATAATTCCATTATCGATAAGATTTTATTTTGATAAGTCACACAGTGTTACACAGTAATATTAAGTGTGCTCGAAACACCATCAGTTAATATTATTGTGTAACACTGTGTGACTTATTAAAATAAAATCTTATCCTATAGTTTGGTTTGTAAGGGTTAGTTATGTTTTTACGAGTTGATCACGGATTGATATCAGTTAGAGAACCATTGAAAACCAGGGAGTACTGGACAGCTGCTGTTTCATCCTAGTTTGGGAATCATCGACAGTACGAGCTCGTCTCGCAAGTGGAAGGTCCTGGGTTTGAATCCCAGTGGATGCACACTGCTGATGATTCCCGAACTAGGATGAAACAGCTGTCCAGTACTCCCTGGCTTTCAATGGTTATCTAACTGATATCAATCCGTGATCCACTCGTAAAATTATCCTATCCATCTTTAAATGTTTGTTCGGATTTTGAAGTGTTGATGTATCAGAAACGCTCAATGTCGAGGGAAGTATGAATTTATCTCCTTTACCACTATTGACGCTGATTTTGAATAACCATGTGTTTGGACTACCTCACAGATCCTATTTATCAAAATGTTTGTACTTTTCAATTGGGTTCATACCATATATATATGTACATGTGTCATTTGGAAATGTACAACTGATTTGACATAGTGTATTGCAAAATAAATTGAATGTTTATCTGATGAATAAGGTAATAGCAACACTGAAATCACGATAAAATAGATTCATTCTATTTCATGAAAAAATAGTGGTGAAATAAAATGGATCTATTTTAACTTGTGCTCCGTGTGTTGTTGTTATTGCTTTGTTCAAATATCCCGAAAAGGAATTTTTATGTAAGGAATGTTGGCGTTTTCATATATCTAGATATTATTATTATTCCCTTGGGTTCCTAGTGGAGCATGGGATTTCGATAGCACATCTCCATTTTACCGTATTCTTTTCAGTCCTTTTTTCTTTTAACCGGCTCCACGATCGCTCATAAGCTCCTATCACCTTCCTACCTAAGTTCAACTTGTTTGTTACTATTTTGATCCCACTTTATGGCCTTGCCTACGTGATGTGACTTACTATCGGTCTCCTCAATGTTTGTCGCATCCACCTCCATTTTTTTCGGTATGTTTGTTGGGTGGTAATAGGCTCTCGGTGTGGAATAGCATTGTTTATAATTGTGAGTCATCATTTGTTCAGTAGTTTAGATGCAAATGTCAACGTGATATCGAAGTTTGCTTAATTGTAACGAAAATCCTACTTTTTGCATTTAATGACATCATCCTTTGTGAAACACTTGCTGTCGCCTTCAATTAGTATATTTGTATATATAAGTGTCTCCTGCATACATTTTATATACTGATGTTTTGTCGCTTTTTCCCTTTGTAGGAGCGTCGTATGACCAAAGAAGAGATACAAGCAGCACAGTTACTTAGTAATTCCTCTTTAAAAGATCGTATGACTGTACCATCTGTGTTACAATTCACTAATCTACTCAACAATACATCTTATAATAATTCGAATAATCATAATAATAATAATAGTAAATCATCATCCTTATTATCCTCATCCGCATTATTATTAACCAATCCATCTCGTAGTAGTAGTGCTAGCAGCAATACAAATGAACATAAAAATTCATTGAAAAAGTCTGGTGGTCATCTGTCTTCCTCATTGATCGGTATAGCTAGTGAAACACAAGAAAGAAAGTATTTACGCCTACCTAATCCACTCTCTTTGTCGTCAAATGTTACATCAAGTACAATTGTATCAGGTAAGTTACATTTAAGAAAGAGAATTTTCTTTTTTGAATGTTAATTTCACCTTATTATGAAGAGAAATGAATAAAAAGTGAACAGGATCAAGTGACGGTGACATTTTAGCACTCGAATGCGCTTCTATTTAACAAAACATAGGTACACGAATAAATAAAAAGTTCAATGTGGGTAAACTAAATAATGTCATACATATGTGTGTATATATGATCGTAGTTAGTGAATTCTCGTAGTCAGAATCACTCGTTGGCTGCTGGGGTGATGGCATCTTCGCCTTGTACACTCTGATTTTCACAATAGGCCTTATGGCTGTGGGACATGGTCATTCAAAGTGAAAAACATGAAGAGGCTAGCTATGTTTGGCCATAGGGGTTTGCGTTTTCGCGTGTTACGTGGTTAAATACAGTGGGCAATATGAAGGTTAGGCGCGTAGTGTTGGTTAAGGAGGACAAGTTACTCGACAAGGTTATGAAGCTACATCAGCTTAGATGGCTAGGACATGTGCTAATAGTCCTATAGGTTGTACTATTTCCTGACCAGTATATATATATATATATATATATATATATATATATATAATACTGAGTGTATATACCATACCATCTGTCTTTGTTTCAAGAAAGTATCAGTATTAACAATACGCTTATTCACTTTTTTAGGCGCCAAACATCAACACAGTATGTCCGACAGTCATGTTATTTCGCCAGCGATCTCTCCTTGTCATCAGGCAACTAATTCAGTTATTGGAGTAACAACAACAACATATTCACCAGGTTTATCCCCACCATCAACCCCTCAATCTATTAATAACTGTGGACACTCACCCCCACCGCTGCCACCCAGACAACGACGTCAAAGTTGCAATTGTTCTAAGCATGTGAAGGCTTCAAGTTCTGTTTCTTCTTCTTCTGTTACTTCTCATAGAAACCCTACTCCACCACCGCATTCACCGAACTGTACAGATGCTTGTAGTTGTTTCCCACCACCTCTACCTCCGAAATCAACTACTAGTTCTAATCGTCCAGTGACAACAACGCCAGTCACTCCCATCCATGCCAATCACAGTCGATATTCAAACGATTCTTCTCTACATCACTCTACTTGCCAGTCATGTACATTCAATTCAGAGGCTTCTAAAACTCATAGATCGTTGCCTATGGAAACAGCTCCACCTTTACCACCAAGAATGAACACAAGTAATCCTGCTTCAAATTCGATCACCGAAGATATTGGTGGGTCGTCTCACTAAAATCACGAATTGATGGAAGTTGGAATTTATGGACCATTGGATCGAATCCCAGTAGCTGGAATGATCTACGAGCTTGCCTTGTAACCTTGAATGTTCTGGATTCGAATCCCGGTGGGTGCTGACGAGTTACACATTACGACGAAGCTGTTGTCCAGTACTCCCTGATTTCCAGTAGTCCTCCAACTGACATCATTCGATGATCAAAATTCAAACTAAACAAATCCCTAGGAAATAGTTCTTGAAAATTAATCCTACTTCATTGAATACCTCTTTTACTGGTTATACTAGGTCCCTCTGATGCACAATAAAATTATCACTTGCAATCTAATGATGTTGAATCTCACATCAACTGTTTATACTCTGTGGATTGTTACTCTGTTGTCCTTCGCTAATGATTGACTTACGAGAAATGTCGAGGTTAAAGAAAAAAACAACTTTGTATGTTTTCTTTTTTGGTGAATTCTACACTTTTTGTTTTCCTAGGCTGAATGTTCCTGTCTCATGAGATTCCCTCTTCCTCTTCCTATCTCTCTCTCTCTCTCTTTGCATCCAATTATCAACCTGATCTTCTTTTGTTTATTATCACTTTGCAATTGATATCATGTGATAATTAATTAAATTTATTTAAAAAGACAACAACAAACAATTGACGAATGTTCAATCATCACACAATTTATTATTGCTTTTGTTTACGGAGGGGAGGGGAGGGCATGGGGGTTCCTTCTGTGTCCCTCTTCTTATTTTGTAACTTTTATTTATTGTTCAACTTTTGCTTTATTATTTTCTGCTTTTGTATTTGTTTTGTTGTTTTTTCTCCTACCGGTGCTCTGTGATGAATTGAATCACTTTGGCAAAATGAAGCATTTGTTTTTCTTTCTTTCTTCGCGTGCAATCTTATGCTTGTGTTGTGTATGCATGTATTTGTATGTATGTGTGTATGTGCATCAGTACGTGTGTGTGCGTGTATGTTTGCATGACCTGACCTGTCTGTACATGTGTCTGTTTAAGTATGATATACAGTAGAACAGTAGAATATCGGGTATACATTTACCTTCACTTTCTATTCACAGTGGATTCGATTAATTCTTTCAGTTCTAATCTGCATGTGTATGTAGAATGTATTATTTATGTAACTTTATTCTTATCGTCTTTATTATTATTAATATTATTAAATCTTTTACTAGGTGTGGTTTACCCACTTTTCCTCTTTCTCCAATATTCTCCACACTACCATTGCATTCACAAATCCCTTTTATTCTCTTTCCTCACAGTCTTCTCAGTCTATGTATGGCGCCTGAAGAATCTGTTTATTCATTGATAATCTGTTCATCGTTTACATCATCGGGTTATCACTGATTACTTTTATTTATTTATTTCATGAAGTCACTGTGTACATTAGATTTTAATTTCATTCCTTTGTACAAAAGAACTGCGAAGAACTACAAAGATTATATGCTTTTCAGGATCCAGTAGTTCACATTCTGCATACATGCATACGTACATACATACATACACATTCATCTTGTACGATTTTTAAAAAATCCAATCAGACTTGCCCTTACCCTCACTAAGAAGTGTACAATCAGTTGTAGAAGAAAGTGCAAATGAGAATGCTTTGCTATCCCTTTTTATTTTAGAAAATAATTTCTAAAAATATGCATTCAATATTAGTCCTTATTCTTCTTACTCTGATGATATGTTAATAGGCACATCTAGACTACTCTATCTTTTTGTGTTCTTTTGCTACTCATCATTATACCTTCTTCATTTCTTTTTATTTTTCTTGTTGTGTATTTTGTGTTTAAAAGAGAGGGAGAGTGATAGTTCTGGTGGTGGTTATGCGTTAATCTGTAATATATAGGCACCTCATTTTTTTTGATTTTTGTTTCCTTGTCACTGATAGATGAACAACAATATCATCAATCGTTTCAAGCTTTCCCAGTACTTTTCCTACTTTTCATTGGTTCTTTTTGATTTTGTTATCACAAAATATGTGATCAAGATTTGAAATTAATCAAATATCTACAAAATAACATTTGAATATTTTATTTATCTTTTCTTTATATTGTTTGTTTTTTTTAAATATTTCATGTGGCTTATCTTTTGATGATGGTGATGATGATAATGTTGTGTCCATTTTATGTCTAAATATTAATTAAAACAATAATAATACACTAGATGATTGTTGATTGGTTGATTTGAATCAGCGCTTGATTACTAACTAATCAATTACCTCCGATGTTTCATTTTGTGTCCATTGTGAATTTTAGTAAAAAAATAAGCAAGAAGTATAAACAATTATATAATCTAAAAATAAATAAATTTTTAAAAAAGTACATTGTCTTAATTAAGATTATTGAGGCTAAAATGTGAATTACATCTATGCATTTTAATTGATTCTGAGACACATGTGACCTTCTAAGCCTGCTAATGATAAATTCTAATTGTCTAATAAAATTGAACTAGGCAATATCCACAGTCCAAAAAAATAATTTATTTTTAGACTTGATGTTTCAGTAGCCATAGTGTTGGTTTTAGAGAGTGAGGTTGCTTAGCCTTATGCACAACCTCCCCTTTTTTTTCTGAGCTTACCATCGATTAGTAAACTGGGAGAATTCTAGGAATAAGTCGGCCGGAAGATATACCCAAACCATGTGCATGGTTAATGAACATTCTGTGGCTAAATCGCCGATTCCTTTTTTCTTTTAATACCACTTGAACTGATCATAATACCGTAGTAAATGGTCTGGTCATCTATATTTCTTTGAATAGTAAATAGTTGTTTAACTGTATTGATCACCGCGAATCGCTCTCGAGTGGTTGCGCCACAGGATGATCCTGTATGCCTGTCTCGTCTCGCAATAGTCAGGGATGGGTATGTTTGCTTCTCCTGAAAACCAATACCCAGTCAATGGGTGTATCACTGTATGAATATGTGCGTTGGTGTCACTGTGGTTAGGACTCTCGCCGACCATACACATGGTCTGAGGTTCGATCCCCTGCCGACGCACACCTCATATCTATGGTCAGCCTGCAAAATTTGGGCTACCGATATCACATGCTGAAAATTCTATACCTGTACCAAAAACTACGGTGTGGAATCAAGCTGTAATAAAAAAATAGAATAAAATTTAAAAAATTTCATCATGGCTATATATATGGTATGTATCCATAAAATATGTGTGTTTGTTTGATAGTCTGTTATATTTTGCTATGTATATATGGATTGATATTCCATTATAATTAACAATCATGTTAAGACTGTCTATTGATTCGTTCATTTTGAACATTCGCTCAATACACTTGTGTTCACACACTTGTTCGGGCATTCATACTATTTCACTCACACACTTGTGTGACATTGGTTTTCCTTGTTTGAAAAATACAAGTATCATCGTGAACCTGGTGGTTTTATGATTTCCGCCTTCTTGTGTCAGGACTATTGATTACTCGACCAGTACATAACAATATATAACTCTTTTTTCAGTCTGGTCTTCCTCGATACTCTCTTTTCAGAATAGTCGGATGTGTAGACACAACCCATCCATCATCTACTGGAGAAAACGGTAGCTATCTGTCAGCTAAGCTTATAAAGTGTTCAATAGGCGAACATATCTTTGAAATCCTCTTTTAGTCTTGATCAACTATCACAACGATGAAACGTACTCTTTTGGATATCAAAATGGAATTATTGTTCATTTTTTCAACATTTACTAATTTAAGTATTGGCTAGTACTCAATATGTTTTTTATAGTTTTAAGTTTCATGCTCTAAGATTTTTTATTTGATAATTTACCCATGATCAGACAATTAAGAGCGTGATTTTATTTTAAAATCGAAAATATGGCCTAACATAAATAATCAGTTGAGTTTGCAATGTGGCCACTGACTGGGCTAGATGTCTCACCATCAATGTGTGTACTATGAATTGTTATTAGGTTACGATTGGAGGCAATCATCAGGAAACTTTGCAAGTGTTTTTCGACTTACTGGTATGAATTAGACAAACAATTGAAATCTCATGACGTTAGGTAAATGTTTTGTCTTAAAACTACTCATGAGTATTGTAAACTATAAATTGTTTAACTAAAATATTATTCACATGATCAGTAATGAATGATGGGGCTAGAATAGAAGTAATCGTGGGGTGTTTTCGCGCATAGTATATACAGCAAACGGCACAAGAGATGTTACAGTTATGAAAAAAATTCAATAGAACAGCCAATGGTAACACCTGATGTAATTGCCAAATTTGTCTAAGAGCGTAGTACACAATCATATAAGATCAACTACCAGAGGAAATTTGAATATTAACTAACCGCCTCTATTTTGTTTATCAAGTAGGCGGAAACGAGACGGAGGCAAATTCGTTTTGGCAGTAACTTATATACTTACTTAAGTGATGCATAGCATAAAGTTAGGAAACCGTTGGTCGACATCGCGTGCCAGGCCAGTGCTCGAGTGGAACCCGAATGGGGAACAACAAGTTGGGTGTAGGTATGAAGGTGACATAAAGGAGATCGTGTGAGAACGAGATGAGAGCTTAAGGTCAATCATGGAGCCAGCTAAGAAAAGGACTTCAGAGAACAGGACAAAATGGAGATGTACTGTTGAAACCTTGTGTTGCGCCTAGAACCCAAGGGAATAATACTGTTAACAGAAAGTTGCATTCTTGTTTGTGGTGATCAACTAATGTCAATGTGAAATTGCATTTCTATCTACGCGTATAGCATACTGGTGTAATCAACCTAGATTGTGAATCGCTTATCGATTAGTAAAACTGACTGTCTGATTTCAAACAAGCCGTTTAGTAATAGTTGACTTATTACAAAAATTAATATCTAAGACAATGGAAATAGATGTTGAGAAGCCCTAAAACAGATGGAAGTTTTACTGTTAAACGGTTTATCAGTCGACTGCATTCTTATTCGGCCAAGTTCTTTTGTAGCTATATTTCTCTGACATACTTGAGTGCCATGATTTTATGATAAATCGATTTGTTCAGTATCCTGGAGATTGCAAGTAGATCTGGCTGATCAAATGCGCATACTGGATTCCAGTGCCAGCCACCAGAAAATATCAATTAACTTTACCATTTCCTTTAGATTACTCCTGATATCTGATGCATTTGTTTATTTATGAAGTTTTAGGACAGTTGTTAGGAATATCTAGTCTTATTTAAGCTTCATGCCTCAGCTCAGTGGTATATTATGGCATTTCTAGTATGCGGGTTCCACACCACTTAGTACTACAATCAAATACATTGTAGCAGACACATTAGGGAAGATGTTAAAAGAGAATACTTAACAGACCAACTATATTTTATCTAGGAATTATCCTTAGTCAATTTGAACAAAGCAATAACAATACATGGATCAGCATAAAATAGATCCATTTTATTTCGTTGGTTTCTTATCCCCCTGAGTAATGAAGGTTAATAGTTTTATTAAAATTTTAACATACCTTACTTCACTAAAAATAAGATGTCGAACAGAAGAAGTGATCATGATAAATAAGTGAACTGTAATGTTAAGTTAGTGGAATATAAAACAATGTTGTAATACAGCCGAAGTTTTTTTAAAAGCATGACCTTCAGTAGATGATTATGCAACTAATTAAGAGTGAAAATAAATCAATACTTGCATTTACCTGGAAATGATGTAAGAGATAAGTTACCGAGTTAGAGAAAGGCTAACTATAACTTCTTTTTAAACACATGAATTAGGTTTTGATTGTTTGATCATGGTGGCCTCCACGAAATTCAAGAGGCTTTAGTCTGTTTGTCTATTTTGAAGGATTGTCTACATGAATTTCTATGTCAGTCAGATATCTCATGACTGTGCTTTTCAAAGATTTACTAAAAAATAACATCAGAATTCTTTGTGAAGTAGTAACATTGTGACTACTACTTTCGTTTGCCTGACGATACAGTTACTTCGATACATCTGCATTACGTTAAATATGCCAGTAATTATATTGCTAACAATCATTCCTGGGGATAAGGGGCAGTATTTCACCGTCTAGTGTGACTGAGGATCTAGGGATTTTTAAAAATAGAGAATATTAGTAAAATAAGAAGTTATATCTAAAGGTTTCAGTAGCTTTCTTGACTTTGTAAAATCAGATGAATCTAACACTTTGTGAAAAGTTTCTTTAAACTGTTTGGTTACAGAATGATATTTTACTACATTCAATTTAAACATACTGTAGTCTTCTGATGATACATTTTCACGAGGTCATACTAACACAAAATTACAAAACCTGGGGAGTTTGTAATTGGTCGAATAGTATGAGACTAATAACTAAAACACTCTACAGAATTTTAGTTGATTTCCATTTCGCTTTCTTCAATTTTATTGTGTATAATAATATGGTTAGAAAGTTATACCACATTGCCGGGCTTTGCGACAAAACTTCTTACAATAAGGGAACCTTATGCGGGATGTTTTGTTTACAGTGTATTGAGAACTATGGTATAGACTTCCTAGGTGCTCGTACGTCTCCATAGTGTTGCCGAATAGTAATCTTTAATCTGCTGTCTGTGTGTCTATTTTCGACATAGAACTTTGCACCGATGTGCACCAGCTCAAGTCGCCACACTCCCTCCTTGTAGCACACAAAGCAATAGAAGAAGGTAGTAGAAATGCATATTAGTGACAGCAAACAGAGATGTGAGACAATGGAATAGTAATAACGAAGAACAATATATAATTTTATTTATTGGGTATTATAAGTCACAAGGAGTGGATGCATCTGCGCCAGTCAGCCATTGAGGATGATTTTGAGCCATATCATCAATTGTTTCCAACCATTGGTTTTTATCGTCCCGAGGACCCCAATCAGGAGGCCAGTCTACACTTTCCTAAGTGGCTTAAACTAACTGTTTTGGATTTCATTGACTGGTCCCTTGGTTCGACCGCCGCTAGCTCTTTTCCAGCCTGACCCTATGTCAGCTAACATTACCCGTCGTCGAGGAAGGCGATGGCTAAGCAGGCATGAGTAACACATGTCCTAACCATCTCAGTCGATGTAATTTCACAGCCTCGTCGATTGATTTCCCTGATTACCTAGCACTCCACCGAAGCCTAACCTCAATATTGCTCGCCTTATTGTACCACTTCACACGGGAGATAGATCTCAGGCACGCAGTGAGAAACACGCTGAACTAGTAGACTGAGTAAAAAAGTAGTATCCACACTTGCGAAAACTGACAGCTCTCAAACCACAACAGTAGTCTCTGCCGGTGAAGCGTGTGCACTGAAATGATTTCATGAAATTCTATCTTTATCAAAGATAGGGTTCATATTGGTACAGAATTCGGAACACCTCCGACACTAATTAATGTAAAGAGGGCTTTAGCTAGGTAAACAGATTCACTGGTATGACAGTAAGCAGCACACACTGACTAACCGACACGACACACTGGAGCACACAAAGAAGAACACAAAGTTCAGAAACTAGGCGAAAAAGCGATGTTCACGTAATCTCGCTGAGTAACAGCTTTTTTTGTGAAAGCTAAATTTTATAATTCGTGTGATTATAACCACTTGGAAATTCAGTATCCATGTGGCTTTAGTCGAATATTCTTTCATATTATCCAGTCTTTGTCATCAATATGAATTATTCAGATGTCATTTAAAAGTACAATTTAGTATGATAACTGTCGTGGACTTTATCTGATGGATAATCGACCTAAACAAAACAATGAAACATCCTGTTTGACACCCTTTTCATGCTTTTTAACCGTCATCAAGCAAGGCATATGTTTAACTTTAAGGATATTTACACAGCTTCTGTAACTAGAACCCTTTATCATTTATTTCAGATGTTGAAGACATTTATACAACAGATATTGAGAATTGAATTATGTGTGCGAATTAGCTGCTAGGCGATGACCATTGTAGTCAGTTTGTCTAATTTGTGTTCTATGTTTTTATCTGAGGTTTTTTTATATCAGATATTGATTGATGGGAGAGTTTCATACATTTGATTCCCTTGATAAGTATCAATAAAGAAGAAGAAACCAAATTTGCTTTACAGGAAAGCAAAAGCAAAGTACAGCTAGTGCATTGGAAGGACAGAAAAAAGGGTTTCTATCTGGTTTTCAAGGCATATTCCAAGAAGCTTAAGTCTCAAAAGAAGCAGATATTCGCAACGTACAATTACCAGACACCTTGTGGATAAAGGTCATTTCGTCGAAATTTCTAAATCCTTCAAAATATTAAGTATACAAAGGATAGCAAATTTACTAAGACTTGCTGAAACAGTCGCAATCAGGCATTTTAAGCCAAACTTGGATAATGAGACAGACAGTGGGCAAGGAGGAAACTGGCATAAAATGAACTCACACAAAAAAATTGGAGGATATGGACTTCGCCGATGATATACGTCTGATTTCCCACAAACTGAAAGATATGGGAGGAACCTAAAAGAAACAACCTCCTTTACCTAACTGTGAAGCATCGTTTCAACTACAGGCGGAAATGACGAGGGTATCAAAGCAAGGATTATGAAAACAAGACAATCTTTCATTACCCTGAAGTCTCTGTGGAGGTCAACAGCACACAGCATGAAATTAAGATCCGGATTTTTGAACTCCAGTGAGAAGTCAATGCTAAAATACGGACCAGAAGCTTGGCTGGCGCATCACGAAGGGCACTTCGAACAAACTACAGACTATCATCAACAGCTGTCTTCTCTCAATACTTTGCTCAAGATCAGATGGCCGACCAGAAAAGATCAACAACAGGGATCTCTGGGAGCAATCTAACCAGGAGCAGATTGTGCAACATATAAGCAGGAAGAAATGGAGGTGGATTGGCCATACTCTGAGGAAACCATCAAGTGACATTACTAGACAAGCCATTGCTCAAGTAGAACCCGAAAGGGAAGCGGTGAGTTGGTCGTCAGTGCAAGGGTGACTTGGAGGAGGTCATGTGAAGAGGAGATGAAAGCATGTGGGCTGACCTGGAGTCAGGTGAAAACTTTAGCAGAGAACCGAACGCAATGGAGACGCGTGGCTGAAGCCCTATGCTCCTCTAGGAATTAAAGGAAATAATAATCAGTTTTATAATAAAAAAACTCAAATTTCGTTTCTTATTCTTCTCATATGCATCCGTCTGATCCTTGCTTTTCAATAGTTTTCCGAAGAACATTAATTCATAATGAAATTTAACTTAAAATCAGCCATTTTTGAAGTCACATTGCTTGATGAATAACTCCATTATGGATAAGATTTTATTTTGATTAATCACACAGTGTTGTACAGTAATATTAACTGATGATGTTTTGAGCACAAACTATTGCTTATAATCATATCAAGTTACTCACACAACTTTGATCTTTCATTTATATACATGTGTGGAATCGATTAGATATTGGAATAAAAATCAGTATGAGATAATGTACATTCAGAAATAATCGTACGAGTGTTATTGATCGATTACAGTTAGATGGGAAATAAGACGAGTGCTTAATGATTAGTTAAGATAAACTCTGTAATGTCTAATACGCTTCTCATGTTTGATATATCATTTTGTAGTAAATTATTACTACTGTCATAAGGTTGGCATAATTAAATAAATTTCTACATCAACTTATCGTTTCCAAAATTGATCACAAACTGACTTAGTTAAGAGAAAAATTCGAAATCACTAGGGCGTACTGAATAGCTGTTTCTCACCCAATTGTCGCATCCGTAGCCAAGCCCAATACCTTCAAGCTACAAAGAAATCTCGTTGACCATTCAGCTACTGGGACGGTTTTCAGCAGTCCTCCATTTGAATTCAATTCATGATCAATCTTTAAATTAATCAAATTCCTACAATCCAACACTTGTTTAAAATTTATTGTGCTTCATCACGTACACCATCTTTTTTTTTAGAAACTGAACTACAGCCGAACTGCTGAGATTCAGGACAAGATGGATAGTAGTTTTAGAATAAATTTCATCAACAGACAGTTATTCACTTCACTCATTTGTGACTACAGTTACTCTCTTGTTTTAGCAAAATTCTATTGATTTCAATAATTTTATGTAGGCTTTTTTTCATAAAACATGAATATTATTAAAAGTTTATATTTACCTATTTTATGATTTATTTTCTAGTCCAAATATAACTAACTTAAAAGCAATCATAATCAGAAATAAATATCGATTTTTATTCTATTTTAAAACTATATTTAATTTTTAACCGAAGTAACATTTTTCTGTATGGAATAAGCGCGACATACGCTAGTATACAGTCCTTTCTAATTTGGAAAATCTAGGCCACGCTATAATGTAAATTCTATTGATTTACTGGCCTAGATTACAAACGAATGTGTGACGATTTGAAATCAAATCAATAACTATCTGAAAATAAAACAGATTATGGCCAAAATAGAACTTAGGTATGTGTGTTTCATCAGTACATTCTCCTGTTCATATATATATATATATATATATATATATATATATATATATATATATATATATATATATATATATATATATATATATATGAAGTAGAGAGAAATAAGTAACGCTGGTAAATTGAATGCTGCTTTATGAAGATGTGCACAATTGAATTTTGCACAATCAAACGATTACAAGCTTACATTTTTGCATATACATATTAGTACATGCAGTTCATTAGAGTGCGGAGAGGAATTTGTGGTGAATAGCGCGTGACCGTACACTCGTACGATGAATATGCATATATATGCATAAACATTTCATTTTGCCGAAAACAAAAATAACCAACCTATCTATATATTGAACGAATGCCTGCTACCTTTTACTTTATGCCTATTTAATGAATAAAAACAGTGACATTATTACTGTTTTTTTAAATAGTAATTTTCATCTTCAGTGGTTTGTACTTTTTTTAAACTATAGGATCATACATAAAACTTGACCGTAATGATGAAATGGTTTTTAGCCTGTCTAGACCACTTTTGTGATAACATGTTAATTGTGTATTGAATTGAATTTTTGATTTTCCAGTCGATTGATTGGACCGAAGTGCTCGGTCTCAGGTTGACATGTCGGCTTCTTGTGCAAAATTCAATTCAATAATTAATATGACCCGTTGCACAAGAGGTGGCTCTTGCGGCCCAAGTGGTCTAGTGGATGACGCTTCGGCGTTTGAAACTTTGGGTACTGGGTTCGAGCCTCGGTGGGAACATCATCACTCACTGAGAAATGCAGGTACATCCAGCTGACGAGTCCCAAATAGGACGAAATGCGCATCCTGGGTTCCACTGCTAGCCACCATCCACCAATTGTATGTTAATTATGTGTTTGAAAGTCAGTCAACCTTATTTATCAAGAAGTGTTAGAACAGAATGATGAAAGCTTTTTTTATAGATTATTTGTGATGTGTGCTGCATGTAGGACTTAAGTTGAAGGTAATTCAACTACTTAACTATCATCATATTTTAATATTCGGACTGAAAAATGCTGTCATGTGAAATGGAGATATTGCGTAGTACGATATATTTGAAATAAACATGTCCTAAGAATCCGTTTATGTCAGGGTTCTTATGGCTTCACTGAAGATGGACATTATTAGGAGACACAGGCGGGCTCATTTCTGTCAGCTTTATTTTAATTTAACAACATTTTCTTTATTATTATTGTTCCCTTGGGTTCCTAGTGAAACATAAGGCTTCAACTGCACGTCTCCACTTGCCACTTCTGTCTTCTGCTGTGCTTTTCACCTGCATCCATGTTAGTCCATACTGTTTCAACTCCTCTTCACACCATCTCCTCCATGTCACCCTTGCACTGACGTCCCACTCGCCGCTTCCCTTTCGGCCTGCTTCCACCCGACCGATGGCCTGACGCGCGCGCTATGTCACCCAGCGGTCTCCTCAGCGAGTATCCGATCCATCTCCACTTTCTCCTGCATATTTGTTGGGCGATTGGTTCTTGCTTTGTTTGTTCCCATAATTCCTTGTTGGTGATTCTTTCCGGTCATCTGATCTTCAGTATAGAGCGAAGACAGTTGTTAATAAAGGTCTGCAACCTTTTGGAAAATATTCTTTGTGACCCGCCCGCCAAGTTTCTGATCCGTATAGAAGAACTGACTGACTTGACGTTTGTATTGAAAATCCGACCGAATTTTGTTGTTGATGCTGAGTGACGAAGATTTCCAGATTGGTTTCAGGTTGATGAATGTGTTTCTCGCCTTCCCGATTCTCGCTCGATTTGACATCCTCATCTGTTCCAACTGGCTGTAGTTGAGACAATGCTCCCTAAACTAAGATTCCTTGGAACTTATTTTCATGCTTGTTAACACTTGCCAGAGAGGCTTATCTGCAATCTTTATGGAACTCATGTCTAATCACAGCAAATTATGTGCTCTTTGTTGTACTCTAGTTTTTCGTATGATAAAACAACATAAATATAATATGCTAATGTTGTTAAATTAGTCTCAATCCGCGAAGAGATCAACACAAGTGAAACCTATAAAAGACAGCCAAAGGAACCCAATTACCAAGGAAGAAAGACAGATAAAACAATGGGCGGATCACTTCAAAGGACTCTTGAACCGACCACCACCTGCAACCCGTCCAGAAATGCAAACAACAGCACGTACACAACTGCAAGTTGACACCAGTCCTCCAACGAGAGCTGAAGTCTTGAATGCAATTAAGCTTCTGAAAGCTGGAAAAGCAGCCGGACCAGATGGAATACCCCATAAGGCACTGAAAGCGGACTCAGAGACTACAGCAGACATGATGACTCCATTATTGCAAAAGGTCTGGAAGGAGGGAAAGGTGCCTACTGACTGGGAGAAAGGTTACCTCGTGAAACTACCAAAGAAGGGAGACTTAGGCATCACTCTGCAAGAACTGGCGAGGAATCATGCTCCTGTCGACGCCAAGTAAAATCTTGAGTCGCATTATCCTGGAGAGATTAAAGGACGCACTGGAGACAGAACTCCAACCAGAACAAGCTGGATTCAGGAAAGGAAAATCATGTACTGACCGAATTGCAACTCTACGCATCATCATCACAGAACAAAGCATGGAATGGCAATCAAACATCTACCTCAACTTCATAGACTTTGAGAAGGCCTTTGACAGACAGCGTTGACTGCGAAGTCATTTGGAAACTACTCGAGTACTACGGCGTACCCCAAATATTCATCAACCTTATTCAACAGCTGTACGACAACGGCACATGCCAAGTGATCTACGAAGGAAAACTCAGCGAGGCGTTTGAAGCAAACACAGAAGTCAGAAAAGGGTGCTTATCATCACCAATGATATTCTTAATTGTGGTGGACTGGATTATGCGTCAGACAGTGGGAAACGAGAAGACAGGAATATCCTGCACCGACGTGAAGAACCTAGAAGACCTGGATTTCCCGCTTGAATGATTTATGTTTGATGTCACACAAAATCGAAGACTTACAAGCGAAAACTGACAAACTGGTCGAAGAAGCAGCCAGCGAAGATAGGACTCCAGGTGAACATACACAAGACGGAGATTATGAAAATAACCAACCAACAACAACAGCAACATCCAGTGTCAATCACCATCAACGGGAGGGATTTGAAAGAGGTTACTTTATTCCTTCATTCAGTTATCTAGGGAGTATTGTCTCAACTACAGCCAGTTGGAACAGATGAGGATGTCAAATCGAGCGAGAATCGGGAAGGCGAGAAACACATTCATCAACCTGAAACCAATCTGGAAATCTTCGTCACTCAGCATCAACAACAAAATTCGGTCGGATTTTCAATACAAACGTCAAGTCAGTCAGTTCTTCTATACGGATCAGAAACTTGGCGGGCGGGTCACAAAGAATATTTTCCAAAAGGTTGCAGACCTTTATTAACAACTGTCTTCGCTCTATACTGAAGATCAGATGACCGGAAAGAATCACCAACAAGGAATTATGGGAACAAACAAAGCAAGAACCAATCGCCCAACAAATATGCAGGAGAAAGTGGAGATGGATCGGATACTCGCTGAGGAGACCGCTGGGTGACATAGCGCGCGCGTCAGGCCATCGGTCGGGTGGAAGCAGGCCGAAAGGGAAGCGGCGAGTGGGACGTCAGTGCAAGGGTGACATGGAGGAGATGGTGTGAAGAGGAGTTGAAACAGTATGGACTAACATGGATGCAGGTGAAAAGCACAGCAGAAGACAGAAGTGGCAAGTGGAGACGTGCAGTTGAAGCCTTATGTTTCACTAGGAACCCAAGGGAACAATATAATAATAATAATAATAATCCTGCCGATTACCTTCAACCGCCTGATATGTCGTCAACTTACTGAATGACTATATGGAACGGAGAATACTTAAATTTTAATAGTTTCCGTCCAAATAGCTATAAAGGAGCACTAGTAAAATCTCTGTTTTATAGAGTCAGGAGAATATGCTCTACAGACAGACTAGAGGAAGAAATTATAATTCTCGAAAAGATGCTGAAAAAGGATGGTTACCCTCAAAGATTTATTAACAAGTACGGAAGATGTAAAGCTTCGGATGCTAAACAAATCGCAGTGGGAAGAGGGCCTGTCTTTATTTAGCTCGGATTTAAAGGTGATGATATTGCAGGAATAGTCAGCAGATCGAGTTTGTCACTAGCCAGAGAGTAGCCCACAGCCCTGAGAGCATTCTCTTTGGTTCGGTCAGAAGTCTACAGATACCATTCTCAAGTTAACTCCATTGTGTATACAGATTTACATGTATATGCGGAGGAGAAGTTACATTGAGAGAACAGAAAGAAGGGCACACCTCCGATTTTCTGAACATGTACTAAAAAGTCTGCGTTTCAAGGGAACAAACGATTTGAAAAGTTGCATTGCCAGGCATTTCCTTGAAACACGTCATGAGGCACACATTGGAAGATGCTTCAAAATTATCAACAGACAATAAACCTCAATTCTCCTCAAGTTTTCCGAAGCAACCTTCATCAAACGCATGAAACCTGATTCAGAAAGAATCAGTTATCAGTATTTCCTTGCCCTGGTAACTGGATTTCTTAACTCTCTCTTTCATTTGATTTTGTAACTCTGAAAATTCCATTCTGTATCACCGCTATTGTTTGGAATATAGTGATCATTCTTATTATTATTGTATGCTTACATTGGTTTTTGTTTAAACTTGAACTTTCTGTGTGTGTGTATGTTAAAATTTTTCTGTACATAAACTTAATACTGTATTTAGGCTGATGAGAAGCCAACGAAACAGATGAAGGTACCATCTTATTCAGCACAGGCTGTTCTTCTTGTTTCATTCAAATTCATAAAGAAGAATAAATGTATAAGACATCTGATATGTCGTATTTAGCTACATGAAACGCTAGTATCTTCAGTACGGTTGTTCTCTCAATGTATAAACTTAGATAAGTCTGAAATTCTACCCACTCTTCTTTCAGCAGCTCAGATTTACTTTCAACTGCTGGAAAGCTTAAGCATCGGAAGTTGTTGAATATCTTTCTGGATTCATGTTAACATCATCACTGGTATTTCGCAAGTATAAACAGTATGTCTATGATTTTATCAATAAAGTGCGCTCAAAACATGTAGCGCTGTAGCGAAGTAAAATTGAATCGCAATTGATTTGTTTTGAAAGAAACATTAGAAATATGCACTCTCATCAACAGTATTCCTTCGAAGTGAGGACGGGAGTGCGACAAGGCTGTCTACTATCACCAATGATCTTCCTGATTGCAATTGATTGGATAATGCGACAGACTACGGCAACCAACGAGGGAACAGGCATAAAATGGACTGACACAAAAGACTTGGAGGATCTGGACTTCACCGATGATATATGTCTGATTTCCCACAAACTAGAAGATATGCAAGTGAAAAGCAACAAGTTGGCAGAAGAAGCATCAAAAATAGGACACCACTTCAGGTGAACATAGAGAAAACAGAGGTGATGAAGATTCCTGGCCAACACCAACAGCAACAGACAACAATCAGCATAAATGGGAAGAACCTGAAACAAACAGCCTCCTTCACCTACCTGGGAAGCATCGTTTCAACTACAGGCGGAACTGACGAAGATATCAAAGCCAGAATCGGAAAAGCAAGACAAGCTTTCATTACTCTCAAATCTGTGTGGAGGTCAACAGCACTCAGAATCAAAAATAACATCCGGATTTTCAACTCCAATGTGAAATCAGTGCTACTCACTGTACGGATCAGAAACTTGGAGCGTCATAAAGAGCATCTCAAACAAACTACAGACCTTCATTAACATTTGTCTTCGCTCAATACCACTCAAGATCAGATGGCCGGCCAGAAAAGATCAGCAGCAGGAATCTCTGACAATGAGAGAACCAACCAGAAACCGATTGTGAAACAAATAGGCAGGAAGAAATGGAGATAGATTGGCCATACTCTGAGGAAACCATCAAGTGACATCACTAGACAAGCCATCGCTCGAGTGGAACTCGAAAGGGAGGCGGCGAGTTGGTCGTTTAAGGGTGACTTGGAGGAGGTCATGCGAGGAGGAGATGAATGCATGTGGACAGACCTGGAGCGGGGTGAAAAAGTTGTCAGAAAACCGAAGGCAATGGAGGTGCGCAGCTGAAGCCCTATGTTCCTCTAGGAACTAAAGGATACAATAATAATAATCAACAGTATTATGGTAGTATATGTTTATACAGAAGATAGTGTCACCATGTTTATTCTTCTAGGCATACTGATATAAAATTTAAAGTCAAACTAATCGAAATATTTCTCTGATACGCTAAGAGAAACATACACAATGTGGATTAAACCTAAGAATTAGTTAAACCTTTCATAACATCTTTCCAACAGCTGGTACCATATACGTAGTTAGAAGACGACGAGGATTTCCTCTTAAATCTAATCATCGTCGTTGCATTCATATTTCTTAGTCGTAATTACTGATGAAGTTTATGATTAGGTCGAAAATTTTTATTCCAGTAGAACTTATTGAAATTGTGAATTCCAGTAGGAGAAGATAATGGATTAAATGTAAACTGAATTTGAGATTTTCCCGTCGATTAATTGGACCAAAGTGCTCGGTCTCACGCTGACATGTCGGCTTCTTGTGCAGATGCTTCGACGATATCTGGGCATTTAATTAGAATTTAATGTGTGGATGGTGACTAGTAGTGGAATCCAGGATGCGCATTTCGTCCTATTCGGGACTCGTCATCTGGATGTACCTGCATTCCCCGGTGAGTGTTGATGTTACCACCAAGGCTCGAACCCAGTCGATTGATTGGACCGATGGGAAAATATCAAATTCAATTAAATTAATATGACCTGTTGCACAAGAGGTGGCTGTCATGGCCAAAATGGTCTAGCGGATAACGCTTCGGCGTTTGAAACCAAGGGCACTGGGTTCGAGCCTCGGTGGGAACATCATCACTCACTGAGAAATGCAGGTACATCCAGCTGACGAGTCCAAAATAGGACGAAGTGCGCATCCTGGATTCCACTGCTAGTCACCATCCACAAATTAAAGTCTAAATATAAACTGGTTTGAATTAATCAGCAGGAAGTTCTGCTGCTGCACCTTAATTTCATACCTATTGCCTCTCGTCAGGAAGAATTATCCACATTTTTGAAAGGACTATTGTCCCCACTGAGATTTGAACCCTCGTCAAAGAATGATACAGGCACAAACGTGACCCTGTGAGCTGTTCAGACCTGCGGCTGGCATTCTGTAGAACGTTAATGGTTATACTGATTGGTCATTAAGGCGTAACCCCTATCATGTGTCTAGTTCTTATGTTATTTTAAACAGGACTATGCAGAAGTAATCAGGCAATCTTATAAAGACTATAATGGCAGTAACAATTATGATGATTATGGTAACAGCGATAACAATGATTCACAGAACACCAGAAACTTTGTAATAAAAGAACCATGGTTACTGATATTTCCTTCTGCAAGTATTAGCTGGGTTTACAAACTCGAATACTACATGCCTCCACTATCGCTTCTTAATGTGTATCAGTTAGATGCCCTGGATTTTTCGCAAGACATCTAATACTCGATTACATGGTATAAATGATTGTATAGTTAGATGACAGATCAATAAATCTGAAGGGATAACAGTGTAAACAGAAATCTGAGTATCATAAGTCAGTGAATTCTTTGGATTGACAACGCATGCTATTGTGTAACTGATGGTCAAAATAAATGTTTTATATATAGTTGTACATTTGGAGTAATATATTTTATTTCCAAATATACAATTCTTGTTTCTCGTTATTTAACCGTGATATCTGTAGGCTACCGAATTAGGGAGTGTGGAACTATCGGAACTGAGGAATATAAATTTTATTGTGTTCTTAGTTTTTATTATAAAGCAGTAAAGTCAGGATAGTGTTCTAATTTTATCTCTGTCGTTCAATTAATCTCAGCTTCTGTCTTCTTAATTCCACTTCCCAAGTAACTGATACCAGTCCGTGGGCAAATTCGAAAAATAAATCACATCCTTACAAATCAACCCTTGAAAATTAATCTGATGCTCGCTGGTGACTTACTACAGGGTGGAGTTTTCTGGAATTCTAGTGTGAAGTTGTGACCAGTGAGCTGTATCCAGTCAATTGTGAGGATGGATTTCCCAGTGATGACATTGTGTGGTGGTCACGCTGAAAATCACGAATTGGTAGAATTTAGAATTCATGGGCCACAGAATTGGGCGGGTTCTAGTGGTTGAATGGTATACAAGCTTGCCTTGTAACCATAAGGTCCTGGGTTCAATACCCAGCGGGTTGGTACTGCTGATGATTTCTAAACTAAGATGAAACACCTGTTTAATACTTCCTGGCTTTCAATGGTTCTCTAACTGGAATCATTCCGTGGCCAAACTCGAAAATAAAATAAAATCCTTACAAATCAATCCTTGAATATATTAATTTTTCGCTAGATTAACCAACTGCATTCAGAAAAAAATGAACAGAAAAAATATTTAATAATACACAGACATCTGAAAAGGTTTCAAATAATTTACCTTCATTGTAAAAATTCTTAATGAGACTATCATCATTTTTAGGGTATGGTAGTATAGTTGTAACAATAGAAGACAAGGGCCAGGCAACAAATCGTCTATTTAAAAAATCAACAGATATTGATAGTTTCTCATGTACATTATTATAGATTATTGTAAGCAAACAAACACAGTCTTCTGATTGGTGGTTTCTCGCTGAACATTAATCTTTCATCTGTTTGTGGCCGTTTCTTGAAGTTCAGATTATCTATCTGCAAATTGTATCCGCCTACGTAAAGTCTGCTGCGATTGGTTGTTGAGTCAGTCTTTGTTCTTATTTTTCCCATGACCAATATTTTGGGGACGTAAACATTGACGTAAATTACTGTCAACCTCTTTCGGCTAGCAGCCAGCTTTCACCACACAGTAAGTACTGAAATAACACTTACTAGTGACCAGGTTTCTGGGGAGACTAAGACAAAAATGCAAAATGTCATGTTGCCAATGTAAGCTGTGAAACGACAAATAACTAGGGGGGTATCCCTTTGCCTGACCAGATGTAAGATTAGTTACACCCGGCTGAATATGGAAGACAAGAGTATAAATACCTTTTTGACTAGCAAGCAGTTAATGGGATGTAATGAAATGATATGTAGTTTTGAAGAATCAACTGGTTCTGGTTTACACATACGCAAATAAATTAGATTTAGTCGGCAGTCTTATCCAAAAAGTGGTTTCGAAAATTTTGGTCAAGTGCTCATTAAAAGTTACCCAGATTAGAAGAAAGCCTCTGATATTAGCTTTCCTACATAACCCCATAACGATATTCTAACGTTAAACTTTACCTTAACCTAACTGTTAACCTTAAAGCCTAACCTGTAACTAATACTAATTCTTAACCTAATCCAGACAGCTGTCGTAACCTTAAGACACTTCTACACCTAATTCTGAAAGAGATTAGGATAAAACTGATGAGTGGTTAGTGAAAAGAACAGACGTTAAATAAGGAACAATCCGGTCAGCTTTACACTATTATTTCAAAGATGGATGATTTTGGTTGCTACTTTTATAACTACCTAAGATGAATAAATCATAACTATGGATGTCTCTTATGTCATGAGTGAGTAGATACCAGATACAGCAAAGTGTATACTTTGACAAGATCGAAGTAAGTGTTATCTGAGACATGTTGTATCAAGGCATAACAATGGTGAGCGATTCGCTGACAAATTAACAAATGAGTCCTGAAGAGTAAGAAGTGTTGCATAGTATAACAACAAATTATTTTTTGAATAAGTAACTAAAGGTGGAACATTTAATGTCTCATACTGGAAGTTTTAAAAGTCCGAAACAGTCGATTTTCAATCTTTTTTGAACATGTTTCAATGAAATAATCACTTACCAGGTAGCCGCAATGTGCCAATGTCATACTGTCTATTCACAAATCGATTATGAAAAGAAGAATCTTCTGTTTCGACAAAACAATAAGAAGACGTAGTTTATCTGAAACGTATAATGTATTGGCGCAACACATTTCGGACATTCTGATCACACACGTACTTGTCATACACAGTTTTTATATAAGGCAAGAAAGCATGAATAATTACAATACAGGTCAGGTTGTGTACAGGTCAAGGTCACAAAAGAATGGGTAGGGAAACGCAAAAAGTGTGGGTAAGAAAGATAAAGGGAGGGAAAAAAAAGGCAAAGAAAGGGTTTGAAAATATTATGAAGTAAAATTGGTCCTTGGTTCTAAGTTGGATTACCAAGGCAGGTTTAAGGTGATAACAAATAACTTTTGGACGCATAAGACAGGTTTAAGTCTTTTAATGGCTAAGGCTTCGATGAATTTAAGTATGTGACCCAACCTTGTTTTATATATCGGCTTAAAGGCATTTTGAAATCAACCTTATGACCCGTCTCTATAATATGCTTCGCTATAGATGATGTTGGACATCTATTTCCCGGGTCAATTGTGTCTGGCAATTTCATTTGTTGTTGCAGCCACTTTGCAATGTGTTCTGTAGCCCTAACAAGCAGAGACCGATGGGTCCTCCCTATGTACGTGTCTCCACACATACATGTAAATTAATAAACACAGTGGGATGTGACACTATCGTTCGGATAATGTGAGGGTTTACAGGACAGCATAGTTTTCGTTTTCTCTATGAAGATAAGTTTAGCTGCATAATATGTTCTATTAATTGTGACCTTTAGTCTTTGTCTAGTGACTAGACTTTGTTGATCGCCTCTGAACGGCAAAGATATGTAAACATCCTTCTGTTTATTACTTCCTCTTCAGATTCTATAGTTTTATATTCTTATTAGATAAATAATAAATTTATATATATATATATATATATATATATATATATATATCAATTACATGAGGGTTTTTTATTATAACGCTAGGCTATGGTACAGGACTCGAGTGGAAATTGACGAGTTAGACGTCGGAGTGTTACATGGACAAGATCATGTGAAGACGAAATCAAAGCCTGTGAGCAGTCGTGGAGACAGCTGGAAGTGTTTGTGATAGGATCCCACATATTTCGGTATTGACTGTTTAAACTTGCATATATGGTATGTTATCATTCTCACACATTTTGGTATTGACTGCTAATTTTGTATATTATCATTCTCACGCATTTTGGTAGTGACTGCTAATTTTGTATATATGGTATTATCATTCCCACACATTTTGTTACTGACTGTCAACTTCGCACATATGGTATATTATCATCTCTCACGCACTTTGTTATTGGCTATTAAGATAAATTATTTCAAATGCTGTTAGCTGTCCATATTGTTGTAAAATGTATAAATACCATGGCTTTCTTTATCGTTGTTGCACTTCAATACACAGTCACAGTCCAGCCTTTGTCTTTTGATATTTGCGTGCTTTACTAAGTCGGAAGGTACGACGAGCAGATAGACAGATTAGTTCAGGCGCAGACAGAATAAGGTGAAAACGTCTTCATTCAATTCCCCACAGTTATAACAAATTGGCGACGGGGTTTACCTTAATTCAGTGCAGTTATAACAATTGGCGACGGGGTTTACTTTAATTCATTGCAGTTATAGCAAGCAAACGACGACAGTTTTTATTCTGTTCAGCGCAGCTATATAACATTTTTGACTGTGTTAATTACAACCCAATTACAATGTCTATCTCTCTGGACGATCTCAAATCTATCTTGCAGCAGCAGCAAGTTCAGAATGAAGCAGCTCAACTAAAATTAATCGAAGCTCTCACTCAGAAGCTGTCCATTCAAGTTCCATCAACATCTCATTCTGACAAATATGAAAGCATCTCAAATTCTATCAGTGAGTTCAACTACGACCCAATATCTGGTCTCGTATTTGATGCATGGTTCAATCGTTACGAAGACGTTTTCCGTATTGAATGCTACATGTTTGATGATGCTGCCAAAGTCCGATTGTTACTAAGAAAACTTGGTACTGTTGAGCACAACAGATATGTTAACTTCATTCTGCCCAAGAACCCACGTGAGTTATCATTCGATGAGACAGTCACCGTTTTATCACAAATCTTTGGTGAACAGTCATCCATGTTTAATATTCGGTATCAATGTTTTCAGTTGACAAAAATGCCTTCCGATGATTATGTGACTTACGCTGGCAAAGTGAACAAGGAATGTGAAAGGTTCAAACCACACGAAATGACATCAGATCAGTTCAAGTGTTTGATTTTTATTTGTGGGTTGAAGAACCCAGAAGATACTGACATACGAACTCGACTTCTGTCACTTGTGGAACAAGACCCGAAAATGACTTTACAAATGGTGACAGCAGAATGCCTACGTTTAATCAACTTGAAGCACGATACTGCTATGGTGGAGTGCAAACGACAGTCGTCTGAATTTGGTTCGATTAACACAGTGAAAAGTCCTCCGATCACCGTTAAGCACACAGAACGTCAGTCTCAAATTCAGCTAAACCTCCTTCAGTGTGCTGGCACTGTGGTTCGTGGCATTTTGTCAAGTTCTGTCCTTTCAAGAAGCATAAATGCCGTAATTGTCACCGTTTTGGACATAAGGAGGGTTACTGTACCCCGCAGAAAAATTCTTCGGTGAGGAACAGAAGTAGTCGTTTCAAGCCGAAACAATCTCCTCGAGTACAGACCGTTTTCACTACTTCCAAAGTCGAGTTCGCCAGCAAACGTAAGTACATAACACTAGATATTAACGGCAAACGTATTCGTCTTCAGTTGGATACGGCATCAGATATCACCGTAATTTCCCGAACTACGTGGCGCAAACTTGGTTGCCCACAGATTCTGCCGACCGAGCATGTCGCCAAGAATGTCTCTGGAGATATACTGAAACTCGTGGGTGAGATAAATTGCCAGGTTCAGTTTGGTGAGCATCACTTCAATGGTGTATGTTACGTTACAAACTACCATGATTTGGATTTGCTTGGTCTTGACTGGTTAGACAAGCTCCATATCTTTAATGTACCATTAAATTCAGTATGCTCTAATGTTTCGTCTTCACCACACAACGTTGTTCCCGGAGATGTATCTGATCAATCTCTCTTGCAACGCCGTCGTCAAAAGCACGCTTCTGTCTTCCAGGACAAACTTGGTTGCTGCAAACTGTTTGGCATCCAGCATATTCGTAGCCCCCCGTATCATCCCCAATCGAATGGACAGACTGAACGTTTCGTCGACACCTTAAGCGTGCTTATGCAAAAGCGAAGGGGGAGGGAACAACAGAAAAATTTTGGATAAATTCTTGCTGCATTATCGTACGAATGAAAAAGGACAGTTATGTGTCAGACACACAGATCACGCTCTATCCAGTACCACGCAAAGGTCAACTCGACAAAGAAGAGCTCCGAAACCTTTTCAAATAGATCCAAAAAGCAAGTCCTACACTCTTTACGGGGGGAGGTGATAGGATCCCACATATTTTGGTATTGACTGTTTAAACTTGCATATATGGTATGTTATCATTCTCACACATTTTGGTATTGACTGCTAATTTTGTATATTATCATTCTCACGCATTTTGGTAGTGACTGCTAATTTTGTATATATGGATATTATCATTCCCACACATTTTGTTACTGACTGTCAACTTCGCACATATGGTATATTATCATCTCTCACGCACTTTGTTATTGGCTATTAAGATAAATTATTTCAAATGCTGTTAGCTGTCCATATTGTTGTAAAATGTATAAATACCATGGCTTTCTTTATCGTTGTTGCACTTCAATACACAGTCACAGTCCAGCCTTTGTCTTTTGATATTTGCGTGCTTTACTAAGTCGGAAGGTACGACGAGCAGATAGACAGATTAGTTCAGGCGCAGACAGAATAAGGTGAAAACGTCTTCATTCAATACCCTACAGTTATAACAAATTGGCGACGGGGTTTACCTTAATTCAGTGCATTTATAACAGTTTGTAGAAAGCCAAGCGTACTTGAGATGTATCACAAAAACCCTATGTTGCAAATGGAACGCGGAGAAAAAATAATGATAAAAGTAAGACGAGAAAGTAATGTGTTATGACTGTCAATACAAAAGAGTAGTTTAAAAAGATAGAATCAATCAACAGAATAAGTATCTTTCCTACATGAATTGGCAGGTATTATTTGAACAAGGTAAAATCAATTGATATGCTTAATATAGATCTTCATATTAAAATGGAATCAAGGGGATATAATAACAATACTAGGGGTATGCATCATGATCTAGCAGTCTGTTTTATGATCAACAATGTATGAATTAAAATGCTCTTGAAATTCACTTCAAATTTAATCCGTTTACAATAGCATGTTCATTTTCAAATATTACTGTTGAAATGACCTACTTTAGATATTTTGTTTTAAGCGAATCAATAGTATATGCGGAATTGAGGTTAATAAGAATGAATGATCATTGTCAAAGTCTAGTCATGTGAATAAATCTAGGCCTAAGTGAAGTTGAAATAGGATCATATTCGTAAGATACGGAGTAGAGTATTGTATAACGGATTCGTGTATCTAATTAAAACAGATAAATTTAGATAAAAAATGAAGGAATAACTCCCCTAGATTAAGATAATCTGCACTAAAAGGATGAATCTGTGGGTTGTTGGTGATCAAAATTAAACGGCTTCATATACACTGGACTTAGAAATATTTTGATTCGAAAACAGACTGATGCTTAAGGTCTTTTACTTATCAAGGTGCATTCAGCTGCTTCTTTATTTGAATGGCTAACGCTCCTATTGTTTGCAGAATTTGAAACTTAACCGTTGGTTTGTAGGATTAATTATTTCAGTAAATTAAAAATCTGCATAGTGTAATCAGAACAAGAGGATTTTGAGCGAACAGTCGTTTTCGGTAAATTCTTCTTCATACTCTACAAATAGCCATCATTAAAGGCATGTGAAAATTACATCAGAAACGTCACACTAGTTACTAGTGTCCAATCAAAATACCCACCACAGTCCTACAGGAGGTCAATCACGAGCCCAAATAGCTCAGTAGTAACGTCTCTAACTGCAGCACAGGGTGACGTGGGTTCTAATCTCAGAAGAGACGTGAGTTCCCTCAAAGTTGCAGATACGCCTTGCTGATGAGTGCCAGCTAGCACGAAACCTACGTCCAAGGCTTCCTGTGGCCGATTACCTCCAACTGTCTAATATATATCATCAAATCAATGTGTACCGTGATGGCGAGCTACGTAGAATGGTGACCACATTGCAAAAGCTGACTGATAAAATTCAGTCTGCACCAAAGAAAGGACTAGATACGTCACATTAGTTACTAGTGTCCAATCAAAGAAACTGTTTGTATTAGGGTACATATATATAATATGGTGTGATAGTTTGTTACTTCATATTTTCAAATTAACTAACGTATATAAAAAGTGTGCAATCAATGAGAACAGAACATAAGATAAAGTGTGAATACAAGCAAATGGGTGACATACTAATGTAGCAACAGTCAAGAGAATATAAGTTTCATTGGGGGGTGGGGTGGGGTGGAGGAGTGAGTTATATTCAGGGGTCTTCGAGGAAAATAATAACCACAAAATATGAGCAAACAGTTACGAACAACAAATGGGGAACCTGAATATAAGTTCAGGGCTGACAGATATCAAATGTAGTGATAAAGTAAATGAAGTTAAATTGTGAACTGTAATAAAATACTGGAGGCATAATAAGCTTAGTGTAAATTACAATAGCTTGACACATAATAAGGATAATAATGGGGTAAAGTGAACTAGGTGTAAACATGACATGAAAATATGGATGATTATGTCTCTGCTGACTTTATAGTAGGCCAGGGTAAACAATGAGGATGAATGTGCTCCTTTTGCACACATGGGTCAGGGTTTTTTCTTACTAATCTCTATAGCTTCTGCTATAGCTAAGAAATGTGATAGTGTGGCTTTAGGCAGATTGTTTGGTACTGAAATACAACCGTAAATGACTCATCTATTTTGATTTAGTGTTCACTATCTACTAGATGAGACAAAATGCACTATTTATTGATTTGATTACATTTATTCCCATAATATATGTCAAAAATATTTGCTCATCGTTTTTGGCTACTTACAAGTAGTATAAATATAGTATGGAAAAGTATTCAGCATGATTACGTAGGCGTGATATCAGCCATTGCATGTCTTCTGTTTGAATATATATCATTAGAATTTCATTTGACTGCATTGTTCATGGGCTGATTAGTTTCCACTAAGTTCCAAATGTTTGAAACACTAAATATTTAAGCATTCCTGCTGTTGCATTGTCAGAAAATACATGATAATCATTCTGTCTGAACAGAATTCACGATAGAGGTGAACAAAAGCTCTGCATGTATTGATAGACATCAATCTGAGTAGATAATTAAATACCACACATAAAATGCACATATAACAATGAGTAGGTGATTTTTTTTCTCAATGCAAAATCAACAGTAAGAGTTAAATTAAATAGCAAAAGAAATACTTATATCAGTTTTTAATCAAATAGGAAATAATTATCTTATCAAATCTAAATTGCCTATACTTTCATTCCTTTTTATTATGTAATTTACAAAATGCTTTTTAAATTTAATAACATTCTAGTTTATATTCATATAACTATTTGCATATAGACCAACTTTCAATGTAATAATGTGCTCTTCTAGTTTCTAATCTACAACACTTTTGTCAGTGTCAGTGAGCATTGAATAGTTTGTTTATTCGAACTAGTCTCCATTGGCGGGTGACAAGAAGGCTGTCATTACTTAATCGTGTACTGGTTGGCAGAAGATTGTAGAAATACAATCACAGACATTGTTGGATATTGTAATAACGTTTATTCACAGAATTTCGCACTCATTAACATTGTAAATCTGTTTCCTTATCACATGAAGAATAAACAATTGTGTTGCCCAGCCGTTTTCTGTTGTTCGCGTCTGGTTACAGTGCATAGTGTTCTGCTTATTAAACTTAGTTTCTAAACCAGTGATAGATCCAGTATATCTGTGATCTGGATATCTGACAACTTTGGCTTCCAGGAATGTACAGGTTAAAATGAGAATGTTAAATATTGAATATTGTGTTACGTCACAGTAAGCACTTATGATAAACAACTGCCTTCCTTTTGTATTGAAGATTAGATGGCCAGAAAGGATAAGCATCACGGTGATCTCAAAAAATGAACCCACCAACAAATAGGCAGGAGAAAATGCAGATGAATTGGCTATAGGCGGAGGAAACCACTGAGTAAGTAATATCACGCGCCAAGTCCTAGAGTGAAACGCGAGTAGAAACAATAAGTTAGGTGTTCGACAGTGAAATGGGAAAATCATGTTAGAAGGAGAAAAAGGCCTATGGGCAATTATGGAGCCGGCTAAAAAAGACTTCAGAGAACCGGATGAAATGGAGGTCTGCTATTGGAGCTCTATGTTCCTCTCAGAACGTAATGGAATATTATTATTATTGTTTCCTTGGGTTCCTAGTGGAACATAGGCTTCAACTGCACGTCTCCACTTGCTTCTGTCATCTATGCTGTACTTTTCACCTGCATCCATGTTAGTCCATACTGTTTCAAGTCCTCTCTCTTCACACGATCACCTCTATGTCACCCTTGACGTCCCACTCGCCGCTTCCCTTTCGGGTTCTACTCGAGGGCCTGACGTAAGGGAATAATAATACCATAATAATACAATGTTTCAACAAATACATTGTTAATTTTAGACTTTTAGGGGATTAGCTAAGAATATATCAATGATGATAAATCTGTCTGAAAAATCATTACTAGGTGAGTAATATGAATTGTCTGTTTGGTAGATTTTAAAATTTTCATAGGATTGAATGAAAAGTACTTACCCTGAAGACAGATAAAATGTTATTTGAAGCTTTAGAAAGTTATAATTTAGAAAGCAGGAATATATTATTCAAAAACTCTGCATATTTGTCCACTTCATTATTAGCTAACGCATACTATTTGGGGTTTGATGTCATTATAACTGGGTGACCAAAATGCAGAAAGTGAAACATGGCGCAACCAAATGAATTACTGCTTGAAAGTGTACTACATAGAATGGCTAGCAATGGATCCTAACAAGTCATAGTTCGTGGTAAATATTAAGATTTATATGATGTAATAACCAATTTATTATCGCTTATATAATGTGAATAACTTTAGGTTCAATGGTTGTCTTGTAAGTATGCGACGTTCCATTAGCCATTCGTGTAAAAAGATTATATTTGTCAACCGGTGGAGGTGTATTTGTGGGCCGAAAAAATGGCGATTAACTGATAAGAATCAGTCAAACAATCAGAAAATCATCCACAGCTTTTACTTATGGATGAGTTACAGTAAACAGGCGACAACAGTTCAAGTTCTCCTTCCATGCATCAGAAGTTTTCAATAGTATACGAGTCGTTCGGTTTTGTGATCAAATTGAGGATTAAATCTGTAGCATTAGGTCAGCACTTAGGGCTAGACAAGATGGCTTTGGATACTTAGCAATAATTGGTAAGTTCAAGAGAAATATAGTCAAAGTTTTATAATTCCCAAATTCTGCGTAGTGTTTTTAGTATATTTGTTCCAGTTTCTTTGAAATAATATTCGCATTTCATTACAACACTTATGCTTTTACAGGAATTCACCTAGTTCAACGAAGAAATTCATATCCACGTATGCCTTAGCTATTAAATATTAAGTCACAGTTATGTTGATTTGAACTGATTTGCCTGTATACTTTTAGTCACTCAGAGTACATGATGAGGGATTTAAACCCAGATGCCAGCATCACCTCTTTAAAGATAAGATAACGTAGATCTGGGTAGGACCACTGATTGAAGTGAGTGAATTACGACTACCATATCAATCAGTAGTATGTATTTCATATTTCACTTGTTTTTCCAATACTTTTTACACTGTCAGGTGGCTCACTTATAAAGACAGTAGTAAAATGAGACTCGTATAATGTACTTTGTACAGAATTTTTATAGTATTTAAGTTACAAAACGTCTGCTCTTCGGACAAGATCTTCGAATAAAATTATATTTGGCAGTACACTGTGTGACTCTGTGTTGTTCTATCTGAAGCAATATCAAGTCTCCACGATATCTTTTCCTAAATTTCTTGAGAAATGGTCTGCATTACAGCAAACTAAAACTTTATGTGAGTTCATGTAACGATCCAAAAACACAGTAAGATGATTAAAACAATAAGAAGAAATGGAGAAGAGTTTATGCATTTTGCCGGATGGAAATTTAGGTAGTCTATCGATTTAAGCAGGCCGTCGTTTCTGCAGCCTTCAGGGAACTCAATCCTCTTCAGGATTCTGTCTTGGAATTAGCAAGTCCAAAGTTTAGTTATTTATGTCATAATTCACTCCTTTTAGATTTGACTGACCAAAGTCTTCAAATCTCTGATACAAAATAAAGTGAGAACAATTCTTACTGCATAACTAACATTTGTTATTATTAGGTAGTCAAATCGTATGGCATTTTATATGGACTGCATGCATCGACTGATAGATCAACTTTCTGAACGGATCGAATCTGATTAACCACATTGCAAACTTCCTACTCGAGTAGAATGAGAAGATTTGAGTGGTCAGTAAAAAAGTGAAGAAGATGAAACTTTATCTTCTCTGATCTTGACACTTATTACAGTATAATGATTATGATCAATATTAGAATACACTAAAACCTACCGTAAAAGGCTTCTGCCTAAAGACAACTTTAGTCAAGAAGAAATTATTTTCGATCCTACATCTATTTTATTATTATTTTTTTTCCTACACTTCCCCAGTGGAACATAGGGCCTCAAGATGGTGGCTTGAAATTTCTGTAGCAGTGTTTATTTTTACAGGATGGGGTTGCTAACCTCATGCCTAACCTTTCCTTTTTACCAGCATTATTTCTGGCTTAGCGAGGTAAAGCAGTGCGTCGGTGGCCGGGGATTGAACCTCGGACCATGTGCATGGTTGGCGTGCGTCCTAACCGCTGCGCCACTGACGCACAACCCTAAATCTAAGATGCACATGTATACACATGTTTACGTATAGGCGTCAAGCCAAGTAATACGGACATACAAGCAAATGGCAAACATTTAGGACCAAAGGAATACATTCAATAGAAACCTCTTGAAATTCTCCTTATCTATAAACCGCTGAATCCTCTTATTCTGCGATATATTGAAAAAGGATTGGTAACATTATTAGTTATTTTAGATGTTATTAGAATTAAAGAAAATGTTAGTATTAATGGAGGTAGTAGTGGCAGCATAATGGTCTATCCATATGTTGTACGGCGTTAACCTGTTGTGGTTACTGCGGAATATAGTCTGGAACATTTTCGATAAACTGGGAAGCCAGCAGTTGCGTCTCAAGCTCTTGATTAAAAATGGAAAGTGGGAGACAAGATCAGCTTCAGCGCCAAAACTAGCGGGTCTCCGTCTGATCCCGGCTTCTTGGTACTGAATGCCGCACTGTCTATCGGTTACGCTACTAAACTCCGCCACCAATCGTTCTATGGACAACTTCCATTTAACCCACTGACTCTACGCTGTCGTAAACCGTCTCTGCCCAACCTATCATTAGCGTTCCCAGCACACCCATCTCCGGCGTCCGACACACTCAGCAAGGCCTCCAAAGTCCAGCAAGAAGTTCTGTATTTGAAAAATTAAGGTAATGCGATCTTCATTTATCCGTCGGGACAGAAATGAATTGTAACAGTGGTACAAAATACTGTTTGGTTACGGGATCATTTATTGGCGATTCCATGTACAGAGAAGGCCAATATACAATTATTGTTCAGCGAAGAAATATCTATTTTCAACAACTTCTTTTTCAAGCTATACAGTCGTATTTACATTACAGAAAAAAGCATTAAGCGGTACTAAAAATTGCTCAGTCAACATACACATGATAAGAATAAAGATAATTAAAATGATGTACTACGGGGGTGTAGTTGAAGTGAATGAATTGCAAAACATTTAAAGATTATTAAATAAGTGAACTGGTATAAAGATTTAAAATTGTAGTCAAGTGTTGTCTAAAAATTAACAGCGCGATGATGAAAACAGTAAAAAGGCGAAGATAAAGGGAAGTGGAATGAATTCAAGTGGTTAAATGAAAATAAAATAACATAACTATGACCAATGTAAAGAAAGGGGTTTAACAAAACGTTTTTGAACACATGATTTAGGTTTCTCTCCATGTATAGCTAGAGCTTCGGCTATGCATAAGTGGAGAAAACGTAAGCTTTTTGAGTGGTTGGATTTGGTCCTGTAAATAACTTTGAAGGATAAATCACATGGGGCTGAATGACCAGACTTCAGAATGTATTCACAAATTGAAAACTTTGCCGTTCTGGCTCACCTTTTATTAACCAAATCGAGCAGTGTTCAGTCGCACGTTTACGGAGAACAAGCTTACACGTCTAATGTAATCAGCTCCACACGAGCATGTGAATGATTATTAGCACACAGAGGTGAACTTAAGTGGTGGTTATTCCTTAACACATTGTGGAATCATATTTTGTCTGTTAAATACTAAGTGTTAGTCAGCTGCATGAGAAAGCGTTTAATGTATTTAGATAGACAACTTTTAATCACTTGAGTCTCAGTGTCACCTCTGAATACCAAACTCATAAACAGTGTCTTCTTTACCACTGCGATTTGGTGGAGACGATTTCTTTGTTGATGTTTCTGTCAATAAACCTTCTCATCGTATCCATTATTTAAGAGAGTTTTGCGAAGGTTTTCTACTTTAGTGTCAACTGTTTCTATAGAGCAAATTTTCCAAGTTCTGAAGCATAGAGGACGGATAAAATTTCTCTTCCTACCTAGAGATACTCAACTGTTGAAGTTATTGTACTACTCTGTAAATGTTGGCTTTCGATAAACCGACCTTTTTAACGTGCTATCCTCTCTTCTATCTTACGTGACATCTAAAAAGTTATATGTGGAATTCGATTCTTCTTCGATAGTCAGAAGCATCGACGGATGAGTACTCTTAAATTTTCCAAGAAGCTCAGTATTCGAACAACTGTTGTTACAAATAATGAAGGTGTCGTCAATATACCGCTTGTACGTATACAAACTCACGATTTTTTCTTCCAGTGGACCACTTTCTAAGCTCACCATGAAGACATCCACCAAGATAGGTTCTAATGGAAACTCCATGGCAACTCCATCCTTTTGATTATGAACGACATCGTCAAATCTACACTGCACACTAGGCGTGGATCTTAGTAAAAGCTGATTCAGAGAGTTAGTTTATACGTCTTCGGTCGATGTAGTCATATAGGTAACAAAAAGTTTCTACTAACGGTACATTTGTAAATAAAGAGCAAACATCTGATGAGATCAAGTGCTTACTGGTCACATTAATTCCATCAACGCATCTGACGAAGTCAAAAGTGTCCAAAAGACTGTATTTACATAGATTTGATATTACTGGTTCAATATTCTTGCTGCTGATGTATATATATATATATATAAATTTACTACTCACAAAGTTTTTTTAGTAGCACATTCCACAGAAGTACTTGTAGGAGTAGTGATAGTCCTGATCATATTATCGGCACTAGTAATAGTTATAACAATAGTAATAATAAGTATAATAATAGGAGACGTTACTACACTTGGTTTGATGATGAAGAATGCATGTAAAAATCATGATATATTGATGGGTTTCAGTCGATATGAATGTTACTCAGTCAAACAATTATTCATTTATTCGTTATACTACTGAGATGTCCATGTTTTATTCAACTTTTATGAAACTGAAAAAATATTTCGTGTAAACTCTATTTTCAAGTTAAATCAAGAGATGACATCACTTAGAGAACCACTCAAAACCAAGAAGAACTGAACAATCATTTCGTCCTCGTTTAGGTCTTGTTTGCAATTTGCACTCAGGACCCCACTAAGGTTCGAACCCAGAATCTACAGGTTATGAGGTGAGTCAGTTGCTCATTCAGCCATTGGCATGGAATCTAATGACCATCCTATGAATTTTAACTTTTGTCAAGTTGCAATTTACAACACCACTGCCAGCCAAAGTCATCGGCTACTGTTTGTACCCACACTGGATTTGATGCAGCCTATTGGTTGAATTTCTCACCAACATTCCATGCAACTCTGTTTTAACTAAACACATTCCTCTGTATTCATTTCTACAAACATTTCACCCAAACAGACTGCAAACTATTATCACTTCTTTTTCTTAAAGAGGGATAAATTGTATGAATATTATTAAATGAACTGATTATGTATGCATATTCCATCTTCATTAGTAAACGAAATTAGTAGAATTAGTTTACTGTCAAGGTAAAAATGACTTCAGCTTCATTCAAGAGGATAATGCTTTTCATTACCTTGTACTGCATTTGAAGAGTATACCACTTCAAATAACCTAATGAAATAAATAAACTGATAAGTGTAATCTAGAGGTTTTAGTCTAGGTGGTCGGCAGGAAGTCCTTGACAAAACTTTTATCCTTACTATCACTTTTCAGCACGGAGTGTCTGCAACTTTGGAGCAAATGACTAGTGACTAAATCGGAGACTCGAATCCACGTCAACCAGTAGTGCATTTAGAGATGTTACAACTGAGCTACTTAGGATCGTTTGTCTTGACCTTAGTATTAATTCTGACTGAATTCTGTCTGATAATATTTTATGTGTAAAATATGAAAAGTTGCAGAACAATATACTTTGCACGCAATGAAACGTCATTAATACGTACTGAAGTGGGAATCATACTTATAGTTCAAAAATTATTCACATGTGGCTCACTTTTACGCTTTATACTAAGCTTTGATTGAGTAATGCTATAATTGTAGCAGTTTGAACATTCAAGGAAGAGTTGATCCTTTCAACAGTATCAATGTTATTCTTTAAGCTTGTATAAGTTACAAGAGTTGACTTCACAAAAAGAACGAATATTTCTTTATTCAAACCAACAGACCTTCAGTTTTCATTGAAGTTCAACACATAGAAAAGATTTTAACATTCATTTGAGTTCCCAGTGGAATACAGGGCTTCAAGCTTGAGATTTCAAGTTCCAGGAGCGGTGTTATTGTCCTTGCAGGATGAGATTGCTAGCCTTATGCTTATTCTTTCCTCTTCCCCTTGCTTACTACCGATTAAGCGCGGTTTAGAAATGATTGTCCCGGGAAACGAATTCGGGTCATGCATGTGGTTGGCCAGTATTCTACTACTGAACCACATCCGAAATTAGCTGAATGAAAATGCACCAAATTAAATTACTAGTCTGAACTGAATCCCGTTGAAAGATGATATTAAAATGGATGAATGAGTGTATTCGATAAGGCACATGATATCATGTAACAGGTGTAGAGTCAAATTTTGATTTTTATAAGTAAAATGTCTATACACGTTAACTCTACTACAAATTAAGTAATTTAACGAAATTCCTTCGTGTGCAGAGATGTTAACATTGATAATCTCAAGAATTTTCGCGTGTACACATTTAACATGATCAGGACACGCTCTGTCGTTGCATATGTTCTGTGACCGAATCAGGAAAGAAATCATTTTTACCGAAGTCTGGGTTAAAAGTAACAACTTTGTTCGACAAGTGACTTGTGTCAACTAGTGATCTCGTAATTTTAGGGAGATCTAAAAATCTGGAAATTATTTCAGGTCAAGCGTTATATATATATATATATATATATATATATATATATATATATATATTATACTGAAACATACAACTGTACCGTATTATAGTTTTAATCCCCCACATAACTTGGAATATGTCATAGCATAGATTTCGTCGTAAGACGTTAATAGTTAGGTAACCATTTGGAACCGATATGTACTGGACTTTTGTTTTATTTTAATTGGCCAATTTTCAGCAAAGTAAACCTTACGAAGGATCAGACTAGTGACTCTGACTCTATCATTCATCTAATGGCTTGGATACCGTCAACCTTTTCGCTGCATCTTTGACCAGAATGTCGTGCGACGCAGTATCTGTCTAATAATGAACTACCATATATATGAATTGGTGGAAGTTTCTTATTCTTATTTAAGGAATCCCATGAAGAAAACTATTTAGCCAATAGGCCAAAACACTCTAATGCTTGAAATTTGAGGATTAATCAAACGTTAAAGAAAACTAGCTACTTTTGCAACGGTTTCATTTTGTATTTTGAAGTAATCGAAAAGGTAAATTTTCTTTTTAATTTCATATTAGGAAAGTTTTCAGCTCAAAGAAATAAAACAGTTTTGTGAAATCTCTGATCATTCATACTCTGAACTATACGGCTGATTGCGTAATAAATAACGTCAAACTTCATTTGTCAACTCACTACTAATTAATAAACAAAAAGAAGAAAGTATTACAGGTGGTTCACACAAATTGGAATTTTAAACACGGTCGATGACATTTTCAGAGTTGCAAATCTTTGGAAATATACGTGTCAAGTGGCCAAGACTAAAACTGTGCAACAAAAACACCCTATTTAGGCTTAATGGTATACGAGCTCGCCTTGTAACTAGAAGGTCCTGGGTTCGAACACTGGGAACGGGTGCCCACTGATGAAGAGTCCCAAGTTAGGACGAAACAGCTGTCCAGTACTCCCAGGTTCTCCAATGGTTCTCTACCTAATGTCAGCTCATGATGAAATCCTGCAACCAATCAAATCCCTACAAACCAACACCTGAAAAACATTTCAGTTAAGGAAATCACGAATATTACAGAAAAAAAGAAGAATATGTCATAATTTATCAGACCTTGTTACAGAATATGCCGACTTGCAGGTCAATAATACAAGGATTAACTAGAAAAATGACTAGGTCAGAATTCAAAAAAATATTAATAGATATAACTGTAAAAGAAGTCACTTTGTTTAAACAGAGAACACTTCGGTTCAATCAATCGACGGGAAAATCTAAAATTCAATTAAATGAGAACACTGAGTTTTAAATATAAAAGCTTGAAGAGCAGAAAATAATTTTCAAAGGTGAATGGGTTGTTTTCGACAAACATCATGTTAGTATAAACAATTCTAGAAATTTTTCGATAATACTTAATGTGTAGAATTGGCCTCTAATTCCGTTTTATTCTTACCTCAAATCATAAGATTCATAGCTATTTAAAAGGTACTTGACCAGTAATCACATGAGTACATATATATCACTTGAAGGAATGATAACTTATTGATATTCTGTGGTCTTATAACATATCAATGGACTATGGTTATTAACCTATACTATTTCCTTATTTTTTAAATAATTTACTTTCTAATGAAATAAACGGTTCTTTTGTATTTTTTTTTCAATTTAAACATATGCTGTGTTCGATTGATAATTTTTAAGTGATTTAAACAAAACACTTGAAAAATTTTATGATTAAATAGAGCAACCTAATTTATCTAAGTAAGGTGTTATACGCTAAAACCGTTGTATTGGAATATTAATTTGGGTCCTGGTAGTTCCAAGCTTAGATATTCATACACACAGATATCTGAGCAACTTCAGAGCCCCTTTATTGTTAGTTATTTCAAGTGCTAGAATGAAGTACGAAGATGTGCGACTTGAATGTTTGAACTTTTTTTTAACGCATTTATGTACTATGGCGCTACACCATATTTTTTTCATTCTTGACTGCTTGCATATTACTCGCTGCTAAATTGTGCTATCACTAAGCACACTCCTCGAGCTTGCTACTCCAGACTGTCGACAGATATGTTGCACAGTATTACTACGTATTAATTTTAGGCTTTTCACTTGTTATATAAATAAAATTCATATCAGGGTACACAACAGTGCATAAGCCTTCTACCTGGACTTCATTCATCAGTACATACACGGTAGGTATTGTACTGACCAGGGTCAACTAAGGAAAGAAAGTTTAGTAGGTGCTGACGTTAAGGCCTATCTGGAGGTCGGCTTGGGTACTTACAAAGACTTGAATAGTCTGATATACTAAATATTAAATTTTGAGGGGTTTTTGGAACTCATAGATCTATCAGCTGCAAAAAATGAAGCTGCTTCTAACATGTGGACTTCAGTAAATCAAGGTGGATGACGAAATACTTGAGTACTACTTTCATACACCTGAAATTTAAAAATTAGACAAGGTTGAGGGTTCATCATTCATTTTCTAAGAAATCACTAGCCGGAAAATAATTGTAAACTTCTTAGTCATTACTTGTTAAATTGAACTAGAGACTTATTATCTGAATGCGTTCTATCACAGAGTGTTGATGTTCTCTTATGAACTGAACTCAATGAAAACCAATTGGTGGATGGTGGCTAGCAGTGGAATCCAGGATGCGCATTTCGTCCTATTTGGGACTCGTCAGCTGGATGTACCTGCATTTCTCAGTGAGTGATGATGTTCCCACTGAGGCTCGAACCCAGTGCCCATAGTTTCAAACGCCAAAGAGTTATCCACTAGACCACTTGGGCCACGAGAGCCACCTCTTGTGCGACGGGTCATATTAATTATTGAATTGAATTTTTGATTTTCCCGCCCAGACATCGTCGAAGCATCTGCACAAGAAGCCGACATGTCAACCTGAGACCGAGCACTTCGGTCCAATCAATCGACGGGAAAATCAAAAATTCAATTCAATAATCAATGAAAACCAGTTCAATTAACACAGTTTTATCAGCCAAAATAAAGTCTATTGGAAAATATACAGTTACGTATGACTGCATTCATTATTTTGGTAAACATAGGACAAACATTAATGTACAAACATTAATGTCTCTTACACAGCAACAGTAAGCAGGTAAAATGTCCCTAACGGTAAAATAACTCTGAGTGACTTATCATCTACAAATCAATTAAACATTGAAATTTCCAATTAACGCTTTATTCTAAAAAATAATCTATTATTTAATCAAATATCGCCTAGTTTACTAGCTTGCTAGTTTTCTAGCCGGTCTCAAGCCCGGGGTACAGAGGGAGTGTTTTCTGTAGGGCCAGAGACCAAACCCCTCAAAGCCAATCAAATTGGTACGGGAACTTCAACGCACAAAAAAATATTAAAAATACAAAAAATTAAAAAAAACTTATTCGTCTCTTGAATCCAAGAGGTGAAAGTAAGAACAAGAATGGAGACGTGGAATGTACGCACAATGTACGAGACTGAGAAGGCTGCCTAGGTAGCCAAAGCCCTCATGCAATGGGAACCAATCTCCTCAGGCAGGATTATAACAGCAAGAATCAACTCAAAAACAAGGAAGGAAGGTTGCAGTTATTCAATGGTACGCACAGGGCTACGAACAACTCAAAAAAGAGGAGAAGGAAGATTTCTACAGACAACTACAAACAGTAATGGACAACCCCCCGAATGGAGACATCAGAATCCTGATGGGCAATATGAATGCCAGCCGAAATGGGAGCAGATAATACAGGAAGAAAACTGATATGTACCCACATGATGTGTGTTTTGTTTTGACAATCTGTTATATTTTGTATGTGTATATGGATCGATATTCCATTATAACTGACATTATGCTTTTGTATGTCCACTAACTAAATAAACAATGTATGACCTTGTTATCACATGACATTACAACCAATCATGGTAAGACGTTATCTTATTGGTTCATGTGTATTAGCCATTTTCATATATACTTTTGTATTAGACCCTTGACAATTCTTGTTCACACACATTTCGTACATTTAAGTACCCTTCCACTCACACACTTGTGTGACATTTATTTTCCTTGTCTGGAAAATACAAGTATCATCGTAAACCTGGTAGTCTTCTGCTCTCCCTCTTCCCGCGTCAGGACTATTAACTACTCGACGGGTACATAACATAATTTGAGGCGGAGAAAACTCTATTAACCACTCAGCAGCAGTACATAACAAAAACTCATCATGAGTCGAGAGGTTCTGGCTTGGATGTATGAATAAGAACAGAGAATTATTCTGAGACTTCTGCACTTTCAATGATCTGGTGATCGGAGGCAGTGCGTACAAGCAAAAGGATATATATAAGGCCAGTGACATGGATTTTGGCTGACGGACATACCACATACCAGATAGACTTCATCTCAATATCGCTCAAGGACGTGGAGATGCAGTTAGACTGCTGGACACAAAGTCAACAAGGGGAGCAAATGTGGGCGGGTTCAGACTATTATATGGTTCAAGACACCTTCAAGGTGACGCTACCAGCCTTCAGAACAACTGGAGACAGGCCACTGTTATTCAAGTTCAGCATCCAGAAACTGAATTGAAGGACAAAACTACAAGGGATAGCTTCACTACAGATCAGATCAGAGCAGTGTGGCAGATACTATGTAGCATCACTGAGGTAACCTGTGCGAAGAACACTGGAACTAACGCTCTGCAGGTGGATGTTCAAGGAAACGTGTACAGCTGTTATGGGAAGAAAGAAGAGACAAGACAAGGAATGTCTCTCAACGGACATCTAAATGGTAGCTAATAGAAGAGAGGAGGATGGTGAAAGAGAAGATGACTCACTGCACAGTTGGACAAGAGTAGGAGAAGCTGAGTTCAGTTTACAGTGCACTGAATAAAGAGAGAAGTGAAGGAGAGTGCTAGGAAAAACAAAGCACAATCCTACGACACACTGCCTGGCAAATGAAGTAGAACGGTCAGACAGCGAGTTAAAGAGACCTAAAGACACTATACGAGAAAACCATGTTGCTCGCTATCTGGGAAGACATCAACCCACATGATGAAACCAATAAAAGATGTTCAAGGGAACCTGATTACCAAGGAGGATAAATAAATTAAACAATGGATTGGTCACTTTAAAGGACTCTTGAATCGACCACCACCTGCAACTCGCCCAGAGATTCACCATCACCATAAACACGCATATAACTGCCTGCTAGTGGACACAAATCCTCCAACGAAATCAGAAATCTTAAGTACAATCAAGCTTTTGAAGTTCGGCCGTGAAGACAGCAGGATCAAACGGCATTCCTCCCGAAGCACTGAAGACGGCCCCAGTGATTACGACAGATTTTCTCACTCCATTACTGCAAAAAGTTTGGAAAGAAGGAAAGGTGCCTACTGATTAGAAGAAGGGCTACCTCATCAAACTGCGAAAACAGGCGAGTTAGGTCTGTGTGAGGACTGGTGTGAAATAATGCTGTCGTCTACGCCAAGTGAATACTAAGACGCGTCATTCTGGAGAGGATAAAGGATGCATTGGATGCAGAACTCCGCCAACCGGAACAAGCTGGATTCAGGAAAGGCAGGTCATGTGTTGATCGAATTGCAACTTGATGCATCCTCATCGAACAAAGCATAGGATGGCAGTCAAACCTCTGCCCCAACTTCATCGATTTCGAAAATGCTCTCAACAGACAACGTTAACCGAAAAGTAGTTTGGAAACTTCCTCAACATTAGGGTCGGGAGTTACCAAATCTTTATCAACCTCATTCGACAGCTGGCTATACTACAGTGGCACGTGTCAGGTGATCCAAAACGTAAACTCAGCGAGGCCTTCGAAGCGAATACAGGACTAAGACAAGGTGGCTGTCTATTATCACCGATGATATTCTTAATTGTTGTGCACGACTGGATTATGCGTCAAAGTGTTTAAGGCAAGGAGTCAGGAATACGCTGAACGACCGATAAGAACACACTAGAAGATCTGGATTTCGCGTGTGGTTGATATGTGTCTGGTGTCACACGAATCTGAAGCGAAAACCAACAAACCGGATGAAGAGGCTGCGAAAACAGGACTACAGGTGAACACAGAGAAGACAGAGGCGATGAAGATAACCAACAACAGCAACAAAAACCAGTACCAACCACCATCATATGGAGATATTTAACAGAGGTCACTTCTTTCACTTATCTAAGCAGAATCATCTCAGCTACAGGCGGAATGGATGAAGAAGTCAAAACCAGCCAGAATCGGAAAGGCAAGGTGCATTTTCACCAACCTGAAATCATTTTGGAAATCTTCTGCTCTCAGTCAGCATGAAGAAGAGGATTCGGATTTTCAAAACCAATGTTAATTCAGCCAGTGCTTCTATACGGATCAGAAACTTGCACAACGTGTCATAAAAAGGATTTCCAACAAGTTTCAGACTGTTATCAACAGTTTCCTTCGCTGGCTCCATACTGAAGATCAAGTGACCGACCGGCCAGAAAGAACTAGCAATATGAAACTCTGGCTGAGAGCGAACCAACCATGAGCCAAACTGCTCAACAAATATGTTGGAGAAAAGTGAGATGAATCGAGCATACGTTGAAGAAACCATAGAATGACATCGCACACCGGACCATCACTTGAGTGGAATCTAAGTGGGAAGCACCGAGTGGGTCATCGGTGCAGGTGTGACATGGAGGAGATCATGTGAAGAGTAAATGAGGAATAATGGAAGATTGTGAACCTAGATGAAAAGGACAGCAGAGAATAGAACAAAGTGTAGATGTGTTGTTGAAGCCCTATGTTTTACTCAGAACCCAAGGGAATAATAATAATAATGATTTATTACATTTGGTCATCTAGTTATAACCAATATAGCAATTCATTTGTAAGGACTTTTTTGAAGTTCACCAACCAAATTCACATTATCTTTAATAAGCTTATTGAAATGGGGCTTCAGCACCACTTCTCTATTCCAGTGTGTTCTCTGCAGCCTATTTTAGCTGCTTTATGACCGCCTATAACTGCTCATCGCCTCCTCACACGATATCCTCCACATAACCCACTGACGCCCAACTCGTCGTTTTCCATTCGTGTTCTACTAGTTAGCCTAATGTGTAATGTCACTCAGTAGTCTAGTCAGCGTACCTCTAATCCATTTCCATTTTCTTCTCTATGTTTGCTGGGCGATTGACTCTTTGTCAGTTTGTTACCAGAGTTCCTTGTCGCCGATCCATTTTAACCATCTGGTTAATAGGATGAAGCAAAGGCAAAGAAGAAGTATTCGAGATTTTTACCGGTTATTTATGTTTTAAAAGAGCATTCGTTGAGGAGGTGAGCTCCATTTTAGTCTTTCGGTGATTAGTTCTTTTACTACTCACTTTTTTTTATTATTAAAGAATGCAGTTAAGATTATTTTATTTCTTCTTATGTTTATTCATAAATGCCGTGCATCTTGTTTCTTCCGGTTTCATTTTATACCCCTTCAGTAATGTGTCACTCCATCGTGTTGATGTTCATCAGGCTTATTTTGTTTTAATAAATCATTTTAATGTTTACTGACTATGAATCCATCACCAAATATGTGTCATTTCTGAGTACGTCTATTACCTACCTGTGATGCTCTTTATCAGATTAATACGAAAGATTGGCTAGTGGAAGGAAATAATTTATATTATGCACATATAAATTTGTTTTGGTTTACAAAACGAAACAAATTTAAATTGTATCTTCAATTTTTTTTTTCAAAAATTAAAGTACTTCAGAATTATTTTCTGTTTTAGGAGTGCATCTGTTAAAATGTTGTTTTTCTTTAATTAAAGTGTCAATGATTATAGTGATGATTGTTTGAATCACTTTTTGTGTTTGTTTACCTCAAAAAAATTTGCATAATAGGCAGGAAGTCGATTTCTAAGAACTCACTTCTTTACTTATAACACTTTTATACATCTTGTTGACAAATAATGAACCGATCCTATAGGTATTATTATTTACCTGTTCCGACTTTTTCTTTATTTACTCCCATATGTTCCCAGTGGGAAATAGGGCTTCAAGTTAGAGCTTTGAAGTTTCACTAGTAGTGGTGTGGTGAGAGCAGGCTGCTAGCCGATTGGTTGGCACTAATCTACGTTAAGGTCTAGGTCACTAATATGGGCCGTGAACAAGGCTGAATCAACAACCAATCACAGCGAAGTTAACGTGGCAAAATATGATTCGCAGATAGAGAACTCTGTTTGTCAAGGAATCCCGAAACAACCAATCAGAAGCCTGCGTTTGTCTACCTAAACAACCAATCAGATGACTGCGCTTGTCTATAATAATGTTGTCTGAAATATGTATAAATACGTGTTGATTTTCATAATAAAACGATCTGTTGCCTGGCCCTTGTCTTCTGTTGTTACATTTGGTGTCGCTGCCTACCGACAAATGAAAAGCCTATACCCTGCAGTTTTTGATGGAGACATATGGATCTTCGGGCAGGACTTCAAGGCTTCTGCGCAGTTGAGTGGCGTTCAAGATCTGTCAGCGATGGAGCTGCTACTTGAGACGCTGCTGGGAGGTCGGGCGAAAGCAGCATATGAAGGTGTGGGCCGAAGTATGGACGAATGTTCGACAGGGTCAGGCAAACAGTTTCCAAAGTGGGAAGGACCATATATGGTCACTTCGAGATGGGGTTACGCAGACACAGTCGCAATGGCGAACAATGAGAGGCGCGTGAACGTCAGCGAGCTCCAGAAATGGATACAGCGAGACAAGCCAACGATGACGCCTGCACCAAGTAGATCAAGCCGACTTCAGTCGCACGTATTTGACGGGGGGACGAGTGTGGTGAGAGCAGGCTGCTAGCCGATTGGTTGGCACTAATCTACGTTAAGGTCTAGGTCACTAATATGGGCCGTGAACAAGGCTGAGTCAACAACCAATCACAGCGAAGTTAACGTGGCAAAATATGATTCGCAGATAGAGAACTCTGTTTGTCAAGGAATCCCGAAACAACCAATCAGAAGCCTGCGTTTGTCTACCTAAACAACCAATCAGATGACTGCGCTTGTCTATAATAATGTTGTCTGAAATATGTATAAATACGTGTTGATTTTCATAATAAAACGATCTGTTGCCTGGCCCTTGTCTTCTGTTGTTACAGTGGTGTTTATTCCTACGGGATGGAGTTGCTAGCCTGATGCCCAACCTTCCTTCCTTATCAGTCCTATTATCGGCTTAGAGAGGTAAAGGAAAGCATCGGGTGAGGACAAAACCCCTAACCATATGTGTGGTTGACGAGCATTATACCACTGTGTCACCAACGCGCGTATTTAACGTATTGTTATTTAAAATCACTCGCAAAACAATCTGATGACTTTGACTCATTTCTAAGGTAATTTGGTTGGTTTTCAGGGACGAACATGGAAATTCCTGGTGCTTATTTTTATAGTTCTGTGAAGTCTTAGTATATTTAGTGAATGGCTCAAGATCACTGCTATCACTGTCCTACTACCACTCATACAGCCTACAATGTCTTCCTGAATTAACAATGACATCTTAGAGTTAATGTGAAAGAAAATCAAGTCTAATAGTGAGAGTATCTGATTCATTGGCCAGTAGTTCAAATCCACCCGTGACTCGTCTTTCATTTCACCTTCAATTATCTTAATAAGCGTCGGTCGATCGATGACTACCCAAATTACCAAATTTCTCATTACCTAATCAATGTAATTGCAATTGGAAGAAAAAACGGTTAAGCAGCTAGTATGACTGTACATATTTATATATGTATATTTGCCATATATCTCAAAAGCCACTACAAGGTATGAACCGATATCTGTACTTTCATATGGCATTAGTAATTTCATTACTAAATTCATGAAAAGGACACCAGTTAAGAGAAGAAAACTCAAAAATCATTTCGTAACCACTATGAGTTCCGAGTAGAAAATATGATTTAACGCCTTTGTTGTTGAATTCCGAGTAGAAGTAATGTTATTCTTAAGCAATAGAGTTTCTAATCCCACGCTCAACATTTCCATTATTCCAGGCTCCCTATTGGCTAGTAAAAAGGATGTGGGTGTTGGACGAGAATCGTGCCCGGACTTCCTGCATGGCTGGTGAGCACTATTCTGCTGAGACATCGGCGCACACCTTTTGATTTTGGATAGGACTTTTTCTAGAAAAGAACAAACAGTTCATCGAAGGTTCTCTTCACAGCTAATTCATTCACTTAGCTGTACAATCTCAGTTATGTATAATTATTTTTGTATGTGTGTATACATAAACATATACAAGAATTAAAAAAATAGTCTAAGTTATTGTTTGTGTCATTAAAATGTTTCAAAAATGTGATGAATAGTCAGGATTGTAACTAGGGAGGGGGGTAAAGATTAATATGTCTAAACTAGGGTTGCGTAATATGAGAACGTTCAGGAAAAGAAACTGGATGTTAGTAAAAGGGCATAGAGATAAGTATCACAATAAATAATGTAGTTGGTGAAAAGAGTAAAGAGAAGGTTAGGTAAGAAAGTGATGTCATAGTGTTAATAACTAAATAATGATAACAGCTGAACTTGGAAGTACGCCCAACGCAGAAGGAGGGGAAGTTTCTTCCTCTTCCATTTTCTCCTTAAACTATTTAGCGACATCTTGGATGAGTAGTTTTTGGAGTTGCACTACCCATTTCAGTGTTGTTTCACGAAGACTTTAGACATTCGGCAACCAATTACAGGAACAGTTTACCGTCTCGCTAATGCTTTCTGAAGTAAAGCCGAAGAGTTCTGCTTATCTTTCCTTTAACACTGCTGTAATTTACAAGAGTTTTATGTTGTTTATTTTCTACTCACAAAATACATACCTGTAAGTTTTATCTGACCAGGTTACCAACATGTTTGCACTCATGTTAACCATTAGCAAGATTTGTCTGTAATATGGAGAAGATTGGTAGCTCATGGATAGTTCAAACAAGATCAATTCATACGAAAGCTTGTGCTGAAGATATTGTCTAGAAGGACAAGGATAGCTTCGCAGGTAAATCAACCAGCTCGGAGAACACAATCAAATCAAATGTTCGTCTGTTTTCCTATCAAAATGTCTGTTATATCATTCGTACAATTTATAAGTTTACGGTAGTAGTTAATATTTTTTCCTTGTGCGTCGGTGGCACAGCAGTAGAGTGCTCGCCAACCACACATGTGGTTCGGGGTTCGATCCCCACCCGACGCACTCCGTCACCTCGCCAGGCCGATAATCGGACTGGTAAAGAGGGAAGGTTGAGTATGAGGGTATTTAAACATCAATGTCATTCATAACACTAATTCATCCATTCACTATAATGTATGTATAAATGTAAAGCCTGATGATGAATTCATCGAAAGGAGTACTCTTTGTTCAGTATCCAGTCTTTAGTCTGTGTGTACGGGTTGTCAAACTTCTATTTCCGTATTGTTTGAATTATATTACATATATGAAAATATTTTATCGGAAGGGGCAATATTTATGTGTGTTTGTGTATATATATTAATTAACAGGACAACTTAGGACCCCATAATTATAGTTTTCTCCTTTGTACCAAGGAATATCTTTTAAACACGTTTTCAGTGTTTCAACGACGTGAAAATATTGTACTCAGTCAATCTGATTTAGAGCATAACTCCTCTGTTTTATTCCACTAGGTTGAACAATCGGTTCATGCAGAGGTTGTCAGATAATAATACATCATGACATATTTACTGATGATAGTTATCAAGAACTGCATATTATCAAGTCATTTATCGTACTTCAGATAATCCTTCAAGATTTTTAAGGTCACAGGATGATCCGATGATTTTAGAAGAAAAGCTAAAATGCTTTGCAGGGAATCATTTGAATTCAGTAAAATCTCATATCGTCCATGCAGAAATTCATGTTTATGATTTCTGGTGCTATTTATCTTCAAGTATTAGATAAAACAGTTTGCCTTCACAACCTGTCACTCAGTACCTATTTTCAGCTTCACTTTTCTGTTTCTTGATGACGACCATCAATAAGGTGAGATTAGGACAATGAGGAAACTGTAGTTCCGACATAAAACTGGAGATGCATTATTGAAGTGCAATAATCCGAGACTCTATTTTTTGACTGCCAAAGTGAATTCCATCTTGATATTTCTAACAACTGAAGATAGATATGTCTGTAAGATAATAGGTATGTCGGTCGAATCTGTATGAATCCGGGTTTTGTTACATCTTTATCATTAATAGTCACAAAATATGAGAACAAAATGAAGGCGCTTACATCATCTAATTTTATTGCAACATTATAACAAGTGAAAGGAACTAAGACAATAAAACGTTAGACAATTTTTTTTAATTATTAATATTAGATAAAAGAACAACCAGAAATATTGTTATTATTAATAACTACGTAATTTAAGGTAGTCGAATGTCTAAATTCATTTGTCTGTTGTTCACCCACTTTTACATGCATACGATCATTTTCACATTCTTATATTTTTTATAGTGTTCACAATAATGGCATTTTGGACTTTCACCGAGGAGACATTAATATTGTATTTGACATAAACTAGAATGATTTGGGTGAAAACAGGGTCTTTCTCCATTCTGCCTTCAAGGGTGACGATATTCCAGAAGAACTAAGGTTCATACTGAACTCCTCACTGTAGACAAAATATTCTGCTTCCAAGGCTGTTTGTTGGCATCAAAAAAATTGTTGCCTGAGGTAATCGAAAGTGGATAAATTCCCGCCACATTCCACATCAAATTATATCTATCTGTTTAAATACAAGTAAAAAAACATATGCATTAATAAAAGCAGACGGAGGGGGGGGGTATTCTCATTTCTGAACACATCTCAAACAACTTGAGAATAAAGTTTTCGCAGGTATTTAACAAAGGCAACATTACACCATTCAGCGGACAACGGATATTTTATGGACGAAATGAAGTTATTTGAAGTAATCTTTAGGCAAACGAAAGCCATTCTAACACCTTTTAGCATAAGAAGTGCCATGTAATTGTTAAAGTCAAATCTATGTAGACAAAAGGAGATAACTGTCAAATTCGCACTACCTTATTGCGATTTCTGCTAGAACATCTGGCCGTCTCCACTTTACGTCTTGTTCCAAACTTTATTTTAAATATAAACGTTGCTTAAATTATGCTTCTAACTGTGATGAAGCATGGTGTAGTTATGTAATCCGCCATACTCTTATATGATTTCTAGTTACTTACTTACTTTGGTGTGATACCACTATTGCACTCTCCTTGTGTTTGGAAATAGAAGTATCATCGCAAACCTAGTGGTCTTCTGATTTCCGCCTTCTTGCGTCAGGACTATTAGTTTGTCGACCAGTCCATAACAATAAATTAGCGACGAGTACATAACAGTCTTGTTCCAAACTTTATTTTAAATCTAAACGTTGCTTAAATTACGCTTCTAGCTGTGATGAAACATGTTGTAGTTATGTAATCCGCCATACTCTTATATGATTTCTAGTTACTTACTTACTTTGGTGTGATACCACTATTGCACTCTCCTTGTGTTTGGAAATAGAAGTATCATCGCAAACCTAGTGGTCTTCTGATTTCCGCCTTCTTGCGTCAGGACTATTAGTTTGTCGACCAGTCCATAACAATAAATTAGCGACGAGTACATAACAGTCTTGTTCCAAACTTTATTTTAAATCTAAACGTTGCTTAAATTATGCTTCTAACTGTGATGAAGCATGGTGTAGTTATGTAATCCGCCATACTCTTATATGATTTCTAGTTAAGAACTGTTTCTGTGGAAATCTTCCTTTTTCCGAAAAATGTAAGTCTTCCCCTTCAACAGTTATGAATTTGACTACTTACATCATCCCAAACTTGTGTCATCAATAGTTCCTATCAGTAATGTGAACGTGACAAACAATGTCCAAACCTTCTTTTATTTTACTTATATATTTCAGCATTGTGTACACCGGAAGCAGTTACAAGGTATCAACAAAAGAAAAAAATCAGTTCATATTATCCTACACATTTGTTCTTGAAGTTTGGTCACACCTACCAGCGGAAAGAACTGCATAAAATACATTTAAATTATATTACACATTTTTAAAAATTGGTTTCAGACTGAAAAGACAGTTTCGACTGATAACATATTGATAAATCTGATGAATGCAGAAAAGTTAATATGACAGTAACATGGTGAAAAAAAAGCATCTCCAAATTAAACAGTGAAAGAGATTAATTTGATCATAAAACTAATTACTTAACAAACAGAATTTGTGTGCAGAATTTAGGCTTTCAAAAATAGAAATCATCAAGTTGCTCTCGTTTAAAGAAGTTAATGTAATGTACTTTACTCAATATTACTACACACTTTGAATGAAATCAAAATGTTACTGATGCTGTAAAAAGTGTTGCAAAGATGACAGTCTTTTCTGAACAACTGATAGGAGTTTCTTATGTATTAGCTAGATGGCGTGTGCTACGGTGAGATTTATCGGTAGAATATAATGAGACGCTCAATGAAATAGAAATATCAAATAGTGGAGAGATAGACTGGACGCCAAAGAGAGCAAATGATTCATCGTTGCGGCAAAAAAATGGGAGACATGAACAGAAGACAAAGAAACGCAATACCAAGGGCAGAAGTAGTACAACATGAAAGATATGTGCAAATGACGATTTAAAGATAAAGCGTACAAAATGTCGCTATATATGGAAATACCAAATTCGAAATAAGCATTCCTTTACTAAGTCTACTTTCCTCTACCGTTACAGCTGTATAGTTTAATTACTGTGTATGGGATATTTTAATTGAACCGATTGGAGGCGATTGGCGGGAAGACCTTGACACAGGATTTGTGCTTGATAGTACTCCTCAGCAAAGCTTATCGGCAACCTTGAAGGTTAGTTCACGTCCTCTTGGAAAATCATCCAGTGGTGTGGTCGGAGACATTACCACTAACCTGTTTATATTCTCGACTGATTTCCTTTAGAAATGTAGCGGATACATTCATAGGCTACTAATGAGTAACCAATGTTACGCTTCTACGGCTTGGTATCGGTGCACACCGAATTCTCTCAGAGCACTGTCGACATTAATTCAAAATCCACCAAAATGACAAATCACATTGCAAACATGACTGTTATGATTCGGTCTACACCAACACCAATGAGTTAGAGCACATGCCAACTCAGAAACATTTTTGCTAAAGTCAAACTGAATGCATGTGTTAGCACGCGTCAGAAAGGCAACTGCTAGAGATCGAAGATGAGTCTATACTTTTGGACCGTTTTCATCAAGGTAGAAAACTCCTCCTGATAAATATAACAATTGAAATTGAAGACGAAGTAGGCTGTAATTATTTGGGCAAAATGATAAAACTTATGATAATATAGATTTCTATTCCATGTTTACCTTTTACTAATCCAGATACTTGTAACCTAGTGTTCAATTTCCGTTTGCCGTGCCTCATTAAATAGTTTATCGTGTAGTGGTATATGCGACTTTTTCAACAGCAGACATACTTTCATTTACATTTTTATATTTTGTGGTAAGAGGTTTTCGTATTCGAGTGTTGAGTTTAGTGAAGGTGAAAAAAGAGGTGCTTAATAATTTAAATATTTAGTTATTTAATTTTAGATAAATTATTCGTTTTACACTTTTGTATATAATATTTCAGAGAAGAAAATTATCTTGGCTATGGTTTCATTTTCACCGGTGTAGAGTCGTATTCATATATGGATTTGAATAAACGATATGAAGTATCGTACAATGCGTTCCCTTAATTACCTTCGTCAAAGAAAGAACAACAACACTTACAGTAAATATTTTATTTCGATACTTCTCTTCAATCCCAGATAGTCTGAAATATCCATCGTGTATCCATAGTGCAGACCGAAGTATGCTGGTCTGAACTCAGGAAACCAATCGATGCGTTCTTCTGTGTAGCTAGCCAGTCTTCCTCAAATGATTTTTTTCTAAAATATCCCGACGGTAACAAAGAGAAGGCTGTATGCGACAAAATTTGTGGTACCTTCAGACAGTAAAAACATATCAAAAACCTAAAATTGTCCCAAGAATGTCGTTAGGTAGATATACAACCCAACAGTTTCTCAAGTACATAACAAGTATTGTGCAATAAATTAGTTAACCGAAAAACAACTTTGAGAAGTACCTGATAAATAAGTATTGCCAGTAAGGTGGGACGAAAATTTCGCCGGGAAGAATCAACAAACCAAACACCTTCTTCTAGCAGTCCAAGGTGAAATTCCCCACAATGTAACCTTAAATTCATCCAAACAAGATCTCAGTCGTTCAGAAACATATCATTGACATCATCAGACAACTGCAAAGAGAAACATTATAATTAGGGATTGAAAAAAAACAAGGACAAGTAATGAGGATTAAGTCAACAGGTGATATAAAAGCACTGAAATGATGATGTACAGTCTACGGGAAAAACTGAAGTATCCGAATAAGTAATAATATTGAAAATAGATCATTCAGGGGGGGAGAGTGAAATGTGATGGTATAATCAGTTACAAATAAGAAACGAAGAAATCCGACCTCACTTAGATTTGTTGAACCTCTTATGATCAAGCAGACTCATGCTTAACTTGTGTATGCAGAAAGAAATAGTAGTTAATCTAATTTTATAATTTGTTATTATTTTATTCCTAAACGTCCCCGGTGGAAATTAGGGCTTCAAGAGAGAGCTTTGAAGTTTTTATAGCAGTGGTGTTTATTTCTACGGGATGGGGTTGCTAGCCTCATGCCCAACCTTGACCTCTTTACCAGTCTTATTACCGGCTTAGCGAGGTGACGGAGTGAGTCGGCCAGGGACCAAACTCCGAACCACCTGCGTCGTTGGCAAGCACCCAACTTCTGTGGCACCAGGAATCTCAGTTTGCACGTGTAGAAATATTTCCCACTTATTTTATAGTTATATATTCTGTTTTTTTAATATTTTACCATTCCGATTATACTTATTTATATGATCTTTTTTTCTGACCCACCAATCTTAACTAGCCTAATTGATTTCAGATCATTTCTAAATGTTTACTAGTATACTATCAGGCAATCTCTTTCCCAGTATGTCGTTTTTCAGTGTGTGGGTTTTTGTTAATTTGACTACCAAAGCTACTCAACTTTTCTTTCAAAATTGTGATAAATAACGACTTTCTTTTCATGTTACTTGTAAAGTATTATGCCATCACATTCCACCCATTGTGGTTTCTTTAAACTACGATCGCCATCCATGTTCATATTTCACCAATACTATTTACGTTGTTTCATCCTAGTTTTGGAATCATCGGGAGTACACACCCATTGACGGGGTTTGAACCCAGGTCCTTGCGGTTACAAGGCAAGCTCGTATACCATTCAGCCACTGGGACCCGATTCAATGGCCAGTGCATGAATTCTAACTTCTACCAATTCGTGATTTAGCGCAACCCCAACTATTGTCGTTGGTAGAATATCCATATGATGGGACCCGATTCACTGGCTGAATGATATACGAGCTTGCCTTGTAACCGGAAGGACCTGGGTTCGAACCCTCGTGTTGGGTGCGTACTCCCAATGATTCCAAAACTAGATGAAACAGCAGTCGTCCAGTACTCCCTGGTTTTCAATGCTTCTCTAAATGATATCAATCAATCCGTGATCAACTCGTAAAAGCAAAACTAACCCTTACAAACCATACTGTAGAAAATTAATCTGATGCTCGCTAGTGACTTGCTACAGGATGGAGTTTCCTGGAGTTCTAGTGAGAAGTCGTGACCAGTGAGGTCCAATTAGATGTCACGTGTGTGGATGGTTGGGGTCTATCATTTTACTTATATTAAAGTTTTGCAATGAGTGGAAATATTGTAGCATGATAATTTTAATTTCGATGACTATGAATCACAAATTATTTAAGAATTAAGGAAGATCAACATTAAAAGCACAATAGACGTGAGTAAATAGATGATAGGGCCATTTTTTTCTTATAAATACATTCGGAAATGAGAAATATTTCTACGCGGATTTTTAAGGTCAAATGAAATCAAATAAAAAAACTTAGCTGAGTGAACTATTGTCAATGAAAATAAAAATAAAATAAAATGAAACAAAATGGAATAAGGGAAAACAAAACTTTGAGTATCAATAATGCATTATGTTAAACTTCAGTGAAAGGAAACAGACGGCAATGCTTAATTTCTTAATTTATGTTATGTTTCCTTAGGCTTCCGCCACGTGGAGGAAATGAAAACCCTCACCTTTCAACAGATTTCATCAAACCTCATATATGATGAAACATTTATCAGAGGTTGTGTGATCATTTTCTACTAGATACAGTAGTGTAAATGATATAATGCATCAACATTCTCTTTTCAAGTGTTGGTTTTCAGGGATTTTATTGGTTTCAGGATTTCATCACGAGCTAGAGAACAATCGGACCAGTGGGGTATAATAGCAGGTCTGGTGTAAGCGCGAATACTCGCTGATGGTAGCGTGAATTAGCCGGACAGGTCGCAGCGGCTGAATGGTCTACGAGCTCGCCTTGTAACCTGTAGGTCCTGGGTTGGAACCCCGACGGATGATACTACTAGGGAGTCCCAGGCTGGGACGAAACAGCTGTCTAGTACTCCTAGGTTTTCTGATGGTTCTGTAACCGATGTCACCTCAAGATGAAATCTTGAAACATTGTCCTTTGTTCAACCAAACTGACAGGTGCTCTCTTGGTGAGTATCCTATGTAGCTAGAGTGGCAATAAAAAAGATTTTCCTTCTTTAGCTTATCAAACTGTTTTTAAGGACCTCAAAAGCAGTGTTAACACTTAATTTTAAATACAGATCGGATTACTTTCAGTTCTGAGTCACTTTGATTTTATATCTTTTTTTCATGAACAAATAAATATGTATGACAGCGTGTGACTCATATTGGCCTACTTTAATCACTGAGCTACCTGAATTTATTATTATTGTTGTTGATAAAGTTCTGCAACAGGCTGTTGGAAATATTCTTTGTGACCCACCCGCCAAGTTTCCGATCCGTATAGAAGAACTGACTGATTTGACGTTTGTATTGAAAATCCTACCGAATTTTGTTGTTGATTCTAGCTGAGTGATGAGGATTTCCAGATTGGTTTCAGGTTGATGAGTGTGTGTGTTTCTCGCCTTCCCGATTCTCGCTCGATTTGATATCCTTGTCCGTTCCGACTGCATGTAGTTGAGACAATGCTCCCTAGATGATAAGTCACTGAAGTAACCTCTTTCAAATCCCTCCCATTGATAGTGATTGGCGCTGGGTGTTGCTGCTGTTGTTGTTGTTGGTTGGTTATTTTCATAACCTCCGTCTTGTCTGTGTTCATTCGGAGTCCTGTCTTTGCTGCTTCTTCGACCAGTTTGTAGGTTTTCGCTTGTAAGTCTTCGATTTTGTGTGACATCAAACATTGATCATCCGCAAAATCCTAAATTTGCATTTAGTATAATATATCAATGCTTCTCTGTTTCTTATTGTTTTAACAGTCTAATTATGTTTTCGGATCTCAACATGTACGCATGTATACCCTTAATTAACTTATAGCGCACACTATTGTGTACGTCATAAAAGAAATAAAGAAAGCGGGTTGAATCTTGCTTCAAATCGAACAACAATACGTCATGTTATATACAGTCCTTGACTATTTTACTTTATGTCCGTACACGAAGAGTAAATAAATCTTACTGTGTGCAAGTAGATTATAATATAAAAGCAGGTAACTATTTGACAGTATCTTTTAGTAAAGTATTTGAGTGGAACTAATTACTAAATACAAGAAGTTGAATACCTTGACTTTTATCTCAAACAAAATGTTCAGGTTTACTTTTCAATCAGAGTGCACCATATATAACAGCCGTCAGATTCCTTATGTATATATGCGTTAATATTTATTGATTAAACAGAAAATTGTGTGACTTTATTGGGAAATTGGGAGATTTGACTATCCTCCTTGGACATCAAAAGGAGGTAACTCTTATTGGAATAAGAAAGGATTATTATATTTAGACGAAATTTTACTGAAAGCTGATTTGGCTTCCAACATATCATCAAAGAACAGTTATATTATTTGTTAAAACCACTTATAAAATTATGACAGTATACTACTGTTACTGTTGCGTGTGCTACTGACAAGATTTATAAGTAGTATATGAATACAGGCATAAATATTTAGGCTGTCTACAAGAATATCGAATAGTGGAGAAATGAATTGAATGAATGGAAGAAACAAAGTAGCATGATATCGGAGATTTGTGCAAACCGAATTTCTAAAATACGGTAGAACTACTTTTCCTACTTCTCTACATCGAGTTGACTGTAAATAATTCCGTAGCCATATAATTGGGTGTTTTGTTTTCACACTACTACTAATAATAATACTGAAGAGAACATGACTGATTAAGACAGATTTAGTGTTCATTGAGACATAGGACAGTGGACATTAACAAAATAAAAAAACCTTGCCCTGATTGTGCTAATCATCAGAATTTTCAACTCCAATTTGAAGTCAGTGCTACTTTATGGATCGCAGACTTGGCGTGTCAGGAAGGACACTTTGAACAAACTACACACCTTCATCAAGATCACATGGACCAAAAATATTAACAACAGAGATCACTGGGAACGAATCAACGCAGCAGGAACAAAATGTGCAACAATTATGTAGGAAGAAATGGAGGTGGATTGACCATACTCTGAGGAAACCATCAAGTGACATCACTAGACAAGCCATCACTCGAGTGGAACCCGAATGGGAAGCAGCAAGTTGGTTGTCAGTGCAAGGGTGGGGTGACTTGGAGGAGGTCATGTGAAGAAGAGATGAAAGCATGTGAGCAGACTTGGAGCCAGGTGAAAACGTTGGCACAGAACCGAACGCAATGTAGGCGTGCGGCTGAAGTCCTATGTTCCTCTAGGAATTAAGGGAAACAATCATAATAAATACAAAGACGTTTATCTTCTTACTACTTAAATCCGTTTGTAAGTAGCACATATCACATACTGCTAACACTAAAATTGATAAGTTGACAACAATAACTGCTTTTTCAAATAATTTAAATGTTGCCATTATTAATATTAAGGAAATGTTCCCATCCTTAATTAAAATATGGCTTCTTTAAAGCACTCTACTTCTCTTTTTCAGAAGTATGCACTTTTATGAACATGTTGAACATACTGAAGTAATTTAATCTGTTAAATTTGAAATAAACCAGTAAAAGTTCATATTTTTTAATAGATTAGAAAATATTCATAATCATCAGTGGTGTGATGCCGATATGGCGAGTGTGGATATATCTCAGACGCTTAGTCGTCAATAACCCAGTGTCATTTCAAGTTATTCCAAATTTATTAATATTCAAAAGACTGCATCTTTGAATGCTTCTAAATTATGAGATCCCTAGGTAACTTATCTCATTATTCCTTTTGTAAAAGAATGATAGATTGAATAAGTCGTTTTATATAGCATTGTCATCTGTGAAATAGTTATCGAAAAATTAGAAGAGTAGTAAGTAATACAGGGTTAATTCGTACCAACTTAGCACTTTTCATAAGTAAACACACAGAATCATTAAATCTGCAAGTTCTATTTCTCGCAAAATTGTATATGCATAACTTCTGAAGATTCCTACACTAATGTGATAAATCTGTCTGGTATCCATTTATTTTCAGTGATTGATTAGGTGGTTTTATTTTTCCCAGACTGAACTTTAGAATACAACTATTTCTTACAACTAAAAATATTACCCAGAGTACAGATTACATTTAAGATAAGAGCTAAAATGTACATGTAGGTTTTGGAGAGTGAATAGTAGAGGAAATAAAATATTAGATAATGAATTATGAAATTTGTTAATTATTTCCTTTAAAGTAGGCATAGTAGTAATTTTATATTAAGTAAAATTAGCTGTAAAAAAATACATGAGTTAGATACATGATTTTTTACTATCTATATTGTAATCTATTCTACTTGTATCATTTCAGACAAAATATTTACATTTTTAAGTGTTATTTTTCTATGGGGTTTTGGTTAATTTCAGGGTAGATCTTGAAACAAAGTGGTATTACAGCATTTCATTATGAGCTGACATTAGTTAGAGAACCATTGGAAAACCTGGGAGTACTGGACAGCTGTTTCGTCCTATTCTGAGACTCTTCATCAGTAGGCGCCCACTGGGATTCGAACCCAGGACCGTCTGGTTACAAGGCGGTTACAAAGTGATATTAGTTAGAGAACTATTTTCAACCAGGAGGAAGTGAACAGCTGTTTCTTCTAAGTTTGGGGCTTGTTACCAGTGACCAAGTATTACACTACCAAGGGTGGAATCCATGACTATCAGGTTAATGAAAGTTAAGCATCGACACTGACAGAATATTTTCTCACTGGTCTCAAAGTGAACGATGTTTTACATGTAGGCGGATTAAGTGAATTCTGCAGCAAAGCTGTCTACTATCGCCAATGATCTTCCTGATTGGAGTAGACTGGATAATGCGACAGAAAGCGGGCAATGAGGAAACAGGCATAAAATCGACCCACACAAAACACTTGGAGGATCTGGACTTCACCGATGACATATAAATGTCTGATTTCCCACAAACTGGAAGATATGCAAGTGAAAAGCAACAAGTTGGCGGAAGAACCATCAAAGACAGGACTTCACTTCAGGTTAACATAGAGAAAACAGAGGTGATGAAGATTCCTAGCCAACACCAACACCAACAGCAACAACAACAGACAACAATCACCCAACATAAATGGGAGGAACCTGAAAGAAACAACCTCCTTCACCTACCTACCTACCTACCTACCTACCTACCTACCTGGGAAGCATCGTTTCAACTACAGCCGGACGGAACTGACGAGAATATCAAAACAAGACTTGGGAAAGCAAGGCGAGCTTTCATTACTCTCAAATCTGTGTGGAGGTCAACAGCATTCAGCATTAAAACGAGAATAAGATCCGGATTTTCAACTCCAATGTGAAATCAGTGCTACTCACTGTACGGATCAGAAACTTGGAGCGTCATAAAGAGCATCTCAAACAAACTACAGACCTTCATTAACATTTGTCTTCGCTCAATACTCAAGATCAGATGGCCAGTCAGAAATGATCAGCAACAGGGATCTCTGACAATGAGTGAACCAACTCAGCAGGAACCGATTGTGAAACAAATGGGCAGGAAGAAATGGAGATGGATTGGCCATACGCTGAGGGAACCATCAAGTGATATCACACGACAAGCCATCGCTCGAGTGGAACCCGAAAGGGAAGCGGCGAGTTGGTCATCCAAAGGTGACCTGGAGGAGGTTATGTGAGGAGGAGATGAAAGCATGTGGACAGACATGGAGCGGAGTGAAGAAGTTGGCAGAAAACAGAAGGCGATGGAGACGAGCAGCTGAAGCCCTATGTTCCTCTATGAATTCTGCTGCAATTAGAGCTTTTACTTTATCTGTATTCATCGTTAAGTTGTGTTAAAATCAGTGTTTGACTATAAATGTATTATTATTAGTAGTAGTAGTAATATCAGCGACAATAGTAAAAGTAGTATTTTTATTGGTTTCAATAAAAGCGAAAGTTTATTGGTAGTAGATACAAGAGACAGAAGTAAAGTGTTGGATTTATAGAAGATCCCTTTTAACATACAGTATCAAAAAAGAAAACAACTGATTCACCAAAAAAAAGACCGTATTCCGTGAATTCTTTCTCTTCTTAATAACAATTAACTTAGATAAAGCAATAAGAAGACGTAATTTGTCTGAATCGTGTAATGTATTTGCGCAACACATTTCGAACAATCTGATCACACACACACACACACACACACTTGTTATATATGAAATTAATAAATAGTTAAGAGGTGAGAAAATAGACTTAGGTGAAGTTAAAAGGACATATTCAAGGTCTAAATAACAATTAATGTTACTAAGCCAAATAAGAGAGGTAATAGTACATCTGCTATGGTGTCAAAACAAAGTTTATCAAGGAAGGTTTAATGTGAACGCATAGAGGTGGTTTAAACATCCTAACTGCTAGGGCATCCACAAATTTTAAGATACGTCCCAAACACAAATTACGTCTTCTTATTGCTTTATCTAAATTCATAAAGGGAACTTATTGTTTTAAACAATTAATTTGTTAAATGTAATACCATAAACTCGATTTTAACAAGATATGTAAAGTTATCTACCATATTCCTACAAATCTTACAAGATTGTATTTTTATATATACCTGAAGCCATTGGAATCCATCTGAAGAAGCCTTACCGATACGTTTAGAAGAAGTTCATACCTCCACTTTCCTTACCTTAGCCATCATTACTTGAATGTAAGATTCAGACAGTTAGTTTTCCTTTCCTCCTCAGACTTTTGCAAACTACCATTGTTTTAACTATCTTTAGCTGTTGCATAAAATCCCTTCTTAACTTTATCTGATAGTCAACTTAGTATTACATTTTCATGCTAATTATATTATTAATATTATTATTAATATTATTAATAACGCATGATTTTGATCATTATTAATTCCTTTAATTCCTAGAGGAACATAGTGCTTCAGCCGTCCGTCTCTATTGAGTTCGGTTCTCTGCTAGAGTTTTCACCTGGCTCCACGTCTGCCCACTTGCTTTTATCTCCTCTTCATATGACCTCCTCCATGTCACCCCACCCTTACACTGACGACCAACTAGCCGCTTCCCTTTCGGCCTGGTTCCACTCTAGGGCTTGTTTAGTGAACTATACTCTTATTGGTCTTAACAACTCGAGATCGTTTAAAAAGCATTAGTGTTGTCAGTAACAGTTACTCTCTATACATATTATGTATATATATATATATATATAACTGTAGATCCGGACAAGGAAGTTATCGCAAAGAATATTCTTTTCTCAATCTTTTTGTCTTCTAATTATCCATAACTGATCGCTTTGCTTAGATTTTTGTGACGCTTAATTAATGCCTACTAATTTTAACAAATATTTTCAGGTTATAATGATTTAGTTTGCATTTTTTTTTTAAAAAAATGTCTTTTTAAATGTAATTATTACCAAAAGAAAATTACATGTAATTATGATTGTACAGCTGTAGAAAAGCAGTTTTTTCCGTGAATCACTTCTTGTTAATATTCCTAGGTACTATTCATCTACTTATATCTTTATAGAAATAATAAGTTGGCTTCAAAATATATATGAAAGCAAATATAAAAATTCAGATCAAAAAGTGATAAAATGCTCGTCAGATCATTTTCGAGGAGATTAGACCTGTATCTTATTAGTCTTTGATATTTGCCTTTAAATAAAATGAAGATGATTCAAAATCCGCATTGCGTAACTAAGTTGGAGCTGTCAGACAGTTCGAATAATCGTTGTGCGATAGTTGTGGCTCTGGTATAGAAATAGGCATGTGTTCACTTTGTTGTATTCCAAATTCATTGAGTATCATTAAAACAGTTAGTCCCTTTGATAAATTTGAATAAGGCATTTAGAAGACAAATTTCGCGAGATGATATAATTTCGTTTTTCTTTACAACCGCCTTACAACTAACATGGTTAACAATAATAAAATAAAGATCATGACAATTACTCAGTTATACAAAACAAAATTACATACTAACGACCAATCATATTTAAATAGGTCAAGTAATCAGTTCATGGTAGGCGAAGATTGAAGTCAATTGATTTTTGTACACACATATGTATGTGTGTCTGTGATTAATCCAAAGTGCTTCCATCACCTTCAACAACCAACCTTGAATTAGACTTATGTGAAATAATTGTGAACTTTATCACCCTATTTAATCATATTCATCCAAATATTCGAATGACTTCCGAACTAGAATCGAATAACAGTCTCGGTATCTACTTTTCGTAAACAGACATGGAGTGGACAATGTCTCCATTTTACCAGTTTTGTTCCTATCCAGTATAAACGTTCCCTAGTGAAATGTTTTTCTCAAGGGCCCGAAAAATATGCACGAGTGACACATCGATGGATGAGTTTCGATATATACATTCAGTTTTATTAGCTAATGGTTATCTGGAGAAGTTTATCACTTGTCACAGTAAAGAAAGACCGCACCTCGAAAAGACAGCTTGTGTACCGAATAAAGCTATCTTTATTAACCTACCATTCATGAGTGACCAGATTATTCAGTTGACAGTTGAAAGATTTCGGCCAGCTATCAAACACACATTCTACGCCGCCACATCTCTTTTTCCCACTTGCCGAGCATTTTCGATTCCTGTACCTACGATTAAAGGACACAATTCTGTAGACTCTACTTCAAACTGTATCTACAAGTTCACCTGCAGCTACAGTGACACCTATATAGGTAGAACCAGTAGAATGTTCCAATGTCATCGAAAAGAACATGTTCCAAAATGTCTAATAAATCATATCGAAAATCCTAACGCGATTAATCTTAATAGAAATCCAATGTCATCCATTGCAAAACACTTAATAATGTCAGGTCATAAAATCAATATTAATGACTGTTTCACAATTATTTCACATAACTCTAATTCAAGGTTGGTTGTTGAAGGTGATGGAACCACTTTGCATTAATTACATACAGCCTGAACTGTGTGTACAAAAATCAATTGACTTCAATCTTCGCCTACCATGAACTGATTACTTGACCTATTTAAATATGATTGGTCATTAGTATGTAATTTTGTTTTGTATAACTGAGTAATTGTCATGATCTTTATTTTATTATTGTTAACCATGTTAGTTGTAAGGCGGTTGTAAAGAAACTACGAAATTACATCATCTCACTAAGTATCAGTTACCATATTAGAATCTTATGATCTTTTACTTTATTAGAAGCAACACGGTGATACGATATTACTCTCTTTGGATAACTTCTTCACGATAGATATATTATTATTGTTTCCTTGGGTTCCAAGTGGAATATAGGGCCTCAATAACACACCTCCACTTTCTTCTATTTTCTGCCATCGTCCTTAGCAGGGTCGACGACTGGCCAAACTCTCCCATCTCTTCCTCATACAATCCTTTCTATGTCGTCTCAAGACGACCCACTTGTCGCTTCCCATTTGAATTCCACACGAGAAACACTTCACGATGGATAGTACTTTTAATTATACCAACGTAATCACGTATCATTTCGAATTGATTTTCATTGATATATTTTATAAAATTTGTAAAATAATACAATTCAACTTCCGCGTTAAATCACTCTGGATACCCTTGGTACATATTTTCTTAATGATAAATTAATAATTAGTGAACAATTTCTTCATCCAACTAGCTTATTTGGATAGTTTTTAAGAGGGTTATTGTATCCTAACATATTGTGTAATTGTGTATTAAAGTATCCATAACAACGATAATATCCTGCTGCATAACCATTCTCAAGGGGTGTAAAATTCTTTTCTTTTTCTTTCACGTTCCCAGTGGAACACAGGGCTTCAAGCTAATGGCTTGAAGTTCTTGTAGAAATGTTTGTTTTTACAGGATGAGGTTGCAAGCCCCATGCCCATCCTTTCCCCTTTACCAGTTTTATTTCTGGCTTAGCGAGGTGAAGGAATGCGCCGGCTGGGGATCGAACCCCGGACCATGTGCATGTTTGGCGAGTGTCCTAAGCGCTGTGCCACCGACGCGTGTAAAACTCTACATTCATTTAAACTCATAAACTTTGGCAACCCCGTTAAGCATAAATAAATATTATTTCAGGTGTGTAGCCTTTGCAATGCATACAACAGATTAACTCATTTATTTATTTTATTTTTGATTACAGCTTGATTCCACACCGTATTTTCGGTACAAGTATGGAATTTTCAGCATGGATATCGGTAGCCCGAAATTCGCAGGCCGACCATAGATATCAGGTGTGCGTCGGCGTGGGCTCGAACCCCGGACCATCTGCATAGTCGGTGAAAGTCCTAACCACTGTGCCACCGACGCACACATAAGTATGTCTTATAGTCCGTTACGAGGAAATATGAAGCTAGTAACCAGGTAAAGATAAATAATAATAAATAAAAAAATACAGTTACTTAAGAAAACCCACTTCAGTAGTTTTCTAAATTTTGATCTACGCGTAATCCAACCGTCGCAACTCAGATTCACCGCTGTAGATACAATTTCATTTCAATGTAATTTTCAGTGAAACAATAACTGCATGTTATTATGGGTAAACCATTATTATGAATCTGTTAAAAGCGTTACCCAAGGTACTTTTTTTGAAAGTGGTGCCGACTTTTTCAAGCATTTACTGAATTCTACTAACGTCTAATCTATTTAATGTCAAGTAAACAAGAAGAGTGTAATTTAATTTAAGGTTACTTTTAAAGTATAACTATTAGTGTATACTTTAGGTGCTCCTTAGAATGATTGATCTGAAAATGGCTCCTGAACAATCTGTTTTCATTATTGATATTTATTTAGTTTTGTAATTATAATCCCTTGCTAATAATCTGCGTATGTTCAGTCGAACATTTGTATGTCTTATTTCAACTTCATCCTTATTATATCTCTTTACTTTCGAGTAATTCTTATTCTTCATGCCTCACCTTACCGTTATCTAATACTGAAATGTTGACATTAATGCGTTGGTTCAGTAGTATGACTTTTGTCTGAGAGGACTTAAGCTTGAGCCGTGTAGTAGGAGCTTCAGCCTTGTACTTACAATATGGATAAAGTTAATTTTGATAAAGTCACACAGTGTTATGCAATAATTAGAAAGAAGAGAACACGAAGTTCAGCAAAGATATCTTTTCGGCGATTTCATTTTCAAAAGCTATACAATCGCATTTAAATGCTTAAATTTACATGGATACAATTCTTATTTGATTCAAAATAAACGAGCCCTCATCATCTCACTAACTCATCGGATTAGAAAAATCTGTACAGTGATTGCATGGAAGAGGAGCTCCTATTCCTCAAAAATATCCTGGCTCAAAACGGCTACCCGACACATTTTGTCAAAAAGAACACGAAGCCTAAACAAAAAAGAGAAGAATGCGATTCAGCGCCAAAGAAAACGCTGTATCTGAATCTGAATTTCAGGGGAGATTTGGCAGCCGACATCCTGAAGAGAAGAATATCCAGCTCTTTAAAGAAGACTTTACCTGCAGCAACACTAAGAGTGATATTTTCTAGCAGCCCAGTACTTCGAAACAACACGAAGGACAAACTCTCGCATATGACCAATTCAATGTGCACATACCAGTTCACCTACTCGTGAGGAGCTAGGTACATAGGTCGTTGTATGTGCGTCCTTTCAAAACGTGTTAAAGAACATTACCCAGGGTGACTGCAAATAGGAGGCACCAGTTCAATCAGAAGTGCGATTATTGAACATCTGATCAACACTTCCCACAAAGTTTCAACTGATTCTTTTAAAGTAATTTACAAAGTCAACAGAAACCTACCAAAAGCAGTATGGTTTCGATTTCTCTGTACTGCAGAAGCACTCGCAATATGCATCGAGAAGCCGAAGCTGTGTGTTCAAAAGAAATTAGTCCAACCTCTACAACTACCATGGACCTACTTCGGTATGTTCCATTAGCTTCCGTTTTTTTCTTCTTTCGTTCTCTTTTTTCTTTTTTGATCATTTTTCGGTCACTGTGTGTGTGTGTGTGTGTAATTCTTACTCTCTCAGTCTTCATTCGATTCACCCCATTTTTTCAGTTATAAAAACAGTTATTTTAAGTTTATTTCCATACTTTTCCTGTTCACACTTATAATTCGTTTAAAAATTAACTATTTTATAATTATATCTTAATCCCATGTAGTTTTGTTTCTAAGGCTCTTGTAATGTATATTAGCACCTCCTAACTTCCATCTCAAGTTGAAAATTATTATTTCAACCTTGTTTCCATGCTCATTTTTATACACTTGGTATCCGTTCTAATCCTGTGTAATTTTATTTCTAAGCTCCTCGTAAAAACCATATGTAGTTGAAAATAATTATCACTTTTTACTCGCTGTCGTAATTATGTCGAATCAAACAAGAATTGTATCCATGTAAAATTATGTATTTAAATACGATTGTACAGCTTTTGAAAATGAAATCGCCGAAAAGATATCTTTGCTGAACTTCGTGTTCTCTTCTTCCTGATTATTGCATAAGAATGTGTGACTTTATCAAAATTAACAGAATAGAACAAAACACTTCTCCGACTGATAGTTCAAGGGAGATATAAGAATAAAACTTGGGCACTGTAGTAGTAGAGTATAATTCCATTATGGATAAAATTAATTTTGAAAACGTCACACAGTGTTATACAGTAATAATCACTGATGTCGTTTCGGGCACAATTTATTACTCATAACCATTCTGAGTTACTTAAACAACTTTCCAACTTCGGTTATATAGTTCCACTGTTTCACATCTCTTGATTTTGTTGGTAGTAATATTGTCCATATTTCTTATATGAGGGATGAGTCACTCTTATTGCACGTGTTGGGTGCAGATTCTATGGACAAAGATTCAGTAAGCGACTTAAGTTTGCTGTGCCCTCTTTTGTTTTTCTTTAGAGTTGAGGTTCATTACTGAAATCTTGTTCATGAAATCTACACCCAGCACTTGCAATAAGAGTGACTCATCCCTCATATAAGAAATATGGAAAATATTACTACCAATCAAATCAAGAGATGTGAAATAGTGGAACTATATAAACGAAGTTGGAAAGTTGTTTAATTAACTCAGAATGGTTACGAGTAATAAATTGTGCCCGAAACGACATCAGTGATTATTACTGTATACCACTGTGTGACTTTATCAAAATCAATTTTATCCATAATGGAATTATACTCTACCACAGTGCCCAAGTTTAATCCTAGTATTCCCCTTGTACTATCTGCAGGAGAAGTGTTTTGTTCCATTCTATTCTGCAGAACAGAAGTTTGGTCTAAATTTTTGAGAATATTATTGGTTGTTATCAGGTATTTTGAAGCCGTATTTGGTAAATTAGATACGCTGTATAGTTAGTATTTTGTATTTGAGATAACTCTGAAGTATATAGTTTTCTGGAAGCATTTCTGATGTAATTTTGTATTTTCGACACAACTTGTTATCGTTACAATGGTACAGTAGATTTGATTGCATTAGATCGTATTTTGATATCGTTGGGATATAATTTTGACAGAGCATGAATCATGGAGATTCGGTAATAAATACAGAAGGACGCAATAAATTGTGTGGATCTTACTGACATGATTTCTTTGACTGGTTTCCTGCATTCAAATCAAAACACTCGGGTTCTGGTTATTATACATATATGTCATTATGAGTCATCAACTATGAAAGTCGGCTAGCAGCGAGGCTTTGCAGGAAAATTAGGAAACTGTATCCACAGAATGAAATAAAATAAAATAAAATTATTGTTGAAATGTTCCTGAAAAGTATCAAATACACGAACACTCAAACTATTGATGAGAAAGAGAACTTCGGTTTTTATCCACTAAAGAAGGACATCGTATCTGAATTTTTCCCTGCAGCCTAATTTATATACATTACAACACTGTATGCCAATTAAATCCATCCATTGTGTATAAATGTCCAGCTCGCATCACTTCCAACTTATTATTATTTCCTTTAATTCCTAGAGGAACATAGGGCTTCAACCAAGTTTGGTTCTCTGCTAGAGCATTCACCTGGCTCCAAGTCTGCCCACATGCTTTCATCTCCTCTTCACATGACCTACTCCAAGTCACCCCACCCTCGTACTGACGACCAACTCGCCGCTTCCCGGGTTCCATTCGAGGGATGGCTTGTCGTGTGATATCACTTGATGGTTTCCTCAGCGTATGGCCAATCCATCTCCATTTCTTCCTGCCCATTTGTTTCACAATCGGTTCCTGCTGAGTTGGTTCACTCATTGTCAGAGATCCCTGTTGCTGATCATTTCTGACTGGCCATCTGATCTTGAGTATTGAGCGAAGACAAATGTTAATGAAGGTCTGTAGTTTGTTTGAGATGCTCTTTATGACGCTCCAAGTTTCTGATCCGTACAGTGAGTAGCACTGATTTCACATTGGAGTTGAAAATCCGGATCTTATTCTCGTTTTAATGCTGAATGCTGTTGACCTCCACACAGATTTGAGAGTAATGAAAGCTCGCCTTGCTTTCCCAAGTCTTGTTTTGATATTCTCGTCAGTTCCGTCCGGCTGTAGTTGAAACGATGCTTCCCAGGTAGGTAGGTAGGTAGGTAGGTAGGTGAAGGAGGTTGTTTCTTTCAGGTTCCTCCCATTTATGTTGGGTGATTGTTGTCTGTTGTTGTTGCTGTTGGTGTTGGTGTTGGCTAGGAATCTTCATCACCTCTGTTTTCTCTATGTTAACCTGAAGTGAAGTCCTGTCTTTGATGGTTCTTCCGCCAACTTGTTGCTTTTCACTTGCATATCTTCCAGTTTGTGGGAAAATCACTTCCGACTCTGTTTACGAATTTACTTGTTCAGAAAATTACATGAAAGAGCTCTACACCTTTCAAAGAATCTTCGTTGATATTGAAGAAAGTATTTTATCAATGGGTCTTCTGAATACCTCCGGAATACTGAACATATAATTTACTTTGTTGGTTTACTGAGTTAATTCCAGTCTTGTTAACTTCTGTCTATAGTTTACATAACCTCTGAGTTTAGTATTGATCATTCTTTTCTTTATTTTCTTAAATTCCTTGATACATTCTTCATAACTTTTTATTCTACTACTTTATGTCAAATAGAACTTGGTAATGATCTTAGTCGGAAATTATGACGACATTCTGTTTGTTTATTTTGAACTTCAAATTCCTTGACTTGTGTTTTCTACTTTGTTATTTTATAATTAGAAATATACTATTTTTTTTCTTATGATATCCATCACAATTTCGAGCAACCTAAAATCAACTACAGAAAGAAAGAAATAATGATTTTTCACCACAAATCTAGCCTTGATTGCTGTGTTGAAATTCATCAAGTGTATAACACATATAACAGGAGTTAATGATTAACTAGGCTAAATGTTGTATCTATTCTCAGTAAAAGATGAATCCCTGTACTGTTTTTATATGTTTATTTTAGTAGCTTTTAACGGTTAAGGGGAATGCTTAGAGCAGTCTGATTCTACAGTATGATGTTTATTTATGCCAAAGAATATCGATATCAGAAAGGGTGTAAAACCTCAGTCTGGTCGTCAAACTTTCACTTCTGTGACTGATTAATTGAATCAGTCAATTATATCCTCTTTAACTGATATGTTATATTAATCACAGGTGAAAACTGTTTGGTAAAAGACTAACTGTTTGAGAAAAAAGTTCGAAACCGCCTACATTTGAAACTCTTGTGCTAAAAAGCCATAAAATTGGGCTATTGATTTACAAATGAACAGTTTTAGCCATATTTCAGGGCCAAATGCGTTTGGAATTCTGTCGTAGGATGCAATTCTGATCTTGTTATTGAATGATATGCGTTGGAATCTATGGAAAAACATCTCTAAACTTCTAAAATACTTCTGTTGCATTCTCTATAGTTTGGTTTGTAAGGGTTAGTAATGTTTTTACGAGTTGATCACGGATTGATATCAGTTAGAGAACCATTGAAAACCAGGGAGTACTGGACAGCTGCTGTTTCATCCTAGTTTTGGAATCATCGGCAGTATACAGCCACTGGAATTCGCTAGTGGGAAGTTCGTGACCAGTGAGGTCCAATTAAATGTCACGTGTGTGGATGGATGTCTCACCAACGACAATGGTCGGGGTCGCGCGAAATCACGAATTGGTAGAAGTTAGAATTCATTAACTGGCCATTGAATCGGGTCCCAGTGGCTGAATGGTATACGAGCCTACCTTGTAACCGGAAGGACCTGGGTTCAAACCCCGTCAGTGGGTGTGTACTCCCGATGATTCACAAACTAGGATGAAACAGCAGCTGTCCAGTACTCCCTGGTTTTCAGCGGTTCTCTAACTGATATCAATCCGTGATCGACTTCTGTTACATTTTGTTGGTGACTACCAGAAACCATACACGCATGTTTGCAATTTTTTCGACAGGAAAATGCCTCAAGTGTTATTGTCCAGAACAAAACCATCTTAGTATTTTCTTGGGATGTAACTAATTACTTCAACTGCCTCCGTTTACTTCAAAGCTCAGTTATATACCAAACAGGTGGTCGGTCAAAACAAAAACTTATTTTATTCTGCTAATTATTTTCTTTGATACGGGAGTAGTCTATAACATTTTTTTCGGATTTTCTTTGCTCATAAGTGTTTTTCACATCGACGTACTTCATTTACAATTTCTGCTACTTTTTGCTACATCATTTTTAGTTCATTCGTATAATTCAACGACATTAAGGAAATATGCTGCAAATACTGTTATCAATATTAATTTGGTTATCAGATTGTATGTGTGAATGCAATAAAAGCGAATCATTCCTTTTTCAATGTTTACAATTTCTCTCCTTCATACTCACCTATATTTTTTTATTTTCTGGCTAATTTGATTTGAACTGAATGTCTATATTGAGTTATTTCTGATTAAATTGTATTATTCTGTGTCATCAAACCTGCAGTAGTACAAATGATACATTAATATTGTGTAATTCAGTCTTATATATATTTAATTGCTCTTGCATTATTCGTTACAGTATTCATCGCCTTTCACTATCTGAAAGCAATATTTTCTGTAAAGCGAGTGTAAATTATGGTTTTTCTTGAGAAATATATTGTAGCCGAATAATTCATCTGAAAATCCCCATTTACAATGTCTATACTTGGTATTAGATAGTTGGAGATAATCAGCAGGAAGTTGGCACTTATCAGTCAGCAAGGCATATCTGCAAACTCGAAGGGAATTATGTCCCTTCTAAGATATAAACCCACGTTACCCAGTGCTGCAGTCAGAGACGTTACCACTGAGCTATTCACGCTCATGATTGACCTCCTGTACGACTATATTGGATATTTTTGAATGGAGGTTGCAAATACGCCTTGATGATGACTGCAAACAAGCGTGAAACCTAGGTCTAAGGCTTACTACAGCCACCAACCAACTAATACCAACAATTTACATTGCACCGTCATGGCAAGACGCCTAGCATGGTGACCACATTGCAAACTTTAATGATAAAATTCAGTCTGAACCAAAGATAGGACTAAACACACACATTACACTAGTTACTATTATTATTATTATTGTATCCTTTAGTTCCTAGAGGAACATAGGGCTTCAGCTGCGCACCTCCATTGACTTCGGTTTTCTGACAACTTTTTCACCCTGCTCCAGGTCTGTCCACATGCTTTCATCTCCTCCTCGCATGACCTCCTCCAAGTCACCCTTGAACGACCAACTCGCCGCCTCCCTTTCGGGTTCCACTCGAGCGGGCTTGTCTAGTGATGTCACTTGATGGTTTCCTCAGCGTATGGCCAATCCATCTCCATTTCTTTCTGCCTATTTGTTTCACAATCGGTTCCTGATTGGTTCGCTCCCAGAGATCCCTGTTGCTGATCTTTTCTGGCCATCTGATCTTGAGTATTGAGCGGAGACAGTTGTTAATGAAGGTTTGAAGTTTGTTTGAGATGCTCTTTATGACTCGCCAAGTCTCTGATCCGTATAGTAGCACTGACTTCACATTGGAGTTGAAAATCCGGATCTTATTTTTGATGCTGAGTGCTGTTGACCTCCACACAGATTTGAGAGTAATGAAAGCTTGTCTTGCTTTTCCGATTCTGGCTTTGATGTCCTCGTCAGTTCCGCCTGTAGTTGAGACGATGCTTCCCAGGTAGGTGAAGGAGGTTGTTTCTTTCAGGTTCTTCCCATTTATGCTTATTGTGGTCTGTTGGTGTTGTTGATGTTGGCTAGGAATCTTCATTATCTCTGTTTTATCTATGTTCACGTGAAGTCCTATCTTTGATGCTTCTTCTGCCAACTTGTTACTTTTCACTTGCATATCTTCCAGTTTATGGGAAATCAGACATATATCATCGGCGAAATCCAGATCCTCCAAGTCTTTTGTGTCAGTCCATTTTATGCCTGTTCCCTCGTTGGTTGCCGTTGTCTGTCGCATTATCCAATCAATTGCAATCAGGAAGATCATTGGTGATAGTAGACAGCCTTGCCTCACTCCCGTCCTCACTTCGAAGGCTTCCGTAAGTTTCCCGTTGTGGATTACTTGGCATGCAGCATTGTCGTATAACTGTTGGATGAGGTGTATAATTGTCGATGGGACCCCGTAGTAGCGAAGTAGTTTCCAAATGACCTCTCGATCGACGCTGTCGAAGGCCTTTTCAAAGTCGATGAAGTTGAGATAGAGAGGTGACTGCCATTCCAAGCTTTGTTCAATGATGATCCGTAGAGTGGCGATTTGATCAATACATGATTTGTTTCTCCTGAATCCAGCCTGTTCCGGACGAAGTTTTTCATCTAGGGCTTGTTTGATTCTCTCCAGGATGATGCGACTTAGTATCTTGCTTGGAATGGACAGAAGCATAATTCCACGCCAGTTTTTACATTGACTTAAGTCTCCTTTCTTTGGAAGTTTGAATAAGTAACTGTTCTTCCAATCCTCGGGTACTTTGCCCTCTTTCCACACCTTCTCCAGCAGTGGTGTCATCAAGTCCGCTGTTGTCTCTGGGTCTAAATTGCTAAAGAAACTTCAGTATGTTGAACCTCCTTACACTAGTTACTAACTGGTATCCAATCAAAAATATCTATTTCATACATTTGTTCCCCTTAATGAACTTGAACAAAGTAAGAACTACAGTTTTAGCAGAATAAAATGGTACCATCTCTTATTTCGTTGCCTTCTCGTCAGCTGCTTACATGGCAAAGACATTATTAAATATATCTACTACAACAATTTTGACATACTTGCACAGTATATATATATATATATATATGCAATATTAAACACTATTCCTAACAGTAATAATCATACACAATGGAAACTTTTCAGCATTTCGCATTCAGATGAAAGAGAGGTGAAAATATCCAGTTACCAGGGCGTCAAAGAAAGACTGATAACTGCTTCTTTCTCGACGCATAAATCAGGTTTCAGGCGCTTGATGGAAATGGCTTCAGCAAACTTAAGGAGAATTGAGCTCTTTTGCCTATTGATGATTTTGAACGACTTTTTGACGTCCACCTCATGACCCGTGTCGAGTAGATGCCTGGCGATGGCACTGTTTGATGCATTTGTTCCCTTTAGACGTAAGCGTTTTGGTACATGTTCAGAAAATCTTAGATCTGCTCCCGCAGATACATGTGCGTCGGTGGCACAGTGGTTAGGACTCTCGCCGACTATGCAGATGGTCCAGGGTTCGAGCCCACGCCGACGCACATCTGATATCTATGGTCGGCCTGCGAAATTTGGTCTACGGATATCCACGCTGAAAATTCCATTCTTGTACCAAAAATACGGTGTGGAATCAAGCTCTTATAAAAAATAAAATAACTAAGTTTGTAAATACAGTTGGAGTTAACATGAGAAGGATATCTATCAACTTTTGATTGCACCAAAGAGCAAGTTGTTCCATAAACGGGAACAAGCTTAGCTGCAGGATAAGCTATGGCTAGTATCTGGCTAGTATTTATGTGTATCTGCGGGAGCAGTTACATTGGAAGGACAGAAAGAAGGGCATATCTAAGATTTTCTGAACATGTACCAAAACGCTTACGTCTAAAGGGAACAAATGCATCAAACAGTGCCATCACCAGGCATCTACTCGACACGGGTCATGAGGTGGACGTCAAAAAGTCGTTCAAAATTATCAATAGGCAAAAGAGCTCAATTCTCCTTAAGTTTGCTGAAGCCATTTCCATCAAGCGCCTGAAACCTGATTTATGCGTCGAGAAAGAAGCAGTTATCAGTCTTTCTTTGACGCCCTGGTAACTGGATATTTTTCATCTCTCTTTCATCTGAATGCGAATTGCTGAAAAGTTTCCATTGTGTATGATTATTACTGTTCGGAATAGTGTTTAATATTGCATATATATATATATATATATATATATATATATATATATATATATACTGTGCAAGTATGTCAAAATTGTTGTAGTAGATATATTTAATAATGTCTTTGCCATGTAAGCAGCTGACGAGAAGGCAAGGAAATAAGAGATGGTACCATTTTGTTCTGCTAAAACTGTAGTTCTTACTTTGTTCAAGTTCATTAAGGGGAATAAATGTATGAAATATTCAAGATGTGTTATTTCACGACAAAAGAGCATCGCATTTTACGATTTCGTTGTCCTCATGTGCTTAGTTCTGAACTTTTTCGTCCTTTAGCATAGGAGTGATGTCTGTTAGATCAACATATTTGTTCCATGATATATATTTAGAGATTTTAACGATATTGTAAATAAAGCGGAATTGTTCCACTGTTCCATTTGTTTTTTTATCAGGCCTCATTCCGTCAACATCCATTTATCCTTCATATTATTCAAGACAACTGGCGTAAACATAGAGTTTTTTTCTTCTTTCTGTGTCCTAGGATATAATCATATACCTTAAGAGTATGAAATCTGTTTTTTTCTTTGACTTTTCCAGTGGAACAAAGGGCCTCAAGCCAGTGGCTTGAAGTTTCTGTAACAGTTTTTATTTTTACAGGATGGGTTTGCTACCCTCATGCCCAACCTTCCCTCTTTACCAGCATTAGCGAGGTAAAGGAATGAGTCTGTCAGGGATCGAACCGCGGAACATGTGTATGGTCGGCGCGCGTCCTAACAGCTTTTCTACCGACGAAAATCCGTGATTCACTTGAATTCTGAAGTATTAATCAATAACTTCAAGGCAGAATTTCAGCTAATCATGAATTCATGAAATTTAAATTCGTGATTTGAAAATCCTTTAGCAGTGCTTGCCAGCCAGATCGAAGTGATCTGAACGCTGAACAGCCACTTCACTAGTATTGAGCCAGGACTATCAGCAATGTATCGGGTTTGTCTCAGCTGAGAGAGCCGGATGATTTCAAACCACTTGATTTCTGGCTAGCCGGCTACTTAGTCTAATTGGTCATGCCATAAACCGAATTCACAATTTTTAAATTAGTCAGAATTTCGAATGGTAGAATTTCACTGTAGTTTCTTTTGGAGACCAAGTTATTCATAAAAATCCTACATACATACACACATACAGTATTATTAAATTATTGTTCCCTTGAGTTTCTAGTGGAACATAGGGCTTCAACTGCACGTCTACACTTGCTTCTGCCTTCTGCTGTACTTACTTTTCACATGCATCCATGTTAGTCCATACTGTTTCAACTCCTCTTCACACTATCTCCTCCATGTCACCCTTGCACTGACGACCAACTCGCCGCTTCCTTTTCGGTCTGGTTCCGCTCTAGCAATGGCCTGACGTGCCCGCGATGTCACCCAGCGGCCCGGCCACCTCAGCGAGTGTCCAATCCATCTCAATCCACTTTCTCCTGAATATTTAATGGGCGATGGGTTCCTGTTTTGTTTGTTTGTTCCCATGGTTTCTTGTTGGTGATTCTTTCCGGTCCGGCCATCTGATCTTCAGTATAGAGCCAGCCAACACAGTTGTTGATAAAGGTAGGTGTGAAACAGGCTGTTGGAAATATTCTTTTTGACCCTCCCGCCAAGATTATGATCCGTATAGACGAGCTGACTGACTTGACGTTTGTACTGAAAATCCGACCGAATTTTGTTGTTGATACTGAGTGACGAAGATTTCCAGATTGGTTTCAGATTGATGAATGACACACATACATACGTATATATATATATATATATATATATAATTTTTAACAGACTTATTCCCCTGAGGAAATATTTTTTAAAATATGTGAATACTTGTAACAGTAAGAAATGAAATACCAGGAAATATTTCTGATTATAATTATAATTCAATTCAACATCAAGCAATAAAACATGTTTATGTTACACATGAAGTATTTCATAGAACTTATAGACGTTCGAAATGGATATAAAATTTTTAAGATTAGCAAGATTAGTAGGCGAAATGAAAACATTATATAATAAGATTATTAGTTTGGTAAGATAGTTTTTAAAATTTGAAAAATACATACTGAATTAAAATAATCGAACAGATAAGTGAAACAATACCAGAAACTGTTCAAATTGAAAATAATAATAATAAGAGTCGTATTAATCAGGGAAGATGAATATATTAAAGAAACTAGACAAGGAATAAGTGAACGTTTTATCCCTCTTTTCTATTCTACAGCTAAGATAGAAATAAGAAGTTTACATACTTCTTCAGTAAACAAAGTCCTACCTTGAATTCTAATGTCTTTAGAAATTTGAAATGGAAAAGGTTTGGTAGATTAGCATGAATACTATAACTGACCTCAAAATCAAACTGAAGGTTGATTGAGTGACAGAAGTCAATTAGGTGTTCTCAGAAAGAACTTCTTATATCCTTCTGTTTCCCCAGTGATCTCATAGCCATGTGAAGCAAATTCTCTGACTACAGTTGACTTCACCAGCTCCAAAAAAAACAATTGAACTTACATGGAGTTAACCAGATGATAAAACTTGTCTTTTACACAAACTCAGACCGAATTCATACTGGTAAAGGTTAGCTGGAGTTCCACTGCAAGAACGTCTTACTGACTGATTTAGAAAGACAACTTTTAAGCATGTATTTGAGTTACACATTTGTAAAGATTGTTTTCTTCGGAACCGAGTTTTCGACGAGTTTCCAATTTCTTGTTTTTAGTGTTTTTACCAACTATTGGGTTTGGGTAAATATTTTCATCAAGCTCGACTTTTAGAAAGAAAAAATTCAAAGTCAACTGAGTGAGAACTACAAATATTTCCGATCCTATAAAAGAGAAAGTGAAAAAGATGTCTTTCTGTGGAAATTGGTACCCTAATATGAAAATTAGTTAATTATCTATTCATTGTAAGTTTTCAGGGAATAGGTCTTTTCAGAGATCTACCATTACGTCTAGTGAAGAACACTTTAAGAAAAGGAATGTTTGGTTTAGATTTCTTTTTCTATGTTAAATTTTAAAGAAGGGTGGCATCTGTTAAATGAGAACAAAATATCGCCAAGTACTAATTTCTTTCCTAAAGCTTCAGTTGTACAATATAAACCGGATAGATAATGGTTTTTTGTATTATAGATAACTTCAGAAGAAGAGATTTTACAGGTAATATAACCAGCGTCTACCAGGTGCTCAGTTATCCCGCTTATTGTAGCTCAACTTCAACCCCTACCATCACACATAAAAAGCAGGACAGCGTTCCTGCACCCTTTCGGGCATCAAAAAAGCGATATACTGACCTCCAAATGGGCTGATGGACTGGTAAACGAACACACAGAGTTGGTCACTTCCTGGATCCTGTCCTTTAGGTTATTGAACAGTAATGGTCGACTGGAAACATTACTCCCAACGATGCTGTAGCGAATTTCCTTTTTAGGAACTATTAGGTCGTTCTTTTAAGGATGTTGCCAGCTAGATTACCTTTGAATTCGAGGTTCATAATGTATCATTTTGTTACATATAGATACCAGACTACATCTCATAGGTTTAGGTTGTATATTTCGTCTGTAAAACATGGAAGATATTCATTTTCGATAAATATTTTTCGTAGAAGATTCAAATCTCTCTTCATGGCATCGTGACTACATGTGCTGTGAGTGCTAGTGGAAAGTGACCCAATTAGGTTTCATTTTCGACAGGTGAGTATTCAGCTGCAAAAATTTGTCAACCGATTATTCCATGACATATTTCAATGAATTGATCGTCTCAAGGTTCCAACAACCTTCCTTAATATCATTACATCAAAAAAAGGAATGTCAGACTCGTTTTACATTTCAAGTATGAATTTAGTCGCTGTGTCTTCTTTCCTTCACATTCCCAGTGGAACATAGGGCTTCAAGCAAGTGGCTTGAAGTTTCTGCAGCAGTGTTTAATTTTACAGGATGGCGTTGCTAGCCTCATATCCAACCTTTCCTGGCTTAGCGAGGTAGAAGAGTGCGTCTGCTGGGGATCGAACCCCGGACCATGTGCATGGTCGGCGAGCGTCCACCACCTAGTCGCTGTGTGGTGACCACTAATTACTTTCACTATATTATTCAATCCACAGTTATTGCCACAAATTACAAAGGTGTCATCTGCATACCTGCTATACATTTGAAAACCTTGGATTGCTGACTTCAGTTTATCATTTTGTAGACTGTTCATAAGAGAGTCTGCAAGAAGAAGACGCAAAAGAGAACCCATAGCGATAACATCATTTTGTCTGTAGACGTTTTCGTTCAATGAACACTTTGCATCTAATGTGCATCTTATTAGTGACTTTCTGATTTGTAGTTGATATCCGCATATTCAGTTTGTTGTCATCCATATACATTTACATATAAAACATACGATTTCTATCAATGAGATGTTACTAAATAAGGATTCTTCATCCAGAGATAGCACTTGTTTATTTACTTTAAGTATACAGTCAACAAAATGACAGTTATCACGAAGAGGACAAATAGCTAGCTAACTGTCTTCTGGCAGTTTTAAGGATTTCAACTAGCCATTTAGCTGCTACATGATAAGAAGACTAAGACATATCCAGAATGCAATGTAGTGACAAGCTGTTTTCGTGAATCTTCAGTAGACCATAAGCCTCCGTATTAACGGCCCTACTGGTCTAATCTTTTGAAAATAACCTTTCTGCCACTAGTTGATCATTCTTCGATCATTTTAAAGCTTCCATGAGCTACTTTTCAACTGCTTCAGTTCTATTTATTTCGTTATTAGACTCGGAGAATTTGTTGATATCCGCATACATATGGAAAATTTTGTCTACGATTACTACTCCCGCACCCTTTTCAGGACGTCTTATTAATATGTCTTTGTCGTATTTCAGTTGTTTAAGCTGTTCTTTATACTGAACATTTGGTTTTATGTTAAGGAAATTATTTTAGAAATTAGCACTAGTTGGCCTGAAGCATTTAAGATCTTGGTCAAACATTAGTATATGATCATTGTTTAAGCTGAGTAGATTTTTATGCGGAACATATGTATGAAGCTTACTAACAGTCAGCATTACAAAATCTCGGGACTATAGACAAGGTTCCCAATGGCAATTTTGGTTAGGATGTAGAGGAATGACTAAACACATCTCTCAGGATTATCTAGAAATTACTGATAAGTTTCGACGGACTTGAGGTATTCGCATAGCTTAGAATTAAAAGATTTATTTTTTTTAGACGGCCACAGTGATGTGCTCCTTAAATATTTAACGTTTATTGATGGATAAGCCACTTGAAGCGGTATATCTTTGTGGAATATTTTTTCTTGAGATCAGGGATATGTGAACGAACAGAGTCATTATAATCACTGTATGTCTCTTGAAAAACTTTGCATTAAGATATAATATTGTCAAAGAGCTCTCCAAAAGGATTCCATGAACTATTTTATCTATACACTGGATGTACCCTTGGTGAATTTAATTGCTAGACATTAGTTTTATTGGTTGGAGGATTTCATCGTGATCTGACATCAGTTAGAGAACCGCTGGAAAACCTACCAGGGAGTACTAGACAGATGTTTCGTCCTAGTTTGGAACTCTCCATCAGTGTGCACCCAACAACAGGGTTAGAACCCAGGAGTTTCTGGTTACAAGACTAGCGAGCTCTCAGACCCTTGAGCCACTGGGACCAGATCCTATGGCCGACCCATAAATTCTAACTTCTGCCAATTCATGATATGGCGCGACCACTTCGCAATGTCTTCCTCGATGAGTTGCTTCCTCACCTTCAACCTGCTGTACACTACCGGTCACGGCTTCCCACTAGAACCCCAGGATAACTGACTGAATAAGGCAAGTCGCTAGTGAGCATCAGATTAATTTTCAAGCACTGTGAAGAGTCCCAAACTAGGACGAAACAGCTGTCTAGTACTATCGGGCTATCCAGTGGTTCTCTAATTGAAGTCAGTTCACGATGAAAGAATTTGTAGTGATGACTGTTTAGAAGAAGAGCTCCTATTTCTCAAAAGCATCCTGGTTCAAAATAGATACCTAATGCGTTTCGTGGAGAAGAACATGAAACCAAGGCCAAAAGGAGAAAAATACAATTCAGTGCAAACGGAAACACTTTATATGAATCTGAAATTCAGGGAGGACCTAGCAGCAGATATCCCTAAAAGGAGAATCTGCAATTCCCTGAAAAAGACTTTTCCGGCAGCAACTCTAAGAGTGATATTCTCTAGCCGCCCAATACTTCGGAGCAACGGGAAGGACAGACTTCCGCATTTGACAATTTCAATGTGCATATATCAGTTCACCTGCTCTTGTGGAGCTAGGTATATATGTCATTCTATGCGGATCTTATCAAATTGTGTTAGAGAACATCATCCACCATGGCTGCAAAGAGGAGGCTTTAGTTCAATCGGAAGCGCAATAACTGAACACCTGGTCAATATCTGTCACAGAATCTCAACTGACTCATCATTTAGATTCATTTACCTAGTAAACAAAAATCTACTAAAGGCAGTGTGTTTCCGACTTCTTTGTACTGCAGAAGCTCTCTCCATATACATCGAAAAGCCGGTGCTATGTGTTCAAAAGAAACTAGTTCAGTCTTTACAACTACCATGGACCTAGTTCGGTATGTTCTCTTATCCTTCGGTTTTTTGTTTTGTTCTCTGTGTGTGTAATTTTCTCTCTTTCAATTCATCCTATTTTTTCAGTTATAAAATCAGTTATTTTAAGTTTGTTTCCATGCTCCTCCTGATCCCACTTGTAATCCGTTTAGAATAACCATTTTACAATTATATTCTAATCCTGTGTAATTTTTTTGTTTCTATGCCTCTTGTAATCTATATTCACACCTCCTAACTTACATTTCAAGTAGAAAATTTTGATTTCAATTTGTTTTCATGCTCATTTTGTTCACACTGTAATTGCTTCAATCCCTGTGTAACTTTTTGTTTCCAAGCCTCTTGTAATTCATATCTAGTTGAAAATAATTATCACCTTTTATTCGCCTTTAAAATTATTTCTCCAGTTATCAAATATTAATTTTGCATATGTTGTAAATATTTTCTAATCCTATGCAATCTTGTCTCTAAGCCCCTTGTAATCTATATTTGTACCTTCAAACTTTCATATCAAGTTGAAAACTATTATCATCTTCGTTACTATCAGGATTTAACAAATAATAATTGTATCCATGTAAAGTAATCTATATTAGTACGTTTGTACAGCTTTTGTGAATGAAATCGCCGAAAAGATACCTTTGCTGAACTTCTTGTTCTTTTCAATCTGATGTTCCGATGGGTATTTTCCACGACATGATGAAATCCTCCATCCAATCAAAAAAATCCCTACAAAAAGCAATACTTGAAAATTTGTTTTACTGTCGCAAAACGAATTAAACATCTACTAGCACTATGTAGATATCTAAACTATGTTATGTTCACTGAAATCTTTTCCCACCGAACTTGCAGTTCACTTTGGCGGTTATACATGAGAAAACGACACTTAAGTTTTTCTACATGGATAGGCATAGATGTACGAAAATTTATCATTATGAGCTAAGACCAGTTACAAAATCATTGCATAATCTTAATCCCCTAAGTGTAAGATTCTCTCAGTAATTTTGGGAAATCCAGCTGTCTTGTGTTTGTGTTTGCATGTAATATGTATGTATGTCCTCTGAAGTAAAGAAGTGTGCGTCAATGGGTCATTGACAGGATGCTCATCAACCACACACGTGGTCTGGGTTCGATTCCTGGCCGACTCATTACCAAACCTCGCTTAGTCTGTTAAAGAGGGAAGGTTGAGTATGAGACCTTTAACCCCACCCTGTGAAGAATAATACCACCGCTATTGATACTTCACTAGCGAGTTAGTCGTCCGAGGGTGATATGGAGGAGGTCGTTTGAAGAGGAGATGAAAGCATGTTGGCAGATGTGGAGCCAGATGATAATGTTGGTAGAGAACTGAATGCAATGCAGAGGTGTGGCTTAGGTACTATGTTCCCCTAGGAAGCCCTGTGTTCCATTCATAGCGCAAAGGAATACATATATATATATATATATATATATATATGAAATGAACAGTATAAGAGCAAAACTTCGAACAACTTTTTATCCATATATCCCGTAGAAGTACTAGCTACAGTAACGTACATTTTTCGAGATTTATTTCTTGTTTGATGGTATTCACCAGTAAAGTACATGTACAATCTAAATTTAACGTATTTTAAATGACATACGCATGTTTGGTGAATTTCAAACAATATTACAGAATCCACAGCTACAAATGTATACCTCAGTTTACTGTTGAAGTCATATCAGCTTAATTAAACTAAAATTATTCCAGATCTCTGAAACGTAAATTATCACCAAGTGTATAGTGAGTTAAATTCTCACACATAATTTTTCAAAATCTACAGCTTGACTTACATCTTCAGTTTTCACTAACCGCTGAATTGATTATTCAGATTTGAACTTTACTTTTTCTACGCCTACACAGTTGCAGTTTAAACAAACTCTACTGTAACGCGATTATAGCTACTTCTACTTTGAACTAAATCACAATAAAATGCTGAAACACCTGTTATGGAATCATATCGTCTATAGTTTATTCATTTCCTGGAAAGTTTGAACTCATTTCAACATGATGTTAAGGTTGCTTAGTTAACGGATATTAATTTTAAATGTCATCTTGTAATGGTGAATACTCATTCATTTGTTGGTTATCATAAGCTAGAACAATTTATTTTTATATTCGTCTGTATTATCTAATTTCTTTTAACAATCATTATTCTACCAATATTCTGACGAATGCTGAACTTTAAGTAAAAATAATATTTTTCACAAGATTACTGGATAAGTAAAGAAAACTGAATACCTGCAAGTCTTACTAATTGAAAAAATTGAACTTTCTTACCTCTGAATAGTATTGACAAATTTACTTCTAATTACTACAGTTAGTATAACAAAGGAGGAAAAGGCATACACTGTTTTCTGTGATCACATTCTTATCAAACTCAAGATCACTGTTTTGTGGAGATACTTGAAAGTCTGTTCTACTGTTGACTGCTTTTATTTAACCTACTGCGTTATAAACCACTAAGGAGCTCAATTTCGCTTCCCTAAATTGAATTCATATTCATTTCACGTTGCTTTTTTACTCAGAGGGCTATGTCTACCAAATTAATAGTAATTCTATTACTATACTTTTGATAAATTTACAAAATAGTTATTATGTAATTATATTATTGACACCACAACGACCTAGCATCATTTAATCTAACTGTAGGGTGCAGCAGGTCGGGTGTGAGGACAAATACTCACCGAAGCATTGGCAGAAGCTAGAATTCATGGGTTGGCCATTGGATAGGGTCCCAGTGACTTAATGGTCTACGAGCTCACTAATCTTGTAACCATAAGGTCCTGGGTTCGAACCCTGTTGGTGGATGCGTACTACTGAAGAGTATCAGACTAGGACGAAACAGCTGTCCAGTGCTCCCAGGTTTTCCAATGGTTCTCTAACCAATGTCAGCTCATGATGAAATCCTGTAACCAATCAACCAAATCCCTACAAACCAATACTTGACTAACTGTAAAAGTTTTGGTCTATATCGTTTTATTGCCAGCTACTTGCAGTTACCTATTTCACCTTTAGTTCTCACAGGATATCTTCATTATATTCTAATGCAAACGTAAGTCATCAATTTCAATACACACATGACTCTTATTTTACTCTGTCTGTAGATAAGATGTCCTAAGTCGTATTCTGTTCTACATAATCTAGTGTTGTTCAATGTATAAATATTTTCTTTTTATTTCTCGTTGAACATAAGTTTTCTACTGACGTAATTATTACTTTTCGCATCAACAGGGTGTATAGTGTCACTTCGTTATAAAATCCTGGTTTCTTCACTCCAGCCAATTTTACTTTTCTAACATGAATTATATCTTTTTATCCATTGTCCTTTTTATGGTCTCTTTCGTTTTCAGTGATGCATGACAAAATCTACCTCGAAATCAATTTATAACAATAATAACAGCTTTGTCCTGAATATGATACGCATGATTTTATTTACTCGTTAAAAGAATTACCAGATAATACGATTTTCTATGGTATATTATTCTATGGAAACTTATTCGATCTGCACAATGCTCCTAACCCTGACATAGTTTTTCCTTTAAAACAGATCAAGGGGTATGCTGATAGCCATTCAGATATGAATTTGAATATACATCGTTTTGCAAAGATTTAAAGAAATGTTTGAAACAAAGTATAGCTGAGTAAATCTGACCTTTTGTGCTGTGTAGAAAATTAAGTAGCCTAGTGATTTTAGCGGACACCTGTGAGTGAATTTTTTAAAAATCCAAAAAACAATTCATTTCTACGATTATATCCCTGTCATTTTCTCGAATTTAAAATATCACAAATTTTCGCCTTGAATCTATTTCAATTCACCTGCTCGTGTGGAGCCAGGTATGTCGGCCGTAACCAGCGTTCGCTTTCCAAGCGTATCACCGAACACTTACCAACATGGTTTTACAAAGGAGTAAAACGATGTCCCCGCAGCTCCATCTTAGAACATCTCATAGAATCCGAACACCAAGCTACACCCCAAACAAACTTCAAAGTCGTCTAAAGAGTAAGAAGTAGTCTTCCCAAAGGTGTATGAATCAGACTTCTTCAAACTGTAGAAGCAATGGCGATTCACTTCCTAAACCCTGAACTCTGCATACAGAAGAAGTTCATTCAAACACTACACTTACAATGGACTTAATCTATCTTATTACCCGACAAGTAAATTCTATCTAATCTTTTTTTCTGTCTCTTCATTAGTATTATTTTGTCTTCTGAATTGTAATATTTTGCATTTACAACTTTCCTGTTCTCTACACGCATCCGATTTAAATTCTACACCCCACAACCACTGTTACTCACTTCACCAACGCTCAATTTCTAGTCATTTATGTTACGTCATCCAACTTAATTGCTCAACTTCAGTTCTAATTTATATGCCATTCAAGTGTTGGTTTGTAGGGATTTTGATTGGTTTCAGGATTTCATCATGAGCTGACAATAGTAAGAGAACCACTGGAAAACCTGGAGTACTGGACAGATGTTTCGTCCGGGTTTGGGACTCTTCATCAGTACGTACCCACTGGGATTCGAACCCAGGACACGGCATTACTAACTACCCCACTTCTACTCAGTCTCTACCAGTAATTACCTATGTTGCTAACCTGATCTAAGTTGAAACAATTTATTAAAGAAAATATCCCCATTTGAAATTTAAAAAGAAAAAGATTGAGCGAAGAAATATTTACTTTTCAATTAGATCCTCATCTCTGGCTCTACTCTAATATATATAGCATTTTAATTACAATATACAACAATTTACCAATCAAGTGGCGATATGTTTGTTAACAATAATTAGTCAGTGTCAAAATGTCAACGGAGTGGTAATTAACGAAGAAAAATTAATATGTATAGGTAGTTTATCCTTATTACTCGAACGTAGGATAGGTGTGGTTGTGAAGAGACAGCGTACCTCTGCTGCATAATAAGCTCTTTTAACTGCACTCTTCAGTCGTTGTGTTATTATTTCGCTGATGTTTTCACCGAGGAACTGAAGTTTTATGAACAGTGGTTTTTTCGGAACTGTTGCCATAGTGACTGTCCTAGGTGATGAATTCATATTTTTCTCAATAAACTTATCTGGATAACCATTTTTTCTAAGCAATTCTCTAATAATCTTAAGCTCCTCATTGAAGCAGTCGTCTGAACAGATTAACCTAGCTCTATGAACCAGACACTTTACCAGGTTACGTTTATATTTCAAAGGTACAAAACTCAAAAAATGAGTGTACTGACCTGTTGTAGTAGGTTTCCTGTACACACTCCTTCTTAGTGTGCCATCTTCTTTCCTTGCCATGAAGACGTCTAGGAATGAGATACTGTCATTACTTTCTTTCTCTATGGTAAAGTTTATTGCTGAATGGGCATCATTAAACTTGTCAAGGATGTTCATTGCATCGTCCTCGTTTTTTATGACCAGAAATGTATCATCCATATATCGACAGTAGAAATCCAAGTCACTAATTACTCCTTTCAGTGGTCCATTCTCTAACTTAACGAGGAAAAAATCAGCTAGGATTGGGTCTAATGGGGAACCCATAGCTACACCATCAATTTGTCTGTAATACTCCTTATTGAATAAGAAATGAACGTTCATTGTACATCTTAAAATAAGTTCCTTCAAGGTGGATACAGAAATGCCGATGTCTATGTTTCGTGTAGTAATCTCCTCACATATAAAATCCACTGTCTCCATTAACGGTACATTGGTGAACAAGGAGGATCGAGAAGCTGATCAAGTCACTAAAAAGACTTAAACAACAAAGCAGCATCATAGAAGGTCTATATGAATCTCTAAGGCCTACTGGCACGATTACACCAAGATTATATGGACTTCCAATAGTGCACAAAATTGGTGTGCCACTTCGACCAGTGTTAGATATGTGTAATTGCCCATATCATGCCACAGCAAAATGGTTAGTCAAGCTCCTGAAACCTCTGCATAACATAGCGTAAATGGCAGCTTTGAATTTGTTGGAAAAATAAGAGATCTTAATGTGAGGGACAAGTTTAAGATATCTTTTGATGTATCCTTCTTGTTAACCAATGTACCGTTAATGGAGACAGTGGATTTTATATGTGAGGAGATTACTACACGAAACATAGACATCGGCATTTCTGTATCCACCTTGAAGGAACTTATTTTAAGATGTACAATGAACGTTCATTTCTTATTCAATAAGGAGTATTACAGACAAATTGATGGTGTAGCTATGGGTTCCCCATTAGACCCAATCCTAGCTGATTTTTTCCTCGTTAAGTTAGAGAATGGACCACTGAAAGGAGTAATTAGTGACTTGGATTTCTACTGTCGATATATGGATGATACATTTCTGGTCATAAAAAACGAGGACGATGCAATGAACATCCTTGACAAGTTTAATGATGCCCATTCAGCAATAAACTTTACCATAGAGAAAGAAAGTAATGACAGTATCTCATTCCTAGACGTCTTCATGGCAAGGAAAGAAGATGGCACACTAAGAAGGAGTGTGTACAGGAAACCTACTACAACAGGTCAGTACACTCATTTTTTGAGTTTTGTACCTTTGAAATATAAACGTAACCTGGTAAAGTGTCTGGTTCATAGAGCTAGGTTAATCTGTTCAGATGACTGCTTCAATGAGGAGCTTAAGATTATTAGAGAATTGCTTAGAAAAAATGGTTATCCAGATAAGTTTATTGAGAAAAATATGAATTCATCACCTAGGACAGTGACTATGGCAACAGTTCCGAAAAAACCACTGTTCATAAAACTTCAGTTCCTCGGTGAAAACATCAGCGAAATAATAACACAACGACTGAAGAGTGCAGTTAAAAGAGCTTATTATGCAGCAGAGGTACGCTGTCTCTTCACAACCACACCTATCCTACGTTCGAGTAATAAGGATAAACTACCTATACATATTAATTTTTCTTCGTTAATTACCACTCCGTTGACATTTTGACACTGACTAATTATTGTTAACAAACATATCGCCACTTGATTGGTAAATTGTTGTATATTGTAATTAAAATGCTATATATATTAGAGTAGAGCCAGAGATGAGGATCTAATTGAAAAGTAAATATTTCTTCGCTCAATCTTTCTCTTTTCCCAATGAAACATTTTAGTGAATTATATTAGGTCATCTAACTTACTAACGCAATCTCACTTTGGGTTTTGTCCAGTTAACCTTGTTTTTATATTAGATCATTCTTTTGTTATCTGATCAATTATCTAAACTTGACAAACCCCATGTATTTTATTATTTCTTTTTATTTATAGCTTGATTCCACACTGTATTTTCGGTACAATATGGAATTTTCAGCATATGATATCGGTAGCCCAATTTTTTCAGGCCAACCATATATATCAGGTGTGCGTCGGTAGGGGATCTAACCTCGGACCATTTGCATGGTCGGCGAGATTCCTAACCACTGTTCCACCTACACACGTAAATAAATATATATGTAAATGCGATTTTACAGCTATGTGAATGAATTCGCCGAAAAGAGTCTCTTCGCTGAACGTCTTTTCTTTTTCATATTTCAATATTGGTAATCAGTAACTTTAAGAAGATGATATTTTAACTGAAGTTTGATACAGTTTTTGGGAATAAAGTATTAACTATAATTTGAATATCCACATAATTTGTTTCTCTTTGTAGTATCTACATTTTCTCTCACACTACTGACTACTCTCACCTTTAAAACTTGCACTTTTTGTTGGGTATACACCCACAAACAAACTTCAATGAATTATTTCATTTCATTTTATCTCATGTTCTTAATGACTGTACACATTTTAAATGATAATCAAAGCTAAGTGATTATTATTCCATCTTATACTTACACCACCCATTACACTTTCTGCTATTATTCCAGTTTGCCTTTTGCTAGATTCTGTTTTCTAAATATCAATGGATTTATAATTTTAGAGCCTAAAGAAGAATTTATTGAAAACAATTGTTCGCTTAAATTATCAATAATAGGTACATTTTTTTGTAGGTACTTTATAGAAAATTTGTTAATTTGATTTTAAGCTACTTATGAGTAGCCTAACGTTTTTAGGTAAATTGAGTATGGAACACCCATGTAACCACAACTAATTTTACAGTCCCAAGACTAAAAACGGGGTCCTTCCCAAAGACTTTTAGAAAATATAAGATTACATCAATTAGGAGCACATTTTAGCCTAAATGAATGGCGGTAAAGAATTTGGTAATATTATCTGCCTACTCTGTATAAAAAGTACTCTGAAATCCAGGCTGACCCATGAATTTATTTAATCTGGGATTCAGATCATGGATGGTTTGCAGATGAAAACATTATAACAAACCAAATTATTTTTACATAAATTCTCTATACTGAGTCCTAAGGCATATATAATTCAGTCTGTACCATACTCTTGATAAAAATTTCAAAGAAAGTACTATTATGCTGTCGAATCTTCACAACTCTCCCCATGTATATCTTCAGGGAAAACCAGAAGCCTATATAGGAAACTATATGCCCGCACTAGCAAGTACAAAAACTCATCCATTCCCTACCTAACTCGAGTTCTGTGCGATAAAGAAAGCGTTAGGCGGGAAACCTTTAACTTATTAAATAGTCAGTAGAACAAATGGATCTCGTCTTTCCAAGTCACATCATTTACAGGTACAACGTTTTCTCTCTACCTTTTTTTTCTCTTTCTGTATTCATTTTTGTTCTGTGCTGTTTTGTTTCTCTCTTCCTTACAAACTCTACTTAAAACATTCTTGTTCGTTCTTTAACACTCTGTATACCTCGACCATTTTGCTATTGCTTACGCCAGTAAATATGCTAGTAGTATCTACTTTTCTAACACCTTCAAACACTCTGTTTAAATTTTGGCTTTGCTACCAACATGCTAATATGTTGTTGTCAAAACTAACTGAGATAACCTTAATCTATGTAGAACTATATTTATTGTTAATGTACTAACTGGATGCAATATTGTAGTAAAATGCTGAGAATTCCATTCTGTATCACAAGTACTGATTTGGAATAAAGCTTAACTTATCATCTTATCTTTGAAAGCAAACTAACATTTTATGTTATTTATTCTTCTCAAAGTATGATTAACTACACTGAAGACTGTAGCATGAATGACTGGTCTTCGTCACCTTTTTTTCTCTAATAATTAAAGCAATGAACTTACGTCTCCGCTTGTATGTGATAACTGTAATCTTTATTGTTTATTTCTGATCAGAAGATATAGTGATGGGATTACTCACTTGCAGAAAACACTTGAACACAAGCTTCGTCTATTTGACGATTGGTTATTAATATGCAATTTTAGTTTATATAACTGATGATTCCTAAACATTTTATTTTATTATTATAAACTACGCTAGGTGTAAAGAGACTACGAAACAATGTCACGTCGCAATATTTGTCTTTTTCATGAGTTATCTAAGTAATGATGTTTGCCTAACAAATAAAACTGAGTCATTAAAGAGGTATAATAAACAATCCGTACAGATCGACTGTTGAAAGATTAACCTAATACTCGCTAGTGACTGGCTACAGGACTAAGTTTCCTTGAATTCTGGTGAGAAATAGCGACTAGTGAGGTTCATACTGTCGTGAGTGAGGACAAATACTCGCCGATGATATTGGCTAGTAGTCGCACCAAAATCGCGAATTGGTAGAAGTTAGAATTCATGGGCTTTCCATTGAATCGGGTCCCAGTGGCTGAAAAGTCTACGAGTTCGCCTTGTGACCAGAAGGTCTTCATTTCGAAACCCGCCGAGTGCGTATTGTCAACGAGTTCAGTACTTCCTGGTTTTCAATAGTTCTCTAACTGATATCAATCCGGGGTAAAATCTTAAAAATAAGAATTAACAAAGACTATTTAATTTATTTTTGTCATAGTTATATTTTTAAAACTGAGAATATCCTCTTACAAGTTAGCTTTTTACAAGAGATTCAGGTTTTCTTGAGTCAGAAGTTAATTTAATCCTGCTGGAGAGTAAGTGTTAGGGAATACTAACAATTACTAAGAATCTAACTTCTCATATAACATTTCTTTTCTATCTAAAGAAGCGTAACTGAATTCTATGAATTCTAATGTTAAAATCTATTCAGGAGGTACGTCACTCTTTGTCTCTATTAAAATTTCTTAATTCACACTCTATAATTAATTAAAATGTTGTAATCAGACTGTTGTATTAAGCTGTATACGAGTTATTCGGTTTAATTGTTCTTACAGAGTGAGAAAGAAAATTATTTATAGAAACTCCTTAAGAAAAACACTATTATACATGTTGAAATTTGATGTGATCGTCTGAAAGTAAAGTAAATTTTTTTTTATCAATTACGAATCCTTTTCCTCTTATGCTATTGATCTCATACCCTCCACATTAAATGACAGAAAATTATGCGATCAGGATTCATTCTTACTTAATTCCTATGCGTTCCGAGTGAAACACAGGACTTCAAGCTTGAGCTTTCAAGTTTCATTAGTGGGGTGTTATCTTTTACAGAGTGACGTTGCTACCCTTATGCTTAGCCTCCCCTCTTTACTGGGTCAATTACTGGTTTAGCAATGTTGAGAAGTGTGTCTATCGCGAATCAATCCCTGATCACATGTTTGGATGACAAGTGTTCTACCAGTAAACTACCAACGCCAAGGATTTGTGACACTTCGCACTTATTTGTAGGATGAATTCAGACTCTTTTAGAAAAAGGATTTTTAACTCAGGATTTTGAAGTTGCTAAACGATTTAAACTATTATTCACTCTGTGACCTTTTCACACTCACATTCCTTTTTGTTCTGTTTATTCTTCATCTTTGAATAATGATCTCTTGTGAATCAAAATAAGCCTTTCATATGATTAAGAATACCTATTACCTAGGGGAATGAATGTTACAGTGTTTTCTAAAGTAAAAAGTTAAATTTGCGAACACCTGGTTGATGCTAAAGCTGAAGATTTTGACTAGGAAAACAGTGAATTCTTGGGAATTCAGCTATTCAGCTTAAAAAGTACAGCAATACGAAATAAAGTTACCATTTTGCTTGTCCTTATTGCTATTGTCTAATGGTTTCAATTAATAATCACTGGTTCTTTTGTGGGACCGTGATGGGCAGTCATCCACTGTGGTGGCTGGCTACATTGCACACTCGACCGATAGAATTCAGTCTACACCAACACCATAGACCAGACACATGGCCCAGTTAGTGTCCAATGAAACTATCCATTACAGTCCTACAGGAGGTCATTCACGAGCCCTAATACTGACGGGCGATATGTCTGACTGTAGCATTGGGTGGCGCCTGTTGGAATCTCGGGTGAGATATAAGTTCCTTCGAAAATGCAGATACGCCTTGTTGACGAGTGCTAACAAGCACGAGACCTAGGTCTGAGGCTTTCTGCTGATTGCCTCCAATTATCTAATAGTAATAATAATTACTGGTCTTTAATGTTTACAAATGAAATACATTCATTTGTTCAATATACACAATATTTTGTTTTATTCAATTCTAAGATATTTATTGACGTAGGGCGTCAAGTTGTTATCGTTACTACTTTCACTCGTGATGAATACATCAGCCTCGTGTTTTCTTCAAGTTGGAAATTAGCTGAACTCTAGACTGGTGTTAAACCATAAGCAGACGAAAATTTAAATTTTAAAATGAAAACATTTTCAGTAACGAATAACTGATTAACACGATACTGTCTATTAATATTTAATAAAGTCTCTATAAATGGACAGTATCCTGTTTATACTAAAGGAGTACTAATAAGTTATTCTAAAGAAACTAAATATAATATTGAAATCCAGTGGTTTTTAATTAATCTTTTTTTTTCAGCTTTCAGTCGAATAATTCCCCAGTTTTTAAGAATGTCAAGTGGATTGATTTAAATCTTACTGTGTTTAGTTAGTATTAAATTTTAAGTTTTATCCTTTTATATTAAGTTAAATGAAAGAAGGTAGAGCTTTCAGGGAATCAGGAGCTGCAGATAGACCACAAGCCAAGTTCAACACTCAAAAACTGAAGGATCAAGATACAAAAGACATCTTCATTGCTAGCATAAGGGACAAAGTGCGTCTTTCTTTCTTTCTTTCTGATTCAGAGCTTTCTTGGATAGTACAGTTATAAAATTGTGAATATCTTACGCTCTATCCATTTCTAGTAAGTTTAATACGAGGGATTAACAGTTTATGAAGTATGATCATGTTTCGACGGTGAATAAAACTTAGACACAATAATTTTAAAAAAATTGAATGAAACCGGTAAAGATTTAGTGCATCAGCAGTTGATTGGCAGCATACTCACTGGAGTTTCAAAATCATTTCCCATCCAACTCATCTCTGAACCTCGCCCAACCGGTAAAAATACTTAGAAAGTTAGGAGGTCGGGCATGAGGCTGTCTAACTCGCACCGTAACAAAACGACAACACTTCCACTACAGCTTCTAAGCGCTACAAATTCCACTCGGAACGCAGTGTAATTTTAAAAAAGTCCGTCTGAAATACATTTAGCGGCTACCTCGCATCCAGTGGACATATTTCAATCGGTTGATTTCATTTTTAATTCTAGTAACCTTAAATAAGCAAATAAAAGTCCTTCCTATAAATAATAAGCTTTTATTAAGTAAATAGCTTCTTTTCTTTTTAAAAGTTATAAACAACAGTGTGAATAAATAATAATTGGTATAATTATACTTATATATATTTTACCTTGTAAGTGAATTATATATCATATTTGAAATGGTGTACAAGTATTTTTTTTAAACGATGTTCACAAACATAACAGGAATCTTCTTCATCTTTGTTTTTTTCTTAAATGAATTCTTGTTGTTTCTACTATTTTTGTTAAAAACTTTTTATTTTCTTTTTTTTTAACCATATCGCATAACATTTGGTAATCCTCTTGGTGGTTCAGCTTTCAGTTTTCTTAATTCTTCATCAATATTTCGATGAGGTTTTAAGTATAAATATGGTTCTGACCAAGTTGGATAATAGTCAACCTCAGAACCCATAAACTGTCCTCTCGTAGATGCTGTTAATGCTGCTGATGGCATGTGTTGAGATAGAATAATTTCTCCTGTTGGTGATGATGAGGAGGATGACGGTGATAATTCGTCAGACCAGTCAATATTTTTAATATTTGTATAATAACATTTGACTTCACATTCGCACAGAAGAAATATAACACAGAATAGCAATAGTTTTAAATATGCTTGCATAATTATTAATTATGTGTGTTTAAGTGATTTGTCTTCCTTTTGAAATGTATTCGTTTACGGGCGAAAACATATATATATATATATATATATATTCACTAAACGGGTGTTTATTAGAATTTGTGTGTAAGTAATTCACTTACACACCCACGCAATCATATTGATAATATTTACGATGATTTATTTACTTTCTACTTCATTTTGATTGACTCATAAAATACTTTTATTATTAACCAATCAGGATTTCGGAATAAAATCAGCTCCATTAATTATTATTATTATTATTGGGAAAGACATTTACATGTTCAATTGTATAATAACGATTAATGTTTAGTTGAATTATGAAACTCTGTTGAATGTTTGTTTTTAACTAAAAGGTGAAAATTTTTCATACTGATTGTTTCTTTTGAAGTGCGTTGGTGGTTCGGCGTCAGAGTGTTCGCCAACCATGCAAGTTGTCCGGAGTTCTCTCCCTCAGCCAATGCACTCCTAAACCTTGCTGAACTGGTAGTAAACCAGTACAGAGGAAATATTACGCACGAGGCTAACAACTCCATCACATATAAAATAGTGCTGTCATTTCTGTTGAAACTTCAAAGCTCAAGCTTGAAGCCATCTGTATGTTCCAGTCAGAATGCAAAAGAATAAAATAAGACAATAAATAAAATTCCTTTTGACAGATAATTAATGGTCAGAAACGAACACAAACTTGTTATTCCATTAGGGGTGAAATTTGTCTTGATAAAGTTACACAGTGTCATACAGTAATGTTTACCGATGATGGTTCGAGCACAATTTATTGCTCAAAATCATATCAAGGTACTCACACGACTTTATATAATTCAATTGTTTTTCATCGCTTGATTTGATTGGTAGTAGTATTTTCAATATTTCGGGTATGAGTGATGAATCATTTCCATTGCATGTGTTGGTTGTAGACTTGATGAACAAGGATTCAGTAATCAACCTCTCTCTCCACCTATCTAGATTACTTTTTAGAATTTTAACCCTCTACCACCCTATTGCGTGGTTGTGTGTTAATGCATGCATTGCAATTGCTGAGCTTTTTTTCTAAATTACTTATCTTCTCGGGGTCAACCATTCTTGCCTTAGCTAAATTCTTATGTTGCGACAATCTAACTACCCCCGACCTACTAATTTGACCTCACAGTTATTGCAGGATATTTTATAAATTATATTATTTTGTCTAATTGGGTTAACAGGGTCCTTTAACCTATAGATCTTGTCCTTGAGTAAATTTGTAGGTTTAACTACCACCCTAAGTCCTGCTTCATTAGGAATCCTACGTAGGGTCTCAGATTTCCCTTCTACTAATGATAACATAAATAAGAGAGAATATAAGTCATCCACTGTTATACCATATACGGAGGGGATATCTGAGACCCTACGTAGGATTCCTAATAAAGCAGAAATTGAAGTGGCATTTAAAACTGGAAATATGGAAAATGCTACTACCATTCAAATCAAGCGATGGAAAATAATTGAATTATATAAACGAAGTTAGAAAGTTGTATGAGTACCTTGATATGTTTATGAGCAATAAATTGTGCTCGAAACGTCATCAGTAAACATACTGTATGACATTGTGAGACTTTATCAAGATAAATTTCACCCATAATGGATTTATACTCTACCACAGTGCACAAGTTTTATTCTTATATCAACAAACTTGTTACTTATTACTGATATGAAATAAGTGTTTGAATAATTGTTGAAATACACATACCTTCTAAAAGACAAATTTCTCATTCTACTTTTCTTTAGGTTTGTTAAATTTAAGTTGGACATGTGAAGTTTTCCTTTTAGGTGATTAGTGATTCTCTGACGTTAAATCACTAGTTTCATAGAAATATCGAAATGTATGTACACATCTAGCCAAATAACTATTTATACACAAAATTTAAGTATAAAACTTGGGCACTGTGGTGGTAGAGCATAACTCCATTATGGATAAGATTTTATTTTGATAAATCACACAGTGTTGTACAGTAATATTAACTGATGACGTTTCGAGCACAAACTATTACTGCTCATAATCATATCAAGTTACTCACACAACTTTTATACACCAAAATAGTAAGTAAAATAAAACTGGGTTGTGCCACAATTCCAATAAGCAGTTTATAGGTTGCTACTCCAGTGATCAACCCGCTGAGCAAACGAATAACTGGTTCCTATGTCAGCTGGACATAGCCTGTTATGGTTGCATTGACTTGACCAGTAATTTGGTATCACAACTCAAATGATAGAACGCTGGACTGGTAGCTGTTTATCCCGTAGTAATGAGAAATTATCTTGAATTTGTAATAATTTCTGTGTACGAAACTTCTTAGAAGTTATGGCTGTTCAGTCAATTAGTTCAGTTTATTATTTTTAATTTCTTGGGCTTTTTACATTTGATAAATGAGTGAGATGTACAATGAGATGAGTGAAATTAGAAAGAATCACAAACCTTATGCCTTTTTATTAATTCACTAGGATCCATGAGCATAGACATTTAAAGTGAAGTAGACATTATAGTTGGCAATACAACATATTATTGTCATAGTCACGTGAAGGTCCATAATATAACAGTTAAACCAACCAGCTGACCTTAAATTAAGAATCCTATATACTGCCTTCAAAGCAAATGATATTTGCTTGTAACGTTAAAGCACAACAATTAAAGTTTTAGGATTTCATCATGAGCTGACATTAGTTAGGGAACCATTGAAAAACCTGAGATTACTGGACAGCTGTTTCGTCTAGTTTGGGACTCTTCACAGTAAACACCCACAAACAGGGTTCCAACCCAGAATCTTCTGGTTACAAGGCAAGCTCGTAGACGATTGAGCAACGTGGACCCGATCCAATGGCCAGCGCATGAATTCTAACTTCTGTCAATTCACGACATAGCGTGACTCCTAGCCAATGCCTTCGGCGAGTATTTGTCCTCACACTTGACCTGCTGCACCCTACTGATCACGATTTCTCACTAGAACTTCAGGTAACAACCTACCTGTAACTACCTACCCTACCTACCTACCTACCACTAGCGACTAGTCCTATTCAGGTAGGTAGTTACCTGAAGTTCTAGTGAGAAGTCGTGATCAGTAGGGTGCAGCAGGTCAAGTGTGAGGACAAATACTCGCCGAAGATATTGGCTAGGAGTCATGCTATGTCGTGAATTGACAGAAGTTAGAATTCATGCGCTGGCCATTGGATCGGGTCCACGTGGCTCAATCGCCTACGAGCTTGCCTTGTAACCAGAAGATTCTGTGTTGGAACCCTGTTTGTGGGTGTGTACTGTGAAGAGTCCCAAACTAGGACGAAACAGCTGTCCAGTAATCTCAGGTTTTCCAATGTTTCTCTAACTAATGTCAGCTCATGATGAAATCCTGTAACCAATCAAATCCCTACAAACAACACTTAAATTAAAGTTTTATTTTCAAATCAATCAGTTCAAAAATCTTCAATTAACTGTTTCACAAATCGTTATTTATTTGTACAGTTTCTAATCCTAAATCTATACAATATCTTGAGAAATAAGTTAACTGAATAAAGCTTTTCAGATCCAAGAAATGAATATGAATGAAATCGCACTGACCAGGCTATACACAAATCACAGTATTTTAACCGATTCCACATCAATTTTCCTTTCTTCAGTGTTTTCAAATTTTTCAGTGACCTTTGTTTAATTACTGTATATTCGTTGCTATTCATATTTACGCTTTAAAAGTATCATTCTATTTTTGTTTACTTCCTTTCTATATACTGTTCATTAATTTAAGCACTGCTACTTGTGCACACGCTCGCGCCGATGTGGGTCCGATTTCCAACTGACGTATTCTTAACCCTCGTTTAGCCGGTGGTAAGCCCAGAAAGGAGGTCAGGTTGAGCCTAAGACTAGCAAATCCATCTCGTTAAAACAATACCACTGTTACTGACAATTCAAAACCCAGAGCCTTGTTTTCCATTTGGAGCAAGGAGGAATTGAAAAATTGATGCATGTTATTTGATTATTGGCACCCAAAAATGAAATTGAGGAAGCGCACTTCATCCTGCTTCAAACTCGTCGGTCTGGTTTAAATGCATTTTAAAGATAGATAGGTATTTCTATCGAGAATCAAATCCAATAATTACCTATTAAAAAACCATAGTAAGCCAAAGGAATGTCAGTTCCTGTTTGTATGGTAGCTTTGAAGAAAGCTGAAGGTTAACTATATGTTATTTGACTGGTGTCTGATGAGTCCAGAGTAGAAAAAGAAAAGTCTCCCGAATTCTACTTTTATCCAAAAAATATAAAGTCAATCTTATGACATTATCCAGCAATTCATGTTTGGATTCGACAAGTTAACAAAGATCAAGTATTTTGGTCCATTTAAACTAGTTAACGTTAAAATAAAAACAATATCGGATGGAAGATTTCATCATTAGCTGAAATCAGTTCGATAACCATCGGAAAACCCACCTGGGAGTATTGGACAGCTGTTTCGTCCTAGTATGGGACTGTTCATAGTACGTATCCACCAACAGGGTTCGAACCCAGGACCTTCTGGTTACAAGACTAGAGAGCTCGTAGACCATTGAGCCACTGGGACCTGATCCAATGGCCAACCCATGAATTCTAACTTCTGTCAATTCACGACATAGCGCAACCATCTCGCAATATCTTTTTTGATGAGTTACTGTCTCAACTTCAACCTGCAGTACCCTACTGGTCATAGCTTCCCAATACCACCCTAGGTTAATTGTCTGAATAGGGCCAGTCGCTAGTGAGCATCAGATTAATTTTCGAGTATTGGTTTTGTAGGGATTTAGTTTGTTTGGATGGATGAATATGACAATAAGAGTTTTTTGCAAATTCATGGAGCACTTATATATCATCACCTTTTAATCCTAATGAAGTGTAAGATTTGTGAAATGTAACATGCGCAATATCAATAAACAGAAAAAAATGATGTATTTTGTTTTTTGTGTCTATGCCACTACTTACATTTTCCTTTCAACCTTCCTATTAAATTCAAGGAGAAAAATAGACTTTATGGAATATTTTCAAGTTTTAATTTCCAAAGATTTGATTAGTTTCGAGACTAGTAATGAACTGACTTCAATTAGAGTACTATTGAAAATCAGGGAGTACTAGAATGTCGCTTCGGACTTATTTGGGACTCTTCATCAGTACTCACCGTGACACTACCAGGGGTTAATCAAATCCCTGTAAACCAATGCTCGATAAATAGTCTTGTGCACACCAGTGTCTCACTACAGGATAAAGTTGCCTAAGACTCTAAAAGCGAAGTCGTGGCCAATGGGATCTACTAAGTTTAATGTGAAGACTAATACTCACTGATGACCCTGGCTGAGAGTCCCGTTAGCTCGTGAATTGACAGAATTTAGAACTGATAAGGCATTGGACATCGTTCTGTTGGCTAGGTGGTCTACAGACTCTCCGTTTACCCTGAAAGTCGTGAGTTCGATCCTTGGTGTGGTCGTGGGTGCGTATTGTGGAGAGTTTCAAACAGGGACAAAACAACCATCCACTAATTTTTGGTTTACTGAAAATATCAAATTCCCAATTTATTCTCTTGTATTTTCACTAGTTACATATAAATACACAGGCCACTTACATGAAAGATAATCAAAATCAATAAGGATTAAATTTAACAAGTATATACAGAAAAAATTAAAAAAACCTATGGTATAAAATGGAAATATTTTCAAGGCTGTATACATGAAACTAGATTGATAGCTCTGGATGTTTAAATTATAAAATCTGTCCTATGAAGTCCAAGGCAAATTAATATGAATATGAAGATAAGTAGGGAGATTACAGGATTTCATTATGAGCTGACGTTGTTTAGAGAACCATTGGAAAACCTGGGAGTACTGGACAGCTGTTTCGTCCTATTTTGGTACTCTTCACAGTGCGCACCCAACAGGGTTAAAACCCAGGACCTTCTGATTACAAGGCGAGCTCGTATACCATCAAGTCACTGAGACCCGATCCAGCTGTCCAGTACTCCCAGGTGGGTTTTCCAATGGTTCTCTAACCAATGTCAGCTCATGATGAATTCCTGTAAACAAACAAATCTCTACAAACCAACACTGAAGTAAGGAGATGTTGTGCTATTGTTACTATTATTATCCAGTGTTATTCCTTCCATTACTTCGTTCTTCTTATTATACATAAATTTGATACTAGTTGAACTCTTTGAAGAAACCCCTACTGTAAACCATTTTCAACTCTAGTTATATTGATTTCTTTTAGGGAATTTCCTTCTACTTAAAAAGAATCCCAAGTATCAGATAAAAAGATGACATATGAAGTACTGTTAACCTCAACTGCCTTTTATGACGTTATTCTTATAAAATAGCTTTTTTTTAGGTACTAAGGTTGTGTTTCAAATGAATTTGGAGATAATTCGGCATAATTTTTATCTGCAAAACTTTGGAGATAAGTATACCTACCATGTTAAGTACGCTGCACTTAAGTGTGGGTTCCTCGGTGGCATAGCGGTTAGGACGCTCGCCGACCAGGCATATGGTCCGGGGTTCGACCGTCGGCCAGCGACGCACTCCTTTACCTCGCTAAGCCAGAAATAACTGTGATAAAGAGGAAAGGTTGGACATGAGGCTAGCAACGCCATCCTGTAAAATAAACACTTCTACAGAAACATCAAGCAAATTGCTTGAAGCCCTATGTTCCACTGGGAAACGTGAAGGAAAAAAACTTAGGTGGGGACAGAGTTCATGTATTTTCTTTTGTGAACACTATTGTAACAACATAAGACAAGGTCCAGGTAACAGGTCCTTTATTAAGAAATCAGCACATATTTATAGATTTTCATGTACATATTATGGATTATTGTTAGCAGAAAAACGCAGTCTTCTGATTGGTTGTTTCATACGGAAAGTTAACCTTGCATCTCTTTGTGAGTGTTTCTTGAATGTCGGACCATCTACATGTTAACTGTATCCACCTACGCAAAGCCTTTGTTCTCATTTTTCTCACGACCAATATTGGGGACATAAACATTGACGCAAATTACTGTCCACCAATTTTGACTAACAGCCAGCTTTCACCACACTATTAATAAAACCTATTGTCAAAGTAATTAACGAAGTGATTAGTGAAACAGGCAGTTTTGCCAATCAGTGCTTCAACAAAACTCAGCCGTTTTTTCTGTGATCCTTAGAATTATCCCATTTGATCTTCTCTTTGATTTTGAACTGTTATTATTATCATGGTTACGTTCAGCTCTGTGTTTAAATCCTACAGACACTTTCATCCGTTTAACCTCTTTTCTTCCCTTCCATATTTATAACCCATTAATTTAGGCAGTGAATAATAGTCAAAAGGGAAACGAAAAACCATGCCACAGAGACATTCAAACCTTCACCCTCTTCATTATTAACACAGACAAGAAACCTAGCCGTTGGGTGAGTTGCTCATTCACTTCGATAAATTTCTAAATCAATATGATCTCAGATTGTTTCACCTAGAAATTCTTAACATGTCCAAGATTGGACGTAGTGACACGTTCTCTTTGTGCACTTTCGTCAGACCATACAAGCGGGGAATCACGGAACTAAGGGTAGTATTTGCTCGAATGATTCAGAGCGAATTATCGATTCGTTCTTCATATTCTTCAGCATTTGTGTTAGCTTGCTTTCAATTTGAAGACGAGCAGAGAAGTTTCATGGACTACATCGAGTCAGTTTCAAGAAGACGTTGTGAAGATGTAAACCTGAAACTCGCAAATAGCCTCAAAGCCGCTGACATTTACTCACGTTTTCCTGCCACACCAGAAAAATAAGTCTTCAACTACTCTACTATATCACTGACTTCTGTCCAATTGCAAGCCTTGTCGTTGGGTCCGAAATTCTGTGATATTTCGACAAATTCGAGTGACTTGGATATCAAAGTCCAGTTTGAAGCACTGATCCAACAGACAAATGACCTTTCTGCAGCGTCCAAAAAATCATATGAACAATTCAAGTCTACAGTATTAAATAGCTGCCATCAGTACATCAATACGAACCAAACGTCAGAAGACTGATTTCAGCCGAGCAGAGAAAGTAACTGCGTGAGATTCTAAAGAACAAAGACTTGCTTGTGACACCCCCGACAAAGGTTCTGGCATTGTCCTGATAGATCGCCAAGACTACATCGATAAAATGTTATCAGTCTTGTCAGATGAAAACAAATTTTCAAAAGAAAGTAGCCAGAAAGACCAAACGGAACAAACTGAAAGCAAGCTAACACAAATGCTGAAGAATGTGAAGAACGAATCGATAATTCGCTCTGAATTATTCGAGCAAATACTACCCTCCGGTTCCGTGATTCCCCGCTTATATGGTCTACCGAAAGTGAACAAAAGAACGTGCCACTAAGTCCAATCTTGGATATGACAAATTCCCCATATCATGCTACTGCAAATGGCTCACAGAAATCCTCCTACCTATCAGAAATAAGCTCTGCAAGCACAGTGTTTCTGATTCGTTTGAATTCGTCGATTCATTAAGTGATGCTAATGTATCCGGGAAGAAAATGATATCTATGGACGTTACTTTGCTTTCGACCAACTTCCCCCCCCCCCACTGAAACTATCTGCTTTATATGCGAATTCTTAACAGTTTATTTTTCAGTTTCAGCCTACATTTCTTTACTTAATTTACTAGAGCATATGTTACAATAATTGATTTATGTATTCTCAGTGTACTTCATGTTAGTTTTACTCTATGTTACTTTCCCAATAGAAATGTACACATTCCATATCATGTCTATGTTGTATTTCGTCTTGTTTAACATGCAAGTATAAACAAATTAGACACTTTTCCTGATATCTGTAACCGTATATATCGCTGAAGTAGTTATCGATAGGAAAACGAATGCAGATAAAATCACTGGATCAGACGGTGATGTAACTATCAGAATAATTCTAAAACTTTGATATTTGCCTCTGTGTATAGTGTGATCAATATTAATGTCCAAAATAATTAAGAGATAAAGAAAAACGATAACTTCAAGTTCCTTAAAATGAATGAATATTGATGAATTTATATATATATATATATATATATATATATATATATATATATATATATATATATATATATATATTAAAAGATTAATGTATAAGGCAAATTTTTTATAGAATAGAAATAGGACAATTGTGGGAAAATAAGGTTTTTTTACAAATTCATGAATCCTTTATATTTCATCCCCTTTTAATCTTCATGAAGTGTAAGATTTGCCGAATATAATATGTCCAATTTACCTCATATCTTCAGCTAAAAGTAGTCAGTTGTAATTCACTTAAACCATAAGGTGGTATAAACTACTAGTTGATATGAGTAGTGGGATAAAAATCTTATGAAATGGTAGTGTTTGCAATACGGATAGAAATTATCTAGATATTGGATGGTGGATTCTGTCGTTTAGGTCTATGCTTATCGATGGTATTTCCTGATGGACTTAACTCAAAGAGGCGAATCACTTTCAGCCACTTGAATTCCAACTAGACTTTTGGAAAAACGCGTACTCCACGGAATCAAATTTGCTATTTGCATATTCTGCGTTTCCAGGTAAGGATGCATCATGGATTCTTTGATAACCCAGGACAATATTTAGGTCACAGTATGTGACACGTTTGACCTAATCACTTGACATCTAAAGCATTTCTAGATAGTACCTCAACTGTTTAGTTTCCAAATGACAAATAGTTAAATTATTTGGTATATTCTGTATTCCAGTCTTTATCTTGTTTAAATAGACTGCCACACTAATAGCTTCTATGCATGGTATATTTTATTTTGGAATACCGATGAAGTCTTGAATAATTTGCCACAGATTTTGAACAAAGAATATAAAAGCTGCCGAGTTAAATTAATTTACAAGGCTGGAGAATTTTCGTTTTAGGCATATTAATGAGACTACAATGAAGAACAGTTCCAATTCAGCTTGAAGACAAAATGCAAAGGTAACAGAACTGTTATTTTATTATTATCTACTTATCATTGGGTTTTCAAGTTCCGAACATAGGGCTTTAGCAGCACATCTCCATCCCAATCGATTCCCAGCTATCACAACTGTCCGTGAGCCTTCATTTCCTCCTCATACGATTTCGCTCATGTTACCCTTGGAAGACAAATTTACTACTTCCAGTTCGCGTTCCACTCGAAGGCCTGGCGTGTTATGTCACTTGATTTTCTCCTAAGTGTATATTTAGTCCACTCTTATTTCCATATGCATATCTTTGTGACAAGCCATAGGTTGTTGGTTAGTTCGCTGACTGCCAGAGTTCCTTGTTGCTTATCCTCTGCCAACTATCAGATCTCACCAAATTTTTTAACCAGTTCTATGTCCAGGGAAGAGGGAAGATTGAGAATGTGACTGCCAACTTCACGCTATAATAAACAACCCATCACTAATGTAACCTCATGGCAGCGAAAAATATGTTTACCCTCAGAATAGAGTAGAGAGGATTTGTCGTAAAAATTGAAATCATTCATTACAAAATATCTAGAAAGATACCGGTTAGCATAGAAAAATAAACTTTACTGAATATATAGCAGTAACTTAAAACATCTGCAGCCAGTTGTAAAATTATTTGTTAGCGTAAATATAGCTGTGTTTACCTATATCCCTTAGGTAAGTACCTTGAAATTATAAAATAAGTGTTGTCAAAAGAGAAGATAAAACATGCGCGACAGATATTCTATTAATTATTCAAGGAATTATTCAATTACAACCAAGTTGTATCTGAGAAATACACTGAATGATTCGTGCAATATATTCTGAAACCAAATAAAGATTTATATCTGTCTGTCTGTCTATTTTCGACATAAAACTTTGCACCGATGTGCAGTAGTTCAAGTCGCCACACTCCCTCCTTGTAGCACACAAAGCAACACAAGAAAGTAGAAGTAATGCATAATAGAGACAGTAAACAGAGGTGTGAGACAATGGAATAGTAATAGGGAAGAATAAAACAGTTTCATTGGAAATCATAGGTCACAAGGAGTGGATGCATCTGCTCCAAGCCATTGAGAACGATTTTGAGCCATATCACCAATTGTTTCCAGTCATTAGTTTTTACCTTCCCGAGGAACCCAACCAGGAAGCCAGTCCACAGCTTCCTACTTGGCCGGCTGGCTTAAACTAACTGTTGTGGATCTCATTGACTGGTGAGGCCATATTTTGGTTTGACCGCGGCTAATTCTTTTCCAGCCTGACCCTATGTCAGCTAACATATATTGTGACTACATTAAAATTATCGCATAAAATTGGAAGTTAAAAGAGATTTCAGGTAATCTGCTATCTTACAGCTTGCAGATGTGCTTTAGGTACTTTGTATAAAGCCATTAGAAGTAATTTTGTTCCCCACGAAATACGTCATCATTTACCCTTATGTTTTCGCATTGATTTTATATTACACAAGCAAAGTAAAAGGCTGGAACAATGTTCTTTTTTTAAGAAAATTACGCATGGGTACATCATACAACTAAAATATATAATCAAATGACTAAATGACTAAAAAATAAAGTAAATTTGATTTAGGGTTAAAATTTAGACAATTTTAGAGTTTTAAGCACACAGACAAGCTTATATAAGAAAAAGCAGTTGAAGAATACTGAGTTTTTTATTCATTATTAAATAAATAAAGTCATTGAATAAATCACAGATGATGGTAGTCAATACTAAGAAAAAAACAGGTGCAGAAACACTGGGATTTTTGTAAAAACAGCACTTACGCTACTTTCAATAAAATTACGTAAAAACGCTCCAATGTAAAACAGTAATACAGTGAAATTAATTTGTGGCGCCTTTGTCTACAGCATACAACCGGATTCACGAGTACAGTCAAGCGTAACAGTCAGTGTAGGTTGATAATCAGTAGGATAAACTACAAAAGATAAACTCAAAAAGGGAAGCTTATTCCGCTGACAAACACACACGATAACAAATTACTGAGTATGCTGAACACAATCAAAAATTCAAAGGGTAAAAATAATCATCTAGAAAAAGATTCAGGAGTAAAGCGAAATACGAATGATTCACAAACAATTGTAAGAAAATTGTCAAGTAAACAATAAGTAAACGATTAGCGTATACACACATCGGGTTTATTGTCTAACCCGCGTAATGTAGACAGATTAATCATATCAGACAACTGGGTTTCAGAATACTGGCCTAAAAATTACAGGAATATAAAAGAATAATTAATTTTAAACACGGTAATAAACAGAAGAATATAAGCATATACAGAAAAAGACTATAGAATGATGCTAAGTGGTAGTTTGAAGAAAATGAAAACAAGAGGATTAATCCACTACATGTCAAAGTTGTCTTCAGTAAGCTTAAATTAGACCGAATTTCGATCATGAATTTTAAATTCTCTTACGGAGTGAAATTATCAAATGTCCGATTGTGTCTTTTTTCAATAATACAAACACTTTAGTAGATAAATGTGTATTCTCAAATTCGGTTGCAGTTATAATAAAATACTCGTCTGTTTTCAACCGAAATATAAGTGGAGCGTAAAATACATTACAATCTGAGAGATTTTTGTAAGTAAACCATGGAACTATTATTCTCTAGTCTTTTTCTGGACATTCATTTTTTAATACAAAGTACAGTGTTAGCTAAATGAGAAAGTTTGTTTTATATCGAGGTGATACATTAAAGTCAACTTAACAAACAAGAGATTAGCTTCGGAATGGAATTGGAGAAATGATAAGTCTAGATATTTTTGAATCACACAACAATTCAGATATTTAGGAAACAGAAGATTGAGTGAAGAAATATTTACTTTTCAATTAGATCCTCATCTCTGGCTCTACTCTAATATACATAGCATTTTTATTACAATACACGACAGTTTGACAATCAATTGGCGATAAGTTTGTTAACAATAATTAAACAGTGTCAAAATGTCAATGGGTTGATAATTAACAAAGAAAATCAATACACATTCAGATATTAATTGTAATAGTTATGGTTATTCGTTCCTTGAGTTGCTGATGTAAGATAGTATTTTAGCCGCATGTTTGGACTCTATTATGTTCTCAGCTATCATTTTCATTTGGCGGCATGAGCTTCAGTTTCCTTTTCACATGTCTTCCATGTTATCCTTAAACGCCAAAACCGCCGCCTCTCATTCATCTTCCTCTTAAGGACTAGCATACTGTGTATAATACTCAGTTCTCTCCTCAGCGTATGTCCAATCCATCTCCGTTACCTTCTGCGTATTTCTTCAACTAGCCATAGGAATTTGGCTGGTTCGCTGACTGCCAGAGTTCATGGTTAATAATTCTTCCCGGACAACCATCTGACCTTCACTATCAAGCAAGGCATCAGTTGATGAGAGTTTGCTGCCTGTAAAAATATTTTTCGTGATGTGCCAAGTACCTGAACCATGCAGGAGTACCGGCATGGCATTTTTGTTGATAACTCGAAGACTGTTGCTTGTGTTGAGCACTGTGGATATCCACATTGTGTTTAGAGTAAGGAACTTTCATACTAGCCTTGACATACTCATCCGTGGTGCTTGTATTTGAAAGGAAGCTGCACACGACAGATGGGCCAAAGAGACGAATCCCATCACATTTCTGTTAATGGCGATGAATGGTAGTTCTCGTTGTAAGTCAGGTATCTTCACTACATCCGTCTTCTCTATGCTCACGTGAATTCGTGTCTTCACTGTGTCTTCTACCAACTTGCTGGTCTTCAGTCGTAAACCTTCCAGCTTAAGCGATATGATACATAAGTATTCCGAGAAATGCAGACCTTCTAGGATCATTTTGTCAGTCTTATGTATACCCGTCTTCTCACTCCCAATGTCTACCGCCTGTCTACCGGATCCACTACAGTCAAGACGATCACCCATCAGTGGCTGTGGGTAGCCTTGTCTCAAACCTATCTTCAAAGGCTTCTCTGAGCTCACTGTTGTAAATTAATTCGTATTCGTCATCATCTTATAGCCACTGAATGGGACCTCTCAAGTTTTGGGATAATTCGTAGTAGTGAAGCATTTTCAAAATTACTTCACGGTCAACTCTTTTGACTACCATTCTGTAATCTGTTCAGTGGAGATATGTAGGGATGCAATTTGATTGGCTTACAGCTTGTTTTTCTCGAATCCAGTCTGCTCCAGGGGAAGTCTTCCAATCAGCGCATCTCTTAGTCCTTCCACGATGATGTGGCTAAATGTTTTTCTTGATTTAGAGAGCATTTGCCTGTGCACCAGTTCTTGCAAAGACCCGCTTTTCCTCTTTTTAAAGGTGTGACAAGTCTTTTTCTCCATTTGCAGTTCCTTTTCTTCCCTCTATACGACAGTGAGGTAAGCACGTCCTCTGAGATTTCTGAGTTTGTTTTCAGAGCGTCAAAGGGAATTATATTAGATAATGGATAATCTATTTAGTTTTCCGCGGATACATTACCGGTTCATATAACCGAATAGTTTAGTTGTAACGAATTTGACTGCAGCATTGAGTGACGTGTGTTCGTATTTATGACAGGACATTAGTAGCTTCAAGGATATGAATACACCTTACTGATGAAAACCGGCAAGCCTGAAACACATTTCCAAGGCTTCCTGTCTACAACCTCCAGCCATCTAACACCAATTTTACAGCATACTTTTGGTCCAAAAGGTAAAATAAAAAGGGTTTGATATAATCATTAAGACTTTTCACTTCCAACTTGAGACATGAAATTTATGGTTTGAGTTTTATGACTCAGCACAATTCTTTTTTCACTTAAGTTCTTGATTAGAACCCTATGTAAATCCTGCTTGTTTTGTCATTTCATCATCAGTAAGATTTTCCCATGAAAATTATCCAGTGAACAGACTACAGTGGATAATGAGTTAATAAAGGAAATTTAGAAAAAAAACACCTGAATCACATCAGCACTCTAAACAAGGTTTCTCAAAGTTCCTCATGTGAGGTGGTGGTGTAAAGTGATCTACCAAATTAGACTGATCAGATGTAAGTTCAATTTCAACCACTAGTTCTAAATCTAATAACGTTAAATTAAATTTGTGCATTGTTAAAACAATGAAATAGCTGATATCGGATAGATTACTCTGAATGTATATAAGTGACATTTAAGTTCAAAATAATATTTAAATCATTATAAAATGGAACCTGAAAGGGAAGTGGTGAGTGGGACGTCCAAGGGTGACATGGAGGAGATCGTGTGAAGAGGAGTTGAAACAGTATGGGCTAACATGGATGCAGGTGAAAAGTAAGCACAGCAGAAGGCAGAAGCAAGTGGAGACGTGCAGTTGAAGCCCTATGTTCCACTAGGAACCCAAGGGAACAATAATAATAAATGAAATGGATTCTGTGAGGTTACTAAGACTTATTCGCCACCTAGTTTATTGTTTTCTTATGTCAAAGGAGTAATTCCTATTTCTTGAGTGGCATTTTTCTGTTATCTTTTGATTCACTTTATTCCAAATGTCTCTATAAGTGGAATGTGTGCGGATTAAAAAAAAAAACATGACACCAAAGATCATTAGTTTATGCCTCCGTACGAAGTTCAGAGCAAGTTCAGTAATGTACACCATTGTAAACTTTCTAAACTAACAGATGGAAGTTTTAACGACTGGTGCACTTTTTTTGGTTTTAACACTTCTACATTTTTATAACACCGTCTATCTCTGAATAACTTTACTCATTAAAGAAGAAACTTTCACTGAATGTGTCATGAGCATCGGCCTTTGTTGATAAGAAAATCTTAAAACTCATTTGTTTATATATCCGTATAAAATTACATGTGTTTCAATTACTTAAATAGCTAATATGAAATTCTAACATACTGAATACAAACTAATTAAGCTACCCACTTTATTGGGTTTTAATTAAGTTTTTTATAGTAAGAAGTCAATCTGAACGAAACATATCCTTTTCAATAATTTCTCCTTAGGTCGTTTCGTTACAATAATGACGAATTATGCGGCAAGAAAGGATATCTAGAGAGTTTCATTAAAGCCAACATAGGTTATAACAGTCATAAACATGAACTGGTAACGGTGGAGGAAAAACCATTATTTTACGTCTACATTTCAGAGGAGACACTCCTGCAGAGATTTTACTGCAACGTTTAACCAGGGCGATATAGAAAACTTTCGACTCTGCACATCTGTTCCTATCCTTTAGTAGTCGTCCAATGTTCACCCAGCAACTCAAAGATGTTTTACCAAACCTTGGCCCTTTTTCATGCATATAACATTTCAACTGTTCCCGTGGTTCAAGTTAAATAAGGCGCACGATTATGCAGGTTTGTCTACGCGTTTGAGAATATTTACCAGCCTGGTTCAGTAGGGGGAAATTAAAAGCATAAAATTCTCTATTCTGTCACACTTGGTCGATACTGGACAGCATCGTCTCCAATAAATCCTTCAGGGTTATATACCAAATTCAGAAGTCATTATCACGTACAGTTCTCTCACATCTACACATAGCTGAAGCTATTGCAATAAGATTGACTAAACCAGAACTTCGTACCCAAAAATAACACGTTTACATGCCATTTCTACCATTGCCAAACTTGGATTAAAGTTTCTTCTTTTCACCGAGAGTGTCTCCTCCCCTTCACCATTTTGGTCGTTTCTTCTGCTTTGTTTATTATAATAATAATTATTATTCGTTATAATTTATACCCTTTATTCAAACATTTTTCCAATACTATCGAATTTTCTATTTATACTATCCAGACTCATTATTAGTAATTATCCCTTTTCTCAACATTTGCCTCCAATCATTTCATTTCACATATTAGTTATTCCATGATGAACTTGTTATTGCAGTCTCGTTATCTCCTCTTTAATACATTCTACTTTGTACTAGCCACTCACCTAAAGCTTGTTTATAACCTTGAAATGACTTGTCAATTTTCCCTACCCCACATTACCACCATTGCCTCCCTATTCACGATATTTTTTATAGTTAATGAATAGATCTTTTTATATCAGATTCCTATGATTAGTATTCCACTTGCAGTTTGTTACTGACACACCGATGCTTCGCTTACAAATCTTTTATATTTATTCTTATGGCCTAGCTATAGTTCACACAAGAAAATACATTTTTCATACAAACAGATGAGAAGTGTTGGAGCTCATAGTGCAAATGTTCTGTCCTATTTTTCTGAATTAGGTAGCACACCACATGTTACCTGGAGCTTTTTCCTCTATCTCTCAAAGTGCCTGGGGAATTTAAAGGTGTTTATGTCCTTTTTTGCTAAACAGAGACCACTTTAGTTAGGTATCTTGATGATCTGACAAAATTCAGGTTGACCACCTCTTTATCCCATTTTTTCTGAATAAGAGTCACTAACAAATATCCCTTAACTTGGTCTACATAAGTTTCAAACTGTTTATTTGAGCTTTACAAATCAAAAGAACTGTGAAGATTTCTACAGACTTATGGCTTACGCATTGTAGTAAGCAGCTTATAAAGTGTTAACTTTGTTAGTTTACATTTTCCTTCTTACGGTTACTGTTATGACGTACACTTTCCTAACTGATACCTCAGTCTTCATAGTTGCGTTGTTACGTTTCTCATTCGTTTGTTTTCTATCCTGTTTTGTTCCAGATTTCTTTAAAAATAGAGGTTAGTGTATATTGCGTAGAACACTACAACTTCTCAACTTGTCATTTAGTAATGCAGCTTCGAACATACAAAGATAAAGTTATTTTTAATGACATCTGAATTCATGCAAAAGAGAATTGTAACGAGGAATCCTATTCAACCTTAGCTTTCTAATTATATGTATTAGACAAGATGTGAAAACCAAGTACACGAAATTTAAAACAAACAACAAGGGTTGATAATGTAGGATTTAATGAATTTAATAAATTCCAGCAGAACTCTTCACCTAAATACTTTACATACACGGGTATATATATATATACTATCAGAAATACATTGGGAGATATTATTATTATTTATTATTATTGTATCCTTTAGTTCCTAGAGGAACATAGGGCTTCAGCTGCGCACCTCCATTGACTTCGGTTTTCTGACAACTTTTTCACCCTGCTCCAGGTCTGTCCACATGCTTTCATCTCCTCCTCGCATGACCTCCTCCAAGTCACCCTTGGACGACCAACTCGCCGCCTCCCTTTCGGGTTCCACTCGAGGGCTTGTCTAGTGATGTCACTTGATGGTTTCCTCAGCGTATGGCCAATCCATCTCCATTTCTTTCTGCCTATTTGTTTCACAATCGGTTCCTGATTGGTTCGCTCACAGAGATCCCTGTTGCTGATCTTTTCTGGCCATCTGATCTTGAGTATTGAGCGGAGACAGCTGTTAATGAAGGTTTGAAGTTTGTTTGAGATGCTCTTTATGACTCGCCAAGTCTCTGATCCGTATAGTAGCACTGACTTCACATTGGAGTTGAAAATCCGGATCTTATTTTTGATGCTGATTGCTGTTGACCTCCACACAGATTTGAGAGTAATGAAAGCTTGTCTTGCTTTTCCGATTCTGGCTTTGATGTCCTCGTCAGTTCCGCCTGTAGTTGAGACGATGCTTCCCAGGTAGGTGAAGGAGGTTGTTTCTTTCAGGTTCTTCCCATTTATGCTTATTGTTGTCTGTTGTTGTTGTGCTGTTGATGTTGGCTAGGAATCTTCATCATCTCTGTTTTATCTATGTTCACGTGAAGTCCTATCTTTGATGCTTCTTCTGCCAACTTGTTACTTTTCACTTGCATATCTTCCAGTTTATGGGAAATCAGACATATATCATCGGCGAAATCCAGATCCTCCAAGTCTTTTGTGTCAGTCCATTTTATGCCTGTTCCCTCGTTGGTTGCCGTTGTCTGTCGCATTATCCAATCAATTGCAATCAGGAAGATCATTGGTGATAGTAGACAGCCTTGCCTCACTCCCGTCCTCACTTCGAAGGCTTCCGTAAGTTTCCCGTTGTGGATTACTTGGCATGCAGCATTGTCGTATAACTGTTGGATGAGGTGTATAATTGTCGATGGGACCCCGTAGTAGCGAAGTAGTTTCCAAATGACCTCTCGATCGACGCTGTCGAAGGCCTTTTCAAAGTCGATGAAGTTGAGATAGAGAGGTGACTGCCATTCCAAGCTTTGTTCAATGATGATCCGTAGAGTGGCGATTTGATCAATACATGATTTGTTTCTCCTGAATCCAGCCTGTTCCGGACGAAGTTTTTCATCTAGGGCTTGTTTGATTCTCTCCAGGATGATGCGACTTAGTATCTTGCTTGGAATGGACAGAAGCATAATTCCACGCCAGTTTTTACATTGACTTAAGTCTCCTTTCTTTGGAAGTTTGAATAAGTAACTGTTCTTCCAATCCTCGGGTACTTTGCCCTCTTTCCACACCTTCTCCAGCAGTGGTGTCATCAAGTCCGCTGTTGTCTCTGGGTCTATTTTCAAAGCCTCTGCTGGGATTCCATCTGGTCCCGGTGTTTTCCCAGCTTTAAGCATCTTGATTGCATTCAGGACTTCTGATTTCGTCGGGGGGTCAGTGTTCACTGGTAGTTCTGCTTCCGTTGTTGGTATTGCTGGACGTGTTGTAGGTGGCGGACGATTTAGAAGTCTTTTGAAGTGTTCAACCCAGTGCTTTCTCTGTTCCACCTCTTTGGTGATTGACTTTCCATTGTCGTCCTTTATTGGCTTAATCTGTGTCGAACGTTTGCCCGAAAGGTGCCTAGTTGTTTGGTAGAGTGTGGCGAGGTCTCCTTTGCCTGCAGCTTGTTCTGCTTCGTTTGCCATGGTTTCATAATATTTTCTTTTGTCTTCCCTGGCACTCTTCTTCACTCTTTTGTTCAGTGTATTGTAGCTTGCATTCAGCTCCTGTTTTTGTTGCTCGTCAGTGCACTGGATAATCTTTTGCTTCACTGTCCTTCTCTCTTCTATTAGTTTCCAAGTGTCCGTAGTGAGCCACTGTTTGTCCTGTCTCTTTTTTCTGCCTAGAATTTCTATGCAGGTTTGGCTCCACACCGTTTTCAAGTTGTTCCAGTGCTTTTCGACGCTGACCTTTTCGCTGGTGTTGATTTGTGTCTCGGCTTTGTCCTTTATGCTTGCAATGAAGATGTCCTTTGTAGCCTGGTCCTTCAGCTTTTGAGTGTTGAACTTGGCTTGTGGTCTATCTGCAGCTCCTGATTCCCTGAAAGCTTTTAATTTGATTTGGATTGTCCCTTGTACGAGATAGTGGTCTGAGCCAACGTCTGCTCCTCTTCTTGCTTTTGTGTCCAGTAGGCTGCGCCTCCACTTCCTTGAGAGATTGAGATGAAGTCGATTTGGTTTTTGGTTTGCCCGTCTGGTGACACCCATGTAGCCTTGTGGATATCTTTGTGCTTGTATACACTGCCACCAATCACTAGTTCGTTGAAGGCGCAGAAGTCGGCGAAGAGTTCTCCGTTGGGAGATATAAGACTGATAAATAAAATGCAGTGAATTATTCATGCAAAAAGACAGGAGTGAGTGCTTTTCAGGTCACAAACATGACAGAAGAGATAAAAAAATGCAGTCCTACTTTATCTGCCACATTAAGTGTAAAAAATGTCAGAAAATGTGTGATTAGTTAACTGTGTTTTCATTATTATTATTCCCTTAGGTTCCGAATGGAACTTATGACCTTAACAACACACCTCTTCTTTGTTCTATTTCTTTTGCTGTCCTCTTCATCTGGATCCATGACTGACCATAATCTCTCATCTCCTTCTCGCCACACGATCTCCTCCATGTAACCCTCACATTGACGACCCACTGGTCGCTTTCCATTGGGATTCCACTCAGCGTATGCACGATCCATCTCTATTTTCTCCTACAGATTTGTTGAGCCTCCAACTCTTGTTTGGATTGTTGCCACCCAGAGTTTCTTGATGCTAATACTTTCTGGCCATTTAAACTTTAGTATGGAGAGAAGAAATCAGCTTATAGAAGTTTTTTTACTTGCTGGAAGTTCTTTTCGTTACTCTCAGTGCAAGTTTCTGACCCATACAGAAGGACTGACTGACTGACTTCACATTTGTTTTGGAAATCCAAATCTTATTGTTTATGCTGAGTGTGAGCAGAAGATTTCCAAACTGGTTTCAGGCTGATGAAGGTGTGTCTTGCCTTCTCGATTCTGACTTTGGCAACTTCTTCCGTTACGCCTGTAGGTGAAACGATGCTGGCTTCCTAGATAAGTGAAGAAAGTAACCTCCGTTAAATCTCCCCTTTGATGGTGATTGGTTTGGTTGCTGTTGTTGCTCCTGTTTGATGGTTATCTTCTTCGCCTCCACCTTCACCTTCTCTATGTTCGCCTGAGGTCTTGTCTTCGTCTCCTGCCAGACTCCTCTACCAGTATGTCTGTGACACCAGACATATATCATCCACACGCAAAATCCAAATCTTCTAGGGTCCTATTATCGGTCACCCAGCGTATTCCTTTCTCCCCAACCCCAACAATCTGACGCATAATGCAGTCCACCACAATTAAGAATATCATCGATGATAATAGACATGCTGACTTGTCTTACTCATGTACGTACTTCGAACGCCTCTCTGGGTTTTCTATTGTGGATCACCCGACACGTATCACTGTAAAATAGCCAGCTGTTGAATGACGCTGATAAAGATTTGGTGACTCTCCGCCCTAATGTTAAGGAAATTTCCAAATTACTTTTCGGTTAACGTTGTCTGTTGAAGGCCTTTTCGAAGCCGATGAAGTTGAAGTAAAGGTTTGACTACCATTCTATGCTTTGTTCGATGATGATCCGCAGGTTTGCAATTTGATCAACACATGATCTGCCTCTGGGTTCAGGGAACACAACTACATCAAAAGTTTCTATGCCATATCTTCGTATTTCTTTGGCTACCTGGGCAGCCTTCCCAGCCGGCCTTCTAAATTGTACAGACACTCCACTTCCCCATTTTTATTCTTGCTTTCATAAAGAGAAGATCTACAGTTTGGCTGACTAGCTTACCGAAGACTTTCACCAGCCAGCTGTGTCATTTCGCTTCTCCGACTCCAGCAAAGAATAAGTTTGTTTTTATATTTTTTGTATTTTTAACATATTTTTATGCGTTGGAGTTTCTATAGCAGTTTGATAGGTTTAGTAGTGTAGTCTAGCTAGCTCCACACCCAACCCTTCCCATTTACCCGTGCTTGGGACGAGCTCGAAGACTAGTTAGCTGGTAAACTAGGAGAGGTTAGTTAATTGTGTAACACCAAATTAAATTAGGACTGAAAAATTACGATGTTATCTGTAAGTTTTCAAATCATTAGATCGACTATCTCGTTATTTGAAAACACTGTGTAGTGATTAAGTTTTTTTTATAGTACCACATATTATTATTATTTAGTGGAACAGCATTTGTCAACTTGAATCTTTAAGTATGTTATTTTTAGAAACTTTACCAATAACATAAATACTATAGTTAACCAGTCTTGTCAAGTTTAATGACAAAATTGAACAGATTTAAATTATTCTAAATAATAAACACAATGACTTCCCAATGATATTTTAAGGTTTCTAAAAGTCCTACAACTGATAGGAATCATTAATGAAAACTAATATTTTTGAACTGATGATTTGAATGATAAGTTTGTCTAAATAATATGAATGTCAAACTTATATCGTAACCCTGATTAGTTAAATATAACTTATTTAACAATTTGATTTTGCCTGAAAAATGAAAGTCAGTCAAGTAAGCACTTGAAGTATAGAATAAACAAACAGATGGGACGCAGATAACGCAGAAATTTACCGATTCAGGTTGACGTATTCCATCTAAACGGCTGACATAATGGACACAAGTAGAAAATTAATAAAGTTATGGTGAATGTCCATCATTGCAACAAGTAGAGGAGAATAACTATGAATGAAAGTTTGAATAAATGTTAAGAGCTTCAAAGTCATAAAGACTGAATACATGTTCACGTGTAACAACAGAAAACAAGGGCCAGGCAACAGATCGTTTATTAAGGAAACCAGCACATATTTATACATTTTCATGTATATTATTATAGATTATTTTAAGCAAACAAAGAGTCTTCTGATTGATGGTTTCTCGTTGAACTTTAATCTTTCATTTCTTTCTGGTTGTTTCTTGAATGTCAGATCGTCTATATGCTAATTGTATCCGCCTACGCAAAGTCTGCGGTGGATAGTTGTTGAATCAGTCTTTGCTCTTATTTTTCTCACGACAAATATTGGGGACTTAAATGTTGACGTAAATTACTGTCTACCAATTTGGCTAGCAGGCAGCTCTCACCACACACGGATACAGATGTATGTGAGATGTGCCATGAGTAAGACTTCAGCAAATAGTTCCTAATATCCTGAGAATCCTAATTACAGTCTAGCATAACACCGAACCACCAGTGTTATTTCAGTGCTTTAGAGGTCCGATCTTTGTCTGTAGGAACCAATATGTGTTTACTCAGTAACTTCATTCATCATCAAATGAACTGTAACAATAATTATTACTATTCCTTTCAGTTCCGACTGAAACATAGGGCTTTAGCAGCACATTTCCATTTCATCATCTTTTCTAGAGTTCTATATGGCCAGTTGCATGGTTAATCCAAGGCCCTCACCTTCTCCTCACACTATCTCCTCCATGTCTCTCTTGGAAACCCAACTCATTCGAGTTCCATTGAAACGATAGTCTGGCGCGTGATGTCACTTAAAAGTCTTTTACGACTGCGTCCGAGTCAACCCCATTTTCTTCAGCATATTTGTTAGGCAGTAGGTTCTTGGCTGATTCATTTCCAGAGTTCCTTGTTTCTTAGCCTTTTGACAATTTAAGCATCAGTATGGAACGAAGGTAACTGTGAATAAACGGCTGCGCCAGGCTGTTGAAAATGCGTTTGGTGACGCCTGCACCAAGGCTAAGATTCATAAAAAAGAACTAATCTGACATTACTGTTGAAAATCCGAATTTCATTCTTCATGCTGAGTACAGCAGATTTCAACACCGTTTTCAGATTATTGAAGGTTTCTACTGCTTTTCCTATCCTGCCTTATTGTAAATTAATGTGCTCAGCATATTTTCAGCATTAGACAAATAATTTACACAATGTAATTAACTTTTAAGAGAAAAATATAACAATATTTATTTGTCGAATGACTTATACATACAAGAGCCTTAGAAACACAAAAATTGCACAGGATTAAGATATAACTGTAAAATAGTTAATTTTTTAAACGAAATTATAAATTTGAACAGAAAAGTTATGGAAACAAACCTAAAATAACTGTTTTTATAATTGAAAAACTGGGGTGAATCGAATAAAGACTGAGGGAGTAAGAATCACACACACACACACAGCGAATGAAAAAAGATCAAAAAGAACAGAGAACGAAAGAAGAAAAAAACAAAACATAAAAGCGAAAGCTAAGGGAACATACCGAACTAGGTCCATGGTAGTTGTAGAGGTTGGACTAATTTCTTTTGAATACACAGCTCCGGATTCTCGATACATATTGGGAGGGCTTCTGTAGTACAGATAAGTTTGAAACATACTGCTTTTGGTAGGTTTCTGTTGACTTTGTAAATTACTTTGAAAGAGTCAGTTGAGATGTTGTGGGAGGTGTTGAACAGATGTTCAATAATCGCACTTCTGATTGAACCGGTGCCTCCTCTTTGCGGCCACGCTGGATAATGTTCTCTAACACGTTTTGAAAGGACGCGCATACAACGACCTATGTACCTAGCTCCTCACGAGTAGGTGAACTGGTATATGCGCATTGAATTGGTCATATGCGAGAGTTTATTTTTCGCGTTGTTTCGAAGTACTGGGCGGCTAGAGAATATCACTCTTAGTGTTGCTTTAGGGAAGGTCTTCTTCAAAGAGCTGGATATTCTCTTTTTGTGTTTTTAAGGCTCTTGTAAGCTATATTCAAACCTCATAACTTTCATTTCAAGTTGAAATTATTATTTCGATTTTTGTTTCCATGCTCATTTTCTATACTTATACATACAACTATCGTTTCAAAAGACTGATAACTGGAAAAAGAATATTCTTAACGATAGCTTCTCCATCAGGTTCTACACTTATATATCCATAATAATGAAAGAATCAAGGATATTAACAACAATCATGTTCTTTTGGCGTGATAATATTCATCAACATAACACTCACTACATTGAATATCAGACAGATTAGAAAAAATAATAATACAAAATTCATGAATAAGATCCACAGAAGGTCAGGACAGTAGTAGTGATTGGACCTGTCTGTTCTGCAAACATAGCACTGGGTGTTTTGAGGAATCGTAGTAGCATCTGAAGTTTGCAGTATGCGTTAGCTGGATGCATTCGGAAATTTATCTGATACCCGAAAAGTGATGGAGAGGGATTCTTCAATGCTAGTTTTGTGGCCGGTTTGAACCAGGAGGTTTAATATCGAGCTGATGATGGCAGGTGTGTCCGAGCATGCAAAACCGAGTTTCTGGAGCAACAGCCAATATAACTCGCTCCCCAAGTGCAGTTGAATTAGTAGATAAAATTAGAGATGGCTAGTCCAGATACTTCATCTTTCAATTTAGGAATCACAATCGGTCGTATAGAAAATATGACTTTATAATGAGAATGTTGCATCGCCATTTTTTGGGGGGGGTTGGAGGGGGTTAAAAACACTTCTTTCAAATTTATAATATATGTTTTTAAACAGTTAACTGATAGTAAGTTCTACAGAAATTTGCAGTTGTATCGCATTTGAAATCTACAATAAGTGAATGTTGGGTTTACTTTAACAGTGTGAAATAGAGAATAATAATAATAATTTGCTTTATTCCAAAACAGTACTTGTGATACAGAATGAAATTCTCAGCATTTTACTACAATATTGCATCCATTTGGTACATTAGCAATAAAATTCTACATAGATTAAGGAAATCTCAGTTCATTATGACAACAACTTATTAGCATGTCGGTAGCAAAGCCAAAATTGAACAGAGTGTTTGAAGGTGTTAGAAAAGTAGATACTAGCATATTTACTGGCGTAACCGGTAACAAAAAGATCGAGATATACAGAGTGTTAAAGAATGAAGAATAATATTTTAAATAGAGTTTGTAAGGAAGAAAAGAAACAAAGCAGCACATAACAGAAAAAAGAAGAAAGGAAAAGAAAGTAAGAAAACGTTGTACCTATGAATGATTTGATATGAGTTGGAAAGACGAGATCCAGTTGTTCTACTGACTATTTAATAAGTTATAAGTTTCACCCCTAATGCTTTCTTTAACGCACAGAACACGAGCTAAGTAGGGTATGGTTGAGTTTTTGTACTTACTAGTGCGAGCATATAGTTTTCTATATAGGCTTCTGGTTTTTCTTGATTAGATACAAGGGAGAGTTGTGAATGAAGAGCGTGGGTGGTGTGAGTTAGGTCGAATGGATTTATCCCATTTTTCACATGAGTCCATGTGCCTGTCAACCAGAATATTAACAATCTGGTTAAGTGCCACGTAGCTTTCCCCGTTGACAACCTTTAACATCCTGCGTAATAAGGTATAGTCTTTCTTCAGTAGCCCTGGAAAAACTAGGAGGAACAATAAAGAATAATAGGCAGAATGCGAGAGTTAACGAATTGTAGGAGTAAGGGTTAAGTTGTATCAGAATGTCTTAACTTCTTGATGTAGAAGGTGAGACGGAATATTTTCTTAGAAATCGTCAAGATATGAGACGACCAGGAAAGATCATCAGATAGAATGACGCCTAGTTATTTAATTTCGGACTTGGTTTCTATTTCAGTGACTAAATGTGTACACTGGAAATAATGCAATCATTTTTCTAATCAAGCTCTGCTGACCCCAATACTCAACTATGATTCGGTTTAAACCAACTACAATGAAAACCATATTTCTGCTCCTAATTCAGATCATATTTTGGTGAAAGCTTGTAATAAATTTATGTCTCTTTCGTTATTTTCACTCAGAGAAGTAAAAATATTTCAATCATTTCTTTTGATTTTATATACCGCTTTGTACTCGAGTTTAGGTTACAGAAGAATTGGTATTTAAAACTGTCAGCTCTTCTAGCTGAATCACTTACTGAACACAGCTGACAAAATAAGTACAAAGCGGAAAGATATGCCTATCAAGTTTCTGGTTATTTTTATCTGTCCATCCATCATGTGTAGAAATGATTGACAGGAATGGTGTTCAAATACTTTGGCTGCATTCCACAACTGAGTAAATTTACAATACTTGTAGTCTGCATCGTAAGTAAAATAATAATGATCATTTTTTTTTAAATGATCTAACCACCTACTTATCACTACATTTTCAGAAAATTAAATTTCGTATTAAAATAAAAATATATATTTTCAGTTAATTTAAACATTCTTTTTGACTTTAGGGAAGTAAATTGAAGGTAATAGTGACAAAAAATTTCTTAAATTTATCTTTTTAAATAAGCAAAAGACTTTTTCAAGTCTATTTATAATTAGTGAATACAGAGTATAATTTATAAGTCAGTGTAGTCTCAGATGAATTAGCTAACGACCACTCTAATGCTATGCTCAGTTATTTCACGTTAGAATAGTGTGAGCTGGGTACGTGTTGTGACGACAAGTCACCTCTTTCCTAGCTCTAATCTACATAAACACTTGCCACAACACATAGCGACCGACTGCTGCATAAATTGTATCCTCTTATTAAGCGAGTCTTCTTTCTCAATTGGCAGTCCATAGGTTACTCTTTCTTATCCCGCTGTTCCTTCATATTCATGATATAAATTTAATCATCTTAACTCAAATGAGTATTCAGTTTGTTGTTGTTGCTTTTTTCAAGTTCATCGAAGGAAATAATTGCATGAAATTACCAAACGTTCCATTATTTAACTGATTTATTTATTTATATCCATCCATATAAATTTAAAGGCTGACGGTATAGACGTTCGCGAATTGTATGGAGTATATTAACGCAAGATCTTATACCAACAACTTCTATCTTATTTTTTTCTCGTGTACCAAAGGCAAAGCAAAAGACCACAGTTGATCATCCAAATTACGAGATATATTTCGGAACCAAAACGCGAACTGAAGCGAAAGCTAAGCTGGCTAGTTATCGTGCACGAAAGTGATACGACGGAGTACCAAGTGGCGAGGATGCTTGACGGGAAGCCTTCAGCTAAACAAGTCGACTTAAACACTAAGAGTCAGCATCCAATGTTCACTGATGATTCCTATGGTCAGTAATTTTGGGAAATTATTTACCGCTACATAAATCTTGGATCTCGGAAATGATTGTTCTATGGGCTACTCACTTATCAGTGTAGTTTGATTAAAGCAGTTGATTTTGAAGAGAACAGGATGTGAGGGCAGAAATGACTTATTAGGAAAATATACTATTTAGGTTAAGAAAATCATAAACCTTACACTATTTGCAAATAATACCATCCATTCTTTATTTTGTATGTTTTGTTCATCATATCCCGTTGCTCATTTGGTTATTCTCAACGCTGTTACCTCCTTCTAGCGTTTTTTCTTCAGTGACTTTTCCATTAATATACAAATCATGATTGTTTCATCAAAGATCCTGCTCTGTCTGTATGCTATCTATATCTGTATACACGTTTCACACAGTGTAGTGAACTTTACTAGTTTACTACCACGTCCCAGAAAAATGCAGAAAGGAGTGCAGGCGGATTGGACATACCCTGGGGAGACATCACGTGTCTGGACGTTGACTGCAATCTGAATGAATAACGATGAGTTGGGCATCCGGGAGTGACATGGAAAAGATCAAGTAGAGAGGAAGTGAAAGCTTGTAATCAATCGTGAATTCGGCTAAAAAATACTGCAAGCAAAAGAGTGAAATGGCAATGTGGTAATGAAGCCTTATGTTCTACTAGGAACCAAAGAGACGAATTATATAATAATATACACCTTAATTGTATTCGTTCTAACATCTCCTCCTAAAATGACTAGGTTCATTCGTTTAGTGTTTAATACACTTTGGAAACTGGTCAGTTTGAGAGTATTATTTTCATTCAATTCACTTTACAGTTTCTTTTGCATGGAATAAATTCAAGATCCTTTCAAAATACAAATATTTAACAGATTTGTAGGTTCAAATTTTGTCTTTAGATGAACTTTCACAAAACTTTTCCTCCCAAATTCTGGGATCATATATGAATAAAAAATGTTGATGAAACCCAAAGTAGATATGCTATCCTTAGATTGGACTGGCATAGAATCTGAAAATCTTAAAGTGCTTCTAATTAATTCTATATTTAAAAATAATACTGGCAATAAGAAAGTTAAACGAAAAAATAAAATGTAGGTTAACAAATCCTTTTTCAACAACACTATTCATTATTTACATATTATTAGAGATTTGAAGTTTCGGCCTCACGATGATACATAATTCAGTGTTAATTTGCGCATTGTTGCTTCTGATAAGCAAGATCTCCCAGCAGTCTTAAAGTAAATGATTTCCTTACTGACAGTTGAATACATACAAGCAATTTCCATAGCAACATACTTTACCAATGAAAAGCTTAGGTGCAGGAGAAAACTGCAGTTAGAATGAATATTTATGAAGTTTGTAATGGTTTTACATTTAATAGTAGTTGTGAAAAGTTTTATAAAATGGTTATGAAAATGGATTAACTTTAACATTTCACTCTTAAAATTTTCATATAAATATTATTTATTCATCAGAAGTACACTGAAGATAATGTAAACTGTATTTGCTTAATTGGTGGATGGTGACTAGCAGTGGAATCCAGGATGCCCATTTCATCCCATTTGAGACTCGTCAACTGGATGTACCCGCATTTCCCATTGAGTGATGATGTTCCCACCGAGGCTCAAACCCAGTGATCATAGTTTCAAACACTAAAACGTTATTCACTAGGCCACTTGAGCCACGAGAGCCACCTTTTTAGCAAAGGATCATGTTAATTTAATTGAATTTTAGATTTTCCCGTCGATTGATCGGACCGTCCCAAATACGACGAAATGCGCATCCTGGATTACACTGCTAGTCACCATCCGCCAATTAAATTCTAATTAAATACCCAGATATCGTCGAAGCATCTGCACAAGAAGCCGACATGTCAGCGTGAGACCGAGCACTTTGGTCCAATTAATCGACGGAAAAATCTAAAATTCAATTGTATTTGCCTAATTTGATTTTTTATTCCCCACTGATTGGCTATATTGGACCGAAATTTTCGGTCTCTGCTGATATTTCGAATCCTAGTGCAGATGACTCGACGAAATCTGACAATGGACGTTTTATTATTTGGTAGATGGTTACTGACATTGGAATCCATGATGTTCATTTCGTTCGACTAGGGACCCATAAGCTAAATGTATCTGAATTCCTAAAAAGTAATATGTAAATCCACATACATCGTTGGAGCACTCCAACTAGGAGCCCATTTACCGATGGAGTACAAACACTGCGGTCCATTGCAATCAATCTACAGGAAATGCAAAATTAAATTCAACAATTAATAACCAATACCCATTGCACAAGACGTGGAACTCGTGGCCCATGTGATCTAGTGGATAGCGATTTAGTGTTTGAAACGATGGGTGCTTCGTTTGAGTCTCAGTGGGGACACTACCACATCAGAGAGGCCGGTACGTCCAGTTGACGATTCCTAGGCAGGAGGAAGTGTACATTCTGGATTCTACTCCTAGTCACCATCCATTAAATAATAAAATATGAACCGTATATCCTGACACATCACTGCTATCTAAACAAGCCCGAAAGGAAATTCACATAGTAAATTTATATTTAAATGAATGTAAACAATTTAAGGATATAAGTTCTATGGATAGTTGATTGATTTAATTCAATTATCTTGACCCTCAAACCTGTGCATGTCTACTGTAGTATTATTACAATTCACCTCTTTATTTTAAGTATGCTTTTTCTTGAATTTATGTAATTGTGTGAAAATTCCTACTCCGACTGCTCGGTAGGACAAAATCATTTCTTTATTTACATGGCTCTGAGTTTCCCCAAAAAAGATTTTAGTTCGAAATATAGCATGAAAATTATGCTAGGTACTAATAACTTTGAAAAGTGAGTAGAACAAAGCTTTTCTCAGTCGACTGGTATCATGCAACACCCAATATCTTGACAAAAGAAATCTACTGGTATACTTACCATTAAAAACTAACGTATATGTTACTCTGGTGATGTTATCATGTACTAACGACAGTTCGTAAGTCATATTAGAGGGAAAGGACGATAATCGATTATCATAATTGCTAATATTACCTTAGTAGTAACTTGTATCATACAGCATACTTCTAGCGAATAAACCTCTCTTAACTATACTGCCAATCATAAATTTTAGTCGGTTAATTTAATTCTGAAAGTTCAAAATATAAGCTTACTGTGCTTTATTACTTTATTGTACTGATATCATCTAAACGTCTAATTCCATGTGGGTTTTCTATTATTATTAGTATACCCTTGAGTTGCAGTGGAACATAGGGACTCAACAGCACATCTCCATTTCCTCCTGCTCTCTGCAGTCCTCTTTAGCTGGTTCCACGATTATTCATAGGCTTTCATCTCCCTCTCACACGATCTCCTCCATGCCACCCTCAGATGTTCAAGCCGCTGTTTCCCATTTGGAGCGAAAAGAAATTCTGAAAGTCTGCAGCCTTTAGGAAATTCTTTTCTTGGCGCAACAAGTTTCTGACCCACATAGAAGAACTGACTTAACATTGATGTTGAAAATCCAAATCTTGTTCTCCGTGCTTGATGCTGTCGGTTTCCAGACTGGTTTCAGATTAATGAAGGTGTGCCTTGCCTTTCCGATTCTGGTTTTAACATCCTCATTCATCCCACCTGTAGCTGAAACGATTCAGTCCATTGATAGTGATTTCTCCTGTTGGCGTTGGTTGTTTATCGTATCACCACCGTCTTCTCTATGTTCACTTAAAGTTCTGTCTTTGCTGTTCCTTCCGGCAACTTGTTGGTTTTCACCTTTATGTCTTCGAATTTATGTGACATTAGTCGTAAATCGTCCTCGAGGTTCAGATCCTCTAGAGTCTTCCTATCGGTCAAACGTATTCTTGTCGCATAATCCAGTCCATGACAGTCAGGAATATCATTAGTTATAGTAGGTAACCTTGTACTCCTGTCTTCACTCCAGAGAATTCGCTGAGTTTTTCGTTTAGAATCAACTGACGTTGGCATTGTCATATTTCTGCTGATATATCATTTAAGTATAATCATTCAAAATTTATCAGTTAAAGGCTCACATTCAATGAAATTAGTTGAAATTTGTGTATACTTCACAAAATATATAAAATACCGTAACTCAACTTTTTAAATAACTAAATGATTTCATGAAAAACTTTGCTCAGTGTTCTACTTAATATGATATAGTCTTTTTTAAAAGTCTAGAGCAGAATAAAATCGAACAGTGAAGAAGAATGCGAAGAATACATGAGTTAATAAATTGCTAGAGATAAGTTGGAGTTATACCAGAAAACCTCAACTTCTTCATATCATAAGTCAAACGGAAACTTTTTTTGATTTACAACTTGATTCCACACTGTATTTCTGGTACAAGTATGGAATTTTCAGGATGTGATATGGGTAGCCTTAATTTTGCAGGCCGACCATAGATATCAGGTGTGCGTCGGCAGGGGATCGAACCTCGTACCATGTGCATGGTCGGCGAGAGTCCTAACCACTGTGCCACCGACGCACTATTACGGTTTTCTGTCAGAATCATCTCCTGTTATCTTAGTTACACAATGAATACTAACCACTTCAGTACATCTGATTATTTCTTACTATGATTTATATAGTATGTAGAAATCAACAGGGTATGAAACATCCAGCAGAGATTCGAAGTGAAACTGATATTGAGACAAAAGACATTCGATTTACTTCTCATCACAGTGACGTCAATGTTGCAAAAGTCATGCGATTGAATCGGTCCACACATATCTTGTCCGCATATGAAACTAGAATCAACAATATTACATTTAGAGAGATTCAGTTTAGTACCACTTTGATGAGACAATTTTTTCAAAACATTTGTCCCTTTTAAGCTTAGTCAATCACTTAATCGTGGCCGTAATGCTGAGTAGTCCTAATCTTGAACAAAACAGGTGTTTGCTTCCCCTGGATTTTCCATTTCAAGGAGTGGCACAGACTATGGTGACGTCCTCTCTAATAAACTTGATAGGTCATAAAACGCAAAGGAAGATTTTCCACAAAACAACATATCGACATAAAGAAGACTAAGTTTTAAAAAAAATAATGAATTGAAGTGTACTTATATTTCCTTAATTGTTGAAGAATCAACTGATGAAGTTCTAATCTCTCGAAGGATGTTAAATATACATATTTAATCATTAAAAGATGCATAAGTATAGATAGTGATTAATGTGCTTAAATTAACGTTTGTATTCATCTATACTTCAGCTTATTTCATTCTTCTTCAGATCAGATAATCATCGTCAAAAAACGATGATTAATTGTTAAAAGAATTTCTCCTTCTCGTTTATATATATATATATATATATATATATATATATATATATATATATTGCGGAGAGAGGTCAGTTTAATAAATTATCTGTGACCTGAGTATTCAACACATTTAAACAACAGTCATTACTCAGCAACAGACTGTTATAATACTCGCTTTTAGTTGGATGAATTAAAGCAATAGGCCATGTGAATAGGTAACATCAAATAAATACGATAGTGTCAGTTTTAAAAATAATAATTCTGAGAAATTTTCCATTACTTGCTCTTATGGAGCTGAGTACGTTGGCCGTACCATGCGCCAACTTGAAAAACGCGCTCGTGAACACTACCCAGCCTGGTTAGTAAAAGGAGACCAACAGCGTGTATATAATTCAGTGACAGAACATTTAGTCAATTCAGGACAATCAGCGCCTTTCAAAAATCCTTCAAAGTTATATACAAGATTCAATCAAACCTATCAAAGGGAGTGAAATCAAGACATCTGGGCATAGCCAAGGCGCTAGCTATCCAAAAACTCAAACCAACGCTTTGTATCCAAAAGAAATACGTCCAACCCCTGTCCCTGCCATGGCCATCATAAACAGGTAATTTTTTTAGTAATGACCATCCCATCGGCTTTCTTATCTAGACTTCCTGTTTATTCATGTTATGTTTTAAGCTTTTCTCAATCCCTATTTACACTACCAAATTTTCATACCCGAAATTCGTGTTTATTTTGTCATTTTACTATTTCTACATATTTAATCCTTGACTGCATAAACAATTATTCATCACACTAGTTTTTTGTCCAAACATCCTGTCTATTTTTTTATTTCTGCATTTTTAACCCCTAATTGCACAATGTCGATCTTCTTAGTTATATGATGCTACTTTGTTTTATCTGTCCCCCTGTTTATTATCGCATTCTAATTCCTAGCTGTAATTTTTATTAATTTTACCCTTGACCGGAAATTATTCTGGAACTTTCCCATCCATTCGATATAAATACACGAATGTACAGCCTATACGATGACTTCGTCAAAAAGAAAATTTTCTTCTCTGCAATTGTCTTCTTAATAACTCCTATGACCCAATGTGTATATTCCGTGACTTTCATTAATCATAAATATCAGGTGTTGGTTTGGAGGGATTCGAATTGCTACAAGTTTGATCACGAACAGACATCAGTTACAGAACAACTGAAAAACCTTGGAGTACTGTAATTCTGTTTCAACCTAGTTTAGAACTCTTCATCAGTACAAACCCGTCGCCAGACTTCGAACCAAGAACGTCTCAGTTACAGGGCGAGCTCTGAGACCATTCAGTCAATGGGATTCCACCCAACAGTCCATGAATTCTAGCTTCTGTCACTTAGTGATATGTACTTAGCGCGACCATCAAACAGCGCCACAGGCGAGTAACTGCCTGACTATTCGGTAGTTACCTGGGGTTCCTGTCAAAAGTCGTTACCAGAGGGATCTACCAAGTCAGGTAAGAGAATGGTTATTCGCCTGTGACATTGGTTGGCAGTTGCGCTATGCATATCACAGATTGCCAGAAGTTGGAACTCATGCCCTAGGCATTGGACTGGGTGCCAGTAGCTGAGTGGTTTACTTGACTGCCTCGTAACTGGAATTTCTTGGGTTCGGCGCCTGTAGGTGAGGTGCGTACTGATGAAGAGTCCCAGATTGGGGTGAAACAGCTGTACACTGCTTCTTAGTTTTCAATGAAAGATCAAGTGAAACAGATACTGTGATAAAGCATGTTTCGTATACAATCATATGAACCATCCATGTTGATTGTTTGAAAGTGTTAACAAGACTCACTTAAACGCGAAAGTTGTCATGAAGTATGAGTGTTTGATGATTTAAATGTCACTGTTAAGAGACCAAATGAATACATAGTCAGAAGAGTTTTTATTTTAAAAAACAAACATGATCTTGGCAGTGCATCAATCACAACGACCTTCATCTTGTCAGCCATAGAAGTGGGTTAAAGGGAACAAATTATAGAAAAGTTAGCGAGGAGGATTCATTTAATGTCAAAACGTTTTTGTTGCTACATTCTATGGACTGGATGGTTTAACTGCCTAGCTCTCATTATCCTTTACGACAGCTTATTTAACATTGGTGTGAAGTGTGAATGACCTGTTGACCTTCACTACTTTACATACCCCTAATTTTCCCTAGTCTTAAAATAAGCATGTTTTGCAGGCTAAAATAGACTTAAACCAGAATCGACAGCCTAAACTATTGGCCACAGAGACAGACGATTTTGCGTCAGTTTTGTTATTCCACTTCGTGTTAGCTACTTGATGCTGTGCAGACTGTGTGTCAATAGTCTACTCGATTTGACCGCAAATCCCGATTGACTGGAATAAATTCGCTTCTCCCGCCTAGTAAATTGAGTCACTGTGCTTATTTATGTGAAGTATTTATGGATTGTTTTAAATATTATTACTATTATTATTGGTGTCTGTTGAACTTCACTATTTTAGAATGCTAATAGGTTTTCGTGGTGATTTTGAGACTGCTGGACACATCAAGTCTGTTTGCAGTTCAAATACTTATGTTACTCAAAATTCTTATGATTCTCCCAATCTGTCTAGTAAAATGGAGTTAATGTGTCTTTCAACTTTTCAAAATACTCAATCTCCTCCAATGGAAACCTTCACTACAAGTTCAACAACTCAAACGTCAACTGTATCACGTGTTTTTAAAAATGAGGTAGCCGAATTACGATGCGATCTGCCTAAAACACGAAAAAATTTGCTAGAGGTTGAAGAGAGCTTGAAAATTATCAATGAATTGGTTGGTCGTTTACAGGCGAAGAATAAAAATTTGACAGTTAAACTTTCAGCTGCTGAGAATTCCTGTTTAATGAAGGGGAAAGAAATCTGCAGGTTGGTAATTCAAATCGTTAAGCTGGAATCTGAGAATAAGCGAAGTAGTGAAAAGATCGGTAAACTTGAATGTTTTGTTGAGTCAGTGACAGATGTGCAAAAGGATTTAGAACATCAGTGTGAAGTGTTCCGGAAACAAGTGAGTAAAATGGGAGCTGGCTAGTTGTCCACTCGTCAACAGCTGACTGAGACGAGAGAGCAACTGATTAAAAAGGAGGAATTGCTGCATATGCATAGATTGTGTCTGTTGAATTCAGAGCATACAAGTACCCATGAAAATCCTGCAGAACTATTCAAATCTCGAATTCTCAGAAAGCATCTGATGTCCATGACTTCTGATGTACATTATTACAGAGAAAATGACTATAGACCTTCTGTTGGAATCACACTACAAAAATTGGGAAATCGAATGGTGAAGATATTAGACATCGGAGATCATTCAGTACATAACAGACACCTGGACAAAGTGACAATAAATGAAGTAGGTCGCTCCAACTATAATTTTAATCATCCCGCTACTAATCCTGATTTTGTAGATAATTCAGAAATAAGTCCAGATAATACTGATCAAAATAATATCACAGAATCAGTTAGAAGGTCGCAGCTACTTACCAGCAAACCGAGACATTATTATAAATGCGCAAGGAGATATTCGACGTGTGGCGGATGTGGTGATTGACAATTTCTATCTCTGTATTGTTTAAATACTTACTGTTGCTTGTTAATATGTTTCTTATATGAATTGAACAATAATTCCGTCCAATACAAATTCCTAAATTCATCCCTCTCTGTGTTTTGGTTGAATTCCTGTAATTCGGTCGTTGCAAAATACAAATACTACTATTACAAATAATTACAACAGTTTTTTGGTTAATTTTTAAAATGATTTCTGGAGACTTATCATTGTAGTCCACATCTGATCTATTTTATCCGAGACTTGAGGACAAGAAAGAGGAAATATTGAGCATTCACGTGCCGTATTTCGATCTAGGTCAGTTATAAGCCTATTAACCGTAGTGGTCAAAGTGAGTTTGAACCTCAAATGGAGCGTCAGCAAGCTTAAGGTCAAAGGGATATTTTGTAATGAGTTTCTATGTATCAAGCAGTGTTTTCAGTCCATAGCTTCCCATAACTAAACGTCACAACAGTAAAGGGCATAAAAAATAGCTATTTTAAAGATGAACGAAATATTCCCATATTGAGTCATAACCAAAGGCACAAACAGCGAAGAAAATTTTCTTTTAGACGATTCATTTTCATGAGCTGTACAATCGTAATTATAATTAAACACATAAGTTTTTGACCAATCAGATACTGGTAAACTTTGTCCTTGAAAATTCTACTACATAGTGTGAGGTGTAAGAAGGGATGACTAATTGTAAGTTAGAAAGGAGACAGAAGTTGGCATGACCTAATAAGTGTGAGATAATGACTAATCAATAAGCTAGTGTAGAGAGGACAGGAACTAGTGGAAAGGTTATACAGTAGTTTTGTATAACATCTGTGTGAAAAAGCAATGTTATTAACAAACGGTCATAGAGTAGTAATAAAATGTGGATGGTGGGTATAGTAATAATAATAAAGGTATTAAGAACAGTAATAATAATAATAATAGTAATAATAATAATAATAATAATAGTGAACTTACATATTAAAAGAGAGGAGAAAAATTATAGTAAGAAATTTACTCTGGCCATGGTAGGGCTAGAGAATGTATGTATCGTTTTTGTATGCATAGGTCCGGTTTTATGTCACGAATAGCTAATGCCTCAGCTATGTACAGATGTCGTATCCGGAGTCCTTTTGTACGATATTGAGGGACTCTGTGTACCACTGTGAAGCATTCGTGTGGGGGTGCTCGATGTCCGGAGATAACAAGGTGTTCGAGGATTGAGCTGTTGCTATTCTTCTTTTCTCCTCTGGCCAACCAAGCTGGGCAGTGTTCCAGGATACGTTTGTGGACTTGACGTTGCGTACGGCCGATATACTTTGCTCCACACGAGCAAGTGAACTGATAAATACACATTGAAGTGGCCAAAGGCGGTATCTTGTCCTTAACGTTAGACTGGATTAACTGTCTGCAGGAGAATGTTATACGTAGAGTGGCTGTTGGGAATGTCTTCTTCAGACTTTTTGAAAGGCGGTTTCTGAGAATTTCCGCTGCGATGTCACCTTTGAATTCTAGGTTCATGAAGAGAGTCTTCTTAGGAACCGTTGTGATATTTGGCACCGGGGGCTTCTCCTTCATGTTTTCGTCGATGAATCTTGGCGGATACCCATTCTCTAGTAGGGTTTCATGCAATAAATTTAATTCTTTCTCCACCGTGTCTTCCGAGCAGATTTTTCTAATCCTTGAGCACAATGTACGTACCAAGTTTCTCTTTCGGGTCAGTGGAACAAAGCTCTGGAAGTTGATAAACTGTCCAGTCCATGTTGGCTTACGGTATATCGATCTTTGGATCGTACAGTCGTCTCTTCTGGTGAGTAATACATCGAGGAATGGAAATGCGTTGTTCGATTTGCGTTCTAAGGTGAATCTTATTGATGGATGCGCTGCGTTGAAGGTTTTCAGGAGAGAATCTAAATCACATTTTTCATCACAGATTATAAACGTATCATCTACATATCTCTTGTATAAGTGCAGTTGACTTATCGTCGAAAAGAAAATTTTCTTCGCTGTTTGTGCCTTTTCTTATTTTAAAAATGATCGTTTTGCTTAATATTTACATGAACATAATATAAAATGAACTCTCACATATAAAAGACACAAAAAGTAATTGACAAAATATGAAAATATGGCTACTTGAACAAGATGTGACTATTTATCAGTTCACCAGACAATGGATCTTTGACATATACCTAATTCATATACTGACATCCAGATTCAGTCAAGTGTTTCAGGATAGAACTGAGTGGGGATCATTTTTCTTTCTTATAAAGCTATGGGTATATGTGTTCGACGATACTTTTAAATAGCAAATACTGAGCACACTTGACATCAAGCTAACTCATAAACCAACTTCAGAGTCATCCATAGAATACAAGGAAATCTTTCTAACAGAGCACGGATCAAGCTTCTTTAAAACTCAGTAGCAATGACAATTCATAGCTTAAATCCCCAAATTCTGCATACAAAAAAGTTTATTCAGTCACTAAATCTACAGTGGACCAGAATTGTGTTAACACCGGATAAGTAACTTTTGTTTCTTAATTGTGAAAATTAAAACAATTAGTCCCTTTGATAAATTTGAACAAGGCATTAAGAAGACAAATTTCGCGAGATGATATCATTTCGTAGTTTCTTTACAACCGCTTTACAACTAACATGGTTAACAATGATAAAATAAAGTTCATGAAATTTACTCAGTTAAATAAAAACAAAAGTACATACTAATGACCAATCATATTAAGATAGGTCATGCAGTCCAGGGTAGGCGAAGATTGAAGTCTATTGATTTTTGTACACACAGTTTAGGCTGTATGTGATTAATCCAAAGTGCTTCCATCACCTTCAATAACCTTGAATTAGAGTTATGTGAAATAATTGTGAAACAGTCATTAATATTTATTTTGTGACCAGACATTAATAAGTGTTTTGCAATGGATGATGCTGGATTTCTATTAAGATTAATCGCGTTGGGATTTTCGATATGGTTTACTAGCCATTTTGGAATATGTTCTTTTCGACGACATTGGAACATTCTGTTAGTTCTACCTATATAGGTGTCACCGCAGCTGCAGGTGAACTTGTAGATACAGTTTGAAGTAGAGTCCACAGAATTTCGTCCTTTAATCGTAGGAACAGGGATCGAAAATGTTCGGCAAGTGAGAAAAAGAGATGCGGCGTAGAATGTGCGTTTGATGGCTGATCGAAGTCTTTGAGTTGTCAACTGCATAATCTGGTCGCCCTTGAATGGTAGATTAATAAAGATGGCTTTCTTTGGTACAGAAGCTGTCTTTTCGAGATGTGGTTTTTCTTTGCTGTGACAAGTGATAAAGCTCTCCGGATAACCATTAGCTAATAAAACTGAATGTACATGTCGAAGCTCATCCATCAGTGTGTCACTCGTGCATATTTTTCGGGCCCTTGAGAACAAACATTTCACTAGGGAACGTTTATACTGGATAGGAACAAAACTGGTAAAATGAAGATATTGTCCAGTCCATGTTTGTTTACGAAAAATAGAGCGCTGAATCGTTCCATCATTTCTCCTAGTCATAGTAATATCCAGGAAACCAAGTTTGTTATTCGATTCTAGTTCGGAAGTCACTCGAATATTTGGATGAATATGATTAAATAGAGTAATGAAGTTTTCAATAGATTCACTATTATTACCAATAATAAGAGTATCATCTACATAACGTTTATACAGCATAAATCTTATCTTACCTATCTTAATATGATTGGTCATTAGTATGTACTTTTGTTTTTATTTAACTGAGTAAATTTCATGAACTTTATTTTATCATTGTTAACCATGTTAGTTGTAAAGCGGTTGTAAAGAAACTACGAAATGATATCATCTCGCGAAATTTGTCTTCTTAATGCCTTGTTCAAATTTCTTAATTGTGTTATTTTCTCCCACCCACCCCCGTATTTAATTTCTGTCCCTTATTACTACTATTGTTGACTTGAATCTGGTTCAATTTCAGTTGAATCCTATTCACTCCTGTAAATTATATTACGTCATTCAGTTTACTTATTTAATACTACTTCAGTTTCTATTCGATCAACGCTTTCAGTATTAAGCAATTTATTATGTGAAATTTACAAATCTAATGGTACATTTTTGGAAATATTGTTTTTCTTGCCAAAAGTATTTTCCTGTACATCTGCGAACCTACACTTTGCGAATTATATCTCAGTAAGGACTAATTTTTCGATGAATGCCTTTTCTTTTGTATGGCTGCATTTTCGAAATGACATGAGCACTTTTATTAGAATATCTTTATAGATAAGTAAAAGAGTTATAACGAAGATTTCAAACTGAAAAAGACAAGTACTAATAATAAAAAAAAGCAAGTGGACAACAGGATTAATTCGAGTGGGCCTGTAAAAATGGCTATGGGATAAAAATGCGTCCTTTATATAGGCTTGACTTTAAAAGAAATTATCCGATTTGTTGATCTAAGAATAAAATTTGCGCAGTGTGATAGAGTATAATTCCATTATGGGTAAAATTCATTTTGATAAAGTCTCACAGCGTTATACAGTAATGTTTACCGATGACGTTTTGAGCACAATTTATTGTTCATAGTCATGTCAAGGTAGTCATACATCTTTCTAACTTCGTTTACATAATTCCATTATTTTTCATCGCTTGATTTGATTGGTAGAAACATTTTCCATATTTCCGGTATGAGTGATGAGATATTCCTATAGCATATGTTGGCTGTAGACTTGATGAACAAGGATTCATTAATCTCAATACATTTAATCCTACCCCAAAGATATTCTGGAGGTATGTACGTGATAATTTCACAGTGTTAAAAACAGAACAAATCTCTAGCTACATAACATATATGAACCCAAAAATAAGGGGAACAAAATTCAAATTTGAATCGGGAAAGGAGAAAGGAGCCTGGAGTATATAACAATGTGATGGTACACTTTTTGTTAGTTATTGAAATTAGTTCCCTGATGGCGTAGAATGATACATCTAAGTGGAGTGAATACTTACCTTTGATTTTACTTGGTATCCGATCTACCTTCAAAGAGGATTTAGGATGTACATCGGTTCAACTTGTTTGTGGCACCAACCTAACCTTGCCTGGACAGCTAGTCCCTCAGCCGATTCAACGGACGTGAACACTGCTGACTTCACCAACCGATTAACTAGACAAATGCTTCAACTTCAACCAACAGCACCTCGAAAATCTCCCCGACGAGATCCGATCAACAAACATCTGCAAACTTGCAAATTCGTCTTTGTTCGGGTCGACGCCGTCAGAAAAGTAATGCAACACCAATACGAAGGTCCCTTCCAAGTTATTAAACGTTCAGATAAACACCTTACAGTGAACAAGAATGGAAAACGAGAGACTATTTTCATCGATCGAATCAAACCCGCATACACAGACAACGACTTTGAATCTACATCAGCAACTGCACAATCAAATAATCAAACATCCGATTCCACTCCACCGGCACCAAGTCTTATCCTCCCTCCATATCAAACACGTAGTGGTCGGCAAATCAGTAAACCGGCTCGCTCATTTTGTGGACTGATAAAAAAGAAAAATTATTTTTTTTTCTCCTTTAGACATTATTATCATGACTATTAGTATTTCTTCGTATACTTTGATGTCGCTCTTACTATAAAAGATTCCTATCACTACTATTTATTTATTTATATGTACCTCAACTACAAAACAGGTATTGTGTTTTTCAGAATCTATCGTTTTTCAATCCATTTTTTCCTGTTTTCTTTCCCCTCTTTAATTGCTGTGTATATTTTTTTCTTTATACATTAAAAATCTTCGTTCATGGTTTGTGCAAATGAGAAACCAACCTCATTTAATTGACATGACCTTCTATTTCAATTTTTATTGTTGAACTAATTGTATATGCTTTCAGACTTTGCATGATTCAAATACCTTCTCGCGTATATGCATGTTATTATGTATCCTATTTTTATCCTAAAATTGTTATTACTATTATTATTCACTTCACAGTTTTACTTAACATTTTTCGGTAGTCTCTCTGGACGTCAAGGGGGGAGCCGTGTGGAGTACGTAACAATGTGATTGTACACTTTTTGTTAGTTGTAGAAATTAGAGACATTTACAAGATTTTTGTTTAAAACGATTCTTGTTAAAATGTACTTAACTTCCGTTACCATTGGATATACACTTTACTGTTGGGAACTTCGCCTTCTCTCTGGCTGCTACTGCCTACGCGCTTCACTCACACCGTGTTGTATACTTTGGATTTATTGTGGAGTCTATCATCCTCAACTGAAGACAATTCTACAACCGGCACACAACATCTACAGTAGACACGATTCCAACAGTTAAAGTTCCCGTGGATTATATAAATAATTTGTAGCAGAGGACTTAGACTTTATATCCAAGTAATCCTTTTTATTGATATAACTCGTTACTGCATTTTTTTGGTAATATATTGTTATTTAACGTTTCATTGACTTGGATTATTATTCTCATATTTGTAATGTTAATGAACTCTCGTAACATTCCCGTACATGATAATTGTCTATGTTAGATTCTAAGATAAAACGAACAAAATAGTTAAACTGAACACTAGCCTTTATAAAAAGCCAATTAATTCCAGTAGATATTTGGACTTTAATTCATCTCATCCTTTAACTGTTAAGGCAAGCTTTGTTAAGTGTCTGACAAACCAGGCAGTAGCACTAAGTAGTACAAGAAAAGACCTAAATTATGAAATGAAACAGATAGATGAAGAAGCGTTGGTGTTAAATAACTATCCCATAAAATTCATTAGGAAGATCGGAAAAGGCCAAAAGCAAAATAAAAATAGTGGTAATGAAAGCATAAATAAGATATAATATAGGTCATCTACAGTTATATCATATAAGGAGGGGGCATCTGACACCCTACATAGGATTCTTAATAAAGCAGGAATTAGGAAGGCATTCAAACCTGCAAACTCACTCAGGGATAAGTTCTGTAGGTTAAAGGACCCTGTTGACCCAATTAGACAAAATAATATAATTTATAAAATATCCTGCAATGACTGTGGGGTCAAACTAGTAGGTCGGGGGTAGTCAGATTGTCGGAGCATAAGAATTTAGCTAAGGTAAGAATGGTTGACGCCGAGAAGATAAGTAATTTAGAAAAAAGCTCAGCGATTGTATTACTTACATTAACACACAACCACACAATAGGGTGGTAGAGGTTTAAAATTCTAAAAAGTAATCTAGGTAGGTGGAGAGAGAGGTTGATTGCTGAATCCTTGTTCATCAAGTCTACAACCAACATATGCTATAGGAATGAGTCATCACTCATACCGGAAATATGGAAAATACTTCTACCAATCAAATCAAGCGATGGAAAATAATGGAATTATGTAAACGAAGTTAGAAAGATGTATGACTACCTTGACATGACTATGAACAATAAATTTTGCCCGAAATATCATCATTTAATATTACTGTATAACACTGTGAATATACGATTTGTCACTTTTCTGGTAATTTACCACATTTTAAATTATTTCTTTAACATAAATACTTTATTTTATTGCTTCTGGAAGTCAAACTACTTGCAGATTGCGCAGTTTAATTGAAAGCTATTCATAATTCTGTCGCTAAATAACAACCGACCTAGCTCACGATTCTTCGATCAGTCTTACAAGGAGTGTCATCGCCTGAGTACTTTAGTGATATGGTCGTACACTTCACTGAGAAGCCACACGACTTCCACTCTCAGAGGGTATATGACGTTTCTCTCAAAGTTTCAAATATGTAATGCAGTCATGTGTGAGGTTATTAGCAAATCATACCATATGACACCACGTCACAGTATCGTGTTATTGAATATATTGACCACATTATAAATATCATTGACAAACTGTAGTTTAGCATTAAGGATTTATAAATTTATAAAGGTCACCTAATTTATTCACGTAAATTTCACTCTTTTTTCTTTCTACTTTGGTGAAACAAACAGAACCACATAGAAAACAAAAACTTTTCCTGTCTCATTGTACTTAAGACATAAAGAAGGCTGAGAGAAAGAAACTGAAACTAAGAACACAGTAAATAAACAGCTGAATTGTAAGAACGAAGATGATATAAACAATTTTTCATCAATTAAAACGCACATTTCAGTTAACAGTAAATCAGGCAAGTAGGTTTTCACAACGCTGAACTCTTTCAAAGGTTTTATCAACAAAAAAAAATCAAAGTATTTATAAAAGTTATCTATTTTTCTGATATGTTTAAATATAAACAATGTATGATGAAAATGTGTATTTGAGAGGATCGTTTCTTATAAAATGTTAAGTGATTCATGCGAAAAAATACGAATCTTATAAATTAGATTTTTTTTTTAAATCCTTTAAAAATGATACGCCCAGAAGAAAAAGGGAAGTGACAAGTTTTATTTGGCTTTTACATCTAGTCAACACCTAGTAAACAATTTTACTATGAAATAGTTTAAACTAACAAGGCTTATATGTAAGTTCAAGCGCTTTTCAACGAAGGAAAAGCAGTTAATAACCTATTAAGGATAATTTAATCAGATTAGCTTAAACATAGAAGAAAGACTGACTATAAGCGGAAATATCCATAACAAACAAAAATACTTTAGAAATAAAAATGTAACCAATGACTAGTACCCAATATGAGAATAGTCTTCAGAACGAAAAGATACAAAGAAATTCAATGCCTCGATTAAAATGAATGTAAGCTAAATGAATTCAAATGTTTGACAAGAGTGAGTTAGTTCGTAGGCTTCTAGCAATTTAGAAAATAACATAACTGACTACAAAAATGCAAAGCAGTTTAAATTAATTCACATGAAAATAGGTTATTTTTATGCATATATATATATATATATATATATATATATATATATATATAATTAAACTAGTTGTTTAACTGATCTTGCAAAAAATGTATCTAATTTCTTCCGATTGCAAGATTGACCAATATGTTTAGCTAACTACAATCCTCAGGCGAGCCACAGGGCACTTAGCATAAAATGAACAAATAATGATGTAGTTCATAGTCAGTACAATGGCTATTAAACGATTCTATGAGTGATAACGACCTTCGTATCTCAATACGAAGATGTTGTTCCGGGTGATTAATCTGTTAAATGAACCTATAGTCACCAAACACTTTAGTTCGACTCCAGCAACTGTGAGAAGCTCTCATACCGCATAGCATCAGGCTCATGTATTTGTGAAATGATATTAGCAACTAAAGCTTCCGCTATATTACAGCATAAATGAATAATCTGAAGAAGGCGGGGCAAACATAAGACTTGATTACTTGGTCTGAATGTACCATGTGTTGGTTGGCGTATTTCATCGCTTGAATTTTCTTTGCATGACTGAGTCAGGATCACTTTTGTTCGTCTATAAGACATAATTTTATGGTTGACCTAATTGAGGAAACCTTAATTTGATTGTCCCAATGTGAATAAATCACAGATATTTGTAAATACTGTTTCAAAATACGTCCAAATGGAAACAAAACTTTTATTACGTTCGTATTAGCAATCTTATAACATGTGTATTGAATCACTTAATAGCGACCTTAAAATCTCATGTTTGTTTGTTTCATTAATATTATGGATTTACTTAAGAATGTCTGCTCAGAATTATATGTCAACATACACCAACAGTCGGAAATCAAAGTTGTCTCTTGATTCACCACTGTCTGGTGAAAGATGATTTGGTAGCTTTCGAGACTTCAGCAACTGCAAAGTTGCTTTCAGAGACCAGAAAATGAACTAAAGTAATGGGAATCCAATATTCTACATGAAATCCTTCGCATAGACTTAATCATAAATTGCAATGAAAGAAACTTCTTGAAAGTGATGAATACATATTATGAACATTCAGCCTAAAATATGGTAGAGTTTTTAGAATAGACAGTATCAATCTGCAACTATTTGATTATATTCAGCCTGGACAATTTTTTACATATTTTCTCATGCTTGTTGTTTTGAAAATTCATTCTACTATGAATACAATTCCTAATGCTCTCCTTGTAACCAGGAGGTCCTGAGTTCGAACCCCGGTGGGTGCGTACTGATGAAAAGTCCAAAACTAGGACGAAACAGCTGTCCAGTACTCCCACGTTTTCCAATGGTTCTCTAACCAATCTCAACTCATGATGAAATCCTGTAACCAATTCCTAATGCGTTCGCTTCGTTCCCTGATTTTCACGTTATTTAAGTTACAACGGTACAACGATGGGTTAAGATAATCATTGTGTAAAGCTAACATATCACTGCAGTAATGTTTGTACCAATTCCCAAAGAACCATCCCACACCACCACAAGCTACCAATTCTGCTTAAATATTTTTGGGGATATGATTTTAAATAGTACTTCACTTGTAAATTGCTGTGATTGATTATTTTGACTAATGTGCTGTGTAGATGTTCAATTTTGTTTGTTTACTATTCCTTGTAAATCCACAGTGCACATAATTCTGCCCAATATTAATTTCTGATTTATGTCCTCGTCATGTCGTTATTTGATCTGCTGGCATTCGGTAATTGTAGATTACAGTCACAAATAAGTAATACGAACACCCATTGGAAAGAATAGCCAGTGGTTTCTTTTATTATTTTAGGTGCTAATATACATCGCTTTTAGAAGTGATTTATTTCTTTTAAAGTTGTGCTATTCTGTGTTGCACATTCAGATTCACTGTTATTATTATTATTATTATTATTATTATACTTCTCTTGCGTTCCAAGGGGAACATAGGGCTTCAGCAACACATCTCCACTTTATTCTGTTTTCTGACTTGCTCTTCAGTTCGGTCCACAACTGGCCAAACTCTCTAATCTCTTCCTCACACGATCTTCTCGATGTGACCCTCGGACGACCCACTGGTCGTTTCCCATACGGATTTCACTCAAATGCCTGGCGTGCGATGTCATTCGATTGTCTCCTTAACGTATGTCTAATACATCTCCATTTTCTCCTGCATATCTGTTGAATGACAGGTTCTTGGTTGGTTTTTCTCCATAGTTTTTCACTGCTAACTCTTTCTGGCCATTAGATCTTCAATATGGGGCGTAGTATTTGTTGATAAAAGTCTGTAACCTGTTGGAAGTGTTTTTCGTGACGCGCTGACCAAGTTTCTGACCCCTGTAATAGAACCGACTTAACATTTGTTCCGTCTAATATACCATCGTTAAACATTAAAGTTGTACTTCATATACCATCTTACATTTTGTGTTAATTAGACCGTTTTTGCTTCATCTGACTTCCGTTCACTTTTGGTTGAATTTGCATTTTGTTAATTGCGAAAGAGATTTGGGTTCCACTATTGTACTCTTTGTGTTAGGACACCAGATAACCTCATATTTGAAGGTTTGTACCATGTCTGTCTGATACATTTCGTTTAATAGAACAATACTGTTGCAGTTCTTTGACAACTTCGTGCGTTCCGCCTGTAGTTGAAACGATGCTTCCCAGGTAAGTGAAGTAGGCAACCTCTGTTGTGTCTCCCTCGTTGGTGGTGATTGGTGCTGATTATTGTTACTGTTGATTGGTTGGTTATTTTCATCATCTCCGTCTTCTCTGTGTTCACCTGCAGTCCTGTCTTCGCCTTCTGCCAGCCTCTTCAGCCAGTCTGTTGGTTTTCGCCTTCGTCTTCGAGTTTGTGTGACACCAGACATATGTGGTGGACCTTATTCTCTGTTAGCTAATGTATCCTAAATTCAAATAGAAAATAAAATACCAAATCAGTTAAGTTACTGGAAGAATTGTTATGTACTAGTTTTCCCCGTCGCCAAATTGTTATGTACTCGTCGCTAAATTATTATTATGGACTGGTCGAGAAACTAATAGTCCTGACGCGAGAAGGCGGAAATCAGAAGACCACTAGGTTTGCGATGATACTTCTATTGTCCAAACACAAGGAGACGAAAATAAATGGTCTCACACCAAAGTGGTAAGTAAGTAAAGTAGTTCACACAAATTGTGAATGTGAATATATATAAATGTTCCAGACAAAACGTGGGAAAAATCATTAGACAGTCTTAACATGAATGGCTAATTATAATGGAGTGTCGATCCAAATATACATAGCGAATATAGCAGCATGTGAACAACCATATATGGATATATGTCACCAAGCAACGGACTGTCAACAAACACTCATATTATATATAATATAATATAAGGAGAATATACATTGATAAAGGAGACAAGTTCATACAAGTGAAGTGGTCACAGACTAACCGAGCAAACAGAAAGAGAGACCAACATACACACACACACATAAATATATATGTGGATACATATCAAGAATATATTAAATTTTTGTTACTTGGGTATTTGCAAGGTCCAAAATCCACAATTAACTCCAGAGGTACTGCGGGAAGACTGCTCCAATACTAATTCTCCAATGTTTATGTTGCTGGAGGTCGACCAAAGTACGCAAGAAGAAACTACGGTGCTCCTGCGAAAATTTGAGATAGAAGGCAGGTGGTTAGAATTGATCGACGGCAGTTGAGATGGTGGAGAAGATGGAGAGTCGAAGGCAGAACTATATTTTCATTCAAAACCCGAGGTAAAGTACAAAGTACGGAGATTATGATTAGAACAAAGTAATGTACAATATGTTCATTTCTTACAAAGTAGTAAAAATTGGATAAGTTTATTCTTGAGGACTCCACACATATATCATCCACACGCGATATTCTAGAGTCTTCTTATCGGTCGTCCAGCATGTTCCTGTCTGTTTATTCCCAACAATCTGAAGTATCAACCAGTCCACTACAATTAGGAATGTCATTCGTGATAGAAGACAGTAGCTTTGTCTTATTCCTATATCCAATTCGAAAGCCTCTTTGAGTTTTCCATTGTAAATTATGCGACACGTGACGCTGTCATATAGCCAGTTGTTGAATGAGATTGATAAGTCTGGGCATTCACATCACCCATAAGGATTTTGATGTCTCTCCTTGAGATGTTGTCCATTACTGTTTGTAGTTGTCAATAAAATCCTTCTACTCTTGTTCCGAGTTGTTCGTAGCATTGTGCATAGCACTGAATGATTACACCCCTCCTTCCTTTTGAGTTGATTCACAGTGTCATGATCCTGGAGTAGGTCGATTCCCATGATTTCGCCGTCAATCTAGTACATTTTATTGGCGTACGTGATTGAAATCAAATTCAATTCCCTTGATGTGCTTGTGTTACACACTGAGGACAAAATAGAGGCTTTACTGATACCACGAAAAATTTATCCTCTGACTCAAGAAACCTTACACTAATGAAACAATGTCGTCTATCCTGGTGAACACTGAACCGTTTGTTTTTTCCAACTGGTCTCCATAATGGAGAGAAACAAGTAGGCTGGGAAAAGTCACCTCAGACTACCAGTTAAACTTTCATTTAGATCACAGTGAAAAACCCTGAACTTCCCTTTCATTCTTCATCTTCGTTTAACATGAGTATTCATAGAGATAGATGGCTAACCAGCTACAATGCGTGGTAATTTTTCAGGTGTTTCCTATCTGCTTGTAAATGGCCCTAATAAAGAGCTGACCAATGTCTGCATCTTCCCAAAACTCTGTAGAATTTTATCGACCTACTCTACATACATCTTGTTCAACAAGAAATCGGGAGATGTCACTTTCCTGAGTTTGTTATTTAATGATGATGATGATGAAATCCTAAATCCCAGATATCAGACACAGGATGCTTCACTCATTGTTGCACAAAAACTGGCGAAGTTTAAGAATAGCGTCCCAAAACCTTCAACGCTCAAATGACCTTGAACGCATGCTAGTCGCTGGCTAACTGTTCCTGTCATTATCATAGCTGAAATATCAACCCTATTGTAGTAATTTATTGCACTTGTAATATTAGTATTTCGAGATGACCGAGTTACACGAATCCAACCAAAACTCAGAGAGGGCAGCAATCAGGAATTTGTATTTGGCGGAGTTCTTATGCAATTTTTATAAGAAACATATCAACAGTCAACAGTAAGTATTTTAAACAATACAGAGATAGAAGTTGTCAATCACCACACCCGCCACACGTCGAATGTCTCCTTGCGTATTTATAACGATGTCTCGGTTTGCTTGCAAGTAGCTGCGACCTTCTAACTGATTCTGTGATATTATTTTCATCAGTATTATCTGGACCTATTTCTGAATTATCTACAAAATCAGGATTAGTAGCGGAATCAATAATATTATAATTGGAACGACCTACTTCATTTATTGTCACTTTGTCCAGGTGTCCGTTATGAACTGAGTGATCTTTGATGTCTAATATCTTCACCACTCGATTTCCCATTTTTTGTAGTATGATTCCAACAGGAGGTCTGTAGTCATTCCCTTTGTAATAATGTACATTAGAAGTCGTGGACATCAGATGCTTTTTGAGAATTCGAGATTTGAAAAGTTTCGCAGGACTTTCACGGGTACTTGTATGCTCTGCATTCGACAGACGCAGTCTATGCATATGCAGTAATTCCTCAATTTTAATCAGCCGATCTCTCATCTCATTCAGGTCTTTTCGTGTTTTCGACAGTTCACATTGTAACTCGGCTACCTCATTTTTTAAACAGTTGACACTTGAATTGCTGAACTTGTAGTGGAGGTTTTCACTGGATTAGCTTCAGTATTTTGAAAAGTTGAAAGACACATAGACTCCATTTTACTAGACAGCTTGGGAAAATTATAAGAATGTTGAGCAACATAAGCATTCGAACTTCTGCAAACAATTTTGATGTGTCCAACTTTACCACATTTATGACACTTAGCACCCCGTAAACGGCAAGTGCTTCGTAGATGTAACTTTCCACAGGATAAACACGGTTTAATGTTTTTGATCTCTGGCTGCATTCTATTACCTGTGGACGACAATTTGGATTGCTTTCCATGCCCACATGTATTTTCGACTTTAGAAAGCATGACATCAGATGTCAATGGAGTTGAAGATTGAACGATCAATTCTTGGTTGTTTGCTCAAAATCAACTTCCCCGATTTTCGCGGAGGCATCAATACGACAGTCATCGTCTCATCGGTCGCTGTTCAGAAAGAAGAGTGAAACATCGTCAGAAGTAATATAACGATTTATTATTGTAATATTTGTTTTCAGACCTTAGTTCGCTTATTCCTTTTATATGTTGGTGTAACAATACAGAAATATCAAACGGCAGATCGGTGTTTTGGTTTTTGCGTCCGTTATAACTAAGCGTTTCTGAGAAATCTTCAAAGAACAGCGTGGGCCCGAGCGTAGCGAGAGCTGGGCATTAACGGTTTATGAGACGTGACTGACAGTTTCTGACGATAGAAACAGATCTGGCGGATTGAAACAGTTGGTGAAAGTTTGGATAGTCGCCGTTCATCTTTCCTGGTGCCGGTCAAGTCCTCTTTGAACAAGCAATATCTGGAACTTTTTGGAATTGGGTCAAGTTCAACAATGCCTGGGTCAAAGAAGGGACAGAGTGTCTTGGATGCAAACAGGAAAGTAAGTCATGGTGACTTGTCTGTTAATTGTAACGATGTGTCTGATGTTAAGCATGACATGGTTGATGTTACTGTTTCGCCGTTCAGGGATAATAGGAACATCAAACTCCCTAAATTTGAACCACGGTGTTTTGATGGAAACCCGGCTGATTATTTACAATTTGTAAAGGAGTTTGAGATCATGTTGAGTTTTTTTTATTAAATGATGAATTGAAGTTAATGTATTTGATGAGATATTGCACTGGAGATGCTGCAAGAGCTATACAGTGCTGTAAGTTTATGAAGCCAAAGGAGGGCTACGATGAGGCTATGAGCATATTACGTCAAAGGTTTGGAAGACCTTCGATGATTGCAGGGAAATTATTCGAGGCTGTTAAGGGTAATGGTGGTCAATTACAGGATGACTCCCAGGCACTCACTGAGTTTTTAGATAATTTGCTAATTTACAAGAATGGAATGATTTCGATGAATCGAATGAGTGACCTCAACTCGAGTTTTATACTAGAAGTAATAGCAAGACGTCTACCTACTCGACTGCAAAGGAAGTGGGTGAAGATAAGCTCCCGTATGGAGGATGAGGGTATCGAGCCAAAGTTTGATGATATCCTGAAACTGGTAAAAGATAGTGTCAATCAATCTATGAGCAAGTTTTCCAGTCTATTAGATCTCACCCCTAGAATAGAGCAGTCTGAGGGTAAAACGCACTCATTGATGACGAATAAGCCTCAGAGAGGTGGATATCGAGAAGCTCCATGATGTCTAGTAATGCATATAGACCTAGTGAGTGTAACAGGTTTCGTAGTACATCCTCAACAGATAAGTTACAAGATGCAAGACAAACACGGTTTGTTTTACACGTGTGCAAGAGGTGCATACAGAAGTGAACTGTGAACCAGTGAGCAAGTTCAGTGATAAGCTAAATGTAAACTCCAGGCCTGACTCCGAATTGTGTGACGATAACGGTGCGGTGAAGAAGTCTGTAGTTGCAACTGGTAAGCCGTTGTTGAATAGAGTGTCACAGAATAGAGTTACTGCTTCAGAGTGCAGTTCTGACCCTACAAGTTTACAAGGTATACTAGTCAGAGTGAAGTTATAAAACCTTTATTGATTTGTGAGGAGGAACCAAAATTGTCTACTTCTGTTATTAAAGAGTTTGAAAATGATGAAGTTGACGGTAAAGTGAATATTCGTGATAATGATCATGATACTTCACATTTGTCTTTGGTTGATCATTATGAGATGAGGGATATGCCTACTACTGCTAAGTTAAATAAAGGTTCTGTACAACTACAACGTGAAGTAGAATTGAACGCAGATGCAGTTCCAAAGGTGTGCATACTTGTGAGACAGTCAGTGTAATTGATCAGCGTGTAGCCCACCTATCATCAGATGATAGTGCTAAACCCGAACTAGTAGTGAAAGACAGCAGTGGTGGTAATCTTGCAGTTGGACAACTATCTGAGAGCCGAAAAAGAACAGCTTCTGATCCACCACTAAGTTCATCACCTTGTGTCACTCAGTCATCGTTGGTGTTTTCATCCACAATGAAACAGATGCCCATCAACTCAAGTATCTTGTGCAATGACTATGATAGTATTGGTGCGTTTGAAAGGACGAAAGATATTGGTCAGTTTAGTGTGGATAAGCCAAGTGTAAAGGAGAGAGTAATTGTTAAATTGACTTGCACGAATAAAGGCATTTCTAGTTTCAAGTTACTATTTGAATGTTATTATCTTTGGTGTAAATTACTCTGTTTCTATACTTGGTTGATGAGATATGTCGTGTGTTTGTTGGTCATCTATATTCTACGATACAATGACATGGGCGTGTTGCCGTTCAGATTTGAGGATATAGCTGATAGAAGGAAGTTAGCAAATGAACTCTGCGACGATTTTCCAACCTAGGGCGTCAACCTGAGAAGGGTTGTAGGCGTACTGGTGTAAGTCCTACAATTCTTCAAAGGGTAGCGCATCAATGAGCAGTCCAATGTGCTTGGTGTATGATCTTGTACATATGTTCATATTGTATATACTGAATTGATATCATCTGTCATCTAGCTGTTGGTAATTCTGTTTGTGTCCGGACGACTTCCACTTGGATCATCAACCTGAGAAGGAATGTAGGCGTACTGCTGTAAGTCCTACAGTTCTTCAAGGGTAGTTTGTCGTGTCAGAATCCACAACATTTGATGTGTTGATTGTACATATGTTTGTGTTAAATAGTTGTGTGAGTTCCAATTGATGTAATTGTTGGTTAATCTTGTTTGTGTCCGGACATTCCACAACTTACAATCGTCAACCTGTGAAGGGTTGCAGGCGTACTGGTGTAAGTCCTGCAATTCTTCAAAATAATTCCACCAAGACATGATCCGCGAGGTTATTTGTACTGTTTGTGTATACGTGTGGTGTGTCTTCGCAATTTGTGATTTTGGATCAGTTGTGTTTACTCGTTGTTTTCGTGCCTTGTTTTTATTGCATAATTTTGTTAAAATTTTCGTCGTGATTACTTCTGAAGTTGTTTCTTGTCTTCTACATCCGTGAATGAATTGATTGATGTTAGAGACAGCAGATGGGTCGTATACGCCGGGGAGGCTATTGCTGAGAATGAAATGCACACGGAGATAATTGTTAGCTGCGGTCCGACACGCCGGGGAGAAAGAGTGTAAACGACTGAGGCTCGCATGCGTCACCGCTACTAGAACTGAGGCAGAATGAGTGACAAGCGATTTCAGTGGTAATTGGTAGTGAGTAGATAAGAGGATGTGCGTAGAGTATCGTGAGGTGCTGCCATGGTCACGTTGCATTCTGCAAGAGTCATTCTAGCAAGTGGCGATTGTGTTGCAAGATGTCAAGAGGAGGTCTCTGTCTGGAGGCGCAGGTCGTCAGCGATGTGTGAGATTGTGCTGTGGGTATGCTTGTGGTGTGTTGGCTTTTCTGTTTGTTTTCCATTTCAGCTCTGTCCGTGTGACCCAGGTTCTCGCAATGGCATCCAAGTCAACGTGCATTGGTCGTGAAGGAAAAAAGGGTTGGATCCCTTTTTTGCCGGGAGTGTCAATGGAGTTGAAGATTGAACGATCAATTCTTGGTTGTTTGCTCAAAATCAACTTCCCCGATTTTCGCGGAGGCATCAATACGACAGTCATCGTCTCATCGGTCGCTGTTCAGAAAGAAGAGTGAAACATCGTCAGAAGTAATATAACGATTTATTATTGTAATATTTGTTTTCAGACCTTAGTTCGCTTATTCCTTTTATATGTTGGTGTAACAATAAACAAATCTAAAGCGGCAGATCAGTGTTTTGGTTTTTGCGTCCGTTATAACTAAGCGTTTCTGAGAAATCTTCGAAGAACAGCGTGGGCCCGAGCGTAGCGAGAGCTGGGCATTAACGGTTTATGAGACGTGATTGACATCAGATATTGACGTAGTGAAAGCAGAGTATTCATTATTGACATCTTCATATGTAATACATACATCTTTAGCAGTTTGAAACGTACAAGAAGGAATCTGAATTAACTCTTTCTCTAACTTAGGAATATTGATCCCAGCAATTAGACGATCACGTAGTTGAGTATGAAGCTGATCTCCAAATTTGCACTTTGAGGCTTGAATTTGAAGTTGAAGAATGAAGTCTCTAATCTTCTGGTTGGGAGAACGTACCAGTTTGTTGAAGTGAGCCCTCTCTCTCGTCTCAAATGTAGTCATATGAAAGTGATTTGTCAGAAGCTCACGGATCTTGTCATATGACATAGAAATAGGTTGATCTGGAAACGCCAGATTCTTCACCAGGCTATATGCATCAAGCCCAATAGCAGTGATGAAATGAGCAGGTATTTTGTTATCCCGAACATTCTTGGAAATGCACCACGCATCAAAGCATTCCAAATAATCAGCAATCTCCCGCGAAGACCCATTAATGGGGAATTTTCCCAGGTTACTTAGCTCCATCGCGACGCCAATTTGTAGTAATTTATTGCACTTGTAATATTAGTATTTCGAGATGACCGAGTTACACGAATCCAACCAAAACTCAGAGAGGGCAGCAATCAGGAATTTGTATTTGGCGGAATTCTTATGCAATTTTTATAAGAAACATATCAACAGTCAACAGTAAGTATTTTAAACAATACAGAGATAGAAGTTGTCAATCACCACACCTATTCATCAAATAAGGAGCAAGTTTCACCCAGGTAACACTTTTATTACTGTTTGGACAATGTGTTAACATCTCGTTAGGGTAAGGATGGGGGTTAAGGCGAGTATTGTGGTTAGGGTTAGGGTTACGGACATTGTGTGCGTCGGTGGCACAATGGTTAGGGTTAGGGTTACGGTTTAGGGTTAGGGTTTAGGGTTATGGTTAGGGTTAGGGTTATGGTTAGGGTTTAGGGTTAGGGTAGCGATTAGAAATAGATTTTTCGTTTATTTCAAGTTCTTTTGTTATCCTTATTTCCCTTGTATGCAGTCATCAATGCTCTTACTGGAACCATAGTAACTAAACCGAGGGCTGAGGGGAGGACTACACAGCAAGAGAAGAGAGATGAACCATTCCCAAAACAGCACACCTTCAGTCTCTTTGGTGAATACATCTACAGAAACTAGTCCAAATTAGCAACTGATACTCTTCATCGCAACTGGAACGTATTTTTAAGTCATATCAGAGAAATATAATCCGTTTAATGTTTTTTTCATGCATTTTTGTGTAAATATACGTTAAATTTTGTGCAAAATTCCTCCTATTTTCTGATTGGTCGGCTCAAGGTCATTGTGCGTTCGCATCTCTTGGGACTCCATTCTTAAACTTTGCCCAAAAACTCATTACTTAGGCTTATCCTCTTGTAGGGGTAAACATTTCTACAAAATTATTAACATACAGCATCCACCACTCTACAGTTGCCTTCATTGCTTAGATCGACAATTTGAGCGGGAGTTTCGCGGTCAAGCATCCACACCATTTGTCACGCTGTTGTGTCACGTTCAGTTGTTCTTCCACAAATCCTGGCTAGCTAAAAGATCACCACCTCACTTCGAAATGTATGTCTTATTTTGCACGATCAGTTTGGCGCTTTGATTTACCTTTGGTCTAAGCAGAGCAAATCTTACTGGAGTTGGAGGATAAAAAGTTTTGGGATTACGGAGTGCCTTGCTCAGACGTCACATTTTCAAGTGCCTCCTCAACGTCTGCTGAATGACATATTATCCACAACAAATACAGAACTTCTATATATTACGATATGGCCCGGAATAACTAACCCAAGTGGTTCGTTGGATTCCCCACTGAACACGAAACCTAATACCATTTGTGGCCAAAGACCCTGAGGCCGAAATACAAAATAGTTCCATGTCAAACAGGCCCTCATAAAAGCGTGGAATATTTGGATACCAATAGTTTGGCAGAAGACTTTCTAGGAGACTTTTCATGTCTAAGTTGTCGCAGTGTAAAATGCGCTTGTGATGCTGCAAGCAAATCTCCATAGGTGACTAGGCTATAGAGACCGACATAAGACTGGAAAAATACCAACGGCTTGTGGCGGAAGTATTCTTCGTCTTTGCGTGGTCTTCCAGTGTTTACTTGAGGGCTGCAAAGTCATGAAACCCAGTTAATCAACTATTTGGGTCCTTGCAGAGTGTAGAATTGCACTTGAACCTCCACCTCGATTTTATAGGCTTTGAAAAGGTCCACAGAAGTGTTTACATGAAGTCGTTTACAAATCATTTTGACGCTTTCATTCAGAAAGTGTGTGATGATTTCACATGTCGGATGACACACAGTTCACTGATTGATAATTAAGATATGGGTAGCGAAAAACTAACTACTTTCTTTAATAATATTCCTGACTGTGGTCACTACGACCACGTCACAAGCTGTGGGTGATGAGATGACGGGCGTAAGTTGAACGAATGAGAAGACCCTGCAAGATATGGATTCAGCAGGCGATTTATTTCTGTTACAAAAACCAGAAAATCCGCAGGTGAAAACGACCTGGTTGGAAAAAGAGGTCGATTACGAAGACAGGACTTCAGGTACATACACATAACGCAGAGGTGGTAAAGACACCTGACCAATAAGAGCAACAACCACCATTTACAATCGACAGGAGAAATATAAGGGGAATCTTCTTCATTTATCCAGGCAACATCGTTTCAACTACGTCCCGCACGCATGAGGATATCACAGGCAGGATCGTTAAAGTACGATAACCCTCATTACCTTAGGCATAATACCCACCTGGTAATGAAAGTATACGTACAACTGTGCAGCTAGGTTAATGATTTCGCTGGCAAGAGACTTCCTGTTGAACTATCTGTTCTTATTTCCAAGACTTTCACTACTCTAAAATCCATTTCACTTTGAATGAACAACAAAATCCGGTTCTTCACAACTAGCGTCAGATCGAGAAAGGCAACAAGCTGAAAACTTTCATTAATATCTATCGTTACCCTCCCCTTACTGAAGTTCAGATGGCTGGGAAGAAATGACAAGTGACAAGGAATAGTGACAATAAACCAATCAACAGCCTGTTGACTTGCGAAAATAGAGGTGGAATGGGTATGCGTTGAAGATACTATTGGGTGACATCATACGCAAAACCCTGGCCAAATAGGTGAAATGGTGTCACTGAGGCTCCGTGTGCCACTGACAAACCAGTAAAAATAACAGTGACGCACACGACTGCCTCATCGCAAGTTAACTAAAGGAACCCCACCGCAGCACTTGGACTGGAATTAGAAAGAAAACTTTGAAGCACTGGCAAGGGAGACTATTCTTCATAATGCCTATACGGATATCCCTCATCCCTCTGAACCTAGACGGTACCTAAGTAATGTCTTTGATACGTTGACCGACTGTCCCACCATGGATTTAAGATACCGCCAGGCTCATCACAGATCGGCTTTATTGACTAGGCATAAATAAGGAGGTAACTCAGATTTCCAAAACCCTAAGTAGTCGGATGTAGGGAATTAAAGAAGTTTTCTAAAATAATTCAGTCTCAGCCATTTAGCCCTCAACAGTTTATCTCTGCCGATTGAAACACATTGTGTTCTATGAGGTTTTCAAGGACAACATCCTAGCTCTGCTTTAAGGTGTGATCTCTTCATACTACTGATGAGAATGACATTCTTAAACAGCCAAAAGGATCACATTTTTCCTTCGCTCTCTAGGCCAGTGTTAAGAACAGCGTGACGGCTGGGTTAGGCAGGCCACGCTGAAGAGTCGGCGGGTAGTCTAACTAGAGTTCGGGTCTAACAGGATAGATGGCCACGCAGCAATCGTGGGCATCAAGTCTAGTCGAAACCAACAGGAAGTGAACTTTAATTCATCCAAGCAGCCTTAATAACTGGTTTCCTAAGAGGAACAAAAACCTACTTATACAATTCGTAATTCATATGCCGTTCCTAACAGAGTCCGACTGGACGGCTCTCAGAAACCCATGCATTTTATTATCATTACACTGTACGTCAAATGTCGGATACTTCATAGAACCCCCCCATCAAGGATGGCAAGAAGCAAGAAAAATTCCATTCCTAACGTTAAATTTCACGAATGCAGTGTGGGAATAGACCATTCAGAAATAGCAGCGCAGTGGGCACCAGCGCAATAGTTCCGCATGACTTATATGACAGCTTACCTGGCACTACTTGCAGACTTAAAGAACACACAGGGGGAAACCACGTGACACAGTGAGCTGTCATGACAAGTATTCATTAAAAATTATTTAAATACAGCTTTCATCAACATCCAGAATTGATCAGTGACCTGTCTGAGCTGAATGGGGGTTGTTCGTGCATCATCCCCAGTTAGTTGGGCGCACACCTCTATCCAAAAGTACTGATACCGAAACATACTTCGTATATTAAACAATCCTGCTAACTCCTCTTTCCTTAAATAAGTACATTTGCGGCATGGAAGTTTTCTAAAGTATACTATTATATCAGTGTATCCTACGTGTTCATTGACAATCACCATAATTCACAAATCTCAGAAGTAATGTCACTCCGGATATGGCGTGTGAAATATTCAAAACAGAGAAGCTGGTCAGGTGAATCTTCCCATGAAGTAATAAATATCGCAATAAACTCACTCAGAGATGTTGTGAGGGGATAATACAAAAACCAAACTCTAAGATAATAAGCTTGCTTACTTTTCTATCATTTCAGTAGCTAGACCTTTCAGTTTTTGTATTGCCGGATAAGATGTAGTATTTGAGACTTGTTGTGCAGGAATATTCTGATAAGTCTATAGTGGCATGCTTTTTGAAAAACATGCATCACTGTCCTGTTGTCAGAATGCTCCCTGTCCACCTGGAGGCTCAAGGTTCGACTTACCATAGCTGCACTTCTTATCATCACCCAGTTTACTAGGTGGTAACTATCTGTGAAAAGGGGAAGGCTAAGCGTAAAGCTAACTGCTTAACTCTGATATAAGAGACAACACAAGTACTGCCACTTCAACGCTTGCAGCTATACGTTCCACTATGATGCTAAACGAATGAGAAATGTAACCTACTGATCCTGCATTTAGCGACGACAATACATGGAATGAGAAGACAAGAAGTAATACGTAGTGGAGAGGAAGTGATTTGGGAGATTACAAATTCGGTCTATATAAAGGTAGCATGTCATGTTATAAATAGCTTATTAAATGCTCCGAATGTTTTGAGTTTCAAAAGAAGGAATGTGGAACAGCAGTAGGCAAAAAGGCTGTACATTACCTTGAAGAAACAACAAATTCTATTCCGGAATCTACCTTACCCAACTATTACCCAGGCTTAGCTACACTGTAGTTTGTTGGTGAGTGCAGCACCACGGTTAATTTAGATTCCGATTCCGATTTAGATTTGTTGGTTGAGGATAGAAGGCTTAGAGCCTATACGAATCCTTTTCCAGTAAATTTCTTTGGTTGTCCAAACCCTTCTTGAGTGAATCAGTTGGGGTTGCAGACACCACTTTTTCTGGAAGTCGGTTCCAAGAGTTTATAACTCGATGTGAGAACCAGTACTCAACAGCAATATGATTTCTTCTTGGCTTTTGAACTCTCCTGCTATGTACTCTAAGGTGTTCCGACCTGGTGACGAGAAGGAAAGGGAGAATAGGTCAGGTCCGTAGTCATTATTTAAAATTTTAAACATTGTGATGAAATCTCCTCTCTGCCTACGGCATGACAGGAAGAAGAGATTTAAACTGTCTAGTCTTTCCTCGTATTATAAGTTAGTCACAGCGAGAACCATACGTGTTGCCCTTTCGAGAATATGAGTTCCCCTTAAGACAAGGACTGGCTGCCTGGATACAGTTTTCCAGTCTTGACCTCACCAGGGATTTACATAAGCTGGTGAACATATCTCTGGTGATTCTAGTAAAGACTCTGAGAATCGCTCGTAAGGACCTGAAACTACGTGCAGCCACTGCGCGATAGTGTGCTGTAGTTTTTAAATTGTGGCTAACTATGACACCTAAGTTCAAGTGAGTCTGAAATGATGTAAGTATTGTTCCCGCTAGTTCGTAGGAGCTTGCGCTTGCTTTTCCGATGCGCATGGTTGCACATTTTGCCACACTGATCGGGAGCATCCATTCTGTGGACCACTCTGACAATTTGTTGAGGTCCTCTTGCAACGCATCACTGTTGCCCTTCAGCTCTCTTTAAATTTTTAAGTCATCTGCGAGTAGGACCATAGGGGAGGGCTGGACTTATTTATCACGTACTGTTGAAGTTCCGCTTGGAAATTATTTTGGCGAATAATTTTTAATAAAATTGTGTTATATGTTATCTAGATTGAGGGAAATTCCCATTTTTTGGCTAGTTATGTTGGTGTCCGCGTCATGTGATCTGACTGCGACACACTTTTAGCATCTGGGTTGCAATGATTAGTGTTTCAGGCGGACTGTATCAAAATAAAGGTGTAATGAGGAATATAGGATAGTTAGAGGGTAATGCCATTTACACAAATCGTTTACTCCATGTAGAAGCTGCTCCTTTCGGCATAGTATCATCCAAAGAAGACTTCGAAGTCTTGATTTTTTAGATTTACAGCTTGATTCCACACTGTATTTTTGGTACAAGTATGGAATTTTCAGCATGGATATCGGTAGCCCAAATTTCGCAGGATATCAATACAGCCTATTTTCGTGTGAAGAACAGTCTTTCTTGACAAAATAATTTTCTTAGTACGTGGAAATCACCTGCAAATGCTATCAGAATCGTTTGTGGGAACCTAAGTTATCATTTAGATGTGCTTTTCACTCTATCTGTGGTTGGACAGGAATTATGGTAAGTTGAAAGGTTATCTCTAAGTGGATTTCATGTATTGGCACTGATTGGTGCAGTGTGCTATGGGTTATGTGAATTAAATGTACAAAAATATCTCAACTTTAATAATATTGTGCCATTGTCTACTAAGCTGACTGATAGGATAACAAACGAAGGTGGTTGTCACGATTATTGCGAGTACAGTGCAGTGGAAAAGGCAATTACTCGTTTGAGTTTCCTTGTTGTTCCAATTAATGATTATACGCATGAGTCGCGATGATTATGAGAACTGAATCTATTCAGCTTTATTATCATTATTATGAATCTATTGTCTGTTTTACAATTTCCACTGACTGTATACTTAATGCTGCAATATTTTTGACCACCAGTAGTGGAGATGAATTTCTCCTGAGATTTCCATTTAGACAAAGCAGTACAGATGCGCTGTGACGATTGAATTTTCTAGTTTGCATTATATGACATTATTATCCTCATCAATACAACAGGTCTGTGTACTTTACAATAGTTTAAGTGTTTTTCTATGTCGTTAACACTGCGCATAGCTGTTTGGAGTTCAGGCATGTTCAGCTTATATTAGATGCCTATAGTCTCCTAAATGTGAAAACGTGATTTCTGTAGGATTCACAAAACCTTGTGGACTAGACGTTACTGAGATTGTGGATTGATTTAAAAGTTATACATTTGCAATACTTCATTTCATGTAAAAGTATTTAGCGTGAAGTTGATCTGCAAGTAAGCTTGATGAGAGAATGACGCCTCAATAGTATGGATGTTCCGGAGATTGTCTTGAAATTTGCGTATAATCCTCAAATACAGGAAAACATATGATGTCTATTTATGCATACAGCGTCAACATAAATATCACCTGTAGACTACAGATACATTTATCTGCATGAGATATTACTTAGTGTTAACAGAATCAGTGTATTCATAGTATATGCTAATATGTAGAATTATCTCTTGTTAACTTCATGTTATGCTAGTTCTTACATGTACTTTATTTTTTCCAGGTATACGGAGGTTGTCGAATATGAAATCAGCGGAAATATCATTCGGTCAAACTAACGTTAATACCCTTCATCAGGATTTTCCTTTGTAAATTAACCAAATGTTTAATACACTCTTGATTTGTAATTCCTCTGGACTTTTCCAATTGGTTGCTATACTATGTGCTTTTGTAATAAGTGAATTAGGAATAATAAACGCTAAGCTTAGTTAGTGGGATGGAGATTTACTGTAGTATTACGAGACTGTTACTTTAGTCATTAATAGGATTTCGTGTCTGTTTCTACACAATAGTACATCGTAAAAGCTAAGTGGGATTTAGCAAGTTGAATGATAATTATGTACTGTTCAATGCACTAAAGTCTCCTTATCTAGACAGTTGCAAGTCTGTATACTGTTAAACGCCAAGTATGTGGTACAAGTAAATGTAGTAACTTAGGCTTGATAGCTGCTTCACTAATCTGTTAATATGCAGTGACATCATCAGATAGACTGTTCACTTGACAATGAGCTAAGAAACAGTTTTTATTTATTTCTAATATGCTGTTGAATCATAGGATGTTATCTAATATCCATCATTTCTATGATCAACAACTGCGGTATTTCCATATCTACTTTATAGATATTGAATAACCTACACCTGTATGCAACTAATTACCTCCAGTATTCCCTATTCATTCGATGTGTGCACACTAAACAAGTCTTTCATAAATTCTTCCAAAAATGCCAAACTCTCTAGTGTTACAAGTGTTAATAAGACCTGCTTCCTTTGTTTCGAATCAAATAACGTATATACGAACTAAGGAAAAGTTACTCTTACTTAATCTCCAACCTTCACTTGGAGCCTTTAACGATCCCAAAAAGTTCTCCTATAAACACAGTAGACGTACTTTAGATGCAGCTGCAGTCTTGCTTCACAACATTTCATCCAGTATAGACAATGGGGCTAAATTGGCTGCATCTTCCTAGATTGCACATCTGCTTTCGACTCAGTACCTAGAGATATTCTGTTAAATAAGCCTGCTGAAACCCAAACTGAGTGTTGGATTGTTAGACGGCTTCATTGTTATTTATCAGGGAGAAAGCAGTAAGCTGTAGGTCAGGGGGAAGTCGTCCATTACCAACTGTATTTTTGTTTGATGAATTTATTGTACGAATGCATACGAAAAGAACTTTTTCAAGCACGCGGACGATCTATCTATTTCAATGTCTGTTAACTGCCAGCTACACTGTACTAAGATGAACAGCTCTCTATTAGGAGTGAGAACATGCTGTCAATGGAGTTGAAGATTGAACGATCAATTCTTGGTTGTTTGCTCAAAATCAACTTCCCCGATTTTCGCGGAGGCATCAATACGACAGTCATCGTCTCATCGGTCGCTGTTCAGAAAGAAGAGTAAAATATCGTCAGAAGTAACAATGATTTATTATTGTAATATTAGTTTTCAGACCTTAGTTGCTTAGTTCGTTTATTCCTTTTATATGTTGGTGTAACAATACAGAAATATCAAACGGCAGATCGGTGTTTTGGTTTTTGCGTCCGTTATAACTAAGCGTTTCTGAGAAATCTTCAAAGAACAGCGTGGGCCCGAGCGTAGCGAGAGCTGGGCATTAACGGTTTATGAGACGCGACTGACAGTTTCTGACGATAGAAACAGATCTGGCGGATTGAAACAGTTGGTGAAAGTTTGGATAGTCGCCGTTCATCTTTCCTCGTGCCGGTCAAGTCCTCTTTGAACAAGCAATATCTGGAACTTTTTTGGAATTGGGTCAAGTTCAACAATGCCTGGGTCAAAGAAGGGACAGAGTGTCTTGGATGCAAACAGGAAAGTAAGTCATGGTGACTTGTCTGTTAATTGTAACGATGTGTCTGATGTTAAGTATGACATGGTTGATGTTGCTGTTTCGCCGTTCAGGGATAATAGGAACATCAAACTCCCTAAATTTGAACCACGATGTTTTGTTGGAAACCCGGCTGATTATTTACAATTTGTAAAGGAGTTTGAGATCATGTTGAGTCTTATTTTATTAAATGATGAATTGAAGTTAATGTATTTGATGAGATATTGCACTGGAGATGCTGCAAGAGCTATACAGTGCTGTAAGTTTATGAAGCCAAAAGAGGGCTACGATGAGGCTATGAGCATATTACGTCAAAGGTTTGGAAGACCTTCGATGATTGCAGGGAAATTATTCGAGGCTGTTAAGGGTAATGGTGGTCAATTACAGGATGACTCCCAGGCACTCACTGAGTTTTTAGATAATTTGCTAATTTACAAGAATGGAATTATTTCGATGAATCGCACGAGTGACCTCAACTCGAGTTTTATCCTAGTGTGGTGAGAGCAAGCTGCTAGCCGATTGGTTGACACTAATCTACGTTAATGTCTAGGTCACTAATATGGGCCGTGAGAAAATATGAACAAGGCTGTTTCAACAACCAATCACAGCAAACTTAAATGTGGACAAATATGATTCGCAGATAGATGGCTCTACTTTCCGAGAAATATCGAAAACAACCAATCATAAGACTGTGTTTGTCTGCTTAACTTCCGAGAAACAACCAATCAGAAGACTGCCTTTTTCTGCTTGCATAAGCCTTATTAATGACATAAAATATATATAAATACGTGTTGATTTTCGTAATAAAACGATCTGTTGCCAGCCCTTGTCTTCTGTTGTTACATTTGGTGTCGCTGCCTCCAAAAAATGAAGATCCCGTGGCCAGCTGCGTTTGAAGAAGGAGACATACGGAGCTTCTTACGTGACTTCGAGGCCGTTGCTGAGCTGGTGGGTGTCAAGGAGCAGGCGGCGAAGGCAGTTGTCCTGGGGACGCTGTTGAGAGGCCGAGCGAAGGCTGCATATGACAGCGTAGACAGGTCAAATGGCACAGCGTCTTGGAAGAAATTGGTTGAACGACTAGTGTCCGAGTTTGACAGCGAAACAGACAGACAGCTAGCAATGCAGCAGTTCCGGTCAATGAAGCTTGGACCTGATGGAGACCCGCTAGTGTTGGCGGTGAAACTGACTAATCTACTTCGACGCGCGCTTCCCACTTTAGATGAAGAATCAGAAGCGCAGTTACTGTCTTCCCAATTCATCGAGAGTGTCCCAGACCACATTTCTCAGCGATTAAAACTGGTTAACGCAACGCAGCCGATGGATATTAGTGAGCTGGCGAAGGTGACCAGACAGCTGCTGAGCACAACGGTAGCCGCTATAGACCAACCAAAACCAAACGAATATGAGCAGAAAATTGAAGCATTGCAGCGGGAAGTGGCGGCGTTAAAGTTGGCTGATAGAAAAGACCGGTGTTTTGAATGCGGTAAGCCGGGACACTGGAGAAGATACTGCCCAGAAAGGCGAAAAAGAAAAAATTTCAGACGGTATAATGCTTGTTCTTTCTTTCGTATGAACCTAGATTTAGTGGGGGCTATTGAGAAAGAGGCTCTGTATTCGAAGTTGCGAGTGAATGATCGAGAAGTAGTATGTTTGATAGATACAGGGGCGGCCGTGTCGTTAATAGATAAGAATTTATGTAAGAGTGTTAGTCCGTGTTCATTGACAGTACAAACAGTAGGCGGGTATGTGTTGCGTATCACGGGTAGATCGAACTGTACGGTCGTTGTTGGTGGCTGCGAGGTGACGTTTCCTTTCATTGTTGTACCCGAACTACAGCGAACGATATTAGGAGCGGATTTTCTGCGTGAGATTGGTGCAATAATCGACACGCAAGCGAACGTGGTGATCACGAAATACGGGCATATCAACATGTATGAGACCAGCGAGATAGCAGCGATTAAGCTGTCGACGGTACACAATGTGACAGAGTTAATTAATAAATACGATCATCTGTTCACTGGAGATGGGGACCCATACGGTTATTGCGATAAGGTGAATCATGAAATTCCGTTAAGTGATCCGAAAGTAAGGTCATTTTTAACGCGAAGAGTTCCATGTCATCTGGAAGGCGAAGTGGAGCGACAAGTGCAAGAGATGTTAAAAGATGATATTATTGAGGAAGCTGATAGCCCGTACAACTCTCCAGTGCTGTTAGTAAAAAAAGCGAATGGGAAGTATAGATTCTGTGTTGATTTTCGACAGTTAAACAGTATGACAGAGTTAAGACCGTGTGCCATGCCAACAGTGGTAGAAACTTTAGATCGCCTACAAGGTGCGAATGTGTTTTCGGTTCTCGATCTTCGCTCAGGATACTGGCAGATACCGATAAAACAAGGTGATAGAGATAAGACGGCTTTCATCGTGGGTCAGACACAATATCGATTTAAACGCATGCCGTTTGGACTAGCAGGTGCACCGTTTACGTTCAGACGACTGATGAAGCTATTACTTAGAACTTGAAAAACGTGGAGGTTTATGGTGATGATCTCGTCATATACAGTCAAAACGAAAACGATCACGTCAACCATGTAGAAGCCGTGCTGCGACGCATCGAAGAGTTTGGACTACGCGTCAACAAAACCAAGTCTCAGATAGCCAAAAAGAATGTTACTCTGTTGGGACATAAAGTGGGAAATGGTGAGATTAAACCACTGCCGGAGAAAATTTTGACGATTAAAACGATTCCAGCCCCGAATTCAAAGAGAAAACTGAGACAATTCTTGGGTAGAGCAGCGTTTTATAGTCGCTTCGTGAAGAACTTCAATGAGATAGCAGCCCCTCTATACAGGCTACTAGGTGAGCCAAAGTTTGTTTGGTCGGAAGAATCGCAGAGGACATTCGACAGAATTAAACAGCTGCTCGACCACCAACAAATGACGCTAAAACTACCTGTGCCAGGAAGACAGTTCACAGTGTGCACAGATGCCAGTGACTACGCTATAGGTGCGGTCCTAAGACAGGACGAGGGAATCGTTGAGTATGCCAGTAGGGTTTTGACCCTCACAGAGAGAAAGTATTCAACGATAGAGAAAGAATGTTTAGCAATGGTATGGGCAGTCGACAAATGGAGACCTTATTTACTCGGCCGGCGGTTCCACATCGAAACTGATCATAAGCCGCTACAATTTTTGAAGACAGCGAGAGACCCACGGGGGAAGTTGTCACGGTGGATGTTGCGTCTTCAGGAGTACGATTTTACGATCTCACACGTTCCTGGAAGTGAAAATGTCTTGGCAGATTTGTTATCGAGACCAGAAGATGAGTCTGAGTTGCCCGAGGTCGCTTACGGAGTGCATGCAGTAGAACAAGACCCACTAAGACTTGCACGTAGGCAGAGGTTGGACGATACGCTGAATACAGTAATACAGGTGATCACCAACGGAATAGAAGTGGATCAAACTACGGCGAGTAAGGAGCTAACCACACTACTCAGACAGAGGGATCGACTCAGAGTGAATGCCTACGGGACTCTGACCTGGCGAGAGAACGACGGAAGCTGGCTGGCTGTCATACCTCAATCGTCGCGCCACGACATGATAGAAGAATGTCACCAGCTAGCGCATACAGGCGTGGCCAGAACGACCGACCTCCTAAGACAAAGTATGTACTGGCCAGGTATGAGAGAAGACGTAGCAAGATACGTACTTGGATGTCCACGGTGCCAGCTGATGAAAGGTGACCGGTATATACGACCACCACTTCAGTCGATTCCAGTTACCGCGATAGGTGACTTGTGGTCCGTAGATGTCATGGGTCCATTTCCTCAGACATCCAATGGTAATCAGTACCTCTTGGTGATGACGGAACACGCGACACGATGGGTAGACGCCGTAGCAATCCCAGACCAACGTGCAAGAACCGTGACAGATGCAGTAGTTAGACACATTGTTGCAGACCACGGCGTACCGAAGACAATACTGACAGACCAAGGTCCCTGTTTCGAGAGTGAAGAGTTTACTTCCCGTTTGCAACAGCTGGGCATCAAGAGGATCAGAACGACCCCATACCATCCACAAACGAATGGCCTAACGGAGAGAAACAACCGTACACTGAAGGAGTGGCTGGCCTCGAAGGGCGGGAACTGGGAAACGGAGCTTCCACTGATTTTACTAACACATCGGGCTACCACTCAGGAAACAACGAAGAAGTCACCCTTCCAACTGATGTATGGTAGAAAACCACGATTACCGGTACACAATGAGACCTGGCCCATGCACCAAAAGTGGAGTACGACGAAATTAAAAGCAGAGAGGAAAGAGGCAGTCAAGAATGTAATACGGAAGCAGCGCAGTGATGTCACGAAGTCTCAGATGAAAGAAAGGACGCAGTGCATTACCTTTGCAGTCGGGGACCAAGTGAAGTGTAGAGACAGGAGATATACAGTTGGAGGCGGGCTAGGTTCACGGAAACTCCTTCCAAAGTGGGAAGGACCATACACAATCACAAAAAGACGGGGTCAAGTATATACCATCCGAAGAGGTGATAAACAGAAACGAGTTAACGCCAGTCAGCTCCAAAGATGGGTACAGTGGGACAAGCCGGTCAGTAACAATCCTCAACTAGAGGATGTAGCACCCAGAAGGTCGGAACGTCTGCGCACGAAGCTATTTGACGGGGGGACGAGTGTGGTGAGAGCAGGCTGCTAGCCGATTGGTTGGCACTAATCTACGTTAATGTCTAGGTCACTAATATGGGCCGTGAGAAAATATGAACAAGGCTGTTTCAACAACCAATCACAGCAAACTTAAATGTGGACAAATATGATTCGCAGATAGATGGCTCTACTTTCCGAGAAATATCGAAAACAACCAATCATAAGACTGTGTTTGTCTGCTTAACTTCCGAGAAACAACCAATCAGAAGACTGCCTTTTTCTGCTTGCATAAGCCTTATTAATGTACATAAAATATATATAAATACGTGTTGATTTTCGTAATAAAACGATCTGTTGCCAGCGCTTGTCTTCTGTTGTTACACTAGAAGTAATAGCAAGACGTCTACCTACCCGACTGCAAAGGAAGTGGGTGAAGATAAGCTCCCGTATGGAGGATGAGGGTATCGAGCCAAAATTTGATGATTTCCTGAAACTGGTAAAAGATAGCGTCAGTCAATCTATGAGCAAGTTTTCCAGTCTATTAGATCTCACCCCTAGAATAGAGCAGTCTGAGGGTAAAACGCACTCATTGATGACGAATAAGCCTCAGAGAGGTGGATATCGAGAAGACTCCATGATGTATAGTAATGCATATAGACCTAGTGAGTGTAACAGGTTTCGTAGTACATCCTCAACAGATAAGTTACAAGATGCAAGACAAACACGGCTTTGTTTTACACGTGTGCAAGAGGTGCATACAGAAGTGAACTGTGAATCAGTGAGCAAGTTCAGTGATAAGCTAAATGTAAACTCCAGACCTGACTCCGAATTGTGTGACGATAACGGTGCGGTCAGGAAGTCTGTAGTTGCAACTGGTAAGCCATTGTTGAATAGAGTGTCACAGAATAGAGTTGCTGCTTCAGAGTCCAGTTCTGACCCTACAAGTTTACAAGGTATCACTAGTCAGAGTGAAGGTATAAAACCTTTATTGATTTTTGAGGAGGAACCAAAATTGTCTACTTCTGTTATTAAAGAGTTTGAAAATGATGAAGTTGACGGTAAAGTGAATATTCGTGATAATGATCATGATACTTCACAATTGTCTTTGGTTGATCATTATGAGATGAGGGATATGCCTACTACTGATTAGTTAATTAAAGGTTCTGTACAACTACAACGTGAAGTAGAATTGAACGCAGATGCAGTTCCAAAAGGTGTGCATACTTGTGAGACAGTCAGTGTAATTGATCAGCGTGTAGCCCACCTATCATCAGATGATAGTGCTAAACCCGAACTAGTGGTGAAAGACAGCAGTGGTGGTAATCTTGCAGTTGGACAACTATCTGAGAGCCGAAAAAGAACAGCTTCTGATCCACCACTAAGTTCATCACCTTGTGTCAATCAGTCATCGTTGGTGCTGTCATCCACAATGAAACAGACACCCATCAACTCAAGTATCTTTTGCAATGACTATGGTAGTATCAGTTCGTTTGATAGGACGAATATCAATGGTCAGTTTAGTGTGGATAAGCCAAGTGTAAAGGAGAGAGTTATTGTTAAATTGACTTGCATGAATAAAGGCATTTCTAGTTTCAAGTTACTATTTGAATGTTATTATCTTTGGTGTAAATTACTCTGTTTCTATACTTGGTTGATGAGATATGTCGTGTGTTTGTTGGTCATCTATATTCTACTATACAATGACATGAGCGTGTTGCCGTTCAGATTTGAGGATTTAGCTCATAGAAGGAAGTTAGCAAATGAACTCTGCGACGATTTTCCAACCTAGGGCGTCAACCTGAGAAGGGTTGTAGGCGTACTGGTGTAAGTCCTACAGTTCTTCAAAGGGTAGCGCATCAATGATCAGTCCAATGTGCTTGGTGTGTGATTTTGTACATAAGTTCACATTGTATATACTGAATTGATATCATCTGTCATCTAGCTGTTGGTAATTCTGTTTGTGTCCGGACGACTTCCACTTGGATCATCAACCTGAGAAGGAATGTAGGCGTACTGCTGTAAGTCCTACAGTTCTTTAAGGGTAGTTTGTCGTGTCAGAATCCACAACATTTGATGTGTTGATTGTACATATGTTTGTGTTAAATAGTTGTGTGAGTTCCAATTGATGTAATTGTTGGTTAATCTTGTTTGTGTCCGGACATTCCACAACTTACAATCGTCAACCTGTGAAGGTTTGTAGGCGTACTGGTGTAAGTCCTGCAATTCTTCAAGGGTATTCCATCAAGACATGATCGGCGAGTTTGTGTGTACTGTTTGTATATACGTGTGGTGTGTCATATCAATTGGTGTTATTTGAATTCATTGTGTTTACTCGTTGTTTTCGTATCTTGTTTTTATTGCATAATTTTGTTAAAATTTTCGTCGTGATTACTTCTGAAGTTGTGGCCACTCTTCTACATCCGTGAATGAATTGATTGATGTTAAGGACAGCAGATGGGTCGTATACGCCGGGGAGGCTATTGCTGAGAATGAAATGCACACGGAGATAATTGTTAGCTGCGGTCCGACACGCCGGGGAGAAAGAGTGTAAACGACTGAGGCTCGCATGCGTCACCGCTATTAGAACTGAGGCAGAATGAGTGACAAGCGATTTCAGTGGTTATTGGTAGTGAGTAGATACGAGGATGTGCGTAGAGTATCGTGAGGTGGTGACATGGTCACGTTGCATTCTGCAAGAGTCATTCTAGCAAGCGGCGATTGTGTTGCAAGATGTCAAGAGGAGGTCTCTGTCTGGAGGCGCAGGTCGTCAGCGATGTGTGAGATTGTGCTGTGGGTATGCTTGTGGTGTGTTGGCTTTTCTGTTTGTTTTCCATTTCAGCTCTGTCCGTGTGACCCAGGTTCTCGCAATGGCATCAAATTCAACGTGCATTGGTCGTGAAGGAAAAAAGGGTTGGATCCCTTTTTTGCCGGGGAGTGTCAATGGAGTTGAAGATTGAACGATCAATTCTTGGTTGTTTGCTCAAAATCAACTTCCCCGATTTTCGCGGAGGCATCAATACGACAGTCATCGTCTCATCGGTCGCTGTTCAGAAAGAAGAGTAAAATATCGTCAGAAGTAACAATGATTTATTATTGTAATATTAGTTTTCAGACCTTAGTTGCTTAGTTCGTTTATTCCTTTTATATGTTGGTGTAACAATACAGAAATATCAAACGGCAGATCGGTGTTTTGGTTTTTGCGTCCGTTATAACTAAGCGTTTCTGAGAAATCTTCAAAGAACAGCGTGGGCCGGAGCGTAGCGAGAGCTGGGCATTAACGGTTTATGAGACGCGACTGACACATGCTCTTAAACTAAATCCTTCGAAATGTCAGACTGTTATTTCCAGTTTCCGATGTAAATGAAAGTTAGTTGAAGGTGTTAATTCCTATGACCGTTGCAAAATTGATAATAGTGATATGGAAATGAAGTCTGACTTGAAGCATCTCGGACTAATTCATCACAGCGTATTGGCCCTAAATGTATGCCACATGCAAGCATAATGTTTATGAGCTAGGTATGCAAATCAAGGTATACGCTTGTACGGTACATTCACTATTTATAAAACTAACTCGTACGTAAGAACTATGGTTTGATCAGTTATACAACGTTTAATACATTTAGACACAATTAACCTACGACGCTTACTTCTATGATGCGTTACCTAAAACTACATTAATATAGTTTCCGCTGAAGGTAATCTCCTATAGCTACCACCTTAGTGGGCAACTTAGCGTTATCTTTGAATAACGAAGAGCAAAAATTCTGAGAACTTTCTTAGTAAAAAGATCGTCTCCTACTCCAAAAAATTAAATATACCCTAGTCTCCACAAAAACGTTCAGAGGTATTCATCCTATCACCTCAAACGGCTCACTATTTGCAGTCATTTAAAAAGTAAAAATAAATTTACCGATGGCAGCGTGCTTATGATTTCTAGATATCTCAGTCACATAACATCTTACTTCGCTACCTAATCGTATCAACGGATGTTTCGCCAAAGAAAAGAAGACTACTGGTTCAAGGAAAATTTATTATTTTTTTTTAAAGGTCGTGAACATCTGTGTTTATAATCACGGAAGAATCACAGCCTCGAGGAAACCATCGGTCGTAGACTACAACCCGAAACGTTATTCTTCCTAATTAATGTCTTACCTTTAACTGGGATAGTTCGTACACTCACCTGATAATCGTATTTTATCCGCTTTGAAAACCGTTTTGCAACCCATCGAATGGATGTTAACACTGGCTCTATTACGGGCAGTCCTAGTTTATGTATTTGGATCTAGTACACCAAGCAATAATAAGCATAAGTAACACTTACCCTTAAGGATTCCAGGTTCTTTTAGTTCCCCCCCCCAAAATACACACAAGCACAACAGATTCATACTTTTCATGCGGCTCAACCTTATTTGACTTAGATTCTCTCACAATGTTTTTTTTGAATGATAGCAGACACACGGATGGTATATTCACATTCTCAAAAAGCTTCAAAGCTTTTTCATCTTCAACCCAGGTTCTAAATTTTCCAGGTTTAATTTGCTCTTCGAAAACTTTGCTAACATCAACTCTGAAGGTGTTCCCTTTATCAGATTCACTCGCAGATTGTTGCATGCTGTAAACATGAACGAGAAAGACACTTTTCTCCGCTATTTCTACATCTTAGGTAATTAAATGACCCAACAAGAATAACGGCAACCAATAAATGGACTGAAAACAACTGCTTCTGTCAGCCAAACATCTTCATGTGCATGATTTCCAGAACTTCTACACATTGCCAATTCATTAACAGCTGAAAACCAACTAAGACACTGAAAGCCGCATAAATACAAGGTATGAAACAATTACGCCGAAATGAATGCACTGACCTGGTAGTGAAAAGTTTCAAAACCAAAGAAATAATTCATTTTAACAGCAACAGAAACAAAAAATGAGGTGAAACGCAACATTTGTGAACAATACGCAACAAGATAAGTCGTGTATAACGGCAGGATAAACGGAACAACAAACGCGTACACGAACAGCTACGGAACTGCAATCCAACATGGCCGACTGATATGGACGAAAATGACCTTCCAGCGTCTCACTCCACCAATGACCTTGATAAGTTACGGATAATTTCAGCCATAGGGTAGTCGTTGAGCGAAAATAATTGGCAGAGGTCCGAGTACCGTGCCTTGTGTCACTCCGCTACGCACTGCTGTCCAAGAGGAGATTTTCGAGTTGATCCCACCGCTCTACCTCCTATCTATGAGGAATCCCCTGAGCCAGTTTAGTAATCTGCCTCTGATACCAAGACTTTCCAGCTTCATGAGTGGTCTTTTGTGAAGTACTTTATCAAAGGCTTTGCTTAAGTCTATGGAGATGACATCAACGGGTCTTTTGTTGTCTTTTGATTTGACCAAGCTTTCTCTTGCAGTGAGGAGATTTGACAGGCATGATAGGTTTCTTCAGAAGCCGTGCTGTGCTCTGGGTAACATGCAGGTAGGTCTCAGATTGTCCAGGATCTTCATTTAACCGCGCTTCAACAACTTATTCACAGTCTAGACAGATTTAATCTCACATATGACTTCTTACAGGACCAAGGAAATCCAGCTGCTGCAAGGGAGGCTATTTAGTATTTTACCAAAGTGTAAAAACACCTAATGGGTTTCCCGCCTTTAATGCCTAAAAAAGTACCCCGGTAGAGGACAACTGTGTTTATGATTAAAATCATCATACAGAGGTTCGCCAGTCATAATTCTTCAACAAGGAACTTTCTTCACTCTAATAGATACTCTTATTTTTGGCGGTGCATTCATATTAATGTCTACATTGAAGGCCATCAAAGCTAAGAAGGGCAAAGTCGAAACGGAGGTTGAGCGGTTCCGTGCTGAAGGCCATTGGAGCAAGGCCCTAGATTTAATATCGATTCATGGGTCTGATCGTTCAGCACCTCTTCGTATGTTTCATTAGAGAGATTAATCACAACATAATATACAATATTATCCCTATCAGATATACTTAATCAGCTGATTCTCTGTGAAAACGAATTAGAATGGACTGACCAGGGCGAGTTAACAACTGGGAGTCTGTCGAAAGCAAAGAAGTTTGCGGAAGAAGTCATAAATGGGAACGATGACCAGTACAAGTTTGAGGCATCTGTTCTTCTGGGAAAGATTTATTACCTTCAAGGAAATACTGAAAAGGCCTTAAAGCTGCTCAGCTCATTAAACTTGTCATCGACCAAAATGGATCCTATCACACTAAGGTTCAATCGTATCGTTAGTGAGGGTCTGGCTGTGTTGGGTGAGTTCGTACTGCTTCCAGACATAACTTCTTAGGTATGTGTAGAGAAGAGCAATGCAAACTCAAGAGTCCAGCTGATGTATCTAAAGAGAAGGATGCCATTATTGCACTGTATAATTTAGCGTGTCATTTGTGCATCAAACATTTACAGGAGTTAGATCGTAACCAACCAGAACATACCACTTCAGTTATCACTTTACCTCCAACGGTAGAAAAAGCTATACAGAGGATTCCTGAGATCATGATTGAAAAAGGGTGAGATTCCTACGTTTCGTTTTTTGATTTGGCACTAACATGTCCTAAGAGTCTTCATAAATCTTTGAATAGAAATTGGTGGGTAGTTATTTGCTATTACTGTTTTCTCCATTTGCTTGATTTCATTATTTAAATATGACCTTATAGTTAGGCTCCTGGCCTGATTATATGGACATTTAACTAAGCCTATCCTTAAGGGTTCTCGGTGAGATGAATTAAAGTTTATAAAATGACTCAGTTTCCCGCCGCCTTCTTTTTAATTTTACAGTCTAGCTTGGCTGTTTTCGAACTCAAGGGTGAATTGGACTCCATATACCTCTGAGTTTATGTGTGTGAAGAACTTAGGGTTGTGTCCGAATTTTGTTACCCGCTTATTTCCACTATAACGTAGGAGTTGGATTGAATATTCTAGTAGCTTTATATTCCTAAAAAACCATAAATACGTTTACTACTTTTGGGGATATTGGTAATCACATTAACATCTTTATTTATTTGTGTATCTTATTTTGAATTTTGAATACAGTGGAGGTTAGATATAATTAAATACCTAATATTATTTCTTCAACCGAGATCCAAGTCAAAACGCAGAAACCTCACATTGATCTTTTTATTTGCAAAAGTTATTCGTATTCTGCTTGTTTTATCTTCTTTTCCTGCTTTCTGTATTGTTTCAAAAGGATCTTGAGTACTTTTCGCCATCCAATTTGTCTCTTCGCTATTCAAGATTCTTATAGAAGACATCACACACATACCGCTTATAAATTATTATCAATAGCACATGCAACACCACTAATATGCTTTTCTGACGGGTGCAGCTTCTCTGCTTGAGTATTGAAAATACCTGCTAAAGGTTTTATATTTGAGCGTTTTATTTTCAGCAACGAACCAAACGGTTTTTGATAAGACTCATGCTTTACTTCGTTCGAACTACAGTCGTTTGGTGTGTAAGCGGAGATTATGAGAAGATATTGACGGGTCTTATGGTCTTTCTTTCCACGAATATATTAGGTGTACTAATTAACTCCAGCAATATGAAGTTTTCTGTATTCGCTAGGTCCGTTTACACTGTGGACTTCAGCAGACTTTCATTTTATGGCATACTATTTTTAGAAGTAAACAGAATAAAAAGCCGGAATATACACGGGAATATAATATATACAGAAAATAATTACGCTTGTGAAGTATATACATTCAACCGTACCACCATATAGTTAAGAAATTAGTTGACTTCACATTTGATATTTAATTTAACTTCTTAATTAAGAATTTCTTTTTTTAATTTTTTCTAATCAAGCAATATATCCGGAGCCATCTCAAAATATCGAGCAATATTGGGTTACTGTGAACTACCTGCTACTAAATCTCTCAGACAAACCCTGTCTCTTCAGTTCTCTGAACTACTGTTACGAAGTGTATGCGTTAAGGTATATCACAAGTACAATGCATCTGTGGATCAAGATTCTCCAGCAGACAAAGTTTGTCACCAATATTCGTTATTAAATTTTCTTGAGAATTATGCGTCATCACTAAAATAAACCCCACATTTTTCTTTCATTAATTTCTGTTGTTCGGTAGTGGTAATAATTTGCTCTATTTCAAAACAGTACTAATTTTATTGTGGAATTTTCAGCATTTGGCACATTATTGCAACTAATTTTATCGAATAATATTACGAATAATTATACAGATAATATTACAGGATTGTCAATGACAGTTCTGATTTGGTATAAGTAGTGACAGACATTTATTTTATAATTTACTTGAATCATATTTGGTATTTCACAGGTAGTTGCTAATTGTAAAACCCAAGATGTGCCTCTATTCAGCTAGATCTACGTTCATCTTAGTGATTAATAGTGTCGTCACTGAGACTCAAACCCGGTACTGGTTATTTCAAAACCCAAAGAGTTATCCACTAGGCTGTTGAGCTATAAGAGCCAATTATGCAACGCGTATCAGCTGTTATTTATCAAAACTCTGATTTAACTGTTGTTTTTAACGAACCGAAATGATCAGTCTCTGTCAACAAATCGTCTCTTGGCACATTGCATAAGAGCTGACTACTGTAGCTCAGTAACCTGGTGGATAGTTTTGCAGTTTAAAAAACAAGGGGTGTTGGATGCATATCTCAGTGAGAAAATTCTGGTGCGGGTAAATTCATTTGACGAGTCCTAAGTAGGAGAGCTGAATACATTTCTTGAATTCCACTGCTAACCACCACCTATTAAATGATATCAAAAGTTGAAATCAAATTCATTATCAATATGTCCGCATCAGGAACCGATGTGTTAACAGATATCGATCGTATCAGTGCATTAAAAACAAACAACGAAGGATTCATAGGATTTTCTGATTTTATTGTCCATATATTATTGTTGAATAGTCATGGTTATGCTTCTTTGTTTTTATCCTGTAGTACACAGTGATTTAAGTCGTGCTCTTATTACTTTTAGGATTACCAGTTGATTCCATACCGATATCCTACAAATAGGTACATTCCAGAAAACCGAATAGAAGAAGCCATCCTTTCGTTAATGATTTCTGAGCACATAGTAAGTCAATTGTAATAAACAATGATCTGCGGTATTGACTTCATTTATTTTTTGCTACTGTTTTGTTTTATGGTAATGCATTAGTGTTAAGTGAACTGTAGCTGTGACTCTAGTAGGTTGGACTTTCGATATACAGTTGGTTTGTCGTAAGTTAGGACATTCACTTTACTTGAGGTTGTTTGTCGTAGTAGTTATCATCGGGTTGCAGTGTTCGAAAAGTCTCTGAAATGATCTAATGGGAGAAGGTTCATGTAATAATGATACTAAATTCATTAAGACATTAAAAATGACTACAAATAATGACTCTTCTCTTTGAAAATCTCATGCTTTACTAAGCCGTAAAAATATCAGAAGGTAAAGGCCTGTAATTTCAAGGATGTTTTTCGCTCCACGGAGAAAAATTTATAAACTGGGTCAGATATAAAGTAACGTATCATGAATGGCGAAATGTAACACAAAATTTTCAAGTGGGACCATTCTGTCAGACTTTATTAAATAAAATTGTTCACCTTAGCGGCGGATAACTTAAAATATTGGTTTCTATTTAACCCAGTTTATATTGTAACAACAGAAGGCAAGACGCGGAAGCCAAGGTATATTTTTAAGTGATCAAACCGCTATTTATGCAGACACAGTTTTCTATTCTCTAACCAATCATTAAGCGTGCGATTTCGGCTTAAATTAAACGACATAAAGTAAAATGTTCAAATATAGATAGTATTCTGTTACTAACGCAGTATTGAACTGTGGGAAGATGTGAGAATAATATTCCGTTGGAACACATTGTCTGTATCACACCACCAAAGTATTACTTCCCTCTTAAAAAGTAGATGACTCTCTAGGATATATTAATGTATGTAAAACATGGACACTGTGGTAGTATGTAATTCCATATTAATTTGTTTGTTGGATCTATCGCACAGTGAAACAATATTATTTGCTGAATGACGTTTCAAACATTATTTATCATAGTCGTACCAGTTAGTATGTTCATAATGGGATGTAATTTCTGCAATACACTTGGAAATGCTTTGGTCTTGTCGTTTTGTCTCATTGACCTTCAAGTAGGGATGGGTGACTTCTCATATTCCTAACTGTAGCACTTCCAAAGTATCCAGCAGAACATAAAGTCGTGTCATGTTAATTGTTTCCACTGGATCTTTTATACTGTTTGCGCATAAGATCCACACCTATTCTTTTAAATACAATATGTGCAAAGCATTTCCTCTGCATCCAGCTCTTTATTTACGAGTCCAATTTGTTGATGACTGGTAAGAACCATGTACACAAACACGCTGGTTTAATGTAAAAACTTGGTCCTTGGCTCCTTTGTGGCGGTTTTTTTCTATTTATCTATCTTTAATTGCATCGATGATGGTTTTTAGTTATTGGTCGAATATTCTTTTGCTAGAAACAGCTGAATCAGAGCTAAAGGGCTTGGTGTGATGCACTAAAAGAGATAAAGCCTCCCCAGGATTTCTATCACCGTCCTCTTCCTTCGCTTCTATGGAAGCAAAGATGTCGAAAATTGTTCTTTATGATTATTTGGCTGAGGATTATGTGAAAGCTCATGAGAACGTTGAATGCGAAACTGACTACGTAGGACATAGATTGTGTGAACTGAGTCCCGTTTTCAGTCACTAGGACATTAGGAGAACAAGAGTGAAAATTGCTAACTGAACTGCTGTTGCACTCGACTTCCTGTAATGCTTATAAAAATCCTGTGGTAGTAAAGAAGGTCCTTTGATATACTTCAAGAAATCTGTAGCTAGCGGTCATCGAGTATAGTTGACTTATACTTGAAACTATTGTTTCATTTGTAGTGGTCAAAACAATTTTATCTGTTGCGGTTATTTTGATGCTTATGCTTGTATACTGTAGAGATTATCAGAGAACATCGAAGAGTATGTGATCATGAACAGTGGATATAAGTTAATGATTCGATGTCGATCAAATAGTTTTTAGTTACAGGAGGAATCATGCCCCGACTAGCCGCTCTGGATGGACTTCAAATAATTCCATCTTATTCATCTAGTGCTTTCGACTTAATGTTGTCACTCTGTTCTCGGTTTTTAGTATAATTATGAATTATACTTTATTTCATTTTCTGAATATTTGGGTGCTGCTACCACGCTTGCGTTATTTTTGATACATTACATGTATTTTAGCAATTGATTTAGAGAAATTTTATCACGAACTTAAAATACGAGTATTTTTCACCCTCGTCTATAATTTATTGAAAAAGTGAAAAACTGAATATCCCACTAATTTAGTTTTTATCTGTGTCATTATGTAGGCTAGCCAGGATGTGATTCTGAATCGACCATCTGAGTTGTCTGAAGCTCAGATAGTTCGATCATTTAATAATGCAGCTGCTGTTTATGATTTACTTGCTATTCTGCTTACCAAGGTGAAACATTTCAGATTTCTTTCTAAAGTAAGTAAAGTGATTGGGCATTCCTTTTTTCCTAAAATCACTTAGTAACGCAATTTTTATGGTAAGCTTCATAATTACGAATTCTCAAACAAATATTTAAAGATATATAACACAGAACACAGTATAGTCACTTGTCAAACCAAAGAAACGTCTTCTACCTCTATTTACCGAGAGAAATCAAGTTCTGAATAAAAATAAAAGTATCAGGAGGGAATCAGATACGGTATGGAGGGGATAGAGTAAAAATGAGTAATTAATGTTCTTAAGCAATTTTCAAGATAGTGGCGAGTATTCATAGCTAAGAGTGATCGGTTTTGGTTTGTTGTTTCATGAGTGGGAAATGGTTATTAGACGTTTCAGTGTCCTTGTATATATTTCCACTAGTCCAACTTCACAGGCAAATGAATTCATATGACTTTCTGTAGATTATAAAGTGCGTCTATAGTTCAGTGGTAGAATGTTCGCCAACCAGCCATTCTGGAGGTCCGGGTTCGATTCCCAGTTGATGCACTCCTAACCGGTCGTAAGTTCGGAAAAAACGGAAGTTTGGACTTTAAGCATTATTTCTTTTAACTGTTTTTATGGGTCGTACAGCCGCTTTACTGCAGACAGATAATTCCCTAAAGACAATAGTGACTTAACACTTTTGACCTTTTACAAATCCTTACAGTAGACTAAACAGGACACCAAGCGACTTAAGGATATTTTTCCCTATTTTCAGCAAATTTACTTATTTTGCTAAAGAATGCAGATAGGCTGAGTGCACCTACAATTTATGTAAATTTTTTCGCTGAGATAAACTCCACACGGTACTTCAGATTTTTAGACGCCACTCAAATTCGTGTACTTCAGAAAGATAAGCACTCCATTTTCTCTGGCTTTTATCATTAACTGTGTGTAATATGGTTTATTTGTCCTTATCTTCTATCTGCGTCGGTGGCACAGTGGTTAGGACTCTCGCCGACCATGCACATGGTCCGGGGTTCGAGCCCACGCCGGCGCACACCTGATATCTATGGTCGGCCTGCAAAATTTGGGCTACCGATATCCACACTGAAAATTCCATACTTGTACCAAAAATACAGTGTGGAATCAAGCTGTAAATCAGAAATAAAAATAAAAAATAAATCTAACGTGAGCGGTTATCAAATCATATGGTTTCTGCTTTTTAAAAATAAATAGTCAAATCACAGCTTTAACGATCACATGATATTATCAACTTGCCTGACATGCAACATCCTGTCAGATAAAGTGCAGTTAACTGTCAGTCGAGATTCTGTTCGAAGTCATGCGGGACTAGTAATGTAATTCCTATGGTACTCGTGAAATATCCGAACTTATTCACCAGTTTTGTATATGTCCCAAAAATCCAACATGCATCATAAACTTAAATTTTGTTGTAGTTCCAGCTAGAGAAGGACAGTAAAAGTTACAATACACATTTTGAAGTTTTGTTTCTTGAAAGACAAATATCGCGAATCATCTTTAGCATCGGAAATATAGGCAACGTGCATTTAAAAGTTTGTGTCACCAGATCTGATTCAAAAAGCACAACAAAAAACCAATAGACTCAGCATCAGTAAAGAATCCTTTTGCAGTGAAATCAATTTTAATTCATTCGCGACCTAACATATTAGTTTGAGCCATATAGGGAAGTGTAAATTTCCAGCATGGGGTCCTCGGGATGATAAGTATCAATGGTTAATTAAACTAAAATTTCTTCAGTCAATAAATACACGACAAGTTAGTCCAAATGGGCAAAATGCATGGAATAATCGAATATGAAATCAGAGCGAATTTTCATCAGAAAAGTATAAAACGATGAAAATAATAATAAAACTGCAAAATTCAGTGAAATTAACATCCTGATTTAAAAATTGTCCTCCGAGTTTATCTGATTTTAGGTGTATATTTTTTGCTCTCCATTGACACTTGAATCTAAGATCTATCGTATCGAATATTGAAGCCTTATCCATTAATATAGTTATCATATATCTAAGGCATAGAACTATACACTATTGATTGAATGAGATGAGTAAGTCGTATACCGCTTACATTAACCAGTAGTATTTACTAGCCGAGTCGAAGTGCTCTAAAAGCCGAATGGCGGTTTCACTCGTTTGGGGCCGAGCTCATCAGCTTTTTCCCCTGTTTAACTCAAGTCAGAGAGCCAAATCAGTTCAAACCACCTGACTTGAGAATTTGGTTTATGGTGTTACCAGTAAGCCCAGGTAGCTAGTCGGAGATCTCTGAGGTGAGTCAAACCGGGTACACTGATGATGAGCCCGAACCTAAACGAGTGAAACGGCTGTCCGGCGTTAAGATCACTTTTCGATCTGGCTAGCTAATTCTACTGGTTAATATGAGTGGTATTCAATTTACTCATCTCAATCTATCGGCAACATACAGCTTTATGCATTGATGCTTGGTTTGTTGATTACCATTTGTGGTATCAAGCAGCTCACATATTGTGACCTGAATAATATCGGTTTCCAAAGGAAACTGTAGTGAATTCTCACCTCGAACTGTGTAAATTGCAAATCGAGGGCTTGATCTATGACACATTTACTTGAAAAAAAATGATGGATAAAGTTGTTTTGCATGACGCTTTCGAGTGGGAAGTTTGGTTGTGCGTCAGCTGTGTGTCAGTAATAAAAGTATAAACTTTTAGTGCTGATAAAATTAGGTTTGTAAACTTACTTTGAATGCAATTAATAACATCATTACATCACGCGTTCACATAAAATGTTTCTTACTTTACACTCGCTCTTCGCTAAGAAAATGCAATAATACTGTGTGACATGTGCTACTGATAGCATTTATCAGTAGTATGTAAAGGGACACTCAATGGCATAAAAACATCAAATAGTGGAGAGATAAATTAGACGTCAAAGAGAGTAAATGATTCAGCGCTGCGACAAATCATGGGAGGTAGACACGAAAGGCAGACAAAGAAGCACAATACAAATAGCAGAAGTAGCACAACACGGAAGATCCGTGCAAATAACGATTTGCAGATAAGGTGTACCTGATTTCGCCATATAGAGATACCAGATTCCAAATAAATATTGCTTTACCAAGTCTCTTGTCTTTCGCCGTTTCAATACTACACAATACAACTAGTAGGAATTCCGTCTATGATATTTTCACATTATATATTTTACACTCAGTAAAATTACAAACTGGAATATTGTTATTCTTTCATACTCATAAAAATTACTTTTCTACGAGTTCATAAACAATTCTTACTTGCTTTGTCTCTTTTGCTTTCATTTTCATACAATAATTGTGGGTAGTGTCTTGAAAAAGCATTGAAATTCTCTTATTGTCAATTTCATATCTGGTATCAATTTGCGCTTTCACTGATTAGTTCTAAACAAGTAAGTTTTTGTAGTTCATTTTTAAATTAACGAAATCGTTGCTTTAGAATAGTATTATTCACTAGCCTGTTTTCATTATTTTTAATACTCCTTTTAAAAGCTTCTGATATTTGTAGGCGTTATGTGCCTTATATTTTTTGAATTTACTAATTTTGCAACAAGTCAGGAATTTCAAAAAACAAATTGAGCTAAGAAATATATTGCTTTTCAATTAGTTCCTCATGAACAGCTCTACAATAACGTATGTATACATACTTTTGTAACAACAGAAGACAAGGCCCAGGCCACAGATCGTTTATTACGGAAATAAGCACGTATTTACACATATTTCATGTACATTATTATAGCTTATTCAAGCAGACAAACACAGTCTTCTGATTGCTTGTTTCTTGCCCAAGGTTATTCCGTACTACCTCTGACTGTTTTCTCAGAAACTTAAGCCATATATCTGCGAATCGTATTTGTCCACGTTAGGTCTGCTGTGATTGGTTGTTGAAACAGCCTTGTTCATATTTTCTCACGGCCCATATTAGTGACCTAGACATTAACGTAGATTAGTGTCAACCAATCGGCTAGCAGCCTGCTCTCACCACACTTTCACATCAAAATTATACCAGTCATACGATGATCTTAGTCAATTAGAATTATCAGTTTTAAAATATCGAAGCAGTGTAAATAATTGATTATAATAAACAGAGTTAGTTAGTGGGAGTTAGCAATCAATTGTTGGCCAGCAAGGAATACAGATTTAATAATAGTGACAATAACGCCTGTATTCTGAAAGGTGACTATACAGTGTACAGTGTCGAGGATCTTCAAGTAAAATACTAACTGACAACAGATAGCGTGATACACTGTTGTTGTCTGACCTGAACTGCAAACAAATCCCTTAGGATACTTTCTCTTTGTCCCCTTCGAGAAATGCACAACATTTGATCGAAAGCCAATTAATTAGAAAAGGGACAGGAATACAACTTGAGATCCAGGGATATAACTGAATAATTGAAAAGTTCAGGAAATTAGTTTTATTTCTCGAACAGTGACAGTTTGTACTACAAAATCTCAGGAACAGTTATTGCATGTATTGTATAGGATACGTTGCCACCCACGGTGTTGCTTTTTCTCAAGTTTAGTAGAAAACTTCCGAATTATCAGGCTGCAGACGTCTTTAAATAATTGCGAGAGTCGGAAACACCACACTAGAGGTCATGTCTTGATAGATTAAAACTAACTAAACAAGTGAAATTATATGCAATATAATGATGGAGTGGTTTTGGTAGCTCAAGTTTTAAGCAGGCCGCCTGTGAATTTTGAGATATAGGAGCTGTGGAAATAAACATGGAATTCAAAATCAGTTAGTTTATAGAGGTTAGTATTTCACATTACATATTACACAACCAATAATTTGCATTAAGTAATGTGATGACCAATAAGAATACCTAAATACAAATAATTTAACTGAATTGGCTAGAATAGTTATAATCATAATAAAATATCAGTGTCAAGTGATAGTTACAAAGAAGGGGGAAAATCATTTGTACGACTGTATACATATTAGTGGACGGCTACAGCAAAGAAAGAGGCTGTGCGAATTCCTTTCAAACACACACAGATATGACCTGTTCACATGAATTCCGATAGCCTCTGTTGCATGTAAAATTCGTGCTCGTAGAGAATGCAAACGGTTGGGTGAAATGTGATAAATAACTTTAAAAGCTCTGTTATCGTCGAATTGATATCCTGCATTGACGAGATGAGCCAGTATTGAGCTGTGTATTATTATTATAATAACTGCTAAACGTCGATGTTTGTTTCTCCTGAGTTATTTTACAATACCACCCTTTACTCACTAAGCTTCAAAATCAAATGTCTTACCAAGGGAATTTCTAGTATATCTGTAACAACAGAAGACAAGGGCTGGCAACAGATCGTTTTATTATGAAATCAACACGTATTTATATATATTTTATGTACATTAATAAGGCTTATGCAAGCAGAAAAAGGCAGTCTTCTGACTGGTTGTTTCTCGGAAGTTAAGCAGACAAACACAGTCTTATGATTGGTTGTTTTCGATATTTCTCGGAAAGTAGAGCCATCTATCTGCGAATCATATTTGTCCACGTTTAAGTTTGCTGTGATTGGTTGTTGAAACAGCCTTGTTCATATTTTCTCACGGCCCATATTAGTGACCTAGACATTAACGTAGATTAGTGTCAACCAATCGGCTAGCAGCCTGCTCTCACCACACTCGTCCCCCCGTCAAATAGCTTCGTGCGCAGACGTTCCGACCTTCTGGGTGCTACATCCTCTAGTTGAGGATTGTTACTGACCGGCTTGTCCCACTGTACCTATCTTTGGAGCTTACTGGCGTTAACTCGTTTCTGTTTATCACCTCTTCGGATGGTATATACTTGACCCCGTCTTTTTGTGATTGTGTACGATCCTTCCCACTTTGGAAGGAGTTTTCGTGAACCTGGCCCGCATCCAACTGTATATCTTTTGTCTCTACACTTCACTTGGTCCCCGACTGCAAAGATAATGCACTGAGTCTTTCTTTTCAGCTGAGACTTCGCGACATCACTCCGCTGCTTCTTCATTACATTCTTGACTGCTTCTTTCCGCTCTGCTTTTAATTTCGTCGTACTCCACTTTTGGTGCATGGGCCAGGTCTCATTGTGTACCGGTAATCGTGGTTTTCTACCATACATCAGTTGGAAGGGTGACTTCTTCGTTGTTTCCTGAGTGGTAGCCCGATGTGTTAGTAAAATCAGTGGAAGCTCCGTTTCCCAGTTCCCGCCCTTCGAGGCCAGCCACTCCTTCAGTGTACGGTTGTTTCTCTCCGTTAGGCCATTCGTTTGTGGATGGTATGGGGTCGTTCTGATCCTCTTGATGCCCAGCTGTTGCAAACGGGAAGTAAACTCTTCACTCTCGAAACAGGGACCTTGGTCTGTCAGTATTGTCTTCGGTACGCCGTGGTCTGCAACAATGTGTCTAACTACTGCATCTGTCACGGTTCTTGCACGTTGGTCTGGGATTGCTACGGCGTCTACCCATCGTGTCGCGTGTTCCGTCATCACCAAGAGGTACTGATTACCATTGGATGTCTGAGGAAATGGACCCATGACATCTACGGACCACAAGTCACCTATCGCGGTAACTGGAATCGACTGAAGTGGTGGTCGTATACACCGGTCACCTTTCATCAGCTGGCACCGTGGACATCCAAGTACGTATCTTGCTACGTCTTCTCTCATACCTGGCCAGTACATACTTTGTCTTAGGAGGTCGGTCGTTCTGGCCACGCCTGTATGCGCTAGCTGGTGACATTCTTCTATCATGTCGTGGCGCGACGATTGAGGTATGACAGCCAGCCAGCTTCCGTCGTTCTCTCGCCAGGTCAGAGTCCCGTAGGCATTCACTCTGAGTCGATCCCTCTGTCTGAGTAGTGTGGTTAGCTCCTTACTCGCCGTAGTTTGATCCACTTCTATTCCGTTGGTGATCACCTGTATTACTGTATTCAGCGTATCGTCCAACCTCTGCCTACGTGCAAGTCTTAGTGGGTCTTGTTCTACTGCATGCACTCCGTAAGCGACCTCGGGCAACTCAGACTCATCTTCTGGTCTCGATAACAAATCTGCCAAGACATTTTCACTTCCAGGAACGTGTGAGATCGTAAAATCGTACTCCTGAAGACGCAACATCCACCGTGACAACTTCCCCCGTGGGTCTCTCGCTGTCTTCAAAAATTGTAGCGGCTTATGATCAGTTTCGATGTGGAACCGCCGGCCGAGTAAATAAGGTCTCCATTTGTCGACTGCCCATACCATTGCTAAACATTCTTTCTCTATCGTTGAATACTTTCTCTCTGTGAGGGTCAAAACCCTACTGGCATACTCAACGATTCCCTCGTCCTGTCTTAGGACCGCACCTATAGCGTAGTCACTGGCATCTGTGCACACTGTGAACTGTCTTCCTGGCACAGGTAGTTTTAGCGTCATTTGTTGGTGGTCGAGCAGCTGTTTAATTCTGTCGAATGTCCTCTGCGATTCTTCCGACCAAACAAACTTTGGCTCACCTAGTAGCCTGTATAGAGGGGCTGCTATCTCATTGAAGTTCTTCACGAAGCGACTATAAAACGCTGCTCTACCCAAGAATTGTCTCAGTTTTCTCTTTGAATTCGGGGCTGGAATCGTTTTAATCGTCAAAATTTTCTCCGGCAGTGGTTTAATCTCACCATTTCCCACTTTATGTCCCAACAGAGTAACATTCTTTTTGGCTATCTGGGACTTGGTTTTGTTGACGCGTAGTCCAAACTCTTCGATGCGTCGCAGCACGGCTTCTACATGGTTGACGTGATCGTTTTCGTTTTGACTGTATATGACGAGATCATCACCATAAACCTCCACGTTTTTCAAGTTCTTAAGTAATAGCTTCATCAGTCGTCTGAACGTAAACGGTGCACCTGCTAGTCCAAACGGCATGCGTTTAAATCGATATTGTGTCTGACCCACGATGAAAGCCGTCTTATCTCTATCACCTTGTTTTATCGGTATCTGCCAGTATCCTGAGCGAAGATCGAGAACCGAAAACACATTCGCACCTTGTAGGCGATCTAAAGTTTCTACCACTGTTGGCATGGCACACGGTCTTAACTCTGTCATACTGTTTAACTGTCGAAAATCAACACAGAATCTATACTTCCCATTCGCTTTTTTTACTAACAGCACTGGAGAGTTGTACGGGCTATCAGCTTCCTCAATAATATCATCTTTTAACATCTCTTGCACTTGTCGCTCCACTTCGCCTTCCAGATGACATGGAACTCTTCGCGTTAAAAATGACCTTACTTTCGGATCACTTAACGGAATTTCATGATTCACCTTATCGCAATAACCGTATGGGTCCCCATCTCCAGTGAACAGATGATCGTATTTATTAATTAACTCTGTCACATTGTGTACCGTCGACAGCTTAATCGCTGCTATCTCGCTGGTCTCATACATGTTGATATGCCCGTATTTCGTGATCACCACGTTCGCTTGCGTGTCGATTATTGCACCAATCTCACGCAGAAAATCCGCTCCTAATATCGTTCGCTGTAGTTCGGGTACAACAATGAAAGGAAACGTCACCTCGCAGCCACCAACAACGACCGTACAGTTCGATCTACCCGTGATACGCAACACATACCCGCCTACTGTTTGTACTGTCAATGAACACGGACTAACACTCTTACATAAATTCTTATCTATTAACGACACGGCCGCCCCTGTATCTATCAAACATACTACTTCTCGATCATTCACTCGCAACTTCGAATACAGAGCCTCTTTCTCAATAGCCCCCACTAAATCTAGGTTCATACGAAAGAAAGAACAAGCATTATACCGTCTGAAATTTTTTCTTTTTCGCCTTTCTGGGCAGTATCTTCTCCAGTGTCCCGGCTTACCGCATTCAAAACACCGGTCTTTTCTATCAGCCAACTTTAACGCCGCCACTTCCCGCTGCAATGCTTCAATTTTCTGCTCATATTCGTTTGGTTTTGGTTGGTCTATAGCGGCTACCGTTGTGCTCAGCAGCTGTCTGGTCACCTTCGCCAGCTCACTAATATCCATCGGCTGCGTTGCGTTAACCAGTTTTAATCGCTGAGAAATGTGGTCTGGGACACTCTCGATGAATTGGGAAGACAGTAACTGCGCTTCTGATTCTTCATCTAAAGTGGGAAGCGCGCGTCGAAGTAGATTAGTCAGTTTCACCGCCAACACTAGCGGGTCTCCATCAGGTCCAAGCTTCATTGACCGGAACTGCTGCATTGCTAGCTGTCTGTCTGTTTCGCTGTCAAACTCGGACACTAGTCGTTCAACCAATTTCTTCCAAGACGCTGTGCCATTTGACCTGTCTACGCTGTCATATGCAGCCTTCGCTCGGCCTCTCAACAGCGTCCCCAGGACAACTGCCTTCGCCGCCTGCTCCTTGACACCCACCAGCTCAGCAACGGCCTCGAAGTCACGTAAGAAGCTCCGTATGTCTCCTTCTTCAAACGCAGCTGGCCACGGGATCTTCATTTTTTGGAGGCAGCGACACCAAATGTAACAACAGAAGACAAGGGCTGGCAACAGATCGTTTTATTACGAAAATCAACACGTATTTATATATATTTTATGTACATTAATAAGGCTTATGCAAGCAGAAAAAGGCAGTCTTCTGATTGGTTGTTTCTCGGAAGTTAAGCAGACAAACACAGTCTTATGATTGGTTGTTTTCGATATTTCTCGGAAAGTAGAGCCATCTATCTGCGAATCATATTTGTCCACATTTAAGTTTGCTGTGATTGGTTGTTGAAACAGCCTTGTTCATATTTTCTCACGGCCCATATTAGTGACCTAGACATTAACGTAGATTAGTGTCAACCAATCGGCTAGCAGCCTGCTCTCACCACATATCTTTTTTCCTAAAAATTACTGATCACTAGTATTTTCTGAATGTTAAACGTTAAAGAAAAATAAAATGATCCGATCAGGCAAGTTACATAATCTATTAGATTTTGTTAAGGGAGTCAGGAAGAACCAAGATATCCTAATCTCACACAACTAACTTTCATGCTACACCTCTGGTTATCTCTTTGTTTCTTACACTGAGTCACCAAACTGGCGAACAATAAGCAACATGAAATCATTTCCTTGGAATGCGTAATATATGTTCAAGCCACTAGAGTTTGCTACTTTATTCATCTCGTTATTCCCCTTGTTTGATTATTTTGAACCGAAACACCAGTCTCTGTTGATATTTCGGCTTCTAGCACAAACACTAACGATGTCTGAAAATTAAGGTGATCTTATTTTGGTTAATAATGACTAGCACTGGAATCCAAGATGTGCATTTCGTCCTATATGGGACTCGCCATCCGAATGCACCTGCCTCAACACTGAGAGATGTGCGTCGGTGGCACAGTGGTTAGGACTCTCGCCGACCATCCACATGGTCCGTAGTTCGATCCCCTGCCGACGCACACCTGATATCTATGGTTGGCCTGAGAAATTTGGGCTACCGATATCCATGCTGAAAATTCCATACTTGTACCAAAAATACAGTGTGCAATCAAGCTGTAATCAAAAATATAAAAAAAATAAAATATGATCTTCCCACTGCTTTCATCGTTTCAAAAAAATGTGGACCTTAGTTTGGTACTTGAAAAAACGTGTTCCAGATAATTGAGTTTAAACAAATAAACTCTTGTCATAAAAGATGACAAACCTCTTAGGTCCTAATACGAAAAAGTAATCTACAGCATTTGTATGTTTCACAAGGCTGTAATCATCAAACTCAAATTTAACTACTTGATCAAAAATTGAGATGTTTACCGGTGCATGTAATCATCCATCACCTTTCTTTTAATGTAGTATAGTTATTGTAAGCTTTTATTCCATTGTACTAAGTACTCAAGAAATAATTCTACATAGAATTGGTTAAAGTGTATTAATGATGAACAGTCACAGGACTGAACCCTAACAGTTGTTTAGCCTACAAGAAATTCATTCTGGTGACAAGTTAAGATAATAAAATTCAATTGGTTGCGTAAAGCAGCAGTTTTCCTTCTTTGTTCATGTTACAATGTATTATTTGCTTGTTTTCTGTTATGCAGCATTACCGTGGTTATTTAGCACTACGTGAATGTTTAAGAATTGATCCGTCAAAAATAGCAATTTACCTACTTGCAAGTTCACTTTGTTTGGGTAATTTAAATCTAATTGAAGAAGGCATGGAATTAGCGTCTCAAGCCATAGAGGTAATGTTTATTATTTATTATTATTTATTTTTGGATGATTGTACTGAAAATGTGCAAGTTTTATAATCTGATATAATTGATTATTTAAGTCGGAAAAAGCTGGTCCAAAGTGGGATCCGGTCAAGAGATTTCCAAGCTACAGACTTATATTTTTAAAAAAAGTATTATGATACTCCATTTGTTAGTCCGTCTTAACCTATTTCATCTACTTTCGTATAATGTTAGGACGTTATATGTGTTCCTCATTGTTAGCATTAGGATTTAAAGCAATATGAAATGTGTCTTTCGATTCCTTATTGAAGTAACAATAATAATGACGCCCCTCATCTCGTTGTCTCCCATTCAAGTTGCGCTCAAGAGTCCGCTCAGCATGTGATGTCATTCCGTGTATTTCCAGTCGATCATCATTTCTTTCGTCCTATTTACTGAGCTATTTTATTTATTTATTTATGATTACAGCTTGATTGCACACTGTATTTTTGGTACAAGTATGGAATTTTCAGCATGGATATCGGTAGCCCAAATTTCGCAGGCCGACCATAGATATCAAGGTGTGCGTCGGCGTGGGCTCGAACCCTGGACCATGTGCATGGTTGGCGGGAGTCCTAACCACTGTGCCACCGACGCCACCTGACTGGTTCACTACCAGAGTTTCTTTCTTGCTCTGATTCAACATTAGTGTTGGAGATTCGGTTCTGGTTATTTATGCTGAATACAGGCGATTTCCACACTGATTTCAAAGTAATGAAAATCTGCCTTTCCTTTCCTATCTAGTTGTTGACATCCTTTTCTGTGACATTTTTAGTTGAAACGATACTACCTGTTGATAGTGGTCGATGCTTGTTACTACAACATAGTATAAACATGTCAATAAACTATATTTTTTAATATATTAAATATTCCCATAGTAAAATTTAGAACAACACATTTAAGCGAACAATATTGTTTTCAATTAGATCTCATCAGGCTTAAGTCTAATATATATAAGTTCACAAATAAATGTTCGAATATAAACCAATCATGGTGTTTTGTCTATAGGATAATACGATGGTGAATATAAATTGTGCAATTAGTCATAAAAGTAGTACGCAGCTGTCTCCTTGCGTTCCATCCGGTAGAACTAGAAGCAGCTATAGGCGGCTATATGCTAGGACCACCAAATACAAAAACTCCACAATACCATATCTGGCACAGCTGTTATGTGATGAGAAATCCGTTAGATATGACACGATAAACTTACTGCGGCACCCTAACAAATAGTCCCATTAGTTTTTGTTTTCCCTTCTTCGTTACTATTACACTGTTGTTCTCATCTATCCCACATCAACTTTATATTTCATATCCTGTGGTGCATTGTTTGAAATGTAAACTCTACGCTGTTTTTTATTTTTATTTATTTTATTTATTTATTATTTATTTTATTTATATTTATTTATCTTTTGATTTTAAAAATCTTATATAATTTATGAGGTAATTAGATGCAATATATTGTAATGCACGCTGAAAATTCCATACCTGTACCACAAATACCGTTTGGAATAAAGCTGTTACTATTATTATTATTATTATTATTATTATTATTATTAATGATGGTGATAATAATAATGGTTTTATCAATAATAAGGATGAAAACGTGAGGCGATCTGTGATAGCACGAATGACGAAAAACAGCATCATTAAACAAACAATTGTTCAGGTGGAAGTAGTCGATAAAGGCTAGTAAAAACAAATGAACCAATTAAGTTATGTTAGATCGTAAGGGACGGAAGTGAAACATGTTTATAATGAAGATAAGATTAAGGGATGATAAGTGGTTGAAAATATAAACAAGGGGTGGTGTAGAAGTCTTTAGTTGGTTATGTCTTAATAGGCCAAGGGAGGGATAATGGCTGTACGAACTTTTTTGAATGCATAGTTTAGGTTTAATAGTTTGAATGCCTATCGCTTCAGCTGTGTGCAGTAGACGAATGCAAAGTCTATTAGAAAGATTCGGTGAGATACGATGAATTACTTTGAGGGCTCTCGTTTTCTCGACTACATGACCACTATCAATTAAATGTGACTGAATCGGGCTACGGATTGTTTTTGTCTGCCCTTTGCCAAACCACGATGGGAGGTGTTCACTAACACGTTGGCTCAGCTGTCTAGTATTACGCCCAACATAACTGTCACCGCAGATGCAGTTGAATTGATAAATACACATAGATGTGGCAAAACTATCAAGCTTATCCTTCGTTTGCGTCCCAATCATTCGTCGGCTAGAGAATGACAAACATAGGTGTGTTGCGTAAAATGTTCTTCGTGTACTTCTTGAAATTCTTCGGAATAAAATCTCACTTGATAAGTCACCATTAAATTGTAACTTAATAAATAGAGGTTTCTTATGCGCAGTAAGAGTCTCAGGTTTTTTATCTGATGTTTTCTTATGTTTCTTTACGAAACTACTCGGATAGCCCATCTCCAACAAGAAATCGTGAATATATTCAAATTTCTTTTGTAAGACGTCATCCGTACATATCTTTCTTGCTCTGCTCCAGAAAGAAACATCGGTCGCTATGACATACACACTTTGTTTGACACGTTCAGTACACAACTGAAAAAATTTATCCATTTAAAAGCTTGATATCTTGAGCCGTCACACTTTTATGCAATGTTCTCTTTAGGAAATTCATTTCAGTTCACAGTAAAAGATCTGTCTAGTTCGGTGCGAAAGGCTAAACGCTCAGACATAGTCGTTCTAGCTGGTGACTTTAACGCTCAAGTAGGGAAATTGTGTCAATCCGAGAAGGATGTCGGTGGCACCTATGGAGTTCCGTGCCAGCGAACTGACAACGGTGACCGTCTCCTACAGTTCTGTTCTGATAATCATTTGTTTCTTGTAAGCACTAACTACAAACACAAGGAGAGACATTGTTTGACTTGGAGACCCACTTCATCAAACCAACGCTGGACACAAATAGACCACATAGCAATAAGCTACCGTTGGCGTGGGTCGGTAGGAGATTGTCGCTCCTTCTGGAACACGTGTGTGGATACCGACCATGCACTGGTTCGCGCTCGGGTGTGCTTACGACTGAACGGACGTAGGAAACAGCTGGCGGTAAAACCATCACGTGCCCAGCTCGGTCAGGAAACTAAATCCGTATTTCAGGAAGAACTAGCTAAACACATATCTGTGTTCGACAGCTGTGCTCACCCTGAAGAAGCTTGGAAAAATATCCAGGCAGCCATAGATACAGCTGTAAAAGCTGTGAATAAGACAAATCCAAAGGTGAGTAAAAGCCACTGGATCTCCACCGCCTCATCCGAACTGATAGATGCTAGAAGACTTATTCCGGCGAGCTCCGAATCCAATGAGGAGCGAAAGCTGCACAAGAGGAAACTTACGAAAAGTCTCCGCAAGGACTGTGAACAGTGGTGCGTGACAAAAGCCAAAGAGATGGAGAAAGCTTCGAGGATAGGCAACACCAGGCAACTCTTTAGACTCATCAGGGAAACGGGTGGGAGAAGACAATCTCGGAAAAAAATGGCACTATAATTAGCTCCCAGGATAGACGACTGGATCGTTGGAAAGAGCATTATGAGGAGCAGTTTAATTTGCCCACAGCCACGCTCAACCTTCCGAATATACAACACCTCGCTGAATGGGATATAGACACAGGTCTTCCATCCCTAACTGAGGTTACTAAAGTTGTCACCAATCTGAAACTAGGCAAAGCAGCGGGACCTGATGGAATGACTCCAGAGGTATTTAAGTACGGTGGAGACAGCTTACTGTCCGGATTAACTGAGGTACTAGGCAGCGTCTGGGAATCAGAAGAAGTCCCATCGGGTTGGTGTAAGTCACTGATTATCCCCATATACAAGAAGGGAGACAAGTCTTCCTGTGATAATCACAGAGGGATTAGCTTGACTAATATAGTATCTAAAGTCTTAGGCTCAATAATCATGCGTAGACTAAGTGGTGCTCGGGAGGCACAAACACGAGAGAGCCAGGCAGGCTTTAGACCAGGAAGAGGGTGTATTGATCATATCTTCACCCTCCGACAGATTCTAGAACATAGGCATTCCTACCGGCGTCCAACAGTCATTATATTTCTTGACCTAAAAGCAGCATTCGACTCTGTCGATCGAGAAGTTCTCTGGAGATGCTTGGCTGTTAAGGGAATTCCGAGAAAATATATTGCACTGATTAAGGCACTCTACTCGTACTCATACAGCCAGGTGAGGGCTTACGGCGAGCTGTCATCTGAACTGGTGACGACCAGTGGTGTCCGTCAAGGATGCCCATTATCCCCTTTTCTATTCAACTTCATCATAGATGTGTTAATGGACTTAACCCTAAGTGACTTCAGCGACTCAGGGATTGACTTGCTACCGGGTAATAATCTCGTTGACTTGGAATATGCAGACGATATAGTCCTTCTAGGCGAAGACGCTGACGAAATGCAGAGTCTTCTAAACACCTTGAGCTGCAATCTACGAATGTTTGGCATGCGATTCGCTCCCGCCAAATGCAAGATGATGTTACAGGACTGGACTACATCGACACCTAGTTTAAAAATAGGAAGTGAAGTGGTAGAGCACGTTGACCGCTTCACTTATTTGGGAAGTACCATCAGCCCCAACGGGTTGATCTCTGACGAAATCTCAGCACGAATACAGAGGGCTAGTTTCGCATTTGCCAGTTTACGCCGACTCTGGCGTAGACGAGATGTTCGACTATCGACCAAAGGGCGGGTGTACTGCTCATCAGTCCGCTCCGTCCTCCTTTATGGTTGTGAGACCTGGCCACTGAGAGTGGAAGACATGAAAAGACTAGCTGTCTTTGATCATAGGTGCCTGAGCTCTATTTCCCGTGTAAAGTGGCATAATAAGGTGAGCAACATTGAGGTTAGGCGTCGAGTTCTAGGTAAACAGGGGAAATCAATCGACGAAGTCGTGAAGTTACATCGACTGGGATGGTTAGGACATGTGTTACGTATGCCTAGTCATCGCCTCCCTCGACGAGCAATGTTAGCGGATATAGGGTCAGGCTGGAAAAAAGCTAGCGGCGGTCAAACAAAAACATGGCCTCACAGTCAATGGAATCCACAACAGTTGGTCTAAGCCACGTAGGAAGGTGTAGACTTCCAGGCTGGGGTCCTCGGGACGGTAAAAATCTATGGTTGGAAACAATTGGTGACATGGCTCAAAATCGTTCTCAATGGCGCAGATGCATCCACTCCTTGTGACTTATGATCTCCAATGAAACTGTTTTGTTCTTCGTTATTACTCCTTTGTCTCACACCTCTGCTCACTGTTTCTATTATGCTTTTCTTGTACTTTCTTCTCTTGCTTCGCGTGCTACACGGAGTGTGGCGACTTGAACTTCCGCACATTTGTGCAAAGTTCTATGTCGAAAACAGACAGACAGACAGACAAAAGATCTTTCTTATTTTGGTAGTCATACGTTTTGTTTATGTATGTTTACTTATTATGGCCTATATAAAATCATGTAGTGTTTGCATTTCAGGTGGCTTCACAGTCAGAAGTAGCTTTCGCGGCTCGAGCTCACTTGTTACTCGGTTGGGGTTGGTCCTTATTAGCTAGATCATGTTTTGTTGTTGATAAGAAAGGTGACTTACGGAATCGTGCAGTGAAAGAATATAGGACGTGAGTGTTATTTTTGTTATGTATTTTCCAAAACGTTCTCGTCATATATATATAAATACATATATATATATATATATATATATATATATATATATATATATATATATATATATATATATATATATATATATATATATATATATATATATAATATATATATACAGTATATTACCTGTGAAGAGTAAAATCTAGTGTACGCACTGAAGTGTTTGATGTTTTTCATATCTGTGCTTTTCGAGTGGAACGTAGTGCTTCAAGTTTTGAGCTACTTAGTTTCAGTAACGCTTGTGGTTTTGCGGTGTTTGATTGTTAGCCTTCCTACTTTTGTGGGCTTACAACTGATTAGCGTATAAGACGAGGCATAGGAGTGCATTGGCCGAGAATCTAACCCGGACGACTTGCGCAGCTGCCATGCATTCTACCTCTGAACCACATACGTGCACGAAGTGTTCGATAGTTGGATGTTTATAAGCAGCTACAAGCTTGAATCCAACTAAATCTGCTAAAGTGTTAAGTTTCTTTCGACTTTATTGATTCTAATCTGTAATTTGTCATGAACCAATATCAACCAAAAGATCATTGAAAATTAAGGGGGACCGAATAACTCTTAGTGACTCTTTAAAAGTATAAATTTAACCAGCCGAACTAATGATTTTCAGATTATACAATAAGTACGTTGCAGTACAATACAAATAGGAATCTAGTGACCTATCTTTTCTCAGTTACTGTGAATTCCTATTATCACTAACTCTTACGCGATACATTTACCTACTAATCTTCTAAACAAACATGTATTTGATTGGGGATTTTAATAATCGGTGAAAACACAAAACTTTCTATGGGACTCAGCTAGCACTGCTTATGGTAGTCCTGGTAACACTATCCAGTTGTCTAGACTAGAAGTAGGTGAGGCGGTATTTGGAACCGGGGCCCATCGGACTTCTGTAACTGTCCATGAAGAAAAATAACTATACTTCCCATCAACAAAGCAAAACAATAATAAAAATCCTTTTAATATGATAAACCTTGGCAACAGTAGAACTTGGACGTTTTGGTTGAATACAATTCATATTAATTTATCCAACAGACGTAGCACATCGTTACCAGATGATGTCTCGTGCTCATATTGTTGCTCATAATAAAAGGAAAGAGATTACGCAACTTTTGAAACCTACTTTTATGGTTCTATAGTACATTATGCTTCCACTTCTACTGATAGTGAATCTAGCTAAGTAATTGCTTTGAGAGTTAAATCATTCCCGCTGTATATACTACATGCTTTTACGATGGACAAAGTTTCACTAATCAGTCTCTCTTTCCATTCCTCTCGAATCCACTCTAATGAAGCTTCTGGAGTGGTATGCTTAACATGTGTTCCACACACTGTCCGTTTCATTAAAGCACACACAGCGGTGTTGCCAACGGATACAAGCAATCATATAAAGGTAATCATGATCAAACACGTAAAGCCGATAAAGATTTTCAACACGGAAACACAAGGTTTCATAGGTGTGGAATAAGACTGGTAACACCGAAAGGTTGTAAACCCGAATTTTGACTGCGAGCTTAATATCAAAATGGTATGTAAGGGGGCACACTTAGGTGCCAGCTGCTATGGCTTTCCCTACAGGATGGAATTTTCACTCCTCACACACACTCACTTAACTACCTAGATACATGGACTTTTAACCACCCTAACCTATAAAAGTGATCAGTGTAAGCACAGGCTACCACAAATCTAACATCAGTACTTGCTATTGTACCTTATTACTCGTTGTAACACTCAATCTTCTATATTCTTAGACAATGTAGTTCCTTCTGTGATTATAATCTCGACACCATCTATAAAATGAGCCGTATTAGGTGACTGGGAGGGATGTCGTTTATAGCACTTGAATTCTAAGAGTTCATTCCGGGCTTTCTCTTTGTTAAATAAGTTAATGTTAATATTTATTGGAGCACTGTGATTTAGGATGAAGGATGCTGACACAAAAGGGGCCAGCTTAACTGCTTCCCAGTATTATTCTACGTACCATCAGTTTCATTGATTCAGTGTTTTTTTCTGCTGTTAAGGTGTTTGGAATCGTACTGTAAACAACTGTTTAACAACTCAAAACAGTATATTCAAGTGTTGGTTTGCAGTAATTTGATTGGTTACAGGATTTCATCATGAGCTGACATTGGTTAAAAAACCTGAGAGTACTGGATAGCTGTTTCGTCCTAGTTTGGGACTCTTCATCAGTACGCACCCACCGTAAGTGGGCGAATCCAGGACCTTCTGGTAACAAGGCGAGCTCGTGTACCCCTAAGCCATTGGGACCCGATCCAATGACCAGCCCGTGAATTCTAAATTCTGCCAATTCACGACATAGCGCGACCCCTAGCCAATGTCTTCGGCGAGTATTTGTCCTCACACCCGACCTGTTGCACTCTACTGGTCACCACTACAGTATAAATAGACTAAGATTCATGACAATAATAAGCAGTTATCAAAGATAGTATAAGCATAAACTCGTGTTACATAATTTAATGTTGGTTTTTTAAACACGTCATTTAGCCCCACACAAAGCTGTTTTTCAGTTACTCATGTTAATTCGAAAGAGTTTATTTGTTCAGAATTTAACAGATACGACTAGCCTTAAAAATAGTTATGCGATGAAATCCAGAATTTGTGTATAAAAACTTTTTATTAGGTAGTCTGAAATTTTAAAACTTTTGTAACTTACTTCCCACTGGTGATAAGATTATATATGATTCAGTACAACATATATTAAGCCACAGAGCAAGCTATGCTTAATTCCGTTATTGAATAAAACACATCTTATTGTCAATAAAGCCAATTACAAATTAAATACACCCTATACTCTATATATTGTTGTATTATTTTTGCTCATTTCGTAGTGCTATCCAACTAGACCCAGATGATTATCTAGCCTGGTATCATTTAGGTGTTGAATTGGCTACACAACGTCATATTGATGAAGCTTTATCTGTTTGTCAACAGAGTTTACAATTAATGCCAATACATTCGAATACATTGTGTCTATTAGCCTTATTACATACAACTGGGGGGAAACGTATGGATCAGGCGTCAAAAGCATTATATGTTGGCTTAAGTGATAGATCAAATGATTTCAATTTATTATTTTTACTAGCCAAAGTAGAAGAAGCTAGAATTAATCCAAAGGCAGGTTTAAAAATTTATCGTCAGTTATTAACAGTATGGCGAGATACATTTTCAATAAGCAATAATCCAAAGTAAGTGTTGTACATGTGTTGTATTTCATTATATTTTTGTACACGCTTTATAAATAATTTCTATCCCTATTTATTCACAATACGGTTATTTGTCCACTACATACTTTAGTCACGCCATCAGCAAAATTTGAAAAATATTGGTAGAGACGTTATAGTTAACGATGTTCTCTAAGCTTTGATTATGAATTTTGCATATGCATATATATATCGATTCAGACCCGAATTCAGGGTCATAAAGGTTAACATGTAACAAGCAAATCGCTCATATTTATAAGTCAATCACAGAGTTAGCAATTTTTCTACGTAAATGTTTACACACCTTTAGTATACTTCGCTTTTGCACGTTACACTGATCAAAATACTAGATCTGGTGACGCCAAATATCAGAGCTTAGAGAACACCAAAAAGCAGTTATCCCAAACCACTGAATTCTGGTCGAAAAGATAAATAGTAGCATACAGTGAGCTCTGAAAATCTTACTATCAGTCTTTCATGGCGGTGACGGATGCGAAAAATTGTAATGATTTTTTAAATGCTTATAGTTGCATACATCATACTAAGTAAATACTTGATAACGAAAACATAGACTCTGCTATGCGATATATCTAACTAAAAAACGCTATCATCCCGGTGCTTCAGTAATCGTTAGATATAATAACTTCGATATCATTTGAAGGCCTTGAATAGTAAATGGAGCAAATACTAATCACGACTTTCGTTGGCATGATACAATGCATTTTTCTGAAGCATTAATTTGAACTGTCGACTTTTAACCGATAACTTACTCTTTCGAGTCCAATCAACTTCAATCGAGAGACCAAGTGGCGTTGTCCGTCCTGCCACAATCACTAACAGATTAATGTACGGTGTTCCACAGAAGTGGATCGTTTAAGCTATAGCATAGGGAGGAAAGTGGAACTAGAATGGAATGAAATCAGACGACATAAATTTGATTGCAAGAGGAAATAATTGGTTTTTACGAGTTGATCACGGATTGATATCAGTTAGAGAACCATTGAAAACCAAGGAGTACTGGACAGCTGTTTCATCCTAGTTTGAGAATCATCGTCAGTACGCACCCATTGGGATTGGGGTTCGAACTCAGGACCTTCCGGTTACAAGATAAGCTTGTATACCACTCAGCCGCCGGAACCCGATTCAATGGAACATGAATTCTAACTTCTACCAATTCGTGATTTAGTGGGACCCCAACCAATGTCGTCGGTGGGACATCCATCCTCAAACTTGACGTGTGGATGGACCTCACTGGGTGTGTACTGCTGATAATTCCCAAACTAGGATGAAACAGTTGTCCATTACTCCCTGGTTTTCAATGTTTCTCTAACTGATATCAATCCCGACCGAAAGCTGCTACCTTGACGTGGTGGTCGGGCTTGAACACCGCAATTATCTATTCAAGCTATACTGGCTGAGACTTATGTCTCTTGAGGTCCTACCATGCCAGGCAAGTTGTTTGGATAGCTGTTAAACACAAAGCAGCTACCCAATCCAACATCATGATAAATACAAAATCACAAAATTTCATGCCGGATCGGCCGTGGCCCGGATTAACAACGACCGCGCTTCCTGCTGCCGTGTCACAGGGCGGGAGTGATAAGTATGCTACTGAGGCACACAAAACAACAAAGAACGAACAAAAACAGGCCGCGTGTGACCGGCCTCAAGCAGTTGTCCCCTGGGCTCTGCGGTCACGCAACCAACTTCCACGGTGTGGGCAGCCGGGAAGTAACAATCGCCCTCACAATCCGAAACGCACGCGAAACCTCTCTATTACTCACTCATCTTTGTCTTCATCTCTATCATCTTGCCTTCCTTCCACTGATGCAACTCCTCGACTTGATAGCTCTTCACTTCCTCTCCACTCTGCGTCCACTAAAAACGATGGAAGCCAAAAAACCACCACCGACAGCCTCCTAAAGCCACGCCACCAATTTCATATAGGAGCATTTAATGTTAGGACACTTTGCCAAATAGGACAACAAGCATCACTAGCCAAGACCCTGGCATCCCGAGCCATTGATGTATGCTGTGTTTCAGAAACACGCATACAAGACCCAAGTGTGGTTATTCACCTAACCCCACCTGGCCAACAGGTTGAATCTGCAAAATTCACCTTGAGGGTGTCAGGAGATGCCACAGCTAGTTCACGAGGATTAGCTGGCGTAGGGATAGCTTTGAGTACTAGGGCAGAAAAGACATTGCTTGACTGGATCCCGGTAGATAGCCGAATGTGTGCTGTCCGTCTGAACGGGTCAGTAAAAGGAGAAAGGACTGCACTACTCGCCGATGCCTTTTCGTAATCTCCGCCTACGCCCCCACTGACTGCAGTTCAGATGAAACGAAGGATGAGTTCTACCAAAAGCTGTCTAGTTTGCTGCGAAAGGCTAAACGCTCAGACATAGTCGTTCTAGCTGGTGACTTTAACGCTCAAGTAGGGAAATTGTGTCAATCTGAGAAGGATGTCGGTGGCACCTATGGAGTTCCGTGCCAGCGAACCGACAACGGTGACCGTCTCCTACAGTTCTGTTCTGATAATCATTTGTTTCTTGTAAGCACTAACTTCAAACACAAGGAGAGACACTGTTTGACTTGGAGACCCCCTTCATCAAACCAACGCTGGACACAAATAGACCACATAGCAATAAGCTATCGTTGGCGTGGGTCGGTAGGAGATTGTCGCTCCTTCTGGAACACGTGTGTAGATACCGACCATGCACTGGTCCGCGCTCGGGTGTGCTTACGACTGAACGGACGTAGGAAACAGCTGGCGGTAAAACCATCACGTCCCCAGCTCGATCAGGAAACTAAATCCGCATGTGAGGAAGAACTAGCTAAACACATATCTGTGTTCGACAGCTGTGCTCACCCTGAAGAAGCTTGGAAAAATATCCAGGCAGCCATAGATACAGCTGTAAAAGCTGTGAATAAGGTAAACCCAAAGGTGAGTAAAAGCCACTGGATCTCCACCGCCTCATCCCGATATACAAGAAGGGAGACAAGTCTTCCTGTGATAATCACAGAGGGATTAGCTTGACTAATATAGTATCTAAAGTCTTAGGCTCAATAATCATGCGTAGACTAAGTGGTGCTCGGGAGGCACAAACACGAGAGAGCCAGGCAGGCTTTAGACCAGGAAGAGGGTGTATTGATCATATCTTCACCCTCTGACAGATTCTAGAACATACGCATTCCTACCGGCGTCCAACAGTCATTATATTTCTTGACCTAAAAGCAGCATTCGACTCTGTCGACCGAGAAGTTCTCTGGAGATGCTTGGCTGTAAAGGGAATCCCGAGAAAATATATTGCACTGATTAAGGCACTCTACTCGTACTCATACAGCCAGGTGAGGGCTTACGGCGAGTTGTCATCTGAACTGGTGACGACTAGTGGTGTCCATCAAGGATGCCCATTATCCCCTTTTCTATTCAACTTCATCATAGATGTGTTAATGCACTTAACCCTAAGTGACTTCAGCGACTCAGGGATTGACTTGCTACCGGGTAATAATCTCGTTGACTTGGAATATGCAGACGATATAGTCCTTCTAGGCGACGACGCTGACAAATTCCGGCAGAGTCTTCTAAACACCTTGAGCTGCAATCTACGAATGTTTGGAATGCGATTAGCTCACGCCAAATGTAAGATGATGTTACGCGACTGGACCACACTGACTCCTAGCTTAGAAATAGGGAGTGAAGTGGTAGAGCTCGTTGACCGCTTCACTTATTTGGGAAGTACCATCAGCCAACGCCAACGGGTTGGTCTCTGACGAAATCTCAGCACGGATACAGAGGGCTAGTTTCGCATTTGCCAGTTTACGCCGACTCTGGCGTAGACGAGATGTTCGACTATCGACCAAAGGGCGGGTGTACTGCTCATCAGTCCGCTCCGTCCTCCTTTATGGTTGTGAGACCTGGCCACTGAGAGTGGAAGACATGAAAAGACTAGCTGTCTTTGATCATAGGTGCCTGAGCTCTATTTCCCGTGTAAAGTGGCATAATAAGGTGAGCAACATTGAGGTTAGGCGTCGAGTTCTAGGTAAACAGGGGAAATCAATCGACGATGTCGTGAAGTTACATCGACTGAGATGGTTAGGACATGTGTTACGTATGCACGCCTAGTCATCGGCTCCCTCGACGAGCAATGTTAGCGGATATAGGGTCAGGCTGGAAAAAAGCTAGCGGCGGTCAAACAAAAACATGGCCTCACCAGTCAATGAAATCCACAACAGTTGGTCTAAGCCACGTAGGAAGGTGTAGACTTCCAGGCTGGGGTCCTCGGGACGGTAAAAATCTATGGTTGGAAACAATTGGTGACATGGCTCAAAATCGTTCTCAGTGGCTAGCGCAGATGCATCCACTCCTTGTGACTTATGATCTCTAATGAAACTGTTTTGTTTTTCGTTATTACTCCTTTGTCTCACACCTCTGCTCACTGTTTCTATTATGCTTTTCTTGTACTTTCTTCTCTTGCTTCGCGTGCTACACGGAGTGTGGCGACTTGAACTTCCGCACATTTGTGCAAAGTTCTACGTCGAAAACAGACAGACAGACAACTGATATCAATCCGTGATCAAACTCTTAGTAACAAATCTAATCCTCATAAATCAATCGTAGAAAATAATTATTTGAAAATTTGGGATGTTTGGGATCGTAAATGGAACACATTTGCGTCGTGATGAACAATTTTATTTAACGTTATAAATAACATCAATCATTTTGTCATTCATAACCCCAGCGACCAAATTACCCTCCTTAATTAACACTAATTTTAATCTCAAAATAATCACACGCATCTAAAATCCGGTGATTTTTTAAAGTACTTACTTTTAATGACTGTATGTGTGACAGTTTCCATGATATAGGTGCGTCTCAATGCTCATTGAATGAATATGCAAATGTTTATCGATTAACAACACTTCATTCACATAATGTATGACTATTGCAAAAAGGTGAACAAATAATGACAAACTGTAATCCACAATATTATTGTTCGATAACTATTAAGTCGATTATAGTGTTTTCTGTTGCGAATCGATTAAATTAGGAAATTGGTAATAATAATATTGTCAGAAAAATGGGTTCAATAGTGACAAGTTTTCTGCAGTTTTATTTTGAGAGGGAATGTGTTGTTTTTTTTTAAATAAAACTGATTAGCATATTCAGGGTTTTTAGAAATTTAGTTAGTAAGTTAGATGACGCAATATAATTGACTAAAATGTTACAACTTAGGTCAGGGTAGCAACAGAGGTAATTACAGGTAGAGACTAAGTAGAGGTGAGGTAGAGAACATTGCCATTTAAATTAGAACTAAAATTGAGCAAATAAGTTGGATGACGTAACATAAATGACTAGAAATTGAGTGTTGGTCAAGTCAGTAACAGTAGTAGTGAGGTGTAGAAATTAAATCGGGTGTGTTAGAGAACAAGAAAGTTGAAAATGTAAAATATTACAGTTGAGAAGACAAAGTAATACTAATTAAGGCAGACAAAAAAAACTAGGTAGAATTCACTTGTCGGGTAATAAGATAGATTGTGTTCACTTCAAGTGTAGTGATTGAACGAACTTCTTCTGTATGCAGAGTTCAGGGCTTAGCAAGTGAATTGCCATTGCTTCTGCAGTTTGAAGAAGTCTGATTTGTACACCTTTAGGAAGACTACTTCTTACTCTGTAGACGACTTTGAAGTTTGTTTGGGGTGTAGCTTGGTGTTTGGATTCTATCAGATGTTCTAAGATAGAGCTGCGGGGCGTCGATTTCCTCCTTTGTAAAACCATGTTCTTAAGTGTTCGGTGATACGTTCTTACTTACGTTCAATCTTACTTTAGTTGCTGTCTGATTGACCTTGTTTGTATATTAGATCATTCTTGTGTTACCTGATCAATTATCTAAACTTGACAAACCTCATGTACACACACACACACACACAAATAATTATATATAAATGCGTTTGTACAGCTATGTGAATGAATTCGCCGAAAAGTCTCTTCGCTGAACGCCTTCCCTTTTAGAGATTTCTCAAGTAACGATCTTTAATGGTCAGTTTTTTATAAATCAAAGGGAATTTTTAGGAATACTTTGTTCAAGTTCACGATTACCTGAATATTGAATTAGATTAAACCAATAGACATCATACTTGAAATTTGTAGTTGAATAAATATTAAGAGATGCGTTTAGATGATGAATAGATTAACAGTACTTCAGGCAAAACGATAATTGATATTGATGTTAATCTCCCTCTCCTTTGTTTTAGGATAATATTTGATAAAATTCGAAAAGCCGCTTTATCAGTCAATAACGAGCCGACTAGTTTAAATCCCAGTGATGATTCAGCACTGCCTACTTCATCCCCGTATTCACCATCTTTAGAATTAGACGACAACTTTTCAATATTAAATATAAATGAAGAAATTAATAATGGTAGTCTTAGTAACAATCATTTACAATCTGCACTGTCTGATATAGCAGTTGGTTGTGTTGGTCAAACCGGTGCATCGATTGCTCCAGTTCCAAAGCAATCACGTTCAACTAATCAAACTCAATCAATTGCTTTAAAAATACAAATTAAAATTTATCAAGGTCTAGGTATGATTTTTGCTTAATCACCTAAGCGGTGAATTGTTTTCATGTATCTCTTTAGGTATGTGTTCGTTTATTGTAATATGACATATGAATCTATACCTTTCAAAAAACACCGAATGAATAGTTATGATTAATCGTCCCAGTTATTTAATATGGATGCTTACACGCCCTATTGGTGATTAACTAGGTTAACTGGTATTTGGCTTTTATCGACAACGCATTTATTGTATAGACCATATAGTAAATTTGTCGTTTTCAAATAGACTAGTGTTAAAGACAGTATGATACAGTGGTGCCGAGTAGCATAGTTTATCTTTCTTTAGTCAGATTAGAGAGAGAACGTCATATATTGGTACCAAACGGATATTAATTTTGATATTCTAAGAATTTAGGTTTTTCCTCTCATTCCTTTGCGTCCCAAGTGGCTTCAAATTTTGAAGTTCCAGCAGCAGCGTTGTTTTTACGGAGTGGGGTAGCCAGTCTGGAGCCCAACTCTGCCTCTTTTCCGGGTGTATCATCGGCTGGTAAGCTAGATGAGGTTTAGGAGGGCATTGACCGGAACATCCTCCAAAATGAGTTAAAACGGCATGGAAATCAGTGGATGACTGAGAATCTGTTGATTCGTGACTAAATCTACCTTCAAACTCATTTTATTGTCTAATATTTTGTGTTGACTCCCACCGCTGAATTCACTTCTGCTGTGTATAGTGCAGTCATCAGATGAGAAACATTAGTGTTCAGCGTAAAAGGTTTTGTTAAAGAAGTAACAAATTAACATTGTTAAACTCCATAGTGTGAATTGGTTTGATTAAGTGCTGCGCCTCCCAAAAGACCACATTTTTGAATAAAACGAAATAGAAAAAATCTCGGATCGTATGAGGGAATATATTTTACTCACTTTAGATTGGTGATACAACCGTACTGGATAGTTGGTGAGATCAAATGATACAACTATACTTGAACATCTTGTATCATTTGTTTTTATGTGAAATTATAGCGCTGCTTTCCCCCACTGATTCAATGTCACCATTAACTTCAAGTTTATTTTTCTCTTTTATGTCATAACTTTTGAAAAACGACAAATTAAATTGAATCCATAGTAGTACGAATTAAGGTAGCTTTAGTTCACCAAGTTTTAAGAAAAGAAAATACATCTAAATTTCACTGTAAAACACTTCACTTCTTACTTTTAGCGCAATCCTATCTGGATAATGATCAATTGTTTGAAGCGAAGGAGGCTTTAGATGAAGTGATGAAAATTGGTGGCCTCGACAATCAAACATTATATCTGGTAGGTTCATTACTTTTACATAAATGCAAACTATTTTCTCATAAATCTAATTTTCCTTTATTTTGTTCCGTATACTTTGTAGGTATGTTTGTTTTCAACTCATATTTTTTTTTACATTTTTTTGAAATATTGTACTACATGATATGGAAATAGCATAACAGATATTATTATGACGGGATGATGATTTAAGGTAAAATATGAATATAAATTACGTTGGCAACAAAACCGGCAATTTCCAAGTTCTGCTATGAATCAGTGTTTTGTTTCAACTCCGAGCATCCTTCCACTACTTGAAAAATAGTAATAAGTAAGGATTTCTATTCTGATACTTGATATCATTTTATCTGAGATGTTTTTCCCATATTTAAAACCGTTCTGAAAAATATTATCAAAGTCAGTTCTTGCGGCTCGATAATATAGTTGACAAAGTTACGGCTTGGGACTTTTCAAAAACTACTAAAATATTTCGATGGTCGAGCGGAATTTCAATTATGTTTATTTCTGACAGACAGTTTACTAAGTTTGCCAGCCAATCTACTGTATTTATTTCAAATAAATCAGCGTAAAATTCTTCTGATGAAATTTATATTGTGCATTCTAATTTGAAAATATAACCGGTTATTTTGTTTCATTTGTGATAATATTTTAAAGCGTGGACGTTTAGCCGAAAAACGTGGACTTCTATGCATTGCACGCTCATTATACGAAAGTGTAATTGCATTAAAACCTGATCACTTAGAAGCATTGCTTTCCTTAGTAAGTGTATTGATACATTTATTCTACTTTTATCTGTAATTTGTTATGTAGATGGAAATATTGTGAATTTTGGCGTATATATATATATATATATATATATATATATATGACGAAGTGATACTAGTTGTGGTTTCATCTAACTTGACCTAGTATACGCCTCCAAAACACGGCACTATAACCAACTAAAAATGTCTTCTGTAAATAAAACAAATTTGATTGGTTGGTTGTGTAAAATCGAAATCTCTCAGAAAACTTAAATAAATGGATCGAAACTTTCCAGTAAAGCTTTCACGTCAGTATATGCATAGATCACTTCACAGCTAACAAAGGGGCTTTTCTATCCTAACAGTTTCTGTACCAGGCTGCATAGACTATACTGCTGCTGTCATGTCATTTGGGTAGTTTAAATAAGCTTTATATCCCCATGATTATTGACTGCACAATAATCAGTTAATGAGTGCTTCATCTACGAAGTATACCAGAAATCCCTGTGAAAAATCACATGCACCGTAAAGCCTAAACTTCCACAAATCACTAATGAGGTTAAAAATTATATCAGCAACTTGTTTAAGTAGTATTAAAGTACAATAGCGCTAAAAGAAAACTAGAAAATAGTCATAACCATAGATATCACAAAATAGTTTGAACTTAAATAATGGTAAAAGTTGGCCGAAAATTATTTTATGGTCAGAATTAATCTCACTTCATTTCGTTTACTCTACATTTTAAGTCACCTGATGTCTTATATAGGCTGCAAGCCATATATATATATATATATATATCCCTCTCAAGTACTCTATTAACGTATGTAAAGACAAAATATGAATTAGTCAATTACATTTTAAGATACTTACTTAGAAGATGAAGAACTGGATCTCTAAGTTATATCAGTCCATGATCATACTTGAAACAAATGAAATCCCTGCAAACAAACTCATGAGAAACTTAAATCGTTTCATTAAATTGTTTCTCTAGATGGTACTTTGGTGTGTAGATGTTTTGCCGACATTCCAGGAGTTATTATTTCAATCCCAGTCTTTGTAATTAACAAGCTAGGCAATGTGGAAACAAGCTCATGTTTTCTCTTTCATATCACCATTTCGAGTAATCCATGCGCGCTTCTCGCTGATTAATTTCATGTCTTAACTATTAGCTAGCTTACAATGTATCTAACATTATTTGAAGAGCTTAACCAGTGATATTGACTTACAAAGACTAGTGCTGATGTGTGCATACATTTAACGTCGTTTGATTTTATTCCCAATATTGGTTGAGTATAAGTTTTTGACTTTATAACAATAATAACCATTTGTCATTTCAACTGATTAAAAACGCCCATTAAAATTTTCAAAAGAATGGATACAGAACGAATGGTTCTCTTTTCGATAACTTCATCATCAAACTCGACATTTATATATATATATATATATATATATATATATATATATATATATATATATATATATATATATATATATATTATGGTGAATAAATGAATTAGTGTTATGAACAACATTAATGCTGTTTAAATAACATCAAATCAACAATATTGATAGATTACAGCTGAATCGCATCAACATAAAATAAGCTGAATGTGAGAAGAATTAGGACGGATAATATTACAAATTCATGAATATATAGTTTCTACTGAAGGCCAGGACAATAACAGGGACTGGACTTGCTTCTTTTGGATACAGAGCGCTGGTTGTTTGAGGCGAATCGCAATAGCCTCTGCTGTTTGGAGCCTGCGGTGCCTCGATGTTTTTGGCAGTTTATTTTGCACCCGGTGTAATATAGATTCATCCAGGCTGCCTTTGTGGCCTGTTTGCACCAGATGTTCCAATATCGAGTTGTTAATAGTTTTCACTACACCTTTACTTAGCCATGCTGGGAGATGTTCTCGAGCACGAAAAATCAAGATCCTAAAGCAACGGCCAATATAACTCGCTCCATAAGCGCAGTTGAATTGATAGATACAATTTGAAGTGGCCAGTCTAGGTACTTCATCTTTCAGTCGAGGAACCACCATCGGTCGTGTAGTTCGCCAGCATTAAAAGTTCTTTGAACTGATTTTCTTAATTTCTTCGCAATTATCTCGCTTGGTATATCGCCCATGTATTGTAGTCGTATACAAAGAGGCCTCTTTCTTACAAATAGTGAGTGGTCCTTTTCCGTTTTCTTTGTCATGTGTTTGTTTTATTTTACTATTTCAGGCAAATCTTTTACACACAAATAATCAAACAACTTTAGCGGAACGTGTAGCACGAGATGCTATGAATGTGGATCCAACTAATTTTCGTGTATGGCGTCTACTTGCTGATATATTAAGTTCACCGAATACACCTGAACCAGCCTCTGAAGCTGTTGTAACACGTGCATTGTTAACAGCTATTGAACTTGAACAAACGGAACCAATTGAACCATTCTATCACTTACCACTTGGTGTACGTTGTAACTGAATGTGATATTTTTTTATGTTTTATTATTTTCCTTTTTCTATTTATCATTTGATTGTTGTAATTATTAATTATCATTAAACTATGGCACCAAATGATTCCCTGTAGCCTTAGCTAATAATAATATGAGTTGAATTATTTATAGATTACTCAAAGTTCTGTTTATTATTGAAATGCCTTCACGATTGCGTTTTATATTATATACGAAGAGAACCAGACCGGTGGGGGGAAGGGCCCAATTATTTATTGAGATGTTGTAATACAATGAACATTAGCAAAAGTAAAAACCCTTGCCGTTTATAATGCAAAATGAAAAAGTACAAAAGATACAGTAGCGGTCACATGACAATAAAACGGACAACCTGGAAAGTTTGTAACGAATCGGGCACTACAAATCTGTATTTCATTAACTGTGGAATCCTTCAAAAGCAATACCACGCAATATCGAATTTCTTACTTTCGCGTATATTTTAAGAAGTTTTAGTTTATTTACAGATGCGTTTTTTGATATTGAATTACAGAATCAATTCTGGGTATGGAAGCATTCAAACCAGTCTAGCAATTAAAAACACCTCAGTTAACCTGTTTTGCAGATTGCCCTTTATGCATTATAACACTTCCCATACATGATGAAGTATATGGTGAATGGACTACTAAGTAATATCCTACGTTCTGAATATTTTTTCGATTTTCCATGAAACTGACTTTTGGATTTATCCTCATACTTTAGCTTATCTTTGTGCATCGCGAATAGATTTTCAATAACTGATATTATTTGTTAGTGGCTTCCTGTTAGTATGTCTCAGCCAAACTGATCGGCATCATTTCAGCTTATAGATTTCTTGGTTTCCATAAGTAGTGCACTTTTACTTTGACTGAATAATTTCGTCGGCCATCAAACATCTAACTTTTTAGGAAGGAACAACAGAATAAGAACAAAAAGAATCCTGATGTGGTCATTGCTGTTTTTGGTTTTCATCGTTATCTAATATTGCCTCAAACTTTTCAGTAACATCATCTCATAGAGCAAATCTGTATGTCCTCCCATTATTAAGACAAGACTGTATTGTATAAACGCAACTTTGCACATTCAGAAAAAGAGACACTGTCTTGAAAATGTCAGATCAACGTTTCTTATATATATATATATATATATATATATATATGCATAAGAAACGGTGCGCATATTTATCCGTGAGACATGGTTACATTTTCGAAAATGAAAACTGTCATGCATATAAACAAATGTATTTCAACTAGCAAATATTGTTTAAAAATTAAAAACCAACTTTGCCAAGTTTCTCGTCAGTTTTAGGGTCTGCTGTGAGTCTTTGGACTTGTACTATACCTGCATTGGCCTGATCTTGTAATTTACGTAGTCTGTTTACATTTAAAAGTCTCAGAGCAATTGCAGCAGCTTTTACATTTGGATCGCTTACATCGAATCCAAGACACACATCGTCCAGTTTCAGCATATCTATCTACAAAGACAAAAAGAATTTCCATTATGTCGCTAAATATTTTTTTATTCTCTGCGTCTGAAGCCTTTAAATCGTTTTGACCATTTTGAAAAAATATATGTAGAGTGAGACTCAACCAACTACGGAGTATCTTCCTTTTTCAGACAGTCAAATTTTTTTAGCAGTGTGCATTTGGAGGTAGGTAATACCAGTCAGCCATTTAAACGCACTAGAGACAGGTTGTATAATAACAATGCCAAGCAAGACGCCTTCCGAAAAGAACGATGCTTTAATTATCACTCAGGAGTGGCAACTAGAACGTTGGAGGGGACACTTTAGGGAGCAATTCAGGTGGCCAATAGCCAAGCTGAATTTGTCCAGTTTCCAACACCTACTTGAATGAAATGTAGACATCGGTTTGCAAAAGCTGTCTCTAATCTGAAACAAGAAAAAACGGTGAAACTTGATAGTATGACTCCAATTTTGTTTAAGGATGTTAGTGATGAACCGTTGTTTAGGTTAACTAAGATATGAGATAATGTCTGCAAATCAGACAGTCACGTTGGATGGGTGTAAATCGTTGATTATTCCAGTTTATAAGAAGAGAGGCAAGTCCTCCCTTGATAATTATTGGTGATTGGCGTGACTATTACAGTACCTAAAGTTCTAGGTTCAATAACTGTGTGAAGACCGAACAGACCTCGAGAGAATAAAACCAGTGTTAGGTCAGGAAGTGTATTGATTATGTCTTCACCCTTCGACAGACTTTGGGACACAGTCATATTTACCAACATCTAATAGTTGTCAGATTTCTTGGTCTGAAAGTGACTTCTGACCTCGTCGAACAAGAGGTACTGTGGCGATCGAGTGCTGAGAAAGTATATCACACTAATCGAGCTACTCTACTTAAACTTACTCAAACGTATGACAGCACATAGAGAGTTGTCATCTGAAGTGACGACAGTTAGGGACGCCTAGTGTCTCCATTCATTTAATTTTACCATAGGTGTACTTAATGGATGCGACCCCAATGGACTCAGGAAATGACTTTTCACAATGGAACAGTTTCGTCGATTTAGAATATGCAGATGTTATAGTCTTCCTAGGTGAGGACACTGAGAAAATGGAGTCTCCTGTGAGCACCTACCTTGGGTAGAAATCTTGGTATTTCCAGCATGCGATTCGCTTCTGTCAAACGCAAGTAAGATGATGCCGTAGGACTGGTTTGTACCGACTCCTAGTTCGGAGATAGGGAGTGAAGTGGTTGAGCATTTCGATCACTTGCCTTATTTGAGAACTTTCAATAGCCCTAACGGACTGATTGCTGGCGAAGTCATAGCACGAATACAAAATGCTCATATGGCACTTACCAGCCTACATCATTTCCGGCGTAGACGTGATATTCACTTATCCGTAAAAGAGCGTATGTCCTGCGCCTCAGTTCATTAAGAGCGGTTGTGGGAAGCGATCGTTGTAAGTGGAAAATATGAAGAAGCTAGTTGTCTTTGACGATAAGTTCTTACGTCCTATCTTCCGTGTTAAGCAATATAATATGGTGAGTACTATTGAGGTTGAGTGTAAAGTAGTATTAGGTAAAAAGGTCAAGTCAATAGGTGCTGTTAAGCTACATCGACTGAAATGTCTATGACACGTGTTATCCATGGTAAGTTATCGCCTTCCTCGTCGAGCAAGGTTAGCTGACATGCAATTAGGTTGGAGTTGGTGGTAGTCAAGTCAAAACCAGGTATCAATTTATGAAGTCTTTGACATTTAGTTTAAGCCACTTACGGAGATGCAGGCTGTCTGGTTGAGGTCCTAGGGATGCTAAGAACCAACGGCTGAAAAGACTATTGGTGATATGGCTAGAAATTGTTCTCAGTGGAGTATATGAATTCACTCTCTATGAATTCCTCGATCCATCGAATTCTTCAGCTAATTATTCTTCCTCCCTAACACATCCAATCATTATAGTTCCATTGGAATTTTGATTTCTCGCTACTGTTTTATGCTGTATGCTGCGGCAATTCCATGTGCTGAACTTCTGCACAAAGTCCTGTGTTGAAAACTCAGTGTACATGGCATAGCATGTAAATGAAAAAACCTCCTGCATACAGATTAAAGTTTCGACTACGACAACATTTGTTTCCTTAATTCTCCTGTAAATGTATTAATGATGTCGAACTAAAGACATACAATCAGTTTTTCTAATCAATTTAATATAATCACCATCAAAGTATTTCTAAAAAACTGACCTTGCATGTACCGTAATCTTTGATAGCATTATTTAATGTATTCACCTCAAGCTTCTGTTCGATAACTAGACAAACAGCCTTAATTAATTAGAATATTACGTTTTGCATACCTACCTTGAATAATGTTTTAATGTCTGAATGTATTGGAATCTGTAATAACTTGGCTGCTTTCAGAACATTTTCCTTGAATTCATTACTGTTAACTAAAGGTATTAAACATAAAACGTAATGCGAAATAGTAGTACCATCTATGCTACTAAAAGCATTAGTAGAAACTGTTATGTTAGCATTCTCAGGTGTATTGTTCTGTACAGTACTTTCAGCTGTATAAAATATAGAGAATAACGCAAAAATTAAGTTACGTGATTTGGATTCTAAAAACAACGCCTTGCTGATAAGCCAATCCAACATAGCCCAAGAGCTTGATTCATTAAAAGGGCATTTTATAGTCTGAAGATACTAAGAAATTCTGTTTTAAAAAAAAAGATATACAGACAAACCTTATTAAGATAATTTATCCATTCTGGGGATTGTATATCACGTAGTCTTTTATCCGCAGGGAAAACTCTGATTAGTCTATCTTCAAGCCAAACAACTACGTTTCTCACATTCGCTATATCTTAATTAACTTAATTAGATAATTAAATTCAACAGTATATACCTGAAATATCGAAAGTATCATAGGCTGGATAATTGATAGCATGAAGTTTGAAACGTAAACGTTCATTCGCCAACGTTGTAGTCATCTTGAGAGGGATAATTACAGACACCTGTAAAATTGAAAACCCGACAATTGAATTTAAATTAAACCAGTTTGAGATGCCATAAACCACAGAGTTTGTTGCAGTAAATAACGAATACTGAACACAAACATAAAAAAGTACAACTCTTAACAGTTGTTGAAAGGTTTCATAGCTGAGATAATTACTTGTGGACCACAACTACTGCCATTCCTACAAAATATCTCATTATTTAATGTTTCCTACCTCTCAACTTGATGTCCATAAAAACAATGAGTGTGATAACTTAAAATCGGTTCAGGTAATCCCTACAAGTCAACTGTTAGAAGGAATGGACAATTACTAACGCAAAAAAATGTAGAAGTTTCTGTTCACTTGACAGCTAAAGTATACTCAACCTAGCCGTGTAATTAGGTGCACTAGCAGTTGTTATATTTGCATTAAGAATGGTGGTACTAATACTTCCATTCTGGAAAGTTCATTCCTTAAAATCACAGGACGATTAACTGAAAATATAAGAATGAAATTTGCAAAAGGTACGGACAGAGACGACTAACAAGAAATTGGTGCAACTGAATATCATTTCAATTTGCTGAACTTCAAATTATGTTTCCCAGTAGGATGAGAAGAAAAATGACATTAAATACAACGAAGACAAGAACGTGAGACCAAAAATGTAAGAAAATAAGACATTAATGATAATGACTTTTGATCAGGTCTGATAGCATAATAATCTACTGACCAGAGGTTATTCGCAAATACAAATTTGACCTATATATCTTGAATCAAGGAATACTGGTTGCATGAAGTTTTTATCCGTATCTCCAGACTTTATGGATATCAAATTTGATCTTATAGAGGCACTTCATTTTCATAAAAGTTAAGAAAAATGCGTTCAGGAACAAATATTTGTGAATTCAGACCACACTTTCAGAATTTTTAAAAGGAATAAAGTGAGCCCAATAAAATTAACTTTTTAGTTTTTATTATGAAGACGTATGCTTAAACAGAGCGTCTGTGGCATAGCGGTTAGGACGCTCGCCGACCATGCACATGGTCCGGGGTTCGATCCCCGGACACCGACGCACTCCTTTACCTCGCTAAGCCACAAAAAATAATGCTGGTAAAGAGGAAAGGTTGGGCATGAGGCTAGCAACCCCATCCTGTAAAATAAACACTGCTACAGAAACTTCAAGCCTGTAGCTTGAAGCCCTATGTTCCACTGGGGAACGTGAAGGGAAAAACATGGTCACAACGTGATTATAAGATGGAACCAGCAACCTCCTCTGACAATAGTCGTAGGCTGTTCCAGCTCATCCGAGTCACCATAAGCGAGAAGCATGCTGTCAGTTGAACGGTTTGTGGGACAGGCAGTATGCTAATTACCAACCTGAAATGCTGGACAGAAAACTCTGAGAAGCAGAAAAAAATACCTAGACACAAAACCTTTCAAAAACCGGATGACTCAATAATCGATAAATAAAAGTGATGTAGCCGATAAGATATACATATACCTATAAAAATTAAATAGCATCTAAAACACTACCTAGTAAAGAACACCGTTAGATTCATTATATCTGAAACTTGACGAAATGAAATTACATTGTCACAGTTTCCGAACTCTGTTCTTACGCTGACACAACACAATATTTCACTGGATCAGCGTAGAACTCAGCAAAGAAATGCACCGGTTTATGTTCCGAAATATGGATGCAACACAGACAGATTAAATATATCTGCACCATCGTGAATGCTTGTGAATCATCTTAAGAGAAATCACCAATCGTGAATTAATAACATCGCCAGGACATCATCTAGAAAATCTGCACCTTCCAACATGATTAGTAGTCATTGTTTTTATGAGTTTACTCATTTCAATTTGGGTACGTCTTACTCTTTTGTGACCTAATCCTTTATCTACAACTGCAATTCAGGAAGAGTGGATTGCTAAGGGTAACATGTCTTCAAGATAATATACATATATATATATATATATATATATATATATATATATATATATATATATATATGAAGTTTCATCACCTTGTCGATCGGCTCACCTTTCTTACTTAACACGCTACTCACTATATTGCTCCTTTGGCAATGGTAGAATGATAAGACCCCAGTTTCCATCATATATCCTTCTTCTGGCGGTCGCACTTCACAACTGCATATTAGGATGCAATAGGATGTTGCACGGTTAACGAGTCCCATGACAGGCAGTCAGATATTTCTCCAGTGTCACTGATGTCACCGTCCCTTTTGTATCCGTGTTATGAATTTATCAACAACCCATTAAGATAGATGATACCTCCTGAATAAGTGTAGTGATCAACAAATTCAAACTTTTAAACCTCTGTTGTTAAACAAAGGTTTGGTGCGGATCCACCCTATATCATCTTAAATTTCACGGTGGGCAAACCGCATCCCAAGCATATTCAGACTTTTGTTCAAAGTGCTCAAATAACTGTATAGTTTTGCAATTAGAAGTGCTCTCTGAGCTGGTTTGGTTAGTTTGCCCAGCTTTCGTCGTTAGGTGCCGGTGTCTTTGTACAAATAGACAGGGTTTGCATACTCTACACTAACGAGATCTTCAACCAGTAACTTATCAACTACAGAAGAACAAAAGCAGAATAACGTCCACTAGTAAGTTTTGACCGACATAATACCCTTACTCAGCACTTCCTTCACAGAAGAATAATGCTAAATACCTCTCAGTCGAGGCAGTTCAACGTCTTCTCCAGGTCAATAGATAAAACGTGTCGGATGCCAGGTGTATTTTGAATCTGTAGAGTGGTGATTTCGTCAGCACATTACTTATGTTTAAGAACCGATTGCTTTTTTGCTTTCAATGTCACACCCCACTTAATACTCCAGGACTACGTATACTATTACGATATACGGTATGTCATTATTCTGAACCGCTATGAAGATACCACACGAGAAATTGTTTTCTTACAAGTTGGTATGCCATGAGATCACAAAACAGCCCTCTGAACCCCCACCGCCTCCGCCTTAATTAAGAATCTAGTTAATCTGGCAAATAATTCACCACCACATTGCTTAAAAGCTTCTGGATTTAAAAAATGTGAAGATTTCCAGTTTAGCATCGTTTTAAATACCGATTCTCAGCCAAAGTGGGAAGATGAGTAATAACAACTTTGTTTATATATATATGTATATATATATATATATATATATATATATATAAAACAAAGTTATAACATTTCTGAAGGATCGAGTATTACTCCCCGAAAGAGCACATTTTCATTCATTCTAATGTAATATATCTCGACACGGGTGGACAGAAGTCAACAATTTCAAATACTACTGTTGTGAACTATTAGAGGACTAAGGCAATCAAACAAAAAGAACTAAGACTGTAGTTCTTTTTTATTTTTATTCCGGAATAAAAAAACCACTGAACTATGTGGTTTGTGGTGACTGGCATAAATCATGCACGGAACTATGTGGGCAATTACCACTCTCGAAAATTCTATAGTATTTCTATAGTGATGCGATTGCAACGAAAAAACCTGGGACCAAACTAACCAGAAAAGTAACGCAACACTTGAAACGTATATAATTGAATTTATTCAATTAAATATTCAGATTCGTAGATCGAGAATACAAGGCTTGACGCCTGTGCTAATACTTTTCTAGTTAATTCATGGGCAAAGTTCAACAATAGTGTCCCTTCAGCCAGCCAATCATAGAAATGAGGAATTTTAGCACGAAAAATGACGTATGTTCACAAGAAAATGCATGAAAACACATTAAACGGATTATCTTCCTCTGATATCACTAAAAAATACGTCCCAGTTACGACGAAGAGTATCAGTTGCTAAGTTGGACTAGTTTCTGTATATGTATTCACCAAAGTGACTGAAGATTGGCTGTTTTGTGAATTGTTCATCTCTCTTCCATTGCTGTGTAGTACTCTCCAAAGCCCTCGGTTAAGTTACAATGGTTTCAGTAAGAGCATTGGCGACTACATACAAAGAAAATGAGGATAATAAAACAAGTTGAAATGAACGACAAACCTATTCCTAATCGAAACTCTAACCTTAATCCTGACCCTAACCCTAAATTTCACACTAGCCCTAACCTTAATCCTAACCCAAATGACAATCCTTATCCAGCCGTAAATCTAACCCTAATCCCAATTATGATCGTAATCCTAACCCCAATACTCGCCTCAACCCTAATTCTAACCCTAACGAGATGTTAATAGATTGTCCAAACAGTAATTAAAAGCATTATCTGGGTGAAACTTGCTCCTTATGTGATGAATAGTGTTGGTATTTCAGCTATGATAATGACAGGCACTGTTAACCAACGACTAGCGTACGTTCAAGGTCATTTGAGCGTTCGCACTCCTGGGACGCTATTCTTGCACTTCGCCAATTCATGTGCCTGTACGAACCCTTCTTGAGTGATTCATATGAGGTCGCTGATACCACTTCATCTTTGAGCAGGTTCCAGGAGTCTATTATTTACTATGGGGACCATTACTCCACAGTAATATAGTTTCTCCTTGGATTTTGAACTCCCCTGCTATGTCTCTAAAGTGTTCAGACCATTAAGGAAAAGAGAGACAATAGGTCAGTTCTGTGGCCATTATTTAAAATTTTAAGCATTGTAATTAAATCTCCTCTCCTCCTACGGTATGACAAGGAGAAGAAATTCAAACTGTCTTGTCTTTCTTCGTATGATAAATTATTCATGCCTTGGATCAAACGTGTTACCTTCCTAAGAACCCTTTCGACAATATGTGAATTCATTTTTAATTCGAGCACTGACTACTTACATAATAAATCTCTGTGTGGTAAGTCCAGCTGTCTCGAACTACTGCCAAAGCTTCAGGTGCTACTTTTGTAGCAGCATCTTCCTCACTCGTTCAGAGAAACAAGACTTGTTGGTCTACCACGTGATTGCCGTGAAGCCGATCATTCAGAAAGTACTAGGTAAAGTCGAAAACCTTTTCTTTTCCTTGCCTTATACTTTTTCAGTCTTATTCTTGCTCTTTTGGTTAGAAACTGTTGCTCTCTTAGACGTACATAGCATAATTTATAGTGATTGTTAATATGGTTGTCGAAAGCAGCCTTAAAAAAGCCACTAGAATACCGTACTCTGTAGTCACAAGGGCTTCAGCCAGGGAAGGAAAAAATCCAGGGATTTCAACCCCTTCCCGCATACCGATCCTAAAGACTCGTGTAGCTTTAGTCTGCCCTGATACAACGCCTGCATTGCCACAGTCTAGTACTGAAACGGCACAGGCAATACCAGAAGGACAGAATTCTACACCTGCATCAACTGTAGGCCAGTGTGTGAAACACATCAAGCCTAAAAGGAAACGTTCAAGACGTCATAAGACCTCGAAGGCGTCATCAAGGAAAGGGGATGAATGCCAGGCGTGCAGCATCACAGTTTCTAAAACTGATTCAGCGTTTGAATGTAATTTTTGCAAACGATGGGTGCACTGCCGTTGTGACAAAGAAGTACCGAAAGCATACTATGAGTTTATGAGAAATAACCCATGCCCATGGTTTTGGTACGTGTGTCCACTTTGTCGCCCTGGCATAGTCCCACAAAGCGTGTCTGCGGATAGCAGAAATAACACGCTCTTGTGCCCCAACACAGTATCATGCAGCTCCCCCCTGCTAAACTCGCACTGCCGAAACTGGTCAAAGACTTAAAGAAGGACACACCAGCCCTACTGACTGGAAATGCCAATTCTCACAAGGTGAAGATTAGCAAGGTTCCATCCACATCAGGGGAAGGCAAAATTACAAAGGCACCACTTGCATCCACTAGCAAGCCTGGCAACACAAAAAAGGCTGTCCAGGTACCGATGAAGCCTAATGTTGCTAATGATGCAAAGGACTGCAAGAAGCCGAAGGCAAAACCTAAGTCTGAGGGTAGTCGGTCTAACTCTCTCATCCTCTTTAACGTACCTGTGAGCACGGATAGCTTGCTCGAACAACGGGCCCTGTTTGATCAGGAACAGTGGTCCAACCTGTGCAACAAACTAGGTCTGAACATTAGTTCAGCAAAACTGTGCAGACTGTACAGGGGTGTCCACACGCCTCAGGGTAAGCCACCCCCATTACGGGTTACACTGGACTCTGCCGAAGAGGCCGAAAAAGTACTGTTAATGGCTCAGGTACTAGCCCTGGACAGAAGTTCTAACATAAGAGCGCGGCAAGATAGACCATGGGCTTCAGAAATATGGCGAGGGAGTCACCGGAACTGATGCCTTCCACCTCTATGGTGGTACACGGTGTTCCGGAGCTGGAAACCGGCACTGCTTGTGAAAAACACATGCACGACGTACAACAATGGAGATGGCTGTCATCTCAGATGGCCCCTGGCGCTTCTGGAGCCATCTCCATTTTCCGACTACCTCGTCCCGCTCATCTAACATTGATTAACTCTCCAAAGCTGCTGTGTGTCACATTCAACTCCCCGGAGCAGTTGTCCATATCACTTCAACGGTGGTATGAGACCAAGGGAAAAATTGGAGGACACATCCGATGCTGTGAAAGCAGACCCAGAAATATAAGGAGGCAGCAAACTGAGGCTTTAATACGACCCCAAGCTTCGGTGACACTAGAGCGATGCAGCTCTGAGAATAATAGTCTGTGTCTCCCAAGTGTCCTGCCTAAATCCATTGAAAAAAACTACAACGGGCCGGTTCTATCGGAATCGGCCAACTAGTTCCAACATCAAGTCCCCCACCAGCAGACGGTTTCACGTCAACTACCCCACAACACTCTGAGGTTGTTAGACTCACTGTCAGTTGCCTATATAGCAATGTGAGGGGGCTGAGAGGGAAAGTAGGTGAACTCCGAAATCTCCAAGCACACCTTCAACTGAAAATAATCATTCTTACTGAAACGTGGCTAAACCCCACTATCGCCGACAATGAAATCAGTATAGGTGATATGGTACTGGTCAGGAGAGACAGGGATAATAAGGAAGGAGGGGGAGTTGCTATATACTTTGATAGGCAACTTAAATGTGTGCGCGCAACGGACCCACCACTTATCGAACTCCCAGACTCCATATGGTGTCATTTCACCGTAGGCCACACCAAGCACTTACTGGGTGGCATCTACCGATCTCCCACCTGTGGGGCAGAGCACAATCAGCTACTGCTCAGCACTATCACAGGAATACGAGATTTGGGCTACGACCAAATCACCATAGCTGGAGATTTCAATGCTCCATCACTGAACCTTGGCTCCGGGTGTGCTAAGGGAAAATTTGGCCGAAACCTACTGCAAACTATTCGAAACACGGGACTGACTGAGAATGTTGGAGACGACACTAGGTGGGGCCCTAGTGGAAAGTCATCAAAACTAGATTATATTCTAACTAGTGACCAGCTACTCGTCGAAAAGGTCCAGATCATGACTCCTCTGGGAAGCAGTGACCATGCAGTCATAGGTTTCGATCTTGTCCTCCGTGAGCGTTTGCAATGGGATGTTACGCGACCATGTCTGTGCTACAGCAAGGCTGACTATGCTGAAATGCGGAGGCTCTTGTCCGACGCAGACTGGCCCTTAGCATGGGACGACCTATCTGTGGATGAACACTGGGAAGTGGTAAAAAAGATTATCCATACAGCAATCTCGGATACCGTCCCTTTAGTCACAACACAGCCTAAGAGAAAGACGTCATGGTTGAAGAGAGGCACGCAACGTATTCTGCAAGCAAAGCGGAGGCTTGGTTTACGTGGCGTGTATCTAAGAGTCAGACCGACCATGATGCATACCTCGAACTCAGGAACCGGTGTAATGCAAGAGTTAGGAGGGACAGAAGGTCATTCCAGGCTAACCTTGCTAAAAAACTCCTATCAAACCCTAAAAACTTGTACCGATTCATGTCGGAAAGAAAACCGACAAACCAAGGGGCATGCGCCTTAGTAGGCCCAAACGGTCAATATCTCACTAGTCTGGAGATGGCTGAAACATTCAGTTCAGCCTTCGCTAAACAGCTAAACAGCAATGTGGATATTACAGTTACGGACCAAAATGGTGGCACCACTATTTCAGAGGAGGAAGACCTAGCGACTACTCCCCAAATAAACCCCGTGTCAATCACGTCTCATAAACCGTTAATGCCCAGCTCTCGCTACGCTCGGGCCCACGCTGTTCTTCGAAGATTTCGGAAACGCTTAGTTATAACGGACGAAAAAACCAAAACACCGATCTGCCGCTTGAGATTTGTTTATTGTTACACCAACATATAAAGGGAATAAGCGAACTAAGGTCTGAAAACAAATATTACAATAATAGATCATAAGATTACTTCTGACGATGTTTCACTCTTCTTTCTGAACAGCGACCGATGAGACGATGACTGTCGTATTGATGCCTCCGCGAAAATTGGGGAAGTTGATTTTAAGCAAACAACCAAGAATTGATCGTTCAATCTCAACTCCATTGACACCCCGCAATAGTACTAAGGAAGCTACGGCGACTCACACCTGGGAAGTCCCCAGGTTGTGATGACATCAGACCATCTGTTCTGAAACAGTGCGCCGTAGCTCTCTGTAGACCCCTGTGCGACTTGTTCCAACACTCAACGGATTCGGGGACACTGCCAAGGGAGTGGAAAAGAGCCATCCTTTCTCCAGTCTTCAAAGGTGGGGACAGGCAAAACGCTACTAATTATAGACCAGTAGCTCTACTCCCAGTGGTATCAAAAGTACTGGAAAGTATTATTGACGACCACATCAGGGAATATTTCGATAGGACTAATATACTACATGAAGCCCAACATGGTTTCAGAAAAGGCAGATCCTGCGTCACTAACCTACTGTCAGCTTGGGACGACTGGACATCATGCTGGGATATGAATGTACCAGTCCATGTGGTCTTCCTAGACTTTGAGAAGGCATTTGACACTGTTCACCATGACCTTCTCCTACATAAAATAAGCCAGGCAGGCATAGGTGAGCCACTTCTGTCATGGTTAAAGGACTACCTAGCCGACAGGCAATTTTGCACTAAGGTTAACCGAGTCCGATCATCTTGGCACAGGTCATCATCAGGAGTGTCGCAGGGTTCTATCCTAGGACCACTGATGTTTTTGATTTTCATCAATGATCTACCACGCCGTCTGAGCTGCCCGACTCTCCTATACGCCGACGACGTAAAAATATGGAGGGCGATAAAGTGTCCGGAGGACTCAGATAGGCTACAGGAAGACCTAAACCTTCTGGAAGACTGGGCGGTGGCCAGTGGCATGACTTCCAACTTGAAAAAGTGCAAAGTAGTGAAGTTGCGCACCTGTAGACTGCAGAATGCAAGTTACACCCTGTGCAACGAAAGCTTGTCCTGCACAACGTCGGAACGCGACTTAGGTCTAGTTCTAACGGAAAAAATGGACACAAGCGTAAATTACACAGGGGATGTAGCGAGGGCATGTGCGGTCATACACTTTACGCATAGACAGTTAGGTGCACTCACTCCTGAGCTCTTTCTAATGTTGTACAAAACATACGTCAGGCCACACCTTGAGGTGCATAATATTATTGCACCCCCAATGCTGAGAAGAGACGCCAACCTCTTGGAAAGAGTCCAACGACGGGCAACAAAAGGAGTGGTTGGTCTCCGAAACAAACCATATAATGAAAGGCTGAAGAAATTAGGCCTGTTCACACTTAGTTACCGTCGGCTTAGGGGGATTTGATTACTGCCTACAAAATAACAAATGACCAGAATCACCCAAACAAAGGTGTTCTGCCATTGAGTAGGTATAGGCTCCCACGTGGAAATCCCAGAAGGATAGCTCACCAGAGGGCAAGGACCCGGGTGCGCTCCCACTTCTTTTCACTGCGGGTTTGCCGTCCCTGGAATTCCTTGCCGGCAGATGTAGCTATGGCACCGTCTTTGGACGCCTTTAAGCGAAGGCTGGACAACCATGCAGCGACACAAGGACTGCATCCAAATGGCCTATCTCCTTAAAATCGCACACATCATTCAGGGGTAGAAAATTAAACTCGTCGTTTTACTTCTTTACATTCTCTCCCGTCTTACTCTCCTGACAACTTATTAATATTATAATTATTATTATTATTATTATTATTACCGATATATATATATATATGTATTCTTCAAACTTAATGAGCTGACTGTTGTTACGCTTTCCTATTTTCGTTTCTGTCTCTTAGTCTGAATAGCTTCACTAATTATATCTATTATTATTACTATTATTATCATTACTCTCTTCTCTTGTCGACGATGCCGAAGGACTAACTGGCGAAAGGATCAACTCCAATCACAGTAGTAACAGTCCTAACATACCTCATACTACAAACCACATATAATTAACCCCAGCACTACTCCCTTTGGAGTCAACCAAAGCTACGACAGTCGAGTGGCGGGACAAGCTACGCAGAAGTTTACCGAAGATCAGGAACCTATACCTCACAATCAAGAAGCGAGCACAAAGAAATCGAATTGGTTTATACTAGCTCGTAAAAACGATATTGGATATTGGGCTAGCTGGATACTATTTTCCGACCCTAACCTTACCAGATGTGTACATGAGGAGTTGAACATATTTCTGATGATTCTAGTGAAGGCTCTGCGGGTCACCCATAAGGATATGAAACTATGTGCAGCTACGGCACAGCAGTATGCTGTGGTTCTTAAGTCATATTATCCCCTCTAATTTGTAGCAGCTGCTGATTGCTTGTCAAACGCCATGGCGGCAAATTTCGCTACATTGACTGGGGGCATCCATTCTTTGGACCAGTCTAATTATCTTTCGAAGTTCCTTTGCAACGCGAAGGTATCACTGTCGCCCTTCAGCTCTCTCCAGATTTTTAGGTCATGTGCCTATAGGACCATACGGGAATCCATGAGCGTAGATAACTCATTGATGTGTAAAATAAATGGGAGAGGTCAGATTGCCTTGTCCTATGGCACTCCACTGTATAGTGTTGTCTAGGGGAAGAGCCTTGAGTTGATTCTGCTCCTCTGCCCCCTATCAATGAGGAATTCCTCAGCCCCATTTCAACAAACCGCCATAGATTCCACGATTCCTAAACTGCGTGAATAGTATTTTGTGAGGCTTTTTATCGATGGATTTCTGAATTCCATGAAGACTACGTCAACAGGTATTCCATTGTCCCCTGACTCAGCTTTCACTTGCACTGAGAAGATATGAGAGGCATAAGTTGTTTCCTCGAAAGTCATGCCATGCTCTGGATAAAAAACTGTTGATTGCACGATATGCCTTAATACTTCTCTTTATGATTCTTTCCAAAGTCTTGATTAAAGCGCTGGTATAATAATAATAATTTGCTTTATTCCCAAACAGTACTTGCGAAACAGTGGAATCCTCAGCATTTTACTACAGTATTGGATCCAGTTAGTACATTAACAATAAATAAATTTCTACATATATTAAGTTTATCTCAGTTAGTTTTGACAACAGCATATTAGAACGTCGGTAGCAAAGCCAAAATTAAACAGTGTTTGGTGTTAGAAAAAGTAGATGCTAGCATATTTACCGGCGTAAGCAGAAGAAAGAAACAAAGCAGAACATAGCAGAGAAAAAGAGAGAAAAGGAAAAAAATAAAAACGTTGAACCCATAAGTGAGATGAGTTGGAGAGACGAGATCCAGTTGTTCTACTGACTATTATTATGTTATTATTATGATTCTTTCCACTGTCTTAATATAAGCGCTGGTATGACTAATAGGCCTGTAATCTGAAGGGTTCTGTTTGGATCCTGCTTTGTGGTTGGGGTTACTATGGCGTCTTTCCAGTCACGTGGTAACACTCCACTTAGGAGAGATAGCTTGGGCCCGCTATATTAGCTGATAGCTCCATGAAAAGTCCAGGACGAAGATTATCAGGTCCTACTGACCACCCTACATCTAGCTTCTTATGCAGTCGAGCACGATGCATTGGTTGACATCAACGCAATCTACCTTGTATTCATCAGATGCAGTCTGCGCTGGTGCTGTGGGGAGTGACGGCTCCTGTATGAGGGCTATGAAGAAGCGGTCTGCTACTGCTTCTGCCTTTTCTCGATCTTCTTTGATTATGTCGTTTTAAGCAGTCATGTCTGGGGCCCACCAGATGTCTTACTCCTGAAGTTCATGTGGGAGAGAAATTTATAAGGTTGTGCTGTTGCATTTAGAGTCAGATGTGTTTTGAGATTCATCCTTGATTGGTTGATTTCTGAAATTTATTTGTTCCTATCGATGTTGTATTACTTCCTGGTCTCAGGAGTCTCAAATGTGGTAGACGGGGTTCCAGCATTTGTGTTTACCTCTGAGTAACCTATGGATCTCTTGTTTTATCCAAAGGGGGTAATGTTTCCGGCCCTTTAGGCGTAGAGTTGTTCAAACTGGTTCCATGCAGCTTCTTCTTGGGACTCTGAGTTTACGCACCAGCTCACTGTTTTGGCTGCTGAGACTATAGAATCCATATCAGCTTTACAGAATCTGATCAGAGTTAGGGGAATTTCAACTTCCGTGAAGCTCTCAGTTAAGTGTCTATCTTCGCCCTTCGATGGAAACAAAATTTATTCTGCATAGCAGTTAGCACCGAAAATGACTCGTTTAGCGTACCTGTATGGCGTGGTGATGTACTTCATCCCTAACATCAGTATTCTCATCGTATATCCTCCAAAACCTTCGCCAGTACGTAGATGATGGGGTTCATTGCCAATTTAAGTACTTAGATTCGATCTTCCTGTCTTCGGTGTCATTCGGATTGTTGATTTCCACATTTTAGCCGTTCCCGTATGATTAATCTCACAGACTAATCTTAAGAAACCTTCTTAGCATGTGAAAGTCACATTTAATGCGTTATTTTATTGCATTATAATAATTCTCCAGAAACGACCTTAACAAGGCCAAGCTTATGAATGTGCCTACTGAAATCCCTGCAAGGACCTCGTATATAGCACGAACGATTCTAAGTCGGAGTGTTGTTGTTTAACGGAAGTATCTGAGATTTTATGTATTGACCTACTAGGACATGCTGGAATAAGTTAGATGAGCAATCCCCCAACTGCACTCGGATAATTGTGCATTTAGCTGTATTAGTGAAAAGTACCCGTTTTCAGGGTAGGCTGTCAGACTGTCGACACCTGTTTGCTTCGTGAGTGTTCTCCGGCCCTCTTTCAGCTGTCCTCACGTTATGGGGCCATCAGCTTACAAACCTGTTGAGACACTAGGTCAACGTGGATATTTCACTGAAGCAGAGAAGAAATAACAGTGCCCTAAGCAGTGTACCTTGCAACTCAAATTCGTACCATCCTCCAAAAATGAGTTTGATATCTATCGTTACGCTCTGACTACTACCTACAGTGAACCCTTTGATCTCCGTGTAAAGTTTACTTATGATTTCAAAGCCCTCTAGTTTCAACAGTAACGCGGTATGAGGATATATGGAGTACTATACTAAAACCTAAAAAGACATTTTTGACAAGTTCGTTGATATGTTTGAAACTGCCCCAACAACGTTTGCGGCGAGAAGGCTGGTTAAGAGTAAGTTGTCTGTTTGAGAGCTTTCGTTCCCGGTGCTGGCTTTTATCTGAAATTATGAACAGAGGTTATACTGTAACGACAGAAGGCAAGAGTCAGGCAACAGATAATTTTTGTAAGGAAATCAACTCATGTTTGTAGATTTTCATTTACATATTATGGATTATTGTTAGCAGAAAAACAGTCTTCTGATTGGTTGTTTCTCACAGAAAGTTAGCCTTGTATCTCTTGTAACTATCTTTATATGTTACCTGTACACGCCTACGCAAAGTCTGCTGTGGTTGTTTGTTGAATCAGTCTTTGTTCATATTTTCTCACGAGAAATATTTGGGGCATAAATACTGACGTAAATTAATGTCTGTGTCATCAAAGTCTCATAAACCGTTAATGCCCAGCTCTCGCTACGCTCGGGCCCACGCTGTTCTTAGAAGATTTCTGACGATATTTAACTCTTCTTTCTGAACAGCGACCGATGAGACGATGACTGTCGTATTGATGCCTCCGCGAAAATCGAGGAAGTTGATTTTGAGCAAACAACCAAGAATTGATCGTTCAATCTTCAACTCCATTGACACTCCCCGGCAAAAAAGGGATCCAACCCTTTTTTCCTTCACGACTAATGCACGTTGACTTGGATGCCATTGCGAGAACCTGGGTCACACGGACAGAGCTGAAATGGAAAACAAACAGAAAAGCCAACACACCACAAGCATACCCACAGCACAATCTCACACATCAATGACGACCTGCGCCTCCAGATAGAGACCTCCTCTTGACATCTTGCAACACAGTCTCCACTTGCTAGAATGACTCTTGCAGAATGCAAAGTGACCATGGCAGCACCTCACGATACTCTACGCACATCCTCTTATCTACTCATTACCAATTACCACTGAAATCGCTGGTCACTCATTCTGCCTCAGTTCTAATAGCGGTGACGCATGCGAGCCTCAGTCGTTTACACTCTTTCTCCCCGGCGTGTCGGACCGCAGCTAACAATTGTCTCCGTGTGCATTTCATTCTCAGCAATAGCCTAGCCTCCCCGGCGTATACGACCCATCTGCTGTCCTTAACATCAATCAATTCATTCATGGATGTAGAAGACTCGAAACAACTTCAGAAATAATCACGACGAAAATTTTAACAAAATTACGCAATAACAACAAGACACGAAAACAACAAGTAAACACAATGAATCCAAAAACACCAATTGCTATGACACACCACACGTATATACAAATAGTACAAACAACCTCGCCGATCATGTCTTGGTGGAATTCCTTTGAAGAATTGCAGGACTTACACCAGTACGCCTACAACCCTTCACAGGTTGACGATTGTAAGTTGTGGAATGTCCAGACACAAACAAGATTAACCAACAATTACATCAATTGGAACTCACACAACTATTTAACACAAACATATGTACAATCAACACATCAAATGTTGTGGATTCTGACACGACAAACTACCCTTGAAGAACCGTAGGACTTACAGCAGTACGCCTACATTCCTTCTCAGGTTGATGATCCAAGTGGAAGTCATCCGGACACAAACAGAATTACCAACAGCTAGATGACAGATGATATCAATTCAGTATATACAATATGAACATATGTACAAAATCACACACCAAGCACATTGGACTGCTCATTGATGCGCTACCCTTTGAAGAATTGTAGGACTTACAGCAGTACGCCTACAACCCTTCTCAGGTTGACGCCCTAGGTTGGAAAATCGTCGCAGAGTTCATTTGCTAACTTCCTTCTATGAGCTATATCCTCAAATCTGAACGGCAACACGCCCATGTCATTGTATCGTAGAATATAGATGACCAACAAACACACGACATATCTCATCAACCAAGTGTAGAAACAGAGTAATTTACACCAAAGATAATAACATTCAAATAGTAACTTGAAACTAGAAATGCCTTTATTCGTGCAAGTCAATTTAACAATTACTCTCTCCTTTACACTTGGCTTATCCACACTAAACTGACCATTGATATTCGTCCTTTCAAACGAACTGATACTACCATAGTCATTGCACAAGATACTTGAGTTGATGGGCATCTGTTTCATTGTGGATGAAAACACCAACGATGACTGAGTGACACAAGGTGATGAACTTAGTGGTGGATCAGAAGCTGTTCTTGTTCGGCTCTCAGATAGTTGTCCAACTGCAAGATTACCACCACTGCTGTCTTTCACTACTAGTTCGGGTTTAGCACTATCATCTGATGATAGGTGGGCTACATGCTGATCAATTACACTGACTGTCTCACAAGTATGCACACCTTCTGGAACTGCATCTGCGTTCAATTCTACTTCACGTTGTAGTTGTACAGAACCTTTATTTAACTTAGCAGTAGTAGGCATATCCCTCATCTCATAATGATCAACCAAAGACAAATCTGCACTATCATGATCATTACCACAAATATTCAATTTACCGTCAAGTTCATCATTTTCAAACTCTTTAATAACAGAAGTAGACAATTTTGGTTCCTCCTCAAAAATCATTAAAGGTTTTATAACTTCACTCTGACTAGATATACTTTGTAAACTTGTGGAGTCAGAACTCCACTCTGAAGCAGTAACTCTATTCTGTGACACTCTATTCAACAACGGCTTACCAGTTGCAACTACAGACTTCTTCACAACACCGTTATCGTCACACAATTCGGAGTCAGACCTGGAGTTTACATTTAGCTTATCACTGAACTTGCTCACTGGTTCACAGTTCACTTCTGTATGCACCTCTTGCACACGTGTCAAGCACAACCGTGTTTGTCTTGCATCTTGTAACTTATCTGTTGAGGATGTACTACGAAACCTGTTACACTCACTAGGTCTATATGCATTACTAGACATCATGGAGCTTCTCGATATCCACCTCTCTGAGGCCTACTCGTCATCAATGATTGCATTTTGATCTCAGACTGCTCTATTCTAGGGGTGAGATCTAATAGACTGGCGAACTTGCTCATAGATTGATTGACACTAGTATTTACCAGTTTCAGGATATCATCAAACTTTGGCTCGATACCCTCATCCTCCATACGGGAGCTTATCTTCACCCACTTCCTTTGCAGTCGAGTAGGTAGACGTCTTGCTATTACTTCTAGTATAAAACTCGAGTTGAGGTCACTCATTCGATTCATCGAAATCATTCCATTCTTGTAAATTAGCAAATTATCTAAAAACTCAGTGAGTGCCTGGGAGTCATCCTGTAATTGACCACCATTACCCTTAACAGCCTCGAATAATTTCCCTGCAATCATCGAAGGTCTTCCAAACCTTTGACGTAATATGCTCATAGCCTCATCGTAGCCCTCTTTGGCTTCATAAACTTACACACTGTATAGCTCTTGCAGCATCTCCAGTGCAATATCTCATCAAATACATTAACTTCAATTCATCATTTAATAAAACCACTCAACATGATCTCAAACTCCTTTACAAATTGTAAATAATCAGCCGGGTTTCCATCAAAACACCGTGGTTCAAATTTAGGGAGTTTGATGTTCCTATTATCCCTGAACGGCGAAACAGTAACATCAACCATGTCATCTTAACATCAGACACATCGTTACAATTAACAGACAAGTCACCATGACTTACTTTCCTGTTTGCATCCAAGACACTCTGTCCCTTCTTTGACCCAGGCATTGTTGAACTTGACCCAATTCCAAAAAGTTCCAGATATTGCTTGTTCAAAGAGGACTTGACCGGCACCAGGAAAATGAACGGCGACTATCCAAACTTTCACCAACTGTTTGAATCCGCCAGATCTGTTTTTATCGTCAGAAACTGTCAGTCCGTCTCATAAACCGTTAATGCCCAGCTCTCGCTACGCTCGGGCCCACGCTGTTCTTAGAAGATTTCTGACGATATTTAACTCTTCTTTCTGAACAGCGACCGATGAGACGATGACTGTCGTATTGATGCCTCCGCGAAAATCGAGGAAGTTGATTTTGAGCAAACAACCAAGAATTGATCGTTCAATCTTCAACTCCATTGACAGTCTGTCCATATGGCTAACATCCAGCTGTCATCACAATATTAGCGGCAGATATGGTCTTTCAGCTCAAAAACTGATTATGCTTATTATTTCTGGGGCTCTCATGTGAGAAATGACACTACTTGCGCCTTCGAAGTCTTCTATTGGGTCATTAAGTACCTTTTCAAGGGAGGCCAATGTACTGGCTTGCCTCATTTCCATTGGCAGGTTGTTCCCTACCTGGGTGTATCTAATCATGTAAAACTTCTGTCTGATTGCTATTTCACATTGTTCCATGGCCACTGTGAATTTAAAATGCCTCATGTCATGGCCATTGTCATTTGAAATTTGAGTGGTACTAGAAGCTTATAAAAATGTTACAAATTTAGCCACAGTCGTCTTGACAGTAGTGCTCTGAGCACTGGGGTTCCACACTGAGTGAATTAGTTTGTGCACTTTTCGGTTTTGACTTTTATGCATGTACTACTAAATATGAATGCACGTTAACCTAGGAGTGAGCGCACACTAGCCTGAAGAATCACTTATGCAGTTCACCGAGGAAAGCCTTCTGTATGGCTGAGCTACATATCAATTTCTACAGCCGACAAATTATCAATAAATCTGTGAGGGATAAACTGCCACTTTGGGACACTTCAATATGTGTTTATAAATTCACCTGCTCGTGTGGAGCTAGTTATATCGGCCGCACGAAGCGCACACTTTCCAAATGCACCTCTAAGCATTATCCGGCATGGTAAGCTAAAGGAAAATGCAAGACGATTACTAGCTCAACTCTCGAGCACTTGGTGAACTCAAGGCACGTAGCTCCACCAGTGTCGTCTTTCAACATAATCTACAAAGTGAAGCCAAATGGTACAAAGGGCGTCAGGTTTCGACTTTTGTGCATGGCGGAGGTGCTGGCGATTCATCAATACAACCCTGAACTCTGTATACAGAAAAAGTTTGTCTAGTCTCTCATTCTACCTTGGTCTTAACCTCTTCACTAGTCGTTCCCTGTAAAAAATGTTTCTATATTTGTTTACTTTTTCAATTTTCAATCTTACTTTTGGTTTGCTCTTGCCTTAAATTGACACTCAACTACATTTATCCTCACTCAATAGCAATTTTAAGCTTATCAAATTTCTATCTTTGTGCCACTGAGTACCACAACTTTAAATTTTCCCTTCTAAAGCCACTTCTGAGTAATTATATCAACTATGCCACCCCCTATTACTCAATAATAGACTACTATACATTTTCGTAAGTACAAATACGACTGTACAGCCCCTGAAGGTGATTTTGTCGATAAAGAATGCCTTCATATCTGAATCTGTCCTTTATTTTCTTCATGTTCAGTAAAGTATAAGTTTAAAACATCGAAGTTTTCTTGTTACCATTTAGCAGCAAACTGAAGGAAATCCAATATCGGGAGGTCGTTATTGATAAAGTCGAATATTTGGTCGACAGCTCGTATATGAAATGCTTATGACGAACTAAGTGTAAATCTGGTCAATATACGATAATGCATCCCCGCCTTCACGGTCTACAAGGTTTGAATGGAGTTCATTGGAAAGTACCAGCAACGTTGTTAGGAAAAGCACAAATGAAGGTTTGAAAAATGCATTGTAAGTGATATCGAACTTTGATGTATGCGAAACAAATGCAGGCATGCCTAATCGCGCAGAGTATGTATATGACAATCGACAACCAATTTTCAATCATAGAAGGGCAAATATTCGGTAGGCATACGTAAAATTAGTTCCTGTCGAAGTAAAAAATGGGCACATGAGTTAGTTTAATAAGCGTTCAGTAAGAGTCAACGTAAAGGCAACATATGACGTCGTATAGTGCGTATTGTCTCTCTCTCTCTCAACACACGATTATTATCAAAGTGAAAATAAATAGTGGCACACTAAAGCGTGTCGTGGTTATTCAAATTTATGAGAAGCAGTCTTACATTTTGAAGTTAGGAAAAATTATACACTGTAGAACATTAAAACCGTCACAGAGAGTCACCTAGACGATGTGAAGCATGAGCGAATAAAACAAATGGAAAGTGTATAGACATACCTTTTACACTTGCATACCTCATTCAAATTAGAAAACAAGAAACTTAGCAACCTGCATGTTATCATGTGGTGTAATCTACCTATCTGTATTTGAATTCACATTAAGTGGTCCTAGGTGTACGTCACTAAGGTCAACGACGATATGCGTGTAAATCAGAAATAGTTTGTCAGTAATAGTAAAGCTACAGCATGTTTTAGCTTATTGATCTGCAGAGACTTGCATCTGGTGGAGGGAATTCATGGCTTGCAAATTATTTTTCGGTTTCCGAAGAATTAAGTAATCCAGAGGCAGTATTAAATATATTGACTGATCTACACTCAAGGTTTGTTAAGTATCTTCAATGTTGTATGGAAGTCTGGGAAATTTGTTATAGGCTACTAGAGGGGTTTTTAAATTATTTTAGAACAGGTTAGTTGTAACGGTTTTTCGAAAAGACGTTTAATTGTACGTTTGTCATTGAGTTTACTGATAAAATTCTTGTTTAGTATAAGAACTTGTTCAGCATAGATGTTTTTCATACAAAAGAACTATCCGTAAGTTTTGGAAAGTAACCATGCTGAAGTTCTCATATGGGAACCAAGCAGTAGATGAGAAATCAGTATTCTCCGCAAAAAGTATTTTTGGTGACACTGAAAATTTTATTATAAAATGCATTGCTTCATTGCGCATGTATTAACCACAGTTTCTTATGTATTTTACCTATTCTGTTATGTATTTTACATAAATCTAATACCTATTTCTCCCAGTAATCACGCCGGTTTAGTGGATACATATGAAATAATATCACACTGTATTTAGGAGATAAGTTACAGAACTCCGAAGTAAATAAGTGACACTTCGAAACAGCATGTAAATTGGCGGATATGTAATGAGTACTAAAATCATATTTGACAGGGTTAATAATTAGAGATTGAAGAAAATGCTAAAATACTAGAGGAGCACATCACTGTGAGTGGTTTCCAAAGTAAATCGAAACTGTTAGTGTATCGCTTTAAAACAGTCGCGGCACTTTACTCATACACGCCATGATAACCGGCTTAAGATTAGGATTAGGGAGATTCAATCTAGGATTCAGCACTAATTGAAGTGTACACTGTTTGTTTAACGGCTTAGAAACCTTTAAAACTTTCGTCTAGAATCATACTGATGTCTCAAATTTGACCAGTGGAATGTCTACTCTGTGTTAGTGAGGTTACACGTATAAGGGTTGGGCGTGCGGCTAGCAACCCCATATCGCAAAAGATGAACACCACTCCTACGGAAACACCAAAGCTCTAGCTTAAAACCTTATGTTCCACGGGAAATCCGAGATAATAAAATAAAATATTGGAGAAAGATTACACGCCATATATGCGCCGTGTCTTATCCTCATAAAGTGGGTTAACTTTAATATAACTGGTTTTGTATGTTATTGTTGTTCATAGGGCTTCAATTTCCCCACCGTTTTTGTTTCTGACTTTATTTACGCCGTGTTTTTACTAAATTATCAACGTTCTGCCGTCTCGTCAGATTCTCCTATTTTTGAATACTAGTTAGATCGTAGTGCTCATTTTGTTTTTCTACTTGGTTTCCTGTTATAAACATACAGTACGGTTATGCAAGGACCAAAGCTATCAAATGATACCTGACGTGGCATCTAGGCATCTAGTGGTCTAGTTCTCTTTTCCATTGGGCTCTGCAATACATGTATACAGTGTAGTAAGTAGTACAACTAAGAATACAGGAACTGTTTACATTGAACATTCGCTGACTTAAATGCCCCCCGAAGCGAAGAAGTAAGTGACTTATTGAAAGAAATTCTCTTACCGCAATACCTTTGTATGAATTAATTGAAATAAGCTTCTTAGGATCGGTAAGAGATGAAAAAGGAAATATAAATTTTGCAAACTAAATTTCATATAAGTTCGAAAATAATCAATCTCTGTCAACACTTTCGCGTTTGAAAGGCTATGAATTGGGCAATTGCTTATTTATCCAGCGTAGGGTCTGTATTTCGATCTAGTTTTATACCATCTTTTATTCTCGGGAAAGTTTGTCTTCAGATCCTTAGACGATTTGCTGAAAACTGCAACTGTGGTGTGTTTCTATTGCCACATTAGAGGTTTTCATCACTTAAAAAGTTATGGATGTTTTGTTTTATTTAAAAATGCTAAGCAAAAGCCTACCCTAATTCGGTAGTTCGAAACTATTCCCAGTAAGATCGATTCACTTAGTTTGTATTTCGCTGTCAACATCATCTGCTTCAATACACAGGGCATTCATAATTTCCTGTGCTTTGTTCTGGTTATTATTGATTTCTTTCATAGCTTTTATTTTCGGCGGATTATTATTTTGCATTAACAGTATTCTAAAATACCTTTCACACAACGGTTACGTGTTTATCCATCCACTTGACAACAGTGTTTAGCTGCTCAAATGATGATAGGTGAAGTGGATCCCGAATCTGTTAGGAAAAGATTGACAGTTGGTTTTCCTAACCAATGGATAAAAACATCACAATTCTAAAGCCGACCAACTCAGTGTTGATCCATGCTACTGTTAGCGTGGTTAATGCCACCTTTTCATCGCCAGATATTTGGAACATTCTCCACGTTCCCAGTACATATTTTAAATCATCCGCATCACTTGTACTGTTTACTTTGAAAAGCTTTAATACACATACAGCATTTTAAAAAACTACAGTTCATTTTGTACTTGATTTAAAAGTATATCCGGAACTAAACCTTTTGCGATTTCTGTGGTGTTAGCTTATTATTTTATTCTTAACTATAAAATCCGCTTTTTGTTTGCTTTTATTTGATGGAAGTAATTCTGCACCAATCAGTGGGTAATAACATTTTTAAACATAAAGTATTCTGAATTATATCAGAAGCGCTATTTCAAAAGCTGAACGAATAAATACATCAGCCGTGGTAAACGGCATATCAGTTCACATTGTTGTAATATGGCGTTGATAATTCATCGAAAAGAAAAAGGTTGATAATATTTGAACACTAAAGAATCTGAGGAATTTGTGGTTTTTCTCCTTTCAAAGTTCCGCTTAGGAGGAGGCTTCTGTTAGATACTATTTATACAGGCCTTATAATCCTAGTGTGATTATATGAGATAAAATGACTAGATGTTCTTTTTATGTATTTCATATGTAAGTCAGGCTAACTGAACTGTATGTAGGCGGCTGTTGTTTAGGTAAGCTATTCCCAAAATGTTTCTAACTTTTTTGAATGGTTAAGTATATCTGAAGAGATAGTTGTGAGTAAGTATATGCGATAATTAAAACAAATAACTCAGTCCTATTGTTATTAAGCGAAGGTAGATAGGGTGGGTAGTAGTGAATTATTTTCACACATGCTGCGATCTCTAGTAATGTCGAAATCATGATATAATCTCTGTCTTATTTTGCCAATGACTTCGCTTATTTCTTGTTAGATTATCGAAAGGAAGTCTATCAGCAATATATCACGATAGCGCTTGGGAGGAGAATCAAGTCCTCATCCATCTCTGCTATATTTTGACCAGATTTTTGCTTATGTTCTGGCAAGTGAAAATTTTTGAAGTATGTTGTCTCGTACATCTGCTCGACAACAACGTATGCGTCAACAAACGCTAAATGAGGAACGCATTGCACAAGATCAGTTAGGACCTAGAACATCAAATGAATGTCGTTCAAAAGGATCCAAGTTGATTATAAGTAGTCCAACGACAACGTCACATCCATCTCTTAATATTCTCCTCTCTGGATCTCAAGCTCCAACGCAACATATAGATGATACTTCAAAGTTAAGTAGTCAGTACAATCGAGGATTCGGAGCTAGTGCCCTTCTGGCTTCTTTGAATGCAAGTGGCCAGCAATATCAAAATACAGCAACTCACCCAGTAAGCAACTGATAAAGACGTCATTTCACTTTCATTTTACTCTAATATTTATTTCGGTGTTATTGTTGATACCTTATTCCACATTTCTCTATTACTTGTTTTAGAAAGATAGCTTCACGATGTTCAGAATTTGCATGATACATATTAGTTTGGTGTAAAAAATAATAATCTAAACCTATTTTAGGCACGAAAGTGTCCATTTCGTAAACTTAATTTCTTCAAACCTCTTCCTAAAAAGGTTAAATGGTGGGTAAATTTTCAGTGTAATTGGTATTATTAATCATAACCTAGAGAACCGTTAAAAAACAAGGAGCATTATGCATCTTTTTCTCTCTATGAATGCCCTAGAGACCATCAGGTTTCAATACGGTAATGGTATAAGCTAGCCTCTTATTCCTGAATGTAATACTCTTTCCATCTTCTGGTCTTTTGCAATAGTGTGACTAGTGAACAACTATCTTCATGATCGATCTGGCCCCTGATAATTATGTTTCCTTAAAAATACGGGACATTTATTCCACAGTCAATCACTAAGTAGCACTACATGGGTTTTCATTTGCATGGTTGTGTGTAGAATAAACTAATTTTACCCATACCATCATTATTCAGTAGGTTTAAGTTCATTCACTAGTTGTTAAACTGAAGTGATATTTAAACTACTTCTGCTATGAAGTATATAACAAACAAGTGCACTTTAGAAGCATTCGAACTTTGGATGAACTAACTTCATGAGTTTCATGGTGTCTTACTCAGTGGTTTCGCTTCCACATTTATAGTTTCATCTCACTGCACATGAATTGAATTACTACTTACTTTTGATAAAATTCTCATTGTAATGATTTTCACAAATGGTTTCATTTACGATAGTTCATTTTCCCCATATTTAATTTTGTAAAAGGGTAGAAAAATAAGTGTAATTGTCAGTTTCCCTCTGATAAAGGATATAGATTGTCTTCAATCCTCTTCTCTCAGATTCATTAGTTTCAATCGAATTATATACGTTTTCAAATCTCTTCTAAATGAAGTCGGTTCTAAACGATTTCGTTACAATTAAACTACCTTGAGATCAAATAAGACTAAGTTTATTTTTGTTTCTTTCCATTTATTACTTTCCCTGTGGAAATACTTATGAGAAGTAAGGAAACTATGCAGTGATTTTGCTGAGATTTTTCTAACAAAATAGAAAACAATAGTGACTTTCGTCCGATGTTCTGATCGATAGATCGTTATTTCATGAAGCAGCAGTTAGCCTAGCCTTTTTTTATGTATATACCAAATTTGGTTAAGATAATTCATTAGGAAATTTAAAATACACATACCATGAACAGTGTCGCTGATTTAAGTTAGTGATTCATTTTTATAACCAAAACATGTTTGTACTCCTTTACAAAAATTTACGTAAGGAGGTAGTTCTGATCGTCGAAAAAAAATCATTACATACGGCTGTAATTATTCATCTCGAGTGTGTATTTATTTATCCACTTAGTTGAATGATTATACAGTTCACTAGTACATTCTAAAAACTAGCTTTAATGTATTGAATAAAGTAGTCAATGATGTTTGATGTGCATCTGTGATTAAATAACATAATCGCATCTATCATCTGGTGAAGGTAAAGCTCACTTGTGTCGTCCAACTTTCATAGTACCTCTTTTATTATTTACTATTATCTTGGAAACCACTTCTGAGTAATTCTATCAGTTGTCACCCCTCTACTATACTTAGTAATAGACTATTGTATATGTTTCCTAAGTATAAATACGATTGTTTTTCGACATAGAACTTTGAACATATGTACGGCAGTTCAAGTCACCACACTCCCTCCATGTACTTACTTACTTTACTTCGGCTATCTCCTACGGGAGGATGAGTCGGCTTCATGAACATCTCGAATCATCGCTGCCCAGACGCGGCGATCTGATGCAAGGTTTTGCGACAGGGTTATCCAATTCTTTTTCCACAGACAGAGTCCGTAGACGGTTTGTAGGCCCAGGCACTCCATATCAGCCTTGACTGTACCAAGCCATGTTTTCAGCTGTCCACCCCTGCGACATCGCCAAGATGGAAATGGCAAGGGATTTAGAACTGATTTGACCAGATCGTCATCTGGTCGGCGCAGAACATGGCCAAACCACCGAAGGCGACGTTGTTGGACCAGTACTGAAATTTGGCTGATGTTGTAGAGAGTTCATCAAGTTTCATGGGAATTAGGTACGAGTGAACTCCCCAGCATCGCTCGGCCTTTTGTTTGAGAGTGCAGCTCTAGCCTTTACACGACCAAGTGTGACCTACAAGGCAGTAGGAGTGGAGTAGGGAGTCCTTCACTTGCTACCAGGGAATAATCTCGTTGAATTAGAATATGCAGACGATATAGTCTTTCTAGGCGAAGACACTGACAAATTCCGGCAGAGTCTTCTGAACGCCTTGAGCTGCAATCTACGAATGTTTGGAATGCGATTAGCTCACGCCAAATGTAAGATGATGTTACGCGACTGGACCACACTGACTCCTAGCTTAGAAATAGGGAGTGAAGTGGTAGAGAACGTTGACCGCTTCACTTATTTGGGAAGTACCATCAGCCAACGCCAACGGGTTGATCTCTGATGAAATCTCAGCACGAATACAGAGGGCTAGTTTCGCATTTGCCAGTTTACGCCGACTCTGGCGTAGACGAGATGTTCGACTATCGACCAAAGGGCGGGTGTACTGCTCATCAGTCCGCTCCGTCCTCCTTTATGGTTGTGAGACCTGGCCACTGAGAGTGGAAGACATGAAAAGACTAGCTGTCTTTGATCATAGGTGCCTGAGCTCTATTTCCCGTGTAAAGTGGCATAATAAGGTGAGCAATATTGAGTTTGCACCTCGGTCGACTGCTAGGTAAGGAGGGGAAATCAATCGACGAGGCTGTGAAGTTACATCGACTGGGATGGTTAGGACATGTGTTACGTATGCACGCCTAGTCATCGCCTTCCTCGACAATGGGCAATGTTATCTGACATAGAGTCAGGCTAGAAAAGAACTAGCGGCGGTCAAACAAAAACATGGCCTCACCAGTCAATGAAATCGACAACAGTTGGTCTAAGTCAAAGCCTCAGGATGGTCGGCGGTGGGTGCCTTGCGCTGCGTGTTGGCCACCCCTCCGTACACCTCTTGAAATGCTCCCATATGACCGGGCGTCTTACATAGCCTCTCCTGAGGAAGTCCTGCTCATTACCTTCACGTGGCAGAGGTGTTTTTCACGGAAGTGAGAGGGCAAAAGCGGATACCCGGCGATCTTCACCGGGTTGACTGTCCATTGGATAACAGTCTAGGGGAGATGGCTAAACCCTGATTCCAAACCTCCAACGACTGGCGTATGAAGCTCACCGGAGCTCACCGGCAGACGTATGGACGAAGGGCTTATTGGATGCCCTGGATGTCTGGCCCCATTCAAAAAGGCGTATGAACCGGACTCCGGTCACCGGCTGCCAATGGATAGTGGACTCCCTACTCCACTCCTACTGCCTTGTAGGTCACACTTGGTTGTGTAAAGGCTAGAGCTGCACTCTCAAACAAAAGGCCGAGCGATGCTGGGGACTTCACTCGTACCTAATTCCCATGAAACTTCATGAACTCTCTTACAAACAACTCTCACCATGCTACGGCGTTCCCGGTAGGCGACGCGCCCTGTGCTCACCCGGTGGCCAGTGTGAAAAGTAAGCTAGCTGGGAAATTAACACTTAGAAACCAACTATTTGTTGGCTGCTGGAATGTTAGGACGCTGTTGGATCCTGGTAGCCAGTCTATCACCATGCGTTCTTTATACGACTACAAGGTGGACATAGCGTGTCTATCTGAAGTGAGGTTACCCGATCATGGCTCCCGCCGAATAGCCGTACCTGGAACAGATTCTTCATTCTGGTTGCTTCATAGTGGACCCCAGAATAATTCGGGACAACATGGGGTAGCATTTGCTCTCAGTAACAAAGCCAATAATGCCCTAATATCATTCGAACCGGTCAACTCCAGAGTTGCAGTCGCTAGGTTCAAGGGTTCCCCGCTCGACATTTCTGTTCTCGCTGTCTATGCCCCAACCCTCGACTCTGATGAAAGTATCAAAGACGAATTTTATGACAATCTTCAAGAGGCAATCAACAAAATCCCAAAGCGTGACGTTCTCATAGTAGCCGGCGATTGGAACGCCCGCACTGGCCCTTCAGACGACGCGACAAAACATATACTAGGCAAACACGGTCTCGATCAGCGCTGCCGTAATGGTGATAGACTTTTAGCTTTTTCTGATTACAATCGATTATATATCACCAACACTCGATTTCAACACCCCAGAAAACATCTTCTCACCTGGTATTCGAACGACGGTCGCACTGCACATCAGATCGACTACATCCTAGTGCGCTCACGCTGGATCTCCTCGGTGGAAGACTGTCGATCCTATCGTGGAGCAGAGGCCGGAAATAAAGGGGGATCAGACCATACTCTAGTTAGGGCGAAATTCAAACTTCGTTTAACAACACGCCAGAAGGCGCGACCTCCGAAGCGTATCAATGTTGCCCCGCTTCAATGTTCGACAAAGCGACAAGCCTTGTCCAAACAAATCCAGGCCGAACTAAGCGCCGCAGATGAACCAACATCCACATCTTCTAATACACCCGAGACACGATGGAATCATTTCAAAGAAGTAGTCTCTAAAGCTTCAATGTCGCATTTGGGTACCACATCCAAGAAGCAGAAAGACTGGATTTCAGAGCACACCATGCTTCTATCCTCGCAAGCCAGAGACGCTCGCCTAGCAAAGTCTCCAGTTTATCGCTCCCTCAGGCGCAAAGCTACACAGTCTGCTAGGAACGACAGAAATCGCTATTGGTCTAACGTGGCGACTAACATGGAAGCAGCATCAAATGTAGGCGATTTCGGAAAACTTTATCGCCTCATACGCCAATCATCTGGCAAACGCCTTAACAGTCATGCTGTGTTACGCACAGCATCAGGAGAAATTATTTCGGACACCAATGGTAAGATGGAACGATGGGCCGAACACTTCAAGCAGCTACTCAATCGCGACGCTGGTCAACCGTCTCATCGACCGATACGACACTTACCAACACCCTACGTAGTTGACTGCGATCCACCCACTCCAACCGAAATAGCTAAAACAATTAACAGACTCAGAAACAAAAAAGCTCCGGGCGAAGATGGTCTACCCCCAGAAATATACAAGGCCTGCACTCCAGCGCTAATCGATGCACTGCACTCGCTGTTCTGCTCAATTTGGGAGTCCGAAACCATTCCTTCCGATTGGAGCACCTCAGTTCTGCTACCGTTCCACAAAAAGGGAGACAGGTCAATATGCGAGAACTACCGAGGCATAAGTCTGATTGATATCGCTGCTAAGGTTTTTGTTTCCATTCTCCTGAACCGCTTCGCGGCCGAACGCCACGTGCGAACAAGGCCAAATCAAGCCGGATTTCGACCTGGAAGAGGCTGTGTTGATCAATTATTCACACTGCGAAGAATTTTGGAACACAGGGACAAATTCCAACAGCCGACGGTTGCTTGCTTCATCGACTTCCAAGCGGCATTCGACTCAGTTGATCGAGGAGCACTCTGGTATCTAATGGAGCTCGACGGAGTTCCGACCAAGCTAATCAACCTGCTCAGGTCATACTACTCCAACACCAAAGCTCGAGTCCGAGTGAACGGTGAAGAGTCCCGCACTTTTGAGGTAACCAGCGGTGTCCGGCAAGGTTGTCCAGCATCCCCCATCCTGTTCAATTTCACAATTGATTGGATTTTGCGGCACGCCCTAACCGAGCACCACGGCGTCCAACTTTCGCCCGATATTCACATAACCGACCTCGAATTCGCCGACGACGTCGTGCTGTTAGCTGAAAACTTCCCCGATATGCAACAGGCGCTCGACCAGATAAACCACCTCGCGCCTACTATCGGTTTGAAAATTAACACTTCCAAAACCAAAATGTTTTCGAACACATCCACCAGCAATGATGAAATCTTATCCCTAAATGGAGCACCTATTGAAATTGTGCCATCCTTCAGATATCTGGGATCCATAATGCTCCCCAACGGCCAAGCGAAAAACGAAGTGAATGCGCGAATCTCCAACGCCCGGAATGCGTTTCTACAGCTGAGGAGCGTTCTATGGAGCAAGAGAGAAATCAGTCTCAGGACTAAAATTCGGGTCTACCAAGCTTCCATACGACCCGTTCTCCTGTATGGCTGTGAAACCTGGCCTCTTCGCGCGGAAGATTTACGCAGACTCGAGGTAGTAGACCATTGGTGCCTCAGGTACATTCTGCATGTTCGTTGGCAGGACAAACTCTCCAACGAAGAAGTGCGTCGTCGTTGCTACAACATCAACCAAATTCCAGTACTGGTCCAACAACGCCGCCTTCGGTGGTTTGGCCATGTTCTGCGCCGACCAGATGACGATCTGGTCAAATCAGTTCTAAATCCCTCGCCATTACCATCTTGGCGATGTCGCAGGGGTGGACAGCTGAAGACATGGCTTGGTACAGTCAAGGCTGATATGGAGTGCCTGGGGCTACAAACCGTCTACGGACTCCGTCTGTGGAACAAGAATTGGATAACCCTGTCGCAAAACCTTGCATCAGATCGCCGCGCCTGGGCAGCGATGATTCGAGACGTTCATGAAGCCGGCTCATCCTCCCGTAGGAGATAGCCGAAGTAAAGTAAGTAAGTAAGTCACGTAGGAAGGTGTAGACTTCCAGGCTGGGGTCCTCGGGACGGTAAAAATCTATGGTTGAAAACAATTGGTGACATGGCTCAAAATCGTTCTCAGTGGCGCAGATGCATCCATTCCTTGTGACTTATGATCTCCAATGAAACTGTTTTGTTTTTCTTTATTACTCCTTTGTCTCACACCCCTGCTCACTGTTTCTGTTATGCTTTTCTTGTACTTTCTTCTCTTGCTTCGCGTGCTACACGGAGTGTGGCGACTTGAACTTCCGCACATTTGTGCAAAGTTCTATGTCGAAAACAGACAGACAGACAGTAGGGAGTCCACTAACCATTGGCAGCCGGTGACCGGAGTCCGTTTCATACACCTTTTTGAATGGGGCCAGACATCCAGGGCATCCAATAAGCCCTTTGTCCATACGTCTGCCGGTGAGCTCCGGTGAGCTTCATACACCAGTCGTTGGAGGTTTGGAATCAGAGTTTAGCCATCTCCCCTAGACTGTTATCCAATGGACAGTCAACCCGGTGAAGATCGCCGGGTATCCGCTTTTGCCCTCTCACTTCCGTGAAAAACACCTCCGCCACGTGAAGGTAATGAGCAGGACTTCCTCAGGAGAGGCTATGTAAGACGCCCGGTCATATGGGAGCATTTCAAGAGGTGTACGTAGGGGTGGCCAACACGCAGCGCAAGGCACCCACCCCCGACCATCCTGAGGCTTTGACTTAGACCAACTGTTGTCGATTTCATTGACTGGTGAGGCCATGTTTTTGTTTGACCGCCGCTAACTCTTTTCCAGCCTGACCCTATGTCAGATAACATTGCCCACTGTCGAGGAAGGCGATGACTAGGCGTGCATACGTAACACATGTCTTAACCATCCCAGTCGATGTAACTTCACAGCCTCGTCGATTGATTTCCCCTCCTTACCTAGCAGTCGACCGAGGTGCAAACTCAATATTGCTCACCTTATTATGCCACTTTACACGGGAAATAGAGCTCAGGCACCTATGATCAAAGACAGCTAGTCTTTTCATGTCTTCCACTCTCAGTGGCCAGGTCTCACAACCATAAAGGAGGACGGAGCGGACTGATGAGCAGTACACCCGCCCTTTGGTCGATAGTCGAACATCTCGTCTACGCCAGAGTCGGCGTAAACTGGCAAATGCGAAACTAGCCCTCTGTATTCGTGCTGAGATTTCATCAGAGATCAACCCGTTGGCGTTGTCTGATGGTACTTCCCAAATAAGTGAAGCGGTCGACGTTCTCTACCACTTCACTCCCTATTTCTAAGCTAGGAGTCAGTGTGGTCCAGTCGCGTAACATCATCTTACATTTGGCGTGAGCTAATCGCATTCCAAACATTCGTAGATTGCAGCTCAAGGTGTTCAGAAGACTCTGACGGAATTTGTCAGTGTCTTCGCCTAGAAGGACTATATCGTCTGCATATTCTAATTCAACGAGATTATTCCCTGGTAGCATGTCAATCCGTGACTCGCTGAGGTGAGTTAGGGTCAAGTCCATTAGTACATCTATGATGAAATTGAATAGAAAAGTGGGTAATGGGCATCCTTGACGGACACAACTAGTCGTCACCAAATGCGATTTTACATGCTTTGAAAGTGTTTTCGTCGATGAAGAAAATTTTCTTCACTGATTTGTCATTTATTTCCGTTATACATATAGTTTTTTTTAAGTAGCTTATCTGGCCGATCTTTCTTTTCTTTTCTTTTTAGACAAGATTTTTCCTATCACAGGAAGATTCACAATCTATGGTGTCCAGTGTACTGCAGGAGAAAAGTAATCAACAACTGAATTCATCCGTTGATAATTGTAAATCATCTTTGATTACATCGAACGCTAGCGCCAATGCTCCTGCGAACCAGCATTCTGTAGATAGTCGTAATTCAATACATTTAATGACTGCTGCTAATACTTCGAATGCAACTAGTACTACTAATACCACCATCACGGGTAATAGTGGTATTAATGCTACAAACAAGGCAGTTAGTCAAACAGTACCTATGCATTTTACAGAACATAGTTCAGCTCAACGTCATGTACAATCTCATCTTCATTCAAAGCATAGCAGTTTTGATGGCACATCTCCGAATACACAGATCAAGTCTAATTCAGAATTGAGTGTACTAGAAATGGGATCCAATGATTCGCCTACCCCATCGGATATGAATTCTGTATGTTGATTTCATTTTATAATAAGTATTCTTTTTTCCCCTAGATTCACCTTATTTTCTTCTATAGATTTAGTTGAATATTGCAATCGCAAGTTATTTTCTTGAATACTTTCAATTCACTACTCGGTGTATTGTACATAATTGTAGTATTAGTCGACCAACTGATTAATTTAGCACAGAAGAGAACAGTGGTTTACCTTACCGGGTACTTGATCAGTAGAAACTGAAAGAAATTAAACGATAAATTACGAAGAGAAAAGGTTAATTTACGGGATATTAGTGGGTACGGAAATGAGAATGATGCTGAACTTCAGAAGTAAAATTATCAGTATGTTCACTTTTAATTTATACTACTCAAGATTTGAAGAAATGGACTCATATATTATTGTGGATACCTCACTCATTCTCATCTCATCAAGAATCACACAATGTTCAAGTGTTGGGTTGTAGGGATTTGATTGCTTTACAGGATTTCATCATGAGCTGACATTAGTTAGAGAACCATTGGAAAACCCACCTGCAAGTACTGGACGACCAGCTGTTTCGTCCTGGTTTGGGACTCTTCATCAGTACGCAACCACTGGGATTCGAACCCAGAACTTGGAAGTCGTGACCAGTAGGGTGCAGCAGGTCAGGTGTGAGGACAAATACTCGCCGAAGACATTGGCTGAGGTTGCGCTATATCGTGAATCGGTAGAAGTTAGAATCGGGTTCCAGTGGCTGAATGGTATACGAGCTCTCCTTGTAACCAGAAGGTCCTGGGTTCTAACCCTGGCGGTGGATGCTTACTGATAAAGAGTCCCAAACTAGGACAAAACAGCTGTCCAGTACTCCTAGGTTTTCCAATGGTTCTCTAACCAATGTCAGCTCATGATGAAATCCTGCAACCAATCAACCAAAACCGTACAAACCAATACATGAAAATATAAGTTACAAATTTTTTTTAACTCGAGTTTCACATAGCAACATATAATTCCAAAAATTGACACATATATGAAGGACTCAGCGGAGAGCGCTTACTAAATTTTCTGAGCATATCCCGAAATCTTCTTATGAAAGGCAATAAAGTGTTCTCAAGTGTGTTTGTCAGACACCTTATTGGCTAAGGACACAGTGGTAATTGACCAGGCTTTCAAAATAATTAATTAGTGTAATGTAGTTACTTCGGTTTTCAGAAGCCACCACCATCAAAAGACTTCTACTCAATCTTTGTATACGGGAAGATAGTGTGACTAATCTCTCACTACCCTGGTGACTGCAATTGTTTGCTCTTATGCTTTTGTATTTTGTTCCGTTGCTCAACATGTCACTTAATTTTGATTTTCGCACTCACTGATCTGAACTCACTATTAAGTTTCCAAATTTACTTAATTCTGTGTTTATATCGTTATTTTACTTAATTTTTCACTCCCACCCTTTTGAACTCTCCATCATAATGTGTATAAATTCACTATGTTGTTTAGTCTTGTATTTTGTCTCTAGTCGATCCTTGTTTCCAAGCTAAATCTGAACTCTACCCTTCCCTCCTATCTTATCTAATTGTATTATAAATAGTTGATCTTTTAACACTGAATGATTTATCTGCTTACATCAATTTTGGAATTATCTTGCTTATACTTTTTATGTGAAACTCGATGTCACTTTTGAATAAAGTAAGTTAGAAAATATTTGATGTTTAGGATGTACGTGTGGTGAGAGCAGGCTGCTAGCCAATTGGTAGACATTAATTTACGTCAATGTCTAGGTCACTAATATTGGCCGTGAGAAAATATGAACAAGGCTGATTCAACAACCAGTCACAGCAAACTTAACGTGGACAAATATGATTCGCAGATAGATGGCTCCACTTTCCGAGGAAACCCGAAACAACCAATCAGAAGACTGCGTTTGTCTACTCGAATAAGCTATAATAATGTACAGGAAATATATATAAATACGTGTTGATTTCCGTAATAAAACGATCTGTTGCCCGCCCTTGTCTTCTGTTGTTACATACATAGTTGAAAAGAATCCACGAAATAAAACGAGCTGGTAGTAATTATCCTGCAAATATGTTCGTTCCTTCTTTGTTCATATTTGATTTCTATTTTCTTCATATGTTTAATGTATTATTTAGATGTAATGAAGAAGACTTATAGTTCAAGTGGATCATTTTGATGTAGTTGTGTTGTCTGAACTGGATAGTTTATTTGCAAAGCTTTCATTACCCTACTAGGCAACATCTTCAGCGCATACTCATGACGACCAGGAGAAACGTAAAAGCTTACTTCAAATTGAAGTATGCTCTGAAGATGGTGCCTAGTAGGGCAATCAAAGCTTCCCAAATAAATCATCCAGCTTAGAGAAAACAACTACATCAAATTTACTGTATTCATTTCCGCAGTACATATCTTTGGGATTATATTCTGTACCTAGTTTATTGTTTTAAATAATAAATAAATACTTCTTTAATTGTCTTATATTTCAGCCGGTTGAATCATGCTTTGCAAATATCATGGAAGATCAAGGTAGTGATAGCTTTGATTTAAATAATATTACACCATCCATTAATCTCTCATCATCTGTAAGTTTAATTATTTTTTCGTTGTTATTGTTTATATTAGCAATTATTTATGTGTAGTTTTGGACTTATATACATATAAACAGAGAGCTTTTTTCCACATTAGATGAATTTGTTTTAAATACCACACAGTGATGGTCTATTCAAGCTCATGTAGCCGTGTGAGGGCTTATGGGGAATTGTCATCTGAATTGGTAACAACCAGTGGTGTCCGACAGGGATGTCTACTCTCCCCATTTCTGTTTAACTTCATCATAGATATGCTGATGAAAGTATCCTTAACTGAACGTAACGGCTTAGGAATCGACTTGTTACCAGGGAATAGTCTTATGGACTTAGAATATGCAGATGACATAGTCCTGTTAGGGGAGGATGGTGACAAAATGCAGAGTCTTCTGAACACCTTGAGCAACAATCTTCGTATGTTTGGCATGCGATTCGCCCCTACAAAATGTAAGATGCTGCTACAGGACTGGACCACGTCAACTCCTAACTTAGTGATAGGGAGTGAAGTGATAGAACATGTTGACCACTTCACCTATTTGGGAAGTTGTATCAGCCAGCACCAACGGACTGATTGGCGATGAAATCTCAGCACGGATCCGAAAAGCTTGAGCTGCTTTCGCTGACTTACACCATCTGTGGCGAAGGCGTGTCATCCGGTTATCAACCAAGGGACGTGTGTACTGCTCAACAGTTCGCTCCGTCCTTCTCTATGGCTCTGAAACATGGCCAATACGCGTTGAAGACATGAAAAGGTTGACTGCTTTCGATCATAGATGTCTGCGATCTCTTCTCACGTTAGGTGGTTTCACAAGGTAAGTAATGTTGACGTTAGGCGTAGTGTTGGGCAAAGAGGGAAAATCAATCGACGAGGCTATAAAGTTACATAGACTAAGATGGCTAGGTCACGTGGTGCACATGCCTGCCTAACCATCGCCTCCCCCGACGGGCATTACTAGCGGATATAGGTGCAGGTTGGAAAAGAGTAAGTGGTGGCCAAACAAAAACATGGCCTCATCAATCCATGAAATCCTTGACAGTTAAACTGAGTCAAGTAGGAAGATGCAGACTTCCGGGTTGGGGCCCTCGGGACTCTAAGAATCAATGGCTGGAGACAATAGGTGACATGGCTCAAAATCGTTGTCAGTGGTGCAGATGTATTCAGTCTCTGTAATCCTTCATATTCCTTTCTACCATTACCCATTCTGTTTCACTCTTATACTTGTCAGACTGTATTGATTCTCTTCACTCATCTTCTTGTCTACCTTTGTGTGCTATTTGGAACGTGGCAACTGGAACTGGTGCACTTAGGTGACAAGTTCTATGTTGAATCCAAACACAGTGATGGCATGTATAAGACAGATTGTGAAGCTGTGTGACTAAATTGGTACGATTATGAGCAATAATTTATGCTCAAAACGTCATCATCCAGTTGTTAATACTGCCATCACTATGTGATATTTAAAATAAACTTATAGAATTATATTCTACCACAGTGCCTCAGTTCTGCAGTAACATTACAGACCTTTTCTATACGATTCATGAAGGTGGTATCTATCGCTGGTTGAACATTTGTCTTGGTTAAATAGTCTTTGATGTCAGTTTATTGTTATTTTAAAGTGTTTCATCAGTGAAGTGTATCATCCACTTAAAGGTTAAAAGACGAAAAGTAATTCAAATATTATCGATACAGTATGCGTGATTGTAGACTTTAAGTTCTTAAAAGAATGAGGAATTCTCCATATTGAGGATAGTCATCGTAGAATGATTCTTCAAATAGTATAAACTTTTTGTGGTAAAGGTCCAAAAAGTGAGCAAATAAAGAGACGTAATAGCTCTAACAAAAAGTACAATGATACAAATTACTCCGATTCTGCAATGACACTGAAACAAACAATCAGCAGGCATGTGCTGCATATATTATTAAAATAATCGAATACGTATGATCTGTTCATAGTTAATTATTCAACTTTAGATGATTTTGATGATTAGGACTCAGTTTATCTCCACTACTTCTATTACTTGGAGATTTTCCAACCATCTTAGAACTCAAATATGAAGTACATATTGCTTTACGCAGTTGTGATCAATAGTCAGTGATTTTATGAATAAGTATCATTTTTCACCTTTTTACCCAACGTAAATTTTCCTCATACTTAAACCTACTTCAGTTAATATAAATATATAGAGCAGACAGTGGTTTGAAATGTATAACAGCATATTTCAACTAATTTTAGCACAGTCGCTTTTTACACTCACTAAATTGACTTACAATAATCAGGAAATTACCTTCCTTTCAACTTGCGTACTATGAGTGGTTTAGTCTGCTTGCTTATAAAAGCCCTCAAGTTTCAAAGAAATGCTAGTTATTACAGTGTCAGTGGCTCAGAGGTAGGACACTGGCCAACCACGCAAATGGTCCCGGTTTCGATACTCAGCTAACGCATATCTTTGCTTCGCTTAGCCACTAGTAAGCCCGATAAAAAGGGAAGGTTAAGTGTGAGACTAGCCACACCCCATCCCGTGAAAAACACCGCTACTACTAGTGTGGTGAGAGCAGGCTGCTAGCCGATTGGTTGGCACTAATCTACGTTAAGGTCTAGGTCACTAATATGGGCCGTGAGAAAATATGAACAAGCCTGAGTCAACAACCAATCACAGCAAAGTTAACGTGGCAGAATATGATTCGCAGAGAGAACTCTATTTGTCAAGGAATCCCGAAACAACCAATCAGAAGCCTGCGTTTGTCTACCTAAACAACCAATCAGATGACTGCGCTTGTCTATAATAATGTAGTTGAAAGATGTATAAATACGTGTTGATTTTCATAATAAAACGATCTGTTGCTTCGCCTTGTCTTCTGTTGTTACATTTGGTGTCGCTGCCTACCGACAAATGAAAAGCCTATACCCTGCAGTTTTTGATGGAGACATATGGATCTTCGGGCAGGACTTCAAGGCTTCTGCGCAGTTGAGTGGCGTTCAAGATCTGTCAGCGATGGAGCTGCTACTTGAGACGCTGCTGGAGGTCGGGCGAAAGCAGCATATGAAGGTGTGGGCCGAAGTATGGACGAATGTTCGACAGGGTCAGGCAAACAGTTTCCAAAGTGGGAGTGACCATATATGGTCACTTCGAGATGGGGTTACGCAGACACAGTCGCAATGGCGAACAATGAGAGGCGCGTGAACGTCAGCGAGCTCCAGAAATGGATACAGCGAGACAAGCCAACGATGACGCCTGCACCAAGTAGATCAAGCCGACTTCAGTCGCACGTATTGACGGGGGGACGAGTGTGGTGAGAGCAGGCTGCTAGCCGATTGGTTGGCACTAATCTACGTTAAGGTCTAGGTCACTAATATGGGCCGTGAGAAAATATGAACAAGCCTGAGTCAACAACCAATCACAGCAAAGTTAACGTGGCAGAATATGATTCGCAGAGAGAACTCTATTTGTCAAGGAATCCCGAAACAACCAATCAGAAGCCTGCGTTTGTCTACCTAAACAACCAATCAGATGACTGCGCTTGTCTATAATAATGTAGTTGAAAGATGTATAAATACGTGTTGATTTTCATAATAAAACGATCTGTTGCTTCGCCCTTGTCTTCTGTTGTTACACTAGAACTTCGAAGCTCTAGTCTGAAGCCCTATTTTCCCACTGGGAGCGAAAAGGAATAAAATAAAGTAATGATGATAATAATAACTGGTTATCATGGTAAATATTGTAACAAAATGATATCACTTAGAGATCTATCGAATTGAAAATCAGGTGAATTAGAACAGACCTACCAATCGAAGATTGATTAGTTGCCTATCAGTAACTTGCTTTGAGGTGGATTTCCTAAAGTTTAATAAAATGTCGCAACTGGAGAGGTGGGTGAAAATCGGTTGAGTCAGTACGTGCTCACCCATGATATTAAATGATAATCACAAGATATCCCGAATCTTCAAAAGTTGAGGAATTATGATGTTAGGCCTTACGGAGATGAACAAAAGTGACTGAATACTTTTATATCCATTACTGTTAGTACATACAAGTGTTGTGACTTAAGGTATTTAATAAGAAATATATCAAACTAACAGGATAAAACGTCAGCCGTATCCGTCTATCAAAGAAATAATTTCCTCCTGGTTGGTTAAAACTCAGTTATCAGGCTTTGAGTCACAGTCAATGTATGAGGGCGTATGGTACTGCTCAGCCATTCAGGCTGAATTAGGGGAAGTGGAATTTGAACATATTGACCGGAAGTCGAATGCCTAAGGCAATAAACCAAATCTCCACTAACTGGAATAACTTCCAAATATTTACTGTTCAGTATTAGTTATTAATGCTGTTCAGCTGCTGAAGCTGTCATATGTAATCTTAGGATGACGTAGTGCATTAGAAAAGATTGTTAATACTTGTTACCAGTGTATGTGCGTGTATATGGATGATAGAAAACATCGTTCATCGCTAGGTTAATCTAAAGAACTACACAAAAGTCAGAGGTTAAAGTATTTTAATTCTGTATTAAATATACTTGTCATTTATGTAATGGGTGATGATGATTGGTGGTGGCCTTCGAATTACTACTCCGGTGCTCTACCAGCTGACGTACGAGACACAACTGATAACCAGGTCATCATTTAACCGCGATCATCACGGGTAATGCCCAGTTGTCATGTGGATAATGTTTATAATTTCTGTTTATAACCACACTAGTTTTCCAACTAGATCTGTTGTCGATCCTAACTAAACAGAATTCGAATAAAAGAAACAGGTTGCCAGTTGATGTTGGTTCGGTTCTGTAGCTCATTTGGTAGAGCACCGGAGAAGTGATACAGAGACTACTGGTTTGGGTCTTTCTGCGACGCAGATTTTGAAATCATATTCAATCACCATCCATTGCCTCAGTATTGCTCCACCATCTCAAGGCTATCTGAGATTGTCTTGCAATCATATTTATCATTTCTAATAACTGAAAGTCTTCGCTTTTATTTTAAATATGAACATCATTAGGCTTTTATTTCACTAAGTACGAAGTTGATTGCTCATGTTTAAATGAATTTAGATTTCTAAAGCACATGGTGAGCACTTACTTTCCCCCCCCCCCAAAAAAAAATCTCGCTTTCTTCATTATTCTCCATAAGTCGCTTTCCTCTAGAACTTACAAGTAGAAATTTGCTGCGGTTGTGAGAATCGTTATTTGAGTTACTAATGGACTTATCGCATATTTTTATTCGTTTTATTCTTCTTCCTCGGTGTTTGGCATCTATAATCCTAATCAAAGCAACTGAATGTTTAAGATTATATTTTTGGATTTTTGTATCACCTTTGCTGTGTGTCTGGATTCAACATAGAACTTGTCACCGAAGTGCACCAGTTCCAGTTGCCACGTTCCAAATAGCACACAAAGGTAGACAAGAAGATGAGTGAAGAGAATCAATACAGTCTGACAAGTATAAGAGTGAAACAGAATGGGTAATGGTAGAAAGGAATATGAAGGATTACAGAGACTGAATACATCTGCGCCACTGACAACGATTTTGAGCCATGTCACCTATTGTCTCCAGCCATTGATTCCTAGAGTCCCGAGGGCCCCAACCCGGAAGTCTGCATCTTCCTACTTGACTCAGTTTAACTGTCAAGGATTTCATGGATTGATGAGGCCATGTTTTTGTTTGGCCACCACTTACTCTTTTCCAACCTGCACCTATATCCGCTAGTAATGCCCGTCGGGGGAGGCGATGGTTAGGCAGGCATGTGCACCACGTGACCTAGCCATCTTAGTCTATGTAACTTTATAGCCTCGTCGATTGATTTTCCCTCTTTGCCCAACACTACGCCTAACGTCAACATTACTTACCTTGTGAACCCACCTAACGGGAGAAAGAGATCGCAGACATCTATGATCGAAAGCAGTCAACCTTTTCATGTCTTCAACTCGTCTCTGTTTCCAGAGATTTATGTGGTGATTTTTCAATGTAAGCTTATGTATGTATAATATGTCAACAAACCATTATACTTTAGCTGTGTGTTATTGTTATTATTCCTTTGCTGTACTGTTTCCTGTTGTCTTTGTCTTAGTCTTATTCGCTTTTCGAGTACACTAGTAATCTAGTCTATTTACTTTTGGTAGTCAGTTGCATTAAATATTCAATTTCCAGCTAAGTTGGTCACAGGTTTCAAGTCCACCTCACATACTTCATTTTAGAAATTCATTCAAAATGATTAATTCATCCTTCTGTCTTTTCATAGTATGTTTTAACAGTATCAATAGCAGTCATAATAGGTATGCTGAGAGTTATTTTCGTCCGGCATATATTCATTGCGTTAAGTTCACTTACACACCAGAATGAATTGGATAGTGGGTGTTTCTAAGTAGGGGTAAGAGTTAAAGAAAAAAAAGAGATAAGGACCGAAGCCTCATCACCTTTCACATTGTTAATTAAATATTCAATGTCTTAGATACTAATGTTTTTCAAAGTTGATATCTTTCCTTTACCTTTTCACCTTCAAAATTTAATCTTGGTATCTTTTTTCCTCGTATTCTACAATTTGTATTTGACACCAAGTATGTACATTTTTGATTTGCATATATACACGAATAATATCGGATTATGTTCACTTAACGGACATAAGATCAGGTTGGCAAAGCGCAAGTGGTGGTCAAATCAAAACTTGGGAACAGTCCATAAAGTCTTTGACAATTGTTTGAAACCGCATAAGGAGGTGTAGACTGCCAGGTTAGGGTCCTCGGGATTCAAGGAATCAGTGGCTGGAGACAATTGGTGATATTAGTAAGGAGAACACCAGTAGTTCACATCTGTACAATCGCAAATATATATGGTTATTTTGTATGCGTGTGTACATTAATTTTGTCAAACGAAAATACTGTTTAAAACAATTAGTTCCCTTTATGAATTTAGATAAAGCAATAAGAAGACGTAATTTGTCTGAATCGTGTAATGTGCTTTTGCGCAACACATTTCGAACAATCTGATCACACACGGACTTGTCATAGGAATATATATGAAATTAATACAGTTAGCAAGTTTTGGTCGAGTTACGTAATACTAAATTATTCAGAGCAATTGAATGTTGATATAAGAGGGTAGTAACAAATATGATGAGTTATCGTTAACGATTGTTAAGAGGAGTCACATAATAACATGAATAGTTTGACGAAAGAGTTGTGCTCAGGGTGAACATGGAGACGAAATAAAATACGAAATTACGTAAGATCGTCAACTCTGTTGTCTTAACTTTTGTTTGTTTTTTCTAAGTACTTAAAAGTCTTGTATTCCTTCAAAACTCTTACGTAGTTTCGTATTTTATTTCATTTCCATGTTCACCCTGAGCACAACTCTTTCGTCAAACTATTCATGTTATTACGTAACTCTTCTTAACAATCGTTTATGACCACTCATCACCTTTGTTACTACCCCCCCCCCCTTATATCAACATCCAATTCATCTGAATTTACTAATTGTATTTTCGTTTGACAGAGTTAATGTTCACACACATGCAAAATAACCATATATATTTGCAATTATACAACTGTGAAAATGAATTCGTTGAAAAGAGAATCCTCGCTGACTACTGGTCATCTCTATTAATGTTCGAATGGGGGATTTTTCATGAACTAAAAAATTGGTGATATGACTGAAAATCATTCTCATTGTCCCAGATGCATTCACTCTTCGTGATCTGCCGTACGCCATTAAACCTTGCTGTTTTTTTTCATATTACTATTCTTTTTCCTTCACATTTGTGCAGCTTATTATTGTTTCTTTGAATATCTTTTTTTCTCTCTCTATCTTCTTTTGGTATCCCTATGTGTGGTACGTGGAGTGTGGCAACTTGAACTGCTACAGTTTTGTGCAAAATTCTGTGTTGAAACCAGTCAGCCAATATCGGATGGGATTTGTGTCAAACTAAAAATTTAATGTTTAAAAAAAGTAGTGCAAAGTGAAGAAGTATGAAAGAAAAAAGTTATACATTTGGTTCCCTTGATAAATTTCGATAAAGAAAGGAAGACGACATTTGCAGTATAAAATGAAATCATTCTATTTCACAGGTTCTCATCAGCTGCAGACTACCTGAAATTGCAATGGCTATATAGATGATAACAACATACTTTAATGTTTGAGTGGTGGTAGAGAAGAGATACTATAAAATTGACTCATCTAAGTGAAAGCATTACAATGTTTTTAGTTTAAGTTTTCATCATCAATTTATACGCTTTTAAAGTTGAAAAGAGGGGAGGGGTAAGACAGAAAACAGAAAAAATTGATTAACAGAACAGTGTTAGCTTGCAGGTTCACATAGCAACTCAAGAAACAAAAGCGGTTACAGTTTATGAGATTAAGATTTGTTCAGTGAGTTGAGATCACTGAATTAGATGATTAATCAAAATCAAAATTCTGTTACCAAGGGAGTGGGAGGTTAATCACACCATCTTTCTGTATGCATAAGTCTAGTTTAAGTCGTTTGATTGCGATTGCTTCGGCAAATCGTAGTAAATTTGCTGTTTTTTGTCTATTTAATATTTTGAAGGACTTAAAAATCTCTACGCATGTATGGAGGATTTCACCATGAGCTAACATCAGCCCGAGAACCACTGGAAAACCTGGGAGTACTAAACAGCTATTTCGTCCTAGTTTGGGACTCTTTATCAGTACGCATCCACCGCCAGGGTTAGAACCCAGGACCTTCTGGTTACAAGGAGAGCTCGTATACCATACCATACCACTGGAACCCGATCCAATGGCCCATGAATTCTAACTTCTGCCAGCTCACGACATAGCGCGACCACTTCGCAATGTCATCTTCGACCTGCATGTGTTCCGTGCCCAAGTTTTTATCCAACAGTATCATTATGACTATACAGCGCTTTAAATAAGCCTTCATTGTTTCTTATAAGAAGTGTTACTTTTGATTATTGTTGGTATTTCTGCTCAGCGTTATTATAATCTGATATCTTTTTGTTATCTAAAAAGCATGCAGGATCTATTGAAAGTGATTTAAGCAGTAAATTTCCACTTTCATTCAAGAGACGACTTTACATTCGAATTGTTTGAAAGTGTAAGAAGATGTACTGTTATTAATCAGAGTAAAAAAAGAAGAAAGCTGACTTAATTATGTGATTAAGAATTATTATTATTATTATTATTGTTAGTAGTAGTAGTAGTAGTCAGTCACTTTATTTGTTTATCTTGTCTAGTGTATCGGTGTTAAGATACTTAACTAGGTCATATACACAGAACTTTTAATAGCGTCGTAGACAAGAGGGACTGTGCAGCCACTCACGCACTGTACACATACATGACCTATACATAACTTCGTTGTATTTTACACAAAATGTAGAAAAACTTTTCGACGGGATTAGCTCTTTTTTTCTACGTTGGTATTTTCATATCTTTTTTAAAAAAATATTTTATTTTTAGTTATGTAAGGATGGTGTATGCTTGTGTGTGTGTATGTATGTATGTATGTATGTGTGTACGTATCTGTGGCCTTTATATTTTGTGTACTAGATAAAAAAATATAATAAATAATCTTGCCAAGTATTTATCTTGCTCATTCAGTTATCTCTCTCTGTGTAAGATGCAAACGTTTTCACTAATATCGTTTTGTATTTCTTTCTTCATATTGGACATGCGTATGTGTGTGTGAGAGAGAACGTAATGTCTTTTCAAAACATTTTATCTATTAAAAGTAAAGTACACACCCACATTTATACTTAGTCAAGTGAAAATATCTAATGTTGGTTAGTTAGGAAAAAAAGTATAAATTCGGATGTGTTTTTCTTCTAATTTGACAGTTGTCAGCTGATTATCCTTAATATCATTCGAATCCAGTATCCATTTCTGTGAATGTCCGTGTCATTCAATTGTTCATCTCATTGAATCACAACACTAACTGGTTTATTTCAGTCGATTGCGGAAAACTTTTATTAGTTTAATGCATAGAAACATATTCGTAAAAATGTTCCAAAACGAATGGTGGCTACATCTCTCTAAATAGTAGTATGTTATGATAAATTTTGTAGACCATATTGTATTTCATTACACATATATATTTTTGGTGTTTTGATAGGTCGGCGTGTCTGATTCAACTATTGATTTTTCACATCAAACTACTGATTCATCAGAACGACTACAACAATCAGTAACCACAACAATGCCAATAGTAACAAACAAGTTAGATTCACTTGCACAGATTAGTCCTATGGATATAAATTCAATTTTTCGCAAAGAAAATACTAAATCAAATCGAGATGAAGCTTGTATGAAAGTTTCCTCATCATGTCCAGCTGTTGTACCTGAAGATTTACAACATATGCTAGATAGTACAAGTCCTGTACAATCTGGATCCAGAGCGCCACAGTCTGTGCTTAGTGAAAGCGGTAGCAGTCCTTCAGGCTGTATGAATAATTCCTCCGAAACTGCTGGTATTCCAATGAATCATGGTTCGTCGGGTGTAGGAAATCTGTCATCATCTGCAGGAAATCGAAGTGCAGATGATCAACGAGTGGCTTGGATAAAAGATCGAACGAAGAAGGACAGTCATAACCGAAGTAAGTGTAACCTTCTTGGATGTTTTTTTGTTTGGTAGCTTACAGGCGGTAGTTTCAATGCTCACACGCTGTTATATACCAAATAGCCTAATTATAAAAAACATATAATGGGAATGAGATATCAAAATAAATTAGGTGTTTGTAGGCAGACTAAGACCAAGTATGTGTGGGTATCATGGTGTAGCAAACCGAAACTAGAGTGATGAATGGTTGTATATGCGACTGAAAATGTCTTCATTCCATTCAGCTGGCAGGTTTTTTTCTTGTATGTTATGTATGGAAGGTTTAAGACCTCCTTCATTGGAACTTCTGCATGTCGTCTACTAGTGTGCTAATCCACAATCATTAGGAGGGAGGTATAGATAACTGTTACAACTGTAAATTTCCATTAATAGTCTTTGAGGCATTTTTACTTCGGCTACGGTATCATCATAATGGGACTCCACCCTTTTTTATTTTTGTTGATTCATTTTCTTGAATATTTTTTAAGAGAGGATTGTTCGGTAAATTTCTGTTCGATAGCTACTCTTAATTTCTCTTGCAGTCCCTTCAAATCTGTGCGTCGATGGCCCACTGGTAGGGAATGCTCCCCAGCCATGCACGTGATCTGGTTCAATTCCTGGCCGAGACACTCCTAAACTTCATTTGACCGGTGGGAAGCCTGGTAAAGAGGTAAGGTTGGATGTAAGGCTAGTGACTCTACCTGGTCATAAATACATCTTTGCTATTGAAACGTCAAAGTTCACACTAGAAACCGTATGTTCCACCTGAAACTCAAAGGAATGATGAAAGCGAAATCATACCTTTATTCACTTATTGGCTGTTGTTTCGTTTATTTTACATTTTGGCGTATTTGTTGATTGTTTCCATTGTGTAAAAGTAAAAATCTTTTGTCAAAGAACTTGACGATAAGGATCTGTGGTCTACTCTTCTGCAAAATCTGTAAATTTAATATTATTTAACTCTATAAAAGTATTTAGCCGTATAGATAGTGATAAGGCAAGTGGCTTTAAATTCATGGCCCACTGATCATCATTTGTCTGATAATTAGATCACAATCAATACAGTGGAGTCTATAATATATACAAATTGACAAATATTATAATTGTAATGCTTCGAGTTTAATTCATATATAGTCATCGTTTTCTTTCGATTTTTTTATTCCTCAGTTGAACGTAAACGAAGGGATTATATTAACTGTCAAATAGCTGAACTTGGAAGTTTGTTACCTGAAGACATGTTCAGAGATGGGTGAGAAAATTTTCTACTTATAATTATTCTTATTGTCTTCAACATAGAAAATATGATACGTGTCATGTTTTTTTTCTAAGAACCTAGTGACTTCAACTACGTCAGTGATTAGCGAAACTGTCATATCTCTCTCCAATAGTGTTGCTTTTTTTAAAAATCATATAAATCGTATTGAATCCTTCTGAAGGTTTTTGGTTCTAGTTATTTCACTTTTCAATGGTATATTTATTCTAAATATTTAAAAATGTGATGAAATAAAATGAGGTACACGAAATAAATAGGTGAATGTCTGTCTGTCTGTCTGTTTTCGACATAGAACTTTCCACCGATGTGCACCAGTTCAAGTCGCCACACTCCCTCCTTGTAGCACGCAAAGGAACACAAGAAAGTAGAAGAAATGCATATTAGAGACAGTAAACAGAGGTGTGAGACATAGGAATAGTAATAACGAAGAACAATATAGTTTCATTGGAAATCATAAGTCACAAGGAGTGGATGCATCTGCTCCAAGCCATTGAGAACGATTTTGAGCTAGCCATATCACCAACTGTTTCCAACCATTGGTTTTTACCGTCCCAAGGACCCCAATCAGGAAGCCAGTCTACACCTTCCTACGTGGCTTAGACTAACTGTTGTGGATTTCATTGACTGGTGATGCCATGTTTTTGTTTGACCGCCGCTAACTCTTTTCCAGCCTGACCCTATGTCAGATAACATTGCCCATTGTCGAGGAAGGCGATGATTAGGCGTGCATACGTAACACATGTCCTAACCATCCCATTCGATGTAACTTCACAACCTCGTCGATTGATTTCCCCTCCTTACCTAGAACTCGACAGAAGCCTAACCTCAATATTACTCACCTTATTATATCATTTCACACGGGAGATAGAGCACAGACACTTATGATCGAAGGCAGCTAGTCTTTTCATGTCTTCCACTTTCAATGGCAATCTCTCACTGGCAGCCATAAAGGGGGACGGAGCGGACTGCTGAGCACAACATCCGCCCTTTAGTCGATAGTCGGATATCACGTCTACTCCAGAGACGGCGTAAACTGGCATATGCGAAACTAGCGCTATGTATCCGTGTTGAGATTTCGTCAGCGATCAACCCGTTGGCGTTGACTCATGCAACTTCCCAAATAAGTGAAGCGGTCAACGTGCTCTACCACTTAGGTGAATTTGAAACACTTTTGTGTTTAAGACGTAAAACTAAAGTACAAGCGAATGCATTTACATCTATTTTTATCGTTTCTATCGATAAAGTGTCGTAATGATCCTTGACCGTCTCTTGTTGTAACTGAATGCATTAACGGATTAGTTTTGCCATTTTCTGTCTTTCTAAGATCTCTTTCAGTTGGCTTTTCTAGCTCTCATCTCACTACAAAATGATCTAAGGAATTCAATCATTACACATATGTAGGTCTTTGACTCATTTTTTTTTAAATTCGTGACTTTCAAATCTTGAATCCTTAGTTCAAATATGTAAAAATGTTTGTAGGGTACAGGTCAGTGTTTGTATTTCTTGACTGTCCTCAAAAGTATTCTACATTCGGTCATAGGAGTTATTAAGAAGACAGTTGCAGCGAAGAAAATTTTCTTTTCGATTAAGTCATCATCTAGGCTGTACATTCGTGTATTTATATCAAATGGATGGGAAAGTTCTAGAATACTTTCCGGTCAAGGGTAAAATTAATAAAATTACAATTAGAAATTAAAATGCCATAATAAACAGGGGGATGGATAAAACAAACAAAGTAGCATCATGATAGCTAAGAAGATTGACATTGTGCAATTAGGGGTTAAAAATGCAGAAATAACAAAATAGACAGGATGTTTGGATAAGAAACTAATGTGATGAGTAATTGTTTATGCAATCAGGGATTAAATATGTAGAAATAGTAAAATGACAAAATGGACACGAAGTTCGGATATGAAACTATGCCGGTGTAAACAGGGATTAAAAAAAACTTAAAATAACATGAATAAACACGAAGTTTAGATAAGAAAGCCGATGGGATGGTCATTACTAAAAAATTACCTGTTTATGATGGCCATGGCAGGGAAAGGGGTTGGACGTATTTCTTTTGGATACAAAGCGTTGGTTTGAGTTTTTGGATAGCTAGCGCCTTGGCTATGCTCAGATGTCTTGATTTCACTCCCTTTGATAGGTTTGATTGAATCTTGTATATTACTTTGAAGGGTTTTTCGAAAGGCGCTGATTGTCCTGAATTGACCAAATGTTCTGTCACTGAATTATATACACGCTGTTGATCTCCTTTTACTAACCAGACTGGGTAGTGTTCACGAGCGCGTTTTTGAAGTCGGCGCATGGTACGGTCGATGTACTTAGCTCCACAGCTTGTCTTTCGCGTTCTGGCTGAACAGTTTCTTGTAGGAAAACGTCAGTCGTAGGCTCGCGGCGAAGTATGTTTTCCTCAGCGATTTGGAGAGGCGTTTACGAAGGATTTCTGCTTCAATATCACTTTTGAATTCTAGATTAAGCATAAGTATTTTCTTTGGAACGGATTGAACTTGTTCGGAAGTCTTCTTAGATTTGAGATTCTACATTGCAATAGGAGACTTTGCAAGAAAAATGAGCTGCTTGTTTGAATGCCTTCAAGAGGTGTATACGTCTTTGAAGCTATTGCCACATTTTAGATACATGATTGTAAGTGCCAGAGAGAACCTTCTATCTGTGAAGGTTAAGGTATATCATACTTCAATGTGAATAAATGTATTTCAGCATTCAAGTGAAGGCTTTTTGTGGACCAAACAGTCCCATGCTGTGTTTGAAATTTGACCGCTTAATTCTTTGAATTATATCTTTGAAATAATATTGTTATTATATTTTTTATTTTAAAAATGCGGGATTAGAATTTTAAATTTTGTCTTCGCTATTTATATTTTCCTGTCTCTCTTATAGTGATGGTAAAAAGAACAAAGGTAATATTTTAAAGAATTCTGTGGAATTTATTTGTTTGTTGCGGTCAGAATTGGCACAAATACCTGAGGTTCGTCGAGAGACAAGTTTAGCTGCAAAAGTTATCGGCCAGTTAGTTAAACGTATTCAGGTAATGCTAATAGAAATTTTATTTGTCTAGTTCTTAACCATCACGTGTAACCAAACATTTGTTTTTCTATGATTCTTGATTTACCAAAGCACGAAATAACATTTTGCTGTTCTTTGTTTTTCCATAACTTGTTGAAAGGCTATTTATTGTTTTGCACAAGTAGTATCAATGCATTAAGTGTGAGGTTCTCATATCGGTTAGTTAGTAACTAGTGTATAGTGTGTCTAGTTTTTCGTTTGGCGCACACTGAATTATATCACAGTCAAGTTTGCAATGTGGTGTCACCATTCTAGGTGGCTTGCCATCACAGTGCACCTTAAGTCAGGTAGTCAGTTTCACTTTCAGACGTAAACGTGACCTACAACAACTAGTTAGCTCACTATCTTTTTTAATTTTTGATTAACAGCTTGATTCCACACTGTATTTTTGGTACAAGTATGGAATTTTCAGCATGGATATCGGTAGCCCAAATTTTGCAGGCCGACCATAGATATCAGGTGTGCGCCGGCGTGGGCTCGAACCCCGGACCATATGCATGGTCGGCGAGAGTCCTAACCACTGTGCCACCGACGCAGCAGAGGTTGAAAATACATCTAATGTCAAGTACCTTGGGCTGAGTTTTTCCACCAATCTTTCCTGGTCCTCCCACATCTTGCTAGTTACCAGAAAGATGTTTCGCTTAACGTTCTATGTTAGGAAGTTTAGGCAGTCTGGCATAAAGCAGTCTTTGCTTTCTCAGTTGGTCAATTCTTGTATTCTACCCATCCTCCTTCACTGCTCCCCATTAATCTTTCCTGGACTACTTAAGAAAGACTTTTCTTTGCTGAGGCCAGGCGCTATAAGCCGTTGGTAGGGCAAATGGGATATCGTTGAACCAACTGGTTAACACTACTGTGGATAGACATATAATGAATGTCATGTAAGAAACTAGCGAATACAATATTGTCAGACCCCGAGAATCCCAATAATATGCAGCTCTCTTCTTACATTTCATCTGGTAGAACTAGAAGCAGCTATAGGAAGTTATATGGTAGGACTACCAAGTACAAAAACTCCACAATACCATATCTGGCACAGCTCTTATGTGATGAGAAATCCGTTAGGTATGAGACGATAAACTTACTGTGGCACTCCAACAAATAATCCCATTAGTTTTTGTTTTCCTTTCCTCGTTACTATTACACTGTTGTTCACATCTTCTATTACACACTAATTTTATATTTCATATCCTGTGGTGCATTGTTTAAAATGTAAACGCTATGCTGTTTTTTTATTTATCTTTTATTTATTATTTTTTGGCGTTGTTTTTTTACTTTTTATTTATTTATTTATTTTAAAAATCTTATAAAATTTATGAGGTAATTAGATGCAATATATTGTAATGCACGCTGAAAATTCCATACCTGTACCACAAATACTGTTTGGAATAAAGCTGTTAATATTATTATTATTATTAAAGTCGTTGATATCAAATGGTTGAACGAAACCTAGGTCCAAGACTTCCTGTCGGTCGCCTGCAACCACCTAATACAAACTACTTTATTTGAATAGTGCTGTGTAAGGTGTTTTAATGTCAACTCATTACATTTAGGTCTTAGGCAATTGTACCATCCTCATTACTTTAAAATATGTAGCTTGTGAGGCATGCATTTAATTTGGTATTTTTCTTCCACTGTAATCATAACAATTTCGAGTAGTTTTCAATGTTATATAAGGCCTTAAATATAGCACACTTGGCATACTTTTAAATTATATAGAGTGAAGTATTTTTGTAAGGTGTGGTTTTGACATTCAGTTAGGATGTTCGTTATTACTGTCATCAATGTAAGTTGTTCCTCTGTCGTTGTGTTCACCAACTTATTTTTATACTGCGAATGGGATATATACATTTCCTTGGATAGTTCATTTAGTTAAATCCTGTTAACTAAATACATAAGTCATTAAGTTATGGTTCCCTGTGACGTACTGACCCTCCTAATACTGGTCCATACTTTCCCAACATTTCGATTGATAAATGATGTGCTCCTGTAGGGACTTTGCTTACTGAGAATTTAGTCATCAGAGAGTGTTTCAGCAAATGGATTCCAGTTAGCCATTACAAATTCCTAGTCCACCGTTTTTTTGAGCAGTTACAAATAGTGATAGCGATGATGTGTTGTAGTACTTATTTTGTGTCACGCAGGGTCACCTAATGTGTATAATTATGTGTCATTGTGTACATATTATTAAATTCCAATCAAAGGAATACTTCTTAGCCTTTAATAGATAACTTTTGGCAATTTACTCTTCCTAATAGTTTAGTGCCTTTGATTATTACACTTTACTTATTGTGATGAAAGCTATTCACATGTGCAGTGAACTCGTAAGATTATGTAATCCATGTATATTATACCTAGCACAATGCATACGTGCTTTTCTTCCCGAAAAATAAACATTGAATAACTATCCTATAAAATTCATTAGGAAGATCAGTAAAAATCAAAAACTAAGTAAAAATAATTATGGAACTAGTAATGATAACATAAATAAGAGAGAATATAAGTCATTCACAGTTATACCATATAAAGAGGGGACATCTGAGACCCTACGTAGGATTCTAAATAAAGCAGGAATTAGGGTGGCATTTAACACTACAAACTCACTCAGGGACAAGCTCTGTAGGTTAAAGGACCCAGTTGACCCAATTAGACAAAATAATATGATTTACAAAATACCCTTCAATGACTGTGAGGTCAAGCTAGTAGGTCAGGGATAGTCAGATTGTCAGAATATAAGAATTTAGCTAGGGAAGAATGGTTGATCCTGAAAAGATAAGTAATTTAGCAAAAAGCTCAGCTATTGCACTTCACGCGTTAACACACAACCACACAATAGGGTGAGAGAAGGTTAAAATTCTAAAAAGTAACTAGGTAGTTGGAGAGAGAGAGATTGATTACTGAATCCTTGTTCATCGAGTCTACACCCAACACATGCAACAGAAATGACTTAATGCAAATACCAGAAATATGGAAGATATTATTACCGCAGGTCAAATCAGAAGAGGATATTAAATAATCTTAAAATTCTATTTCAATTCAAACACATCACAACATTCTAACAAGTAACTTATTATGACTAAAAACACTCGTATTTCCCATATTATAATTGTAATGGATCAATAGCACTCGTACTATTATTTCTGAATGTACATTATCTAATCGATTCCACACATGTATATAGATGAAAGAAAAAAGTTGTGTGAGTAATTTGATATGATTATGAGTGGCAATAGTTTGTGCTCGAAACGTCATCAGTTAATATTACTGTACAACACTGTGTGTGATTTATCAAAATAAAATCTTCTCCATAACGGAGTTATGCTCTACCACCACAGTGCCCAAGTTTTATACTTATATCAAAAAATAAAATAATCATAATACAGTTATGATAGTCCTCTCTCTATCTTATTAATACATATATGCATACAATTAAAATCATTTACTGATCTTTACTTATTCATTGTAGACTAGAGCCTCGAGAGGTTATGTACATTTCTATGACTACCTTTTGTTCTTGTTGTGCTCTCGTATATGAAAGAAGGCTATAACTTTCCACCTTGATGTCTTTGTTTGCATTATTTATTCGCTTCCTCTCTCTCTCGCGCGCACGCACGCTCTTTTGTATCTATCTTTGTGTCTCTGTTTTTTGCATTTATGTTTTTTCAGTAAATCTCTTTGTTTCTTGGTTTTTTTTTATTCTGTTACCTTCTTCTTTCATTTGCTTTTTGATTGAATAGAAATAATAATTAATTGATGCTTCTATTTTTTGGGGGGGGGCAATAAAAAATCTTCCTATCAAAGACTCTCTAGTCACTTTGTAATATTCTCAGACTTATTGATGTTGTTTATTAGATTAAGGACGCTTGATTTTCTGAAGTTCACTTTTCACACTTCATTTCACTTTCATGATCAGTACTGTTTACAAGAATCGCAAATCTATTTTTTGTCGTCTAGCTTCCTAACTTTCACACAGACATTATTTATAGTTCATGACTTTTTCTGAGGAATTCGAGATCTTCAAGTATTGGTTTTGTAGGGATTTTGTTTGACTGCATGGAAGATTTCACCATGAGCTGACATCAGTTAGAGCTGAAGATGAGGCAGTAACTCATCGAAGAAGACATTGCGAAGTGGTCGCGCTATGTCGTGAATTGGCAAAAGTTATAATTCAAGGACCATTGGATCGGGTCCCAGTGGCTCAATGGTCTACGAGCTCGCCTTGTAACCAGAAGGTCCTGGTTTCGAACCCTGGCAGTGAGTGCGTACTATTGAAGAGTCCCAAGCTAGGACGAAACAGCTGTCCAGTAGTCTCAGGTTTTCCAGTGGTTCTCTAACTGATGTCAGCTCATAGTGAAATCCTCTATGAATTCGAGATCGTTGTTCAACTGAACATTTAAACACTATCCAGTTGTTGTTGTTTTTTTTTCACTTGAGCATAAATTCAGCGTCATCTACTTTTCTTGTTATTCTTTAGGAGTTAGAATCAATTACCAATATGAGCTCAAGCCAACAGCATAACAGTAGAAGTAATTCTGATTATCAAAGTTTATTACAAGAATGGGTTATGTTACATGAAAATAATCTACAAAATTCAATGTCAATAGGTACAAATAGTTCACCTGTTACCAGGCACTCATTTCCACAGACAGATACAGCTGGAAGCTCTTCACCAGGTTTATCATCTGTCGGTACAGAAGAAATGATTAACAGTGATACAAAAGTGGCTTTTTCAAGTTAGTTTTATTATTATTATTGCTATCATAACTGTTGAATATAACTCTTGTGGTTGTGTTTATCATTGTATCAGTATCAAATTTAGGTGATGAACTGGTGATATTTCGACAACTTTGAATGTTTTACAATCGATATTTGTTTTTACCACAAAGTTGAAATCAGTAAATCAGTCAGTTTATGTTTACCGTAGACATGGTGACACTCTAGGCTATTTTAAAGAAATGAGAATCCATTTCTCTTAAAGTTATTACAGTTTCTTGTATCACAGAGTAGAAAGACATTCAACGCATAATAACACGATGTCTAAAATGCGTCAGTTAGATAAGATTAATGAATTTGTTTTATTACTGTCTGTGTAATATATGTAATAGTTTTACAGTCTTTCATATTAACTCATCATTATCTGCTGGTCTAGTAATGAATTAGGAAACATCTGTGTTGTTATGGGGTTTAACTTCAGTGACTATGTGCAGTTCTAGTATACTGCAATCAAATCTTAATGTGTATGGTCTCTTTTTCAAGTGGATGGTTTTGTTGAGATGTGGCTCAATAAGTATTCATCCTATTTATCCCGGGTTCGAGTCCTGCTCCATTTACTTCAACCTGGATAACTGGATAGTAAGTACCATCAGTCTTCAAACAGTAACTGTGCCTCGTTGCCTGTTACATGGAAAATGTCCTCTGTATAACTGATTTCTGACTAACAAGCAATATAGATTTAATTATTTATTTACATATGAGTAACTATGGTAGCTAAAGTTGTAGAAAAGGTGAAGTTATCGTAAAATAAATGAATTATACATAATTATGAGTCATTCTCTACCAATGATTACTGACAATAACTACTCACTTGTAGAATGGTTGATGTTGTTGTGATGCTATCTGAGTTATTATTTATGTGTATACATTTCCCTTGTTACTGTGATGTCTTGGTTCTTTAAAACAGTTGATGCGTGCAAAAATATATTTCTCAGAGTAGGGTGTCTTGTTGTTGCTCACTCACAGTAGATTTTATGCCCTGTTGCTTACCTTGTGTCTACGATAAGCATGACTAGCTGTGAAAAATGACAGCTAGTAATATATATATATATATATATATATATATATTAATGTTAACTTATCATTGTTAGCTGCACAGCATACCAGTTAATATGACGTGATAAATTAGACCTGCGGTTGCAGAACCTAGTTAGCGTAGGCTAGAATCGATTGCAGTGCATTACAGGTGCTCTTATTAAGATCATGACGCCAACTTTCTGTATTTATCCCCCACCCTCCTATTTTAATTGTAAGTCTGGAATTCTACATTGATCTATGTTATGCTTTCATAACAATCTTTACTTGGTATGCAAATATGAGGTAGGTATGGTAGCCTAATTGATTAATTGCGTAATTATGCCAAATTCTATGTGAATATTATTCTTGTTACTATATCAGACTGATGTTATCGTCCTGAAAAGTAAACATTTTCATTCTCATTTAACATACATACATTATCATTTTCAAAATAAGTCAAAGATTTAGATTCTGTGGTGTAAATAAAAAAATCTCAGAATTTAAAGTCAGTCAGAATATTGTTATTTTCATTGTATTTTTTTTAAAGAGTGAACCTTTGTTGATGTCTTTGTGCTGAACACATTCCAAGAGTTTATAGATAGCGGTGTAGGCGTTGAATCCCCACTCTATTTGCATTTTATTTATTTATTATCACAGTTAGACAGCTTTATCAACTTTTCAGGAAAAAAGAAGCTAAATCTAGTTGCGTAAACGTTTATATTTTGTATTCCCTTCTTATGTTAACAGCATATATTTTTGGTCGAGTAGAAAAATTTTTTTCTCACTGATTTTTTACCCTACTATGTTGTGACGAAGTCTACTATATTTTTCTCTCAAAGTAACCTACGAGAATATCTCATTATTATTCATTATGTGTTGCTACCTATATTACAAATTATGGCTTTCGTGTTCTCTTAAAAATAATTCATCTTTGTAAGGAGAGGCAGACGGAACAGCACGTGGGCGGGAGAGGTTGGGGGAAGTCAGACTTTTAAGCTAAAATTTCTCTAAAAATGTTATTGTTAAAATTTCTGTCTAGTGGTGGCTACATGTATCATGTATCATTATTTAACTGTAATAAATAATTACACGCCTCAAAGTAAAGTTGTGATAATGATACGCGTAATGCGCGTAATGGTTGTTTTTCACACACACACATTGAAAAAGTTTTCAATGCTGTTTATATTTCGAGGAAAATTACAGCCCGTGATCACTTTTATAAACGTCGGAATATTTTTTTATTCACATGCTTATGTGAGAATAGCTTCTGTATTTTGTGTATATTTAGTCGTTTTTCTAGTCAAAATTACGTTTCATAATATTAACAGTTATATTGAGTCAGTCACCTTTGTTGCATGTGCTTTTTTACAAGGTGGGGGCATATGATGATTGTTATATTTATAAATGTGTGAATAATAAAATTCCAGCAATTTTTGGTCCGATATAATCAATAATAATGATAATAATAAAGCTTTATTTCAGGCAGTATGCAAACATATGGTACAAAGAATTTCAGCGTATTTACTTTCAAAATACCTTTTTCCTCATACAGGACTTACGTGTAAAATAATAATGTGCATTGCATTGAAGAATTGCACATCGTTTATTTGGAAGCAAGTTAGATCAGCTTTCAAGTTCATGTATAGGTCATCTGATATACCTGGACGATTAACACAATGATAAATCCAGATGAAATTAAACATTTTCGTGGAAAGTAATTTCGGTAGCCCTGTGATTCACGCAAGCCGACTAATAACGGAAAATACAAATAAACTGAATCAAATAGTTTATATAATAAATTAATATGTGATTGATGATCTCAAGTGAAATAAAGATCTTGGCGTCGGCGGCAGAGTGGCTAGGAGTCTCGCCGACCATGCACATGGTCCGAGGTTCCATCCCCTGCCGACTCACGTGACATCTATGGTCGGCCTGCAAAATTTGGGCTACCGATATCCATTCTGAAAATTCCATACATGTACCATAAATACAGTGTGGAATCAAGCTGTAATAAAAAAATAGGATTTGAACCAGAAACCTGAGAAATTATACACCTGGTTCTCAACTAGCCGAGCTATGATACTTAATTGTTAACTAGGACATCGCTTTACTATAGTCACTAAGAGTAACCATTAGATGTTATATGAATGAATGGATGAGTGATACCTTAGTGTCCGTTAATCATCATGCTAGCTACCCATTAAATTGATAATAGTCTGCTAACTGAAAACTATTTCAGATAGTGTTTCACTATAAATTACAATAAATTAATGCACTCCACAATGCACAAACTTTTCATAGACAGTAATTATGGGGTATATGTGAACTGCATTTATATGTTCGCACTGCAAATAGGTAGGTGCGTTGTATTGTAACAGCAGAAAGCAAGACACGGAAGCAAAGGTATTCTGTCGCTGATACAGTACTGAACTGTTGGAATATGTGAGAATAATATTCCGTCGGGATACATCACCACAGTATTTTTCTAATCAGGTCTAATCTATTCGGGTATAAATCATAATCTCATTCATTATAAAAGTGCACTAAATTGTTGAGTATTCTATCCAGTTTTGTTCACAACAGCACCGAGCAAGAACTTCTCCAGTCATCCATCATATCATGATTTCTCTTAAAAAGGAAGTAGACAGAGATAACGAAATTATGAATACTAGTGATTTTTTATGTTAATGCTTAAATGTACTTAGCGTACGAATTTAATTTAGAAAATAATTATAATTGTTGTTAGCCAGTAAACGATAATTCGCATAGATTAAAGTTAATCGCTGATAACGTAGTCTTCATTTTTCTTCTCTCATTGTAAGCAGTTGAATCCTGCTGACTATGGTAGGTGTGAAAAATAACTCAACAAGAATACATTTAGTATATGCGACTGGCTTTATCCTCTCTATTCATGTGTGTGTCGGTGGCACAGTGGTTAGGACTCTAGCCGACTATGCACATGGTCCGGGGTTCGATCCCCTGCCGACGCACCCGGTATCAATGGTCGGCCTGCAAAATTTGGGCTACCGATATCACATGCTGAAAATTCCATACTTCTACCAAAAAGTACTGAGTGGAATCAAGCTGTAATCAAAAATAAAAAAATGTCAAACATATTTTTCATTCTGGTTACACATAAGTCTACACATTTACAAAAATAGGCAGTTTTCATGTGCCTTTTTGGGTCATAAATTTTAGGGTATTATGGCCAAGTAAACTACATACTGTGATCATTTTTGTAAGTATCCTATTGCTTATACTGTGATTCCTCTCTTATCTAGTTTATTTCTCTCAGTTATAGGAAAAGTCTTTTCATGTCATGTTTTCTGGTCTAACTTTATATAATTACCTCTGTCACCTGTTGTATATGTCTAGAATGAAAAGCGTGCATGTGTATTGTTCTTCTCTGAGCATCTGATTTGATAACCAAGTCAATCACAAGTATATGAAGAAGTCAGTTGTCAGGATTGTATTTGCTTCTATTCATCAGAAAGATGTATCTACGATTTTGATAAAATGTATGCTTCCTTCAGGAATCTGAGTTGGTGACATCTACACTGAACTATTAAAAACCGCTGTCGGTACTCTACAGGACTGATTAATACACATAGAACGATCTTAAATATTGTGTAACAGTGATTAAGTTCATTTTTAGTATAGTTTTACACTTGTTTACTTATAACGATTCGTTCCAATGAATATAAACTGTTCACCTAGTGTATAACAATGTTTGGAGAGGTGTATATGTTAATGTCAGTAAATAAAAAAAAACAATTCCAACAGTTGTTGTGACCTCACCGGGAGTAATTTTGCTCGAAATATTAGCAAAATACAATGGCGGGTAACGGGGAATCAGGGTTCGATTCCGGAGAGGGAGTCTGAGAAATAGCTACCACATCCAAGAACGGTAGCAGGCTCGAAAATTACCCACTCCCAGCACGGGGAGGTAGTGACGAAAAATACGAATACGGGACTCATTTGAGGCTCCGTAACCTGATATACTTGAATATCAGAATATTTGAAATCAGTATGAAGCGTGATATGAAATTGACGTGCTAAGTGTTCATATGTTGTTTTTTTGTAATGGTTACAGACGCACCTTGCTGTCAGTTGCAAATAAACATTATAGTTTTGGACTATTCATGGTGTAATTTATGTCATTTTCGTAATCTTATGTATGCACAGTGCGTCAGTGGCACAGCGGTGAAGTGTTCGCCGACCGCGCCTCATGTGGTCCGGGGTTCGATCTCCGGCCGACTCAATCCTTTACCTCCTAAGCCAGTAGTAAGACTGGTAAAAAGGGAAGGTTGGGCATGAAGCTAGCAGCACCATCCTGTAAAAATAATCACCACTGCTACAGAAACGTCAAGCCTCTAGCTTGAAGCCGTATATTCAACTGGGAACGTAAAGAAATAAAAAATATATGCACAGAAACTATCTCGTTTACTGCTCTCATGATATGATATAATGTGAGTATTACAACAACTTTACTCTCCCTTCCTGTTGTCCTCCATAGGGAGCCCTTAATGATTTACTGAATCAGGTAGCGTGGTCATCACTTGCAAACTACTATTACCATAGTTATTAATTCCTGACTCCATTAGTTTGTGAGAATGGAGTGTGGTGACTTGAACTGCCGCACATCGGTGCAAAGTTCTATGTCGAAAACAAACAGTTTGTGAGAAATTGGTTGATTTGAAGATCCTTTTACAGTTGCATTGAAGGTTAAGAATTTACATTATATTTGATGAATTTGTTGAATTTGAAGAAATGGAAGCGTTTTATAAGACAGGCTTCAGTGCATGGTTTGAATGACGGCGTGCTCTGTACCAGACGGTCCTAACTGAGGTAGTTACTTATCACGGGACTAATGTATACCCGTTTATGTATTATGTCTTGATAAGTCTTTCTCTAATGATCTCATTTTGGTACACTAGTTTTAGTGTGTTTGAACTTAGTTACGCAGGAACAGATCTTCGATGTACACCAGCCACACTTATCTTGTGAGTACTGACAATACTATGCATTTGTCTAGGCTCATGTAGGTAAAGCGGGACGCGAAACCATAACCCGTTGACTTAAAGCACAGAGGTTCTAAGCAAGAGTGTCAATGTTAAAATTACGGAACTAAAGTTAAAAGGATTAGCACAGTTGGCAGATCATTAACTTGTCAATACACAAACCAATAATTTCAATCTTTTCACATTTCCTTTTCGGCTTAAATTGTCATTTCTGTACATAAATTTACGTAATTGTAAAATATCTTCCTTCCACTTCTATTGCGTTTAGTAAATGTCATTGAAACGAATTACGGTGCTAGATTGTTTATTTATGCAAGTAATTTCCTGTTTTGTTTTCATCTATTTTTACATTCTGTGGGAAAATATTGATTTCGATTAAAGGAGAATTTATAGTTATCGTATAAATGCAAGTCATCAAATTAAAATTATTAGAACGGTTTGACAAGAAGTCTTTAAACAATTTCAAGTTGGTAGTAAAAATAGGTTTGATGTGGTCAGGATTTTACATCCAGCCAACTATGTTTGTATGGTCCAACTTGAATTACTCCAAATTAATTTGTTATCAAAATCTAAGTATGTAGTTAATTGAGTGTAGTTTTCTTCAAGAACCGATATCAGTCATAGAATGTCTGAAAGCTTGGACAGGTGTTTCGTCCTATTTTGCTACTGCTTACTACCGCACACGTACGATACCATCATAAGTAGTCGAACCTCGGGAACTTTGGGTTAAATGGGAAGTCTAATGACCATTCAGCAATCTTCAGGTTAGAATCCAAATGGTCTGTGAATCTTAACTTTCATCAGACCTAAGTATTTCGCCGTGGTTAGCTAATGCCATCGTTGAGCATCATCTATGTCTCATCCGATTTGGTGGACTCCCACCGACCATAAATTCCTTTTAGAACTTCAGAGCAATCATGTTGTTATCGCCACTATTAGGCAAAAAGACGAATATTCAGATTTCAAATCTATCCAATGCTACTTGGTTTCCCATAATTTTTCAATTGATATCAGTTCGTGATAAAATGTAGAATAAAATTAATCACAACACTTACAAATCTAAAAACTGAATATGATTATTGTTCACTTAAATAAGTAATTATCTAATTTCACAGTTATAAAAAGTAGTATTATGAACGTGATGTATTTTATATGAAGAAATGCTAGACAAACATTGTTATTATTATTGTTACCATTATTTTGCGACATCGGATTATAACACAGTAATTAGGGTTATAACATATTTCATATTTGTACACAGAGTACATGATAATAAGGTGGAGTGCATACATACGTAAATCATATTAATAAAGGTTGGAGAAGGCAATCAAGGCAGAAGGCTACAAAGACTAAATAAATAACGAAGTGTAATATTTCAAAAGAGAAGGACAAATTCATCATCATCATTACAACAGTGGATTCGGATTCATATCATTTCTGTCTGTCTGTCTGGATTCAACATAGAACTTGGCACCGAAGTGCAGCAGTTCGAGTTGCCACCTTCCAAATAGCACACAAAGGTAGACAAGAAGATGAGTGAAGAGAATCAATACAGTCTGACAAGTATAAGAGTGAAACAGAATGGGTAATGGTAGAAAGGAATATGAAAGATTACAGAGACTGAATACATCTGCGCCATTGACAACGATTTTGAGCCATGTCACCTATTGTCTCCAGCCATTGATTCCTAGAGTCCCGAGGGCCCCAACCCGGAAGTCTGCATCTCCCTACCTGACTCAGTTTAACTGTCATGGATTGATGAGGCCATGTTTTTGTTTGGCCACCACTGGCTCTTTTCCAACCTGAACCTATATCAGCTAGCAATGCCCGTCGGGGGAGGCGATGGTTAGGCAGGCGCACCACGTGACCTAGCCATCTCAGTCTATGTAACTTTATAGCCTCGTCGATTGATTTTCCCTCTTTGCCCAACACTCTACGCCTAACGTCAACATTACTTACCTTGTGAAACCACCTAACGTGAGACAGAGATCGCAGACATCTATGATCGAAAGCAGTCAACCTTTTCATGTCTTCAACGCGTATTGGCCATGTTTCAGAGCCATAGAGAAGGACGGAGCGAACTGATGAGCAGTACACACGTCCCTTGGTTGATAACCGGATGTCACGCCTACGCCAGAGATGGTGTAAGTCAGCGAAAGCAGCTCGAGCTTTTCGGATCCGTGCTGAGATTTCATCGCCAATCAGTCCGTTGGTGCTAATACAACTTCCCAAATAGGTGAAGTGGTCAACATGTTCTATCACTTCACTCCCTATCACTAAGTTAGGAGTTGACGTGGTCCAGTCCTGTAGCAGCATCTTACATTTTGTAGGGGCGAATCGCATGCCAAACATACGAAGATTGCTGCTCAAGGTGTTCAGAAGACTCTGCATTTTGTCAGCATCCTCCCCTAACAGGACTATGTCATCTGCATATTCTAAGTCCATAAGATTATTCCCTGGTAACAAGTCGATTCCTAAGTCATTACGTTCAGTTAAGGATACTTCCATCAGCATATCTATGATGAAGTTAAACAGAAATGGGGAAAGTGGACATCCCTGTCGGACACCACTGGTTGTTACCAATTCAGATGACAATTCCCCATAAGCCCTTACACGACTACGTGAGTTTGAATAGAGTGCCTTGATTAGTGCAATGTACTTTCTTGGCACTCCCTTCACAGTCAGACATTGCCATAGTACCTTTCGATCCACGGAGTCGAAGGCCGCCTTCAAGTCAAGAAATATGACAATTGTTGGACGCCGAAAAGTGTGTCTATGTTCTAGAATCTGTCGAAGAGTGAAGATATGATCTATGCACCCTCTACCTGGTCTAAAGCCTGCTTGATTTTCCCTTGTCTGTTCCTCCCGAGTTCTGCTTAGTCTATGCATGATTACTGAGCCTAGGATTTTAGAGACTATGTTCGTTAGGCTGATCCCCCTATGATTATCACACGAGGACTTGTTTCCCTTCTTGAATATCGGTATAATAAGTGACTTACCCCAGTCTGATGGCACTGTCTCTGATTCCCAGACTTTGCCTAGTACCTCAGTTAATCTACAAACTAGTATGTCACCCCCATATTTAAACACCTCCGGAATAATTCCGTCGGGTCCTGCCGCTTTGCCTCGTTTCAAATTACTGATAGCTTTTGTGACCTCACTTACAGACGGCGGACCAGTGTCTATATCCCATTCGGGTGTGTTCTGGATGTCGGGGAGGTTCAGTGTGGCTGTAGGCAAGTTAAATTGTCCCTCAAAGTGTTCTTTCCAGCGTTCAAGGCGTCTATCCTGAGAGCTAATTAAGGAGCCATTTTTCTCAGAAATAGTCTCACTTATGATTTGCCTTCTCCCACCCGTTTCCCTGATGAGTCTAAAGAGTTGCCTAGTGTTGCCTATCATTTAGAATCTTTAACCATAGGTGGAGTGAACTCTAGCCAGCCACAGCACTGGCTATGCTGCCCTGCCTTGGCCACAGCTCTGCGTAATCATACGACATCTTGGTTCACTCACCTTTTACTCTGCTCTAACTATATTCTACTTCTACTAATGTAGTCATTTCAATACAATGGGTGTTTAAAGTGTTATCGATTGATTAACTTATCCAGTTTAGCAAACTACTTAATCTGACGCGTGCAATCCTTAGATTAGTCGTAGTTGTAACTCATTTGTATAAGTCCTCTTTTTCTTCACGTTCCCCAGCGGAACATAGGGCTTCAAACTAGTGGCTTGAAGTTTCTGTAGCAGTATTTATCTTACAGGATGGGGTTGCTAGCCTCGTGCCCAACCTTTCCGCTTTACCAGTTTTACTACTGGCTTAGCGAGGTAAAGGAGTGCGCCGGCCGGGAATCGAACCCCAGACCATGTGCATGGTCAGCGAGCGTCCTAACCGCTATGCCACCAACGCACATAAGTCCTTACTTTTCAAAAAAATTATTCACATATCCAGATTTTGTGCTGAGGGTATAAGATATTTTGCTAAGCTACTCAAAAGACATAGAATTAGAGGTTAGCTACTTTTTCAGCACATTTATTGTAATGCATTTGAATAGCTTAGCTATATGTGTTATGCTGTCACCCTCTCATTCATTTTGATTGAAGCATTCAGTTAACTTATATACACTGAATTTGACTGATTGTTTTAAAGGATCAGATTGGTGTAGTAGTCTGTTAGACTGTTACACTCAGTTTATATGAGTTTTTCCTACATATGGAGAGTTTACGCCAATAAATATATATTGTGTACAAGGATCAAACTCGCCGAAGACATTGCCTAGCGGTCGCGCTATATCGTGGATTGGCAGAAGTTGGAATTCATGGGCCAGTGGATCGGGTCACAGTGGCTGAATGGTCTACGAGCTCACCTTGTAACCAGAAGGTCCTGAGTTCGAACCCCAGTGGGTGCGTACTGACGAATAGTCCCAAACTAGGACGAAACAGCTGTCCAGTACTTGCAGGTTTTCCAATGGTTCTCTAACCAATGTCAGCTCATTATGAAATCCTGTAAGCAATCAAACTAACATTCTGTTTCACATTTTAAGCCTATTAATTGTTCTTATCCAGAGAAATTGTTTTACACATAAAACCATTTCTCAGTAAGTTTTTCTCCGGAATTGGTTAATTCAATCGACAATCGAAAAAAGTCACACATATGCCACCTGACAAGACCTTTTAGTAAGATTCAATAAATTTCAGGTTAAAATAATAATCGATTAACATGTGGCCAGAAAACTACCCTTTTGTCTATGATCAAATGATTTTTAAATTTACTCTGGGGATTATATTTCCCTAGAAGGAGAATGAGAATCTGATGGTTACACCACAGAGTATACTCTCCTCCATTAATAAACGACTTATTGTTAGTAGGCTTGTAGAGTTAAGATGTGATCTCACTAAAGTTTCCAATGAAATATTAAGTTCCTTTCTATGTGTGTTCGGTTATATTTCAACCAACTACTGATTTTTTCTAACTAATCCATTCATGCAAACGGTAACTACCTGAGCGACTGAGAATAATTGTTGCATATTTTCTGGGTTTGTCCCACTTTCTATCCAATTTATAACTCTTCTGATCGAAACCTGTTTTAACCAATAGGACCTGTTTATACATCCCTCATATGCCTCGTTGATGCTCTTCTCATCTGATTTAGCTATTTAAATGACGACTTAATGTCTTGTCTGTAGCCTGCTGATGACTGTTAGACATTTCAGGCACTATTCTAATGTATCAAATACATTAGAATGTGTCCAAATACTAGTTAATTCATAATCCTATGCCTTTTGAATAATTTAGCAGCATATCGTTTATTGTCGATTCTCCTCTAGTTACAAATATTCACAACTATTTCAATTTTAACACCTTTCACTTTCTCCTGTAAACGTTGGTTGTCAAACATTTACATCAAGGTTTCTAATTGTCTCAAAGCTGTAAATCTCCACACTCAAAATCATTAGCAATAGGAATACATTTTGCCTAAATCTCATTGGAAATTATAGATAATTTGATAACCTTAACCAAGATTCACATTCTACGTGAAGTCTGAATAAAGAAAGGATGTATTTCTTTTCAAGTATTTGAAGTAACAAACTTTCACTCATCCCTTGCGAACGTTCCTTTTGAAATCTAACTATTATATTCTCTTGTTGTCTTTACTCAGTTTGGAGTCGTTAAAGCTTGTTGCCTATTGTCATCTTGTTATGGGTTGTTTAGTTTGATAACTACTATTTATTTATGGTTCGACGAATCAAGGTTTTGATGGGTAGCTTAGTAAATAAATCCGTACATAGATATTGTGAAGGCTAAACGACTTCAAAAGCTGAGTATTCACGTACATCTAAGTCACTAGTTGCATTGATGACGATGATGATGACAAGATGATATAACAAGGGGAAGATTTTTTTTTTCACCAAATTCAGTTCAAACGCATCTTATGTCACGATTCATTGTTCTGATTCGACCTCATTTGATTATTTTTGAACCACCCCATAACCCACTACTTGGTCTGCTGATACAGCACATTTGAAAACATGGATCATTTTTTGACCATTATTGATTTTTCACTTTTCCATATTTAGTACATTTTTGAAGTGTGCTTTAATGCCATTTTATGAAAACATTTTTATTCTATGACTTTCTGATATTCTTGACTCGTTCCATAAATCGCAGACAAACTCTAACTGATATCGTTTTATGTTGTTAAAAATTACCGTGTAATTCTTGGTACAGTTAACTACTGGAAATCCCTGTGTAACTGACTGACTGGTTCTAACATAGAACTTTGCACAGAAGTGCACCAGTTCGAGTTGCCACACTTCATGTCGCAAACAAAGGAAGACAAAAGTGAGAAGAAAGGAGAACGATAATGAATAGAAATGTTCAGGAGGTAGAATAATAACATGGAAGGACAACATGGTTCAATAAATCACAAAAGGTGAATGCGTCTGGGCCATTGAGAACGAGTAGAAATTCCTATGCAAAACTGTTAAGCCTTAAATGACATATACTTTTAAAAGTATATATGCTTACGTAACAATGCATACTGTGACTTGTGCTTGGAATCTTATTAAATCTATACTTTCAATGGTATAGTGGACTCCTTACTCCACTCCTACTGCCTTGTAGGTCACACTTGGCTGTGTAAAGGCTAGAGCTGCACTCTCAAACAAAAGGCCGAGCGATGCTGGGGACATCACTCGTACCAAATTCCCAAGAAACTTCATGAACTCTCCTACAAACAACTCTCACCATGCTACGGCGTTCCCGGTAAGCGACGCGCCCTGTGCTCACCCGGTGGCCAGTGTGAAAAGTAAGCTAGCTGGGAAATTAACACTTAGAAACCAACTATTTGTTGGCTGCTGGAATGTTAGGACGCTGTTGGATCCTGGTAGCCAGTCTATCACCATGCGTTCTTTATACGACTACAAGGTAGACATAGCGTGTCTATCTGAAGTGAGGTTACCCGATCATGGCTCCCGCCGAATAGCCGTACCTGGAACAGATTCTTCATTCTGGTTGCTTCATAGTGGACCCCAGAATAATTCGGGACAACATGGGGTAGCATTTGCTCTCAGTAACAAAGCCAATAATGCCCTAATATCATTCGAACCGGTCAACTCCAGAGTTGCAGTCGCTAGGTTCAAGGGTTCCCCGCTCGACATTTCTGTTCTCGCTGTCTATGCCCCAACCCTCGACTCTGATGAAAGTATCAAAGACGAATTTTATGACAATCTTCAAGAGGCAATCAACAAAATCCCAAAGCGTGACGTTCTCATAGTAGCCGGCGATTGGAACGCCCGCACTGGCCCTTCAGACGACGCGACAAAACATATACTAGGCAAACACGGTCTCGATCAGCGCTGCCGTAATGGTGATAGACTTTTAGCTTTTTCTGATTACAATCGATTATATATCACCAACACTCGATTTCAACACCCCAGAAAACATCTTCTCACCTGGTATTCGAACGACGGTCGCACTGCACATCAGATCGACTACATCCTAGTGCGCTCACGCTGGATCTCCTCGGTGGAAGACTGTCGATCCTATCGTGGAGCAGAGGCCGGAAATAAAGGGGGATCAGACCATACTCTAGTTAGGGCGAAATTCAAACTTCGTTTAACGACACGCCAGAAGGCGCGACCTCCGAAGCGTATCAATGTTGCCCCGCTTCAATGTTCGACAAAGCGACAAGCCTTGTCCAAACAAATCCAGGCCGAACTAAGCGCCGCAGATGAACCAACATCCACATCTTCTAATACACCCGAGACACGATGGAATCATTTCAAAGAAGTAGTCTCTAAAGCTTCAATGTCGCATTTGGGTACCACATCCAAGAAGCAGAAAGACTGGATTTCAGAGCACACCATGCTTCTATCCTCGCAAGCCAGAGACGCTCGCCTAGCAAAGTCTCCAGTTTATCGCTCCCTCAGGCGCAAAGCTACACAGTCTGCTAGGAACGACAGAAATCGCTATTGGTCTAACGTGGCGACTAACATGGAAGCAGCATCAAATGTAGGCGATTTCGGAAAACTTTATCGCCTCATACGCCAATCATCTGGCAAACGCCTTAACAGTCATGCTGTGTTACGCACAGCATCAGGAGAAATTATTTCGGACACCAATGGTAAGATGGAACGATGGGCCGAACATTTCAAGCAGCTACTCAATCGCGACGCTGGTCAACCGTCTCATCGACCGATACGACACTTACCAACACCCTACGTAGTTGACTGCGATCCACCCACTCCAACCGAAATAGCTAAAACAATTAACAGACTCAGAAACAAAAAAGCTCCGGGCGAAGATGGTCTACCCCAGAAATATACAAGGCCTGCACTCCAGCGCTAATCGATGCACTGCACTCGCTGTTCTGCTCAATTTGGGAGTCCGAAACCATTCCTTCCGATTGGAGCACCTCAGTTCTGCTACCGTTCCACAAAAAGGGAGACAGGTCAATATGCGAGAACTACCGAGGCATAAGTCTGATTGATATCGCTGCTAAGGTTTTTGTTTCCATTCTCCTGAACCGCTTCGCGGCCGAACGCCACGTGCGAACAAGGCCAAATCAAGCCGGATTTCGACCTGGAAGAGGCTGTGTTGATCAATTATTCACACTGCGAAGAATTTTGGAACACAGGGACAAATTCCAACAGCCGACGGTTGCTTGCTTCATCGACTTCCAAGCGGCATTCGACTCAGTTGATCGAGGAGCACTCTGGTATCTAATGGAGCTCGACGGAGTTCCGACCAAGCTAATCAACCTGCTCAGGTCATACTACTCCAACACCAAAGCTCGAGTCCGAGTGAACGGTGAAGAGTCCCGCACTTTTGAGGTAACCAGCGGTGTCCGGCAAGGTTGTCCAGCATCCCCCATCCTGTTCAATTTCACAATTGATTGGATTTTGCGGCACGCCCTAACCGAGCACCACGGCGTCCAACTTTCGCCCGATATTCACATAACCGACCTCGAATTCGCCGACGACGTCGTGCTATTAGCTGAAAACTTCCCCGATATGCAACAGGCGCTCGACCAGATAAACCACCTCGCGCCTACTATCGGTTTGAAAATTAACACTTCCAAAACCAAAATGTTTTCGAACACATCCACCAGCAATGATGAAATCTTATCCCTAAATGGAGCACCTATTGAAATTGTGCCATCCTTCAGATATCTGGGATCCATAATGCTCCCCAACGGCCAAGCGAAAAACGAAGTGAATGCGCGAATCTCCAACGCCCGGAATGCGTTTCTACAGCTGAGGAGCGTTCTATGGAGCAAGAGAGAAATCAGTCTCAGGACTAAAATTCGGGTCTACCAAGCTTCCATACGACCCGTTCTGCTGTATGGCTGTGAAACCTGGCCTCTTCGCGCGGAAGATTTACGCAGACTCGAGGTATTAGACCATTGGTGTCTCAGGTACATTCTGCATGTTCGTTGGCAGGACAAACTCTCCAACGAAGAAGTGCGTCGGCGTTGCTACAACATCAACCAAATTCCAGTACTGGTCCAACAACGCCGCCTTCGGTGGTTTGGCCATGTTCTGCGCCGACCAGATGACGATCTGGTCAAATCAGTTCTAAATCCCTCGCCATTACCATCTTGGCGATGTCGCAGGGGCGGACAGCTGAAGACATGGCTTGGTACAGTCAAGGCAGATATGGAGTGCCTGGGGCTACAAACCGTCTACGGACTCCGTATGTGGAACAAGAATTGGATATCCCTATCGCAAAACCTTGCTTCAGATCGCCGCGCCTGGGCAGCGATGATTCGAGACGTTCATGAAGCCGGCTCATCCTCCCGTAGGAGATAGCCGAAGTAAAAAAAAAAATATTTCAAACTAAATTTTGAGTGCATCGATTCACTAACTATATTTTCAAACTGAATTGTTAATTTATTGTAAGACAGAAACATATTAATTAATTAGTTAATTAATTAAATGTGACCGATTATTGAAGCTTGTACCATCGTTTCTAATGATTGCGATCTTGCAGCTGACTATGGTATAAATAATAAATCATCGTAGAGTTTTACTTACAAACGTCACTCATGTTTGTGTGCCAGGTTATGAGCTACATTCATCATAATGATAGTGAAATCTTTGGGTGAGTCAATCATAGAAATATTAAGTAAAATCCCAAATGGTTGGAAACTAGTTGGATGATCAATATCGTCCCTGTCTTTAAACATAAATCAAGGTGATTACTCATGTTCAAATGGTGAAATCAAAGTGTGTCTTTAACAGTTTGACTCAAAAGGGGGATGAAGTTTAATCGGAAATTGGATTTCGTAGTTATTCAGTTATCACTATTGGTGGTTGACGTAAGTTACAGGATTTCATCATGAGCTGACATAGATTAGAGGAACATTAGAAAACCTGGGAGTGCTAGAGAGCTGCTTCGCTCTAGTGTGGGACTCTTCATCAGTACGCACCCCAAGGTTCGGACCCAGGTCAGTGGTGTACAACTGATCATCCCAATTTATGAGTAGCGTATAGTTTTATGCATTTGTACTTACTTTCTTGATTACCAGTTATGCATGGTATCAAGCAGATCACATATTGTGATCTAAATAAATTTTCGTCTCCAGAGGAAACTGTGGTGAAATGTCACCCCTCCTCGAATTGTGTATATTGCAAATTGAGAATTTTAGTTAAGGTGTTACTAGTTCGTCCAAGCCAACTAGGCAGAAATCAGTTGGTTTGAAGTGATTCAGTCCTCTGAGCTAAGTCAAACGGACTACACACCACCGATAAGCTCGGCCCCAAACAAGAGTAATGGCAGTCCAGTGTTTGTTTAGATCACTTTGTTCTGGCTACTTAAGCAGCACTACTGGTTAGTATGAGCGGTATACAACTCTGCTCATCTCCATCAATCGGTAGCATACTGGTTTATGGGGTGACTTTTTTGTTCGTTTTTATTATAAGTGTGATATTTGTATCGTATATTCAAAGCTAATAAATATCTGCACTATTTCTATGATTCTATTCTAATTTACTGTAAATTTTCTAAATTTACATTATTGTAGATTCTGTTCCTGTACCGATTGTTGGATCCGCCCCTGTACCAAGCAATCCTTTAGGCAGTTGTTCTAGAATGAATTCACCTATTTCTAATATGAATTTAGTATCCCGACCTACTGCTGGCAGTGCTGTCACAGATTCACCATTAAGATTAATGCGTACACGGTGTACATCGCTGACAGTGTCTACAATTGGCGCGAATAGTTTCAGTGGTGATGGAAATATGCCTGGTGGTGGTAGTAGTACTAGCAGTGGTATACGTCTCCATGGTTCTGAATATCAGTCACAGGCGAACAGATTACGATCTCAGCGGGTATTACAACAACCACATCAATCACCACAACTACGCATTTTTCAACCAAATAACCAGTCAGGAATGACAAGTCAAGGTGCTTTACGCAATTCACAATTTCAATCAAAACATATACCACAAAATCATTATCCATCATCCTCATTATCTCCACAACATCATTTTAATATGCAGCGTCAAGTGATTCCTTCACCGAGTGGGCTAGCTGGTGGATCAAATCGAAGTCAAGAGTTGAACAATTCATCACATTGCCTTAGTGCAAGTTTACCGGTGAATGTTAATCCATTATTATGTGGTTTACAGGATCCTGATATTAGCGATATAACTGATGATAAGGTAAAATCTTTGTTAAGATATTTGATTCATAATATCCATTATAATAATAATAGTTGTACAGTTATTCATTCTTCATAAACTGTGTGGTAGCCCAAATTTTGTAGGCCGACCATAGATATTAGGTGTGAGTCGGCAGGGGATCGAGCCCCGGACCATGTGGATCGTCGGCAAGAGTCCTGCCCACTGTGCTACCGACGCACAACGGTGCTTTGTTATTGTATCGCATTTATATATATATATATATATATATTGTCTGCAGGTATTGCGTCACAACTGCTAATGTTTTAATTGAATAATATGGAGCCATGGGAAAAGTTAACTGCCAGCAAAAAAAACGAACTTCGTATCTATGTGCACTTTTTTCTCCTCTGGTTATTTTATTATGAATGATAAGATTGATTTAAGTAGTAAGTTTGTAATGACGCTAGTAATCTAAAATAAAAGGATTGTTGCATCATAACGATTCAGTGTGATGCAGGCATTATCACATGTCAGGTCCGACACATGAGCACAAAGTGATTGTTCTATGTAAGAAAAAGAATATATCATAGACTGAAGATAGGATGCTGATTACGATACTGGGTATCGTATTCGTGTGTGTTATTATATTGTGTATAGAAAGTAAATTTTCATGAAATTCGTAAATTCGCTTCTCTGTCTTGTTGGTTTTAGACGACAGACATCCAACCAAACCATGTGGGTAGAGATGTAGCTCAGCGGCTTAAGTACTCGACTTCCATCCAGCGGTTTTTGGGCTTGAATCACGTCCCGGGTATAATCCAGCTTGAGCAACTAGGTGGTGTAATATCAACAGCCATCACAGAATAAGTATGTAGCTCATATTTAGGTACCGCCTAACTGAATTCTCATTAACTAACCGTGGAGGACTTAACACAGTTTCAGGCAGTAGTAAAGTATTATCAGCTAGCTGTATCATACGCGAAAATATGCAAGTAGGCTGTGAATAACATTTTTTCAAGATTTGTAGTCGCACAGATGAATACAACACATATATTTCCTGTATGTTTCTCATTTTGAAATGCTTGTTTTGATAATCTTTCCTTCTTCAATGTATAGTTATTAAAGTAAGGCAATTTAAACGCTAAAACCTTTCTGAAAGTTGTTGTGCTAATATGATTTAGTCACTTTATTAAAGCATCCTCACTTCACTTCTCAGCTGTTAGTCCTTCCTAGTGATGTGTACCTATTTGTTTTGTGTATGGATATCTTAGTACTGTTATATATAGTGTATAAATAACACCGTTAACAGCGGATTGAGTTATTTTTGTTGGCCTATATTACAATGAATATCAATAAAATACTAAGCATCGATCAATCAATCTGATTTGTACAAATTATTCCCACTTTTTATGAACACGTAATAATAAACTATCTTTTACATCTTTTTAGATTCGTTTTACATTCTAATTTGTACTTTGAATCGTATTTCAGGCTCTTTGAAAGCATCTGTCGATTCCTCATTGATATACTGAAGTGTAATCTAATTGTTAATTAAACTAATTAATGTTGTATTCTTTGGTTATGACCGTTATTCACATTTTATAAGTGATATGACTATGATTGAAAAGTTAATGTGCTGAAGTTGTAGCAGTATGCGAACTAGTTGGTGATCTTTCAAAAGCGTTAGTTGAAATGTGATTAATTTGAGAAAGGCAATATTAAATAAAGTTGGTTAGATAAAACTTTATGAACTCTTTGCTACTGATGCCTTGAGAGGTTTAGTAGTTTATGTCTCTGAAATCATCAAGAAACTAGGATCCTATAAAAGTGAATTTTTTGCTATAAGTGATATATACATGTTCGTTCATCATGCGACAAATATGTAAACTAACTATTGTCTAGTCTTGTTTTTTTTTTATTTTACGCGGATGTGTACTAACTTTTAGTGTCACCTAAGCGATATTTCTACTAAATATTGAATTACTTATTTAAAGAATGAATAAGAAAGAACAAAAAGGAAAAAAAGCTGTATTAGTCATTTCTTATTTATATATAAAGTAAAGGAAGGCATCATGTGTCATGTGTCACTTTTGTTTAAATTGAATTGTGAGTCCTCCTCAAAGCAGCGGTGATAAAAAGAATATATTACCAATCTGAATAAAAAGAAGATCCGAATATGAATTGTTTATCCGACAAAATACTCAACAACTCATCAGTTTATTCTTCAGACTACTAACATGTTCGCAACAACTTGTATGTATTAAAAAATATCATGTGTTGTTTCTTTTGATTTATTATGACTGCATCGTGTATACTTAAGATGGTGACACTAACTTCTATTTTAGTGAGTACTATAAACCAATGAATTCAACAAGTACTAAAAGCAGTAAGCGCGGTGTAATGTGCGTCTATGTGTGTGTGTGTGTTTATAAAAGAACGACAAAGTTCAAAGGAAAGGCAAGATTATATACTTGAGAGGTTTTTCATACACAACTAACTACATGATATCGGTGAGCTAATATGAACATACTTCAATAGAAGAAATCCTGTGCTTCATGTGACTCAAATAACGAAAAAAAATGCTTATTTTTGGTTTTATTGAGTCATACTAATGATCAGTCATATTTAAATAGGTCAAGTAGTCATTTCATGGTAGGCGAAGATTGAAGTCTATTGATTTTTGTACACACATATGTATGTGTGTCTGTGATTAATCCAAAGTGCTTCCATCACCTTCAACAACCAACCTTGAATTAGAGTTATGTGAAATAATTGTGAAACAGTCATTAATATTGATTTTGTGACCTGACATTAATAAGTGTTTTGCGATGGATGATGCTGGATTTCTATTCAGATTAATCGCATTGGGATTTTCTATATAATTTAGTAGCCATTCGAGAACAGGTTCTTTCCGACGACATTGGAACATTCTGTTGGTTCTACCTATATAGGTGTCACTGCAGCTGCAGGTGAACTTGTAGATACAGTTTGAAGCAGAGTTCACAGAACTGTGTCCTTTAATCGTAGGTACAGGGATCGAAAATATTCGGCAAGTGAGAAAAAGAGATGTGGCGGCGTAGAATGTCAGTGTGATGGCATAATGTGGTCAGCCTTGAATAGTAGGTTAATAAAGATAGCTTTCTTTGGTACAGAAGCTGTCTTTTCGAGATGTGGTCTTTCTTTACTGTGACAAGTGATAAAGTTTTCCGGATAACCACTAGCTAGTAAAACTGAATGTATGTGTCGAAACTGTATATATACAGTGTAAACGTTTCCTACTACTAAATTATATAGAAAATCCCAATGCGACTAATCTAGATAGAAATCCAGCATCATCCATCGCAAAACACTTATTAATGTCAGGTCACAAAATCAATATTAATGACTGTTTCACAATCATTTCACATAACTCTAATTCATGGTTGGTTGTTGAAGGTGATGGAAGCACTTTGGATTAATCACAGACACACATACATATGTGTGTACAAAAATCAATAGACTTCAATCTTCGCCTACCATGAAATGACTACTTGACCTATTTAAATATGATTGGTCATTAGTATGTAATTTTGTTTTGTATAACTGAGTAATTGTCATGATCTTTATTTTACTATTGTTAATCATGTTAGTTAGTTGTAAAGCGGTTGTAAAGAAACTACGAAATGACGATATCATCTCGCGAAAGTTGTCTTCTAAATCCCTTATTCTAATTTATCAAAGGGACTAATTGTTTTAATTTATCGAGTCAGTTTTTTTCGCATTTCCAATCGATAAATATTACAATCTTGTTATACCGTCATAAAATTAAATGGCAATATTAAATAGGATTGTGTGGAAATTTCAAATATTTGTAGCGGAGATTTGTTAGAATGTAAGAAAGAAAAAAAAGAAGTTTAAACCTGTCTTATGTGGCTGCTTTAGTTTGACAACTGAGGTAACCTGACCTCTAATGTTTACTACTTCTATTTTTAAAACACAGTCATGAAAATATTTGATTCAGTATTATATGATGTTTGTGGTCTTTCATCAAGGGTATGGAAATATATTAGGGTACTTCATTTGGAGTCGTTTCGAAATCAGTTTATAATAAATAACGATGGCGTAGATAAGTTCCCTCCTCGAAATATTTCAGAAAATTTGAGTCGTTTTTTCTGGATTTTCCAATAATCTTGTATAACTTCGTTCTGTGTGTCTCCCTCAATGAACTCAGAAACTATTCCTGTGCATTTTCCAGGATATATTTACTTTAACAGGATTGTAATTTCTATCTAAAGACGGTATAGTTCCATGTGCTCTTTGTTTTACATTCCTTCCTTCGTGTGGGAAATTCGTATTCCGTGATGTTGTACGTAATGGAGTGTAGGACTGTCAATTATCAGCACGATATTATGGGATCCTTTGTCTATTTGTCGATATACCTGTGTACTGTTAAATTTGTCACTATAACTGTATTTGTAATGATAATCAGAATTTTAGAGTTTGCAGGGATTTTGATCAATGTCAGTATTAGGTGTCATCACGAATCGACATCAGTTAGAAAACTATCGAAAACCCTGAAGTACTGAACAGCTGTTTATTTTTCCAATTTGGAACTCTTTAACATGCGTCATTGGATTCCAACCTGACCCTGGGTTCGATCGGTGGTGGGTGGGATTATTGGTGTTCATTGCTCGAACAGTCCCATAATAGTGTGGGGCAGCTGTTCGGTGCTCCATGGTTTTCAATGTTTTTCCAACTGACATTAGTTCTTGAAGTAATCTACACTAGAATCAATAACAGTATGAATAATTGTGATCTGATCATGCATACTCATGTTTATTTAGATCACCACTTAATGTTATTCAATAAAACTATTTGAATCAGGTATCAGAAAATTAAGTGTGTGCGAATTCGATAAACGGCATTGATGATAGAATATATTTCAAAATATTTGTTTTAATCCACAACAAATGATAGACTGCTGACATGGAAAGTATGTTTATCTATCCCGTATCATTTAATTGAGATTAATATTATCCTCAGGCCCTTACCAGCCTGCATTGTTTCGTCTCTCCAGTTCCAGTAAAGAATGAGTTTATATCTCCGTATTTTTTGCGCTTTGAAAGTGACTGGATTGATTTTCCGGGGCGTATTCGTTACGCGCATACCCAACCTTTTCCTCTTTTTTCCGGTTTATGACTGGCTGGTAGACTAGTATACTTGGTTTGAATCCGAAAAGTAAGATAGCTCATTCTGAAGTCATTGTAGAAATCTGCATTCAGCATAAGGAACACTATCCGGATCTTCGACAATAATGTCAAGTCAGTTTTTCTACATGTTTCAGAGACTTGGCGCGTCATCAATAGCATTCCCAACAGGCTACTGCAGACTTTCATCTACAGCTGCGTTCACTGGCTCCATGCTGAAGGTCAGATAGCTGGTCGGAATGGATAAACAACAAGGGAATCTGGGAACGAACAAATCAAGATTCTATCATCCAGCAAATATGCCGAAGGTAGTGGAAATGGATCGAACTTACGCTCAGATAACCATTTACTGACATCACGTGCCAGACCAAGCAGCGAGTTGAGTGTATGTCCGAGGGTAACTCGGAGGAGATCATGTTGAGAGGAGGTGAAAGCTTGTGGACAATCGTGGATACAGCCTCAGAAAAAACTAAAGATAACAGAATGAAATGCTGATGTCATCTTGAAGCCGTATGCTCTATTATGAACCCAAGGGAATAATAATAATATTGGTATTGTTCTAGAAAATTTGAACTATAATTGGTGGGTTACATCGAAACATTTTCTCCGGTAGCTAAACTTACTATCGTATAATCGTTTCTCTGTTAAAGTAGAATGGGTTGGGTGGTTATTTATGCATGATTTGGAAAGCAGATTGACCTACAAGACAAAGAATATGTTTTAAGTTATGTGACGTTTTAGTGTTGGTTTACAGGGGTTTGATTGATTCCAAGGTATGATCACGAAACTGACTTTAGTTAAAGAACTACTGCAAAGCAGGTAGTACTGGATAGCTGTTTCGCCCTAGTTTGGGACTTTTTATTAGTACGTACCGGGGATCGATCCTGGGACCCTTAAGATTATTAGGTCAGCCTGTTGATCAGCATTCAACCATTGGGACGGAATCTAATGACTTATAAATTTTTACTTTTTATAGTGTATCAATGAAAGTCCTGTTATTAACCAACGTAAATCGGTGTATATTATGTAAGAATCGTCAATTTTCTCAGTCATACATATTTACCTTCTATGATGTTACATTATTGTTTAAGTCTTTTTAGTGATTCAGTTAGTTGTTTCTCCACTTTTTCTGTCGGATCAACGGAAGATATAATTTTTTGATATTTTTGGTGATCACTGAGTATTTCATTCATCTTATCTATTTATTCAGTTTTATCTTCCGTTGGTTCGACAGAAAAAGTGGAGAAACAACTAATTGAGTCATATATATTTCAAGATTAAATTTACATATAATAGCGTTCTTTAGTTCGATAGAGATTACAGTTTTATCACATTATTCAATGGAAGATACTCAGAATACTATTCATTTTCTCTAGTCATGTAGAGTTGTCAGTGTACTTCTTTAAGTTTATTAGGATGAATGTACACAAACTGGTGGTAGTGTCCTTAAGTATCTTATAATTGTGTTGTGTGTTTATTTTTTGTTGGTCTTAGTATTTGATACAAATCTTCCCAGTAATCAACTTGAGCATAGCAAGAACGACAAATATACCAGTCTAAAATGAGCTCATCTACTATTATTTTAAGGATTCTTCTCAAGTGTCTACAACCTGAACAATACAAAAGTATAACTTACATGTAACGTTTGAGACCTCGAAATAATAGAAGATGAGCTTATATTATCTTGGTACATTTGTCTACCGTTCTTGCTTTGTTCAAGTTTTAGTCCTTTTTTTAATAATAATAATAATAATAATAACAGCTTTATTCCAAACAGTATTTGTAGTACAGGTATGGAATTTTCAGCGTGCATTACAATATATTGCATCTGATTACCTCATAAATTTTATAAGATTCTAAAATCAAAAAGCAACACCCAAAAAAAAAGAAAAAGGATAAATAAAAAACAAGATGTCAGCAGACTTCTTAAGGATAACAGCGGGAACACCATCAGGGAGGAGCAAGGGACTGAGTAGGTTGGAGAGATTGAAGACACTTGAGGACATCATTCGTGTAAAAGCATGAGAAGCAGTCATTATTTACTCTATTTGAGTTAGGAATCATAACATCTGTATGGATACATATGAAGGATTCATTAAGCATGTCAGCATCGACAGAAGTATCATTCATTATCTGCTTACCACCTGTGATTTCCTTTAATAACTTCCACATATTAGATGGGGATTTACATGAGAGAAACTTCTGGTTATAGAGAGCATTCAATCTTTGTAATTCAACTTTAATCAAAGTGTTCACACTCTTAACACCAGATTTATTTTTCATTTTGAACAACCTCTCTTTTTCACAGCGAAGCTTTTTGAGTTGAGAAGAGGAGAAGCGATCGAATTTTAAGAAGATTGTCTCTTTTGGACAACAATAAACATCAAGACAGAAATTAAGATAATGTGTTATGTTGGTAATTGTGTTATCAAGAGCTTGTTCAGTAAATAAATCCCAGTTTATGCCTTTTAACATGGTCCTTAGATTCAGTATGTTGTCATGAGAATAAAATTTTTTGAGAAGTTGATATTCCTCATTGCTGTACGTGTACCGTCAGTTGGTTTCAGAGTTAAGGTGGTTACTTCTAAGAAAATGAAAGTTTCTCATCATAGGAAAAAGGAAAAGTAGAATAATAGTTTAAATAAAGATTAAATTCAATCTGAAATAAATAGAAAAGGTATTCATTCATTTGTTAAAAGAAGTGAAATATAAATTTACATATCATTATTCTGTGTAACAATCACCTCTAATTATTGACCATAAGATAAATAAATTCACTTTTGAGTATCATCAAATGTACTTAGAAATCTCTACCAGAGGAGAAAAGAAAAACTGCATTTGGTGGATTAACTTTGAAACTATTAAGGTTGATAACATAAATTTTCACTTTTTTTCTATACTAAATGTTTCCCTGTCATTGAACTGTTTAATAGCACTATTCCAACGATGAAGAAGTAAGCATAAGCCAGCTAGCTGACTAGCTAACTTTTGATTAAATTTACAAACAGTGTTTCACTTGACGTCATTTCTCTCCTTGTGTCCATTTATCTGTACCAATTTTATACTGCTCTTGTTTCAAACTAATTTAACTGATCATGGGATGTCTGTCTGTATTTTATGAATTTGTAACAAAAAAAATACCTATTTAAATATGTGTAAGTAAAAATGAAATAATGTAAGCGCACCTATAGCAAATAGATCTTTGTGTGAATTTGTTTTATCAGTAGTAAGTATACCATTACACAGAAAGCTTTTGCATACACACATCACTGTTTGAGTGTGTTGTTGTTGTTGTTGTGGGAATTAGCAAAAGCATTTAGCATAAATTCGGTCATTGTATCTGCTGGAGTTTTTCCCCACACCTAAACGACACAAATTTTTTTTCACTCTCCTATTCCTTTATTTAAATTATTATGGGACGTAACATTTTATCTGTTATTACGTTGGAACAATGAGTCACGTATTATCAAGTGATTAAGAAACCTATGTAGGATTAGGTGTTGGAAAAAAGAGCTAGGGGGGTGGTCAGACGAAAACTTGTCATCGGACCATGAAGTATTTGACAGTTAGTTTTAGCCGCGTAGAGGAAGGTGTAGAGTAGTGTTTGGTTGGGTCATCAAGATCATTCTCAAATGGATTGGATACGTTCACTCTTTCTGATATCCCATAAGCATTATACCTTCATATCTATCTATGTTACCATCCTTTCTACTTAGAGCGTTGGTGGCAGAGAGGTAGGAAGCTCGCCAATCACACCTCATGTGGTCCGGGGTTCGAACCCCAGACGACGCACCCCCTAAAACCTCGCTAAGCCAGTAATAAGACTGGTAAAAATAAACACCACTGCTACCAAAACTTCAAGCCTCTACCTTAAAGCCGTATGTTCCACTGGGAACATAAAGGAATGAACAAAATGCTTTCTCCCTAACATTACCATAGTTCTTTTGAATCTCTTTTTTCTTCCTCTTCTTGTCTTTTGTCATTTTACACGGATTGATTGATCTACTGCACTTCTGCGCAAATTTTTATATTTATTCAGGTGGTTAAGACAAGAAAATTGTTTTAGAAACATGTTTAATCCTTGTCATTTTTATAATGAACAATGATGAGAGATCACTGTTGTTATTGTTTAGTGAGCTTAATTTTTAATCTTTGATGGTGTTATGTGTGTGTATTTTCATGTTGAGTTTCAGTCTTTCTGTATAAATATAATAGTTAATATGATAAATGAAAAGGAAATATGTAGTAAAGATTTCTATCTGAACATTATTCACTTTGAGGTCAAATAGTAATTTTTGTGCGTGTCGTGAGCGCTAATCACTCGGTCATATCATTATTATTATTCATTTCGTATGGATTCATGAACTACCGACTGAGTGGTATTTGGTCTTCAGTTTAATCAAGTGAATTATGTTTGTTCACTTGTTTGTATGTTTTTAATGCAAGAAAACCAAATAGACTAAATGTATTGTTGATAACTAATGTCATATTTTCTTAGTATAGTTTATCAACAAGGCTGTCTAATATATTACGATAATTCATTAAGAAAAAAACGTAAACCAGCCTTAACATCAAAGGTATTGTACATTATGGAGTCGAAAGAATGATGGGATGGTAGAAAAAAGAGATGGTCATGTTATTTTCCATTGTAAATGTTGACCTTTCAGCTTTATTTCAGTCAATCCAATAGACATAATGTGGAATATATGTATATATCATCGAAGTATGTAATAAATGTGAAACCAATCACAGATGAGAAGGAATATTTGTTCATAAGTCTTTAAATCATTGAGGATGTGGTTAGACTGTGGATTACCATGAAGAGAATCTATAATGCCGCCAAGATTTGCTTATCATTGCTCAAGTGTCATCTCCATGTACAGTAACAAATTTAGCTGCTTCTATGGTTAAAGTTATCTAGTGAAAGCAACTCGACAGCTTAGTAAACGAATTGCTGAGCAGTTTCCGCTTTGGCTAGGAAGTGATCAAATAAACTCAATATAAGTATAGAAGAAAAGCTCAATTTTGTCTCATTTGATTGATACCGGCATCATGGTGGTATTTTCGTCGGACCCTTCAAGAATGGCAATCGAACTCACGTTGTATACGTAGCCTACGCTGTAATAACCCATGAGAGTAGGGTTAGTCTGTGTGTCCGGAAGAATTTTTTCCTGCTTTTGTCATTTCTTTGGTCTGTTATGTTATGTTATGTTATGTGAATCTCTCATAAAAACTTCTCAAGTTTTCTTTTTCCTTCACCTCGTTCATAAATTGACCATGTTTATTTGAAGTTTGTTTAACCAGCCCCTTCATCTATAGTATTGGATAGAATTTCTAATTTTATAAAATATTAACCTACTTTAATTATCAAAATGTTTACACTTATATCATACAGTCTGTATTATTCTTATCGGCATCGATATCAGCTTTTAACACTTATGGCTTCATTGATGTTGTTGTTTACGTTTTATCATTGACCACCTACAAGTCACTCTACTCTCATTGGCTAAAATTTCATATTTTTCTTAATACCATGTGTATGAGAGTAAAGTCTGAGAAAGAGGATCTAATTGAAAACGATATGTTGTTCATTTATGCCTTTTGTTTGAAATATAACAATGAGACTGTTTAGATAAATATTGAAGATTGAAATGAAGAGATACCCCTACCATGGTAATCTGTGTATTGCAGATAATTTAGCGATATGAATCATAGGAGATTGAATGTAATTAGTTATTCCGCGATCTGTCTGCCTATCTGTTTTCGACAAAGAACTTTCCACCGTTGTGAAGCAGTTCAAGTCGCCACACTTCCTCCATGTAGCACACAAAGCAACACAAGAAAGTGGAAGAAATGCATAATAGAGACAGTAAACAGAGGTGTGAGAAAAAGGAATGGTAGTAACGAAGAACAATGTAGTTTCATTGGAAATTATAAGTCACAAGGAATGGATGCATCTGCGTTAGCCATTGAGAACGATTTTGAGCCATGTCACCAATTGTTTCCAACCATTGGTTTTTACTGTCCCGAGGACCCCAACCAGGAAGCCAGTCTACACCTTCCTACATGGCTTAAACTAACTGTTGTGGATTTCATTGACTGGTGAGGCCATGTTTTTGTTTGACCGCCGCAAGCTCTTTTCCAGCCTGACCCTATGTCAGATAACATTGCCCATTGTCGAGGAAGGCGATGACTAGGCGTGCATACGTAACACATGTCCTAACCATCTCAGTCGATGTAGCTTCACAGCCTCGTCGATTGATTTCCCCTTCTTACCTCCTTATTCCGCGATATTTTATGATATATCAGGGCATCACTTTGATGTTTATGTGGCTAGGAAGATTGTGTTACTCTTTCGCTAATTAGTTTCAGTGGTAAACATTGGTCATGATTATACATATATATGTATACTAGTTGTGGCTTAATAAAATACAATTTGTGACGAAACAATTACATGATATCCATATACTAGTTGCCTTTTTTTAATGATTATTTTGTTTTATTTTCATCTCATTGTTTGTCTTTTCTTTTTTTCTTCTTTGTTGTATGTACATATTTCAGTGTTCACAGATGTATTTATTTGATTCATCAAGTTCATTTATTCCCCAATTAAAATCTGAACCAATATGTGAAACAGATTCAGCATATAATGCAATGCATTCATTAGGTTTAGATTTATGTCATGGTAATACAGGTAATACAATTTTAGAACCAGTTACACAATTTGATCCAATAATTGCATCTGTTGTTCAAACTGCTCAACATCATCCTCAACAACATCGACAACAACACCATCACCACCAACAACAACAGTCTCAAGCGACACATCATCAGCATCCTACTCATCAATATTATCATCATCAACAACAGCAACATCAGTATCATCATCATCAACAACAACAACATCCTTCGTTAAATCATCCTGGAATACCATCCTCGAAGACACTGGATTCATCTACTCCACCTATTGGATTAGATATAGACGATTTTCAATTTGATGATGTCCCTATGGAATAATGCTAATGGTAATAGTAAACATTAAGGTTAACAGATTTTTAGATTATATATATATATATATAATTTATGTATATGTATATACTACTTATTTTTATTTTCTTCTATTATAACTATTATAACACATGCAACACCATCCATGGAAATGATCCCCTTTTTCGATTAGCTTTGTTCTGCTGTTCTTCTTGTCTTTTGGTATTATTGTCATGATCATTGTTATTAGTATCTATTATTGTTTCCAGTGCTGTGCCGTTTACAATGCTTGCTTTCACATTTGTTCTCTTTATTCTCTGTATTTGAATTTTTGTGTGTGTCATAATTGTCTTTGAACAGAATAAACAAATAGATAGACACACAGACACATACACATATTAACTACTGTGTGTGTCTGTGTGCGTGTGTGTGTGTAATATAAGTGTCTCATTGTTTTGTGTGGGTGTAGGCACATAATATTTAGCGCCCCATCTCATCCATGAAAAAAAATGGATAAGATTTCTCATTTTTCTTCTCCTTATTTTTAAAATAAGAGTAAATTATGAAAGAGAATCATTGTAGCATTTGTTTTCACCCTGCTTTTTTTCTAACAATTAAAGGGATTACTTACAGAAACAACTATTATTATTATTATTATTATTATTATTATTATTATTATTATTATTATTATTATTATTATTATTATCAGTCTAGTCGAAACATTCACTTTTTTTCTCGTTTTAAAATCTGTGCCTTTTTATATCACAAAATTATTACTATGATTACTAATTATTATATTAATTATTATTCTTACGTTTATATGATTGTTTTTATTAGCATTGGGATGATATACATATGATGTATATATATATAACTCTGCATCATCTTTGTCTGTGTGTGTGCGCGCATGTATCCCTTCTTAATCCTTCAGTGTATAGATGATGAAAAGCTGTGTGTATAAAAGTACTGTGGCAACATAACAAACTGTCTGAAATTCAGATAGAGACATTCATCCATACTTTATTGGCATTCTTCAATTGCTTCAAAGTGTATTTTTTTTAAAGAAGGGAACTTGTTTTCCCGTTTGTCCACTATCATCTGTCTCACACTCTCCTCTCTCTCTCTCACACACACACTCGTGCGCTCAGATTAACTCTTACCGAGTTCTCTTTCTTTTATTTGATGTATATTCCACTGAAAACTTAACAAAAATAGGTCGTCATTCCTAATTTTGTACATGTGTGTCTATAGTCACCTGCGGATTGGTTAACGTTTTATTTCATTTTTCAATAGTGTGCACAACATATTATTATGCATGCATGTATATTTTGTGGAAATCATTATTATTACTATTTTGATAATCTCATCAACTTTATCTTCTTTTATTCGTCTCCTCTTGGATAATATAAGGATACAGACGAGACAATGTATTTTTTTTGCTTTCACATTATAACAAGAATAAAATACTCATTTTATTATATATATAGTGATCTTCAGTCATACTGTGGTTGGTTTCACCATCATCGTCGTCATAATCGTGATTATTACTGTCGACGGTGGTGTTGTTTTTTTCTATTGCAGAGCCATTCTCTCTCTACTATTTTCACAATAACTCCATTGATGTTGCTATTCCCTCTCCTCCAAACACCCCCCCCCATCCAGAACTTCTCTGATAACCATTCAATCCTTCTACGCCAATTTTTTCTCTCTCCACTTTTCATAATGTTGCCATATTGCCAATTGTTTCTTTTAGGTTTTTCCCCTTAATGTGTTTTGTTTTTGTAGATATTATTTACTTGAATAAAACGTAATCATTATCCAAACAACTATTACGTTTCTCTATGCATATTTAGCCGAGAACAGATTTGTTTGTCTGTCTGTCTATTTGGGTGTGTGTGCGCGCGCCTTTATTGTCTACGTTTGAATATTGAAAATACGAGAAATGTGTGAAATTATTGTGTCATGTAATATTTGTTCTAGGCTGACACTCATTGACCACATAGACACCTATTCATCCATGTGCTCATTCATTCATTCTGAATTTTGGTTTAGTTGGCTCTGGTACTTTTTAAATTGTAAGAGAACTGATTAAAAATAAAGAAAGTAACGAATACATTTTACAGCCATGTACTTCTTTTTATAAACATATACTTCTGTTTGCTTTCATTTTCCCTTTTTGGGGGAGGGAAGGAGAAGAATTTGCGTATTTACTATCCTGTGAATCACTATTATCATTGGCACCTTTGCCTCCATTTGTTACACACACGCACATGCTCCTCGTACGTCAATACGCAGAAACGCGCTGCTTTACTCTCTTTTTCATTGTTTACGATTTGCTGTTCTATTCTTATTCACTCACAATGACACCCTATCCGTGTTTTACACTTTGAGTACTAATTTGTTGGGGGGGGGGGTTAAATACACAGCAATTTTAATCTTTCAGTCGGTGTTGTTCTCCTTCCCTATCTATTCTTCATTCCTTTGTATTACCCCCCCACACACACACATACATGCATAATCATGCCTGTGTACAACAAATTAAGAAATTATCAGTTAGTAATGTTGTGGTATTTTTCTTTTTTATTGGCGTGTTTGTTTGACAGTTCTATCATCGTCATATAATTAGAAGAATTGTTGTTATTTTTGGTTAACACAGGTGAGATTATCACATTGTTCTCTTTCTTTCTTACGCAATATATGCGTGTATGTATTTATGTATGTACGTGTTTCTGTTGACCTATATGGTTGTATTATATATATATATATATATATATATATATATATATATATATATATAATTTGCATTGTGTGTACGTGTGTGCATGTGTGTGTTGTGTGTATACGATAATGTTAAAATTAATTAGTTTAGTTTTTTTCTTTGCAGCATATCCTACCCTATTTTCTCGCTTTCCATAGACGACGCATGTACGTGAGAGTATCCCATTCACTAAGATTACCACGCCACTACTACTATTTCTTAGTTTTTTCTCTTTTCTGTATTTTGTGTATGCTTTCAATACCATGTTGTTATATAGTCACTATTACCATAACTGTTACTGCCCCACAGTCATCTCTCTTTGTTTTCATTGTGTTTTTATTTCTCATTATCTCAGATCCTTGTACCTTTATTTGTTTGTTGCATGTATGTGTGTGTGTGGGTGGGTGGGTGTGTGCGTGTGTGTGCAATTTTCCATCCAGTTTTTACCGTTTTAGTATTATTTTTTATCTCATCATCCAAATTTGTCTTCTATTTTGTATTGCTTCATTTCCCGTTTTGTTATTTTCATCTTTCTTTTGTTTTTTACTACTATTCTAAAAATAAATCACAAGTCATAAAATATAGTAGGAAAGTATTTGATTTTTGCTTTCTGTTGTTATCAGCATCATTGTCAGCATCAATCATCTTGTATAACTTGTCAAAGTTGGATTGGATACAATACGTTTGTACTTGAAAGTTAGGCCTTTTTATTTCTTATTGTTAGGTCAGATTTTGTTTTTATTCTCAACAGTTTAGAAATAAAAACAAAGTGGGTAACGAAAAAGAATACTAGAATCAAAAAGACGAAAAAAGATTGAGTAGAAATAGTGTAGCGTCGGTGGCACAGAGGTTAGGACTCTCGCCGACCATGCACATGGTCCGAGGTTCGATCCCCTGCCGATGCACACCTGATATCTATGGTCGGCCTGCAAAATTTGGGTTAGCAATATCACATGCTGAAAATGCCATACTTGTACCAAAATACTGTGTGGAATCAAGCTGTAATCAAAAATAAAGTAAAATAAATAAATATTCGATTCATTGCTTTCATGTAACGAATGCGAACGTCTGTAGCTTACAACATGGTGGAAAGCTCAAAAACCTTGATTTTTTAACCTATTTTCTACATGGACTCCGAAATTCGAAAGGATGGAAATGACGTATGAACGTAATTTGGACACTGGAAATCATGGGAAAGTAGCTCCTGACTTTGTTTCACTGCCTTGGGGATCAGACTTTAACTTGAAGGCTTAGAAGGTGATGGTCCCTTAAGGTAAATCACCTGCTGTTGTCTAAGCACCAGGACAGTATTCCAGCCCACAGAGAAACTATGAAACTTTTGTATGGCCCACCTCTTGGTGCCCGTAATTTTCCAAGTTTGTGCTTTTATTACTAATTCGGCACCTAGCAACAAGATAAGAGGCAAATGAAATGAATGCAATACTATGGATATCTCTACTATTCTCATACTTAACGTTGTTATAGAAACAGTTTCCATTTACCTGGCTACACTCACTTCTGTCTTTTAAATAGCCTGAAAACTATCTAAGATAGCATACAGTTTGCTTAGGTTCCATGGAAAGTGTGGTGTTATCAGACAAAGCACTTAATTTTTTGTATTGAAAAGTGATAGATTATCATCCTTCAGTCCACAGGAAGCTAGAATTGATACTGTGGATTTCTTCACCGCTAACTACAAAATGAAATTCTCAATTATGTTTGTCAAAGTTAATATTTTCACATACGCATCTACATGTGATATGTTAATTATTCTTTCATGTCAATGTACCTAAACATGGTGCATACCATTTAAGTTGACACCTCTTAACTCTATCATTGTGATTCCGAAAATTGCTTAACTCGTAAGCTTGGTCAAAAAGATATCTTTGTCAATGCAGTCTGCATTCTATAAAATCACAAACAAGATCCCAGAAAAAAGATCAGAAAAATACGTATATTTTCAAAATCGACTAGTGTTTGGCGGGCGCGTATCTTGACGTCTTATATCGTCAGTTCCCAGGTATATGGTACGGCTGAATCTCTTTGCTTAATTCAGAAGAGTAAGTTGAAATATCAAAAGACTGTTAGGAGAAATTATATAATTTTATCATCTATGCTTACATTTTTGGATGAATGCCTTGCGAACAATTAAGAATAAGTTCTATCTACAACTCAGTGATCATCTCATTCTGATGTATTTTGGATAGATGTCACAGTACCAGCTGATGGATTGTACTCACTGGTTGAATTTGCAAGCACGAAGGTGCCGATGCAGACTACTTACAACACAACCCGTGTTGTTGTATTACGCATGGGATCAAGTATATGATATTACTTCCAGTCAGTTTAATGTGGCTGAAATCTAGGAATAGCCATGCGTTTTTGTGCCATATTCTATTCGGCCTTAAGGAAAACAGTTTTTGAGGTCTTTTGATTTCTGACATCCTTCAGTTGGTTTCTATTCATCGTAACTACAGTGTTTCACCTACACTTATTTCGGGAGTGTTACGCAACGTTTATTCAAGAACAATGAAGCCACGATGTGTAGGTGAGGTTTCAGGATCAGCCAGAAGGCAGTTCAAACCACTAACAGCTAAAAGCCTGCTTTAATTTAGAGGATGCCCCTCAAATATAACCCTATAGCTGAGTTTCTTTGTTAGTCTTGCCTACCCTAAAATATGCTGCTGCATGATGTATTCACATTGACCTACTTGACGAAAGGAAAATCTGAAAGAAATTCCAAATACTGGACATGTACGAATCGTCTGTCCTAAATATCTCACTCCAAACTATGTTTAGATGTGGAAGTGAACATGCATTGACTTAAATTGATTCTGTTGTGAGTTGTTAAAGATTGTGATTATCGCACCATTCCAGATTCTAATGCTCATAATGCTTTATCCTCTTCTGAAAATAACTTGACTCATAGAATTCCGTCTGCATCAAACGAAGGTCTAGACGCATGACATTAGTTACTACCCTCTGTCCAATCATAGTGTCGAAGTATAACTTCAGTGAACATCTCTCAGCAGATGAATCATTAGAATATCAGGCCAAAAAACATTCGAAATAATAAGTTTTGGGTCAGAAATATCATTGAACGGATTAACTACTGTCAAATAATAGTGTGATCACAAATCATATCTCAATTCATGTACACAAAGAGTCTATGTAACACAAGTTGACCAATACATTGTGATATACGTCAGCAATAGTAAAATTAAATTTTAAAGTATTCGTTTGTAGGGATTTTGTGTGATTGGTTGGAGGACTTCATCATGAGCTCGGAGTACTTGATAGTTGTTTCGTCGGTGGTACAGTGGTTAGGACTCTCGCCGACCATGCACATGGTCCGGGGTTCGATCCCCTGCCGACGCACACCTGATGTATATGGTCGGCCTGCATAATTTGGGCTACCGATATCACATGCTGAGAATTCCATACTTCTACCAAAAACAAACTACTGTGTGAAATCAAGTTGTAATAAAAAAAAAAGACTTCACAGTACGCACCCGCTGGGGTTCAAAGCCAGGACCTTCTGTTTACAAGGCAAGCTCGTAAACCACTAAGCCACTGGGACCCGATCCAATGGCCAGTGCATGAATTCTAACTTCTGCCAATTCACGACATAACATGACCACTTAGCAATGTCTTCGGCGATTAACTGTCCTCACCTTCAACCTGCTATACTCCACAGGTCACAGCTTCCCACTAGGACCCCAGGTAACTACTTACATGAAAAGGGCCAGTTGCTAGTGAGCATCAGATCAATTTTCAATTACTGGTTTGTTGGGAGTTTGTTTGATTGGCTGGAGGATTCCGTCATGATCTGAAATCGGTTAGAATTCTTGGGCCATTCAATCAGGTCCTCCCAGTGGCTGAATGTTCTATGCGCTTGTCTCGCAACCAGAAGGCCCTGGGTTCGAATCCCGGCGGATACGTACTGATGAAGAGTCGCAAACTAGGACGAATCAGCTATCAAGTACTCCTAGTTCGTTTTCCAATGGTTCTCTAACCGATGTCAGCTCATGATGAAATCTTCCAAACAAATTGAGCTTTGACAAAGAAACAAACTTCAAGTGAAGTTTAATTGTCTAATTACTAAAAATAATAGATACCTCCGTGAAGTGAAATTTATTGAAAATTTTTTATTTGTCTTCAATAAGTGTTAGTTTAACCAATGCATATACACATAGAAGTGTGTTTATATTTGTGTAGAGTGTGTATATGTATACGTGTGTGCATACTTGTCAAACATTCTACCCATTGTTTCCTTGTTTATATTGATTGATCTTCGTGATTGGAATAAAGAGGGCGAAAATCATGTGTTTATGAAAATCATTCACTGACTGATAATTACTTTTATGCGTTTCTTAAGTGTTACGAAATTTAGAATAAATCAATAAACTCTGAATATTACTGGTTTTATATAGTGGGATCCTATTTTTAAAAATTTCATTTCCCTAAAGTGTAATAAGGCGAGGAAAACCAATTCCATAAGTCTGTTTTTTCTGTTGAACCTAACTAAATTTGTTTTTTGTTGATAAATATATTAGCCCAAATGATCTGTAGTTTTGATTTTGTCAGTATTCGTTATTACAGCGGGGATGTCAATAATAATAATGATAATAATAATGACTTTATTATGAACAGTGTTTATGTAATACACAGAATTTTCAGCGGAATTTATTGCATATTTTCTCTTTGTCTAAGAGCTCCAAGTAAAATTATTATTATTATAATTATATCCTTTAATTCCTAGAGGAACATGGGGCTTCAGCCACGCGTCTCCATTGCCTTCGGTTTCCTGCCAACTTTTTCACCCCGCTCCAGGTCTGTCCACATGCTTTCATCTCCTCCTCACATGAACTCCTCCAAGTCACCCTCGCACTGACGAACAACTCGCCGCCCGTTTCCCTTTCGGCCTGGTTCCACTCGAGCAACGGCTTGTCTAGTGATGTCACTTGATGGTTTCCTCAGAGTGTGGCCAGCCAGTCCACCTCCATTCCTTCCTGCTTATTTGTTACACAATCGGTTCCTGCTGAGTTTGTTCGCTCATTGCCAGAGAACCCTGTTTCTGATCTTTTCTGGCCGGCCATCTGATCTTGAGTGGTATTGAGCGAAGACAACTGTTGATGAAGGTCTGTAGTTTAGATAAAGCAATAAGAAGACGTAATTTGTCTGAATCGTGTAATGTATTTGCGCAACACATTTCGAACAATCTGATCACACACGGACTTGTCATTTTTGACCTTGAATATGTCCTTTTAACTTGACCTAAGTCTATTTTTCTCACCTCTTACCTCTTTATTAATTTTTTATATATATATTCCTATGACAAGTCCGTGTGTGATCAGATTGTTCGAAATGTCTTGCGCAAATACATTACACGATTCAGACAAATTACGTCTTCTTATTGCTTTATCTAAATTCATAAAGGGAACTAATTGTTTTAAATTTTTAAAGAGAAGGCTCCCTCCACACACTATCAAAAGGTCTGTAGTTTGTTTGTAGTTTGTGCTCTTTATGACGCGCAGTGCAAATCTCTGATCCGTATAGTAAGTAGCACTGACTGATTTCACATTGGAGTTGAAAATCCGGATGTTATTTTTGATCCTGAGTGGGGCTGTTGACCTCCACACAGACTTGAGAGTAATGAAAGCTTGTCTTGCTTCCCGCTCCTTGCTTTGATATCCTCGTCATTTCCGTTGGCCTGTAGTTGAAACGATGCTTCCCAGGTAGGTTGGGAGGTGAAGGAGGTTGTTTCTTTCAGGTTCCTCCCATTTATGCTGGCTGATTGTTGTCTGTTGTTGTTGCTGTGGCTGATGGTGTTGGCCAGGAATCTTCATCACCTCTGTTTTCTCTGTGTTCACCTTTAGTCCTATCTTTGATGCTTCTTTTGCCAGCTTGTTGCTTTTCACTTGCATATCTTCCAGTTTGTGGGATATCAGACATATATCATTGGCGAAGTCTAGATCCTCCAAGTTTTTTGTGTGGGTCCATTTTATGCTTGTTTCCTCATTGGCCGTTGTCTGTCTTATTATCCAATCTACTGCAATCAAGTAAATCGCGTGACACACTGCTATCTAACCTGAAGCGAAAAACAATCCTTTATGATATGCACAGCATTTAGGTTAAAAGTCTATTAAAGAGTACATTTTGAAACCCAGGGATATAATTGAATAACTAAATACTGCAAGTAGTAAGTTTTATTTCTCACGCAGTGGCAGTTTGTGTACTAAAAATCTCAGGAACAGTTATCTCTCTTGTATTGAATAGGATACGCTGCCACCCACGATTATGCTTTTTCGCAAATATATAGCAGAAACTTTCGAATCAGCAGGTTGTAGACATGTTAAATACTCGCAAGAGTATAAAATACCCCATTAGAGGTTACATTTTTTTCAAAAGATTAAGAAGATAAACTGAACAAGAAAAATTATATGCAATATAATGACGGAGTGTTTTGGTAGCTCAGTTTTTAAACAGGCCGCCAATATTTTTTGAAGGTCATACCACAGGAAGATAGTACATTTGGTCACACTTAAATAGCTTAGAAGTAAAGTTCGCGACTTCAAAAATAATTAATGGAGGTTCCAATCGTCAAAGTAACATATGTAACTCCAAGGTTATACATACCTTGCATATAAGTGCCAATAATCACAAAATCTAGGACAGGGGAATTTTTGTGCCAAATGCCTCCCTTATAACATCTGGTTTCCGGTTACTAGTACACTAGAATGCACAGTAGTCTTATGTAGCTCTGCACACACCTGATTAGTAGATTTCGATAACTATCTAAGATTAGATATTTAATTTAATTGCCATCTGGAGATGGATTCTTATGTATTGAAAATTATCTATAAGATTGATGGTCGACCTCATACATCACTCACCAGTCAAGTCCAGAGTGTGTTTAATCTTGATTAATATTAAAGTATTGGTATTGGCCGTGACCAGTAGGGTATAGCAGGTTAAAGATGAGGCAGTAACTTATCGAAGAAGACATTGCGAAATGGTCGCGCAATGTGGTGAATTGGCAGAAGTTAGGATTCAAAGACCATTGGATCGGGTCCCGGCGGCTCAATGATCTACGAACTCGCCAGTCTTGTAACTAGAAGGTCCTGGATTCGAACCCCAGTGTGTGCGTACTGATGAAGAGTCCCAAACCAGGACGAATCAGTTATCCAGTACTCCCAGCTGGTTTTCCAGTGGTTCTCTAACTGATGTCAGGTCATGATGAAATCCTCCATGTAATCTTGATTATTTTAGAAACTGGTTGGCACAATATTACTACTTATAAGTAGAACTTCTCAAGATGGTTTAACTCCGCAATTGATATTAAAAGTGGGAAAGATCAGTTGAAGCAGACGAATAATATTCTGACTTGCGAAAACGTATACGTTAACAAGTGCACAGAACTATTAACATGATCAAAGCCCATTAAACGGATCACAATCAGTACATTGTACTGATCAGTTGTGAGACCGGCCCATTGAGAGTGGAAGACATGAAAAGACCAGCCTGCTGTCTTTGATCATAGGTGCCTGCGTTCTATCTCCCGTATGAAGTGGTATAATAGGGTGAGCAATATTGAACTTAGGCATCAATCGAGTTCTAGGTAAGGAGGGGAAACCAATCGACGAGGCTGTGAAGTTACATCGATTAAGATGGTTGGGGTATGCATTACGTATGCCTAGTCATCGCCTTCGTTGACGGAAAATATTAGCTAACATAGGGTCGGGCTGGAGAGGAGCTAGCGGAGGTCAAACAAAACATGGCACTAGTCAATGAAATCCACAGCAATTAGTTTAAGCCACGTAGGAAAATGTAGAGTTCCTGGTTGGGGTCCTCGGGACAGTAAAAACCAATGGTTGGAAACAATTGGTGACATGGCTCAAAATCGTTCTCAGTGGCGCAGATGCATCCATTCCTTGTGACTTATGATCTCCAATGAAACTGTTATATTCTTCGTTATTACTATTCCTTTGTCTCATACTTCTGTTTACTGTCTCTATTATGCATTTCTTCTACTTTCTTGTGTTGCTTTGTGTGCTACAAGGAGGGAGTGTGGTGACTTGAACTGGTGCACATATGCGCGAAGTTCTACATCGAAAATAGACAGACAGACAGTATGTAAGATCTCCAGTTAGTAACTATAATCATCAGAGAATCACTATAAGCTAACCTGTACTTGATATAATGACCAATAGTCAATAACTTGATGACATATTATTATTTTATTATTATTTATTAACAGCTTGATTCCACACTGTATTTTTGGTACAAGTATGGAATTTTCAGCATGGATATCGGTAGCCCAAATTTTGCAGGCCGACCATAGATATCAAGTGTGCGTCGGTGCGTGCTCGAACCCCGGACCATGTGCATGGTCGGCGAGAGTCCTTACCACTGTGCCACCGACGCACAGTACATCTTGAATTTCTATCAGTCAACTTTCTAGATTTACGAAAAGTAGATTATTTGACAGATGACAAGATAACTGATTAGGACCATACATGCAACACAGCAGTGAATGTCAAAACAAAACCATACTAAGGAAAATCAAACTATCTGAATATTTTTATCAGACACTCATATCTGACACGCATATCTTAATAAAACCTTACAAAAACGACAGTTAGGACAATTTCTTCATCAATCATCACTGTTTATATATGCGAAAATATTGCAGTCGATAAATTTAAGATAAATAGAATTACTTCCATAAAAGTTGTTTAACTAACTAACTGTTATTATTCTTACTGATTTCAAAGTCTTTTGCTCATTTTGATATATATTAATAATCAAGATATTCAATGAAGTAGCACAATCTAATTAGATTATTTCAAGTCACACGTTTACACACAATACTGATTCATTCTTATGTTGATTGGAGTAAAGAAAAAACAACACACACACACACATTTCTTCTTTGAATTAACACATCACTTGTGCATGCGTATATACGTATTTGTGTTCTTTCTTTGTAATGATTTATCAAATATGGACTATAATGACTCGTATAGATTTAAACCTGTGCATGATTTTTCTCAAGTCATTTATACGTGTATTCAGCTACTCATATCAAATAATAATAATATTAATTATAATATAAAATAGCTGTGTTGGTTTAAGCAAGTGGTTCTGCTTTTTCAGTTCTATGCGTTGAACAAGTAATTAACTGCTTTTGATTTTGAAAAAAAGTTATATACTTCACTATGCTGGGAAGCATCGTTTCAACTACAGGCCAGCGGAACTGACGAGGATATCAAAGCAAGGATCGAGAAAGCAAGACAAGCTTTCATTACTCTCAAGTCTGTGTGGAGGTCAACAGCCCCACTCAGGATCAAAAATAACATCCGGATTTTCAACTCCAATGTGAAATCAGTCAGTGCTACTTACTATACGGATCAGAGATTTGCACTGCGCGTCATAAAGAGCACAAACTACAAACAAACTACAGACCTTCATCAACAGTTGTCTTCGCTCAATACCACTCAAGATCAGATGGCCGGCCAGAAAAGATCAGAAACAGGGTTCTCTGGCAATGAGCGAACAAACTCAGCAGGAACCGATTGTGTAACAAATAAGCAGGAAGGAATGGAGGTGGACTGGCTGGCCACACTCTGAGGAAACCATCAAGTGACATCACTAGACAAGCCATTGCTCGAGTGGAACCAGGCCGAAAGGGAAACGGGCGGCGAGTTGTTCGTCAGTGCGAGGGTGACTTGGAGGAGTTCATGTGAAGAGGAGATGAAAGCGTGTGGACAGACCTGGAGCGGGGTGAAAAAGTTGTCAGAAAACAGAAGGCAATGGAGACGCGTAGCTGAAGCCCCATGTTCCTGTAGGAATCAAAGGAAATAATAATATACTTCATTAGTCTCATTGTTAGTGGGTACTAAGGTTTAAATTCACTAATTTGTCTACTCTGAAGACGACTTCATTATCGATAGCCGTCATTTAACGAATCAGTGAACAGTATGTAACTACTACATATGTACGCTAAGTACACACAAGTCAGTATATAAATTATAGGAAAAAAACAACTCACTGCGCTTTCGTTCCAATATACATGAATATACATAAACAGAGGCGATCAACTACAATTTAGATTTTCTCATGTGATTCTGCATTGCATGCCTAAAGGAATTCTGTAATCAAATCAAATGCTACTACAATTGAATTTTAGATTTTCCTGTTGATTGATTGAACCAAAGTGTTCGGTCTCAGGTTGTTACATCCAGATGACGAGTCTCAAATAGGACGAAATGCGCATCCTAGATTCCATTGCTAGTCACCATCCACCAATTAAATATCAGATGTTACGTTTGGCTGTTTTAAAGGTGTTTTACAAACGTTTTTACACAGCTCAGATATCAATTGTGTTTTTTCTATACTATGCACGAAATTACCTTGCAATAGCTTTTATTCTCACCATTTAGCTGTTTTACTGTTTAGTCTTTTTAGCATCACTCAATAGTTTGTCAATTTGTTGATTTGAAACAAATTGATTAGTCGATTTGTATTCGTCAAACTTCTAATGCAGATTATAAGTATAGATCTGATATAAACACCATTCTGGTTATTGTTTACACATCAGCTGACTCGGTTAGTTCATGTATACTTTAGGAAGGCAATAAATACAAGATATAAAAACATTTGTTTACCTTAACTATCTGTAAATAATTATTTTTTCAACCAATGCATGAGAATCTACAAGAAAATAACTTTAATAAACGAAAATATAGAAGTTTAGATCATAGGTGTTAGAAAAATAACTGTTTTTACTCCCCCCAAATATATATTTCACTTTAAAAATGTAAATACTTGAAAATAATAGTTATTCTTAGGAAGAATCATTCTAATGATAAGTAATCTAACGATACGAATCCATCAGTATCATATGCCGGTGTGTACTATTTTATGGTATGCTCGAGTGATCATGGGAAACTCCACTGCTCTTACAAACTCCCATGGACCTATATTAATAATGACAGCTTTATTCCAAACAGATGAAATGAAAGCATCTGGGCAGACTTGGAGCGGGGTGAAAAAGTTGAGAGACAACAGAAGGCAATGGAGATGCGCAGCTGAAGCCCCATATTCCTCTAAGAATAAAAGGATATAATAATAATAATAGCTTCATTCCAAACAGTATTTGTGGCACAGGTTTGGAATTTACAGCGTGCATTACACTATTGCATCTAATTACCTCATAAATTTTATAAGATTTTAAAATCAAAAAGCAACACCCAAAAAAAGAAAAAAGGATAAATAAAAAATAAAAAGAACACCGTTGCGTTTACATTTTAAACAATGCACCACAGGATATGAAATATAAAATTAGTGTGTAATAGAAGATGTGAACAACAGTGTAATAGTAACGAGGAAAGGAAAACAGAAACTAGTGGGAACTATTTGTTAGAGTGCCACAGTAAGTTGATCGTGTCATACCTAACGGATTTCTCATCACATAAGAGCTGTGACAGATATGGTATTGTGGAGTTTTGTACTTGGTAGTCCTACCATATAGCCTCCTATAGCTGCTTCTAGTTCTACCAGATGAAATGTAAGAAGAGAGCTGCGTATAGAGGGGATTTTCGGGGTCTGACAATATTGTATTCGCTAGTTTCTTACATGACATTCATTATATGTCTATCCACAGTAGTGTTAACCAGATGGTTTAACGATATCCCATTTGCCCTACTAACGCCTTTTAGTGCCTGGCCTTCTCAGCAAAGCAAAGTCTTTCTTAAGTAGTCCAGGAAAGATTAATGGGGAGCGGTGGAGGGGGATGGGTAGAATACAAGAATTGACCAACTGAGAAAGCAGACTGCTTTATACCAGACTGCCTAAACTTCCTAACATAGAACGTTAAGCGAAACATCTTTCGAGTAACTAGCAAGATGTGGGAGGACCAGGAAAGATTGGTGGAAAAACTCAGCCCAAGGTACTTGACATTAGATGTATTTTCAACCTCTATGCCGCCAATGATAGTGGGGCCATGTGAGCTAGCTAGTTGTTGTAGGTCACGTTTACATCTGAAAGTGAAATTAACTACCTGACATTTAGACGGATTCAGCTTAAGGCCGTTTGAAGAGGACCACTGACTAATTTCCGACAGAAAGTTATTTAAATTGGAACAATCTGACTGAGAGTTGACAGGCATAGAAACAGAGAGGTCATCAACATACTTAACAAAAGTGGCTACATCAGAATGGGCCAAGTCATGTAAGAAAAAAGAAGACGGAAAAGGAGAAAGAACGGCACCTTGAGGAACACCAGCTAGAGTAAGTGAGGTAGTGGAGGACTTTCCATTGTAGACGGTGTACTGCTTCCCATCGGAAAAATAGGAATGCAGCCACTTATCTGTCCAGCTGTCAGCAAGTGTTTCAGCAAGCTTACTTAGCAAGAGAGACCTAGGTACAGAGTCAAATGCAGATGTGTAATCAAGGAAGGCACACCGAACGTGTTTAGCTCCTCTATCTAATTTAGACACTATATTATGATGTAGGACAACAGCGGGATCTAACGTACACCTACTATGTTTGTAAGCAAACTGGTTGGGGTCATTGAAAGTCTTTAAAGAGGGTTCGAGATTAAGCAAAATAAGTCTTTCCATAACTTTTAAGAAAGGTGAGGTAATTGAAATGGGTCTAAACTTAACAGTAGGTTCACTTGTTGATTTAGGCACTGCAACAATCTTGATATTTTCCCATGAGTCAGGTATAATACTTTTGGAAAAAGATTCGTTGAAAATGTCTGTTGATGGGGAACATAAGATGTCAGCACACTTCTTAAGGATAACAGCAGGAACACCATCAGGGAGGGGCAAGGAACTGAGTATGTTTGAGAGACTGAAGACACTTGAGGACATCATTCGTGTAAAAGCATGAGAAGCAGTCATTATTTACACTGTTAGAGTTAAGAATCATAACATCTGTATGGATACATATGAAGGATTTATTAAGCATGTCAGCATCGACAGAAGTATCATTCATTATCTGCTTACCACCTGTAATTTCCTTTAATAACTTCAACATATTACATGGGGATTTACATGAGAGAAACTTCTCGTTATAGAGAGCATTCAATCTTTGTAATTCAACTTCAAACAAAATGTTCACACTCTTAACACCAGATTTATTTTTCATTTTGAACAACCTCTCTTTTTCACGGCGAAGCTTTTTGAGTTGAGAGGAGGAGAAGCGGTCGAATAAGTCATCGAAGCGTATATGATAAAGTTTCTTTTTTACAGCGAGTAAATTGTCATATATATCCAAAAATTTAACCTAGGAAATTCAGTTAGGGATAGTTGGCAGTGGAATTCGGGACGCATGCGTCATCCTATTTGAGACTCATCACTGGATGTACCTGGATCCAAGTGAGTAATGGTGTTCCTACTGAGATTCGAACCCAGCGTCAATCACTTGCACTGTTGACCATCATCAATCAAATAGAATCGCGTTAGTCTTGAAGTATCGTCAAAGCGTCCATATTAGAAGAGGACACACCAATAGGAACTTAGAATTTCGCTGCAATAAAATCAATCAACAAGAAATTCAAAAATAATAATTTCGATAAGCAGATAACAACGGGCGACCTATGAAGTATTGCTAATGTGAGGCTGTAGTTTTATTCCCTATGACGTCATTCTAGATAAAGTTTCTGTATACACTCCTACCTCTTTATCATACAACATGTTCAGTGGAACCTGAATGTAACTTCTGCACCTAAGAATCGAATCGTCTGAATGACTTAAGGAGTTATTCTATGAACTTCCAACTGAGAAGTTTTTCATATTTAATTGTGACTTTAATGGCTAACGGTACAGACGTTCGCGAATTGCACGGAGTATACTAACGCAAGATTTTATGCCAACAACTTCTATAGTATTCGTTTCTCGTATCCCAAAGGCAAAGCAAAAGGCAGTAATGGGTCATTTGTAAAAAATTATATTTGTAAAATCTCAGCGATATTGAAATGAGTAATTCCAACGTTTCGTTCGGCAATCTGGTCCGAACTTCTTCAGGGAAATTAATCGAAATTAACATAACAGGTTTATATATAAGAGGAACATCTTTAGTTTTTAAAAACCTTGTCCAATCATGATTTATAAAACAAATATTAACAAGTATAATAAACAAAATTGTACGAGTTGTGATCAAAATTTGACCTCAGACTTACAAATATTGATCTACCTTTGTTAAACACTTTAAACACAGTGTGTATGTGTGTGTGTGTGTGTGTGTGTGCGGATAAACAGTTGTAAAACAATGTCTTAACGTCTCCATAAGTAGATATAGACAGTCGGGAAGCTTTGACCAAGTATTATTAGTTAGTGATACATATCCATCCTTATTTATTAATCAGGATTTCCTATGCGTCATCTAACATCACACCTTCATGTCTGTTCAAACTGTTAGTATCTAGAATTTTATGATTAGACGTATTTTCAAAATTATGGTGTTTAGGATTAGAGTTTAGTTGAAGCACCATGTCAAACTTATTACTTTGTCTTCTTTCTGAAAATTGAGCTGATTTATTCGACCTACTGAAGTTGTCAGGTGACTGGACAGCTACGAATTTAGGATACGCATTCCGCTGCAGACAACGGAGAGTGGAAACACGATGATTGTGCCAAATACATAGAAACTATGTATTTGGCCTACTGAAGTTGTCAGGTGACTGGACAGCTACGAATTTAGGATACGCATTCCGCTGCAGACAACGGAGAGTGGAAACACGATGATTGTGCCAAATACATAGTTTCTCACTCGGCGCCCAAGTATTATAGAACTATTCTGTCAAATCTTGACTACAGTTCATTTGGCAGTAATGGGTCGTCCAAATTACGAGATATATTTTGGGACCAAATCGAGGACTGAAGCGGAAGCTAAGCTGGCTAGTTATAGTACACGAAAGTGACACGACGCAGTACCAAGTGGCGGGGATGCTTGACTGGAAGCCTTCAGCTAAACAAGTCGACTTAAACACTAAGGGTCTGCATCCAATGTTCACTGATGATTCCTATGGTCAATAATTTTGGGGAATTATTTACCGCTACATGATTAAAGTTCGTAGATTATACAAGGCCTTACAATCCTGAAGGACATATACATAACTGGTTTAGGATTAGAAATTTCCAGCCCCTCTAAGTAGATTTCCTGTTTTCTTCATCTTGAATTTCATATACAACTTACACGCGCTTTTTCTGTTTTGCTGAAACATCTATGTTTCATAAAACTAATGAAAAAGGAATCTTCTGAGAGTGGTCATAAATTTATGATAGGATCAGTAATTTTCAAGTAGAAAATTAAGGATTACCTAACATTAATTAAATTTAAGAACTTATAGATCAACAAATGTGAAATATTTTTATTTTAACCAATTTCAAAAATGTATACAATGTGCTTTATGCTGACTAACGTGAACAAACAAAATTAACAAGTAACAAATGAACTTATTTCAACTGTTCCATCGATTCTTTACAAATTATTTGCAATCTAAACAATACAAAAGTATATAAATTACGAAAAGGTCTCAACGTTTTTTCTATCATGTAGTATGTTATGTTAGTATAACACGTTGCGAAATCCTTTTCCGGGACAATGTATTTGTATATAATAGAAGTGTTCAAAAGTGGATAATTCCCCATCTCATCCTACTCCCAATTATGTCTAACAACTAGCATGTACGTATCAAAGCATATACGTTGAAAGAACAGAGAAAAGGGTTATTTTTTCATTATTAAATTTCCCAAACACCCTGGAACTTTAAGAACTCACAGGCAATAAGCAGAGTGAACACTAGCTTTGATATGGACAGTTTGGATGTGTTCAAAATAGTCGATAGTCAAAAGAATACCAGACTATTACGTTCTCCTGAAGCAGTCACCACCAAGCAGTTGAACTCAGAAGAAGACAATGATGAATCTCTCGTTACCTTGGAGACGATATTTATAAAACAAAGGTACATAATCTTACTATATCACATGTAGACTTCTATATCTTCTGTATCGCTTGAAATTTTATAATTTTATATGATCATCGCTTACCCTACTCTTCTTGATATTGTAAGATATGTTTTGCAGTTATGCAACCTGGTATTGCTGACTGAAACTTGTTTCCATCCCCCATTCGAACTCTGACCCCTTCTTCCAAGGATGTTCGTATTCAGTCCTTTTAAAATATAATAATTGAACTACTTTACCATTTTATTAAATTCATGTAGTTTCCCACTTGAACATACGGCTTCAAGCTAGAGGCTTGAAGTTTCAGTAGCAGTGGGGATTATTTTACAGGATGGTGTTGCTAGCTTCATACCCACCCTCCTCTTTACCAGTCTTATTACTGGCTTAATGAGGTTTTACGGGTGTGTCGGTCGGGGGCCGAACCCTGGACCACATGGGGCGTGGTTGGTGAGCATCCTACCGCTGTGCCACTGACGCACACGTTCATCATTCCTAACTTTAGTTACTAACACTCCCTATGAATAATTCGACGTTGACGTGAGAGAAGTGTGCTCAAACCTCATTTTTGTCAATTGTATATTTTTCTTTTGTTTAGACTGTAATCAGTTTTACAGTACTGTTTGAAATAATTAAGGTGAATTCATATGAACCTGACACATTTAGCTTTAATTTGTTCAAGTTGATCAGTTTTTTTTCATCGAATTATATCACAGAGGCATTTATTCATTTTATTCTTTATTGGCCTAATTAATAAGTGTTAAACTGAAATTGGCTTATCTCTCTCTCTCTCTCTCTCTATGTGTGTGTGTGTGTGTGTGTCAATATCTTGGATGTAGAGCATAAACACACTGTACATTGAATAATATAAAATAAAGATAAGATAGATAAATAAGTATATTGATACATAAAATTATTGGACTCATATATATATATATATATATATATATATCGTTCAGGATTATGATTTCTTTGAAAATTACCGCGAAATAACTATTACCCACCCGTGTGGGAAATCATTAAGGCTAAAAAGAAAGACAAATTCAAAACAGATTTAGTAAAACTCCACGCGACGTTATGTGCTCTTCTATTTGTCCGTTGCAAAATTCGAGATTTCCTAAAGCTATAGAATATAAAATGAAAAGGAATCAGTCGTTTTTTATCGATTTCTGACTTAAGGTTAACTTTTAAGTTTATTTTATTTTATTCCTGCACGTTCCAAGTGGGACTTACGGCTTCAATCTAGAGACTTGAAGTTTCCGTAGCAGTGGTGTTTATTTTTACTGGTGGGGGCTACTAGCTTCATGTCCAACCTTCCCTTTTTACTAGTCTCATTACTGGCTTAGCGAGGTGAAGGAGAGCGTCGGCTGTCGATAGAACCCCGGACCACATGATGCGTGGTGCCACCGACGCACGGTTTAGAGTATCAAAATTAAAAGCAGAACTGGAAAAAGAAAGCTCGGAAATAGATTCAATGGAGGTAGGTAATAGTATTCAGAGTTTTAAAGATGTTAGTCCAAATAATGTATTCAAATCATCAGTAGTTCCCAGTCATTATTTTTCGGCATCTAGATTGCCTTATTACGCATTGACAGTAATAACCAAGGTCTTAATGCCATATTTTAGTGTAACTACCTATAGAATTCTGCTCACCTCAGTCAACTTTATTTTTGGTTCAGTATGAGTTATGTATTTGCTCAGAGCCTTAAACAGTGAGCCATCATATTTTCAGTGGTGGATTCTTCATTCTCACATAAAACCCTACGTTACTAAAGCTCATGATCGATTATATGCTAACAATATTTTGTGCTTTCATCGACTGCATCTCATAATCATGGAAAAGAACAGGTCAGACTACTGTACACTAATCTTGTCCATTGTTAAGTAACTCATTTACCTTTTGGCGCCAAAAATATTGTAATTTGGCGAGTGACAAACGGACCTAAGTACCTGTGTTTCCCAGTAACTCAAGGATAATTACAGAATTCGGATTTGAATTATAAATTCAATGAAAGTATTCGGACTGAATGTGGAGACAGAATTACACAAATAAAAGAAAATAAATTATATTTTGCCACTAATCGTCATATATTCTAGGGGGACACTGAAAATGAATAAGTATTGAAACCCAGGAAATTGGACGATGGAAAGTTGTAAACTGAAAAAACGTTCAAAATCACGAAAGGTTGTATTCTGAACCAATGACTGGTTTATAACTTACACTTTGGGTTTTCAGCAATATCCCACTTAATGTCGTGTGTACAATCCAGTGTTCCCTGAATTAACTTATGTTGGTTAGAAATGAAATCCATCGTGAAATTATATAAATCTGTTATCCAACAAGTGGGCTGGGCTGAAAGAAACACTTCGTAATCATGTTTTGAAGAGCTGTCTGAATATATGCGTTGTCCAGCTGTGAAAGCAAATCGGGTACATGGGGGAAAATAAATAAGAATTTATACATAGCGATATGAAGACGTAATTTGTTTGAATCGTGTAATGTATGTGAGCAACACATTTAGAACAATCTGATCACACACGGACTTATCATAGGAATATGTATGAAATTAATAAAGAGGTAAGAGGTGAGAAAATAAATTTAGGTCATGTTAAAAGGACATATTGAAGGTCAAAATAACAATGAATGTCACTAAACCCAATAACAGAGGTAATAGTACATCTACCCTGGTTGATATCAAAACAAAGTTTACCAATGAAGGTTTAGTGTGATGACAAATTGTTTTTGAACTCGTAAAGGTGATTTAAACTTCCTAATTGCCAGCTAGTGGTTCTAAAAACTTTAGGATATGCCCCAAACACGTTTTATAGATAAATTTAAAAGACGTGTAAACATCGATTTTATGTCTTGTCTCTACAATATTTTTCTCAACAGAGGATCTAGGTTTCCTGTTCTCACCAATAATGGGTCCTGGGTATTCGATCTGCTTCTGGAGTCATTTAAGAATGTGCTTTGTGGTCAGCCCTTACTTTCAGAGATCGATGAGTCCTCCTTATACATATGGGGCCACACATACATTGAAACAGATAAATACAGTGGGATGTCACATCATTTTTTGCAGGTTCTGAATAGTGTAACTAAATAGTTTTTGAAGCAGTAGGCTAAAGAACTTATATACCAGTTTAAGGAACAGAGTAAGTACATGTGTAAGTAGTATGAACAAGTTGCTAAGGCATGAAATATCTAACTGGTAGAATTCTAACGATTAAAAAAAAGTTAACAGGACAAAATATCATTGAGAAAATCATGCCTTTCTACAGTTCTCCGTCTGCCTGTCTATCCTTTTTATTCACTATTGTGATGATTGCTTCGGTATTTTGATAAATTCGCAGCAAAATCGATAAAAGCCTTTGTAACATCCGAACGTAACATTCGATATGATTACATCATTCTTCTGAGCAAGTAATACAAAATCACACAAAACCAACTACCTGAGGAAATTTAAATCGTAACCGACCATATTTGTTCCATCCATTGTTGTTTTGGCGTTAACTTTTATACTCACACGAATCAAATATGTCGATGTGTAACCTGATACCAAACATTTTACTCAAGAAATATTGAGGATTTTTTTCTTGATGAGTTAGATTAAGTTGAACAAACTTATCTGGAGGAGAATATCTGATTAAATTTCTTTACTAATGAGTAAAACAGTCGTACAAGTAGTTAGGTAACTTTTTGTGTCTAGTGAAATTTACTTGCTTAACTGTCTACTTTATCCAGGGGTAAATTTCAGTGCACCTGTGTGTTTGCGGTCTTCACTAGATTAGTTTCAAACAGATATTCAGTATTCCCTAAATTTATTTGCTAATACTTCTCTTTCACTATTATATATATATATATATATATATATATATATATATATATATATATATATAATGATGGTATAAACACTGAAATCGAATGGTTGGAGGCAATCGCCAGGAAGTCTTGGACCTAGGTTTCGTGCTAGTTGGCACTCATCAGCAAGGCGTATCTGCAACCTTGAAGGAACTCATGTCCCTTCTGACTGATAGAATTCAGTCTGCAGCGAAGAAAGGGCTAGACACATCACACTAGATAATAGTGTCCCCTCAAAATACATTGAAATCAGTTTTATTTACTTGTCTTCAAGTTAGATAATGAACTGGCATTAGTCAGGGAAGCACTCAAGTCGTGGCCATGGGGACCACCGAGTTAGGTGTGAGGACTGTTATCCGCCTATGTTATTGTCTGGCGGAGGCACTAAGCATCGCGAAATTTCAGAAGCTGGAATTTATTATTGTTATTATATATATATATATATATATATATATATATGAGTCGCTTTCAACAAATACACCAATTGTTAATATAAGTATAAAACTTGGGCACTGTGATAGAGCTAATGGAAGAAAAGAGCACAATAAATGAAACTGACGTCAACGTTTCATCCTCTGTTGACAGAACAAAATGGATGATCAACCTCTCATCAAGGGAACTAAGCTCTAGTGAGATAAAAAATAATGAAGTTACACTACTTGTTAGTCAATAAATCCCTATTGTTCTATAGATTTTCGTTTTTGAACATCGACCATAGCTTCTTTTATTCATAGAATAATGACCTGGACGAAGCAGGAATAACATGATATGACGTGATGTCATTTTATTTCGTTGGTTATTTTCAATTGCATACACACCGAAAAAACAATTTATCCACACTTTTGACCTTACTATCTGCTGACCTCTACTTAACTAACTTTATTTCACCTTTAGGCAAACTGTGTTATCAATTCCATACCTCTATTCAATTTGCAACTTCTCTTCCTAATTCTTGAATATCCATGTGATCATTTATTCTCACACATACTGACAAGATTAATAGGCACTTTTATCTTTTTTATTATGCTATTTAATTGCGTAATATTAATGACCTACGTTATCATGTTCAAAAACTAAAGTATGTGAACAATGTGTGTATTGATAATAAAAATCTTTGAGATTGTATACAGTTGACAGGAGTCAACAATATTAAGCGATATTATTATTTCATCCGGCTGAATTTGTTGTTTTTGCTTTGTTCAAGTTCATCAAGGGAGAAAATTGTATGAAATATCGATTAAGTCAACCGTTTAACCACTATTTTAACTGGTCCAATCTTTTGAACCTTGTTTCACTATGATAACAAAATGCAGAACCTATTTTATGACCATATATGTTATAATTATCAAAAAGGTTGGTTAAATAGGAGATTTGTGACTTTTTGTATGAATGAATATGAATGTAAGGACCTTTAGGACTAAGTGAATGGTTTTGGTGAACAAATTTCCAATCGAGTATCAATTATAATGGTAAAGCTTTATGACTGCCTACGAGATGATAATCTCATATTTTTTTTAAATCGATGAATATATATGACACTTTGAAAATTCCAATTAAAAAACAAGCAAAATGTTGGTTAATAGACACAGAAAACTTTTTCAATAAATTCCTTTGAAGATTCAGTAGTTATATATATAGTAGGCAGCAGCTAAAACAAGCTTAGACAGTCTTAAACCAGTGTGGACAAATTAAACTATTAGAAGGAGGTAGAATATCGATTACCGTGCGATTGGAGGATCTAGAAACCAGACTTTATGCAATTCCATATTAGTTTGTTTATTAGATGTATCACTGTGTGATACAGTATTATTTGCTGGATGACGTTTCGAACAAAATATGTTGTTCATAATCATTTCATCACTTAAAATCACACGACTACGAAACTTGAGTTTTATAGTTTTCTTTGTCTTCTCCTATTTGTCGTAGGAGTAGTAGAATTTTCCAGATATCTGGAACAGATGTTGAATCATTCCTATTACATGTATTTGCAGTTGATTCGATAAACAAAGCTTCTGTTATCAATCTCTCCCTCCACCCTGCTGTGAAATTAGATTTTAAAACTGTCATCCTGTCCCATCCTATTATATGGTTGTGTGTAACTGCATGTAGTGCTATAGCTGAACTATTCTCTAGATTTCTTATCTTATTTGGGTCAACCAATCTAGATTTTGCTAGGTTTTTATGTTCGGCTAGTCCGACTGCCCCTGTTCTATCAGTTTGACATATATATTTGACCTGACATTCATTGCAGGGTATTAGATAAAATAAATTGTTTTGTTTTAAAGGCTCCACGGGATTGACTCTTTAACCGACAAAGCTTGTTTCTAATTGAGTTTGTGGGTTTGAATCCCTGCCATGTTTTATTCCTACCTTGTTAAGAATTCTGCGTAAAGTTTCTGAGGTTCCTTCCTTGTGTGGAATTATTATTATTATATCCTTTCATTCCTAGAGGAACATAGGGCCTCAGCCACGCGTCTCCATTGCCTTCTGTTTTCTGACAACTTTTTCACCCCGCTCCAAGTCTACCCACACGCTTTCATCTCCTCTTCACATGAACTCCTCCAAGTCACCCTCGCACTGACGAACAGCTCGCTGCCCGCTTCCCTTTCGGCCTGGTTCCACTCGAGCAATGGCTTGTCTAGTGATGTCACTTGATGGTTTCCTCACACTATGGCCAGCCAATCCATCTCCATTTCTTCCTGCCTATTTGTTTCACAATCGGTTCCTGCTGAGTTGGTTCGCTCATTGCCAGAGAACCCTGTTGCTGATCTTTTCTGGCCGGCCATCTGATCTTGAGTGGTATTGAGCGAAGACAACTGTTAATGAAGGTCTGAAGTTTGTTGGAGATGCTCTTTATGACGCGCAGTGCAAGTCTCTGATCCGTATAGTAGCACTGACTTCACATTGGAGTATGGAATTACTACTGATAATTTAGACTCCTTATTGTTGGTGTCGTCATTAATATTATTATTATCATTATTGTTATCATTATTATTAATTTCACTATTGCTAATATCATTATTTATTTTATTTTCACATTTCCTTACATACTTCCTGACTAATTTTCACTGTGTGATACATCTAATAAACAAACTAATATGAAATTACTTACTACCACAGTGCCCAAGTTTCACACATATATTAATAGACTTTATGCAACCAGTATAAGTGGTGAGTTGTTGACTTAACTTTCAAAGGTATGTAATATTTGTATATAATGTATTTTTCTATTGCAAAATCAAATTCTTATCACTACGGCTCAGTCTGTTGTCTTTCTGTGGGTAATATATTTATTTATTTACTTTTTTTAAATTATAGCTTGATTCCACACAGTATTTTTGATACAAGTATGGAATTTTTAGCATGTGATATCGGTAGTCCAGATTTAGCAGGCCGATCATTGATAGGGAGTGTACATCGGCCAAGGATCCAACCCCAGACCATGTGCATGGTCGGCGAGCGTCCTAACAGCTGTGTGAGAAACGATCAGTGATCAGTAATAATATCGTACCCACAAATCAGTTGCATTATTATATGAACGTCGACATAACATCATGCCACACATTAATTAGGGAATGACTGTTTTGGATCTAATTAATTTCGACGTAGATTTCTTCCAAAACCGACATCAGTTAAAGAATCATGGACGACGCAAGAGTTCAGAGATTCCAAAACTAGAGAGAAACTGCTATCCCAAATGCCACTTGGTTTTCAATAATTTTGTAACTGATTCCAATTCGTGAAAAAAGCTACACTCACTACAGCAATTGTTCGTCAACGAAAGTGAGAATTCTTAGCACAGGGAATGATTAGTATCAAAGCATTTAAGAGTTTTATGCTTGTAAGGTGTATAAGATTAGTAATATCAAAAAATTATTTTGTAGAATACAGTTGTAAGCATGTTTTTATATGATAATATTCATAAGTATCTAACACTAAACTATCCACTGAATGTCTTAAGAAGTTTTGTTCAAAGTAAATAGTCACAAATGACAAAGAATTATGATGGAGGTGCTGGTGATTAATGGATTTTTGTTCAGTTTTATTGCAAAAGTCATGTGAATCAATGTAACCATCAATAAGGGGAAGATAAAATTGATCAGAAGATTGCATACCCATTTTAGTGTGTAAGATCATTTTGGACTAGATAAACAGACAGTGTAATAAAATAAAGGTCTATTCACATGAACATAGTGGTATAAGATTGATTGAATCAAACACATCTGATAGAGTATGACGTAACAGGGTGTACAGAGTTCCTATCTTTCACAGCAAGCCAGAGTAGTAATAGCGGTTGGACTTGTGTTTCTGTGGCCTACATAGTTTCATATTCCACCTGTGCTAACTGATGGTAACCAAAAATACCATCAAATTCTAAGTAGTTTATGAGTCTAATTAACGGGAATTTTTGAAAATGTTCATTGACTTTTGAATCCAGTCATTTTTCCCAATGATACCATGGAGAAAGAAATCAAAAGATTCAGATTAACATTCACAACTTCAGTTATCTACTGATTGATTAGTATGTAATTTAAAAAAGAAGCGGGAAAAATCTCGGCACTGAGTGGCGCAAAATAAGACATGAGCTTCCTCAACCATTCAACTATTCCCTTGTGGTTAGTCATAAAAAACCAAGGATGTAAATACAAGAATATTTATCTTTTTCAAATTCTGGGTGTCGTTGGGTTTGGGATTGATTTTAATGTAAATATCGTTATGAACCAAAACCATTTAGCAAATCAGTGGAAACTGAGGTAACATTGGATAATTTTTTTTGATATTAGTTCGAGGCTTTCCAATAGCGTGCAGTGTAATCAATGGGATGTTCAGATTACTTTTACAAGTAGGAAGAACAAGAAAGCTATAGAATCCTCGCCATCTATTTAGACTATGAGCTATACTTGAAATAATCTTCAATCGTATCGTTTTTTTGGCTATTATTCAAACAGAATAAATTCACAAAAATTAATCCTACTTATGTATTGATATTCAAATGATACTAATCAACACACACACACACACACACAAACAAGAGCAGGATTTATTCTGACGTAACCAGTGAAGTCTTTCATCATGAGTGGTATCTAGGCCTCTACGTTATGTCTGTGAGACATGCATACTAGTCTTAAATGTTATTATTTGCTCAGTACCAACTAGGCAGTATAGTGAATCTAAAATATTCATACTGTGGGTGTCTGGATATGCCTTAGCCAATTCACTTCAGCTTGCTGATACAGGAGTAGCACTGAGTTTCAGGACAGAAAACTTACTACTTGAGTGGATTCCAATAGACAGTCGTCTCGTCGAACTTATCCATAAGAAAAAGGAAAGATTATGACATTCGTCGATTCCTTCTTAGAATAACCACTTACGAGTCAGCTGACTGAAGTTCGGGTGAAGTAAAAGATTAACTTTATCAACAGCTGTCTAGTTTTTTTTCAGATAATAATGATTCCAAAAAGCTTAATGCCCGACACAAAATACCAGATGTAATCAGTCAGACTTTCGCATTCAAAAAGAATAAATACACAACCAGGGATGGCTTTTAATTCAAAACAACTTTTAAGAAGCTTAACAAATCGATTTCAGTACTTATTTTTATTATTTTATTTCTTAACGTTTCCAGTGAAACATACGGCTTCAAGCTAGAGGCTTTAAGTTTCTGTAGCAGTGTTGTTTATTTCTACAGGATGGGGTTGCTGGCCTCACTTCCAACCTTCCCTCTTTACCAGTCTAATTACCGGCCTAACCAGATTTAGGATTGAGTCCCCAGACCACATGAGGCGTGGTTGGCAAGCATTCTACCGCTGTGCCACCGACGCAACTTCAGTACACTGTTAGTATATAACTCCTGTCTTCTACCGAAGAGTGAACAGAAAAGTCAGTCGTAAACATCCGAACCTCTAGTACAATATCCAATATATTGTAGTACCTTCAAGTAGATTTAACGAGAAAATATTTCAGCCCAATAAGACCGAAAAAGGTTTTCGAAATGACTGAAAAAGTGAAAATGTCCGCATATAGTGAGTGTAGCAGGTGATTTGAGGCAGTCAGAAAGAATATATTGTGGGAAGCTAAGGAGTCACATAAGGATAAGATAAGCACATACTAGCACAAATATCAAACACATGGAGAGACATTATTTCTTCTGCCAACAGGTGATATAAAATCAACTATGGACAAAAACAGATCACTAGTTATGAACTGACAACTGAGTGATTCAGTGAAAGATAACTAAACACATGTTTGTGAGTGACAGCAATACCTATTCTGAGGGAACCTAGAATCATGTCCAGTCTGCTGTAGAAACAGTGATAAAGTCTTCTGAGAACTTGCAACTAGAGGTTAATAAATGTCATTAAATCTATTAAGATTTATTTGAATCTGAAACATTTAAAGAAAATGATTCTGGTGAGCTCCGGACCTGATGAGGAGCGAAAAATACTGTAGCGTTGTATTATAAATTTCCAGGCTGTAGAGATTACGAATTTCTTGGAATAATCTGAGCGCCAAGCCAGAGTGATTATATATATATATATATATATATATATATATATATATATACTTTTCTATTGGTAAAAATATCTACCGACAGGTGACCTTTAAAGGAATTGACTTCATTTTATGTAAATTTTGGCTATATATTTTGATGGTTAATAAAATCCGTATAATTTTGCTGAAAAAGCTATGCCTTATACAGCTAAATGTCCAGAAAAATTCTGTTTTTACTTTCTATTAAGCACGCTGGGATTTATACTGTAGCGTAAGTTGACTGAAAGTATCCACAACAGGAACCTTAGAGAGGTTCTGGAACATAGGCATACTTACCGGTGTACAAAAACTGCCATATTCGTTGACCTGGTGTTCGATGCCGTTGATTACGGGGTCTGCAGTGGTGTATGAGTACGATAGGAGTGCTGAGAAAATGTATAATTCTAACGCAGATGCTACTGTTCCCTGTAATTAAACAATCAGTTTATTAATGCACATGAAATACAGTTGTGGTCATATTCGCTGCACAGTAGGGTACTGTCAAGTTCATAATTCACCGAAGTTTTAATTACTGACAGGCTGAGACATGCAAAATATTGCTAAATATTATAAAATATTTGTATATTATATTATCAAATTAGATAACTAAAAACAAAAGATACATAATTCTAGTTGAGTTACCTTAAGGGATGTAAAATAGTTTTATGAATCCAAGTAGTAACAGGCATTGATTTAGAAGAGCGTCATCATAATTCTGCATAAGATGACCTATTAAGGATGCTAATCAACATTACAATGTCATAAAGATTTAGAACTAAAAAGTTCACCTGAAGAAATGCAGTCCGCAACCGAATGATCAGCTTGAAACGGCAAGTAATTCGAAGGTCTTGGGTTCACTTCCTGACTGATGTGTACACAGTTTGCCACTACGACGAAACAGATGTTCAGTGCTCTTTTGTTTGTAATGATTCAATAACTGATTCAGATCATTTGCAAATGAATTGTCTTTTTTATAGTACCGAGGGTCAAACGAGTTAGTATTCAAGTAGCGGGTAGTGGGAAATGAATGTCAAAAATGATTTAATGGGCCTACAATCAAAATTACTTTACTTTCTCTCAACTGATCTGTATGTATGAATCCGAATTAGTAGAAGCAAAGTTTCAAGGTAAATAAATACGTTCGCTAAATCAATAAAACCTTCATGATATATGAAAAAATATAACTAATATAAAACAGCATATACAAAGCATTTTATGCTTCGCTGTTGGATAAATGCAGGTAATCGAAAGGAAACTCCAGTCCTAAGTTTCCTGCATGTTGGCACTCGTCAGTAAAGAGTTTCTGAAACGTTGAAGGGATAAGTATCCACCTAGTGATTCCAACTCCCTCGGCAGCAACCAACGTCAAGTTTATAGTCCTTAGTACCAAATGAATCCTGTCAGTTGTGGCTGCAATGCGATTACCAAGCTAGGTAACTCTCTATCATGGTACGATTTATTTTAAGGAATTTAAACGCACCTTTACAAAAGAGTAAAGCAGTCAACTAACTTTATATCAACGCAAAAAGAATTCATAGTTTACGATAAACCTATAGAACAGTCTCATCCTTCCATTACCATTCTATGATCAACAGTCATGGTATCATGCTTTTCTCGGATATATTTTAAGAATATTTAATAATAATAATAACTTTCAATATTTAATAATAATAATAACTTTTATTTATTTTATTTTTGTTTTATTTTTGATTACAGCTTGATTCCACACTGTATTTTTGGTACAAGTATGGAATTTTCAGCATGGATATCGGTAGCCCAAATTTTACAGGCCGACCATAGATATCAGGTGTGCGTCGGTGCGGGCTCGAACCCCGTACCATGTGCATGGTCGGCGAGAGTCCTAACCACTGTGCCACCGACGCACAGTGTTCCAAACAGGGCATATGGCTTCCTTGATGGCAGTGTTGTTTTGCGTGGTGGGATTGTTAGCCTCACTCTCAACGTTCCCTTTCTTCTGGGTTTATAATCGGCTAGTAAGTGCATCGGTCGGGAATCGAACCCATACGACAAATCTGATTAGTGAGAATCCTAGCATTAAATCACCGACTCACACTAATAATAGTATATAAACAGACTGTTAATCCCTTTCTTGAAATTAATTCTAATCCCCAAGAAGATACCTATAAATCCAGTTTAATGCCAACATACAACAATCATTTGTCATTCACTCAAATATGAAATATATTTACGCACAAACATGCGTGTACACAAACCGAGAACTAAATAGACACCAACGATTCCTTTCATTGTAATATGATCACTAGACGTGTTTCATTTAACTGAGATGAAGCCATTTACAGGTGTTTCAATTGAACCAGTAACAGGGACACTGAACATCACATATTCAGTTCATAATTATAATGCCCGTATACACAGTTGTCTAAAATATGCAACCGCCTTCAATATGATCAATTTTCAATATGTATAAATTATTCTATTGTTCATTTCAGTTTAAAATGAAAATCACTGAATTAAAATTGTTTTTTTCTTTATCAGGTTACAGAAATCATTGAGTTTCAAAATGATTACAATTACCCTATGTGAATTAATGTAAACAAAAGGAAATGAATTTTTAAAAGAGAAAAGTTCATTCATTCACTTGTTTATTCTGCTTTTTTAAATATTTGTTTATATTATTGATTACAATCTTTGATTTTAGATTTATATGCGTGAGTTAATTCGTTACCATTGACGTAATGGCGACTTACATAAGTATTCTACACAACTTGTGATTACATCATGAAGTATGCTGATTTCAGACACTTTCCTTTTGTTAATATATATTTAAACAAAATGTGTGCCATAGTTTTGTTTGAAAATAAACAAAAACTCTCGTAATACGAGAATCAGCAATTGCATAAAAATAAACACTAATTTAAGGCGTAATATCCAGTTGTCATATACTTCAATGAATTGACAGTATAGATGTAGTAGTAGTAGTGTCTTATCAGTGACACTAAATTGGTGGCATAGAGACAAATAAAAGGTTCGAAAATAGGTCAAAAGAAGTCATTTAACCCTTTAACTTTATCTTTCGATGAAATTCATCTGACTATGTGAACTTCTTAAATCCAATGGAGAATTCCCATTATAACATATTGTTATGTTGCTGCTGCTGAGTGGTTAATAGTAGTTTTCCCCGTCGCCAAATTGTTATGTACTCGTCGCTAAATTATTGTTATGTACTGGTCGAGAATTTAATAGTCCTGACGCAAGAAGGCGGAAATCAGAAGACCACTAGGTTTGCGATGATACTTCTATTTTCCAAACACAAGGAAAAGCAATAAGTGGTATCACACCAAAAAGTAAGTCACAAGATTGTGAGAGCGAAATATATATATGACCATCCAGACAAGTGTGTGAACAAATCAATAGACAGTCTTAACATGAATGGCTAATTATAATGGAGTGTCGATCCAAATATACATAGCAAAATATAGCAGACATGTCAACAACCACCATATATGGATATATGTCACCAAGCGACGGACTGTCAACAAACACTCATATTAAATTATATATAATATAAGGAGAATATACATTGATAAAGGAGACAAGTTCATACCAGTGAAATGGTCACAGACTAAGAGAGCAAACAGAAAGAGAGACCACCATACACACACATATATATATATGTGGATACATATCACATATAGAAAATCAAAACAAGTGATTCAGCAAAGAGACTTGAGTTTTGTCCAAGAGGGTGCAAGAACGCTCTCCTGCGTGTTTAGGAAGAGGTGGAAGTGGAGCAGTAAGAAGCGCGATGATTAAACATTTGGTCGATAATGATCACCCTATCTCTATAGCCTCCGCCTTTATAGTTATCTACAAGGCAAAGAGTAATTTACCCTGATCCCTACGTACCCGACTCATCTGTATTGCTGAAGCTTTGGCTATCGAAACAGAAAAGCCATATCTCTCTGTACAGGAAATGTTCGTTCAACCCTTCCAACTTTCAAGGTCTTAATCCCTTTGTGCTAAAGTATGGTAATCACCAGTCATATTTTGGCCCTATCAATTTTTCATTTTGTCTATTCAATTTGTATACTCTTCCTTATTACGTCAATTGTTACTATTACTACTCTCACTTTAAACTGTCCCCGGGATTATTTCATTTGTTCCACTTGTCATTCTAAATCAATTCTTTTTTATAACGTTAAATTCTATGCTGTCAAATTTCACACAATATTACGTAACGTTTTTATTTTATTCGATTTGTCTACTAGTCCTATAATTGCACACCCTTTTTCAAGTTCTATCTATCCTATGAATTATTCTATTTATGACATTAATTTGTTTTGCCAATTGACACTTAACTATGATTACAATCACAAACATTTTAGTTTTAAGTATTGGTTTTGTAGGGACTTTGTTTGATTGTATGGAGGATTTCATCATTTTAGTTTTAATTGAATTTTATACTGTTATTATTTTATGCATTCACACATATGATTCAATTCCCTCACCGGATATAACTTTTTAGAAAAACCATACATATACGATTGTACAGCTTGAGGATAACTTACAACTGTGGAGAAACTGAAGGTTAAGTCTCACTTACCAAATGTGATGTTTAAGAGAACAAATAACAAACTAATCACTGACAATCATTATCTACGGTTGTCTATCGACAGGAACTGGAATTTCAAGTTATGAAGATTGTGCGACAGAAATAAAAACAATATGCGACTCATTGTAAACTATGTTATTACTAATCAACCTTAAGGATACAGTTAATTAAAGATTTAAAGGTCTTCGGACAATATACTTAGGGAATGAAATGTCTTCAAGGTGTATAGTATAGCACATGCATCACTGGTGATGACCTCAGTTATAAGTATAGCTACTCTGAGGAGACGTGGGATAAACCGACTGATACTTTCATTAGGATCTACCAACAAAACGATTTCTTCATTAGTTGTTAATAGCTGGAGTATTTGTTTCACTCGTGAAGTGCTTTCAGCATTTTATTTTGTTGTTGTAAGTATCTGTTACTTCATATTCTTACGTTAACGTGAATGTATTAGAACGCATAATCTGCTCCTCCTGATTTTGAGTTATCAGATATAATCTCAGTTAGATGCCTAACGTTTAGTAATGAAGAATAGGACAGGACAATGTAATTTAACCTTTAATAATAATAATAACTGCATTCCAAACAGTATTTGTGGCACAGGTTTGGAATTTACAGCGTGCATTACACTATTGCATCTAATTACCTCATAAATTTTATAAGATTTTAAAATCAAAAAGCAACACCCAAAAAAGAAAAAAAGGATAAATAAAAAATAAAAAGAACACCGTTGCGTTTACATTTTAAACAATGCACCACAGGATATGAAATATAAAATTAGTGTGTAATAGAAGATGTGAACAACAGTGTAATAGTAACGAGGAAAGGAAAACAGAAACTAGTGGGAACTATTTGTTAGAGTGCCACAGTAAGTTGATCGTGTCATACCTAACGGATTTCTCATCACATAAGAGCTGTGACAGATATGGTATTGTGGAGTTTTGTACTTGGTAGTCCTATTGTAACAACAGAAGACAAGGGCCAGGTAACAGATCGTTTTATTATGAAAATCAACACGTATTTATATATATTTCACATACATTATTACAGCTTATGCAAGTAGACAAACGCAGTCATCTGATTGGTTGTTTAGGGATTCCTCGACAAATAGAGTTCTCTATCTGCGAATCATATTTTGCCACGTTAACTTTGCTGTGATTGGTTGTTAAATCAGCCTTGTACATATTTTCTCACGGCCTGCTCTCACCACACTATCATATAGCCTCCTATAGCTGCTTCTAGTTCTACCAGATGAAATGTAAGAAGAGAGCTGCATATTATTGGGATGCTCGGGGTCTGACAATATTGTATTCGCTAGTTTCTTACATGACATTCATTATATGTCTATCCACAGTAGTGTTAACCAGATGGTTTAACGATATCCCATTTGCCCTACTAACGCCTTTTAGTGCCTGGCCTTCTCAGCAAAGCAAAGTCTTTCTTAAGTAGTCCAGGAAAGATTAATGGGGAGCGGTGGAGGGGGATGGGTAGAATACAAGAATTGACCAACTGAGAAAGCAGACTGCTTTATACCAGACTGCCTAAACTTCCTAACATAGAACGTTAAGCGAAACATCTTTCGAGTAACTAGCAAGATGTGGGAGGACCAGGAAAGATTGGTGGAAAAACTCAGCCCAAGGTACTTGACATTAGATGTATTTTCAACCTCTATGCCGCCAATGATAGTGGGGCCATGTGAGCTAGCTAGTTGTTGTAGGTCACGTTTACATCTGAAAGTGAAATTAACTACCTGACATTTAGACGGATTCAGCTTAAGGCCGTTTGAAGAGGACCACTGACTAATTTCCGACAGAAAGTTATTTAAATTGGAACAATCTGACTGAGAGTTGACAGGCATAGAAACAGAGAGGTCATCAACATACTTAACAAAAGTGGCTACATCAGAATGGGCCAAGTCATGTAAGAAAAAAGAAGACGGAAAAGGAGAAAGAACGGCACCTTGAGGAACACCAGCTAGAGTAAGTGAGGTAGTGGAGGACTTTCCATTGTAGACGGTGTACTGCTTCCTATCGGAAAATAGGAATGCAGCCACTTATCTGTCCAGCTGTCAGCCTGTGTTTCAGCAAGCTTACTTAGCAAGAGAGACCTAGGTACAGAGTCAAATGCAGATGTGTAATCAAGGAAGGCACATCGAAAGTATTTAGCTCCTCTATCTAAACTAGACACTATATTATGATGTAGGACAACAGCGGGATCTAAGGTACACCTACTATGTTTGTAAGCAAACTGGTTGGGGTCATTGAAAGTCTTTAAAGAGGGTTCGAGATTAAGCAAAATAAGTCTTTCCATAACTTTTAAGAAAGGTGAGGTAATTGAAATGGGTCTAAACTTAACAGTAGGTCCACTTGTTGATTTAGGCACTGCAACAATCTTGATATTTTCCCATGAGTCAGGTATAATACTTTTGGAAAAAGATTCGTTGAAAATGTCTGTTGATGGGGAACATAAGATGTCAGCACACTTCTTAAGGATAACAGCAGGAACACCATCAGGGAGGGGCAAGGAACTGAGTATGTTTGAGAGACTGAAGACACTTGAGGACATCATTCGTGTAAAAGCATGAGAAGCAGTCATTATTTACACTGTTAGAGTTAAGAATCATAACATCTGTATGGATACATATGAAGGATTTATTAAGCATGTCAGCATCGACAGAAGTATCATTCATTATCTGCTTACCACCTGTGATTTCCTTTGATAACTTCCACATATTACATGGGGATTTACATGAGAGAAACTTCTGGTTATAGAGAGCATTCAATCTTTGTAATTCAACTTCAATCAAAGTGTTCACACTCTTAACACCAGATTTATTTTTCATTTTGAACAACCTCTCTTTTTCACGGCGAAGCTTTTTGAGTTGAGAGGAGGAGAAGCGGTCGAATAAGTCATCGAAGCGTATATGATAAAGTTTCTTTTTTACAGCGAGTAAATTGTCATATATATCCAAAAATTTAACCTAGGAAATTCAGTTAGGGATAGTTGGCAGTGGAATTCGGGACGCATGCGTCATCCTATTTGAGACTCATCACTGGATGTACCTGGATCCAAGTGAGTAATGGTGTTCCTACTGAGATTCGAACCCAGCGTCAATCACTTGCACTGTTGACCATCATCAATCAAATAGAATCGCGTTAGTCTTGAAGTATCGTCAAAGCGCCATATTAGAAGAGGACACACCAATAGGAACTTAGAATTTCGCTGCAATAAAATCAATCAACAAGAAATTCAAAAATAATAATTTCGATAAGCAGATAACAACGGGCGACCTATGAAGTATTGCTAATGTGAGGCTGTAGTTTTATTCCCTATGACGTCATTCTAGATAAAGTTTCTGTATACACTCCTACCTCTTTATCATACAACATGTTCAGTGGAACCTGAATGTAACTTCTGCACCTAAGAATCGAATCGTCTGAATGACTTAAGGAGTTATTCTATGAACTTCCAACTGAGAAGTTTTTCATATTTAATTGTGACTTTAAAGGCTAACGGTACAGAAGTTCGCGAATTGCACGGAGTATACTAACGCAAGATTTTATGCCAACAACTTCTATGGTATTCGTTTCTCGTATCCCAAAGGCAAAGCAAAAGGCAGTAATGGATCGTCCAAATTACGAGATATATTTCGGGACCAAATCGAGGACTGAAGCGGAAGCTAAGCTGGCTAGTTATAGTACACGAAAGTGACACGACGGAGTACCAAGTGGGGGGGATGCTTGACTGGAAGCCTTCAGCTAAACAAGTCGACTTAAACACTAAGGGTCTGCATCCAATGTTCACTGATGATTTAATATCAGTAAAAAGTTTGAGCACTGTGGATTAGATCAAATAAAGTATAATTATATTTTAATAGTTTACACACAATGATTAGTTTTGTTATTGGTAACATTTCGAGAAAAATTACTGCCCGTGTTCACACCACTGTTGGAATTGTTTTATTCACACATTTATGATTTTTACTCATATATATAGTTCATTATTATTATTTTTTTGCTCATTCATGTTTTGTGTGTGCATATGTGTGTTCAGAATTATGCTCCACATTAATTCATGTGTTTGTATTTAGAATTATATTCCAAGTTGTTGATAGTTGTACTGAGTCGGTGGCAGAGTGGTTAGGACTCTCGCCAACCATGCACATGGTACGGGGTTCGAGCCCGCACCGACGCACACCTGATATCTATGGTCGGCCTGTAAAATTTGGGCTACCGATATCCATGCTGAAAATTCCATACTTGTACCAAAAATACAGTGTGGAATCAAGCTGTAAATAAAAAAAAATTAAAAAAAAAGTCACCCTTGTTACATGTATCCGGTGTGATTTTAATGAATATCGATTCTGTTATGAGTCTTTCTTTCCATTTGTTCATGTTTGTTTTTAGAATACACACATTGTCCCAATACATGCCTCACACATGCCTCAAAAGTATGCATCAAAGAAAACCTACGTGGAATTATACAAAAGCTATTCACGATAAGGAAAGATATTAATGAAGTAAAAGAAAAATTGAAAGAATTAATTGAAAAAGAAAAGTATGAAAGCATACTACAAGTTGCACAAAAACGAAAAGAAACCACTTATGAAAAAACAAAGGAGAAACAAATCGAGGAAGGTAATAAATCATTCTTTAAAATAATCCAAACCACTATTATAAAATACTTCAAAGAGTTGTATGGTGATTACTTGAGAATAAGTGAGATATAAACGGTAAAAGACATTTTCTAGAATGTGATGAGTAATAAAAATTGTAACTAGGGGTGTACTCAGGATTGGCAAGTATTGACAAGGGTTGCGTGATATCAAATAAGATGTTAACAGAGACACGACTTTGTTAATATTGTTTTGTTTCCTTTTGGTTTTGTCAATTTTCGTATGACATCTTAGTAACATCTTCTTCTTAACCAACCCTTTATTTACTCTCTCTACCTATTACATAATTTATTTTTTGGACACATCTCCATTAACATCCTATTTCATATTACGTAACCCTTGTTAATACTTACCAATCTTCTCCTTTTTTTGATTACAGCTTGATTCCACACCGTATTTTGCGGTACAGGTATGGAATTTTCAGCATGTGATATCAGTAGCCCGAATTTTGCAGGCCGACCATAGATATCAGGGATGCGTCGGTAGGGAATCGAACCCCGGACCATGTGCATGGTCGACGAGAGTCCTAACCACTGTGTCACCGACGTACAACCCCTATTTAGGATTTTGATTATTCCTTACATTTTAGAAACATTTTGATGACGTAAACAGTAATCCTGACTAATTTTTTATTTTATTTTGTTTGACAATCCTAATGTACATACACACAAAAGACGTTTTATTGGGAGAAAATATTCAAACAGTGGTCCATTCTAATAACATTACTGAGGTTAGGTTTGGTTAACTCCTATCTGTAATCTTAATTTCATGGCACATTTTCCTTAGTCCTCAGTATTTTTACTCCTGTATGGTGTATAAACTGACTGATACGCGTTTTGTACTGGTAACTGACAAGATTCCTTTGACTGAAAATTCTGTTTCGTAGATAATGTTGCAACTTTGCTGTATACAAAGAAAAGTTCCCGAAAATAAAAAAACATTCCACAAACAAAAAATATTTCGTAGGTAAACTTTCAGTTGGAAGGTTTGTTAGGGAAGTAAAAAATTTTCTCGCCGGGTTCAATACAAGTTAAGAAGTCTTCAATAGACAAAGAGTACTGAATCGCTTTTTGGACAAAACTATAGTCCTACTGGTTTTCCATGAGGAGAACAGTACTCTTTAACTCACCCACCGCCCAGGTTAAAATTTGACATCCTATGTTTCTCATCTTTTTGGCTAAACATGGTGAATTATTAGTCAGATTTCATTCCAGTCGTTCAAAGTTAACACATTGAGCTAAAGATCAGATAGTTATTCTTGTGTTCACTGTTCGTGCAATTAGATACATTAAACTCGACATGTGAACTGGGTTTATATAGTTTCTATGTGAAATTGGAGGCGACACGGTTAGTCAAACTAGATGAAAGAATTGTTATACTTCAATAAATTCAGTCTATAAATAACCAAACTAACTGGCTAAGGTAAATAAATGGATTAGAAGACCTTCACTCAATCTAGCAGAACGACAACTTGTTCAGTGTTATATCTTACTGTCGTAGTTCAATCTCTTATAAGCGGTTGGATACACACTCAAACAAGCCCTAAACTAAGATTAAAAAAGTGGTTAGTGCAGACTGACAGTAAGAGTCAAGTTACTAACTTATTCAAAAGACAGAAGTGTAATTATGATCCAGTATCTGGACGCATTTATTTTAGAGTATTTGAATGGCATGGCAACATGTCTTTTACAACTAGCCTTTGATGTTTAATTAGACTACAGTAGTATCATAGCTTGTATTGATCAGAAAAATAAACTATAGTTCACATTCTAATGAACAGTACGAATATTCTATCTTATAAGACTTCAAGCCTATAGAAGCACAGCAAGTGCTGTCTTAGATGCACTGCGTCAGCAGACTACAGATAAGTGTTATTGTAGCACAAATATTAGGATGGCGATATTGAATGGGTTAGACTGATTTGACATGCATTTTTGTGCAGTGCACTCAACTGCCATTCGATTCTATCAATCCTTAGATAAAGTTAGTGAAACGGAGAATTTTAGTGTGTCCAAATTAACTATTGGTTTCAGCAGTTAAATATGACGAACACATTTTATCACTAGATGCATAGAGCAGGGATTTCATTCTGCAAACCAGTTGTATTGTTATATAAAAACCTATATATATATATATATATTGAAAAGAATAGATACTGAACAAAGAGTACACTTTTCGATATTTCATCATCAGGCTCTACAGATATACAAACATTATAGTGAATGATTGAATTAGTGTTATGAACAACATTAATGTTTAAATAACATTGAATCAATAATATTGATAAATTATAGCTCAATATACGGATCAGAGACTTGGCGCGTCATAAAGCGCATCTCAAACAAACTACAGACCTTCATCAACAGCTTTCTTCGCTCAATACCACTGAAGATCAGATGGCCAGAAAAGATCAGCAACAAGCATCTCTGGGAGCGAACCAAAACAGCAGGAACCGATTGTGAAACAAATAGGCAGGAAGAAATGGAGATGGATTGGCTGGCCATAGTGTGAGGAAACCATCAAGTAACATCACTAGACAAGCCATCGCTCGAGTGGAACCCGAAAGGGAAGCGGCGAGTTGGTCGTCAGTGTGTGGGTGATTTGGAGGAGGTCATGCGAAGAGGAGATGAAAGCATGTGGCAGACTTGGAGCAAGGTAAAAACGTTGGCAGGGAACCGAACTCAATGGAGATGTGCAGCTGAAACCCTATATTCCTCTAGGAATTAAAGGATATAATAATAATAATAATAATATAATAACAATAATAATAATAAATAGTAGCTCAATAGCATCAACATAGAATAAACTGAATGTAACAAAAATTAGGAAGGATAATATCACAAATTCATGAATTTATAGTCTCTACTGAAGGCCAAGGCAGTAATAGGGGCTGGACTTTCTTCTTTTGAACACAGAGTACTGGTTGTTTGAGGCGAATTGCAATAGCCTCTGCTGTTTGGAGCATGCGGTGCTTCGATGATTTCGGCAATTTGTTAGGCACCCGGTAGACTATAGAGAAGGATTCTTCCACGCTAGCTTTGTGGCCGGTTTGCACCTGATGGTTCAATACCGAACTGTTAATGGTTTTAGCTACACCTTTACTTAGCCATAGTGGGAGATGTTCTCGAGCACGAAAAATCAAGTTCCTAGAGCAACGGCCAATATAACTCGCCCCACAATGTATATATATATATATATATATATATATATATATATATATATATATATATATAAAGAATGTTCTTGATTTTTCAGTTATTGTTGTTATTATTGTTATCCCCATCCTCTTCATCTGGGTCCACGACTGCCCATAATCTCTCATCTCCTCCATGTTACTCTCTCACGGAGCACTCATCACTTCTCATTGGGATTCCATTCGAGTGAAGATCTGGAGCGCGATGTCAGTCAAACGTCTCCTCAGCAAGTGTCCAATCCACCTCTATTTTCTTTGCACACGTTTTGAGCAATAAGTTCTTGATTAGTCCTCTGTCAGAGCTTCTTGTTGCTTATTATTTCTGGTTGGCCATCTGATTTCTAGTATGGAGCCACAGAAGGCAAGTGTTGATGAAAGTCTGCAGCCTGTTGGAAATCCTTTTTGTGATGCGCACTCCAAGTTTCTGACCCATATAGAAGTTACTGACTTCACATTTTTGTTGAAAATTCGAATCTTGTTGTTCACGCTGTCTGAGTGTAGAAGATTTCCGAACTGATTGCAGAGTGATCAAGGTGCACCTTGCCTTTCCAATTCTAGCTGGTTTTGACATCTTCATCCGTCCCGCTGGCCTGTGGTTGAAATAATGCTTTCTAGATTAGTGAAGGAAGCAACCTCTTTCAAATCTATCCCGTTGATGGTGATTGGTGTTGGTTGTTGTTGTTGTTGTTGCAGTTCATTGATTATCTTCATCACCTCCGTCTTCTCCTGTCCTGTCTTCATTGCCTGCTTCTTCAGCCAGTTTGTTGGTTTTCGACTGTAGGACTTCGAGTCTGTGTTACACTAAGTATTCACCTAATTACTATAATTCTGTGACCACTTCACGAATAGGTCGTTTAGTGTATAAATACTGGGACAAAGAGTTTAGCAATAAAGTTTGTGAAAAACTCGAAATTTAGAGAATCATTGAAAACCAAGGAACTCTAAACAAATTTTTTCTCCTAGTCTGGAGCTTTTCGGCAGTACAGACCCATAACATCTTCAGGGGTCGAACACAAGACTTTCAACTAACGAGGCCAGCCTGTTGACCATTCACCAACTGATTTAGTATCCAGTTACCTGAATGCTTTGGCTTTTATTATTTCGCGATATGTTGCTACGGCTCACAAATGTTGTCGATGAGTATCCACTTCACTATGATACGGTGGATTCAACCTACTATGGATGAGCACTACCAAAAAGTCCTAAACTAGGACGAAACAACTCTCTGATAATTCCTGCTTCTCTAACTGATGATGATTCTTGAAAACTCTGAAATGAAATCAATCCAAATCCGTACAAAAGTCGAAACTTTGAACAAATAAGATTAATCTTCACACTAATTTCTAAATATGAAAATCATGTAATTAGAATAATAAATTAAAACAACAGCGAGTATTTGTATAAAATAGTCAAGTGACTTGGAATAAATTCTTTCAGTGTATGAAGTTTTAGGCAAGCTGTTTTAAGTTGAACACTTTGACAAAGAAAATTGTTCAATATTTGGTTTAATAATTAAAATCTTCATCACTTCTATAACTACAGCCAGTTTCCTGATAATGACCTACAACAGGATTTAATGTAACTTATTATCTATGAACAAAAACTGCTTCATAAGTTAGGGGTAACTACTTTTCAAGAAAGAGATTTACATTTACATCATACAACTAAGCAGCATCTACTGGTGTATTATACAGTGCTGCTTCTTAGTGCATTGGCTTACACGTATATTTAGACCATTTTATGCGGTGGGTAGGATCCATAAACATGTTCTATTGATACTGTTCAGTATTGTTTGTTTGTTCTGACAATCTGAGAGTGTTAAATTGTTATATTCACACATACATAACTAAAGCTGGCCGAATTAAACTTTGAACACCACTAACTACCAATCAGCGAACGACCTCGACTGGTCCAATGAGGTTCATGCACGTGAGTTCAAGGTTGTATAGCGTTTGATTCGTTTCAAATGCATGCACTAACGAACTTACGCACGCAGTTTGAGGAGGCTAAGGTTTTGCAGTGTTGCCTGGATTTGGGATTGCTTAGGAAGGAGAGGATTTGTTCATGTGGTGATGTTAAGAGTTTAAAATGCTTTGGCAGGTCGATTGATGGATATGTCCATCGTTGTGCAATTTGTTTGAGACGAGTTAGTATTAGGGAAGGTAAGCCAATAGTTTTTATATTTCGTCAGAACATTTTTTGTTTGGTCTCATCTCTCCCTAACCCAGATATTGTATATTTGTAACTACTGGGTTTTAAAACAGCCTGCTGAAACCGAAAATAGCCTCGTGTCAACAATTCAGTGGCACTAGCACTGCAGAAACATCGTATCATGGAAAATAAGGAGTTAATTAATTATTTAATTCGTTGTTGGGCCTAGAAGGCATCGTCGTGCACGTGGATGAAACTGTGTTACTGAAGAAAAATACAACCGTGGTCGTGAGCGAGCCAACAATGTCTGGGTAATTGGTTTATATTACACCTCCTTACGTAAAGGATTCGTGGAGAAAATACTAGACAGAAAGTCAACTACTTTAATACTTATTATTACCAGACTTGTGAAACAGAGATCCATGGTACATACTGATGAATGGAAGGGTTGTAACTCGCTGTCATCTCTTGGACATATTCATCACAGAGTGAACCATCCTAGTGATTTTGTGGATCCCATTACTGGGACACACATAAATTCTATAGAAGGATTTTGGGGAAGATGCAGAAATAGGATCAAGGCTATAAATGGGTCTCAAAAGGATCTCATTTATAGTCATTTGGATGAATATAAGTACAGAATATGGTGTGACTTTTCTATTGACACTCCTATGCTAGACTGGGAGATGTTTCTGTCACACGTTAGAGATAAATGCCGTATGGAAAAGTTTTATGAAGTTTTATGCTTTTTTTTCCATAAGTATACGTTTTCCTTTATCAAAAATCTCGCTTTCATGTGATTGGTCCGTTGAAGGCCGTTCGCTGATTGGTAGTTAGTGATACTTAAAGTTTAACTTTGGCGTTGAAATTTCATGGATTCTACGTAATTAGATTTTATTATACATGGAGACTTGATATATTACTTCCTAGGAAATATCTTTACAATAAAGGGATCAGATTCACTCAATGTAAGAATTAGGGAAGCAATGAAGAAAGTGTTTGAATTACGAGTTATTGTTGGAATGTGGATTGATTTCTATGTAAGTTCTGTCACGAACTAAGATCAATTAGAGACGACTGAAAACCACGGAGCACTGAACAGGTGGTTCATCCCAGTTTAAAACCCTTCATCAGCACCCGCAACGATCTGACGAGGGATCAAAGCCGGGATGCTCAGGTTACAAGACCAAGTTCGTTGAGCATTTAGCCAGAATTCATGACCCGTGAATTTGAATTTAGTTGTGACGAAATCTACATTGAAAGAAATTATTTATCTATAGGAAAATGTTGGTGCGTCGGTGGTATAGCGGTTAGGATGCCCGCCGACCATGCATATGGTCCGGGGTTCGATCCCTGGCCACTGACGCACTCCTTTACCTCTCTAAGCCAGAAATAATGCTGGTAAAGAGGTAAGGTTGGGCATGAGGCTAGCAATCCAATCCTGTAAAAATAAACACTGCTACAGAAACTTCAAGCCACTAGCTTGAAGCCCTATGTTCCGCTGGGGAACGTGAAGGAAGAAAAATAGGAAAATAGATCTACTGAAGAATAAGTAAAAAAGCCTAACACAACTTTACCGTCTGATAAATTAGCTTTTCTTTGCTTTTATACTCGGGGAGTTTAATATCTTCGAAACTGTACATATATACATTGCTAGAGAAATATCTTTTTAGACTAAAAGTTAAAATTTCCATTGACACATGTGTACTACTTGTAAGTAGAGCATATTCTACCAATTTAAATATTTTAAAGATCTATTTAACATTCTAATGGCTACTTTCACGTACAGTGAATGCCAATATAAGATCAGTGGATTACGTTTACTGCTGATTAATTCATAAAGGTGAAATTTAGTAAATGTTTTATTAAGAAAAGTACATAATACGGAAACAAAAATTTTGTGTTTCCAGTGTACACCGCGTTCTGCAAGGAACTCTACCAGTGTCACTTAAGAGAACTCCAAATGTTAACGTTTAATACTATGTTCTTTTCAATGGTATGAGAAAAGAATTTAAGCACTGTGGTAGGGTATAGTTGCATCACAAAGCCATTGTATTCGATAAGAAACATACAGTGGTACAGCATTAACTGATGACGCTTCAAACACAATTTATTGCTCATAATCTTTGTCATGGCACCCTAAATAAATTAAGAGAATGTTGCCACTTAGTTCTTCAGTGAAGCATTTTCTTCTTTAAGTCAATAAGCTATTGCTCAACACTGAAAGAATGTTACCTTCACTTCAGACTCAGTTGACGTCAATGATTAGGAGTGCCCGGTAGAAGTTTGAGAGGGGTAAATCAAATATCCGTCACCATGACTTTGACCTTGTATGATATACATACTGAGCAGTCACAATTTAGGAAGTAACTACTGTCAATTTCTACCAAGTGTGTTGTGATTCTACATTTGATGTTGATCACTGAAACAATACTATTATTATTATTGTTCCCTTGGGTTCCTAGTGGAACATAGGGCTTCAACTGCTTGTCTCCATTTGCTTCTGTCTTCTACTGTACTTTTCACCTGCATCCATGTTAGCCCATACTGTTTCAACTCCTCTTCACACGATCTCCTCCATGTCACTCTTGCGCCGACGACCCACTCACCGCTTCCCTTTCGGGTTCCACTCGAGCAATGGCCTGACGCGCGCGCAATGTCACCCAGCGGCCTCCTCAGCTATTGTCCGATCCATCTCCACTTTCTGCTGCATATTTGTTGGGCGATTGCTTCTTGTTTTGTTTGTTTGTGCCCACAGTTTCTTGCTGGTGATTCTTTCCAGCCCGGCCATCTGATCTTCATTATAGAGCGAACACAGTTGTTGATAAATGTCTGCAACAGGATGTTCGAAATATTCTTTGTGATCCACCCGCCAAGTTTCTGATCCGTATAGAAGAACTGACTGACTTGACGTTTGTATTGAAAATCCGATTGAATTTTGTTGTTGATGCTGAGTGACGAAGATTTCCAGACTGATTCCAGGTTGATGAATGTGTTTCTCGCCTTCCCGATTCTCACTTGATTTGACATCCTCGTCCGCTCCGACTGCCTGTAGTTGAGACAATGCTCCCTAGATAAGTGAATGAAGCAACTAACCTCTTTCAAATCCCTCCCGTTGATGCAATACACATACTTTAAAATCAGTGAATAATTAACATTCATTATTAGTTATATTATTATTTTTCCCTCGGGTTGAGAGTAGAACATAGAGCTTCAACAACACATGTCCACTTTGTTCCGTTCTCTGCAGTCCTCTTCCTCTAGCCCCACATCTTCTCATTAACTCTCAGATTGCACTTGAGGGCCTGGCGCACATTGTCAGTCAACATTCTCCTCAGCAAGTGTCCAATCCATCTCCGTTTTCTGCTACATATTTGTGGAGCAATTGGTTACTGATTGGCTCATTCCCAGCCAGAGTTTTTTGGTACTAGTTCTTTCTGACCGGTCATCTGATCTCTAGTATGGAGGCATAGAAGACAGCTGCTGATAAAAGTCTACAGTAGCCTGTTGGAAATCGTTTTTGTGATGCGCATTGCAAGTTACTGAACAATATGGAAGAACCAACTGAACTAACATTGGTATTGAAAATTTGAATTTTGTTGTTTATGCAGCGGAATGAAGATTTCCAAACTGATTTCAGGTTGGTTCCACCGACCTGTAGTTGAAACGATGCTTACTGCCTGGGTAGATGAAAGAAGTTACCTCTTTCAAATTTCTCTCGTTGATGGTGATTAGTGCTAGTTGTAGTTGCTGTTGTTGTTGTTAGTTGGTTATCTTCATCACCTTCACCTCCTCTATGTTTACCTGGAGTCCTGTCGTCGCCACCTGCTTCTTCAGCTGCTTTGTTAGTTTCGCCTACAATTCTTCGTATTTGTATGACATGGATAGTTTACACTTTTCTATGTTTTACTTATTCACATTATCCATTTCATTTTGAAATGTGTAAACAGAACTGATCAACCTGATTTGAGAATACGATCTTCTTGGACGGATGCTCAGTAGCTTAGTGGATAACTTTTTGGTGTTTGAAGTGATAGATGGTATGCTTTAGACGCCTGTGACAACAAAATCACTCACTGGAGAATAGATACACGCACCTGACGAACCCCCAATTGAATGAAACACCTATCCTGAATTTCAGTACTACCCATGAGAAATGATTTATTCTAAATTGTCAAAAATAAGGTTAATTTTAGCATATAATTTTATTCATCTGGAACTCTTCAGTAGTGTGCACCCATAAACTCACCAAGAATGGAACCGAAAACCCAGCTCTCCAGACTATATATTAATGAATCCGTTAAGAATTGAGGGCTCGTACAAAAGCCAGTTAGAAGTATACAAAAGTAATTATTAAGTGGGGTGGATGCCATTTTAAAATCGGAATAATGACCGATTAAGTACTTGGTATGCATTAAGGGTTACATCAGTGACAGTATAAGGGAACAGTACCTGATACTAATATTAACCTAAGTAAACTGTTGGTATTTAATGGTGAACTGCATTCACCAAAGTGCAAATTACTTGGATAATATAACAAAATCAGAGAAGTGTCACGTAAGACTTGAAAGTGACTACCAAATCTCATGAGAAAATTATGAATTTATGAAATAAAATAGTTGTTATAATTAATGACAAAACAAATAACGGATGTGATAAAGGAAGGGAACTGACATTTGGCTTAGTGGATTGAAATATAAAACTGATTGCAAACATTTCTTCTAATTTTGTGGGTCGGGTTTGCTTGTATTAATTCTTACAGCTTTTTCTATCGATAGTAGATCTAGTTCATGCCTTTTTCTGTAGATCACTCAGAATATGAAAAGTCACTCAAAAGATGAATTTAGCTTAATTCCACGTTCGTTGCTTGCTGTCTATTATAAGAAAAAAAGTATTTTATACATTTCATTGATTCTTTACCAACGCGGATAAGTATTCAAGACTGCTCATGGACGCTATTCCTCAGCCTTTGATTCTTCCTATATGAGTACTACGGTGATTTACAGTGCACTGCTGATAAATATCGTTAGTCTCATTTACTCATATTAGCCTCTGCAGTTATTATAATTAGATATAAATTTTCTTTGCTCAGCGTAAAACATAAGCACATGCTAGTAGCTAGAACAAAGCTTGGAATGGCAGTCACCTCTCTATCTCAACTTCATCGACTTTGAAAAGGCCTTCGACAGACAGCGTCGATCCAGAAGTCATTTGGCAACTACTTCGCTACTACGGGGTGCCATCAACAACTATACATCTCATCCAACAGTTATACGACAATGCTGCATGTCAAGTAATCCACAATGGGAAACTTACGAAATCCTACGAAGTGAAGACGGCAGTGAGGCAAGCTTTCTGGCTCTCTACTATCGCCAATAATCTTCCTGATTGCAGTAGATTGGATAATGCGACAGACAACGGCCAATGAGGAAACAGGCATAAAATGGACCCACACAAAAAACTTGGAGGATCTAGACTTCGCCAATGATATATGTCTGATATCCCACAAACTGGAAGATATGCAAGTGAAAAGCAACAAGCTGGCAAAAGAAGCATCAAAGATAGGACTAAAGGTTAACACAGAGAAAACAGAGGTGATGAAGATTCCTGGCCAACACCATCAGCCACAACAACAACAACAGACAACAATCAGCCAGCATAAATGGGAGGAACCTGAAATAAACAACCTCCTTCACCTCCCAACCTACCTGGGAAGCATCGTTTCAACTACAGGCCAACGGAACTGACGAGGATATCAAAGCAAGGAGCGGGAAAGCAAGACAAGCTTTCATTACTCTCAAGTCTGTGTGGAGGTCAACAGCCCTAGATCCGGATTTTCAACTCCAATGTGAAATCAGTCAGTGCTACTATACGGATCAGAGACTTGGCGAGTCATAAAAAGCATCTCAAACAAACTACAGACCTTCATTAACAGTCGTCTTAGCTCAATACCACTCAAGATCAGATGGCCGGCCAGAAAAGATCAGCAACAGGGTTCTCTGGTGATGAGTGAACCAACACAAAAGGCGGACCACACACTCTAACGCGGGACCCGAAAAAGTAAGTAAGTAAGTGAACCAACATAGCAGGAACCGATTGTGAAACAAATAGGCAGGAAGAAATGGAGATGGATTGGCTGGCCATAGTGTGAGGAAACCATCAAGTGACATCACTAGACAAGCCATTGCTCGAGTGGAACCCGAAAGGGAAACGGGCGGTGAGTTGTTCGAAGGTGGGGTGACTTGGAGGAGGTTATGTGAAGAGGAGATGAAAGCATGTGGTCAGACTTGGAGCGGGTGAAAAAGTTGGCAGAAAACAGAAGGCAATGGGGACGCGCAGCTGAAGCCCCATGTTCCTCTAAGAATTAAAAGATATAATAATAAAATAAATAATGCTAGCAGTCTGGACGCTGTTGGTTCGAATCCCCCTACCACCGAAGTTTTTATTTTTTGTCTTTAACCGCCACCAATTACATTGACATCATTCAGTCAACTGACAGTAGTCTGAAAGAGTTTCGTGGATAATAAATACATAAATCAATAAATAAGTGAGTACTTTAATATTAAATCCATGTATTACTTACCGATTAAGGTTATCTTTCCACAATCATTAATATTTTCTGTTTTTACATAAATGTAGACAAGTTCATATGTTAACTATTGTGCAATAAATGTACTTCACCAGAGGGCTATCAATCTTACTGACAGATTTTGAATGGGTATACAATACCATTTTGTTTTCGTTTCTACAAACATCTCAGAATTGTGTTTTCCATTGTGTAGTTAGTTATACAGTCAACGTATACAACCCTAGAACTAAATTGAATGTATCCGACACGAATTCTTCTCGACTACTTCGCAAGGCATTCTTCTATCTATTATTGATTCATAAATAATATATTCTAATCAAAATAGCAATGGTTTAATAGAATTTCTTTACCTCACGTCAGATATACTACTGAATATTACCAGTAGTCAGAAACTACTTCAGTTAGTCTGCAAAATCTCCCTCACTAGACTACTACAATCTAACAATGATATCAAAATCTCATTGTGCATATTAGCCCAAATTTCTACCAATGAAGTAGAAAATTAGTTTTAATATTTACAGCAAGGCTAGTTTACTCTGAAAAATAATCAGAAAGAGAATGCCAAGTCAGTTGATGGGATACTTAAAGTAAAAAATGGATCTCCTGACCAGCTGTTAAAACGTAATACAGTGTATGACAACTCATGTCAGTAAAGAATAAATCTTTAAGTTGTAAATATCCTTTATTCAGTGCCAAAAGTTTCCAAACCATTTAGTCCTAACTTAATGGATTGCATATCTGTACATGCCTGCAGTTTATGACTGAAATTAGAAAAAGATATTTGCAGTGAAATTCCATTGCAATCCCTGTCTGACTCGTACCACAAAAAAGGTACTTTGCTCAAAAAATTTCATTATCCCTGAGTCGTTTTCAAAATATCAACTAGAAACTCGGTCTTCTGGGACCCTCATCTGTGAATCAAATTGGCTTCTCCTAGTGATGAAGCTATAACGAGTATAACACCAGGCAAATAGATCTGAAGTTTCAAGGATAGTTTTCGATTTACATGAAGAGAAGTGAGAAAAATTAATGGTAAATTTTTTCAGATACACCTGGTGAACATATGCCATCACACAGATAAATCACTGGCCAAAAACTCAGTTACTATCCACCTATTTATTTCCCGCATATCTAGATAAACAGCACAAGGTAGTATTAGTCTCTAACATTGTGCTCAGAGGGAACATTTTCAAGAATTACTTCCTCCTTATTGAATTGAATTTTTGATTTTCCCGTCGATTGATTGGACCGAAGTGCTCGGTCTCACGTTGACATGTCGGCTTCTTGTGCAGATGCTTCGACGATGTCTGGGCATTTAATTGGTGGATGGTGGCTAGCAGTGGAATCCAGGATGCGCATTTCGTCCTATTTGGGACTCGTCAGCTGGATGTACCTGCATTTCTCAGTGAGTGATGATGATGTTCAAACGCCAAAGCGTTAATATGACCCGTTGTCAAAGAGGTGGCTCTCGTGGCCCAAGACGTCTAGTGGATAACGCTTTGGCGTTTGAAACTATGGGCACTGGGTTCGAGCCTCGGTGTGAACATCATCATGACTCACTGAGAAATGCAGGTACATCCAGTTGACGAGTCCCAAATAGGACGAAATGCGCATCCTGGATTCCACTGCTAGCCACCATCCACCAATTACTTCCTCCGTTCACCTTTTATGGGCCAAATAATATCTTCTCAGCTTTCGGTATATTCATGTTAGTTTATCCTGTAAATAATTGAAGACGTAGATTCTTTTGACAATTCTTCACTCTAATAGCCTTCATACATTCTGTCGAATTGTGAACATATTTAGACTAACATTAGGAAGCTATGGTGATCTTCTATTGATGGTTATGGTATTATGATTTTATCTCAGCTATTTCACACATTGAATTATTAACGACCAGATATTCTCTTCATTCTTTTCCCATTTTCCTCCTGATGCATGTGAATTTTGTAATAACCACCTGAGTTTGATCCCCTGCCGACGCACACCTGATATCTATGGTTGGCCTGCAAAATTTGGGCTACCGATATCACATGCTGAAAATTTCATATCTGTACCAAAAAATACGGTGTGGAATCAAGCTGTAATAAAAAAGCTTTGAATCTTAAACTAAATCACTGATATTCACGTTCCTACACTGTTTAGGTTTATTATCGCTAATAATATTAGGAGTAACAAGTAGACATAGCTTTTTCAGTGACTTCAATTTTTGGGAACTGTAAAAGTATAGTTCTCTACATTTACATTCTACATTATTTGTTAGTTACAAGTGTCACATTAACAAGAATCAAATTAAATATATTTCTTGACTGATTAATATGAGTAGTTGACTACCAACCACATCAACGAGTAATCTCTACTAGTTAGATTGAAGTGATCTAAACACCGGATAGTCGTCTCACTCGTTTAAGGTCGAGCTCATCAGCGGCGTACCCCGTTTGATTCAGGTTACAGCGCTGAATAAGTTGAACCACTTGAATTCTGGCTAGCTAGTTGAGCGAACTGGTTATACAATCAATCAAATTAGCAATTTGCTAAATAATTTGACAATAAATTCATGATATCATTTGACTTATCTTCCTTATTCACCAGTGTACCACTTATGGAAATAGTGGACTTTGTATGCGAAGAGCCCAAAAGACAAAACGTCGATGTTGGCATTCCTATATCTTTTATGAAAGAGCTTCTCTTGAAATGTACAATGAATGTCCACTTTTTATTTAATAAGGAACTATATAGACAAATCGACGAAGTGGCAATGTGGTCAGCACTAGGACCCATTCTAGCCGACATTTTCCTTGCGAAACTAGAAAATGGGCCTTTGAAGGATGTTATTAATGAACTCGAATTTTATTGTCGGTAGATGGATGGTACTTTTTTGATTATGAATAACGAGAAGGAAGCAAAGAGCATCCTAGATAAATTTAACGGGTATATCCTGCAATAAATTTACTATTGAGAAAGAAAAAGACTTTAGTATTTCATTTTTAGATGTCTTTATGACCAGAAAACAGGATGGCACAATAAGAAGAAGTGTTTATAGAAAACCTACATCAACGGGCCAGTACACACATTTTCTCAGTTTTGTGCCCTTGAAATACAAACGCAGTTTGGTAAGGTGCCTGGTTCACAGAGCAAGAGCGATTTGTTCGGACGAATGTCTTCATGAAGAACTGAATAATATTAAACGGTCGCTAGGTGAAAATGGTTATCCTGAAAAGTTTATTGATAAGAATATGAATCTGTCTCATCTTGTGGAGACAGAACACAAGATTGCCGTTAACCATGCTTTCAGAGTCATTTACCGCATACCTACTAATCTCAATTTTGCCTTAAGAGTTCGACTACTAAATAGTGCTGAGGCTGTGGGGATCCACATTAACAAGCCTAATTTATGCATCCAAAAGAAGTTAGTTCAGACATTATCATTACCCCGTTGGCCATCCAGCTTTGAATTATCCTGAATTTTCGTGGAATTTGCCTAATTTTAGTTGATATTCTATTCGCTATTATATCTTTATTACTATTATAATTTAAGGATCCTTAATTTGTAAATTTCGAACTTCATTCAATGATATGTAAGAGTCACAAGTGTAATGAAAGGTGAGAATTTATTACAACAGTATACAGACCAACATTTACTTTAATATTAAGTTGATATTTCTCTTCAGTACTGTGTTCGAGTAGTTTTCACTTTTACTGATAGTGAATAAATTGATTACCTCACTTTGCATTAAAGTTGTTCATTGAAATCACCCTCGATTCACCTTGAGCAGGCGAAATTTCAGTATTCTCTTTATTTGAAATAACTACTATGTATGAGAACCTTGCTGTTCTTTTGAGCACGTTTCTTCTTGTTAATTCATCAACAAAATACTAGTATTCAAGAAAACCCTCATTGTGTTCTCTAGAATAAACGTAGTTCCTAATTAACTGTATTTTTAGTAGTGGTATTAGTTTCAAACAAAGTCAATGAGGTTATGGATACTGTCTAGTCCCTATTTATAGCACAGGTTTATTTTAACTCATCAGTACCGTCTATAAATTTTATGTAAATGTTCTAAGCAAAGAGCTTTTATTGTTTATGAAAATTCATAGTATTTATGCATAGAACAGAATACAATACAATAGAATCAAGTAATTCATCCACCTTGGTATAAATTATTATCACTGTTGTTGGAATTAAGTCGTTTCTGGCATCTAGTATACAATACCATCGGAATACTTATTAATTAGAATATAAGTCTGTATATCTAATTAATCAATAAATAAAGGTAGTGATTGAAATGTCATGAAACACCAGTAATGAAATGTTAACTAAACGATACAGAACGTCAAAAAACGCCAGCAAAAAAGGTTGAATCCTTATTTCAAGCTATAGATCTAGACAGACTTTAATCCCCATGTGTTTCTACTAACGAGTAATAATAATAATAATTCATCATGTGAATTCTAGTGTTGGACCAAATGGAAGTTCTTCTCAGGTAACATATTTATCCTGTTGCTGAGCATTTGATATAAGTAAAACTGATGATTTTATTGGTGGATGGTGACAAGCACTGGAATCCAGGATGCGCATTTCATCCTATTTGGAACTCGTCACCTGGATGTACCTGCATTTCTCAGTGAGTGATGATGATGTTCCCACCGAGACTCGAACCCAGTGACTGATGATTAGTTTACATATACCCAGAGTCTTTTCATATTAAATTAATCACATGTTATAAAGTTTCACTGAAAGAAATATTTCTCGAGGGATAAAATAGGGAATATATATATATATATATATATATATATGTATATCAGTGAAATCGTATGCTAGGTCTTTGAGTGAAACACGAATGAGAAACGACGAGTTGGGCATATTCCAAGGGGGTGGGTGGTATGGAGGCGATCGTGTGAGGATGAATTTAAAGCTTATGGGTAACCATGGAGCCAGTTGAAAAATGGCCACAGAGAACAGAGTGGAATGGAGATGGCCTGACGAAGCCCTATGTTCCACTGGGAATCCAAGAGAATACATATATGTATTTCAACAAATTTTATTTATGTCTAACTATTCAACAACCACCTGATCTATCACTAGTGAACTCTAATAAGTTTAACCAAGGCAGTTGAGACGTTTAAAGTTCATGAATTTGACAAATTAACTGTGAAAGAACTAAAGGTCCCAAGAATGAGTAGTCTAAATGAGTGTCTAAATATTTTCTATCTTTGTCTAGTAGTCAGGGTTGATATTTTGAACTCACGAATGTGCTTCAGTTAGAAATTTGAATGAAGAGAAAACATCTTATTTAATTTTGATCAATTATGGGTGAGTGGAAATTCCACTTACTGGAATAAACCATTTACTCTTCACTTTAATCGATCTTTAATTAAACGAATAAATAAGCCTTTCAATAGAAATTTAACTCGCCTTCAGTGTTAACTGCTACTGTATAGAAGTTCAGACGATCAAGCCATATTTAAACTAGAAGTATCACTTTATTATATATTGAAATATTATCTAAAATTATCTTTAAATTCTGAGGTTCGTAGGGATTTTGATGAATTTCATTGTAGATCTGAAGTTGATAACAATTAGAGGACCACTGGGAACTAAAAAGCTATGGTGTTACATTGCAAAGTGAATTACGCTATAATTCTCAAGACATTGGATTTCAGCATAGTGACTGAAAAGTCAGAGAATTCGCCTCGTAACCTGGAGGTCCTGGATTTGGTCTCTGACGGTCGCAATAGTGCGTACTGCTGACAGATCCGAAACTAGCATTAAAGGGCTGTCTAATTCTTCTTGGTTTTGAAAGATACAACAACTAATGTGCACTTGTGATCAGATCTCCACTGAAATTGAAATTTGTTATTGACACCTCTTCAGTAGAGAAGAAACTAACATCTAACATCTATTCGTTCAAGGAATCAATGTGTCAAAATAAACTGATCAATAATACAATTATTTATGACAGCAGCAAAAAGGATAAGAACTTTCAGTAAAAAAATTTTTTTGTTTATTTACAAATTTAATTAATTGTATAATTTTTAATGATATTATTTACATTTTAATATATTTGTAATATCCGCAAAACAAGTTTTGTTTATATGCACTAATAAGTTTCGTGTTAATATAAAATGAAACTTTTATTAGACGGAAAATTTGTTGTTTTACCTTCACATTCGCCTGTATATATATATATATATATATATATCAGTTACTTATTTTATTTCTTAGCATTAGGGGAGTTCATCTTTGTTCCAAATAATCAATAATCTAAAATTCAAATCTATCACATATCTAGTTCATAAATTAGAATTCACATACATCACATTACATCACGAGATCTCTATGTTGGATAGAATTATCTGAACTGTACACTTATTCTTTCAAGTCCTATTTTTTGGCTTATTTAATCGCCCTAATCTTTTTGTCGTTGTTGTTGTTGTTGTGTGATATGTCCTACCCTTTTTTGTAATGAGATTAACATTAAATTTTTTAGAATTCTTTTTATTTGTCTTCATAATATTTATTAGCAAAACATGCGAAAATTGGACACAATACGTTTCCATATTACATGTGAAGAATGTACTGTCTGCGCCACACTCTACAGAAAAAATCAAATGAAAAACTACATTTTAGATAAAATGCATTGGTCATTTGAAAAAAGGATAATGTCTACTTGCTGATATAATAATAAGGATTTGTATTCTTTCATATTTATTAATTGAAACAGCTGCAATAAAGCCAGTATTTAAAAAATCCCCATATGTTGTAATTGAGAGCACATAGGTCGGCAAAGAACAGTTTGGAAATCTTCTGCACTCCACATCAGCACAAATAACAAAATTCTGATTTTCAATGTCAGTATTAATTCAGTCACTTCTTCCATATGGGTAAGAAACTTGGCCAGCGCGTCACGAAAGGCATTTCCAACAGGCTACTGCAGACATTTTACCAACATCTATCTTCTGTGGCTCCATACTGGAGATCAAATGGCCAGAAAGAATTAGAAACAAGAAACTTTGGCTGGAAATGGACAAATCAATAACGTATTGCTCAACAAATATGTGGGAGAAAATGGAGATGGATCTGTCTTCCGTTGAGGAGGCCGTCACATGATATCGCGCTGAATACAGACCATTGCTCAAGTGGAATCCAAATAGGAAGCGACAAGTGGGTTGTCGGTGTAAGGGTGACATAGAGGAGATTGTACAGGGAGGAGATGAGACATTATGAACTGTCATGGATCCAGTTGAAGAGGACGGTAGAAAACTGAACAAAGTGGAGATGTGTTGTTAAAGTCATATTTTCTACTCGGAACCCAAGGGAATAATAAATAGTAATAAGGTCCTCAAAGAGATATCTTTTTATAACTTCGTTTCAAAGCTCTACATTTATTTAGGCGTTTGTATATACAATGATAATTGAGAGCAAATAAGTCAAAGTGTATAAGAAATGACAACGTAATACTCGTTCGTGTAGACTTAGGTACGTAGGCTGTGACAGCAGAACACTGTATAGATGTGTTAGTGAACATCTGTCAACATGACTATCGACAGGAAAGCGTAAAACAGTCAACAGCTCAGCTCTGGAGAACATTAGTACTTCAGGTTACGCAACATCAGTAGAGTCTTCAGAGTCATAATATAAAGTAAAATCAAGTTATTCAAAAAAGATTTTGCTTACATCTTGTTCATCCAGTCGGTGTTCTAGTAACCCATGACAAAAGATAGGGACTTTGTATTTGGAAACGTCTTATTCAGCCTCTTAAAATACCGTGGCGTTATTGTCAGTTTTATTTTCCTGAATTATTTACATAGTAAACTCTATGTTAAGTTTTGTAACCCATTTTCAAATCTTCATTCTCTTGTTTTATATCAGTTATTTCCAAATGATTATAAATCATTTAACTAATTAGTTGTCAATCCTGTCTATTGTGTGAGATTATTTACGATATTCCACTCTCTGTCATTTCCCATATATTGCTAATTTTGCTATTCACTGACAGTAACATCTGACTTCTTTTTTAAATTAACCCCTCAGCAACTGTACATCAGTGAAGTGAAGTTAAGAAAAGAGATCTCCTTGCTGATTAAAGTGTTCTATAAAAAAATGTATAAGCACTTCCTAAATGCACAGGCAACAAATTTGAATGTATTTCATATGCACATGACTACTTGAAATTTCATCTCATGATAAGCGTAGGTCTTGATTCCATACCGTATTTTAGGTAAAAGTACTTGTGGTATCGGTAGCCCAAATTTTGCAGGCTGACCAACTGATATCAGGTGTGTGTTGGCAGGGGGTGGAACCCCGCGCCATATGAATGGTTGGCGAGAGCCCTAACCGCTGTACCAACGACGCGTAGTTTTATAAATACTAAATCCTTATTGTTTTAATGCTTCTTGCACAAAGTAGATAAGAAGTCAAAATAAAGAATAAAGTTGGTATTTATACAACTAATGATAGTGTATACACAGAATACTCAAACGTATAGGTACACATCAAGCTGTAGGTGACAGTAAACAAGACAACATCAGTTTGAAAAACTACTGATAATGTAACTCAGTAGTGTGTAAATATCCAGGAAATAGATGCTGAGAATGTTCTGGAATAATCTGAGCTTGAAGTCTAACTGAACAAGATGAGATTTTTAAAAGTAATTTTATCATGGAATAGTGATTGAAATCAAAATGGAAATCTGAAGTGGGATAGAAATCAAGGGGAAGATATGTTTTTATTACTGAAATGATCGTTTTTCTGTGTGTCTTTGAATAAATGCGTAACACATAACTTTACCAAAAACTAATTTCTCACATTCACTGTTTTAAAAATTGTGGTTCTTTAGAAAGATCTCCTCACCTCCTTGTAAATCGTGATAGTGCCCTGCTGAAGTAGCCTAAAATAGAATGGATCTGACCAGCTGAATGTAGTCTTCAATACCCCTAGCAAATTGATATTGGTTGGTAGAGAAATTGGTCTTTAAAGAATGCACAGGAAACTACAGGACCGCCAAAAGATTAAATCACTTGATGCATTTCTCAAGACATTGGCTGCTTGAAAAAAGTGGTATTACAAAATAATCGATTAACCACGCACACAAAGATCACCTTGAATTAGTAATAAATCAATTAAACTGGTTTCAAAATATCCTGAGTCACAGTAATAAGTGTAGCTCTTTAAGCTTTTTCAAGGGCAAAATAATTACTATACAAAAAGTTCTACAAGCTAAAGCATTTATCAAACTATAGAAAAACTTTAAACAGATTTTCTCTTTGAAGTAAATTATTAAGAATTCACACACACACTGATTACACCACATTACTGAGAAGAGTTTTAATCAGGCTATAAACGTGTTTACAAACATAGCTTCAAATGGAATCAAACTTAACAGTATGTCATGATAACCACAGTATACCAGCCGTAAATATCATTCTAGTGGGAATAATATACCAGTTCTACAAATGGTTAATAAACTTCAGCTTACACTTTAGGCTTATGCTTTAAATCCCTTTATATTCAAAGACCTATCCAAACCAATCGCACAGTACTGCAAGAGATCATCAATAACTTGACTAATTCAGCAATAACCTCCATTCATTTAGCCTAGGATAACAAATGTCTTTACACCTGAATCAAAGTGAATTCCCCGAAGTATGTGAAATGCAATACTGGGTTATGTGAACAGTCGTGGAACTTAGACTAAACGGGGTGTCTTGTAGATTCTCTTCTAACATCTAAAACCAAACTGATGTACAGTTAATCATAACCTATGGATCTTACAGTTGGATATGTAAGCTGATAGACCCTCAAACTGTCTTACTATTAAAAAAAAGAAAACTTTTATATAACAATATCCATCCATCCTTTTAAAGAAGTGAACACACTTCTAATCATTATTCCTCTGAATTATGTTCTTACAATCTACCTTTTCTTTGAGCTTTAGACAACAGATGAAAATACTCCGAAACCTCAAATGACTTCTAATGAGAAAATTTCAACTTTTAAAGGTAAAAATCAAAAGTGATTATAACACACATTATTTATATCAGTAGTCCATGGTAAAGATTAGAAACAAATCACTTACAAATCTGAATTTCATTTAGATGAATACAAGATACTTGAAGAATGTAATGAACATAGGTATTTTTGACAGTATCACACTTATATCTTCCGCCTAATAAAACAACTGACTAGTTTGAGATTCTTTTATCAGTAAAATTGGGTGGTTATATGGCATATTCCTTTTTTGAAGTGGCGCCACCTTTATCTGGTGGGTATTAGGGCGTTTCCATAAATAGGTCAAAATATACCAGCATAATTTCATGAAAATTTACTAATATATGTTCAACTTTTGGATTTATTGCCTCCTCTAATCTATTACATCAAGCAGATATCAGTATCAAGCAACATTTTCTGATAAAAAAGCGGCAAATGTAACTCAGTTTACGAATATAACTCTACCGATAATATTTGCGCCAGAAAAATGTTTTAAGGCGAAGTTTCATTTAAAAGCATACTTAAAAATATAACTTGTCATAATCCACCATAGCAGCGGACTATGACGCTATGATTAGCAAGGAAATTCAATAAAGCCACTCGTAAAATTTAGTAGATAAAGCTTTGGTATTTCAAGTGAATTACTTTGAACGTGAGATGCAGACATGTTCAGCCCATGAGGTTAAGACAGATTACATAGTTCATAGTAAAATTCACTGTCAAAAGTTAGCAAATACATACCGAAATAAACTGCACTCTACGTAGATATATGTATGTGTGAATTTATGACATTATAACTTATATTCACCAGGTGTTTATTGAAAAAGTTATGAAACAGTTCTCGATACTTATAGTAATAATAGCATCTTTATTCTGAACAGCATTTATTAATGTACAGAATTTTCAGTGGAGTTTATTGCATGGTATTTACCCTTGGTACAATATCTTCAAGTAAAATACTAATTTAATTGAATTTGAGATTTTCCCGTCGATTGATTGGACCGAAGTGCTCGGTCTCACGTTGACATGTCGGCTTCTTGTGCAGATGCTTCGACGATGTCTGGGCATTTAATTAGTATTTTTCATTGGTGGATGGTGAATAGCAGTAGAATCCAGGGTACGCATTTCGTCCTATTTGGGACTCATGTTTGAGACTATGGGCATTGGGTTCGAGCGTCGGTGGGAACATCATCACTCATTGAGAAATGCAGGTACATCCGGATGACAAGTCCCAAACAGGACGAAATGCGCATCCTGGATTCCACTGCTAGTCACCATCTACCAATTAAATAAAATTCTAATTGACAGTATATTCTGTGACACAATGGTCTATCAACTGAATCACAAACCATTTCATTATGATACATCTTCTTTGTCTCCTTCAAGAAATCCACGATATCTGGTTGAAAGCCAAATTATACGATGTTCTAAAGTACATTTTAAAACTCAACGATATATCTGAAAAACAGTTATCTCATGTATTGAGACACGTTGCCACCCACAATCAAGCCATCCCTCGAGTTTAGTAGGAACGTGAGAAACAGAATCTTGTAAACATTTTAAATACACATAAGAATAAATAGATAATCCCGTAAGAGGCCATTTCTTAATCGATTAAAATAAACCGAACGAGAGAAAATTTGTGCAAATACAGTGATACGGAGGTTTTTCTTAGTCCAAGTTTTAAGCAGGCTGCCAAGCTGTTATATAAATCATAATAGTGCTGTAGGCATAATATTCAACTAAAATTTCTGCCATCAAAGTAAATCAAGTTATACGTTAATTAGTTGTTGTTTTTATGAACTGAATAGTAATGAGACAAGGAAATATATGCATATATATACATACATTTCTCATCCTTTATTTCCTACGCACTTGAAAAAGAATTTGTGGTAAAATAAGATTTCCTTGGAATGCATATTATTCAATACACATTGACTATTTATTCTATCCTATTCTGTTCTGTTCCTCATCTATCGATCATATATTTCTATAGATGAAGTTTGTTTTACTTATTGTGTGCTTTTCATAATGCCTTTCTGTACACTGAGTTATGCAAATCTCTTCTAGTCCACCTACTTCAAATGTCTTCTTTTCAGGTCAAAAATTGTCTAGTTGGATGAACAATGTAAGTAAAAAAAAAAGATGTTTGCCCCTATTCAGTCTTTTGAAAGTTTTCTTAACTATTTTTAATTAAAAAAAAGATAAAAGTTATTTTTAACATTTTTTGTTCCTCTCGAAGAAATATTATTTTAAACATGGTAAAATGGGATTTTAGCAGCTGACACAAAGTTGATGCTGATGGTTAGGTATCTGAGGTGACGAGAAATATAATCTCAGATATTTTTTTCAAGCATGGCAGTACGCAACAACCGGGGTTTAACTAAAATTTTATTTTATTATTTTGATTACAGCTTGATTCCACACCGTATTTTTGGTAAAAGTATGGAATTTTCAGCATGTGATATCGGTAGCCCAAATTTTGCAGGCCGACCATAGATATCAGGTGTGTGTCGGCAGGGAGTCGAACCCCGGATAATATGCATGTTCGGTGAGAGTCCTAACCACTGTGACACCCACACACACTTACTAAGAATTCAAACCATATAGCTTACACAGTCTACGTGGAAACAACTGATTAGTGGGGCATCTTTCAAATGCAGCAAATGGTAACAGCACGGTTAGAAAATTGGTACAGGTGATGAAATCAGAAGTCCTGAATGCAATCAAGATGCTAAAAGCTGGAAAAGCAGCAGGACCAGATGGAATCCCAGCAGAAGCTGTGAAAATAAACCCAGAGACAACAGCGGACTTAAGTCAATGCAAAAACTGGCGTGGAATTATGTTCCTGTCCATCCCAGGCAAAATACTAAACCGCATCAGCCTGCAGAGAATCAAACAAGCCCTAGATGAAAAACTCCGACCGGAACAAGCTGATTTCAGGAGAAACAAATCATGTATTGATCAAATCGCCACTCTACGGATCATCATTGAACAAAGCTTAGAATGGCAGTCACCTCTCTATCTCACTCAACTTCATCGACTTTGAAAAGGCCTTCGACAGACAGTGTCGATCGAGAGGTGATTTGGCAACTACTTCGCTACTATGGGGTGCAATCGACAATTATGCATCTCATCCAACAGTTATACGACAATGCTGAATGCTAGGTAATCCACAATGGGAAACTTACGGAAGCTTTTGAAGTGAGGACGGGAGTGAGTCAAGGCTGTCCACTATCGCCAATGATCTTCCTGATTGCAGTAGGTTGGATAATGCGACAGACAACGGCCAATGAGGAAACAGGCATAAAATGGACCCACACAAAAAACTTGGAGGATGTGGACTTCGCCGATGATATATGTCTGATTTCCCACAAACTGGAAGATATGCAAGTGAAAAGCAACAAGCTGGCAGAAGAAGAATCAAAGATAGGACTTCACTTCAGGTTAACATAGAGAAAACAGAGGTGATGAAGATTCCTGGCCAACACCATCAGCCACAGCAACAACAACAGACAACAATCAGCCAGCATAAATGGGAGGAACCTGAAATAAACAACCTCCTTCACCCACCAACCTACCTGGGAAGCATAGTTTCAACTACAGGCCAGCGGAACTGACGAGGATATCAAAGCCAGAATCGGAAAAGCAAGACTAGCTTTCATTACTCTCAAGTCTGTGTGGAGGTCAACAGCACTCAACATGAAAACGAGAATAAGATCCGGATTTTCAACTCCAATGTAAAGTTAGTGCTACTATATGGATCAGAGACTTGGCGAGTCATTAAGAGCACAAACTACAAACAAACTACAGACCTTCATTAACAGTTGTCTTCGCTCAATACCACTCAAGATCAGATGGCCGGCCAGAAAAGATCAGCAACAGGGTTCTCTGGCTATGAGTGAACCAACTCAGCAGGAACCGATTGTGAAACAAATAGGCAGGAAGAAATGGAGATGGATTGGCTGGCCATACGCTGAGGAAACCATCAAGTGACATCACTAGACAAGCCATCGCTCGAGTGGAACCCGAAAGGGAAGTGGCGAGTTGTTCGTCAGTGCGAGGGTGACTTGGAGGAGTTCATGTGAGGAGGAGATGAAAGCATGTGGTCAGACTTGGAGCGGGGTGAAAACGTTGGCAGAAAAGAGGAGGCAATGGAGACGCGTGGCTGAAGCCCTATGTTCCTCTAGGAATGAAAGGATATAATAATAATAATACAGGCGACTGATTGCACGCCTGTAACTAGATACTTCATTAAAATAATGAAGAGCAAAGAATGATTACAAAGTGTCATTCAGTTGTAGTTTATTGATTCAAAAGAATTTATTAATGTCTACATAATACTGAAATGAGACAATCACACCAACTATTGTTTAGTCTAAGATTATTATTTGGTTGCATCATCAACAGCTGTAGTGTGTATATCGATTTAGTGACATTCTGACGATTGATTTACAGTGCTATGTCACATTTACTGCACATTTACTACTTCGAGACTTTCATTCAATAAAACTTCAGTTTATTTGGAAACATTAAATTGATTCGGTCTATCTTCTAGGAAAATTCGCCAGTCATGGAGGACGTTAAAATTTCTCTTACACACATAAGAATACAAAATTTTCTGTCCAGGGGGGGGATAATTACTTTTATTTTCACTGACACCGCCATGTGAAAAATGAGTGTAGGAATTTGATTGACAATTTAACTCTGGTCAAAATGAAAATTTTGAGGAAGTTTAAATTTTCCCTTTTTTTCATCGTTAAACAACCTCCGGTGCGTTTTCCTTTAATTTTCAAAATGATAAAGTTGTTAGTTTATTCTCGGGGGGATCTGTTCTTAGTACGTCAGTTGTAATGAATTTTGTTTTTTTCAAGAAATGACGCAAATATTTACATGAAAGTGTGCTTCCTTTAATTTCTCCACTTTAAGGTAAGTTACTTATTATGCTTGAATAAACTCTTTCAACACAATACATATATAAACGTAACATGACATGCTTTCAGCAGTTTAGTGACTTGATTCACATTAGTTACGGTTTGATTAACAAAGTTTGTTTATTATAACGAGGGAAATTAAAAAAGAAAAAAGCCATTTCAGATGAATATATTATTTGTTGTGCGTCGGTGGCTCAGCGGTTAGGACGCTCGCCGACCATGCACATGGTCCAGGGTTCGATCCCCGGCCGCCGACGCACTCCTTTACCTCACTAAGCCAGAAATAATGATGGTAAAGAGGTAAAACGAACACTGCTACAGAAACTTCAAGCCTGTAGCTTGAAGCCCTATGTTCCACTGGGAACGTGAAGAGAAAAAAATTATTTGTTCTAAGTATTATCATGAATCCCAAACAAGAAAAGTGGTTCATTGTTCATTATATGAGTTGTTCAAATGCAGACGACCATATTCCTTCCCAATCAAATGTACCATCTAAATGTCTAGTATATAAATAAGACTGATTTAAGAAGATATTTTGTTGATCTATTAATCCTAGAGCTTATGAAATTGAGATATATCTCGGGTTCGGAGTTGATGGCAAACATGATATAACTTTCTTGTTTCTCCTATTGTCAAAAGTAATATGACGTGATGAACACGCTTCTGAATGTACTTTACTTGATAAGTATGTGAAAATGTTTCATTGTTTTTGTTCCCCAGCTGTTTTAATTATCTTTTCTTTATATTGTTATTGACTTGTTTCTTTTTTTGGCATGTTTCTTGATGTCCATATTCTAAGAAGTTTCACTTAAATACTAAATACAAGTATCTTATTTCTATAAATAATTTTTGAGCAATGAGCTCTTGTGTGTTTTAATTTACTCATGAATGGGTTTGCTACCGTAGCTGACAAACGTGAACCAGTGGCGAGCCTATTCTTCTTATGTCGATATCTTTTTTTTCTCTACAGGTATGAAATATTTGAATAAGGCATTTAGAAGACAACTTTCGCGAGATGATATCATTTCGTAGTTTCTTTACAACCGCTTTACAACTAACTAATATGATTAACAATAGTAAAATAAAGATCATGACAATTACTCAGTTATACAAAACAAAATTACATACTAGTGACCAAACATATTTAAATAGGTCAAGTAGTCATTTCATGGTAGGCGAAGATTGAAGTCAATTGATTTTTGTACACACATATGTATGTGTGTCTGTGATTAATCCAAAGTGCTTCCATCACCTTCAACAACCAACCTTGAATTAGAGTTATGTGAAATGATTGTGAAACAGTCATTAATATTGATTTTGTGACCTGACATTAATAAGTGTTTTGCGATGGATGATGCTGGATTTCTATTCAGATTAATCGCATTGGGATTTTCGATATACAGTTTTTGTTCAGCGAAGAAATTTCTTTTCAACGATGTTAATATATGTGTAAAACTTGGGCACTGTGGTATTAAGTAATTCCATCTCGAAGTCGTGTGACAAAAATTGATATGATTATGAACAATAAATTGTGTTCGAAACGTCATCCAGTATACAATACTGTTTCACTGTGTGATACATTTAATAATCAAACTAATATGGAATTCTTTTCAACGACTTCATTTTCAAGCTGTACAGTCGTATTTATATTACAGAAAAAGGTTATTAAGTGGCACTAAATAATTGCTCAGTCAATGTACGTATATGTGATAAAAGTTATATGGGGTAGAGTTGAAGTGGATAAATTACAAAAATATGAAAGCTTGAAAATGAAGTCGTTGAAAAGAAATTTCTTCGCTGAACAAAAACTGTGTTTTTACTTATGAATAAATGAGTATTTTTCGAGATTTTCGATATAATTTAGTAGCCATTCGAGAACAGGTTCATTTCGACGACATTGGAACATTCTGTTGGTTCTACCTATATAGGTGTCACTGCAGCTGCAGGTGAACTTGTAGATACAGTTTGAAGTAGAGTCTACAGAATTGTGTCCTTTAATCGTAGGTACAGGGATTGAATATGTTCGGCAAGTGAGAAAAAGAGATGTGGCGGCGTAGAATGTGTGTTTGATGGCTGACCGAAGTCTTTGAGCTGTCGACTGCATACTCTGGTCACCCTTGAATGGTAGGTTAATAAAGATAGCTTTCTTTGGTACAGAAGCTGTCTTTCCAAGATGTGATCTCTCTTTACTGTGACAAGTGATAAAGTTTTCCAAATAACCATTTATTTAACTGAGTAATTGTCATGATCTTTATTTTATTATTGTTAACCATGTTAGTTGTAAACGGTTGTAAAGAAACTACGAAATGACGATATCATCTCGCGAAATTTGTCTTCTAAGTGCCTTATTCGAACTTATCAAAGGGACTAATTATCTTAAATATGAAGTAATTAATTGACGAGTAAAATTTCTGCTCGGATATGGTAGACTAGTTCTGAGATCCATCTTATCCTCAATAGAAATGCTAGTATACATTGAGTAAATGTGCTATCTCATCGAGAATTATATTCTTTCAAAGTTTTAATGTTGATATTTTAGATGTGGAGTCAAATGAACCTCTACTTTTTTTGGTGGCCTGCTTAAATTTGGGCTAACGAAAAAAGCCCATCGATATTTCACAGATATTTTCTCCCATTCAGTTTGTTTAAATCTGATAAAATATTGTGGTGGTGTGATACAGACAGTGGGTTCCAGCGGAATGTTATTCTCACAATAAGAAATAATCATTGTATTTGTTGCTGTTATCGTCTGAATACTATTTCCACACTTGAATGCTGCATTAGCAACATGATACTATATATGTATTTGAACATTATATTTCATGCCGTTTAGTTTAAACTAAAATCACACGGTTAGTAGTTGGTTAACGAATATAAACTGTATAGATATAAGTAGCTGTTTAATCACTTGAATAAATACCTTGGCTTCCGTGTCTTGCCTTCTGCTGTTACTATATTACCTTCAATTACGTTGTATTCTCTGGCATGTATTTAATGTGCTTACAACTTGATGATTCGCAAGATTCTAGTTATCGTGAGAAAAAACAATCTTGGGTTGGGGCTTATGCAATGCAAGAGGTGGATCTTCTTGGATTGTGACCTTGGTTCACAGAATGGATTCCTGAAACTTTTGCCATTCAACTAAATTACATGTATTGATCGAAGTTGACTAAAGAGAGACATAATAATTTAGTGGTATGCGCTTCATTTCAAGCAGAAGTGTTTCACATAGTTTACCGTCACGTGATATTTTATTTGAAGATCCTGGGTGAAGAGAAAATACTATGCAATTAACCGTGCTGAAATTTTGTACAACACATAAACGCTGTACAAAATAAAGCCATTTTTATTATTATTATTAAAAAGTTAAGACACCCGGGTATAACTCAATCCCTCCTCTTACAGTTCATAAACTCTTGCATCCTACCTATTCTTCTTTATTTTTCACCCTTATTCTTTCCTGGTTTGCTTAAAAAGGACTATGTCACAATTCGTAGAATACTGAAGACTGTCAGTAGGGTGAGTGGTGTCCCAGTGGACCACATAGTTAACGTCGTTGTCGATAGGCACACGACTTCGTGCAATAAATTTGCTAAAGGGATTTTGTCTGACCTGGAGCATCCGCTTTACCCTCAGCTTTCACCTTGCATCTCCTCAGGTAGAACAAGAAGTAACTTCAGAAAACTGTTTGCTCGCACGTCTAAGTATAAGAATTATATGATACCATACTTGACACGTATTTTATGTGATGAAAATAGTGTCAGGCAAGAATTAACTAACCTTTTTTCATCTAGTAAATAAGCAATTTCCTCCATCCGTCCATCCTTATATACCTTCAAGTTTTATTATTTATATTATTTCTATTATATTTATGGTCCTGCTACTTCTCGGTTTTACTCTCATAATTGCAAACACCAACTTATCTCCATGACGGCTGTAATCTTTGTTTTTCCCCTCACCATATCATGTAAAGAGAACGTTATATTCAATATTTTTAAACATGCTAGGATTTCTATACCACATTGCCAATACTGTGTGACACAAGCCAACGGCAATTTTCACTTGTATTCTTATTATTATTACCCTAGCTGTTATCATTATTATTGTTATTTCCATTTTATATGCTGCATGTTTTTGACACTACCTCTATTGTAAATGTGGAAAATTTTCTGTGTGATTAATTTTATTTATAATTTGAGAAAATTAGATGCAATATTGTGATTAGTGCTGAAAACTCCATTCTGTATTACAAGTACTGTTTTGGAATAAAGTAAATCATGATTATTATTATTATTAGACGTTACTAGTGCTAGTGGAGGCGTTGGTGGCATAGCGGTTAGGACGCTCGCCGACAATGCACACGGTCCAGGGTTCGATCCACGGCCGCCGACGCACTCCTCTACCCCGCTAAGCCAGAAATAATGATGGTAAAGAGGTAAGGTTGGGCATGAGGTTAGCAACCCCATCCTGTAAAATGAACACTGCTACAGAAACTTCAGGTCACTAGCTTGAAGCCCTATGTTCCACTGGGAACGTGAAGGAAAAATTATTATTATTTATTAATTAGTGCTAATGTAAGAGTTACGACACTAAATTATATGTAGTTGCGTTAGTGGCGATCATTATTAGTCTTAAAAGAAATGAGAGCTTTTTGGTCATAGGTGTTCCACTGAACCCTTTTGGGTTTATAAGTCTTTATTCTGAAGGTGAACCTAATTTTTAGACCTAAGTTCTTGGAAAAGCTTATTCATATTGGTTTGTATCTTGTTAACTTTGGTAAATGTTTTCTTTCTCATTAATAAGATTGTATGGTCATCTAGTAGTATGGTACTTATCTTATTTTCATGGTCATATTGTTAATAACTGCTGTAATAGGGCTATTATATGTTTTATTATCATGACTTTCCCTTCAAGTTCGGTAATATTAGACAGCATGTTAAACACTCATCCACATTATTTATGCGCGTTTAGTAACAATAACAATAAAGACGTATAACTTCATTGTAACTTCTTCCAGGAAAAACTTTTCATGGGGTGTGATGATATTTAGGTTATATGTATGGTTTTATACAGTAATCAGAGTTTTCTTTGATAGTAACTTAAAGGATTGAGAAGAATCCTCAAATTCAATAACAATCCGGTGAAATTCTTTTCTAAAACAGAGGATGGGATTAAAATTACCCGAGAAAATGTTTCATAATTATGAATTATCGCATTTGTCATTCTGTAACGGCAGAAGACAAGAAACTGGGTAACGGAATGTTGATTTGGAATTTGGAATCATCATTTGCACAGATATTCCGTGTTGTGCTACTTCTGCCCTTGGTATTGTATTTCTTCTTCTTCTTTTCACGTCTATATTTTGCCACAACACTGGTTCATTTGCTGTCTTCGACGTCAAGTCTGTCACTCCGTTGTTTGATGTTTTTACGCTGACGAACGTCTCTTTACATATTACTGATAAACCTCTTCAGTAGCACACGCCACAATCCTGAAAAGGGCAAACATTTCAGATGAGACTAGAAGGATTCTTAACAAATAAATATTGGAGTTCCATATTAATTTATTCATCGGAAATATCACACAGGGATCAAGTAAATAATACTGTTTCACTGTATGATAATAATACGAAATTACATACTACTGCAGTACACACGTTTTACGCATACAGCAATACTGGATTCTTTTTTATAATATAATGAGATGAAATGCTCAGATTGCGAAACCTTGTGTGAAACCAAGAATAAACTCAATGAATATTTTAAAGCGACAATACGATCTATGCAGACCCCCCCCCTCCCAATTAAAATCCTAAGGACTAGAAACAAATTCACGCTGTATGCCGTATACTCTAATGAGAAAGTCATTTTTGATAACATTGAAATTCCACCACATTCAGTCATCAAAATTACCTGAATAGAAATGAGTAAATTAAACACAATAGAACTAGTTTTCATCTACACCCAAAAATTTGTCTTATCAACGCAGACGGGACAAGATTCACGCTAAATAGAACACAATTAGGTTTACAGTTCATATATTTATCACACCAAACATAAGCATTTCTGTATATTCTTTATCTTTTCAATTATTCTGCAACAAAGAAATAGCCATTTAAGTGAACCTTGATTGAGTTACCGATATATCAACATCTATCAGAGGCCTTCCTAAAACTTGGTCTACCGATACACCTCTTTGAATATATTTCATATATTTTCTCTTATTCAGTTTGTTTAAATATAGTAACGTATGACTTCTAATACTATTTTTACTCTGGTGAGTATTTAAAATGTTCCCAACCCGCTGATTCGCAAGTTTTTATAAAACATGAAATAAAGCATTATCCTAGATGACAGTTTATCCGAAAACATGAGATGACCGTTCCTCAATGGTGTCCTTGGTTCACAAAATGCGCTCCTGAAATTTTCATAATTAGCGTTCAACAAAATGCCGTGTATTAGATGGTTGGAGGCAATCGGCCACAGGAAGCCTTGCTTGACCTAGGTTTCATGCTAGTTGGCACTCATCAGCAAGGCGTATCTACAACCTTGAAGGAATTCATGTCCCTTCTGAGGAGGTCAGTCGCGAGCCTGAATAGCTCAGTGGTAACATCTCTGACTGCAATATTCACTGGGTGACGCGGGTTCGAATCCAACCATCTAATACCAATAATTCACAGTGCACCATGATGGCGAGCCACCTAGCATGGTAGCCACATTGCAAGCTTGACTGATAGAATTCAGTCTGCAGCGAAGATAGGACTAGACACATTACACTATTTACTGACTAGTGTGCAATCAAAAAATGCCGTGTATTCCACAAAGTAGAAAAAGAAGGGACATCATAACGGAGTGATTTGCGCTTTAGGTCAAATAGGACTGTCCCACGATCTACTGTCATTTAATCTTTTATTTGGAGATCCTAGACCGAAAGAAAGTATCATGCAATAAACTCCGCTCAAAATCCTGTACATTAAGTAAACGTCCAAAATAAAGCTATTACTATTATTATTACTATATTGTAAATTTTCATCTTGTTTTTACTTTTAATTTACTGGGAAATGCTGATGCGGAATTAAAAAACCAGATTTGTGATTAGGAATAACAACTGTTTGCCTTCTTAATACAATTGCAGTGTACAACTTTATCATGTGACTTAAAAAGTACTGGGTGTTCGACTACACACAACACGCTAAATCGTTCACAAAAATTGGATTCAATGAGAAGGCTATCTATCATATTGTACTTATTTCGTTATTAAAGGATACAGATTGATGGTGATATCAAGGTTTCTCATGTTGTTAACAATTGCACTCACTTGTACAGAATATCATTGTTTTTTAAAGTTTGTAAATACACATGGCTGATTACAGTCAACAAATGCGAAACCGTAATCAAGCGGCGCCTTCTACTGACTCGATACAACTTATTATGAAATCGAAAGTTAACTAGATTATATAAGTTTAGTTGACATAACAATCGAAACCCTGACCTTTGTACAATTATGTTCAGTTTTATAAACTTGAATAGGTTAAGGGTAGGCGAAAATCTATATCCTACTTCTTGTCAAAACATGAATCTAGATCATGTGACTCAAATACAAATCAACTTATATTGAAACAGGCATTCTAAATATTATAAAATGAACTCTTGAAGTTTATTTGGTCACAATTCACGATACAACTTGTTTGTCCTTAAAGAGGTACTAAACAACTATTTAAAAACCACGTAGTCATTATATTTATTAGAATGGTAGTATACTACTTATAGTCAGGGAGGGGGAGGCTAAGCCATTTTTAATGTCAGTAGTGTCTTCTGGATTAGTTTATCATCTTCGAAAGATATGCAGTGTGGAAGTCTGATTAATTAATACACAAAAAGAGACCTTTTCGTTGCATACATCTTTGATTCCCTGGACTACCTATTAAACTGCTAAGCTACAGCTAAAACAAATATACATTCGACGTTACATATTTTAAGCAACAGTGGTCAAAACATTCTATTATTTCAAGACAGATTCTATCGTAAACCAATATCAATCAAAGGGCTATTGAAAACTCGAGAGTAATGGATAGCTGTTTTAGCCTAATCTTCGGTATTATGCACTAACGACTCCATTAGGGATCGACCTTACAATCTTCAGGTTACAAGCCAAATAATTTTCCATTCAACGTCTGAAATGGAATTTAATGCTTCCTGACTTTTGACTTCTACCAATTCATAATTCAATTTCTTGAAAATACACGAATCATCTGTATAGTCAGAGTTCATTGACTGAAATGCAGTCACCATTATTACTGATACAGAAATACACTTTGAACATTTTTTCCCTCACGTTCCCAGTGGAACATAGGGCTTCAAGCTACAGGCTTGAAGTGCCTGTAGTGGTGTTTATTTTTACAGGATGGGGTCGCTAACCTCATGCCCAACCTTTACTCTCTACCAGAATTATTTCTGGCTTAGTGAGGTAAAGGAGTGCGTCGGTGGCCGTGGATCGAACCCTGGACCATGTGCATTGTCGGCGAGCGTCCTAACCTCTGTGCCACCAACGCACCTGGGTTCTCCTGGGTTCCTAGTTAAAAGCAGATCTTCAGCACCACATCCCCATCTCACTCTGTTGTCTGCAGTCTGTTTTATCTGTCTTCCAAATTAACCTAAAGACTTCATTTTCTCTCCACATGATCTCTTCCATGTTAACTTTGGGACCACACTGGTCGTTTCGCATTCAGATGCCACTCGATGGCCTGGGGTATGGTGTCACTCAATCGACCTCTCAGCGTGCATCCAATCCTTCTTCATTTCCTTCGTATATTTTTTGGGCAATGAGTTCTTGATTCCTTCGTTGCCTGAGTTCCTTGTTGTTAGTGATTCATGAACAAGTGATCTTTAGCATGGAGAGAAGGCAGTTTTCTGTGTGAATATACAGCGTGTTAGAAATGCAATAACAGTATAAATTTGGCAGTTAAAAAACATTATTTCATGTTAAATCGTCTGTAGGTGTATTACATTGAGAAAAAAAGTGTTGAATAATGCTTAAAAAAATGAAGGTCAACAAGCAATCATGATAGAGAAGGAATTGTGGTTGTGGAGTCGTACAGTAAATACAAGCATTTCTGGAATTTCGGATGGGTGATTTAATTGTGTGATTTCTTATTTTTATTCAAGACAACGTTTTCAGTTCTAAATTCACAGTAGGGTGAACTTTTTCAATTCCCCTCCAATAAAATAACTATCTTTCCTGATAACCTTGGCTGCAAAGGTGTTTACATGCACTGTAAGATCATGTGCTGTAATTTTGCTGGATGACATATAATTATAATTACTTGTAATATTATTGTTTATCCCACTGATTCAATATTTGGACTTTTGATTGAAGTACCTTTTCTGTATTGCTTAACAAATTTTATCGATATGAACATGTCTGTAATTTACAAACTCATCTGAATATCCAGCTTCTTGGAGTTCTCTGGCATTCTTCGTGTTTGCTGCATTTAAGACTTTTAAAAATTCCTAGTTTGATGGGTGCTTGTAGTTTTGCAAGTGTATCGATATGGAGGAATGAGTGTCATGTCTTCTGATTGCTAACTTGTGTCAATGAATGTGAAGATGACAGGGATGTCTGCTGTGGCCATTATAGTGTTTTTTGCTACTTATGTAGTTCACATTACACATGATCTTGGTTATATTTTCTTATGCTCTTCACTCTTTTGGTCTACACAGCATTTAATGGAATTATTGTGTTGGTAGGCAGGTATTCCGAAGTAATTTCGGTGTTTAGAAATGTTCTTCATACAGGATAAAGCTATTTCCCCTGTAATTTCATAAGGTGATTTGACTTCCGTTTGTTAATTTGATCTCAGACTGCTTATGAGTTCCATGGGTACCCAATTTTAGGGAAGATAGTCATGAGATGCTTGTCTTTTGTCTTTTTCAGGACAGAGGAAACTCAGTATGCCTAAGGTCTTATGAGTATCTTTTTACACAGCTTCTTTTATTTGATTTTCGGCTGTTGCTGTTGTAAATGAGTAATTGATTTGGGCGAGATGAAGTGCGCTTGTTCCGCTGATCTTGAAATTTAGAAATGGAATTTTTCTCTGATTCTTCTTGTCTTGTAGGTTTTATATTGTCATATGCGCTGTTAACTAGGTTGTGATCTCTTTCAATATCATTATCGTCCACTTACCACATTTAGATTCTGGTTCTGATTATTAGTAAAACTATGGATTCTAGTCTTCACAAAACGACCGTAACAACTAGTCTCTGAAATGTGATGCCAGCGGTATCCGTTTTGCGTTTATGTATTTGAATAAGGGATCTAAAGTATATCTTACGAGACATAGATCTATGAGATCCGTTAACTTGGACATCATAATGGTGTTTCATTGAGCAATACATTCAAACGAAAACACTGAATTGGGACTGCAGCTTAAGTGCTTATAATATCACCAGTTTTCTTATTCAAGGCCTACTGAAGAGTGATATAAGGGGTTGGTTTAAGTTCAAGATAGTCAATAACCTAAAACATTACTTTACATCCGGAGCTTTCTACAACAAGGTTAGCGTTATAAAATGTCTTGTTTTGTCTTCTGCCAAAATTGTAAGAAACCCTCACCAACTATTGGACGATTGTTTCATCCTAATTCCAGGCTTCACCACGAACTGATAGCAGTTAGAGAACCATTGAAAACCAATGAGTAATTGACAGCTGTTTCGCCCTAGTTCAGGACTCATCAGCAGTAAACAGTAGAGTCAGTAGAGTTAGAACCATTCATTCTTTGCAAATACTCATCTCAAGAAGACCAAAACGGTTAGGAATTCGTCAACTGTCCATTGGACAGTTTTACATATTGGAATGCGAATCATTCTCTGATACACCCAACTTTAACCAATTTGTGATGTAATCGCTATGAATTATCTCAAGTATAATGGTTATCATAACTTTACTAAAAAACAGCCTTATTGCACTGCTTAACTTGGCTCCAGAAATATGTAAACAAAATTGTAGCAATGCCGAAATATCATGAACATTCTACTAAAGAAACGAATAGCTGCCTGTCAGAATTCACCAATAAGCTTATGAAATATAATTTGCGAAAGAAAAAAGTAGCAAAAGAGTAGTTGTAAATGTGAAATATGAAGCCCAAAAAATAGCAAATTTTATCTGAAGTAAGTTCGGAAACCATGTTCGTCGCCTCATTTTTACGCTTCACCTTCTCCACCCAGCCTCTTATTCATCAAAAAGTATGAGACAATGTTTCATTGCTGGCAACTTCAATTTGTGAACATCAATTCATCTACCCGATGGAGCTATGCCGGTGGGATATTGTCCAGGCATGCACAAGAACATCTTCCAATATAGTTACTGAACCAATAGTTCAATTCTTGAGCACCTTGTTCTTACGCACCATTCTTCAACAACAGAGAAATCCTTCATATTACATATAAGGCGACGACAAGTCGTTTGGGGGGTTCCTGTCTACACCTTCTGTCCACGGAGGAAGTTCTTTCTAAATCTTGAATTGTGTATACACAGGCAATTTATTCAATCTCTTTTATTACCGTAGCCTTAAACCTATTTTGATTGATGCAACAATGTGGTAAATAGTACACATTCGTTCTTTTTTCTTTTCTTCTTTCTTATTATACTCCTAATCTCAATATATACTTTATATACATATTCAAAATCTCTTACTTCTGTGAATAGTATTCAGGTTTCCAAGCGTTTACACTTCTAGTAATAACCATTTTTGAGCGCTACTCGTTAGTTAATGCCTTTAAACTACGTTAGGCTAACTGATATTAATAAACAACTTTCATAGGCATTTTCATGATTTTTGAGAACACTTTACAACTGTACAGCTTCTAAATGAATTTATGAGAAACATGTTCTTTGCTGACCTGTCTTTTTAATTTATACACTGGTTTGAAAACAAAAATTCGAAATCTGTTTTCTGTCTTATCGATAATAATTTCCAGGATAATGTTTTCTTTCTTCAGTAGCTAACACTTCAGAATAAAAAACAATCAAACGAAATTTTAGACTTTCAACTATCTACTTATTATTGTCATTATCAACAGATTTATCAAATTTCATATTACAAAAGAAATTTGAAATAATAATGAAGGTGTAGAAATTATGCATTAAATTCCAGGAATAGAAATCACGCTTTTCCGCCATTTTAACGGACTTTTTAAAATATTAAAAATACCAAGTCAATAAATTATATTACTTAAAGAAGTGAGATAATTCATTTACAAAATATTTCATTTTATAATTAACACAGACCTTTATAAAATTTGTTTTTTGATATGTGGGTTAATTTACATTTGTTATTTGTTCAATGTTCAATATTATTTTGGATAAATATTATATCTTGATGAAAGATATGAAAATCAGTTTCACTTGATTGTTCACCCTATCAACTTTCAAACAGATTAGCATAGAACTATAGGCTTTTTGAAATTTCAGTAGCAGTAGTATAGTCTGTCACTTGAATAGCGGGTGATGCAAGTTCAAATTCCAGAGGAAATATGGGTTCCTTCAAGGTTTCAGATAGGCCTCAGTGACGAGTACGGACAAGCGCGAAACCTAGGTTGGGTTCCTGTTGACTGCCTGCAACCATCTAACATTGAACTTTACAACTAAAAATTTCCATCACTAGGTGAGGTTGTTCGCCTTATATTCAATCTCACCTCTTTCTGATGAACATTATTTTACCTTGGTAAACTAGGTAGAGTTTTGGAGTGTTTCCGCTGGAAATCAGGTCCTTATCTACTGAGGGAGTGGCGAGGACTCTAGTGCTGAACCACCAGTGCACACAGATTCGAACCTGGTAATCCAATGCTGTAGTCGGAGGCGTTATCACTGAGTCCTTCAAGTCCCGAGTTGAGAAAAAGCCAGTTAAAGTTCAACAACACGCTCTATAGACAAAGAGATGGAGTGGCAATGGGATCGCCACTAGGTCTTTTACTTACCGACTGCTTCTGGGCAAGTCTCACTATCGATAGTTTTTATATGTACCAAAGATACATGGATAATGATTTTATCATATATGAAGAGAATGCCAACATCGACATAATAACTAGGGAGTTCAACAACTGCTATCATGCTATCCAGTTTACTTCGGAATCAGAGATGGACTCAGAATTTCATTTTTTGGATGTCTTGCTAAAAATGAGATCGGGTGGTTTTCTTCAAAGATCGCTCTACAAAAGAAACCAACATGGAATGGTCAGTACATGAATTTTCATAGTTGAGTCACTTTGAGAAGAAAGAGAAATCTGATCCACTCCTAATGCTAAACAATAAGAAGGATACGTTCCAGTGACACAGTCGACGGTGAACTGGAGATACTATGACGAGTCATCATGGAAAATGAATATCCTTCAAGATTCATTGAGAAAAACATGAAATTAGAGCAAAAGCCTGAAAGAACGCAGACAGTGCCAAAGAAACTTCTATTCATGAACGTTGAATTTAAAGGTGATACCACAGCTGAGATCCTGAAGAAACGCTTATGCGGATCACTGAGGTAAGCCTTTTTTGCGGCTAAGCTACGAATCAATTTCTACAGCCAACAAATAATCAGTGGATGTGTGAAAGATAAACTACTGCTTTGGGCCACTTCACTATGTGTTTATAAATTCACCTGCTTGTGTGGAGCTAGTTATATTGGCCGTACAAAGCGCACACTTTCCAAACGCATCTCTGAACATTATCCGGCATGGTTAGCAAAAGGAAAGTGCAAGACAATTACTAGCTCGCTTCTCGAGCACTTGGTAAACTCAAGCCACGTAGCTCCACCAGAGTCCTGAATTGTCTTTTATTTTCTACATGATTTAATGGGTATTTCCCAGTGATTTAAAAAGCTAGAAAAATGCACGAAAGGGACACGGGGAAGTGGTAATGATGAATTACTTACTAAAAATAGAAGCAGACAATTAGAACAGAGTAAATGAACATGGCAGAATAGGAGGCTTGATAAAGTAGAGGACCCAATGGTGGCCACATTGGCAATCTGTCATTCTGTTTATACAGTATGTCACTGAACTTAAACTGTACACCAAACTGAGCTTCAGTAGTAGTTTTTTTAAGTATTAGATCAGAACATCAACGTTCAAATTATTATCATTGATGAGGTGCAGAAGAAAATAAGTAGTTTTGGAGACGAAGACGTTAGTGAAGAGAGAAGTAACATCTGAAGGTATCCTTCTCTTCCCAGACACGTTGACACTGCTTATTAAATTAATGAATTTAAATGAACCTGACCCACTGTTGTCTGGTCGAAGGAAGTATGTGAACCATTTAGTAATAGCACTATTTAGTGAATTGTTCCTGTCTAAGATTGTTTACATCCAGACGATATATACTTCAATCATGTAAATAATTAAATTGCCTGAATAATTTTAAGTCTTCTAATTAACATTTACTGACTTATTATTATTATAATGATTTTAATGGATATTTTTCTGAAATGTCTTGTTGATTACTAATTTCCTCTTATTCTCCATGATAGCTGACTTAGTCAGAGATCATGTTGATGTTATCATTGAGCATTACAGATGTGTAACATTTTGTATACTTCATCTTTAACTTCCTCCTTCATGCAATAAAATATGCTCAGTAACAACATTTAGCAGGAGTAATATATTCCAAGTTAGCTGGTGCGTCGGTGGTCTAGTGGTAGAACAGTCACCAAACATACATGGGTCTTAAGTTTAACTCCCAGCTGACGCGCTTCTAAGACTCATCCACTTTACTAGGCGATATTAAACCCAAAAAAAGAGGGAAGATTGAATGTTTGGCTAACAGCCCCACCCTGGAGAAAAAAGAACACAACCACTGCCGAAGCTTCCAGGCTGCAGACTCTATATTCTACTCGGAATGTAAGGGAATGAAAAAGGCGTTAGCCGTAGTGATATGTACTGCATATAAAACTATGTGAATAAGTCGGCATTTTAAAGATGATTTCAAACAAAACTTGCAGTACATGCATCTCAAATATCACTGAACGAATTGAGTGTGGGCTTCTTAAAGATGACTTTTCCCCTTCTCAAAGTTCTACAATTTCTAGTTTTTTCTACTACATAAAGTGGCATAATTAAGTAAGCCATTGTTAAAGCTTTTGATTTAAAAATGATTATGAGGTAGGTAAACAATTGAATTTATGCTCATATGGTACTATTTATTTATTGCACAAAAACTGGCTTTGTCTACCTTCTGTCTTATTATTTCCAAATGTTTAGTTATCCTTTTTTTCCAGGGTCTGCTTATTGTCTAAATTTACCCTACTGTAGAACCTAAAAGTTACCGTTTTTTTTGTATTCCCCACTACATAGAAACAATGACAGACTCTTTTTCTATGCACGAATATTTCCGTCTGACGCAAAACTGTGTATCACATTGTTTTGACGTTAAACATCATATACTCAGTCTTTCACCTTTTAAACAAAGAGTAAATGTATTTTACATGTGACTGTAAGTTCCCTGGAAGGGCGGTCAGTTAATGTTCATTTTTTACTGTATGTACAACACAAAAATAACAACCTCTTTCTTTATATAATTCTGTTTCTAAAGAACAAAGTTATTCTAAACAACCACTAATTCGGCGTGCGCTACTAACAATATTTATCAGTAGTATGTAAAGGGACGTTCACTGGCATAAAAATATCAGATAACAGAGAGATAGATTTGATGTCAGAGGAAGCAAATGATTCATTGTTGCAGAGGAACATAAGAGACACGAAAAGAAGACAGAGAAACACAATACGAAGGACGGAATTAACACAACACAGAAGATCTGTGCAAATGGTGATTTGAAGATAAGGTGTACAATAATTTTGTTATATCGCGATACCACTATATGGTTACATTAAGATAGTAATATCTTCATTAAAAAATCCCTGTGTGATGTAATGCAATGATCCGTTTAAATACCCTCGTTACTCATCTATACTTTCATTATTTATTAAATTACTGCAAGCACCTGAATTCTTGAAAGGAATGCTATTGATTCAATTTAATTTGCTTTCCACTTTGGAAACTTCAGTTTAAGTTTTCACGTGGACAAGTATATTTTAATCTCTTTGTATCAGTTAAAAATAGAATTCTCTTGAAAATAAAGAAGGATCATTCAAACCAAATGAATTTTACTTTTTCTAAAAATAGCACCTGAAAGTTGTCAATATTATGTTCTTACCTGATTGACCAAGGCTAAAAGTGGAATTCGAAATGCTCAGTGAAAATGCTGGTGAAAACATTTAAAACAATCAGTGCCCGCCTTTAATACCAGTGTGAACACTAGCAATCATTAGAAACCAATATGTCCAGCTGGTAAATCTCAAATAGGAAGAGATAAACATTCTGGATTACATCACCATCAAAAAAATAACACCATTTTAATCTTCAGGCCTGGTCAAACAGTGAGTGCTAGGGGGCTGCATGTCACCAAAGACCAAGTATTCTTGTTCAATGTAATCAATTAATGGGAAATTAAATCCAGTGTTGGATACTTCCTAAGTAATACAATAATTGTCTCATATTTATTTAAATTTAGTTAGGGGGTAATGAAAAGAAGATTCTGAAATCAAGTTTAGAGCTAATCAGAACTCTTCAGGAAGACCCATCTACAATCCCAATGGTACATAAATTTCTCAGTGTCTAATGGAATATTGCAATTTATCGCAGCGTGTTAACTTTCATTTTGGTGGTCATGTTATTAAGTATGTCCGACCAAATATCAACATTGTTCAGGTCTTAACAGCTGTAGAGATTACTATCGGGTTACCGTTTCTTATACGCATTCAGTATTAATCCTTTTATCTATCTTTGAGTTCGAAATATGCTGAATTGAGTCGGTAAAAGTTTCTCCTAATTATTACCATTCACTGACTTGCTTCATGAAGAAATCAATCACAATGAAGCAGGCTTTATTTCGAAAAGGCCAATAATGATTAGTGGTTTGCTTGAAAATGAATTTTTAGGAATTCTAGAAGGGCATGCATCTTTACTGATCTCAGCGGATAACGTTTATACCATACAACCAAGTGACAGAAACTAAAAAGTGTTTATTACTGAGCAGCTTGTATTCGGAGAGGAACATAAGACTTCAAGATTATGAAAGTTTCATTGGCGTTGGTGTTATTTTTTACAGGGTGGGGTTGGCAGCCTCACACCCAACCTCTTATCTCCTAGTTTACTGGTAAACCAGGTCAGGTATACGAATAAGTTGGCTGGGAATCTAACGCAAACCTTCCGCGAGGCTGGTGGACATTTTACCACTGAATCACTTACGCACTCCATTTAAGCAGCGTAAAGAAAATATTCTGGTCTTTAGACTTGACAATTATAGACTAGTGAGAAAGCGGGTATGTTTCAATAGGATGTCTCCAAACCAGGATGAAGTGTCTGTGAAGGGATTTATAACTCTCAAGAGATCTTCAACTAGTATCGACCCACAATCCTATTTATATATCCTGGAATTTCATATAGGTAGGTTCCTAATATATCTGTCTGCTCCTTTTAAACTGACAGATCACTAGGAAATTCCAAGAAGTTCGGAGGATTCTAAGCTCGTTCACTTTTTGTTGTGAACCGGAAATAAAGTCACTGTTTATTGTAAAACTTGAAGGAATTGCTTTTTAGCCACACAGTCTACTAACTCCTTAGCCTGACCCACCTTATCTTGGTCACCAGAGTGTCTTTATTATGGCGCAAATAACGAAGGAGAAACAAGAAGCCCATGTTCGTTCAAAGCTGCATTTATGTGCCTATGAAAGAATTATATAAATACAAAACAATGAAACCACCAGTATATCCAATTTTTTCTTTGCAATCCAGAGGTGGAGACAAATAAGTTGAGAAAGGATCATAAGTTGTCGAAAGCCTCATTGGTTCATGTATTTCATTCATCCTCTTCAAATTAACTAGCTCAAAGTGATGACTGAGTTTTATCAGCCACTAAGAGGGCTTTTTTGCAGATTGCCAACAGCGATCTTGGGTAAGATCTTCCTTTTTAATTTACCCATATTTAATTGCAGAAGGGAGTAATTTACAAGTACCGAGAAGTAGATGCCGAATCCCGGTGGGTGCTTACTGATGAAGAGTTCCAAACTAGAACGAAACAACTGTCCAGTACTCCCAGGTTTTCCAATGGTTCTCTAACTGATGTCAGCTCACGATGAAATCCCGTAACCAATCAAATCCCTACAAACCAACACTTGAATAGCAATGAGATGGAAGTCTAGTTAGCAGTTAAGTTTCACAGCCTAAACAACAAAGACCTTCTAGTTTTTATTTTACGCCACCCGAAATGTTATCTATAATAACAGTAATAATAGTAGCTTTATTCTGAGCATATTTACATACAGTACAAAATTTTCACTATCTTTTTGCCTACTCCCAATACGAAATCTTCAAATTAAACAGTAATCTACAGTATGTTTTGATGTGAAGCATGTTCCAAACGCCAAACATACTAGTCCCTTCAAAACAGACTAGGAGGTTACTGAAAGCCATTCAAAAATGCACATAAGTACAGACTGTTCTCCATGGACGTAAACAGATGGTTAAATCAAAGTATAATGAACTGACTCACTGTGGTCTGTGGAAAATTAGGTAGCCCAATGATTAAGCTGATCAGCACACTGTCATTCGTGCCCTATCTTCAGCAATAATGCAAGATATTTGTGCTACGGTTGTCTAAATTCATTTCATTGCCATATCGTCTAATAACGCCTAGTTATGGGTTAACAGTTTGAAGTAAATGATAACGAAATTATCTGTATCTCTTGCACTTAGTGGAAATTACGGAAAGCTTAAAAGTCTGGTCCAATCAGCAGTCCATTACTGTAAATACTATTGTTTCACTGGGTGCTTTTCTCAGTTAGCTATCTATCAATTTTGACTCTAGCATAATTACTTTTATTAGTATTTCTTAAACGAATATTACTGTGATAATCATTTTCCCTCACCCACAGGAGATTAAAACACCTACACTAATTTTCACAATGTAACAATTACACTCAGTGAATTTCATATGCTTAAAGTTATTCTAAGCTAATTGTTATATAATATCCACCATCACGGATAAACTGAATATAATGAAAATTTACTGTTGAATTCTAGGTACTAGAAAGTTTGAAGCAGATTTTGACAGACACCTGACCGACGAGGGTCTCTAACTTGTTCACATTCATCACCATGGCATACTATTTTTATTACTCTCTTGAGTTCCGAGTGGAACATGTGGCTTCAATAACACATCTCCGCTTTGTTCTATTTTCTGCTGTCCTCTTCAACTGCGTCCACGATTGCCAATGGCATATGTGAAAACCCAATTTATTTTCCCTGTAAGATTGGCTAATTCTTCCTAGGGCACTGCAGTCAAAAAACTCGCCTCTACACTCAAATATTCATTCAGTAAAACCCACTTAAGTGGACTGCACACATTTGACAGATACTATTAAACAAAGTACGCTTGTTCTACAAGTGGAGTTTTGCTTGTATCCGTCGAATTTGTTAACGGGACAAATCTTATTTAATAGGTCAAATATTGTTTGATCAAATGACGGTGGTTATAGTAACGTTATTACCAGTAATTGACGTCTACTCGGCAAAATACAGGTATATTGACATAACAACCGATTAGACAATACACATTCATTGGATTGCATTTCTTCGCTATTCGAATGTACTGTCAACACTATGAATTAGTTTTACTCAGTTATTTCTTCCGAATAGAAACGTCTACTTCACAATACTCAGTTAGTCAGTATTATAAGTTTGATTTGCCGCCACAGTGTGATAAAGAAAATGACAAGATCTTATCTGATAGCTTAGAAAATTAACTAACTAGCCATTTACGTATCCATTATAGAATTTAAGCTTGAATTAATAATTTCATAGAAATTTAAAGCACGGCTTGATTCTAGTTCGTGAATCAATGAGATATAAGTAGAAGAAGAGAACAGTTTCATCATAATTTACCAACCCACAGGGGTTTTCATTCACAATCCTGCGATAAATTTTGACTACGATTGTCCCATTAGGAACCAAGGACTTTAATAGTACTGTACCAAAAGACATTATTTCAATACATTATACTGAATAGTTCCAGATTAGAATGAAGTGGTTGTTCTACATTGCAGGATATTCAGGGCTTATTTAGACAAGATTAGTTAATGATAAGAGATACAAAACTTTTTCTGTCAGTCAAACGTATGCGAAATAGTCTCTGTTTGCTAGATTTATTTAAGTGTAGAGAATTAAAGACTTAAAGGTGAAACATGGACTTCACTCACTTTACTGACTCCTGAAAGTACACAAAAAGGGTACCCCTCTTCGACCTAATCTCGATATGACCAATTAGGCTTATCACTGTACAGCCCACTGGTTAACAGACCTACTCGAACCAATCAGAAGACATTTTCTGCCACACAGTTCGAGATTCATTCGACTTTATCGACTCAGTCGAAAACGCCAACATATCCAACAAGACCGTGATTTCATTAGATGTCACGTCGCTGTTCCCAAACGTCCCACTGACTGAAACAATATGTTACATATGCGAACTTATTCACTCATAGGGAATAAACATCGGTATAACCAGGAGCGTCTTAAAGAACTCCTACTGAGATGTACCCTGAATGTTTAATTCTCTTTCAACAACGAAATATATCGCCAAAAAGGATGCTATAGCTATGGGCTCACCACTAGCGCCACCGCTTACAGATTTCTTAATGGCAAAACTCGAAAACACATGCCTACAGAAAATGATAGACATCTTCGAATTCTACAAGAATACGTCGACGACACTTTCATTGTCGTCAACATTGAAGAAAATCTAGACGGTATCTTAAACTTCTTTAACAGCTGCCACCCAGCGATTCAGTTCACGTTAGAGAAAGAGTCTAAATCTAAAATACCGTTTCTTTAAGTTCAACTAACAAGACGGAAACAAGATGGAACACTGAAAAGACCTATATACAGAAAGTCGACGTGGAACGGACAGCTTACTAACTTTCACAGTTGGCTACCTCTATACACTAAACGAAACCTGATCCATTCACTGAGCTACAGAGTTCGCAAAATCTGCACCCCGAATACCATAGAAGACCAACTGGACAATCTCAAGAGAATCCTTGTGGAGAATTGTTACCCAGAACCATTTATTGCGAAATCCGTGAATCCTAGACGCCCACGCTTAGCATCCCGAAAAAACTACTTTACGTGAACCTTCAGTTCTATGGAGACTCATCTGTGGAAACACTGAAAAATCGACTGTCCCTTTCACTCAAGAAAACGTTCTTCTCAGCCGAACTACGATTAACCTTCTCCACAAAACCTATGATTTGTATGAACGTGAAGGACAAGCTACCACCGCTGGTCTCATCAATGTGTATCTATCAACTCACCTGCTGGTATGGAGCCAGGTATGTCGGCCGTACCCAGCGTTCGCTTTCCAAAAGTATCACCGAACAATTACCAGCATTATTATTTATTATTTTACAAAGGAGACAAACGATGCCCCCGCAGCTCTATCTTAGAATAACTGATAGATGGTGGACACCAAGCTACATCCCAAACAAACTACAAAGTCGTTTACAGAATACGAAGCAGTCTTCCTAAAGGCGTACGAATCAGACTTCTTCAAACTGCAGAAGCAATGGCAATTCACTTGCTAAGTACTGAACTCTACATACAGAAGAAGTTCCTTCAATCACTACACTTGCTATGGACTTAATCTATCTTAATACCCGATAGGTAAATTCTATTTCTTTCCTTCTGTCTCTTATTTTGTCTTCTCAATTATAATATTTTACATTTTCAACTTTCCTGTTCTCTACTCCGACCTGATTTAATTTCTACACCTCATTACCACTGACTTGACCAACACTCAATTTCTAGTCCTTTATCTTACATCATCCAATTTATTTGCTCAATTTAAGTCCTAATTTAAATGGCATTATTCTCTACCGCACTTCTACTTCGTCTCTACCTGTAATTACCTCTGTAGCTACCATGACCTAAGTGGAAACATTTTAGTCAATTATATTACGTCATCTAACTTAATAACTTAATCTTACTTTAGTCGCTGCCTAATTAACCTTGTTTCTATATTAGATCATTCTTTTATTATCTGATCAATTATCTAAACTTGACAAACCTCATGTACACACACAAAAAAATAATTGTATATAAATGCAATTGTACAGCTATGTGAATGAATTCACCAAAAAGAGTCCTTTCGCTGAACGTCTTCTATTTTTCATATGATCAATGGGGATTTTTAAGCTACTTAAATGTTGTTTATCTAATAATATTTGGGATAAGATTTGCTGGTCATAACGTATAACAGTCCATATAATTGATATATTATCTTTTCTCGTGGTAATAATGAACGATTTGAAGAGGTTACTATAGATGATGTACTTTTTCATTCATTTTTGTTTCATTTGGAACACAGGGCTTCAAGCCTTTAAGTTTCTAAAGCGATGATATTATTTCTTTTACTGGATGGGGTTGCTAGACTGATGCCCAACCTCCACCTTTACCAGGTGATGTTTTGAAGATGTATCAACCAGGAATCGAACAAAATTGTTATCCATATGGGTCAAATTAACTATATAATAATGAATATTTACATGTTTTAATAAAAATTCTAATTTGCTGTTTTGTGTACGTTTTATATTTTCTGAATGAGAAATAGGAAGTAAGCGAGAAATTAAAAAAATATTATGTCTTATATCTTGAACAATCAGCTCCAAACTGTTAATACTTTTCTGTGTTAAATGACAGTCTCTGATAATCTGTTTCTCAGAACCCAGTACCACCGTGTCTACTTTTGTCTAACAAACCTTGGACTTCTTGTATAAATGTTAATTTCATCAGACATTTAGATGAAGGAGGTTAAGATAATAAACTCAACAAATACCCCTTATTATTAGAAATTTTTGTATTTCCCAATGAATGAAATACAAAATGGTATTGTTTTTAGTGACGTTTCACTGCTAATAGTTTTTTCAAAGTATTATTCAACACATATCCCACCTAGAAATTTAGATATACACAAAACCTGTTGTGTCCGTCTGAAGTAAAGTTGTGATGGAGTTATCTGAACAGCAGGCACAACTGCATTCAGATATCAAGGCGTGAAGAACATCAGATGACTCTTAACCATTTGCTTAGCTAAAAACTTCTACAAGCTGTTAGAAAGATAAAATTAAGTCAATTATGTAATCGAACAATATTTAAAAGAATTATCTACAGAATTTACTCATACCTTTTATTGATGAAATTGATTGCCATGGTTCTACCAGTTTAGTAGTCGTAGTTTACATAGTGTCTTGAGAACCAATTACAGAAGAAAATGAGTTTTAATTGCTGGCTCTTTCATTCACTGCTTACAATATTTTTGGCGCCTTATACCAGAGATGGGGAAAAGAAATTTACTTAATTTTTATTTCTTTTTAGTTTACCGACGGATTCATATCAGTTAGAGAACCATCAAACCTCAGAGTACTGGGCAGCGGTTTCATTCTAGTTTAGGAGTCATTGGCAGTATGTACCCACTCGTAGAAATTAGAATTCATGGGCCGCTGAATCAGGTCCCACTGATTGAATTATATGCGAGCTTGCCTTGTGACTGGAAGGTCCTGGGTTCGAAAACCAGTGAGTGCGTACTGCCGATGATTCGTAAATTAGGATGAAACAAAATCTGTCCTGTTATTCTGCACATTCATTATTATTTAATCTAGTTTCAGGATAACGAATTATACAGATTATCTAAGGTAGGCAGGATGCAAATGTCAGTATTTCAATAATAATAATAAACTGTGTTCAGAAAAGTTCGTTTTGAACACAGCTTACAAATAATGTAATAGTCAGTAATGAGTCACTTGAAGCAATACTGTTCCATCCAAAGCATGCTCCATAACTTGGCGAAGTTTTTCTTCCACTACCTTCAAATTGAAACCTTTTTGACAATGTGCGATTATCGAGCGTAGTTGGATGATTCAAACAGGTGAATATGATGCATCTTAATTGATAGAAAAGGAAACGGTAGTCCAGTGATTTAAGCAGACGGCAGTGACTTCAGAATCAAATACCTGATAAACTCAACACACCTGAAAGTTGAGTGGAGAGAAAAATCTTCTTTTCCCAACAAAAATTTTAAAAATTAAGGGAAAGTAACTTTCCCTTTCTGTATTCGAATCATGGGCTACAAGTTTATTATTTTAGCTCATTCTTGGAACCAAACCTTCTGTCGTCCTATTCAATAAATATGTTTCCCTTGATATTTAAGTCTGTATTATATAAGTATTATTTAGGTCATACGATGGTATGTGTGCGTCGGTGGCACAGTGGTTAGGACTCTCGCCGACCATGCACATGATCCGGGGTTCGATCCTGCACCGACTCACACCTGATATCTATGGTCGGCCTGCAAAATTTGGGCTACCGATATCCATGCTGAAAATTCCATACTTGTACCAAAAATACAGTGTGGAATCAAGCTGTAAATCAATATAAATATATATATATATATATATATATAAAATCAAATATGTGGATAAAACAACTAAAGCCTTCTACTGAAACTCATGAAATCAATAAATCCTGACAGATTTTGTTACTTATTTTTATAAAAAAACGTTTGTACTAATTTATAGACTATGAGCAGAGATTGAATGGTAAAGACGAAAGTGATTTATAATGAAGCAGAATATTCCTTACTGAATTAGATTGAAAAAAGAGCGAAAATTGCATAATTTAATTAACTTCTTCTAATCCATCAAACTAGATTCAATAGAAATAATATTGCGAAAATATGCATTCTGACATTTAGAAAACAAATTGAGCAAAGTTATCCTTTTCGATAATTTCTTCTTCTGGCTCTATAATATATGTAGAATATTCCAGAATAGTTGTCGTTACCAATATTAGTGTTTTTAAATATTATGAATTTGTTAAATAAGACCAATGGAATTACAGTTCAAGAAATATGCATAAGTTATTATAAGCACAAAAATGTGATAGATAATGGAATATTAAATAAAATTAAGGAAATTTCTACAACAAACTGAGGATCAGTAAAACCTTGATGGCCACCGGGGTAAGGACAGTGTCTGAACCAACTTCTTATGGATACATAAATTAGGTTTCTTAATATAGATCCCAACCGAACCAGTAATATGTAGTAGAGGAACTCTTAAAGTAAAGTTAAGTTGGTATGCGATAGATGACTTTGAAGGCCTTGTTTACATCAATTTGGTGTTCTCTATCTACGAGATATGTTCGAATAGAGCTATGAATGTATTTTATTTGTCCTTTACTTAACCACACAGGGTGACGTTCGGAAATCCGACGAAATCTGATACCTAATTGTACGGCCTATGTAACAGGCGCCTTGGACTGTCTTCATTTTTGATTCATATTGTTATCGTTGAATTTTTCGGGATAACCGTTCTCACTCAGCAACTACTTAATAATATTAAGCTCTTCATTAGGGCGATTATCACAGCAGATTGCTTTCATTTTGTGGGCCAAGCACTTCATTAGATCGCTTAAAACAGACTTTAAAACTGTCTCTATAGGGTTTCGTTTTATAGATAGAATTATTTACAATATTGAAAAAATCCCCATTTAGACATTTAGAAAACTGAAAGATTGAGAGAAGAAACATCTGCTTTCCAATTAGATCCTCATCTCTGGCTCTAATATATATATATAGCATTTTTATTCATTGGTTAATTGTTATATATTGTAATAAAAATGCTATGTATATTATAGTACAGCCAGAGATGAGGATCCAAGTGAAAAGTAAATATTTCTTCGCTCAACCTTTCTTTTTACAGTATTATTGAAATTTACTGAAGCCGTGACCAGTAGGGTACAGCAGGTTGAAGATGAGGCAGTAACTCATCGAAGAAGACATTGGGAAGTGGTCGCGCTATGTCGTGAACTGGCAGAAGTTAGAATTCAAGGACCACTGGATCGGGTCCCAGTGGCTCAATGGTCTACGAGCTCGCCTTGTAACCAGAAGGTCCTGGGTCCGAATCCCGGTGGGTGCGTACTGCTGAAGAGTCCCAAGCTAGGACGAATCAGTTATCCAGTACTCCCAGTTGTTTTCCAGTGGTTCTCTAACTGATGTCAGCTCATGATTAAATCCTCCATGCAATCAAACAAAATCCCTACAAAACCAATACTTGATAATTTAAATTTCACTCACCAATCTTAAGAGTGGTTTAGTTAGTTCACCTTACTTCACTAATGCATATCAGTGGTTGGATCCACGAACAACAACTGTATATCTGTAGCCTGTAAAGCTTTCTGTAATTATTTATTTATTGGATACAGGACATAATGAAATGGTATTATTTACTGGATGATGTTTTGAAAAAGGTTGATTGTTCATAATCTTATCAATTAAGACATACAAAAGTAATCTGACAAGACGATTCCAGTAAAACAGGTATATAACATGGATATATTGATAACGTCTCAGTGTGCTTTTTACAAGAAATATATTTTGGATACTTCATGAATACGAATCCTACCTACATTTTTATTGCTTCAGACTTCGAAACATCAAGACATAACTGATACACGCGTTGAAGATACTGCTACTGAGGTTCGATGACATCGCTAAAACTGATATAGACTGATATGACCTGCACTGATAATAATATTGCAACTAGGGTTCGATACTGAAAAACAGTAAGTAACTCGTCTAAAGAACGGATACCAACATTAATTTTTTATCACCTCTGACTCTGACAGTTCACGCAAATAAAGACCGAAAGCATATTAGTCCGAACCGGTGAGAACAAAGTGGTCTCTATATTACAAAAATATTTAATATACAAATATTAAGTATCTCTGGGATGTTAAGCTAATATTTAACTAATCTGACTGGCTGCACAATTTTGCGCTTGAAGGTTGTTCAGCCACAATATAAAAAGTATCGTGCCTGGGTAATATGGTTTAATTTTGTTCAGACTGATTTGGTTTCTTTTATCTAAAAATTAGGCAAAATCAGGGGTATATATCAATCAGTAACAACAAGAAGTGAAATATCTGGTTGGCTAGCTGATTTTCAGTCGAGTAAGCTTAATACTAGAAAGTCAAACTTTACTCGTTACGTCATGTAGATTTCGAGATTCCTATTCTGTCATTTCTATATAACCGACAACATAAACTAAAGCAGGCCAAAACGAACCTGCCTAGTGAACAGATTAATGACCTTCACCAACCATTCAGATGAATCCGTAGTATATAGGCACAATTATGGATGGTGCACACGATATATGTACTAAATTGCATACAAATCTAGTATTTAAGTGCTATACAGGTTCATTGGAGCGGAGGAAACGTGTAGCCAACTGTTATCCGTCGACTTTATTCATAACGTGGTCAATAAAATGGACGATTTTGTTAATCTTTCGATATGACCCGTACAGATTACATCGAAAGTTTCTAGAGTCACCTAAAAAAGAGGGTCAAGGTGGTCAAGAAACACAGTGATATACTGTTATCTGGACGAATTAACGCACCAAAATTAGTTTAACCTAACTATGAGGACTCTTATGAAAAATTGGAAGCTTTCTCGAAAAGTATATAGGGAAGTTATTCTATGTAATTAATATTTAAATCTGAAATACTTATGTATAAAAGTCTTTTACAAATCACATATTTCTGTTTTACATGCGTCTGACTGGCCGATAGAGATTTGCCAAGGTCTTTAATAGGCAGTTTCGTTTTGGGCTGCTATAGTTTAGAGTCACCTATTTCCTTTAAAAATCATGAACATCTTAACTTAAATTTCCGTTATGTCTATTCAAGATGCAAAACGTGATATATATGTATAATCCCTCAGTATGTGATAATGACTGTTGTACAATTATTGTGTATACTATTTACAAATACACATAAGTATTATATCAAATAACGTTTTCAGAAAAACAAAGATTATTCGCGTGTTAGCAGAAAATTCAGTGAAGAAGCGGAGCGAGTATTTAAGTAATAACAAGACAAACTCGCCTCTCTTTCGTTCCAATTTACTTGAATAGGTAGAACGGCGGTGATCAGTTTTGATATCACTATTTGCAAATCGTCTAGTTAATGTAAGGTTCATGATTTTCTTATCTTAAATTTTATTTTATTCCAGTCAACATTAATTCTCAGCCCCTCCAGTTTTGCCAGCCTCACCATAACCTGACACTCTCTCACCAGATATAACTCCTTACTCTTGAAGTAATGTTAGTCACTACTCTGGTCAGTACTTACAAATAAATTACTAATATTTATCTTTCATAAAGCATATTATTAAAAGAGACCAGTGAAAAGAGAGACATCTTTATATCTCAAAGCTTGTGATATCTAACTAGAATGTCCAAATTTTAAATGTAAAATCCAGATTTAAATATTGGTTTGTAGAGATTTGATTGATTGGTTACAGGATTTCATCATGAGGTGACATTGGTTAGAGAACCATTGGAAAACCCGAGAGTACTGCACAGCTGCTTCGCCCAAGTCTGGCGCTCTTCATCAGGACGCACACACTACCGGGGTTCGAACCCAGGACCTTCTGGTTACAAGAGGAGCTCGTAGACTTTTAAGTCCAGATTATCTTAATAACTGCCAACAGGTAAAAAGCTACTTAAATTCACGGAGTACTGGACAGAAGTACATAAAAGCACTTATTCATGACTTACTGAGCGATCAAGCTCACTGTCATCAAGTTTCAATACAAATCCCTCCTAATATCACTCATTTTAGCGTGAGGGCGCATGTGTATCTACATAATACGAGTTTACTAAAGTATGACAGTGAGGATCATTGGGTATTAATAGAAGAGACAGATGTCGACATATCTTCTGGGGGGGGGGTGGTTGGTGATAAGGAATGATGACTCCTAAAATCACCCACTTCAAAACTACAGAATGTTTCATCATCATTTTGGTAAACTAGAATCGTTGGGATTAACGAATCAATACATCCACAAAAATAAATGAAGTCTAATTACATTCCCTATATGATGTACATTTGAGTAATAAATACAATTTTCCCATCGAAAAATTCTTCAATTTACTTCATTCTGATAAATTCAATTATTATGCAAACTAGTTGCATTGTATTTTTCTTTTAGTTTACAACATCATTATTCATTTTAACAATGTCTGTTATCAATCTCATATCAGATGTATTTAATTCAGGACAGATACAGTATAAATCAATAAAACTGTATCTCTATTATTCCAGTGTTGTGTTGGAAGTTTATTCAACAAAATAAACATTTACGTTTTATTTATGTAAACAAATACAAAGAGTACAAAGGTATTGAAAAAAAATTAATAATATGAGTAGAGAAAAAAGTTGAATTAAGTGAAAATGGTCCAGTCATCTTTTTCAGTAATATACAATGAGTTCAGATATTTCCTGAGGCTTGTCGTTTACAAACACATACACAAAGGCTATAAACGTAATTTACCACTGTTTCTACAGTACACTGAACATAATGCCAGGCTTCAGTAGGCTGTGCATTGATGTGTACTGTTACCTTCTCCAGGTTCTCTCAGTTGGCGACTTATATCTAATGATCTATTTCGCTCCGCTGTTGAATTAAAGTTGGTTATTGGTAGGAGAGACAGTATCTTTTCCCGTGTTTGATATTACTTCTAGCCAAGAGTAAATAGTAGCCTGAACAAATTGTAAAAGACGGTAGCAGTTATCGGTTTTTACTTATGGGATTCCATAAATTCCCACAAAATGCATTTCAGACTGGCTCAGATTCCCTGTTCGAACATTTAAATCACTTCCTACAATGACTATATCCGAAATTTTTACTTTTGGTACCAGACTAAGCAGCTTTTAACAAGATTGATCCTTTACTTCGTCTAAACAGCAGTCAGCTGACGCGCAAGTGGTGATTACGAAAGGGAAAGACGAGTGTCATTATCTTTCCTTCTTCTTAAGGATCAGATCGGCGAGACGACTGTCTGTTTGAATCCACTCAAATAGCGAGTTTTTTGCCCTAGCACATAGTGCTATTTCTATACCAGCAAATCCCCATGAATAAGCTGAAGAATCATCTGACACCCGCAGTCAGGATTTTATAAATTACCATTCTGGTTAGGTAGGGTTATATCGGTAATCACATTTAAGACTCGTATGTATGTCTTACTAATTTATTATTATTATTGTATCCTTTAGTTCCTAGAGGAGCATAGAGCTTCAGCTGCACACCTCCATTGCCTTCTCTTTTCTGCCAACTTTTTCACCCCGCTCCAGGTCTGTCCACATGCTTTCATCTCCTCCTTGCATGACCTCCTCCAAGTCACCCTCGCACTGACGAACAACTCGCCGCCTCCCTTTCGCGTTCCACTCGAGAAATGGCTTGTCTAGATGTCACTTGATGGTTTCCTCAGCGTATGGCCAGCCAATCCATATCCATTTCTTCCTGCCTATTTGTTTCCCAATCGGTTCCTGCTATGATGGTTCGCTCATTGCCAGAGAACCCTGTTGCTGATCATTTCTGGCCGGCCATCTGATATTGAGTGGTATTGAGCGAAGACAACTGTTAATGAAGGTCTGTAGTTTGTTTGAGGTGCTCTTTATGACGCGCTGGCCAAGTCTCTGATCCGTATGTTGCGTAGCACTGACTGATTTCACATTGGAGTTGAAAATCCGGATTTTATTTTTGATCCTGAGTGGGGTTGTTGACCTCCACACAGACTTGAGAGTAATGAAAGCTTGTCTTGCTTTTCCGATTCTGGCTTTAATATCCTCGTCAGTTCCGCTAGCCTGTAGTTGAAACGATGCTTCCCAGGTAGGTTGGTAGGTGAAGGAGGTTGTTTCTTTCAGGTTCCTCCCAATTATGCTGGCTGATTGTTGTCTGTTGTTGTTGCTGTGGCTGTTGGTGTTGACCAGGAATCTGCATCACCTCTGTTTTCTCTGTGTTCACCTTTAGTCCTATCTTTGATGCTTCTTCTGCCAGCTTGTTACTTTTCACTTGCATATCTTCCAGTTTGTGGGAAATCAGACGTATATCATCAGCGAAGTCCAGATCCGCCAAGTTTTTTGTGTGAGTCCATTTTATGCCTGTTTCCTCATTGGCCGTTGTCTGTCGCATTATCCAATCTACTGCAATCAGGAAGATCATTGGCGATAGTGGACAGCCTTGACTCACTCCCGTCCTCACTTCGAAAGCTTCCGTAAGTTTCCCATTGTGGATTACTTGGAATTCAGCATTGTCGTATAACTGTTGGATGAGATGTATAGTTGTCGATTGCACCCCATAGTAGCGAAGTAGTTGCCAAATCACCTCTCGATCGACGCTGTCTGTCGAAGGCCTTTTCAAAGTCAATGAAGTTGAGATAGAGAGGTGACTACCATTCTAAGCTTTGTTCAATGATGATCCGTAGAGTGGCGATTTGATCAATACATGATTTGTTTCTCCTGAAATCAGCTTGTTCCGGTCGGAGTTTTTCATCTAGGGCTTGTTTGATTCTCTGCAGGCTGATGCGGTTTAGTATTTTGCCTGGGATGGACAGGAGCATAATTCCACGCCAGTTTTTGCATTGACTTAAGTCCGCTGTTGTCTCTGGGTCTATTTTCAAAGCTTCTGCTGGGATTCCATCTGGTCCTGGTGCTTTCCCAGCTTTTAGCATCTTGATTGCATTCAGGACTTCTGATTTCGTCGGGGGGTCAGTGTTCACTGGTAGTTCTGCTTCCGTTGTTGGTATTGTTGGACGTGTTGTAGGTGGCGGACGATTTAGAAGTCTTTTGAAGTGTTCAGCCCAGTGCTTTCTCTGTTCCACCTCTTTGGTGATTGACTTTCCATTGTCGTCCTTTATTGGCTTAATCTGTGTCGAACGTTTGCCCGAAAGGTGCCTAGTTGTTTGGTAGAGTGTGGCGAGGTCTCCTTTGCCTGCAGCTTGTTCTGCTTCGTTTGCCATGGTTTCATAATATTTTCTTTTGTCTTCCCTGGCACTCTTCTTCACTCTTTTGTTCAGTGTATTGTAGCTTGCATTCAGCTCCTGTTTTTGTTGCTCGTCAGTGCACTGGATAATCTTTTGTTTCACTGTCCTTCTCTCTTCTATTAGTTTCCAAGTGTCCGTAGTGAGCCACTGTTTGTCCTGTCTCTTTTTCTGCCTAGAACTTCTATGCAGGTTTGGCTCCACACCGTTTTCAAGTTGTTCCAGTGCTTTTCAACGCTGACCTTTTCGCTGGTGTTGATTTGTGTCTCGGCTTTGTCCTTTATGCTTGCAATGAAGATGTCCTTTGTAGCCTGGTCCTTCAGCTTTTGAGTGTTGAACTTGGCTTGTGGTCTATCTGCAGCTCCTGATTCCCTGAAAGCTTTTAATTTGATTTGGATTGTCCCTTGTACGAGATAGTGGTCTGAGCCAACGTCTGCTCCTCTTCTTGCTTTTGTGTCCAGTAGGCTGCGCCTCCACTTCCTTGAGATTGAGATGAAGTCGATTTGGTTTTTGGTTTGCCCGTCTGGTGACACCCATGTAGCCTTGTGGATATCTTTGTGCTTGTATACACTGCCACCAATCACTAGTTCGTTGAAGGCGCAGAAGTCGGCGAAGAGTTCTCCGTTTTCATTCATTTCTCCGAGAGCTTCTCTACCCATGATGAGTTCCCTTCCTGTGTTGTCTGGTCCCAGTTTGGCGTTCATGTCTCCCATTAGTATTTTCATGTCGCCAGCTGGAGTATTGTCCATTGTTGCCTGTAGTTGTCTGTAGAATTCTTCTTTCTTTTCGAGGTCTGCGTTGTTTGTGGGTGCATAACATTGTATGATTGACACTTTCCTTCCTTTGGAGTTGAATCTGGCGGTCATTATCCTGGACGAGATCGCCTCCCATATGTCTTACTAATATCATATGTATATTCAAAGCACTAGATGCCACTTTTCCATGCGACAATCAAGATACAAATGATAAGACCCAGTAGTCAGGTGATAGGAGCCAGCATAAAATAATATATCATCCTTTCTCACGAATCTTGTGATGGAGTTACTATATTAATCCATCATTTCTCACGTATAATGTGATTTGTGTGATCAATTCACCAACTTTTGTCTCACCTTGGTGTTTGTCAGATCACCAACCAATCAGAACAGCTACTGCCAGCCAATAAGAACAATGCATGCCTACTGCCGTGAGTGGACTTTATTGCGGCAAAGGAAGTGTATAAATATAGTGTGTTGTTTCCTAATAAAAATACAGTATCTTACATTCACAGACCAGTCTTTGTCCTTTGATATTTGCGTGGCTCTGTGAAGCAATAAGCACAACGGACAAACAGGTTTGTTAGCGTACCGGTTGAGTACATCAACGTTATAACAATTAGCAGCATAGTTATAACACAGTGAAGATCTTCAAAATTTCCCGGGGAAAAGTTAAACTTTGAGTACCATCAACTACCAATCAGCAAATGACCTTGAACTCATTAACCACGTGAACAGGGCATTTTTGTGTATAGAATACATATATTTGTGAAATAATGCATAAAAACTGTAGAGAAGTGTTGCAGAGGATGCCTCGCTCTCACATGAGGTAAAAATAGCTCTCGGTTTTACATTGGAGTATCAACGGAGTATAATTCCACTATGGGTAAAATTTATTTTGATAAAGTCTCATGTTTCTTGAGCCATTAAATTGTGTTCAAAACGTCATCAGTAAATGTTACTGCATCACATCGTGGGACTTAATCAAAATTAATGTTACCCACGACGGAATTATACTTTATCACAGTGCACAAGTACTATTCTTATATCAACAAAGTAATCTAACCACATTCTATGCATGTAATTATTTAGGTTTTATAATCCTAACAATAAACCTAATCTTTCTTGAACCTAACCCTAATGTGAAAATATCCCTAAACTAACTGTAATCTAACTCGAACCAACCCTAATATTGCCTTTATTAGGTTGACCTAACCTTAACTTGTTCTTGGCTTAAAGCGCAACTTAATCTTCCCCAAACCTAAGCTGAAACTTCCCAGATATCCAATTTAACAGCATAACACTTCGATGAACATATTCTATTGATGATGATAACATTATTTGCCAGGTTCCACTATCTTACTCTGTAAGCGTTTCAAGGTCATTGGTGCGGTTGCACGCCATTGGTAGGTAGTTAGTGGTGCTTAAAGTTCAACTTGGCCACTTAGACTTTTATGAAAAAGAATGTAAAAAATTGTATAAAAGTGTTACATAGGATACCTTTCTCTCCCATGTTATAAAAACATCCCTCAGTTTAGCATAGGGGCATCAACGGTAAAGTTACACCACATCCTATGCATATATTCATCTAAATGTCTTTAAATAACTTCGCTTTGCAATCTATTGATGGCTTTAATCCTGATTTTTAACCTTCCCCAAAAGCCTACGACAGAACCGGTGTGGGTCCCTATAATAGGGTCGGTTGACTCGGTGGTGAATACATATAAGGGATGACAAGGAGTTATAACCTTTCTACTCATCTTTACGTTTTATATGTCCTTGTTTCACCAGTCGAGTAATAATAGGTATTAAAGTACTTGACTTTCTATCTTCTATCCTCTCGACGAATCCTTTCCGTTCAGAGGTATCATATAAACCAATCATCCAAACATCATTAGTTTGTTTTCGATCACGGTTGTAATTTTTCTCCAATGAGACAGTTTCATGTAGACGTACGACGATACCTTCACCTCTAAATAAGGAAGTAAGATTCTCCACTTTTCAGGATGAGATATGCCTGCAGTGCTGGTACCATTAAACTGTTAATAGGAAAATATTTTTCGATTCAGCCCACAGGCTGTTTCAAAACCCAATAATTACAAATATACAAAATCTGCGTTAAGGAAATATGGGATGTGTAAAAAATTGCCTTCGAAATATTAGAATAATCAGCTTATCTTCCCTGACACTAACTCGTCTCAAACAAATTGCACATTCATGCACATAGCCATTAGCCGACCTGCTGAGGGCTTTTCTACTCATGACACTTCCACCTAAACAAATCTCCTCTTTCCTAATCAACTCCACATCTAAGCAATACTGGAAGACTTGATCCTCAACAAATTGCAAATGAAACTGCTTTAGAGCGGGTATTTGACTTGAATCAGGTGGAACAGAAGCTTCAACTCATGTGAATAAATCTCAGTGAACCATTCAAGGTCAATGGTGCAGCCGCACTCCATCGGTAGTTAGTGTTGGTTGAAGTCTAAGTTGGCCTTACCTAGTAGTCACACCTATAAATCACTTAGAATTCGGTCATATTTTTGGTTACCAGTAGTTAGCCAAGGTCACAAATGAAACTTTATATGTAACAGAGACACAGGTCCAACCACTATTACTACTCTGGTTTGTTATGAAAACAGGAAAACTCTACACAGTCTGTTAAGTCATGCGTTGGAGTATGACCTTTCATCCTCTATGTATATGTCTTCTTATCCTTTATTTTGTCTATCAAATTTCTCTGATTACTTCACCCTTGCAGCAATGTACTCATCTTTGTCCTATCCCACATGAATCTATATACTAACATTCACACGAAATCTAATCAGTTTTATTTCCCCTTATTCATGTTCACATTAATTCACATGATTTTCTCCATAAAACTGAACAGAATTCATTTTTAAGCATTAATCACGAGCAGCGCCATCATAATTCACTGTCACTTACTTTGAACGAAATTTCCCAAGACATTTAGTGGACAATTTAACGTTATATGTTTATGAATATTATCACGTGTTTCCAATTGTATTATAGTAATGACTTCTTCGATTTTGCTATCCCTATGCAAATAACAGTTAAGAAATTCTTAGATACTTTCGTCGTAATCATTCGGTGTGAAGAAAAACTTTTACTAACGAACGATTATTCCAGCACAGACTTAGTTACAAATTGACGTCAGTTATGGATTTATTTAAAATCAAGTAGCATTGGAATCTTCAAACTCTTAGGTTCTCGATGGTTCTTTAACTGACACCGGTTAGCGAGGAAACACACTTTGAAATTAACTAAATCCTCACAAACCCAAAATCCTAAACGACCATTCCCTAATTAGTATGAGCATGTCGTTGTGTCAGCAATGATACAATAACACGGTTGATTTGACGCTTCGATACTAGTACCGATCACCGATTACTTCTGACACTAAGAGGCCACGCACACAAAGACAGGAGACATACTGGACTATCTTGATAAGAATTTGATTTTATTATGCAAAGTACATTAAATACAAAAATAATACACCTTGGAAAGTTAAGCTAACAAGTAACCAATTATATTGGTTGCACAAGATGTGGCTTGTAGTTTTTCTAATCGCCTTATAAAAATATTTCGCTTCGACCTTATGATTTAATCTGTTTAAACCGATTTAAGCCTGTCAGAGTCTGTTTGGTCTGGGGTTCGATTCCTGAACGATGCACACTCACACCTCTCTTGGTTGTTAGTATGAACGGTAGCGAGGGGAAGTTGAGTGTGAGGTTGGAAACCCACCCCGTAAAATGAAGCGCTACTGTTACGGAAACTTTAAACTTCAGCTTGAAGCCTTAAGTTCCACCCTGAACAGAAAGGAATAAAGTGTAAAAATGATAACTGAACCCGTCTGAGGTGCTTTTGTGGTGGTGTGATACAAACATCGTGTTCCAACGGAATATGATTCTTACATATTCCCACAGTTCAGTGCGGCATTAGCAACAGAATATGTGGTGAGAGCTGTCTGCTAGCCAAAATTGGTAGACAGCAATTTACGTCAGTGTTTACTTCCAAATCTTGGTCATGAAAAAAACAAGAACAAAGACTTTGCGTGGGCGGATACGATTCACGTATATACGGTATGACCTTCAAATAAATGGCAACAAAGAGATGACAGATTAACTTTCAGAGAAAGAACAACCAATCAGAAGACGCTGTTTCTCTGCTAACAATAACTTATAATAATGTACATAAAAATATATAAATATTTTTTGATTTTCTTAATAAACGATCTGTTGCTTTGCCCTTGTATTCTGTCGTTACAGATACGTATATCTGAACATTCTATTTGATGTTAGAGTTGAAATGCTATCCCCACAGTCCAATACTGCATACAGTATATCTGTCTGAACATTCTATTTGATATTAGAGGCAGAGTACTGTTCACACAATTCAGTGCTGCATTAGCAACAGAATACTATCTATATTTGAACATTATATTTCATGTCGTTTAATGTAAAGCAAAATCACACGGTCAGTGATTGGTTAACGAATATAAACTGTATAGATATAAGTAGCTGTTTAATCACTTAAAAAATACCTTGGCTTCAGTGTCTTGCCTCTGCTGTCACAATTTTACTCAGTACTTATCAAAAACGAAGTATATTTCTGCTATGGGTGGAAAATAAGAAAATAATCAGTCTTTATGCTTTACAAAAGAAAATATTATCAATCAACCATTATATACCTCCTTTAAAAGGTATCACTTTGAGGGTCTATGATGATCATGTTATCTTAGTGGCTTAAGTGACATTCATTCATAAAATCCTACATTAAACATATACCAAAGTTTTAGTCTTCAACACTTTTGCAGTTCAATTTGATTGTGTCTTCCAAAAATATTTTTACTTGATTTAGCTTCATACCGTTGTTGATAGATGTAATTTTCTGTTTTTCTGTTTTATTATACTGAAACAAAAGTTGGTAGGTTTTATTGGTCCTAAATGGAATTACTAGATGTCGTCTTTGGTTATGCTTTGATTTTAATACACGACGTGCAATTTGAGTTTTTGTAGCAGTTTGATTGGTTTTGTGGAGTAGGGTCGCTAGCCCCAAGCCCAACTCTTCCTCTTTACCTGGACTTGAGACCGGCTAGAAAACTACTGAGCTAGTAAATTAAAAGAGGTGAACATAAAGAAGACGGAGGTGATGAAGGTAACCAAAGAACAAGCAACAAACACCAATCACTGCCAACGGAAGAGATTTGACAAAGGTTACTTCCTTCACCTATATAAGAAGCATCGTTTCAACCACAGGCAGTTGGAATGGATGAAGATTTCAAAGCTAGCCAGAATCGGAAAGGCTAGATACGTCTTCATCAATCTGAAACCAGTTTGAAAGTCTTCTGCACTAACTCAGTACGAACAACAAGATTCAGATTTTCAGCACCAATATTAATTCATTCACTTCTTCTATACGGGTCAGAAACTCGAACTGCGCTTTCAGAAGAGGATTTCCAGCAAGTTACAGACATTTATCAACAGCTGCCCACTCTTCTAGCTCCATACTGAAGATCAAGTGGCCAGAGAGAATAAGCAACAAGAAACTATGGGAACAAACCAACCAAGAGCCGGTCGCTCAACAAATATCCAGGAGAAAATGGAGATGGAATGGGCATACGTTGAAGAGGCCGTCATATGACATCGAGGGCAATGCAGGCTCAAGTGTAACCCAAATGCGGAAAGACGAGTGGGGCATCAGTGCTAGGGTGACATGGAGGAGATCATGTGAGTTGGAGGAGGAGATGAGAGATTATGGGCAAGCATGGACCCAGCTGAAGAGGATAGCAGAAAATAGAAGAAAGTGAAGATGTGTTGTTGAAGCCCTATGTTCCACTCGAAACCCAAGGCAATAATAATAGCAATAACGCGCAATTTAACGAATTTTGACTCACTCTCTGGAGTATATTGCTATAGTACTTTAATTTACTTTCTCAAAAAATGAAACTCAAACATGTTTACAAGCTATTATAAATTAACTGTTAATTTCTGCTGAGCATACCATATGATGTGCATAAATTCAGTTTCAAGATAATAGTCGAGTACGTTCATGTTGCACACACTGGTTTGTCAGATTTTATATCCGACACAAGGAATTTTCAATACACATTTTCAAATCTAAGCATAACGAAGGTATTCATATTGAAGTACACTGTAAACTTCTCCCTCGGTGTTTGGGTTATTTCGTAACTATTCGGTCTATTCTTGAGCACAGTTAATACGAAACTAGTATTTTCTTTCATAATATAAAAATCTTATTTTAATCTTCATTTTCACATAGCTTAGCATAGTGATAATCACGCTTTGATAAGGTGGTGATGGGAGTTTAGGAAGATGTCCGAGTTTCATTCGAACTTACAATAATGGTTACTGGATTATCGTCCCGACTATCCACCGACTGAAATAATTTATTTCTACCGTGATCTGGATTTTTACATCAAATAATCAGGTATATAAAAACAGATCTCTCATGTACCACAGTAGCTACATTGTATCAGCCTCAGATATGGTAGAGAAGATTTGCACCTCAGGTGGATGACATCGATGCAGTAGTATTCTATGGGCTGGATGGTATATAGTTATGACTCTTCCACTGTCTTTCTAGACAACATCTTTAACTAATACTTCAAACTGAAAACAATGAAGGTTTTACAACTAAACCATTCAACTATACCAATGTATCAGCTTCGTTCCGGACATAATTTATCACACTCTTAGTGCATGATGACTAAATCTCTTCGACATTATTTTCAGTTATGTTTATCTGATTCTAGTCATCTATTGGTAACAGGAATTTCACACAATTTTTCAGAATTGGTTCTCGAATTCCTACACCATCACGAACCCTACTACTAACTTATGTTACCATCGCGTTGTCGTACGCTAAGTAATGCATCCAACAGGTTATCATTTAACTACTGAGTTTAATCCAGCTGTAAGAGCGAAAATTGTGTGGAAAATCCCTTCTGTATGATTTAATCAGAATATTTCTACTCATTTGGATGTTTCAGGCAACGTTGTAATTATTGTCGGTTTTTCTCCTGAATTGTATATAATTATTCTGACATTTGCATATTATATGTTGACTTGATCCTTGTTATTTGTTTTTCTCAATGTTTAATCTCTAATTTTATGGCTTCTCTTTGTGGTAAAGTGATATATTGAAAATATGTTGTTTTACGACGTGATTTTGTTTGAGTGAATGAAGGTGATTCTGACATCGGACGAATTACTGGAAGCATTGATGTGTAGTTCTTGTGGACAAAGGTTTGATCTCACCTTACTGGAAATATTCTACTTGACTCTAAGTACTTGTTTTGTAAATAGAACGTTTTCACGACTGAGAATCACATATAGGCTCAAACAACGAATAATCGTCTTTTTGCTTTATTTGGAGAGTTCTGTGACTGTGAGTGTCTCAAGGAAGTCTTGTCAGCTATACAGTAGGACGCAGAGATCGGTTTTCTGCTTCCATACCACAGCGAGCCTATTCTGGTCGTAAAGCTAACAATTGCAGATTTTCAGTATCAATTTCGAATACACATACTGCTATTGCTTAACCTGATTAGCTTCATTATTCATAACTTATCGGTGGAATCCTCATAAAGCATCCCACGTAAACCAATCCCATTGACATATTGGTTCCTTAAATGATTCTGCTTAACAGAAGAGGCAGTCAGGACTGGACTTCAAATGAACATAGAGAAAATAAAGACGATAAAGATATCCAACCAAAGTAACAAGTATCAATCACCACCAAAAGGAGAAATCAAAAGGAAATCACCTCTTTCACTCACCTGACCTAGACAGCGGCGTTCCAGCTACAGGTGGCACAGATAAGGATGTCAGAGGCAAGATTGGAAAAGAAAGACAGGCCTTCATTACTATTAAATCAGTGCGTAAAACTCTACTATGTTCAGCATTAGGAACAAGATTTGAATTCTGAACACTAATATCAATTGACTCAATCCTTTGTACAGTTGAGAGACTTGGAGAGTCACAAAAACCACTTCCCGCAGGCTACTGTGGGCACTCATCAACAGATATCCAACCGGTATTAAGCCTGGAAAATCAACACCAGTGCTACTGAAACTTCAAAGCCTGAAGCTGAATCGTATAATGATTTTATTTGACAGAAATATACAATGATACAGCATTGTTTACTGATGACGTTTTGAGCACGAACTTCCGTTCGCGAGCATATCGTAGTCTGTTCTTATGTATCAGAACACAAAGAAGAAAAAAAACACTTCCGTCAATTTAGTGCTTGTCTGCTTCGTTAATTGAAATTGAGAAATTTTCGAATAAATAGTTTTATCCATAATTCACTAATGAGGAATTAGTCTTGTACGGAGGATTTATAATGTCTACAGATGACATCATAAATCTCAAAAGCTAAAGCATAAGTCATATTCAAGTTAAAACTCTAAACTGTAGTTGTAAAAGTGCTGACGAAAATTCACTGTCACGTACGCTCAAGTCAACGAATAAAATGAACCGACTGAAAATGAATCAGTAGTTTATTTTTTGTTGTTGTATATATGGACGTTTTGACGATATTACGTGGTATTCGATAGTAAAATATATCTCACATGTCCGAATAGCTTTAGAATATGATTCCAATCATTGACTGGCAACCGAAGAATGATGAAATCATGTGCCCTTTGTAATTAACAAAGTCAATTTTTTCTTTAAATGTATGCTTACATTAGAATCTCATATTTCAGAGTAATCAAAAAAAAGCGTTGATCAGTGATGAAAATACATTCACTAGTGTTGTTACACCTTACCAGTCTGACAATCATTCCTTCGGGAAATGGGATGTTTAAGTGTTAAATTAATGAGTTTGGTTCTATAAAAAAATCTGACTACCTGTTTATCGTCGATGTACACTCAAAACAAAACAAAACAACCAAATAAATCAATTCTGAAAAAAATTCACAATGAGTCTATTTTTAACTCATTCTTTTTTCGTCTACTAAAATTATCTCAATAATAATAATTAGAATAATGAAAATAAATGAACACTAAGAAAGAAAAATGACAACAAAATAAAAATGAAAGTGTATACGAAGACGAAACTACACCAAAAGGAGTCGTTATCCTGTATTTTATTGAGATACATTTTGTTGAAATCATAGCATCAAATAGTAATAATTAATAATGACGATAATAAGGACGAAAAATTTAGACAGATTCAGGGAAATGTTCAATACTGCAGTGATAAATCGAAACCAAAGGGAAAATAAATCAATAATTATTCTTTCAAACTTGCCTTAAATTATTGAAGAAAGGAATAATGAGAAACCTAACTGATAATGTTGTGCACATTGAAGGAGTATAAGAATGTCTACAAAATATGCTTATGTTATGAATGTTTATGTATCTTCCAGTGTGGATATATATTTTTTAATATGTATGCATGAGTAAATGATCGATGAATAGTATTGATTTATTGATTAGCTATTTCTGAAAACATGTTTCTTTCTTTTTCAAATTAATCTTCGCAGTCTGAAACAAAGTCTTCTTTATACACTGTTTCTTCTTCTGCTTCTTTTTTATCGTTTCTTTCTCCGATATCTGAATTATCTGTGGTATCTTTAAACTCCTTAGACTTCACTTTACTAACGTCTCCTTGTTTGTTTAAATCAGATATTTGTAAAGGTGATCTACTAGGCGAAACGATAACTACTTCCTCTGAGCTAAAAAGTTCAGATGCTGTAGCATCAGTATTTGTAGAATTAGCATTAGTAACACTTGTACTGGATACATGTGTCATGTCGGTAACACTACTTACAGAAGTAGTTTGTTCACTATAATATGAAGGTGAAAAAAATTCAGCTTCTGAGGCAAACTTTACTCGATTTTGACGTGTATTCTGTTTTTCTTCATCAGCAGAATCAATGTCATCAATTGCATGTTCAATAGTCAAATGATTTTTTAATGTGTTTAAATCTTTTCCTGGTACAGTATTGTTTGTTGTTTCATTTTGTGCTTGAAGTGAATTAATTTCCTCCGTGGAATTAGTATTGGTCACTGTGATGATTGTATGTAGAGATGTATTAGTGGCTGAACTGTCTAAAATAGCATGCTGATCATTCAAAGTGTCTTCTTGATTGTATAGATTTTGATTAGATTTTTCATCTCCATAATCTCTGTGATGGATTCCAGATTATAAATAACATGAAAATAGAAAAATGAAAGATTACTGAAAGGTGTAAATAAGACAATGGACATATGTAGAAATCAAGTGTTAATAATTATTGCCTTCTACCGTTTGAAATTATTCAGTATAACGTATCTGCATAACAGTGGGGTGATGCCGTTACCAATGAAACTGGAACTAACCAGCCATCATCGCAGATGTCAAGAACTGATAGGAAGTCTGCCAGTTACTTCAACACTTTGGAGATTTGAGTAACCGCATGGTTAAATTGGGAGACAAACTGTAGAGCTTAAGTTTCAGGATTTAGTGTAAAAAGTCCCAGTCTGTTGACCTGTTTTAATGCTTCAAAATGACCTGTCAATTTTACTCAGTTGGCTGCTAGAAGGAACGGATATCTCTATGATGGCTTTGGTATCAGCTTTACACTATCTGGTAGATAGTTGTCGACAGTAGGACCCATGAGGCGTATTTTATGCTGCTCGGGACTAATCACTGGATGCAAACACATGACAATCATAAGTTTTAGGAAATGACAATTGATACTCACTGTACAAGAGGGGGCTCTCGTGACTAAGTAGTCAATGTAGTGGATAACGCTTTCATGTTGGAAATGATTTCTACCTAGATGAGTTTGATTTAAAACACCTTATATCTTAGCAATACTTCAGCAGATGATTTCCAAAAAAAGGAAACTCGATTCTACTGTTAGCCACTCGAACACACAATATTAACCAGATTATAAATAACATAACTCAAAATTAATCGTATTAAGGCAGTTATCGCTTATATTCACTTCAAAATATTCTTCATTTTATAATACTATGTAGTGTGATGAACTAAACTGATGCATTAATGTACAAAACTTCGTATATTTCTGTATATGATTATCTTTTTGTCGTATATTTCCTTATAAATTGAAAGACGTTTAAGTGGTGGATGCTGCTAGCAGTGGAATCCACAATGCACATTTCGTCCTATTTGGGACTCGTCATCTGAATGTACTTGCATTTCTCACTGAGTGATGATGTTTCCACCGAGGCTCGAACCCAGTGTCCACAGTTTCAAACGCCGAAGCATTATCCACTAGACCACTTGGGCCACGAGAGCCACCTCTTGTGCAACGGGTCATATTAATTATTGATTGAATTTTAGATTTTCCCGTCGATTGATTGGACCGGTCTCAGGTTGACATATCGGCTTCTTATGCAGATGACATGTCAAGAGCACTTCGGTCCAATCAATCGACGGGAAAATCTAAAATTCAATTAAATTGAAAGACATGTTGAATGATTTATTAAAACAAAATATCAAATCACATAACCTAACCATTCATTATTCTATTTTTACACTGAAATAATCTTACAAGATTCTACATACACGTACAATAGATCCTTTTATGCATTAAAATGCTTTATAATTTTAGATATCTGTGAAAAAATTTTACAGTTTGAAGGAATAAAGCTAGTTAAAACAAAACAAAACAAATTTCAGAGTACATTATTGAAATCCTGAAGTATTATTGTAGCATGTGCTACTGGCAGTATTTATCAGTAGTATGTAAAGACATTCACCGACATAAAAAACATCTAATAGCAGAGTGACAGACTTGACGCCAAAGAGAGTAAATGATTCAGCGTTGTGGCAAAACATGGGAGACACGAAAAGAAGAAAAAGAAACACAATACAAATAGCAGAAGTAGGACAACACGGAAGATCCGTGCAAATGACGATTTGCAGATAAGGTGTACATAATTACGCTATAGAGAGATATAAAATTCTTAATGATCATTCCTGTAACAAGTCTTCTACCGTTACATTATCGCAACGTCACTTATATATTTCTAATTGACCAATGAGTAAACCAAATCATCTGAACGCAATTCAAGTCAATTATATATGAAGGTCATTCGCATGCAAAGTGATTAACTGTCATTAAATATTACTGTACAGTTTAACTGTAATATAGTTAAGGACACGCGATACTGAAATACCCATCATACACAGAAAGATAAGATAAAATAGAGTGTGTAGGGTGAACTGATTGCGATTAATTCATGGTTGACGTAGTTAAATGATTAAAAAAAGGAAAAAACGTCAGAAATTGTCGATACACAAAGAGATACAGGTTGTGGTGAGAGGAGACTGCTAGCCACAGTGATAGACAATTATTTACGTCAATGTTTATGTCCCAATATTGGTCATGAGAAAATAAGAACAAAGACTGATTCAACAACCAACCACAGCAGACTTTGCGTTGGCGGATACAGATAACATATAGATGATCTGACATTCAAGAAACAGCCACAAAGGCATGCAAGGTCAACTCTCTGTGAGAAACAACCAATCAGAAGACTATGTTCGTTTGCTTGAATGAGCTATAATAATGTACATGAAAACATATAAATACATGTTGATTTCCTTAATAAACGATCTGTTGACTGGCCCTTGTCTTCTGTTGTTACAATGTTACTGTCTTCGCAAGAAGCTGAATTTATAATACTAGTACCAACCATTGCTTCTATATAGTTCAAGACTTGGCGCATCACCAGATTCATATCACTGGGATACAGACTTTCGTCAGCAGCTAGCTTCACTTGACATTAAAGATAAGATGTAAGATGATGACCAGAAAGGACATGCAACAGGGAACTCTGGTAGTGCAGAGAACCAAGCAAGAACCTATCGCCCAATAAATATACTGAAAGGAATGGGGATGGATTAGACGTACACTAAGGAGACCATTAGTTGAAATTACACGTCATACCGAAATCCGGATCGGAAGCAACAAGTTGGGCATCCGAAGACGACATGGAAGAGATTGTATGAAGGGGAAAAGAAAGTTTATGGGCAATCGTGGGGCCAGTTGAGAAAGACTGAAAACAACAGAGTGAAGTGAAGATGGGCTATTGAAACCCTATATTAAGCCTGGAATAGAACAGACGCGTTATAATATAACAATATATTCCTCTAAATTTCTACCAACACAGTCCTACTTCAGTCAACATTGCGCATCACGGAAAGTAATGGCTTGGCGTGAGTAACACATGTCCCCATGTATGAAGGTTCACTAACTCATCAACTGACTTTGGTAGGTGTGACTGTGTTCCAGAATTTGTCGTAGGGTGAAAACTCAATCAATGCATCCTCGTCTTATTTTGTTTCTTCTGAGCTCAACTTATTTTACGCATGACAATCAACCCCAAAGTCTGAGGTAATATATTAGTCACGCTGATCAAACTTCGTGAAATCAATTTTCTCCAGAAAGACTGATTTTATCTGATATAAAAAGAGTTTTTCATGTAATCTGACATCGTTTGTACGGTTATAAACATTAATCTAAGTCTGTTTAGAAGTGATCTTCAAGCTGAAAATATCCATCAATCAACCACTTTAAATGGGACTAGAGTTCGGTTTGTTTATTCATAATCTCTTTCCAAATGAGTACAAAACTATACCATCAACTCTATAACAGCTATACTAATTGCTGTGGTACGGGTTAATCTAATTAGCGTCGTAATCTAAACCATTAAACTCTCACTATTGGCTACAAGGAAATTTGAATGATATAACTAAATATTGCAGAATGTAAGAGAAGAAAGAGTAGGATAAATAACGAAATGTGATATGCTCAATGATCAGTATCATACCACATAGTGGACTACCGAAAATCCTCACCATTATACTGCATATCATTTCTCTTGTTCACTTTGTTTAATCTACTAAGCTGTGACCTCGTATGGAGTTGTTTACTCTCACGAGTATTTAACATGTTTACAACCTGCTGGTTCGGAAGTCTACCAAACCTGAGAAAAAGTATAATCGTGGATGGCAACGTATCCCGCTCAATACATGAGATAACTGTTCCTGAGATTTTTAGTGCAAACCGTAACTACTTGCAGTATTTGGTTATTCAGTTATATCCTTAGGTTTCAAAATGTACTCCTGCACACCTTTTTTAATTGACTTTCAAATGTCGTGTATTCGTTGGAGAAGAAGACAAAGAAGAAATATCATAAGGGATTGGTTTAAGTTTTCGGTAAGACTGCTTTGTGTCACGTAGGCTATCGTTAGTTACTGTTTTGCTTGGAGATCCTGAACGGAGAGAACTTATGAAATAAATCACGCTGAAAATTCTGTACGTAATATAAATACTGCCCAGGATAAAGCTATTATTAGTATCATTAGATCTAGCTATGAGTACGTTTCATGTAGACACCACTTACTGTATTGTGATTAGACTTCGATGTTTGGGAGGTTTATGCAAATTAGTAAGTCACATAAACCAGATTCACAGAATTGATTATCAATAATTTAATTTGCTTGAACTTCATCCTGACACAAAATCTAATTCATATCGAATTTTGAAATTACGTCACATAACATTATTACCAGTCTCAATTTAAAAAAACAGAAGCTCTATTTAATAAAAACGGTACTGTATCAACAATTGAAAATGTGAATAATGATGTGGCATTTTTACTGGAGTATAAAAAATCGTTTTTCGTAAGAAGACGAATATTCTAGTAATATTAATATAAATATATTTTCGTTTTGTAGGGATTTTGTTTAATTGGATGGAGGGTTTCATCATGAGCTGACATCAGTTAGGGAACCACTGGAAAACCAGCTGGAAGTACTGGACAGCTGCTCCGTCTTAGTGTGGGACTCTTCTTTAGTACGCACCCACTGGGGTTCGAACAGAAGACTCTCCGTTTACAAAGCGAGCTCGTAGATCATTGAGCCACTGGGACCCGATTCAATGGCCCATGAATTCTAACTCCCACCAATTCAAGACAGAGTGCGACCATTTCGTAATATTTTCTTCGATGAGTTACTGCCTCATCTTCAACCTGCTGTACTCTACTGGTAACGGCTTCCCACTAGAACCCCAGGTCACTACCTGAATAGGGCCAGTCGCTAGTGAGTGGGTGCGTACTGATGATGAGTCTCAAACTAGGATGGAACAGCTGTCCAGTACTCCTAGCTGGTTTTCCAGTGGTTCTCTAACTGACATCAGCTCACGATGAAATCCTCCATCGAGTATAAATATATGTCTACGTGTGCATTTGAGTATCTTCACTAAGTGATAAAGTAATATTTTAACAACGAAATACGTTCATTCTAATATACACCTTGACATCATCACATACAAATACTATTACGAAATCGCTTTTTTTTATTTTATGAACTGAGTGGTTTAGTTTCTAAGCTTTGAGTGAATACCTAAACTGTAGCTTCAGCGGTAACTTCATTTTAAAATTCACAGTTGCGCAAATTAAAGACAGTTGATCTATAATTCACTATATTACTGAAGCCAACAGTAAGTGATCTCATAGGTTAAAACCATGACTTTGCCTGAACACTCTTCACAGTCTTACAGGTCAATTGTGTTTACATACCACATCAGGAGGGGTTAGACGAAGAGTAGGCATAAATGAAACTAATCTTGTGTGGAAGAGATGCATAGCTTCCTCAACTGATTTATCCGTCACGCGTGAGATTTTACGCCTAATATCTGCATTCCTTATATATTGATTACATCAAAGTATGGTAATCATACAGAGATAACGGCAGTAGTGATAGGGTAGTATAAAAGTTATTCACAGGAGGGAAATTTATTGAATAAAAAGTTTCTTCCTAAGGAAAAAAAGTGCAAATAACGGAAGTATTATCACAAATTTATTGTCTCTAGTATGCTTACTAACAAATAAATTGTGTGATAACACACAGTTAGTAACACAACTCTTTCTCATCAATCAAAATGAACAGTAACTCCAGTTGATTGATGCACCGTATTCATCAGCTCTATTATGTGTAATATAAATACGTTTTTCTTTATTTGAAAATAAACCTTACATACACCTACAAGTGGAAGGAACTCAGGTTGCAATGGTAACCATGACCAACTAGCATTAGTTATTTAGAATTACATAAATAAAGATGGAAATCACAGTAGTTCTCTTTAGGCATGTGAAGTAATCAGATGAAAATATGTAGCCGGCTAAATATCTTGCAAACAGTAAAAAAAGCATTATGATGAAGGTTTTTGTATTTCCCAATGAATGAAAAACAAAATGATATTTTCTTTTTACTGACGTTTCGCTATTTAATGCTGCTAATAGCTTTATCAAAGTATAATTAAACCGGAATTTACAAAATCTCAGCATATATATATATATATATAACAAAGAGTTAAGAGGTGAGAAAATAGACTTAGGTCAAGTTAAAAGGACATACTGAAAGTCAAAATAACAATGAAGATCACTAAATCAAATATCAAAGGTACATCTGTTATGATATCAAAACAAAGGTTACTAACTTGATCATCGTTCGTCAGTTTGGATCATTTTTCGTTGTCAAGTTGGCCACCTCACCTCTTAACTCTTTGTTATATATATGCTGAGATTTTGTAAATTCCGGTTTAATAATACTTTGATAAAGCTATTAGCAGCATTAAATAGCGAAACGTCAGTAAAAACAATATCATTTTGTTTTTCATTCATTGAGAAATACAAAAACCTTTATTATAATGAATATCATATGCCCAATACCCAAATCTTTTCAAACTGTTAAAAGTGAACTTGGTTTGGACATATATAAACTAAAGAAAGCAAATGTAAATATGGATGTGTATATATGTATATGAGGCAGTCGGCAAGATGCCTTGGACCTAGGTTTCAGGATTGTTGGCATTCAACAGGAAGGTACACCTAACAACAATTCAGAGTTCACCTTCATGGCAAACCATCTAACATCGTGGCCGAATTGCAAACTTGACTGATAGAATTCGGTCTACACCGAGCGAAGAACTAGACACTACTGTCCAATCCATCAATATAAAATAAATAATTATAATTTTTCCTTCACGTTCCCAGTGGAACATAGGGCTTCAAGCTGGAGGCTTGAAGTTTCTGTAGCAGTGTTTATTTTTACAGGATAGGGTTGCTAGCCTCATGCCCAACCTTTCCTCTTTACCAGCTTTATTTCTGGTTTAGCAAGATAAAGGAGCGCGTCGGCCGGGGTTCGAACCCCGGACCATGTGCACGGTCGGCGAGCGTCCTAACCACTATGCCACCGACGCAATCCATCAATATATATATATATACTGAATGCTTGTGACCAACATATGAATACCCGTAGAATCATCTTTAGACACAAACATGCAAATGTATACACACAAACTTGAAATTTCAACCAGAAACAACCAATTTAATCCTCCACACATCACAATAACACATAATATGATAAAAATGAAACAAAGTGATGTTAAAATGAGAAAAAAAGCGATACTAGTTTAAAAGAATAAATAAACATTAACAAAACACTTAGAATTTCGAATAAAGTGGGAATGGATTACGTCTTTGCTAATGGGATAGATTTACAGCCTTCTAGTCCCATTTTTCTAATCACTGTAGTGTGGCATTGGAATGAAATCCAAACTAGGCTGCTTAGAATTCCCTTTAGAGATTAAAATACCACCTAATATACTCTTGGGATAATGCTACATTCTGACTTGCCAAATCAGAGTTTTCTTTCAATTTCGATCTTAATTTTGCCTCCTTGGATAGTTTAATTAGTAGTCATGTGGTTTTCACACATTACTTTTTAAAATATGAAATGTATAGAAAAGTAATTAAATTTCACTGAGGAAAATGATTTAACAGTGAAAATGAATGAACACTGATGAGTGCCAAATGGCACGAAACTTAGGTCAGGCGAGGCTTCCTGCCGATTGCCTTCAACCAACCAATCTAATACCAAAATTTACAGTGCACCATGATGGCGAGCCACCTACTGGAGTGATGGCCACATTGCAAGCTTGATTGATAGAATTCAGTCTGCACCGAAGGTCGGGACTAGACACATTACACTAGTTACTGACTAGTGTCCAATCAAGAATAAACACTGAGACAGTGGATAACTAAGTCAATGAAACAGAAATATATATATTCCTATTTTTGTTTTTAATATTCGTTCACTTAATGTACAAGATAATTTGCGTTAGAATTTTTTTGATTAAGGTAAGTATCATCCAGATTTTGTTATGTCAAAGGAGAGAACTCCTGTCCTTTTCTAAAATTCCTTACTTTATGATAATGGTAATTTGTCCTCTGGTGTCTAAAATTAATGTTTTGATTTTGTTTTTGCTTTAACGCAATTTTTTCAAGTTCACATTGAACATTGAACGTGTTTAAACATATTTTAATAGTCATGATAATATTTTTGAAGACCTGTCTCATGATAATCACTTTCTAGGTATATTATGATTAGCATGTAGTCTCCTGTTGAAGTCCTATGATCATCTTCCGACTTAGGTGACGAATAATAATAATCAACTAACTTGTTGGGACTAAAAGCAACCTTATGTTTACCTATCCTATCTGAGTAGACTCTTTTGAATAACTTCAGGCAATGTCGTACAGTCACACTACTCTCTTTTATCTTTTTACACTGAATTTTTAGAAGAATATGGAAATCCAAGCCTTGAAGTTTCCATATCAGTAATGTTTTCTTACGGGATAGAGTTGTAAGCCACATGCCTAATCTTCCTTCTTTTCCGAGCTTAATAGTGAATAGTAAGCTAGGTGAGGTTTAAGAGTATGTTGGCCAACAATCCGACCCAGACCTCTAGCTTGAATGGCGAGCATTCTATCAGTGAACACCCACAGTTATACTGTGGTGAGAGCTGGCTGCTAGCCAAATTGGTAGACAATTATTTACGTCAATGTTTATGTCCCCAATATTGGTCATGAGAAAAATAAGAACAAAGACTGATTCAACAACCAACCACAGCAGACTTTGCGTAGGCGGATACAGATAACATATAGATGATCTGACATTCAAGAAACAGTCACAAAGAGATGAAAGATTAACTGTCAGTGAGAAACAACCACCAATCAGAAGACTGTATTTTTCTGCTAACAATAATCTACAATAATGTACACGAAAATCTATAAATATGTGTTGATTTCCTTAATAAACGATCTGTTGACTGGCCCTTGTCTTCTGTGGTTACAATACTACTAATAAGTTTTAAGTAAGATTAACATCTTCAAAGTAGATTTCATCATAAACAGACATCACTTAGAAAACCACTCAAAGGTAGGTACAACTAGACATCCATTTTTACACAATCTAGGATTCTGTACAAATGCGACACCTATAACTACAGAAAAACTGGGGTTCAGAGCAATCAGGTTACGAATTAAATATGTTTTACTACTTTGTTAGACAGTCACAACTCAATGGCTTATGATTTCTAATATCTAATAGGGCTGCCTACTAGAGTCCTGTAACTTATTTACGCAGTAATCAACAAACACGATAAGGCAGAACCGTGAATGATTAATTAGCTCGCTGAACCACAAGGGAACAAATAAGATGGATACAAAGGGAAAGTAATGTATTATCTAAAAAGTGGCAAGAAAACATTTACAAATTTGACTGAATGCGAATAAGAATACTACACAGAATCTTTATTTTATTAATGTTTAGTCTACGATCGATCCAAGTTAATTACATTACATATCCCTATTTTGTCTGAAGTTCGAAGTGAATGGCGGTGTCGACCTGCATCATATCTCACTAAATTCAGCTTTTCTCCATCTTTTCACAAATTAGATCAATAGAAAACATCACTACACGTGAAAATATAAATAAGGTATAGATAACACATGGCCAAATTAATATTAACATAAACTCTCTGAATTAGTCCATTTTGTTCTATATTGTTTCAGTGCATTCCGATGGTTTTATATATATATATATATATATATATATATTTCGACAGTGTAGTGAATACGAATTAATCACTTTTTATGTTACGTAATCGCATTGCAATAAATGTATTGTAACTTACATTAGTTAATAATATCACTAGTTTATTTTTTTTCATAATTGTCTGTATCTATTATAATTATTAATTCTCTATCTCACACTTGAATAACAATTTCATTCAAATACTTAGTACTAGTGTTGTTTCAAGATATGTAAAACCGTTATAATCCCTACCATTTAAAAATTATTTGTTTCAGACAGATGACTATTTTGAAGACACTTTTCTCTCGTCAGAATGAAACACGTGAAACAGGTTACAAAATCCCAGTGAGAAAAATATAAATAAAGGTCCGGAAAATTTACTTGTTCTACCTTTAATATTTTCAAAAAGTGCATTTATGATGCACAAACTGGCCACTACTTCTTTGAGATTGGTTATCACTCATTTTTTTCCTGTTCCTTTACGTTCCCAGTGGAACATAGGGCTTCAAGCTAGAGGCTTGAAGTTTCGGTAGCAGTGGTATTAATTTAACGGGATGGGAATGCTAGGTTCATGCCTAAACTTCCTTCTTTATCGGTCTTACTACTGGCCTAGCGAGGTAAAGGAGTACATCAGCCGGGGATCCAACCCTGGACAAAATGAGGCGTGGTTGACGAGCGTTCTACCTCTGAACCACCGACGCCCATTCATTCATGAATCTTTTTAATTAAACGGTAACTATTCTAAAGTTAGGTTTTTGTTTTGTGTATTTATATATCACTATACATAATAATAATAATAAATAATTTTTCCTTCACGTTCCCCAGTGGAACATAGGGCTTCAAGCTAGTAGCTTGAAGTTTCTGTAGCAGAGTTTATTTTACAGGATGGGTTGCTAGCCTCATGCCCAACCTTTCCTCTTTACCAGTATTATTTCTGGCTTACAGAGGTAAAGGTGTGCGTCGGCCAGGGATCGAACCCCGGACCATGTGCATGGTTTGGGCAATACAGTAAAGTTAACGGCACCAAAAAGATGTCTTCCTCTTCTTCACAGCCTTCCAGTATTGTGCACCTTTAAAATTGGCGGGAGATCGACTGAGGTTCCATCGATGCCAACATGCTATCATCTAATCACTTGTGTGAAATGACTAACATTAAAATATGACGCTTCCTCTTCAAGGTCTTGTATACCCACCACTGGCATATCACAGACTAGAATGAAACGACTCCCTAATGCTTCTGAATTTATGAAGATTATCTGGCCGTTACCAAGGCATGATGAAATATTTCCCGAAATTCTTATTTCATCTTTACTCGTATGACATAATGCAATCAAGTCACCATGTGCAAATAATTTAATAACTATGAAATATTTTGTGGGAACACTTAATTGATTGGGTTAGTAAGCAGACTGATATTGTTGTGTACCGACCGACTTCGTTACAAAAAATATGAATGAATCATATGCTTAAGGCTAAAGGTAAATAACATGAACTCTTCGTTATTCAATAATATTTTAAAAAATGTTACCTATAAAAAAGCATAATTCGAAAGTAAAACAGACATTCTACTTGATTTATCCTCAGGTTTCACAGTTAGACAAAGAAACAGAAGCCAACTATTGGCTCATTGAATAAATTTAAAGCACTGAAATGATAGAACATCCGTTGCTAATACCCCATACGAAATACCCTTGACATTCTGGCGTGTAAATCGCAGTCTCATTCTGTAGTCCTGAAGTGTAATTTACATTCGGGTGTATGGAATTTCTCCCCTGTCTAATACAATCAATTTGTTTTATTATTATTGTTATAGTACAGTCACTTTCTGTTTCCATTAAAATGGAAGGATGCAATCTTTTATAGAGTTCTGGGTTGATTCGGCCGCCTCTCGCTATTATTAGTAATAGTACTGGTATGGCTGAATTCACCTGCTAGGTGTATATTTTATCTTTATTGTATATTAAGAATCTGATTACACTACTATGAAACTCAAACTTATACACTCACGATATGGTCTTATTTTTGTGTCCTTTAAACTATATATGCTTTTATTAGAATTCCATCTCAAGCAGAATGACTGTTTCTTTTCGTCAATCCCAATCAAGAAAGGCATTTCGAGAACTCAAACAAACTGCTCATATTATTCCTAAACTTTAGCCATTCGTAGTTGATTCGTAGCATCTCGACGACCTCAGACAAGCAATCTGCACTTCCCTACTTGGCTCAAACCGATCGTCAAAGGCTTCCTGGTTTCATAGTTTCATTTGACTACACCCAAACGTCTCTCTATCCTAGTCCTATTTCAGCCGCTCATCGAGACATGCGTAAAACATATCCTGGCCAGCTTCACAACTGCATCAACTGACTTTCCCTTCTTACCCAACAATCAACACTTAGCCACATCACCGCAGAACATTTCAATATTTAATGCAAACACCTACACTACCTTATGCATAACTTTAAGCTTCTACGACTATATCTTATAAGGGATGGGGTGAACCGTTGTACAGCATACATGCACTTTGATAAATGGCTAGATACCACGCCTGCGTCAAATACGATAAAAGTTGGCAAATGCCAAACCAGCCTTTTGTATCAACTGTAAAAATTGATATGATTTATTTTTATTTTTGATTACAGCTTGATTCCACACTGTATTTTTTGTACAAGTATGGAATTTTCAGCATGGATATCGGTAGCCCAAATTTTGCAGGCCAACCATAGATATCAGGTGTGAGTCGGCAGGGGATCGAACCCCGGACCATGTGCATAGTCGGCGATAAATATTCAAACAAACAGGTATTCCAAGATCGGTAGGATATTTTCCTTCATACTTAGTTAGATATGGTTCTTTGTAAAAAAAACAACTTGATTTCTGAAAACAATCATGCTTTAAATAATTAACTATCCAGTGACACTATAGATATACATACCCAAGATCACTCATATGTGAACATACATTGAATAGGAAAAAAATATCCTTTTCATACAAGATTCATTAAACAAATTAATTTAAGCATGAAAACTATTAGTATACAATTGGTGGATGGTGGCTAGCAGTGGAATCCAGGATGCACATTTCGTCCTATTTGGGACTCGTCAGCTGGATGTACGTGCATCTCTCAGTGAGTGATGATGTTCCCACCGAGGCTCGAACCCAGTACCCATAGTTTCAAACGCCAAAGCGTTATCCACCAGACCACTTGGGCCACGAGAGCCACCTCTTGTGCAACGGGTCATATTGATTTAATTGAATTTTTGATTTTCCCGTCGATTGATTGTACCGAAGTGCTCGGTCTCAGCTTGACATGTCGGCTTCTTGTGCAGATGCCTCGACGATGTCTGGGCGTTTAATTAGTGTAAAATTGGTGGCTCAAGTGGTCTAGTGGATAACGCTTTGGCGTTTGAAACTATGGGCACTGGGTTCGAGCCTCAGTGTGAACATCATCACTCACTGAGAGATGCACGTACATCCAGCTGACGAGTCCCAAATAGGACGAAATGTGCATCCTGGATTCCACTGCTAGCCACCATCCACCAATTGTATACTAATAGTTTTCATGCTTAAATTAATTTGTTTAATGAATCTTGTATGAAAAGGTTATTTTTTTCCTATTCAATGTATGTTCACATATGAGTGATCTTGGGTATGTATATCTATAGTGTCACTGGATAGTTAATTATTTAAAGCATGATTTTTTTCAGAAATCAAGTTGTTTTTTTTACAAAGAACCATATCTAACTAAGTATGAAGGACGAAATGCGCATCCTGGATTCCACCGCTAGCCACCATCCACCAATTGTATACTAATTAAATGCCCAGACATCGTCGAGGCATCTGCACAAGAAGCCGACATGTCAACCTGAGACCGAGCACTTCGGTACAATCAATCGACGGGAAAATCAAAAATTCAATTCAATGAAAACTATTAGACGAAAACATTAAACTGACTAACTAATAATCTCTTCATTTGCTTACTATTCAGATATTACTGGGAGTTAGTTACATATTTGAAATGATGGAGAATTTTAGCTCAGGTGGATAATTTTGATTGTTTTTTTTTGTGTGCTCTCTGACCTGGGTGATTTAATTGCTAAACTTTCATTGTCATTCTAGACAACATCTTCAATGCAAGCACTACATACTTAAATCAGCATAACACTAGCAAAAGAAACTATGTAACAACCATTGTATAACAATGAACACATAGAAACAGCATTCAGCTCGGATGGAACTCATAGAATTATGCCCTACAATATTCTATATTTCCAATTCAATAATCAGATATATGATTAGTCCCAGGTTTTTATTTGACCTCCAATAACTCTTTCACGATGCCCGAATAGCTCAGTGGTAAAGTCTCTGACTGCAACACTGGGTGGCCTGGGTTCGAATCCCAGGAGGGATATAAGTTCCTTGAAGATTGAAGATGTATCCTGGTGAATGGTGAGTACTAACTAGCAAGAAATCTAAGTCAAAGGCTTCCTACCGACTGCCTCCAAGTAGCGTTGGGATTGCCTATATGAAGATTAATAGTTGAAGTCGTTATGCAAAGATTAGAATTAACGGTTCTATCCATAATCAAACCAAAAATCTAGGTACGCTATGTTGATGATACATTCGTAATAATTAGAAGAAATGATTTGGAATACACCCAAAAATTCATCAACAACACATCTGAAGACATTAAATTTGCAGGGGAAGAATCAGACAACAAAACTCCTTTCTTAGATATCTTAATCAGGAGAACAAATACTGGGACTTTTGAAACACAAGTATACAGAAAATCAATACACATATATCACATAGTCAGCTATAACAGCAACAATTCAATAACTTACAAAATAAACTGTGTGCATACGTTGTTTAGAAGAGTTCAAGAAAACTGAAGCATTTTAATGCTGAAGAGAATGGAAGGAAAATACCTTAAACTGTCTTCAAAAAGAATAAATACCCACACAATTTCATCAAAAAATTTTTAAACTTAAGTCATAACACAAACAAGAAACCATTATCAGAGACTACAAGAAAATTCATCCTACCATATATTAAGAACATTTCGAAAATAACTGCTAGAATACTAAGACCGTTTAAAATAGATATGGCACACAAGCCAGCACAATCACTCCATTGGATAGACTAAAAGATCCAACAGCAAAAGAAGACAAGATGAGTACCATTTAAAAAATATATTGCGATAAACACTACTGGTCAAAGTGAGCACCCTGTTCGAGTCAGAATCCACAAACTTAAATTAGCTGTGAAAAGACACAACATCCATTCTTTCATACCAATGCATGCAGACAATTATGGACTCTAATTTGATTGGGAAATGTATAAATTTTATACAAAGGAAGCATCAAAAATGTCAGGGAATTCCTGGAGGCCTGGCACTCAGATGAATTTATCAACTAATAAAAAATAAATCATATGACAAGAAAGTCCAAATTCTATGTTGATAAAAATGATCAATAAAGATGTAAATTAACAACCAATCACGATAATGGCTATCAGGAGATACACAATTATATAATCATTCATGGAGAATCCAAACATCATGCTTTAAGCTATTTCAGTATGATTATCTTACAGTTAATATATCGTACATATCAAGCGGGAAGTAAATAATACAAGTCGACTACATAATCAAAACAAGAATAAACAAAAATATGAATAAAAGTGCAACATTTCAAACTGCCGGATTTCATAACATTCTAGACAGGAATAAACAATGTATAGTTTAGCTTAACTCCGTCTCGCTTCTGGCTACCATAATTCACATTAGTAAGTAGACGTGAGGTGAAAGAACCGAAATAAAGGTAAAGATATATGTATACATACAACAAGGTAAATGCTAATTAAAGAAAGAGTATCATAGTGCAAATAAGACGTTTTTTAAATTCCGTTTAGATTTTTCTGTCGATCGATTGAACCAAAGTACTTGGTCTCAAATTGATATATCGGCCGCTTGTGTAGATGATTCGACGATGTCTGGCCATGTTACTTGAAGTCAGTTGGTGGATGGTGACTAGCAGTGGGATCCAGGATGAGCATTTCTTTCTATTTGAGACTCGTCATCTAGATCTGCCTGCTTTGAAACTATGAACACTGGATTCGAGCCCCGGTGCGAACACCATCACTCACTGAGGAATGCAGATGCATCCGGATAACGAGTTCAAAACAGAACGAAATACGCGTCATGGATTCTGCTGCCAGTTACCATCCACCAAATTACTTCAAATAAGACATGTCTAACTACTGAATTCTAAGACATTGAAGATCCGGAACTGAAAGCTAACATTTTTCCTGACGGAAAATCAACTTACTGCTTAACTTAGAAAATTTATCAAACGAATTTGATGGAAATTAGAAATTAAGTCGCTTAACGTAGTTCTTTCTGCGAAGGGTTATTCTTACCTTGATGAAAGAATTTGTTTTCTAGCTGATAACGTAGAAGGATCTTTAGACATTTGGTTCAAGCTCTTTTCAACTTCCAGTATCTTATGACTTCGACTTGGGAATGTTTTCGACTCTTTAAGTTGTTCCACACCTTGAGTAATTACTGGTTGCTGTAATTCTGTTTTCACATTTTTCAATGGATGACTATTCTCACTGGGTTTAGAACTTACCGACGTTGCTGTTGTTATTGGCACTGTTGCACGAAGATTTGGTGGCTGAAAGCTTTCTTTAGATGGTGCAGGTGGTGGCAGTGTAGCTCTAGAAGGTGACTTAATATCCATTGTTGTCTTGTAGTTAATAGTCGGTTGTTTGTATTGTTGACGTTCTTGGTTCTGTTGTTGTTGGAGTGGGCTCTGCTCTTCTCCAGTCTTGCTATGAGTTTGAGAATAAGGCAGTAATCTAGGTGAATTTGAATCCAGTACATGACTTAGACCAACAGTCAGTTCAGTAGCATCTTGAGTGGTAATATTCAATTGTGATCTAATATGTTGAATTGCTCTTCTCAGTTGCTCCTTTATAGAGATAAAATATTTTGGACAAAAAAAGAGCGAAGAATTTCGGTTAAAGGGAATGTGTAATAGCATGTCTACTACTATAGAAAAAAAAACAACTCAAGTATGCATTCGAGTTAACAGTGACTGCCTTACTGACTGAGTCCCAGGATAGAACTTTGCACTGAACTGCACCAGTTCAAGACACCACACTTTATTCAGTATACAAAGGCAGAGAAAAGAACGAAATCCTAAAGAACTATAATTGTAGTGAGAGCAGGCTGCTAGCCAAATTGGTAGACAATTATTTACGTCAATGTTTATGTCCCCAATATTGGTCATGAGAAAAATAAGAACAAAGACTGATTCAACAACCAACCACAGCAGACTTTGCGTAGGCGGATACAGATAACATATAGATGATCTGACATTGAAGAAACAGTCACAAAGAGATGAAAGATTAACTTTCAGTGAGAAACAACCACCAATCAGAAGACTGTGTTTTTCTGCTAACAATAATCTACAATAATGTACACGAAAATCTATAAATATGTGTTGATTTCCTTAATAAACGATCTGTTGGCTGGCCCTTGTCCTCTGTTGTTACATAATGAGTAGGAATATACATGAGAAAGAATAGTAACACAGAAAATCATGAGTATCTTATGGATATGGGAGACTGCAACGAGTGAATTTATGTGCAACACTGAAAACGATCCTGAGCCATATATCATTAATGGTCTCCAGCCGTTGATTCTTAGCATCCCAGGGATCCTAACCACCAGGCAGTCTCTGTCTCCCTACCTGGCTCAAACCAATAGTTTAAGATAAGAGTGTTTGTATATATGAGGGTAAAAAAAGGTGTGGAAAGTAAGTTGACTGCATTTTATTGCCTAAACTTGAACTACATACTGTGTATTAGGGAAAACTTTCAGTAAGAAGACTAAAGTATGAGAGACTTGTATTCAGAATTTATTCAGAACCATCTTACTTTAACAGTCTACTGATTTTCAGGAAACATTCCTGAAATAATCATCATTATCATTATTTAAAAGGCTGAAGAAAATAATCACAAGAACAAATTATGCATTAGCTGCTTAAATTAACATCAATAATACAGAAATTTTAAACCGAAATAAAATCATTTAACTGAAAAAATGTTAACACTAACGAGTTAGTTAATGCTTGACTGCGTAATATAGATGATTAATCAGAACAAAAGATGGCAAAATGACCATTTGAAAAAAAAATAATTAACAATTACGCTAAAGAAGGGGAAAAAAATCCTTTCATGTATCTTTTATAATGCATCAATTAACTCTGAGTGCTTCCTTGGCTAACAGTGATATCTAAAGATGAAAAGTACTTTGTTTGACATTGACTTCGACGAGGTTATTTATCTACTATTTGATAACAAACCATTTAATAAAAGTATGCAATCACCTGACTAACATATTTTCTCCCCTTAAGATATTTTCTTCAAATGAATAAAGATGCTTCAGACATTTATTTCCCTTAAAGAATTTGAACAAAGCAAGAACTACAGTTTTAGAAGAATAAAATGGTACCATCTTTTATTTTGTTGCCTTCTCGTCAGCTGCTTACAGGAAAAAGACACTATTAAATATATCTACAAAAACAATTTTAACATACTTGAACAGAGTTCAGTTTAAACAAAAATCAATCGATCAATATACGCATACACTAAAAATATATACATATATAAATATGCAATATTAAACACTATTCCGAACAATAATAATCATACACAATGGAAACTTTTAGCATTTTGCATTCGGAGGAAAGAGAGGTGAAAATATCCAGTTACCAGGGCAAAGAAAGACTGATAACCGCTTCTTTCTGGACGCATAAATCAGGTTTCAGGCGCTTGATGGAAATGGCTTCAGCAAACTTAAGGAGAATTGAGCTCTTTTGCCTATTGATAATTTTGAACGACTTTTCGACGTCCACTTCATTACCTGTGAAAATGCTTGTCACCGCCTCGAGGGTGGAGACGAGGTGAGTTGGAGTACCTGGGCAACGATCCCAGTACTTCTCGCATGCTAAGCGAGAAAGAAGCGGTTATCAGTCTTTCTTTGCCCTGATAACTGGATATTTTCACCTCTCTTTCCTCCGAATGCAAAATGCTAAAAGTTTCCATTGTGTATGATTATTATTTTTCGGAATAGTGTTTAATATTGCATATTTATATATGTATATATTTTTAGTGAATGCGTATATTGATCGATTGATTTTTGTTTAAACTGAACTCTGTTCAAGTATGTTAAAATTGTTTTTGTAGGTGTATTTAATAGTGTCTTTTTCCTGTAATCAGCTGACGAGAAGGCAACAAAATAAAAGATGGTACCATTTTATTCTTCTAAAACTGTAGTTCTTGCTTTGTTCGAATAAAGATGTGTTTATATATGTATAATCAAAGGGGTAAAACTAACGCTGTTCACAGTAACTAATTGCTTTCCAATGAATACGCGTTTAATCTTTTGCTTTTATCTGATTTTACGAATGCATCGATTCATTCCTAACTGATAAAGTTTACGAATAACTTACGCGACTAATATTACCCCCCCCCACACACACCCGACAACCCTGAATCAAAGAAGCAACAACAATAGGATTACCTTAGGGCAAACTGTAATCTACAAAATCGAATTTTTCCTAAATGTGATATCATGATCACAGTTTTTCTGCATGAATAATAATATACTGTCGATTTATTCAGAATGATTATGATAATCCGTAGTATATTCGGCGTTGTAGGCATAAAAATAACAAACTTTGGACTAAATGAGTACCTGAGTATAGTTCTCTACATACATTGACAATGTTATCTGTCTCCTAGGGGTAGATCAAAAATAATTTCAGCCATATTCAAAAATTAGGTTTCTGCGGACTTGATTGTTTCTATATTGGACTTTCTCATGAACAGATACCCATTATAGAACCATTGGGAACTAAACAGTAGCTTCGTTCTAGTCTGGGTCTTCATTAGTACGCATCTACGACCCCATTAGATGTCGAATCCAGGACCTTCATACTGTAAGGTCGACAAGTATTCCATCCAGCCACTAGGTAGGGATAGAATGAATCATGAAAACTAAATTCTGTCCATCTACAGCATCGCAGTGCTGTTAGCCAATTTCATACATGAGTTACTAATCTCATACTCAACTTGGTAGATCTTGATGTTCACGATTACTAATTTAAACTTCAGGAAATCCATCTTGAAGTTAGCCACTTAATATCAGTGGATTATTAATCAGAGGATGAGTTGAAGATAATTCAATTCAAAACTTTGTCTTCTTTTCTCATTCTAAAAATTCTACAATTCTGAGTCTGTTTCATTTGAAGAGATTCTGCTAGAAGTCGGCTACTAAGAGACTAAATGTTAAAAGGCCGGTGAAACGTGCCCTGTATTTAATTTTTTTTTTGCATTGTCAATTAAGAAGCCTAATGCAAAGAAGTCTTCTTCATTTAATACCTAAGATATTTTATAGCTGATTAACTTGGGCATACCTATTTATGTATTACATTTCACCAATGCAGATCTTAAAGGAAAATTAACTTAGGATAGAAAATATTTATTCTTTTATGTGAAGGTTGTCTGTGTTACCTTTTACTTTCGGTATACAATTTGCTACTGTCAAATTTAAATAACAACAAATTGAGCTAAGAAATATATTCCTTTTTAATTAGTCCCTCAATTTGTTGTTTTTTCTAAATGTGTATATGGGAATTTGGAAATTAATGAAATGTAAATAAGGTGATACCTCAGGACTAGTCTGCACTAACTCTTAGTATAAGAATAGGGAATGGAATATGGCTGAATATATTTATCACTTGACTTATTTGAGAGTTTTCGCCAGCCCTGAAGGACTGAATATTGACGAAATTTCAACAGGGACACAAAGGGCCAACTTGAATCATCCCTATCGTAGACGTGATACGAACCTATTAATCAAAGAATGTGTACATTATGCAGCAGTTCGCTCTGTCCTTCTTTACGATCACGAGATATGTCTATTGAATGTGGAAGACTTCGAAAGAGTAGCTGTCTTCGACTAAGAGTGTTTGTGTTTCATCTCCTGTGTTGTGGTACACAGCGAGTAATGTTAAGAGCAGGCGTAATGTCAGGTAGAATAAAAAGCCAGCCGATGAAGTTGTGGTGGTGCTTTGATTGAAATGGCTAGGATATGTGTTACACATGCTGAGTCATCACTTTCTCCTTCGACCAATGTTAGCTGACATAGAATTAAGTTAAGAAAGAATTTATGACAAAATTCTGTGAGTCAGGTTTGCAATGTGACCACCATGCTAGGTGGCGCGCCATCACGATCCACTGCACTATGGAACTGTTGATTGATATAAGATGGTTGGAAGCAACTGACAGGAAGCCCCGCCTGACCTAGATTTCGTGCTAGTTGGCACTCTTCATTCAGCAGGGTATATCTGCAACCTTCAAGCAACTGATGTCCCTTCTGAGACTCGAAACCGCGTCACCCAGACGTTACCACTGAGCTATTTGGACTGTGTGAAAAATTTAGGGGAGGTCAAGTTAAAACCTGGGATTAATCCACCAAGTTTTTGACCGTTAGTGTGAGCTACATACAGATATGTAGATTGCCTGACTAGGGTCTTCAAGACGCTAAGAATCAGTGGCTGGAGATGGATGATAACCTGTCTGAAAACTATTCTAATTGGTAGTGCAGATGCATCCACTCTTTGTAAGCTCTCTATGCGATCATTTTTTCTCCTGTACATTTCCATTTATCCTTGTGCTTTTAAATTCTTTATTTTCCTCTACCTTCATAAGTGCTTTTGTGAAGGATGACAACTTGAACTGCCGCACTTTTCTACAAAGTTCTACGATGAAAATTCAGTTAGTCAGTCAGTGTTCACTTTTTGAAAGAAACTTTGTGTTTGTCGTTATTGATTCTCCTTTTTTGAAAAAATAATCTATTGGCGACGAAAAAGGCATGCACACCGAACTAGAATAAAAAGTTTAATCAGTATTACATTGTATATAATCAGAATATTGGAAAAATGACATATAACTCCACCTGACTACGAAACACTTTTGTTAAAGTAAGTCTGCAAGCATAAGAGTGCACTTATTTCATATGATGATTACAGTTGTGTACATAATCATCAAAAAAAGCAAATTTCAATCCTATTGCGTATAGCCTAAATGTTAGAAACTGGGTAGATTTTACAAAAAATTTATTCATTTAAATGATTATGGTAGAAAGTATTAGATAACATTTCAACTGTACAATTAGCTAAAAGCTAAGGATTTACAACATAACTTTTTTTGAACAAAGCAAGAACTACAGTTTTAGAAGAATAAAATGGTACCATCTTTTATTTCGTTGCCTTCACGTCAGTTGCTTACAGGAAAAAGACACTATTAAATATATCTACAACAACAATTTTAACATACTTGCATAGAGTTCAGTTTAAACAAAAATCAATCGATCAATATACGCATTCACTAAAAATATATACATATATAAATATGCAATATTAAACACTATTCCGAAAAATAATAATCATACACAATGGAAACTTTTAGCATTTTGCATTCGGAGGAAAGAGAGGTGAAAATATCCAGTTATCAGGGCAAAGAAAGACTGATAACCGCTTCTTTCTGGACGCATAAATCAGGTTTCAGGCGCTTGATGGAAATGGCTTCAGCAAACTTAAGGAGAGTTGAGCTATTTTGCCTATTGATAATTTTGAACGACTTTTCGACGTCCACCTCATGATCCGTGTCAAGGAGATGCCTGGTGATGGCACTGTTTAAAGCATTTGTTCCCTTTAGACGTAAGCTTTTTGGTACATGTTCAGAAAATCGTAGATATGCCCTTCTTTCTGTCCTTCCAATGTAACTGCTCCCGCAGATACATGTAAATTTGTATACACAGTTGGAGGTAACATGAGAAGGATATCTATCGATTTTTGATTGCACCAAAGAGCAAGTTGTTCGATAGACGGGAACGAGCTTAGCTGCAGGATACGCTATGGCTAGTGATGTACTCAGCCTTCTGTTGATCATCGCTGCAATATTTTCACCTTTATAATCAAGCTGAAGGTAGACTGGCTTTTTTTCCACTGTGATTTGTTTTACATTTGTGACTTCAGATCTTCCATACTTGTTGATGAACCTTTGAGGATACCCATTTCTCTTCAATATATTTTCAAGGAACTCAAACTCCTCCTCTAGTTTCTCTTTAGAGCATATTCTTCTCGCTCTATAGTACAAAGTCTTGACTAGACCACGTTTAAAGCTATGTGGACAAAAGCTATTAAAGTGCAAGTATTGTCCTTTCCATGTGGGCTTTCGATAAATTGACTTTTGAAGACTACCGTCTTCTAGGCGTTCCATGGCTATGTCGAGGAAGTGAAACTTTCCATCACTTTCATGTTCCATAGTGAAGTCAATATTGGCGTGTGCACCATTGAATAATCTTAGTAAGTGTGAAACATGACTTTTATTTTTGCACACTATAAATGTGTCATCAACATAACGACAATAACATAACGCGAGAGTCCTAACCACTGTGCCACCGAGGCACCATTAGCTCAGAGAGCCGAGAAGCGATTGAAAGTATTGAAAGAACTTATGCCCCATTCGAGATTCGAACCCGCGTCACCCAGTGACGCAGTCAGAAACATTACCTCTAGCGAGTCCGAGCGAGCTGCTCGGACTCGCAACTGAATATTCTTTGCTCAGTCGTTATGTCATCTGGATGTCTGAATGGGAATTTTCGCAGCATTTAAATATTAGGAGCAAAAGTGTTTAGAGTAAAAAAAGTGGTGGTATTTTATGCGCTAAAATACAAAATTAGAATAAAACAATTGATTGTGAGACTATTGCTGTGATGGGTGGTGATTAAAGCTTAGTCCAAGGCCATGCTAGTGGTTTAAAGGCCTTTGGTTCTAATGGAGATGCTTACTTCCCCTTCACCCACTGCATAGAAAACAATTACCGAAGCCTTTCCCTCTTTCTGTCATTCTGTAGAGCTGTTTCTCTTTCCCTTCATCCCCATCTCTCTCTCTTTCTTTCTATATCCACCTGGAGAATAGGATCATTTCCCAATATACAGTTATTTCTACAGATATACTATTTCTCTACATTAATACCATAACAATAAATGTTATCCTTATTGTTTAGGGAGAGATGATAAATGAGTAGATAAATTATTGTTATATAAGTTCTCGTTCACAACCAATAACTTTTAACTTTGACGAAAGAGGATGATATTTATCAATACTGATCGACAAGTTCACTACTGAGATAATATTGTCAGTAGTGTATGTGATTAAAGGATGTTGACTGATCCCCCTTCTCATATTTATGCTCTCTGATAATATACTGGATTAGCTATAGTGAAATCAATAGACTTCGATGCTCTCTCTTTCCACTAGTCAACACTGTGTATATTTTCTACATAAACAATAGCTGTTTGATAGCTAACTCCTCATTGAACAGTATTTCTACCTACATCATTTCTATATATATATATATATATATATATATATATATATATATATATATATATATATATATAGCAGTCGATAAATATTGGCATCCATACTGAAATCCCAAAAGAATTGATATTAAGATGTACCATGAATGTAAACTTCAAATTTGACGGCAGGCTTTACGGGTAAGTGGACGGGGTGGCGATGGGCTCCCCATTGGGTCCCATTCCGGCTGATTTCTTTCTAAGTAAGCTAGAAAATGGGCCTTTGAACGACCTAATCAGTAAGCTCTCATTTTATTGCCGATATATGGATAATACCTTTATTCTTTGTGATAATGGTTCTGATAGGAGTACAATAATTACTGAATTCAATGAAGTACATTTGGCTATAAAATTAAATTGCGAAGAGGAAACCCAAAACAGAATTGCCTTCCTGGATGTCCTACTTACAAGAAAACCAGATAGTAGCATAAAAATAAATTTGCATAGAAAAATCACTTGGACAGGACAATAAACACATTTTCACAGCTTCGTTCCTATCAAGTATAAAAGAAATTTAGTGAAGACCCTCAGCCACAGAGTTAGAGCTATATGTTCAGGGAAGTAATTGAAGATGAATTAAGCATTGTATATGATACTTTGATCGGAAATGGCTATCCCGAAAAATTTATCAAGAAACACATAACAAAGAAAGCCGAAAAGGACTGCTCACTGTCTGTAAACAAGAAGCCTCTTTATATACGACTACAATTCAAGGGCGATATAGCAAGTAAGATAACTACGAAGAAATTAAGAAAATCAGTTCAAAGAACTTTTAATGCTGGCGAACTACACGTCTTATTCTCTACAGGACCGACGGTGCAACCTCGACTGACAGATGAAGTACCTAGACTAGCCACTTCAAATAGTATCTACCAATTCAACTGCGCTTGTGGAGCGAGTTATATTGGCCGTTGCTCTAGGAACTTGATTTTTCGTGCTCGCCCGAGAACATATCCCACTATGGCTAAGTAAGGGTGTAGTTAAAACCATTAACAGTTCGATACTGGACCATCTGGTGCAAACCGGCCACAAAGCCAGCCAGTGTGGAAGAATCCTTCTCTATCATCTACCGGGTGCCTAAAAAATTGCCAAAATCATCGAAGCCCCGTATACTTCAAACAGCAGAGGCTATTGCGATTCACCTAAAAAAACAGTGCTCTGTGTTCAGAAGAAGCAAGTCCAGCCCCTATTACTGCCCTGGCCTTCACAGTAGAAAATATAAACTCATGAATTTGTAATATTATCCTTCCTAATTATGTTGATGCGATTCAGCTGTAATCTATCAATATTATTGATTTGATATTATTTAAACAGAATTAATGTTGTTCATAACACTAATTCATTCATTCACTATAATGTACGTATATAATTGTAGAGCCTAATGATGAATTATCGAGAAGAGTACTCTTTGTTCAGTATCCATTCTTTTGAAAATTTTAATGGGCATTTTTAATCAGTTAAAATTAGAATTTATGGATCTTTGAATTCTATCTGCAGTTGCTGAATGGTCAACAATCTTGGTCTCGTAACATGAAGGTTGCAGGTAGGATCCCTGGTAGGGTGGTGGGTGTGTGATGCACCTCTGAAGAGTCTCAAGATAGGATGAAAGAGCTCTCCAGTACTCCTTGGTTTTCAGTGATCTCGTGACAAAATCTAATAAGTGAAATTAAACTGATCCAAATCCCCACAAATCCCATAATTTATCATTCTCAGAGTAATTAATACATTCACATCAATTTATCAAATTATTGGCATTTCATATGATCATCTAAGTTCCAATTTTAATTGCATGGTAGAGAAGAAGTTATGAATCCTTTATCGTATTAGGTAATTACTTCTATACTTCTTATCCATGTGATAATAAGACACAAAAATCCGTAAATGAATTAAAAATTAGAAGTAGTTAGGCGTCATCCGCCATGATGCAGTTGAATAACAAAATATAGAGTTAATCGAGTGAAATAAATGTTGATATAAGTTATTACTAAAATCTAACTACTTACTTCCAATTATTGTAATAACTAGTGATAAACTTTATCATGAATTTATGAATGTCACAGTAGATTTTGTCACGAACCAAATGCATCTTGAGTAAAGTTGAAAACTAAGCAGAACTAAAAGGTTGTTTTCTCACAATTTAGGACCAATGCTCATCTACAAACCCACTAAGGATCAATCTCGGTACAGGTTGCTGAAATCCATCTAGATGGTTGAACACTCATTGAGTTTAACTGGTAATCCAAACGTCCTTGTTTCAATTCCTCATGCAGTCATGAGTACTTTATGCGAAAGTCTGCATCTTCGTTTCCAATGGTTCTCGAACTTCATCATGAGTTGACATTGGTTAGAGAACCATTGGAAAACCTGAGAGTACTGGACAGCTCTTTCGTCCTAGTTTGGAACTCTTCATCAGTACGCACCCACCGGGGTTCAAACCAAGACCTTCTGGTTACAAGGTGAGCTCGTAGACCATTGAGCCCCTGGGACCTGATCCAATGGCAAGACCATGAATTCTAACTTCTGCCAATTAACGATATAGCGCAACCGCTAGCCAATGTCTTCGGTGAGTATTTGTCCTCACACCCGACCTGCTTCACCCTACTGGTCACGAATTAAACGAAAATTCCTAGGAACATGAAATTCGAATTTATGAATAACTATCTTATTGGAAAATTTTCATTCTAGATCTGGTTCTTGCGTTTGTCTGAGAAATATCCTGAGTTTTATGCAGTCCACTATTGGTGGCATAAATATTTTCAGTCCGTTAAATAGAAATCAGGAAGCAGACTCTCATGAAAAACTGTATTGACTGAGCTTAGTAACAGCACAATCAGGAAAATAAAAGTAATTGTTATTAGAAACATTAATGGGAATGAGGGACAAGAAGATACGGTAAGGTGAAGATTTATAAAACTACCAAACAAATTATTAGTTAATTAATAAATACTTTTAACCCATTAGCTAATCTGTGAGCTTATAAACGTGCATCGATCAAGTTGGCTAGGATGTGTATTACTCATGTCAAGGCGATACAGTTTGAATTTCTAAGGGTCAGTTTGTGGAGATTTGGTTGTTTTCACCACTGACAACGCGTTGATATCACTTAAAGAAACGCTGAAAACTAGGGAGTAGTGAACAACTGTTTCGTCCTAGTTTAAGGCTCTTCATTAGTACGCCCTCATGACTTCAACTGGGATTGGTTCGAGAACCCTCAGGTTACGAAACGAGCTCATTGACGATTCAGCCACTGGAACAGAATCCAATGGCATGTGAATTTTAACTTCTGTCTGTATGTGATCTTTAGTTCCACCATCAACCAATATGACTACTGATGAAAAATCCCAAACTAGGACGAAACAGATGCCTAGAACTCCCTGGTTTTCATTGGTTCTCAAAAAAACACCAATTCGTGATCAAATCTAAAATACCTTGAACTGCTACATATATTTGCAAAGTCCTACTCTAAAAGTCCAGTTCATCTGAGGCTAAAACTGCTAAAATATTCAAACACATAACATTGATTACAGAGGTTAACTACACTGCCGTGAAAAGCGGAGTTATTGAGTACCCTCTGTTCGAAGAATCCAGTTTTCACTAAAGTAAGTTAGCTTGTACATATATGTCTTCGTGCGTGTGTATCATTTGCGTAATGAACTGAATGGAAGACAACCAATCAATGAGTATTAACATAGAAAAACATGAGTATCTAATGGATCTAGAAGATTATGAAAAGTGAATCCAACTGCGCGACTAAGGACAGTTTTGAGCCATATCACCGACAGTCACAAGTCATTGGTTCTTGACACCCCAACGACCTCAACTAGGCAGTTTACACATGTTTATTTGGCTCAAACCAACTGGCCAAGTCTTCATAGAAGGATATCAAGTTTTGGTCTGACTACTCTTAAATCTTTTCCAACCTAATCCTACTGATGTTCTTTTTTGAGATAAATACTATTATTATTTCCTTTAATTCCTAGAGGAACATAGGGCTTCAGCCGCGCGTCTCCATTGCCTACGGTTCTCTGCCAACGTTTTCACCTGGCTCCAAGTCTTCCCACATGCTTTCATCTCCTCTTCACATAACCTCCTCCAAGTCACCCTTGCACTGATGAACAACTTGCCACCCGTTTCCCTTTCGGGTTCCACTCGAGAAATGTCTTGTCTAGTGATGTCACTTGATGGTTTGTTTCCTCAAAGTATGGCCAATCCATCTCAATTTCTTCCTGCCTATTTGTTTCCAATCGGTTCCTGCTGAGTTGGTTCTCTCATTGTCAGAGATCCTGTTGCTGATCATTTCTGGCTGGCCATCTGATCTTGAGTATTGAGCGACGACAGCTGTTAATGAAGATCGGTAGTTTGTTTGAGATGCTCTTTATGACGCGCTGGCCAAGTCTCTGATCCGTATGTTGCGTAGAACTTACTTCACATTGGAGTTGAAAATCCGGATGTTACTTTGATTTTGATGCTGAGTGGGGCTGTTGACCTCCTGCACACAGACTTGAGAGTAATGAAAGCTTGTCTTGCTTTTCCAATTCTGGCTTTGATATCCTCGTCAGTTCCGTCCGCCTGTAGTTGAAACGATGCTTCCCAGGTAGGTTGGTAGGTGAAGGAGGTTGTTTCTTTCAGGTTCCTCCCATTTATGCTGGCTGATTGTTGTCTGTTGTTGTTGCTGTGGCTGATGGTGTTGGCCAGGAATCTTCATCACCTCTGTTTTCTCTGTGTTCACCTTTAGTCCTGTCTTTGATGCTTCTCCCGCCAGCTTGTTGCTTTTCACTTGCATATCTTCCAGTTTGTGGGAAAATAAATATTAGATAGCTATAATATTATGAGTACAAATTCCTAACGAATTACCATAAGCAACTCATACATCAGTTTTTCAACAGTAACTATTAGACAAAAAATAGGATATTTAACAACCCTTTATTTACACTACGTTTTTTCCCTTAAATATCTGTTTCTTGCCATTATGAATATGCCTTCTTAAAAATGTTCTTCTGCTTCAGTTGAGATGATAAGAAAAATATCTCCGTGCTCATAACTCTCTATAATGTAATCACTGAGATACACAATACACAAGAATGTTGAAGACATGTACATATATGTCACGAGTTTCTCAACATCTGGAGTTATCAAAACTGCTCTATGTAAATAAAAAATTTTCTGCTTAACTTTTTCCGTTACAATAATCTACTACTTGTAGAATGCCTTATCAGTAGTGTGACGATAATATTTCTTTAATTCTAATAATTAAGGTATTAAAACGTATCACTGGTTACTACTTACTGTCGACAGTCCACATTCATTTAGAGTAGCGTGTTCCAACAGTATAGTATTAACATTTCTAAAACAATTATTCGATATTATTAATTACCACCTACTTATCAGTGAGAACACCACGTGTCAAAACATCTTCAGTGACGGAAGATATAAATTTCAAATAATTCATCTCGTCTTTTCTGTAGAAATATAAGCAAAAATAATATATATATATATATATGCTGTTAGCATAAAGAAAATTGAACACAATAAAAGAACAACTTTGACAAGACGGTATTTTCCATCCGTTCACATGATTCAAATTCACTCAGGATTTATTCGTCAATAATTAGTAAATTTTGCCTTTAATTTTATTGCTGACATACACACACACACACAGAAGCTGTAAGCCAATTGTTTTGAGACAATGGAACTCAATAAACTGTCAAATTTTTTATGGATTCTTTTTAGTTTCCCTATTCATCACAGTACACAAAATGAAATGTATCTTTTCTCATAACATTAACTATGATCTGGTGATTAATAGACGGTATCTGCTTTTACTACCTAAAGTAATCAATATTAGCAGATCATACTCCCAGTCACTTCTTCCAATAAATATTCAGAACTAGTTGGAAAATTGTCATACTTGGATAATTTTGTCATCTCTAGATCTATGGATGAATGGTTGGGTTAGATATTCGGATACCTCAGCACGGATACAGGGGGCTGGTTTCGCATTTGCCAGTTTATGCCGTCTCTGGCGTAGACGTGATATCCGGTTGGTTATCGACCAAAGGGCGGGTGTACTGCTCATCAGTCCGCTCCGTCCTCCTTTATGGCTGTGAGACCTGGCCATTAGGAGTGGGAGACATGAGAAGATTATCTGTCTTTGATCATAGGTGCCTGCGCTCTATCTCCTGTGTGAAGTGGCATAATAAGGTGAGCAATATTGAAGTTAGGCGTCGAGTGCTAGGTAGACAGGGGAAATCAATCGACGAGGCTGTGAAGCTACATCGACTGAGATGGTTAGGACATGTGTTACGTATGCCAAGTCATCGCCTTCCTCGACGACGGGTAATGTTAGCTGATATAGGGTCAGGCTGGAAAAAAGCTAGCGGTGAAACAAAAACTTGGCCTCACCAGTCAGTGAAATCCAAAACAGTAAATCTAAGCCACGTAGGAAGGTGTAGACTGGCTTCCTGGTTGGGGTCCTCGGGACGGTAAAAACCAATGGTTGGAAACTATTGGTGACATGGCTCAAAATCGTTCTCAGTGATGGTTGGCGCAGATGCATCCACTCCTTGTGATTTCCAATGAAACTGTTTTGTTCTTCGTTATTACTATTCCTTGGTCTCACACCTCTGCTCACTGTCTCTATTATGCTTTTCTTGCACTTTGTTCTCTTGCTTTGTGTGCTACAAGGAGGGGGTGTGGCGACTTGAACTGGTGCACATCGGTGCAAAGTTCTATGTCGAAAACAGACAGACAGAGACAGACTTTACGGTTTGACACGAAAAATAGCTCTTTGACCAGTGTTGAAACACATATGCAACTAAACACATAGGGAAATTAAGAACACAATATTCAGTGAAGAAACTCTTTTCAACGAATTTATTATCAAGCTGTACAATCGTATGTATATACGGTTTTATTTTAAGAAATTACATCCGGTGAGGGAATTAGGTAAAAGATATGCTCCCCCGTCTGGCCGCCTCCATGTGCATCTGTCAGTTCACCTGCTCCTCTTGTGGAGAAAGATACATTGGCCGTAGTCAGAGGACGCTTTCCACACGGATACGAGAACATATAACAGCATGGTTTTACAAGGGAGAAAGGAAGTGTGTGCGAAGCTCTGTTCTGGAACACCTGATCGACTTCTGTCAACCCTGACCATGATTTCAAGATCATATATAGAATCCATGCTAACTTCCCGCGTTTTCGTCGTTACAGACTTCTAAAGACAGCTGAGGCCTTGGCAATTCATGAATTTAGGCCAGACCTTTGCGTACAAAAGAAGTATGTATAATCCGTACTTCTGCCTTGGTTGTAGAGGGATAGACATTTATTTATTTTGTTTATTTAGTTATTCTATGTACTTTTCCCTTATTACAACGATTATTATTATCATCATCATTATTATTGCTATTCTCACTCCGAATCTTTTCCACTTGACCCACTTGTCATTTTAAACCCAAAATTATGAATTTTTCATATTTTTTATTTTTACAGTATTGAATTTTATCTTATCAAATTTCACACCATGTTATGTAACATTTTATATTCGTCCACTAATCCTGTAATTATGTACCCCTTTCCAAAATCTATACATCTTATGTATTAATCTACATATGACATTAATTATTTTACCACTTGACACTAAACTATGATTATAATCACAAATATTTTAATTGCATTTCATACTATTATTACTTCGCACACCTTCACACCTTTGACCTAATTCCCTCACCGGATATAATTTCTTTATAAAACCATGTATACACGATTGTAGAGCTTGATAATAAATTCGTTGAAAAGAGTCTCTTCGCTGAATATTGTGTTCTTAATGCTACAACGGGAATTATTAAACCTTTGGAAATTACGATATGTTACCTTAAACTCTTAATCAGTGATAAAAATAATAATAATAATGTATTCGCTTTAAATGTTCTGTTTAGGAAAGCATCTAGAATCAGATCACCTCTTTTCTCAATGTTCACTTTACACTTAGTCGTGTCTTGTTCACTCCACCTTCACATTTGGGGCTTCATTTTGTTTGAAACACACACAGTAGTGATCATGTTGGACTACAAAATAATAACAATAATGGATGATGAAGAGAAAAGTCAATTGCGTAACATGTTGATCCGCAATAGCCTCAAAGGAATGAGCACTAGGGAAAAGTTACAAATCAGGTAAATGGAAAAAAACTTAATTCTGAAACTACTTCGACACTATTGAGTGTTCCAAATCCGTATCAACCTCATTCAGCAGTCACATGACAATGTCACGTGTCAAATGATTCACAATGGAAAACACAGAGAAGGCTTTGAAGTAAAGATAGGAGTAAGACAAGGCTGTCGAATACCATCGAGTATATTCCTAAATGCGATGGACTGAATTAAGCGGAAGACCATGGGGAGTGAGAAGACATAGATATACTGGACCGACAAAAAGACTATAGAAGATCCAGATTTCGCGAATGATTTATGTCTAGTGTCACATAAATTCGAAGACTTACAGGCGAAAACCAACAAGTTGGCAGAAGGGACAGGTGGCTAAGTCAGGACTTGAAATGAACATAGAGAAGAAGGAGGTGATGAAGGTAACCAACCAACAACAAAAAACTGGCACCAGTCACTATCAACAGCCGAAATTTGAAGGAGATCACTTCCTTCACTTATCTAGGAAGCATCATTTCAACTAAAGGAGGCACAGATGACAACGTCAAAGCGTTCGAGAGTGACATGGAGGAGATCATGTGAGGAGGAGGAGGAGGAGGAGATGAAACCTTATAGGCGATCATGGGACTAGCTGAAGAAGATTGCAAAGAAAAGGATAAAACTGAGATGTGCTGTAGAGACCCTATGCTCCACTCGGGACTCAAGGGGATAATAATAACAAAAACCAATAACTCGTCGTCCAGGGTCACTGATGAGAACAAATAATGTGACTGTTAGAAAATCCTTACAAAGTAGATATTTTATTATTACGTCATTTATAATGACAGATAAAGCAATATCACTGCTACGGCATTTATTTTGGACAACACAACAAGACCTTCAAACAACTACACACAAATACTTTTTAAGAGTGCAATGACGATACTTTAGTACCCATCATCACTATGATAACTATTACAATGTACCCAAGTAGAAATTCGCTATTAACATTTATCTTGAATATATCAAAGGTGAGTCACCACATAGGTTTTACTTATCATTGTTATTACTGTAGGCTAAAATTAATAGAATTGTAATTGCAGAGCCTGAAGAAGAATTTATTTGAAAACAATTATTCTCTCTCTTATTATTGTTACTCTTTATACATTTAATCCATTCTAACTAAAAATGCTTTTTATTTCATATATTTCTTTTATTTCTCCTCTCTCATTAAAACATTAATCAAAATGAAATTAGTTTAGTTTTATGTGTAATGCAGACATAATATTCAGTATTAATAATAGTAATAACAACTGATTGAAAAAGAAGATCTATCTTATGAATGAAATAAAGGCAAACAAACAATTCATTTTTCGTTTAAACGACCTTGATAATCCTTTTTACTTTATTGTCTAATCTTATAGTACATATATTGATGTACTTATATCTGGTTTAATGACACGATTAATGGAGACATCATTGCTTGTATGTGCACGTGAGGCATATGAGATGTACACACATTTTTGGACAACAATAGACTATAATGATTTCAGTGCTAAAAGACATACTACTGAAAGTAGACAAAATCTCTAACTGAAATTTTATTTGCTTTATCAGTTTAATTCTCAAGATATTGCTTGATCACATTATGTCTTTTAGAAAATGAAAAATGAACAACTTTCATGAGTTTTTACTTCCAAATTTATAAAAATGTAATTTAAGATTGTGACGATGATGGTGGCGTTAGAAAAGTAACAGTAGTTGCAAAAAGATTACAACTGGATATTCTGCCAGCTGAGCTGACTCAAATAGGAAGTCCTTCGAAACTTGTTGGCTGCTCTTGTCATCAAAGTTTATTTCTTATTGTTTACGTGAAACATAAAGTTGGTTTTTCATGACCACACAGGCTAGATAACGTCTGATTTAGACCAGTTACATAAGTTCTATTTGGGAAAAATGCAATTTATGCACTTTTATCCATACAAAATATCTTGCCACTGGTTACCGACGACTGTACGGTAAATTTAGAATTAAAACTTTCAGGAACGACCTTTTCTAACCGCTTACTCTTAGAATAAAGGAACAGAACAGATGGTCACGTAAATTTCAGCATTATTAGGCACCGGCATTGTAGTGGAACTTCCCCACACTATTATTACAGTTATCCAACCGACCTTTAGTGTAGTATACCTTTCGAAAACAATCTTCCCAGTCAGTATAGTGCGTTGATCTCTTGCCATACACAGGCGCCACATCTACACCAAGCTATCAGCTGTCAGTCTGACTTATCTACTCGATAAGTGCATTCAAAGAACCTCAGATAGATTTGTTAATATATATCCGTTAGGCGAAATTATAAAACCCAGAATTCAGTTAATATAAACAGTTAATCTAAAATTAGTAGACTATAATTCTGAATTTACTGAAACGCCATCCCTGTCCTTGCATTATGAAAGATAAGGGCTTCTTGCATCACACAGTAGGCAAAGAATAGTATCATCGAAAAAGATTTAAAGACTTCATGTAAACAAGATTCCTAATTTTTCCCCATTTAAACTGGAAGAAAAGCCGACTACTTACAAATTTTCTACTGATATTTCTTTTTCTACAGAATTATTAATCATTTGAGGATTTACATTGTCCTTAATGAATTCATTTTCTGGAATAATTGTTTGGAGATCTTCTGCATGACTTGTTGGTAAAGCTGTCTAAATAGAAAATAAAGATAGATAACAGTCAGGAAAAAAAGTATCTAATTAGACTTTTGATTGAATGGTAAGTAATGAATACAAACTATCTATCTATAGAATACAGCTAAACGAATTCATTAAAACAGTGTACTAAATTTACATTTAATTCGCATAGCATAAGAAAATGACTAAACAGGGTGGATCTTTTTGTTGCAGTATATCTAACTACTGAGTAGAGAAGAATCTAAAAAGTCATTCGAGGAGATTTCTTACTTGATGTTTAGTGTGCACTTGTTTAATTAGAAGACCTTTTTTGTTATACTATGTATTATTATATATCCTACAAATAAGCTACAAATCCCTGGAAAATTTCAAAACCAATCAGCATACTTCGATTATCATTATTACCATTGGCTTAAGTTCCTAGTGGAATATAAGTCCTCACCAGTAAATTTTCATTTTGCCATGTTCTTCGCAGTCATTTTTAGCTGATTCCATGACTGTTCACACACTGCCTGATGCATTATATTTCCCAATGACATCCTCAAAGTAAGTCCAATCCATCTCCATTTCTTTCTGCGTTAGGTTCTTGACTGGCTCACTGTCAGACTTCCTTGTTGCTTATTCTTTCTAGCTGGTCATCTGATCTCCTGTAACAAATGAAAGCAATTATTGGTGAAAGTCGAAGCCTGTTCGAAATGCTTTCTGTGATGCGCTACTACCGATTACAGGGTAGTAAAGGTCTACCTTGCTTGACTAACCCTAGTTCTGACATTCTTACTTGTTCCGCCTGTGGCTGAAACAAAGCTGACTAGATAAGTGAAAAGGTGCCTTCCTTTAGATGTCGCCTGTTGGTGATAACTGATGCTTGTTGTTGTTAGTTAGGTATCTTCATTACCTCTGTCTTCTCAATTTCACATGAATCCTGTCTGTGTTGCCTCTTCTACCAGTTTTTTGGTTTTTTCCTTCGACATTAGACATGTCAGTAAAATTAGTGCTCTTCTGAAAATATCTAGAAGAAGTCAATGTCGTTCTGGATGCATAAAAACTGATGTATTTTGTTGGGTTTCTTTTTGTTGACATTGTAATAAATCTCTTACTGTTTTACTGATACTTCTATTTTTGAGAAATACAAGAAACCAAAATAGGTGACAACAGGTGAGACTGTCCAACAATATTCTGGTTTGCCTAATAGACTGAAATTAGATTGAAGAACTCTGGAGAGTACTCGATATTTACTCCTATTTACCATATAGCTCCTCAAAAGTTGGATGAAATTAAGACATTTACATTACTAGATTAGTAAGTTAGTTATTAGTCGGCTTTAACTCAGTAGACTAAATTCTCTTTCTGTACATTAGCAGCATGTCCTTAGTGTGTACTCTTGAAAATCTCATGTGAACATGTCATCTGTCGAAACAACCAAGTCTGTGCTGTGGATAAATATTCAGTAATCAAAATGAATAAATGACTCCTATATGTTATAAATAGGTCAAAACAGAAAAGATGTGAATCATTTGATTTTAACTAAGCAATAAGCTGATTTACCTCGAGATCTAAATAAATACCGCAATCTACATATGCCAAAAATCTAAATACTAACAAAATTTGTTCAATGCACTGTCGCTCTGAGGGATTCTTGATGTAATATTACAAACTTAAATGAAAAATATGCACTAATTAGTCAATCAGACAGATTAAGTACTAACTGTCATACTCATTACTAAAGTTTAGTTCGGTAAATAACTTTTTCTAGAAATTTCTATGATAATTATAATTTATATTTAGAACTCTTGGTTTGCTTGGTAATCACATGAATTCTTTACTAGGTTATTGAGTGCACTAACTATTCTGAATGGATTGCCTGTCTTATAAAACTGTTGTAAGATACTATAATTTTCCTGATTGCAGTAGATTGGATAATGCGACAGACAACGGTCAATGAGGAAACAGGCATAAAATGGACTCACACAAAAGGCTTCGAGGATCTGGACTTCACCGATGATATATGTCTGGTTTCCCACAAACTGGAAGATATGCAAATGAAAAGCAACAAGCTGGCAGAAGAAGCATCAAAGACAGGACTAAAGGTGAACACAGAGAAAACAGAGGTGATGAAGATTCCTGGCCAACACCATCAGCCACAGCAACAACAACAGACAACAATCAGCCAGCATAAATGGGAGGAACCTGAAAGAAACAACCTCCTTCACCTACCAACCTACCTGGGAAGCATCGTTTCAACTACAGGCGGACGGAACTGACGAGGATATCAAAGCCAGAATCGGAAAAGCAAGACAAGCTTTCATTACTCTCAAGTCTGTGTGCAGGAGGTCAACAGCCCCACTCAGCATCAAAATCAAAGTAACATCCGGATTTTCAACTCCAATGTGAATAGTCAGTGCTACGCAACATACGGATCAGAGACTTGGCCAGCGCGTCATAAAGAGCATCTCAAACAAACTACCGATCTTCATTAACAGCTGTTGTCGCTCAATATTCAATATCAGATGGCCGGCCAGAAATGATCAGCAACAGGATCTCTGACAATGAGAGAACCAACTCAGCAGGAACCGATTGGAAACAAATAGGCAGGATGAAATGAGATGGATTGGCTGGCCATAGTTGAGGAAACCATCAAGTGACATCACTAGACAAGCCATTTCTCGAGTGGAACCCGAAAGGGAAACGGGCGGCGAGTTGTTCGTCAGTGCAAGGGTGACTTGGAGGAGGTCACGCAATGGAGACGCGCAGCTGAAGTCCTATGTTCCTCTAGGAATTAAAGGAAATAATAATAATAATAAGTAAGTCAACAGGAACTAGATAAAACTTTCATCGATAGATCACAATATGTGATCAACCTGATATTAAGAATAGTAATAAAGAAAACAACCAATAAGGCAGGATGGTATATACTACTGGTTGATATGAGTAGTTGAAAACAACTCACATCAAACACTAGTGTTTGATAGCCAGATCAAAATGATCAAGACATAAAGAACAGCAGTTTCGGTTGTTTGAAGTGAAGCTGATAACTAGTAAACAGTCTAGTCCCGTAGCACAATCAGCAGAAATTTAGGCTGACAAGATAAAAACCACTCATTAGAATTCTGTAGTGAATTACATTTGCTGTTCACCGTCAACTACCAATCCGAAAAGTTAATAATGGAAAAAATAAGCCACAGTCGCCTTGATGATGTCCACACCTTAAGTCTCATGGGCTTCAATTAGCCAACTGCTTTGGATTGATAGCTAAAGTCATCGGACTTTTGCGATGCGATTTTGTAGGAAGATGGTCAGTCTTTTACATTTATAATAAACACATAGATTCTACACAAACACAGACATTACCTCTGATTTATGAATTGTACTGTTACCAGGTAAAGTATTTAACCATTGATTCACTTTCCCGAAATTCTGTGATCTATTGATAAATCCGTCAGATATTGGATTCCTTTGTAAGTTATTTAGTGAAACACGCTTCTGAGAAGAGGATAACATATTTGGTGACATATTTGAATTTTTTGAAGAAAAAGAATGACGTGATAAACGCTTTCCCAAGTGTGAGACATAACTTCATCTTGATTTGCATCAACAGATTTTGGTACAGGCTTTTCTTTTATTTCTATATTTGAATTTTTTAAAAAGAAATTCAAATGACTTAAACCGCCAGAAAATCAGAAAGATAAGTCCTTATAACCTGTAAAATTGAAGAATTAAGTTGTGCATTTATTATGCATAGGGCTTAGGAATTACACTGTCGACGTATAAGTGACTGCGACTATCACCCTTAGACACTCCTGAAGTCAAACTATCAAATCCCGCTACTTTGTGTCGTGGGCAATTATATTCTAGCCTTAGGCTAGCTGGGTGTTCAAGGAGCTTATTTAAGTAAAGCTGTGTTGCCAATTACAAAGTACTTTGAGCAAAACCCTATTCTAGCATGTGAAACATCTAAAATGACTACGATATTAAGACTAACTTAGTGTGATAAAGTTGCTAACTTGATATTAATTGACAAATGTTGAGTTCTCTTAACGTCTCAGATATGTCTTATCAATAAAGCCAGAAAATCAGCAAGAAAGAAATGAGATTTCCTGTCGACTACATTCTAACGTCCCAAATCAGACTACGACGTACCAGGGTAAGTGGAAGTGTTATTTTGCTTTTCTGAGTGAACACATCATAAGTTAGATCTTTGAGGTATGGTCAATATCCAGCACCAAATAGTCATAATGGATACCATCCAGTGATCTGTTTATACACAGAAAATCACTTCAACAAACAAATCTTAATAACATTCTCAAGGTACAATATCCATTATTACCACTTACATCGTCTCTGTTCGTTCGGATGTTTTTCCGTTTCATCCTTAGAGTTAACGACGGTAACATATAAGATACATATTGTAAGGATGTTTTGATGTATTTGATACATCTGGTAAGGATCAGAAGCTGAACCCAGAGCACCTGTTTCGTCCTTTTTTAAACTCACTGACCAATGTACTTAAATAACAGTAGTCTGCTGTTTATACTGAGACATGAGTTGATCACTTCATACAGTAAAGCTCTCTTACCAATCTAGTGATTGACAGAAATCATTTTTTTCAGCAGATGGTTGCTTCTTTTATTTGAAGTCTCGTTATCACTTACAGATACAACTTACATGACAATTCTAGCCGACGAAGACAAATCTTTAGACTTCACTGTATTTTCATAAAAATACTATTAATCGATAACCATTAGCTAAAATGTAAACAATATCATTTCATATAACCAGCATCATAACTGATCTGCCTTACATTACTAAAAAGGCAGCATTCGTTTACTATTCGAGGCTCGTAGAGTTCGTAAAAAATACAGTTGTTTAAAGGCACGGAACATTAAAGATATAAAAATTTGGGATATTATTCCTCAGAAATAAAAGGAAAATTAATTCACTCTTAAGTGTGGTTCATAGCCCTGTGTTACCCCTGAATTCGTGATTTATGCATGTACTGAAATGACAAGCTTATTGGACAGTTTTGATTCGTCTATTTATGGCTTAAACTTCTGAAATTCTGTAAATATAATATATTACGTATTTTGTCTAATAAAAGTTGTCGTTCCGGTCATCGCTTTTCCAGTCTGGCTTTTCTGTCTATCTCTATGTGGGGGATAATTTCAAGTGATTATTTGGTTATGGCGTCGTGCTCTGGAGGCGCATTGTAGTCAGGTTAGACGAAACCACAACAGAGTATCACTTCCTCGAAGCAACACCACTAACCACTCGTAAAATTTGGTTTGATGCGAACCTAGTTCTGAAGCTTTGTCCCTAGATTCTAATCTATTGTAATATGGACCTCATCTGCACCTGGATATGTATCCCATCTGAGAAGCGATGGTTTGTGTCTTCAAATGTAACTTATGATGAGAACACTTACAAATATCAATTAACAAAATATTGAATTCCTTCAGCCGTAAAATCACAAAAATGGAAATTACTGTTTCCATGGGCCGAGACGGCATTGTTTTGCGAGAAAGTTCTTCAGGTTAGTGTAAGCATGCTACTCAAGTGAGATTAATGTGTCTATTTACCAGTTCCTGAGGCATTTACACAACGTTTTTCTTTCTTTAAATCACTTGTAACTTTCTTCACTACTATTTCTTTAACTCCAAGCAAATGGCATTTTTCTAACCTTGGCAGATCAAGAGTAGAATTACTCCTTATACTAGTGCTCGTGTCATTTTTAAGATGAACAGATTGGAACACATTACCTGAGACTATAACAGTTTGGGTATGAATTAAATAATCTGTGATGATAAAGTTATTTTAAACTATAGTCAAATGATATCTTAACCAGGTCAATTACCTCACACTTTAAAACTGTCTCACTTCTTCGAAGAAACTTAACATGGGATATCTAAAGCTAAGAATTAAAATATGCACATACTCAGTTTATGTAATTCACCTATTGGAACCAACACCCAGTTGTATAATACTGAAAGTCTACAGACATCTTCCTACATTGATCCTACTGCAAATTTAGTAGTCCCAGTGGCAATCAAACTTACCAATATGAACAAGGTGAATAACAAAAGAGGGAATGAATGGAAAAGAGTAAAATAAAACTCCTCACACATAAATCAGAGTAAAGTATTTCAGAATAAATAATGCATGTTTCATAAATAGAATATTAGATTTAAAATAAGTTATGTAGTCTAAGAAAATTGTGAAGCCTTGCTTTATGTATCTTGCTTTTCCCGGTACTTCAGACAATATGGCTGATAATCTGTCCCACCTGCGTTGATACGTCTACACCACATAGTCACCTACATTTTGAAGATCCTATTTCTCTACAGTAGTATTCTATGTTCTAATTAGCTTACTTGCTTGACTACTATATGAATTGTATCTACCATGTTTTCTTACTACGGAATTCTCCAAATGTCTACAAATGTTCAAAATGGATACAAGCATCTAGATTCCTTTCTTCTGTGCCTCTTTTCGTTTAACATAGATAGTAAGCTTTCCATTTGATAAAAACACGGCATCTTGTAACACTTTTTACATCAGGATTAACACTGAATTGCGTATGTAACTCCAATAAAGTGCTTTCTTCTTAGCGTTTCAAGCACAGTGCAACCACGTTTTATCACAAAAAGTTTTGATTTATTTGCGTTCATACTAAAACCTGCGCTGAAGATGTTGTCTATAAGAACAACGAAAGCTTTGCAATTATATCAACCAACTCAGTGAACACAACTAAACCAAAACCATCCACCTGAGCTACAAATCTTCTCCGTTGTCACACATAGTAAGAATCAGATTTATACATTCATGAAAAAGAAATACTTACTCGAATCTGTTGTACACTGGCTATTCGATCTATTCAATCGTATTACTGGTTTAACATCTAAAATCACTTTGGAATCGGGTTGACAGACACGAACAACTCTTTTAGGAGGATTATAACACCTCAAACCGATTAGTTTAGATGAAGCATTAGATTTAATTGTTCTTGGAGAGAATGGTTTAGGCTTAGTGAACTTCTTATGATAAATATCCATGATATCATTGCTAACTGACTGGCGTTGTTGCATAGTCTATAAATAGAATTTTAAAAAATATGATGGTTTTTTAAAGCCTTTGTGATTTACAGTCTAATTTCATCCTTCGTAAAGCTGATAACCATTTACTTGTCTGGTTACATACTACAACCGGTACGGTAAGAGTAGAAACGACTCTTAATTTTACCGAGGCTTCACAGTAGTGTTAACAGTTTTAAGACTATAACCGTAATACGACTTTTTTAAATGAATAATGAGAGAGAAGTATTCCTTTAAGTACTTCAATTTATCAAACTCAACTCTATATAAAAAGCACCATAACCTATTTCCCCTAAATTTTGCTTTATGTCATTAGTCAGTGTGTTCACACTACATTCAATACTCTCAACTTTTAAGATGTTCCTGAATACTATAGAAATAAAATGTGGAAACAACTTTTAATATGATTTAACAGTAAGACTCTGAATTATTCTAATGTTCGACTGTGTATATCCACATATGATAAACAACGCAGAAATATTTCGAATAAAACCTAACGTATTGGCAATCAAAATTACCTCCGACCCTGTAAACATTCTGACATACACCACTGTGCCTATTGATAAGATTAGAGCCGTGAGTAACGAACACTAAAAAACTTATGCTGTTTTGAGTCTGGATGCTATGATGAGTTTTCCGACGATTATTTGGTCAATACAGGACATTCAGCGCTATCCGAAAAATCCTTCAAAATAATATACAAGATTCGATCAAACCTATCAAAGGGAGTAAAATCAAGAAATCTTGGCATAGACGAGGCAGTAGTTATCCAAAAGCTCACATCCGCGCTATGTATCCAAAAGAAATACGTCCAACCCTTGTCCTTGCCATGGTCATCATAAACAAGTAATTCTTCTAATAGTGACTATCCCATTGCCTTTCTTATCTGAACTTCCTGTTTATTCATGTTTTTTCTAAGTTGTCTTAGTTCCTATTTACACTACCATATTTTCATATCCGAACTTCCTGTCTATTTTGTCATTTTATTATTTAACTCATGGAAAATTCCCATTTATCATCAAGCTGTACAGTCGTATATATATGGTTTATCAGAAGTTATATCCGGTGAGGGAATTGAATTCAATTCCCTCACCGGATATAACTTCTGATAAACCATATATATACGACTGTACAGCTTGATGATAAATTCGTTGAAAAGAGTCTCTTCGCTGAATCACTTGTTTTGATTTTATTATTTCTACATACTTAATCCCCAACTGCATAAACAATTATTCGTCACACTAGTTATGATCTCACTAGATTTTTTATCCAAACATCCTGTCCATTTTGCTATTTCTACACTTCTAGCCCCCAATGGCACAATATGTCAATCTTCTCAGTAATTATGATGTCACTTTGTTTGAGTTGTATCCGTCCCCCTGTTTATTATGGCATTTTAATTCTGGATTGTAATTTTATTAATTTGACCCTTGACCGGAAGTTATTCAGGAACTTTCTCACACATGTAATACTAAAAAAAACACGAATGTACAGCTTAGTTGATGACTTCGTCAAAAAGAAAATTTTCTTCGCTGCAACAGCCTCTTTGATTATTCATAAATTGCGCTTTATTTAGCTGAATAAATTGCCTAAAATATCCTAACTAGAATTGCGCTGCTAAAATTAGGGAACTGCACGAAATAAACACACGATATTTTGCCTAAGTCTTACATATTTAGAAGAGTGAAAATTCACTTTTTGGCCTCTTTGCTTTCAAGACTGTTTTGTTTTACAATCGTACTACCTCTTTGTCACTGGCTTTTACTTCGTCGGGTCTTTCTTACCAGATAGCAGCGCAAAATGATCAATGGAAGCGTAGCATCCTTCAGACGTTTGACATTACAAACACCAGACAAAGTTAAATGAAAAGCAATTTCAAAGGTGAAAAAATAATCACGCTATTAATAGACTAAGGTGAACCGAATTAAACAGCTCATTAAAAACCAGTTGCCACAAACATTTTACGCCGTATTCACAGGGATCAAACTCCTAAGCTGCGCACAAGATTTATCTTAAAAATAAATAATTTGGCACACAGGATATACGGTTTATTCTTAGTCTATCCATCAAAACTTCTAAATGTTTAATTGACTAATCCACATATCGTTAACGTGTTTTTTGCTTCTACTTATGATTATTTTTTAAAAGCAGTAGAGCTGAGCGCTCAGTTCATAACTTATTTGATCATTCATGACTATTCTATTCACTTCAAATATTCTGTAATGCATTTTCTGGCAGCTCAGTGCTCATTAATCCTACCGGATGACAACTGGGTTTTTTCAAATCTGTATTTTATTTACTGCAGTAATTTCATAAATTCATACCTCTTTTTGAGGACCTGTCATCAGATGCATTAGAAAAATGGGTGTGGTAATATTTTAATGCTTACAGTTGGCGGTAAATGATACGTATAATACTTCAAGGCACGATCCCACAGTCAGTGCTACTTCTACCATGCTTTACTAGTTTTACTGAACCTCATAAAAATATCTGCATGATTAGGTGTGAGAGACGCCAAGACATGCAGATTATAGAAATCAATAAAAATTCGAGAACAAAGAGCAAAATATGTATATTCATCATATATTTCTGATATTTCTACAGAAACTAAAAGGAGTGAACAAGGAAGATTTCTGAAAATTACCTCAGTTCTACGGAGAAGTCTTAAAACATGACCATAGAGGAGGTTGTATTAAAGTATAGTGAACCTCTTCAGAAATCAAGTCATCACCCGCTGTAATATCTTCAAAAACGTTTACTTGATATTCATGCTTTTGGGAAGACCTGACTTAACTTGTATCCAATCTCTGCTCCCTGTCTGACAGACTGAAGAGAACATTATAGTAGGAAATTCTGAAAGTCAGTACCAAACACTTACACTGCAAAACAGTGGGTTTAAATTGCAATTAATCAATTACTGCGATCACTTAAGCTTGATCATCATGCTTAGACGTCGTCCGTGGGTTATTTAACACAACATTCCATTGACTTATCGTGAATGAGTCAAAATTTCAAAAACTAAATTAGTGTTCACTTTAAATAATAGTGTCCTTGTCATACCTAGGATCATTTACTGACTACCTTATCTGTTCTATTAATCGCCTGAAAATTATTATGATTCAGTGTTCGTCATATTTAGAAAATTCAAATCAGTACAAGATTGGGTTATATCTAAGGATACAAGAAAATCTGTCGAAGTAGTCTTTACATATTTTAGCTAAGCATTTGGTGAGCTATATCACATAAGTCTGAACATGAGACTATAAATCTCTGAATTATAAGCAGCATACTTAGTTAAACAGGAGAGTTGCACTGCCAACTACATTCAGGAAACACCTAATTCTTTAAATCCAGATAGTGATTCCCTGAAAAGTAGACCCCGCTAAAAATCCTTTGTTAAACTGAAAAGAGTTCGAGAAAGGGTCACACTTATTATCTTTTGATAAACTGGCTTGTTTATTATGACGTATGTATATCAGATTCACTAAAGAATTGGTTGGTGGGATTGAAAAAATCTTGTGCTTGAGAATGAAATCTGAACAAATAATGCGGTACTAACATAATGAAATTTTAGATAATACAAATATGTTCCTGACTAACCTTGTTGCTGCAACAGTCTACTTCCAGTCTCCGAATGCTGGCAGAAACACCATCCACACAACTATATTTATCGCAGGCGTTTTCGCCACCAGTATTCATAGACTGATCTTCACCAAATCTGAGCGGTTCTACATACTTCTCGTCTCCGTCAAGTAGAAATCTTCGCACAATCTGGTCAACTTCAGGATCATCTGAGAACGTATTTACCTAATGAAATGATGTAATATTGCCGCATATTACCATAGCTAAATTGCAGAGGCTATTTGTTTCTGGTCTACTAGAAAGAGGCTTTCTATGGACTCCAGATGATTTTCGGTAACCTCTGGCTGAGAAATAAGAAAAGAAGCCAACTCACTAGTTGGGTTGCTAAAATACGAATATGGCGTTGAATTGTCAATACATGCTGCAGAATATCTTATATGTAAAGTAGTGTTTACCTTTAGCAGACTGAATATTTCTGTAATGGGCATCCAAATGCTGTTTTATAAGAATCTGAGAAGAAACTTTACATTTGCGAGGAAGGACCTCTACAGATTTCGTAAGAGGTATTTCAAAACTTTCAAATTACCGTTATGTCCCTGTAAGATATCGAAATTACTTTGGGAAGTAATTGTTGCATTCATTATACTACGTTAACTATGGCGCGCGGGTAGTACTCCTCAGTGCATCTACGGACGCCCAAATCGATTAACTTAAACAAACTAGCTATTCTCAATGAATGATTGCCATTTCTGTCCTTGGAGGCATTCCATTTAATAACAAAAACTTATCACCAGTTTCATAGAGCCAAATGACCGGTTTTCACTGGCTGGCTGCTGATTACTTAACAAAAAATAAAATGTAGAACATTATTTAAGTTTTGTAGGAGAGATAAACAACAGTCATAGAAGATGACAGGATAATAAAAGAAGATTGAACAGTAATACTCGTCACTATCTAGGTAATAATTATAGATTTTGTACAGCGCTCAGTATTCGGCTGTTGTTACTTTGCATTTGTTCTACTTAAGCCGACGGCCGTATAGAAGTGAACTTGCTTCTCATAGAAAATAATTTATTACGATACATCAAAGTATTAGTGTGTTTCATTCTTGTTGACTCGAAGAGAGACTTAGTTTGACATTCTCAACAAGACCTATTTTTAACCAATGCCTGCCTAACAGTGCTAACGGAGTTCATTTACTACATTCACGTACATATGGAGATTGCGATGAATTAGTGTCATGTGAACTGCAAACTTTTTTGCCGCAATGATGCATGTCGTGTCAGGAAACTTCGAATACCTCAAATCTTACATTTTAGCAAGTGCTGCATTGTGCATTCAACATTAGTAAACATGTGCTACGCTTTTCAAGCTTTTAATCGTTTAGTTCTTAGTGGTAATATATTACACTTAGTTTTCATTTCCACAGCCGGTTGATTGAAAGAAGTTTATGTTAAGGCACTGAGTCCCCCCATTCTCGTGTAAGAGATGTTTTATTTTAAAGCTTGCGAATGTAACTACTATTCTCAGTTTCACAATGACACCACTCTGACAACCAAATAATCGTATGTGTCCTCCTAACTCACTGCAGCTAAAAAGCTCCCTTTAACCCTGAAACGGAATGGATGCGAAACTACAATGTTCGTATGCAGAAATCTTTGAAAACACAGAATGAATTCGGGGACTTTACACAAGTAAACGACGGTAATGTGTCTCTAGCTCCATCTATCCAAACGGAGGAATCTCGTTTACAGCCACACCCGTCCAAAAACCCGTTAGAATATGCTGCAAGTCTTAATCATAGTAAAATTCGCCAACATAATAATTACCGACAGTTATGAGGTGCCTGCACTATACACGCATGTAATACATAAAATTTTGATTCCACGTATGGTAAAAATCAGATAAATGATACTTTGCCAGCATGCATTAATGCAGACGTTGTTCTTGCACTAAAGGGGATCAAAGGTGTTCCTCAAATGAGTTTTATCTGGGTCAATTTGCTCTCATCAGTCAATTTATTCATCTGAGAGAATTGAAACACATTGTGGCCGTCTGGATTTCCAAAGGACGGGCTTGTAGCTGTGTATTTGTGGTGTGATTGTATACCTCTGCACTCACTTCATGCCATTAATAATATATGTACATTCTTGAAGAGTCACAAGTTATTTTTTCCTTTGTCTAGTTTTGGTGGTGTTAAGAGCAGCTGGACTAGGCTAGGCGGGCCAAACTGAATAGTCAGTAGGTAGTGAGGTAAAGCCTCAGGTCTGGCGGCAACTGTGGTCACATTGCAGTCATGAATGTAATTTCTAGCTGAAGACGACCGAAAGCAAACTCGAAGCCATTCAGACAGCCCGACCGCCCAGCTCCCTGCAACGGCATTCGAGCAAGTTGTGAAGATGATGCCTGGTAAGGTAACGAGCTGGCAAGATTTGTTGCTATCGTCAATAAATTGTGTTGGCAATGTCATCAGTAAATATTATTGTATAAAAATGTGAGGCTTTATCAAAATAAATTTCATCTGTAGTGAGAGCTGGCTGTTAATCGAAACCGGTGGACAGTAATTTACGTTAATGTTTATGTCCATAATATTGGTTGTGAGAAAATTAGGAGTAAGGCTTAGCGTAGGCGGATACAGTTAACACACAGATGATCTGACATTCAGGATACAGCCACAAAGCGATGCAAAGTTAACTTTCTGAAAGAAACAGCCAATCAGAGGACTGTATTTTACTGCTAACAGTAATTTATTATGTGTACATGAAAATATAAATATGCGTTGATCTCATTAATAAACGATCTGTTGCCTGGCTCTCGTTTTCTCTTTTTACACGCCCACAACGGAATTATACTGTACCACAGTGCACAAGTTCTGTTCTTTTGTGAAGGTAACGTGAACTTCGCGACAAAATCTCCCGGCTGGCAGAAAATTGTCACACTGAAATATTCGTTTGAACTACAATGCTATATCATCTCAGCCCCCACTCGTTAACAAATGCATCACGAGGCGTCGTTGCATAAAGACGGCTTAGGGCTAAAGAATAGGTACAGTTATTTTAAGCATCCGCTCATACTGTTTCTGTATTTCACAATGCAAGACATTGATGAAATTTGTCCTCTTTTCAAACATAATGTATTTCTCAATCTCTGTGGACTTAGATTCAAGCTGCCGATGGCTTGCCATCAGGAATGAACGTGGACAGAAAATTTAGGCCATGACTATTTTCTTAACTGGTAATAGTCGCACACAATATAAATGGTCTAATAACTAAGAATAACGTTATGGACAGTCGCACATGAACATATATTCCCTCAATCAAACTCCTACTGGGAGAATCTAAGAATTAATAGGTTTACCAGGGGACAAGACGATGAGTTTACGATTTCGCATATTGTCTGTTCTTGTCTGTCACACATTTTGAAATCAACTTACTTTAAATTGCTTGTTAACAATTGTATAATAAATTTTGAGGAGTGGCTTTATTGAATACGCCCGCTATTGTAGCGTTGTGGTTCGTTGCTACGATGGTTTAATATTGTGTCATACTTTTCGAATGCTATGTGAACGAAATTTTGCACTGAAGCTTTTTTTATGATATAAGTACCGTTGGTGACACTGTATTTACTGGACCGCATCAGACTGTATACACTTGTCAGTGTCAAGGTCTACACTGGACTTAACGTTGTCCTTAGGAGATCTTCAGCAACAATGTACAATATCCAACGCGGAAAAACAGAACACAGATTTTTGGCTCCTCCCACTTAAGGCACATCGATCACTTCACCACTGGTACTAGTTTCCGAGTCCAGATTCTCGGTGCTATCGGCCACACTGCCCTAACAATGGCACCAGACCAAGGAAGAAGTTAGAGAAAACACTCGGTTCTGTGAAAGCAACCTCAAATCCTAAAGAAGCAGTAAACGCAAATTGCAATGCGCCCTCACACCTCATTTACACTGTATAGGTGCAACAATGAAGACGACCGCCAAAGTCAGCCAAGTATCTTGGCTGATCCTGGAGAAAACATTGAAAGCAGACCGCTCCCATCGGAAATAACCAGAAAAAAGGAAGTAAGTATTTCGAAAATGTCCAAAAGTACTGGCAGATCTTCAGAATAAAACATAAGATGAAAGTTTAAGTAAATTAAGCCTTTCCAAAATCAGGTAGTGCCTGCTGAGAATTGAATTAATTATTTCCTATAGGGTTATAAATGACCTCAAGTAAGGTATCCTGCCACCAAGTCATTACAGGCTTCCTCCTTGCAATCCACAAAACACGACTCACCAGGGAGCAGAGGCACGACTTGGCACCGTTACTTTTCTCTCAGAGTTCACCGTCTCCGGAACTATGGTGCAGTAGCTGTGGCTACTGTACTACCCATTGAAAGCATTGAACGGAGGCTGGAAATCATGCAGTAATACAAAAGCTATACCCCAACGGTCTTTCTTCCAAAAGCTCATACACCATAGGATTGATGAGTATATATCTAAGCCTTAACCACTGCTTTTTCATATCCGAGCCGCTCTTTTGATTATTCTGCCTGTTCATTCATTCATTTTATTTTCGGATGAAGGAAATCGCTGAAAAGGTATCTATACTGGACTTTGTATTCTCTTCTTTATAACATTTTATTTTCGTTATTATTTCAGTATATTCAAATTTCATTACCTGCTTTTACGTTTTTCTTTCAGGTATACTTAATCAACACAAATTTTATCTATTATAATCCCGCTTTTCGACTACAACTCACGATTAACAGTTGAAACGATCAAGTCTAGTCGTAGCAGCTATAAGTTCTTAACACATCGCTTACTGCAAACAATATAACCCTTCCGCAAACCGCTCACATTGGAATCAAACGAAGCTGCTGTATTACAGTGACTAGATACACCATACAGGAGTGTAACAGAGATCGGGAATTCAGGCCTTTTAACTTAGAAGTGAGCACAAGAAACCAATTTGGTTTACACTAGATGTAAAGCGATATTACATTTACTTGTTTACATTCTGCCCTATCTTACTATCCTAACTAATCTAGCTGCAGCGCTTGCACAGCTCATATAAATGATATTGAATATTGTTACGTTTCCTATTTTCGTTTCTGTCTCTTAGTCTGAATAGCTTCACTAATTATATTTATTATTATTATTACTATCTCTTTTCTCTTGTCGACAATACCGAAGGACTAACTGGCGAAAGGATCAACTCCAATCACAGTAGTAACAGTCTTAACATACCTCATACCACAAACCACATATAATTAATCCCAGCACTACTCCCTTTGGAGTCAACCAAAGCTACGACAGTCGAGTGGCGGGACGAGCAACGCAGAAGTTTACCGAAGATCAAGAACCTATACCTCACAATCAAGAAGCGAGCACAAAGAAATCAAATTGGTTTATACTAGCTCGTAAAAACGATATTGGATATTGAATTCCGCGTCTTTCAATAGTTTCGTTTCAATTTGAAGGTTATATGTGTTTACCCGAAAATGTGCTGTTACCATGTGATATAAACTGCTGGAGTGAAATAAAATGCATTTTGCAGTGCATGCTTCAGAAAAAAATGACCCTGGCTGAAAAGTTTTACTTATTATATGATATTGAGAGTTTATTTCATATCAATGTAAAACGATGCAACCGACTGAAAATTTGGCCAGCCAGCAGCATTTATACTGGTTTGGGAAATTTCATTAAGTTTTATATGGGCGAAAAGGAGAGGAAATATTTTGAGTTGCACACACTGCCTTTTATTTTGGACTGTGTTGTTATGACTGAAATGATATCACGTGACAGTAGACCATCGTATTGCTCTACGAATCAAAGTACGTTTGTGTATAGGTTCATCTTGTGATTTCTAGAGCGTTCGAAGTTGATACAATACGACACTTGCACATCTATTGTTGCGTGTTCTTTTCTTTGTTTATTACCTACTCATCCTAAATACAACCAGTGCTCGAGTGACTTTAACTTTACCAGTGTTTTCCTAAATATATTTCCCAGGTATGTTCTTAGTTGCTGTAACGTTTTTGTAGCAAATCTCTACAAGTGAAGGATCTGTGGCGTGTGGTCTCGTATTTTGAATTTTGTAGGACTTTTAAATCATCTCTACAAGGTCTAGTTGTGTCACATCGATCTTGGTCATGTTTAGATTTACAGAGACATCTATCAGACATCAATGGCGTGAATGCTTTTTCGCTATCTAATTATGACACTCTGAGGGGAATTTTATCTTATGCACGTCTTCCTCTTCTGTTAGTTGACAATATTTTGAATGAAGAACAAATTGCTCTTGAAGCACACCTTCCTACTGTAAGTACACCAATTTATTCTTGCTATTAAACTCTTCAAAACGGTTCTTTCTTTAGTATACACTTACGACTGAAGCAATACTGCCTAGACTAAGTATAATCTGAGTAATTATTTGAGTGCTTTGTAGTATATGGCTATTGTAGATTTAGAATACAGACAGACAGACAGATTTAGGATACACATCTACAAGTCTGTGGGCAGTAACTACTTTCCTATGCTTATACTGGAGAAATGGGTTTATTTTTGTAGCACGTGAAAAAGAAAAACAGCGGAGCCAAGGGGACATCTGCCTAAGGCCTGTCACAGCGCGATTATCCAATATCGTTTTTACGAGCTAGTATAAACCAATTTGACTTCTTTGCGCTCACTTCTTGATTGTAAGGTACAGGTTCCTGATCTTCGGTAAACTTCTGCGTTGCTCGTCCCGCCACTCGACTGTCGTAGCTTTGGTTGACTCCAAAGGGAGTAGTGCTGGGATTAATTATATGTGGTTTGTGGTATGAGGTGTGTTAAGACTGTTACTACTGTGATTGAAGCAGTTTTTTGGAGGTGTTTCAGCATTAAAATCTTACCACCGGCTATGGACCACCGCAGGTCAAATTGGGATGTATAGGTTTAGGGGCGACAGCTGACTTGCTGTAAATCTGGGGGAAACATCTTACTGCCGTAACATCTCTGTTCACCCACAGACCCCCAAAAGTTTAAACCAGTCACATTATGATGATAACCGCTTTTGGTCGGACTTCTATCCAAACAATCTTTCTGACATGGCAGGACTTTCGTAGACATCAGTTACAGCTCGTTGGGTCTATGAAATATGCAAGCCCAAGTCATCAGCTCTCGGCCAAGCACAGATATTTTGGTCAGGGATAAAATGCTCCTAGCTCATTTTAATACAAATGCACCTTTATTAAAATCCAATGTTAAACATCATAATGTGCCTACTCCCTTTTAGAATAAATGAAATTAGTTAGAAACTTTGCTTGTAGCCTAGTACGTTGGAATGAAGCCTAGCTGTATTGCTACAACATATGTATGCACTGCTATCTCATAGGTGTTGTCATAAATGTAGTGAATCAGTCGGAGTTTCTTGAAAATATTCTTTTGTTTCGTATACAAATAATAAGCTTAGCAAATTTAACAGGTTATCACCCAGCCTTACCTTATATTTATAACTACTGTTTTTTCATTATTGTCGAATAATGCTACTTAAAGTGCCTGTTTTTATAGGGTAATAAAATATGTGGTGGTTTTTCATTTGTTTGCTTCTTAACCGTTTTGAACTATAGGTTCATTTCATGAGGCCGCATGTGGGAGGGGTGCTATTCGACGGTGGCATATCGCAAGCGGAGTCACTTTTCTCAAAGTACCCAGATTTAATCTCTATCATTCCTTCATACCAAAACTTAAGCGATGGAGAGTCGCTATGGATTGATCACTATCGAGGTCCATTTCTGCCCGAGACACTTGGCGCCTTTACTGCAGTGGACCGCTTTACTGAAGAAGCTGTTAAATGGCGTCGCTTAGTTTTGTTAAACAGTAATCAATATCCAACATGGATGTCTGAAATCCACTACTCTACACAGTGTCTAATTAACGAAATAATTTTTGTTACCGCTGGTCTTTCTCCTGACGGATTAAAAAGTAAAGATGAAGTAAGTGTAACAAGCCTTGTTTTATCGGCATATTGCCTTTTTTAATGTTATTTTAGGTTGTAAAACATATTACGTAGAATACTCCTGAATTTGGTTTTGAATATAGCCGATTTCTGATGGATTTGTTTACTCTCAAATTTCCAAAAACTTTTTTAGTTGTTCCTAATGTTTTTATAGTAAACTAAAGTTTATTTGCCAGCGAAAATAGCTGGTTTCAAAAGTACTTGTTTAAGATGTGAAGATTATACTAGTTATTTTTATAACAATCGTTAAGTTGACCGCGTTATATAAGAAGCTACATGTATTTCTTTTATAAACAGTTAATGGGTTACTTTTCTTTACAAGTACTAGTATTTCTCAGCCATTACTAGTCTTGTTCATAGCTCATTATGTTACTTTAACAGTGTCATTTATCTGTATAGGTTTTGTAAGTATGTCGTGTAACATTAAGTTGAATACGTTGGTTAGTTGTACAACTGACTACTTGATTTTTTGATGTTCATACCTTGTATCAAATCTGGAAGCAGTTATTAGTATCTGAAACATCTGTACTGTAGTCTCCAAAAGCATTAGTAGATTCCTCCAGTCTTCACATGATATGTCTAAAGGGAAACATCCGATAAGAAATCACCTGCAGGAGTGATAAGACAAAATGATTCTGATATACCCATACAATTTTTTTTATTTATAAGAATCATTGTTAATTCATCCAATCGTGAAATCACTGTCAGTGCTGAGCAGCCTTTTGTTATTTATTCATTTCTAGCATATTCGTCCGGAAATTTTCAGTTCCACCTGGTGGGATTATCTTAAATCGAAATCAGGTAATATGATTTTTTTTTGCGTTTTACCAGCCAACTTTTTTTCGCAAACAAATTCATCTCCAAATAACTTTTATAGGTTTAATAAAACTATTAGCATGTGAATTGGTGGATAGTGACTAGCAGTGAAATCTAGGATGTGCATTTCGTCCTATTTCGCGCTCGTCAACAGGACGTACGTGCATCCCCCAGTGAGTGGTGGTGTTCCCACCAAGGCTCGAACACATTGCCCATAGTTTCAAACGCCGATGCGTTATCCACTAAACTACTTGGGCCCCAAGAACCATCTCTCGCGCTTTGATATTTGAAACTATGGGCACCGTGTTCGAGCCTTGATGGGAACACCATCACTCTCCGGTACGTCCACTTCACGAGTCCCAAATAGGATGAAATGCGCATCCTGGATTCCATTGCTAGTCCCACTCCACCAATTGACTTCAAGTTACATGACCAGATATCGTCAAAGCTCCTGCACATGGAAGCGACATGTCAACCTGAGATCAAGCACTTCGGTCCAACCAGTCGACGGGAGAATCTAAAATAGAATTAAATATTAGCATGTCATTTTGAGTTTTTTTCTAAAAACATGATTGATATTAAGTGTTTGACAGAATATCATCTAGTCGAATTTTATCCTCGTTCTTATCTATTAGTGAATATGTGTGCTATGCAGAAAAATGCATGTTAATTTCTGACTGACTGACTGGTTTCAAAATAGAATTTTTTGAATGTCATAAAATACTAAACTAGGACAATAACCATAGTAAAGTTGTTGTACACATGGAGAAGTAATTCTCTGTCAGTCTTTCTGAATAACGGATGTGCAATTTAATTGTATCAACATTACTTATGAGTCCTATGTTGTTGCGGCACATAGGAAATATTCAGTTTTAGCGACAAGTATACCAATAATATTCACCTAGTCTTTGTTCGCTAGGTGTAATATAGTTTTGGAATTCAGCATATGCATGGTATGATCAATCGTGTTGTTTCTGGGTATATTTCTGACGGAAGTCGACAGTAGATATCTGTGAAATTAACGGTAACTGTCATTTGATCAAATATCTTTGGGTTTTTCTTTTGCGTTAGAAACAATTTTAAACTCATTGGTCTATTTCAACTTGCGTAATGGTTTCACTCATGATGTAACTCTCATTTTCAGCTTCACTTAACTATTTACTGCAGTGTCAAAGTTCATGGTTCTTAAACGTCAAGACTAGTAACAGCTTCATAAACTTAATACTCAACCTGACAGTAAATCAACTCGCTGTTTTGTATATATTTCCCACACAAGTAAATAATTCTCTCAAATTGCTAAGACAAAAATAATTAACGAATTAAATTATTGAGAAATCTAAACGAGACATCGATTCTTACTACATTTTTAAATGACAGTAAGTAGTTCGATTTGTGGATACTTTGTCTTCTTTCCAATATCACCACCAAACCATTTGTAATATGCTTCTGTAGCTCCACTGACCTAATGGTTCGGCTATTTCTTTCTAGGAATATCCACATAAAGTTTTTGCCACACCATAAAAGTTTGCTAAATATTAGTATAGCTTAAAGAAATAGTATTATGCTGTAAACTGTTTGTTCTGTAGTGAAAGTTTAAGTGCAATATTACCTTAAGTGTAGGCCTGGTTGGATGGATTACTAATGTTTTGCACCTACAAAGAATATGAGTAACAGTTGACCACAGTGATGCACATATATGCAACTTTTGTTCTTTAAATCTCAAGCAGTTTTTCCACCATATGCATGTTTCTTCCTTCCATACATCACTGTCATCCCACTTTCAATTATTTATTAATTTGTTGTTATGAAACGCAGTGCTTTAGCGTTAGGTTTGATATCATTGTATCTGTTTACTATTTCTCCACTAATAAGTGCAGAAAGGTCTCTTTTCTGAATTACGTAATAAGCGAAAACAGTTGGGCTATGAACTCATGCACAATAATGAGTAGAAATCAGAGAAATATGCAAAACAATTTTAATCAGTATTAGCGGGTAGTTTAGCGTCGGTGGCATAGCGGTTAGGACCCTAGCCGACCATGCACATGGTCCGGGGTTCGATCTCCGGCCACCGACGCACTCCTTTACCTCGTTGGGCCAGAAATAATGCTGGTAAAGAGGAAAGGTTGGGCATGGGGCTAGCAACCCCATCCTGTAAAATAAACACTGCTACAGAAACTTCAAGCCACTAGCTTGAAGTTCTAATTTCCACTGTGGAACGTGAAGGAAAAAAGGTGAGTAGTTTGTTAAGTTTTAAGGAGATTGTTATGCAGAATGTTAGGAACGGTTAGAATTACCATCAAAAAGGTTCACTGTTTAGTCGCAATGTACAGTTTTAGATGTGAGTATTAAATTGTGAGGAGCAGTACAAGGACTGTCCAGTTGAAAACCGATTTCTACAACATGGTCGTATCAATGACATCAAATTTATCTCTTACAAGGTTAAAATGGTCATAGTTAACATAGCATAACAAAGAATAGCATATCGTAATTACTATTAGACTTGTAGAATAGTTTATCTGATGTAGATATTAGCGGAAGTGTTAAATTCTGAAGTAATGGTATCTGATGTCTCCCCTGCTAGTTGTTTTCATCTGTGTTAAACGACAAAAATTAACATCATAAGAGGATTTTTCTAACTAGTTTTATATTGAAATATACTTTGACCTGTAGTAATCTGACCCCTAACTAAAACCTAGTATTAATAAATGTAACAAATAAACAGAATAAATTTCATGTTTCACAACAGGGTTTTCTTTCCATAATAAGAGATCATTTAATCAACATAAACCCTAAAAGTGCTGTCGAATAGTAACGAATAGTTAATTTTAAGTTATTGCTGACTACAGTTTGTTTACAGTTGTCCAGTAAATTTTGAAATCGGATTTTATGATGATTAAATATCAACATTTACTTACATAGTTTCTGCCTCACGTTATGAAATAATTTCCTCAGCAATAAGCAATCTTATATTGCCTTCCATTGACTTAAAATTTGTTTTTACTTACCGGTTTCATAGCAATTTCCATGAGTTGTAGTGTACATGTATAAATTCTAAAACTACTGGAACACTCTGTCTCAGTTATTATGTGTGATGGTAATAAAGAACTCACACTACCTCGTTAGGTGTTAAAAATTACAAACAGAATAATAATCAACAAGACCAAACAGTCTTGTTAGTGATTAATTCATTCCGAATTGTTTTATAATTACATTGGAAGTCATAAATATGTACCGCTTATAAAAATAAATACTCTGACTTAATTCTTCCTTACAAATTGTTTTGATATACTGCTTAACATGTGGAGGCTTATAATGCTAGTAGGTTACGCTGTTCAAAGTAGGTGGAGTGGGATTTGAATATGATAGTGCTTAAGTTAGTGGAGATCGTGTGAAGAGGAGTTGAAACAGTATGGACTAACATGGATGCAGGTGAAAAGTACAGAAGAAGACAGAAGCAAATGGAGACGTGCAGTTGAAGCCCTATGTTCCACTAAGGAACCCAAGGGAATAATAATAATTAAGTTAGTAAACCGTATTACTACTAGTTATCACAGATTATGAACTATGCTGGGGCATTTTATCAAGGCAAGCGTATTCATATTCAGTAAGTAACTATCCAATTAGTCAGCAAAATACTAAGTTTCTCTGTTTCAGTCTGTTTTTGAAATAATGGATTATTACAAATTAAATATCTCTAGTTTCTGAACATTATGTAATACAAGTAATTTATTCTCAAATATTGGTTTTGTAGGGATTTTGTTTATTTGGATGGAGGATTTCATCATAAGCTGACATTAGTTAGAGAACCACTGGAAGACCTGGGGGTACTAGACAGTGGTTTCATCCTAGTTTTGGACTCTTCATCAGTACGCATCCACCGGGGTTCGAACCCGGGACCTTCTGGTTACAAGGCGAGCTCGTAGACCATTGAGCCACTGGGACCCGATCCAATGGTCCTTGAATTCTAACTTCTGCCGATTCACGACATAGCGCGACCATTTCGCAATGTCTTCTTCGATGAGTCACTACTTCATCTTCAACCTGCTGTACCCTACTAGTCACGGCTTCCCACTAGAACCCCAGGTAACTACCTACCTGAATAGGACCAGTCACTAGTGAGCATCAGATTAATTTTCAAATACTGGTTTTGTAGAGATTTTGTTTGATTTCACGGAGGAATTCATCATGAGCTAGGACGAAACAGTTGTCCAGTACTCCCAGGCTTTCCAGTGGTTCTCTAACTGATGTCAGCTCATGATGAATTCCTCCGTGCAATCAAATAATTTATTATGGCGTTAAGTATATTTATGACAGTTAAGTCCAGTAGATTCCCCTAATTATATTCTCCCGTAGTCTAATCAAAGGCCATTGTGTCATCTTGGCAAGTAGTGTGGGTTAATCCTTAGACAATAAGTGTCGCTCATTACATGTCACACGAATATGCACATCATTGAATTGTCATCCATTTTAATCTTTAACTAGGGACTATGGAACACTTGCATTGTGTTTATCTAAACACACACTTCTCTGAGTATCCTGATTGCCTATTTACTAGGTTATTAAAAGCCTCTGGTTCGAGTTCTTATATAACTAAAGGTTTCTTCGATATCATGTTTTTATGTTAAGTCTTATTTGCCTTTATCAAGTGCTGTGTCCATTTTCAATTTGTTTATTATATTAGCATCAGGAATTGAACAGAGGTATACTAAAAGCAGTCGACTTTCATCTAATGATTTCACATATTCACCTAATACAGCTATAGAATGTGTACAAACTACAATTGCCAAATCTCTAGTCGATTATGCAGATAAATTTATATCGGGAGTAATCTGTGAGAGTCTAAACAAATTGGCAAGAGGGAAGACTAACAAACTGTCGAATTCCGGTGATCGAACACTTCTCAAGAAATCTCAAATTGGTAGATGTCATTCAAATCAACGTACTTCGAGTGTATTTACACCATTAAATTCAAGCGATTTAAGCGGGAAACTATGCAAGAATATTTTTAAATCTACTGAACATCACTTTAATCCTAGGTTTGTTATTTTGATTTATAATTGAAATAATCTTATAATGATATAATGTCTTTAAAGTGATAGAAAAGATTTAATTGAACCTTAATTGGTTGCCATTTAGAAACTCGCATACCTTAACTACTATCTGGTTCAATAAAATACAAATATGGATTGATGAATTCATTGTTTGGATGGCTGCAGAAACTTTCCTCTGAATATAGATTGTATGAAAAGTTCGACTTCCTTGAAAGGCGAATGTCAGAAAAATGAGTATCGAAAGAAATTAATAAGACGATATTGAGAACGTTACTATAGACGAGAGAAAGCCAATAATATCGAGTGAGAATAATAGTTGCCCATGCTACAACTTATACAGCAAATAAGCTTGTTCCAGTTTACAGCACTATTTGTGCTCTTCATCAACACAAGTTCGACAGGTGCTCATCAGAAGTCATCTGCAATTATGTTTACAAATTCACATGTAGCTGCCGTAGAAAGTACATTGAGAGAATAGAAAAATGGGCATCCATTGGCTTCTACGAAAAAGTCCCAGGAAGCCCTGAGACTCCAAGGTCCTCAGTCTCCTACCTGCATAATTGCCCGGCATATAATCAAAAAGAGATGCAAAGTAACTATTCTAACTGCAATCATTAGTATCAACAAGCAACGAAATCCCACTTTACTACGATCTGCCGAGTCAGTTGCTGTCAACAGACTTACACCCAATCAGTGTTTGCAGGAAGAAACTGAGATTAATCTCACTTTAGCCTGCTAATAATTTTTGTCACCTATTACATAATTATGCACTCTAATTTTTATTACTATTATTATTGATTTTTTGACTCACTAAACTCAACTCACCTAATTGATTTCTAATTACTTCAAAATGCTTTCTTCTACATGCATGTCACTGGCTAATTAGCGTTTTGTTGTTAGTCATATACCAGAAAGTTTTGAATCTTACAAGCTTATTATAAATAACGAGTTTCTTCCCGTTTCTATTGTAGTGAATATGCCATCACATTGCATTCATTGCTATTTTGTTTTACCGTAACATTCATGCTTAGCCTCTGCTCAGCAGAGCTGAAAAATGGATATTCTTATTTCACTAATCCTATGTATATTTTAGGCTGTCTTCAGCTGAAGAGAGACCTCGAAACAAGACGCTCCAAATCTTGTTCCACTAGTTTTATCAAAGATGACCTATTGAATACGTTGTTTCGGATTAGTGTATTACCTTTCCACCTTCGACTTTGTAGTGTTATAAGTTTATGTAAGCGTTTGATTTTAGTGTTGTATAATATTCGAAAAGATTGTCGCCCTTCTATAAGCAACCTAAAAGTGTAGTAAATTTACTCGATATTAGCTGATAATTTGCCGACACGTTTTTAACTACTTATAAGTAGCTGGAGTTGTCACAATATGTCTTGTTCGAAATGCTGCGTTGATCTCATTTTGGTTGTCTGCTAGTAATTTTTGTAGACTCACGTTTCTAGGATAGACTGATATGCCAATCACGGTGAATGCACCCAAAAGTCTACCTGGAGATGACAAAATGATGGTACCACTTTATTCTGCAAAAACTGTAGTTCTTGCTTAGTTCAAAATCGAGAATATGTGGCTACACAAAGATGTTTATGCTTCTTAAGAAAATAAGAGACAATTCAGGGAGAGAAATTTTCTTTATCGAAAAATTCGTCTTCAAAGGCTGCGTAGGGATATTTACATGTATGAAAGTTTATTAGTGTACTATAGAGAGGTTGACATAATTGATACACTTACTGACAAGTGATTCTTAAAGTTTGGAGGGAAAATACGTAACAATAACCGACACAATGTAAGGAAGAGCTTAAGTGATAATAATACTAATAATAGTAATGACTTTATTCTGCGGAATAGATTAATATATATTGCAGGATTCCCAACAGGTCTCGTCACGAAGTATATACTCCCTTGGCTGGTTTATTCAAGTTGATTAATAATCGGTAATATGTCATTTGAATCAATATTGTCCCATTTATAGAGCACCCTGTAATTACCTGTTATATTTCTTCTCAACTTCGAAAAATCCTTAGCATTGAAAATAGACATGGTTATAGATCTTGCTTCAAGGACATTGTGGAATAATTAAAGTAACATGAAACAGTAGGTAAGATGGATTCTGATAGATGGGAAGTTAGTTTTAGCCTAGTGATTTAAATATGCCACCAGAATTAAATGAGATAAGAAAAAAATAGAGGCAAACAAGTAAGTAGATAAGTGTTTAAGACCATAGTAGAATAACAGATTGAACAAACCTTTTCTGCACAAAGCGTTTAGAGTTGCGTTGACTCATCGCTAGCATCTGCGCAATACATAAGCATCGAAACCCAACACTCATTGTACCATCCGATCTTACTTTGTGGATGATTTTAAAAAGATGAGTCTGGTCTAGCTGAGTAGCCTGAGTTCACTAGATGTTCGGGAATTTAACCGGTGATTGGTCTGCATCTTCTTCTTGATAACTATGCTAGGTGATGTTCTGATATGCATTTATATGGTGTGTACTTTGTGCGGCCAACATAGCTAGCTCCACAGGACAAGGTGAATTTATAAAATCACATTGAAATAGTCCAAAACAGCAGTTTGCCTCCAATTATCCACAGACTGTTTGCCGTAGATCAACTGAAAATGCTATTCTCAGCAAACTGAACAGACAGTTTTCCAGAACCTCAGACGAGGTATCACCTTTAAATCCAACATTCATAAACAGAAATTTTTTCGACGCTTGTGAATTCTCCCAGGCTGCTCCTCCACCCGTATTTTTTTTCAATGAACCATGTAGGCCATCCATTTTGATTGACAATCTGTCTAAGTTTCTGCAGTTCACTGATGTGAATCCTTCTTATTCTCGAAGATAAGGTTTCTCTGTCTTTGCTAAGGGATTCAACTATGAAAATTGATGTATGGACCTTCTCTGAAGAGAAATATCAGATCCTCTTTTCAACAAAACATCCAAAACAAATAAAATTCAGAGTTGATCTCTAATTTCTATGTGAACTAGATAGGATGATAACAATTGTTGAACTCCTGCGTAATAACTTCGATTTCAGTATCTGAGTCATTTAGGATGAATGTATCAAACATGTATAATTTTTACATATGAAAACTCCCAACACTGGGTCGTAACCATAAAACAATTCGCAAGCTAGTAGAGGACTCAATGGCAACTGTATTATCACTCTGCTTTCTTTTGTCTGTACAATGTGCCACTGAACTTGAACCGGACGTCAAAGTACACCTCGACAGTAGTTGTTTTTAAGTAGTAGATTGGAACTCCCACATTCAAATTATGATCATCGATGAATTTGCATTGGAAACTTAGTTTTGGTGATAGGGAAACGAACAGAAAAACCCCAGAATATTATTTCCTTCCCATTGTGACACAACTTGTTCATGTTAGTCATACTGTAAGTTTGTTTAATACATATAAATTTCTCTATGGAAGCTAGAGTTCACATCTATAATGTGAAAATTGATGCCAAACATACTGATTTCATAGATTAGAATGAATGCAATTGTCTTAATCCAGTGAACTCACTTGGCTATGCCACAGTCCTGCTTTAGTATTCTTCACTTCAGATTTTTGCTTCTTTATTCATTAGGATGTATATAAAACTGCAATCTGCCGTTGTTTCACCATCAATCGCTAGATAGAATTAGTTGTAGCCTGTTACGAGTACGAACCCTTCTCCACTCACCAAGATTCTGACTACCAGGTGACATCACTATTACTTACATATCCAATATGTAGCAATTACTTAATTGCATCTGATTGAATGCACATTAAAATTATCAGTCGTATTAATATATTAATGCAAGTTATAACAAAAATATATGATAAAAGAAAGCTGAATGACTGGTTTCAACGTAGAACTGTGCACAGATGTGCAGTAGTTCGATTCGCCACACCCCATGAAGCACACAAAGCAAGAGGAGAGAGTAAAAAGAGATTCAAAACAGAGATAATAAATGTGAGGCAAAAAGAATAGTAATATGGAAGAACAATAGCATTTTATTGGATATCATAAATCAAAGAGTGAGTGCATTTCTGCCATAACTGAGAACGATTTTGAGCCATATCACCATTTGTCTCCAACCTTTGGTTTTTGCCATCCCGAAGAACCCAACCAGGAAGTTTACACCGCCCTATGGGGCTGTCTTAAGCTAACTGTTGTGAATTTTATTGACTGATTAAGCCATGTTGTGGTTTGCCCACAAAATTTTTATTTTATTTATTTTGATTACAGCTTGATTCCACATTGTATTTTTGGTACAAGTATGGAATTTTCAGCGTGGATATCGGTAGCCCAAATTTCGCAGGCCGACCATAGATATCAGGTGTGCGTCGGCGTGGGCTCGAACCCCGGACCATGTGCATAGTCGGCGAGAGTCCTAACCACTGTGCCACCGACGCACAAGCCCTTTTCCAACCTGATCCATCCTATGTCAGCTAACTTTGTCCGTTTTCGAGGAACGCGGTCGATGGCTAGGTATGCATGTGTAACACATGTCCTAACCATCTCAATCGGTTTAACTTCACAACCTTGTCGATTGAATGTCCCTCCTTACCTGGCACTCAACCGATGCCTAACCTCAATGTTGGCGACCCAATTATACCATCTAACGCATACGGGAGATAAAAAGCAGACATCTATGGTCAAAGACAGCTTACCAGGCTTTTCATATCTTACACTTTCAATGGCCATGTCACACAACCAGCCATAAAAGAGGACAGAGAGAACTGCTGAGTAGTACACACGCCTTTAGTCGACAGTCAGTCGGATATCACATCTACGCCAGAGATGGGGTAGATTGACATATGCCAAACGAGCTTTCTGTATCCGTGCTGAGATTTCATAAAAGAAAGCCCAAACTGATGATATTATAATTATGAAATTTCTTTTCTTTTTCTCTCTTCTGTATTTTTCAGTTATAAAACAAGCAGTTGTATAAATCAATGTAAAATCACTGAACAAGGAAAACTTAGCAAGCCAATTGTATATTATGCTAGTGATTTAGTGAAAGAATTTGTTAACTACGTACGTTATTTGATTACAAATATTTATCCTGGTTTTTCTAACAGGTACAATATTATCTGTTACTATTGTATTAATGACTAGGAGTGAAACTAAGGAGACAGTTTTCGGCTTACTTAAGATTTGTCAGATAAATGTACTTGCATCTTATTGTGATTGTGTTCTCATTGAGACCCCGAATTCAACACATTACGTTATATTTCAAATCAACCACTTTTTGTACAGCAAGTATGATTCGATGTTATGCAATGAGTGATATTCATAATCTTTTGTTAATGTCATTCTGATGGGCGTTGGGCTCGTATACTAATGCGAAACTACATCATTTGGAGTGTTAGTTATAACTTAGTTAACCATAAAAAGCTTCTATCATGAACCGGGATATCAGCTATACATATTGTTGTGTTAGTGTTATGCAGTTGTTCAACCTGAAGTGTTTGTAGCGGATTTTAACACATGCACCACCGACTGCAAGTCGATTGCCTAAGCCAGTGAGAGTGAGTGCATTCAGTTGACGAATCCAAAGTATGACGAAACTCAAGTTCTTAACTCCACTTTTTATTATTATTGTTCCCTTGGGCTCCTAGTGGAATATAGAACTTCAACTGCACGTCTCCACTTGCTTCTGTCTTCTTCTGTACTTTTCACCTGCATCCATGTTAGTCCATACTGTTTCAACTCCTCTTCACACGATCTCCTCCATGTCACCCTTGCACTGACGTCCCAGTCGCCGCTTCCCTTTCGGCCTGGTTCCACTCGAGGAATGGCCTGACACGCGCGAGATGTCACCCAGTGGTCTCCTCAGCGAGTGTCCAATCCATCTCCACTTTCTCTGCATATTTGTTGGTTGGCGATTGGTTCTTGTTTTGTTTACTCCCATAGTTTCTTGTTGGTGATTCTTTCCGGCCCGGCCATCTTATCTTTAGTATAGAGCCAGCGAAGAGAGTTGTTGATAAAGGTTGGCAACAGGCTGTTGGAAATATTCTTTGTGACCTGCCCGCCAAGTTTCTGATCCGTATAGAAGAACTGACTAACTTGACGTCTGTATTGAAAATCCGACTGAATTTTGTTGTCGATGCTGAGTGATGAAGATTTCCAGATTGGTTTCAGGTTGATGAATGTGTTTCTCGCCTTCCCGATTCTCGCTCGATTTGACATCCTCGTCCGTTCCGACTGCTTGTTGTTAAGACAATGCCCCCTAGATAAGTGAATGAAGTAACCTCTTTCAAATCCCTCCCGTTGATGGTGATTGACGCTGGATGTTGCTGCTGTTGTTGTTGTTGTTGGTTGGTTATTTTCATAACCTCCGTCTTGTCTATGTTCACCTGGAGTCTTGTCTTCACTGTCTGCTTCTTCGACCACTTTGTCGGTTTTCGCATTTAAGTCTTCAATTTTGTGTGACATCAAACATAAATCATCCGCTAAATCCAGGTCTTCTAGGTTTTTCACGTCCGTCCAGGATATCCCTGGACCTTATTAAACAATTTTTTTTAGTTTTCCTATTTGTTATTTTAATTCTAAGGTGAAGCACAACTAAGTAGGTTTACTGATAGATATGTGCTTTTTGTATACGCTGCACAAAGTTGATTAGATCGAAATAGTTTAGAATTTCCCTTATTCTTCCACATTGTTATTCACTTCTTTCTATTTTTCTTTTTGTTTTCATCAGGCTCAAAACGTATCAACTCTTCGTATTCATCAGTTAAATGTGTACTCTGATAAATTAGTTGCTAATATACTTCAAAGTGCAAATAAATTATTGAAGTGGTCAAACCATTTGTCTAAACAAATACTTACTGAAGTTAAATACTCAAATAATTTGGGCATAAATTATAATATTATGAACCAGAATGTTATGAATTCAATTAATTCAATAACTAATAAAGAGGTGGTTGAAAATAATAAAACAAATACTACCAACAGTGAAAAACATCCTATGAATAAAGACTTTCAACAGTGTCGAATGTCTCAGTCGAATAATCATTTGAACAGTCATGAAAAATACTCCATACTGAATAAAGACAATTCACTTGATGATCAGTCCTGTCAAACAATGATTATGGATTCAGAAATGAAGGTAATTTTGCTATTAACTCTATGATTGAGTGTGTGTTTGCGTACCCTACCAGCTATAACTTCTCATTTGAATTCTCAAAACTGATCACTATCAAAAAGTAGATCAGTATTCAAATGTTGCTGTTGTAAGGAAAAAATGGATTGGTTGCAAGGTAGTTTTTCTGTAATGAACAGTTGTTTTCTGTCTGATAGCTGGCTGATACATACATAGATACACGACGAAGTGTTCACATTGTGTCCTATCCAAGTGCATCTTTTCTACATAACGTTACATGTTTGATACAAGTAGTATTTATAATTTCAGTTCTAACCAACTTACGCTTGATTTATTATGTTGCGCTGTTTATACACCTACAATCTGTGCTGTTTTGGCGGTCTTACGGGAAAATATTGGGTTCGAACCCTGGTGGGTAAATAATGCTGAAGAGCTCCAAACTAAGACGAAACAGCTGTCCAGTATTCCATGGTTTTCCAGTAGTTCTTTAAATGACATCAGGTCCTGATCAGACTTGTAACTAATCAGACTCTTGCAAAATGACACTTGGTAGCAATCTGTTTTTCTAACTGAATAGTAGCATGCATAAGCATTCAGCCTTTTACACTGATAAAGAAAGGCGGAAGACTTCGCATTAATGTTTTCTATACGATTGCTGGTATTTGACGTGTGATTCTGTGATAAAGAAAAAAATCTATAGTGGTCCTTGTGTTTTGGGTTTGTTGGAGCTTATCAGCAAGGGGTACATTTGTAACCGTATAGAAAATTGTAGCCGCTCAGAGATTAGGTCACTCAGTTAAGATATAATTTCCCTCAGAATTACAGATTTCCTTTACTAAAAAGTAGTAACAAGCACGACTTCCTGTCAATATACTGCTTCTCTTATGTCTGATATCGATTGTAGTGAATAGTAGTATTCAGATAGGCAGTCATATTGCGCATGTGATTAGTAGGTTTTTGCCTAGATACACTGGGTAACCAGTACTTAGTAGTAAGCATTGTGCCTTAGCATGCATATTTCTCCTGTCGCTTCTAAATATTATCCTGATGGAATTTAAAAGTTCTAACTAACTGTCTCATACGAACTGACAACCAATCAATATTTTTACTGTGGTTATGTATATTATGAGGGTATCTCACAGCTTTGAGAGAAAATAAAGTTGTATGAAGAATGTGTTGGTAATTTCATTCTATTTATCGCTTGGCATTTTTTTTACAATAAAGTCACCAAAGCTGATTATTGGATGTATTCAATCAAGTAATAAAAGGGATAAAAGTGTGTTTACTGTGAATATCTTTTATTTATTTCAGATTGTAGAAGAATCATCGCTAAAACCTCAAGCAATGAAAGACATTAAGAAGTCTGATAATTGTATATTCCCTAAAACGGATCCCATTATTGTATGTAAAGATGATGATGATCATACAAATTCTAAAAAATCTGTGTTTAAATTGATGGTGCAAAGCATAAATTACCGCAGATTTTTGTTTCAGAAAATATATCTGAATTTGCAAATAGTCTAGTTGTTAAGTGTATCACATTAGCGTTTGGAGAAATCTACATTCAAAGGATGTCTTCATATTTGAATCATGTAGGTTTGTTTGAAGTATTTTGTTTCTTTTTTTGATTATTTAACACAACAACAAATATTGATTATCAGGTTTTGACTCATTCAGGTAGTGAATGAAAGGTTCGAGTCTCGCTTTACCTACCACCAGGTTACAAAATCAACGCTTAACCAGCATATAACGCAGATTATATATAGGGGATCATTCTATATTGCTTTCTTATTTCCTACACTGGATGTCGCTGGTCGATTCATTTTGGGCCACCGGATAATATCATCGTTTGCCACACGGTTATTGTGCCGGGCAACTGAGTGTTTGTGACGTCTGCTTGAATAAATATTGACTGAGTAGGCGGAATAGATAATGATCAAATTAACTGTACTCCAGTATGACTAATCGAGCGATGACGATGTCAAACTGTATTAGTTATCCACTTTTGAAGTATAAAACATCGAGTTAACAGAGTGACATTTTATACGACTGGTGGCCTGCCTAAATCTTGAGCTTCTAAAAATCCATCCATCATTATATTCTATCTAATTTCTCGCGCACAATTTGTTTCAACCCATTAACCTATCAAAATATGATCCCCAATCGCATTATGTACACTTGCGAATATTTAAGATGTGGATTTGCGAATTTCCACAAAATCTAAAAAAAGCATCATACTGGGTGGCGACGTGCTTTAAAACGTATTCCTATACATCAAATGGTTGCTCCTGAGATTATGAGCACAAACTGTCACTCTCTGTCAGGTGAAATTAACTATCCGAAATCCTTCGTACCCTCCAATGTATACCGCAATACAGGGACTACAACTCTTCAAGAAACCTGCCCGCATGACCTATATGATGATTATTTGGTCTGTCTTAGTGGTTTCGGATTATTCAGACAAGATTGGTGTAGCTCTGAGAAGAAATGGAGCAATGGAGTTGCAACCTTCATCAATTCTCAGTGGTGTACTTCTAATACTGTATGTTTTAGATACTCTAGCGACAAAATTGACAGCCTCACTTTTAAATGTCGACCAAAACGTCTGTCCGAAATAACTACTTTTTTCTAACATTTATATTGCACCTGGATGTAGTCTGTCAGAGCTATCCTTATTTGCTGATGAATTTACTTCCTTCCCTTGGAAACTCCTTGTCAGTAGTTGCTGGTGACTTCACTTCTTGTGACTTCAGTTACCCTACATCATTAGGTCATGAAAATATTGTCAACTTCTCAACACGACTGGAAAATACTCCTGATCTAGTGTTTACAAGCGACTGGCATATTTTAAACTCGGAAGAGAGCCCCACTACTTAATTCTAATCGTTGTATCATACAAATATTGCCCAAAAATATGCAAAGTTGCACTAAAGGGCCTTCTTCCACCTTGTCATAGCATAGATGTTACTCTCGTGGCAATATTCAGAATCTAAGGAGCCTGTTGAAAGATGCAAACTTGGACTTATTCACTGAACAAGTTCTAGGTGACAAAAACGTCTGTCTGTCTGTCTGGATTCAACATAGAACTTGGCACCGAAGTGCAGCAGTTCGAGTTGCCACGTTCCAAATAGCACACAGAGGTAGACAACATATTATCTCGAATTCTGTCTTGATGGTTGTTGTCCAAAAAATACACCCTTAAGATTTGACCGCTTCTTTTTTCCTCAGCTTGAAAAGCTTCACCGAGAAAAAGAAAGACTATGCAGAATGAAAGACAATCCTGGTGTTAAGAGACTGGACATTTTAATTAAATCAGAAATTTATTTATTTTATTCCTTTACGTTTCGGGTAGAACTTAGGACTTCAAGCTAGAGCTTCTAGGTTTCGGTAGCAGTGGTGTTTATTTTTACGGGATTGCTAGCCTTCATCCCCAACTTTCCGTCTTAACCGGTGAGGTAGGGGAGTGCGTCAACCGGAGATCGAACCCCGAACAACATGCGTCGCTGGCGAAAGTTCTACCGCTACACCACGAACACTCAAGTTAGAAATAAAGAGATTAAGTAAGATCTGACGACGGAAGTTCCTATTATACAAGACCTCATCAAATTGACGATACTCCAGTATGAATAATCGAGCGATGATGTCAAACTGTATTAGTTACTAAATTTTGAAGTATAAAACATCGAGTTAACAGAGTGAAATTTTATACGACTGGCAGCCTGTTTAAACCCTGGGTTACTAAAGATCCATCCATCGTTATATTACATCTAATTTTCATCAATGAACCTAACTATTATAAGTGATTGGTATTCTACCGAATGAACTTAATTTTCACAAACACAAGATTGTTAGTTGTAACAGCCTAGTTTTTCATTAATAATGGCTATTGACTTATGCGTGTGATTTTCAGTTATTCATATCATCTACTAATTTGTATCACATAGCCTGGCTGCTATTGTTCATGTTCCAACTTTCATGATCAGGTTATTTTTATTGCATATTACATGGCAAAAGCTTCTTGACTTCCTGTTGAAATATTCTATCTTCGCACCACGTGTGAAATGTGAAGGATCGGAATATTAATGATAATAAAAGTATTAATAATAATAGTGAACTTACATAATAAAGGAAAGAAGCAAAATTGTAGTAAGAGCTTTACTCTGGCCGTGGTAGGGCAAGAGAATGTATGTATCGCTTTTGAATGCAGAGGTCTGGTTTCAGATCTCGAATAGCTAATGCTTCAGCTACATACAGATGGCGTATCCGAAGTCCCTTTGTACGATACTGAGGGGCTCTGTGTAACACTGTGAAGAGCCATATAAACTAAACTATAAAGTTATATGAATATACTAACTTGTTAACCGCTTGCAATGTCATCCATCACCTTTACCAAATCCAAACCAATTGGAAGTTTTCCTAACCTCGTGACTACACCTTACAGATTTGGTCGACAGGATTCAACTAGCAATAAGGACTACCTAATATATGACACGGGTTACTTTCCTCCGTCTCCATAGACCACTCTATATAATAAATGATGCTTTATACTTCGGTTTAAATAAATTGATTTTATATAGGAGTTGATTGTTGTTTTACTATTGATTGATTAATTTTGATAGGGTTCATTCAACTCAGAAACCGAAAATAATAACAACAATGATCTCGACAACTTTGAGTCGAAATACTACAATTCTTCAAATATACGTCCTCCAGGCTTAATATTGGACGCTATTGGAGAAGAATATCCATCCAACTATTATTCAGATCCACAAATGAAAGTTTTAATTCAATGGATATCGGCTGCATTAGTTTATAGTTCACCTTGCTCTAAATTCAATTTTTTAGCTAATAAAATGAATTCATCAACACAAGATAAAATTGATAGTGATTATAATCATTCATCTAGTGAATTGAATGATTTCAAGAATCAAATTGCAATGGAACACTCATGTTCACCACTAATCTGTTGTACAAATGGTGACGTGAAATTGAAAAAGGTAAATTATTTACAAATAACTTTTCGGTATTATTCTTTGTTAAAGTAGATAAATGATATATATACTATGGACTGTAAAATTAACTATTCATTTGGTTATTTAAGTAATATAATCGACCCTTGCATAATAGATGAGCATATTGTCAAGTGTATAAATACACAAGATTCCTCATTGATGAGAACTTGGTTGATGAAGTCAATTATTTACTGATTGAAGTCATTACATTATATGGTCCTACAATAAACAGAGAAATGACGTTAGTGGACTTAGATGTATAGCGCTTATGATAATGTCTCACTTTATAGATTTGAGAGTCGAATTGTAATACCACGTAGATGCTTTTAATCAGATACAATCTAGGTTACTGTAAAGTATTCCAAAATGAATATACTGAGCTACGGGAAGTAGTAGACACATATACTGTCATAGGTTCGAGTCCCGTTCCACCTGCTTTAGTATGGGCGACTGGATAGTATCATCAGTCCTTACACGATTAGTGTAGTTCCTAGTCTGATACATAAAAAACATTTTTTCAGGTAACAGCTTACATGCTATTGATTCCATTTTCTATTCCCATTTCATTTGCCTTTACATGTATACTACTTATTACTAGTAAGTAGTATAAGTTTATCATCTGTTCACCATCCAGTTACTGCTTATCCATAGTTGGATATTTCCATTGGAATTTATCTCAACATTTATCAACATTCTATTTTGTCTGCCATGATCACTTCCCTATAGTTAGGTGGTATCTGCTGTACATTCTATACATAATACAGCACTATATTTTAGACGAAAGCTGTGTTTTGGATTTTACGCCAAACTCAAACGTTTGGTTTAACTAGTCGATTACAATTATAGCTCACGATTTCTTAAAGGAAATCTACACATACATTACCGTAGACTTTGTCATAAGCCCAAATCAGTCCAAATAATAAAAAAAATCACTTCACAGCTCTTTTTTTTAGCTCATTCACGATTGTGTGGCGGCGATTCAGATACCGCAGCATATGAGCTTATCCATCAAATTTCCATCATCTTGAATATACATATTGGTTGTTTCAAACTGTCAATATGCCACTGCTTAGTTTACTGTACAAGGGGCTGTAATCTAAATGAGTTATCATATCAGTAAGCATTGCATTGTGGTTCTAGTCGCTGGCAACTACTCTATTTTCTGGTTCTTCTTTATGTTACGTTATGCTACATGATTTTTTTTCGGAGTATGATGTCAACTAGCGATTTGATGTGCAACATAATTCACTTGTCATAAAATGAGGAGTTTAGGTTGCGGTTTACTTATTGAAACCCTGCTGATCACCTCAAACACTTTTAGCCTCATGCACTTACCACTTGTTTTTTAAGTGTTTATACATATTTATTCATGAGTATATGTGTTCATTATAATAAAAGTTTTCGTATTTCCCAATGAATGAAAAACAAAACGATGTTGTTTGTTACTGACGTTTCGCTATTTAATGCTAATAGCTTTATCAAAGTATTAGTATATAAGTGTATTTATGCGTTTACTTCACTCTATTTGTGCCCTTTTTTCTCTTCTTATTCTTTCACTCAGCTTCAGACTGTTGTATCACTTGTCTATAAAGCATCATGGAATGCTGGGGATTTATTCTGTGCTATGTTAGATTATTGTCATTACAGATCTGAGTATTTGGCTCAAACTACTACTATTACAAGTGACTACGACATTAATAATAATAATAATATCATTCCATTACAGTGCAATTATTCACTGTCACCTCAGTTAATCTCAAAACCTCTCTTATCTTTATTTGACTTTTTAATACTTCAATTGCAAAATATTCAGTAAACGTTTCAACAAGTCTACTTTATTATGCTTTCTGTACAGAATCATTGAATCTCTATAATTTATTTCTCACTGACTTCTTATTATTATTTGCTTTTTATGTACAGTTTACGCACAATATTATTTAATAATATCTTATTTTGCTTAATTTTGATTTGAAATATTATTTTCATTAATATACTTCAAGTTTTCAATTCAATACTCTGAATACATCTCATACTTTCCATTTAAACAGATAATGTTTGTTTTATCTTTTTAAAAGCCTAAACGCATTGTCTGTATATGCGTCTCTGCATGCTTTAGGAAGTTAGGAATGTTTCTCATCAGTTTAAGTTATCAACTTCCAGTTAGTTGGTGTCTTTTTTTCAAATCTTGCTGCGTTTACTTCACTCTGAGCTACTGGACAGTAGCATCAGTTCTCTTCTCGTACAATAATTTTGGCTCATGGCCGAAACCTGATCTAATTGACTGGTTTCTAAGTTATCCTCTCTTGACTGAGTGATGAAACATGAAAGATAATTATAAAATATTAAGTAAACAGTAAAAAGAAAAACACCTCACACTCAGAAAATTATCATTTCCGTAAGTGTGGGTAGTGTTGCCACCACCTAGTAGTATTGTTGTAAAAACAGAAGACAAGGGCCAGGCAACAGATCGTTTTATTACGGAAACCAGCACGTATTTGTATAGATTTCATGTACATTATTATAGCTTATTCAAGCAGACAAACACAGTCTTCTGATTACTTGTTTCTTGCGCAAGGTTATTCTGTACTGCCTGTGACTGGTTACTCAGAAAGTTAAGCCATATATCTGCGAATCGTATTTGCCCACGTTAAGTCTGCTGTGATTTGTTGTTGAATCAGTCTTGTTCATATTTTCTCACGGCCAATATTAGTGACCTAGATATTGACGTAAATTAATGTCTACCAATTGGCTAGCAGCCGGCTCTCACCACAATGTGGCTTGTGCTACTGATAAGATTTATCGGTAGTATACAAAGAGATGTTCATCGGCATAAAAATATCAAATAGTAGGGAGATAGATGTAATGTCTGAGAAAGCAAATGATACAGCGCTGCGAACATACATGGCAGGTATGAAAGGAACACAAAGAAACACAATATATGAAGGAAAGCCAGAAGGAGCACAACACAGAAGATCTGCGCAAATGGTGCGTACATAATTTCGTTATATAGAGATACCAAACTGCAAATAAACATTCCTTGACCAAGTCTTTCGTCTTCTACCGTTATAGTAGTAAATTGACAGCTTAAAACTTTTCATCGCAAACTTCTGGCATTAATAATGCACTAAAGATGGTGAACAGAATTCCTTTGTCCCTTTAAAAGCAAACTGATTTTAAAATAAACAGGTAGTCATGTAGTGAAATTATCGGTTCACATGTATGTAATAAAATGTAGCGACAGTAGCATTCCGCTAACCCATGCACTTATATTTTAAGATCTATCACAATCAAATTAATATGGTGCAATGAAAATGAAACTTTTATTAACACATACTAACTTGAATGAATTCTATTCTAAAATACCACGTACAAGTGAGCTTATTATACAATAGAATGCATAAAGTCAAATAAAATTAAGATTATTAAATAGGTATACTTTAAAAACGACATATTTAGTAGCCTGTGCGATATATACGATTGGTTGATTTTAGTAGTAGGAAAGCCGGCTAACTAGAAACACTTGCCAGGTAGATCGAGGGGCGAACCGATTCAATTCAGACAGCTGAGTCGATCCCCTATACCTCCTTATAAGCCCACTGCAAGTGGACTAAATGGCACCTAGATGGTGTGTTGCTCCCAGCTATGCATCAAATCGCCATTTAGGGCGTCAAACAGCTACCACATTGCGGCTGGAATATTTCGGATTTTCAACAAATTGCTGACTGAGTCTCAGCACAGAAATTAGCACAAAGATTGAGTAATCCAAGTCGCCACACTCCATGCCGCACACACAGGCAGACAAAAAAGTGACTCACAATGTGGTGAGAGCTGGCTGCTAGCTAAATCGGTAGATAGTAATTTACATCAATGTTTACGTACTCAATATTGGTCGTGAGAAAATATGAACATAAAATGACTCAACAACCAACCACAGCAGACTTTACGTAGGCGGATACAGTTAGCATATAGATGATCTGACATTCAAGAAACAGTCACAAAGAGATGAAAGATTAACTTTCAGTGAGAAACAACCAATCAGAAGACTGTATTTTTCTGCTAACAATAATCTATAATATGTACATGAAAATGTATAAATATGTGTTGATTTCCTTAATAAACGATCTGTTGCCTGCCCCTTGTCTTCTGTTGTTACAAAAAGACCTACAATTAACAGAAATATGAGGAGGAAAGAATAGTAACACGAAAAGACATAACCGTTTAATGGATACTGGAGATCACAGAAGGTGAATGCAACTGCCTCACTGAGAACAATTTTGAACCAAATCACCTAATGATACTTAGCATCTCCAGGACTACAATCAAGAAGTCTGCGCTCCCCTTCTTATGTCTCAAACCAACTGTCGAAGACTGGTACCAGGTTTTCGTTTGACCACCCTTAACTCTTTTCCAGCCAAATCTTATATCAGCTGACGTAGCTCGTCGAGGAAGGTGGTGTCTCAACATACACACACACACACCACGTGTCGTGACCATCTCAGTCTATGTAGCCTCACAATCTGATTTTTAAAGGAAGCAATGATAAAACTGAGTATTTTGCAAACAATTTGTTGCATTATATATAAGTTACATGCTTCCTAAAATAAAAATGAGACATTTGTCTGGGGCTTCTTGTATGTTACCTGTCATCACCTTAGACGGTCATGTCTTTAGTTTTAGATTTATATAGATCATAATGCATCTGCCAATAATAAAATAGGTGAATTAAAAAGTGGTGACAGACCAATCGACAAGCTTTCACACATCGTTAGATCTATTACAGAAGAGGACTGAAGGAAAGGAATTTGGTTTTTAGACTGAATGACTAGTATAATCGATTCAGAAAGATTAGCAAATTACTTACATCAGAAACTGATTAATATCAGTTAAGTAGTGAACTACAGCATCAATAGCACAATCATTAATGAGAAGACTTAACATGCACTGGAGAACATTAATCTTAGAAAATACTAAAAAATGTAGCGTATTGTCTATTTATTGGAATAACAGTTATCCAGGAATACCCTTACTCATGAATTATCAAAACGCCTAACTCTAATACTATGTGACACTAGAAATAGTTCAAACTCAAGGCTAACTAATTCATATGAAATGAAAAAGAAACTAAGTGGCATTCAACTAGAGAATTAAAAAGTGGGTAGTTTTGATATAACTAGTCTGTATACTAATATACCAATCAATATGGCCTTAGAAGCAGTTAAAAAAGAATAACTGCGGATCCTGAACTCACTCATAGGACAAAGCCGCCCATTGAAGAAATTATTTTAGGGATTCAGTTATGCCTCACATCTACTATCTTTAAATTCCAAGGCAAAATATATAGACAAACAGAAGGTGTAATAATGGGATCACCAATATCCCCTATCGTAGCAGATATCTTTATGGACAGCTGGGAAAATATTGCTCTTAATAAATTTAATCTTACTTCAAAGATATTTGGCTGACATTTTCACAGTGTTAAAAACAGGACATATCTCTAGCTTCTTCACACATATAAAAACCCACTAGTAGAGGGAATAAAATTCACATTTGGATCGAAAAATGAACAAGGAGAATTAGCTATGTTAGATTATAAAATAAAAGGAATAGAAGAAGGTAAACTGCACACTAGCGTTTATAAAAAGCCAACGCATTCTAATAGATATTTAGACTTTAATTCATCTCATCCGTTAACTGTTAAGGCAGGCTTAGTGAAGTGTCTAACAAACGGAGCACTAGCACTAAGTAGCACAAGAAAAGACCTAATGATGAAATGAAACATATACAACAAGCGTTGGTATCAAATAACTATCCTATGAAATTCATTAGGAAGATCAGTAAAGGCCAAAAGCAAAATAAAAATAATTGCGAAACTAATAATGATAACATAGATAAAAAGAATGTAAGGCATCTACATTTATACCATATAAGGAGGGGAGATCTGAGACCCTACGTAGGGTTCTTAATAAAGAAGGAATTAGGGTGGCATTGAAAGCCACAAACTCACTCAGAGATAAGCTCGGTAGGTTAGAGGACCCAATTAGACAAAATAATATAATTTACAAAATATCCTGCAATGATTGTGAGTTAAGTCAACTACATAGGTCAAACTAGTAGGTCGGGGTAGTCAGACTGTCGGGACATAAGAATTTAGCTAAGGTGAGAATGATTGACCCCGAGAAGATAAGTAATTTGGAAAAAAGCTCAGCGATTGCACTGCACGCATTAACACACAATAAGGTGGGAGAAGGTTAAAATTCTAAGAAGTGTCTATGGGTAGGTTTAGAGAGAAGTTGATTACTGAATCTTTGTTCATAGAATAACCTACACCCAACATATGCAATAGGAATGATTCATCACTCATACCGGAAATATAGAAAATACTTCTACCAATCAAATCAAGCGATGGAAAATAATGGAATTATGTTAACGAAGTAAGAAAGTTGTGAGTACCGTGGTATGACTATGAGCAATAAATTGTGCTCAAAACGTCATCAGTAAACATTACTGTATAATACTGTGAGAATTTATCAAAATAAATTTTACCCACAAAGGAATTGTACTCTACCGCAGTTCTCAAGTTCTATTATTATATCTACACATCTGCCACAAAAAATTCTTTTCGAGTTCATCACTGTCAAGAAAGTTTTTTCTACGAACTGATTGCTTGACTGTGATAAATTACAGCATGATAGTATACCATTGACGTTACACACTGGTGACTGTTGACCAGATAGGAGCTATCTAAACACTGAATGGTTGTTTCTCTTGTCTATGGCTGAGCTTCTCAGCGGTATGCCTGTAATGGCTCATATCACAGTATGTGTGTGAATATTTTTAGCTTCCAAAGGATACCATATTGAATCCTCAACTTGAACTGTGTAGTTTGCAAATGGTGAGCTTGATTGTGTCCTGATTTTCTCTGTAGCCAATAGATAAACTCAATATGTTAAAAGTGCAGCAATAAAATAAACTAATATAATTCCATAATCAACAAAATAAACTATAGCGGCCACAATAAAATAAGAAGTCGACCAAATCGACTGTCACTTTCGTCTATTGTTCTGTGTATCGTACAGTAAAATGGAAGAACTTTAATGCTGAAAATTCGCTTTTAGTGATAAAACGACACTTTTGAAATTGCCTCAGAAAATCCAAATACTCGAGCCAAATAGATCCCCCCTTATCTTTTAAAAAATTTATTTATAGGAAGGATAACAAGCGGGGCAGGGTGATACGTCTGTTTTTTTTGGATTCCTGTCAATAGTTACAGTCTTAACAAAGAGCAAATGTCTGTATTACAAATAATCTGAATAAGTTGATAACCAGATTTGCAAGTTTTCCGGTTTCATGTCCTGGCTAATATATTTCTAAAACTCGCCTAGTGTACTAGCTGACATAAAGTCCGGAAAAAACGGAAGGTTGGTATGAGGCTAACAAACCCAACCCATAAAAACAGAGTCATGTCTTCTGAAACTTCAAAAGCCTAAAGCCTTATGTTCCACTTGGCAAGAAAAGAGTTACTGATAGGAAACTATATAGGTAGGAAGCAATGCGAGCAATTAAAATAGACCAGGTAGTTGAATGATCAGACAAATGACTATTAATAGGATAATTATATTAGTACTCGTGAAAGAAAGTTCAAAATGTGAAAGAAAACAATAAGTAAATATAAGTGATCCACTAAGATAACAGATTGTGAAACCAGAACATTGTAAACTAAGCAATTCAACAAGTTATCATTCATTGCTTTCTTCACAAATTTATGCTAACTGAAGTAATTTTCGAAAATAAATAATTGTATTCATTTTGTTTCGGTGCTCATTCGCAATTATACATAGGGATTTTGATAAGTTAATTTGAATGTGGGATGAGATATGTAGGAAACCTGATACCTAGGTTTAATGTTTCTTGGTACTTGCCAATAAGTATATCTGCAGTCTCAAAGGAACTTTGAAGTTCAAAGACAAATAGCTCAGTGGTAATGTCTCTGGCTTCAATAACGGGTTGGGTGAGTTCACATCTCCATGGAGATATAAGTTTGTGAGCGAAATCCCCAACCCTACAGTTTTAAACGGTTATGTCATTTAAAATATATTCACTGAAAAAATTGCTAGATTTTTATGGGAAAAAAAAACAATTATTAAATTCAGTATCTTAAGGCTTTTTAGATGAAATGGTAATCCTAAATGTTATGTTTACTAAAACTTTGCTTTGGTCATCATGGCATTTTACCTTATTTTTGTGCGCATGTTTCTATGGTCAAACAATATATATTCTGCTCAGCTAGAATTTGTTATTATGGTTATTTGTTACAAATACTCTAATCTCTACATATATGAAATTCTCAATTAATTGAATGAGTATTTCATTTCATATTCAACGAAACTAACAACTGGATCCTATTCAAAGTGATCACTAACTTTCTTTGACTATACAATATTAGTTAGAATAGAGTGAGCAAGCTACTTCTAACCGTTAAAAACTCATTTTAACTTTGAGGAATATCAACACTATGGAATTCCCCAAACCCCTATAAACCTCATTCGACAGCTACATGAAGATGCTACACGCCAAATGATTCAAAACGGAAAGCGTAGTGACACCTTTTAAATGATGACAGGAGTAAGGCAAGACTGTCTACTATCACCAATAACATTCCTAATTGTGATGGGCTGTAGACCGTGGGAAGTGAAAACAGAAGAATACGTTGGGCTGATGAGAATATCTGGACTTCACAGATGATTTATGTGTAATGTCACAAAGACTCAATGATCTGTAGGCGTAAACCGACAAGTTGGTGGAACAAATAATGAAGATAGGATTTCAAGTGAACATAGAGAAGACAAGTGATAAAGATACCTAACGAACAACAAGCAGCAATCACCATCAGCTGGAGAAATCTGCAGGAAGTCACCTCTTTCACTTATCTAGACAACATCACTTCAGCTACAGGTGGTACGAGTGAGGATGTCGAAGACAGGACAGAGAATACAAGACATGCCTCCATCAATCTAAAATCAGTGTGGAAATCTACTGCACTCAATACTGGGAACAAGATACGAATTTCCAGCACCAGTATCAAGCCGGTTAGTATTTCTGTATGATTCAGAGACTTGGGGCATGTGTCACCAAAGCCTTTCCCAAAGGGCTTCAGATTTTCATCAATAGCTTCCTTAGCTGGTTCAGTATTGATGATCAGATGGCTGTCCGGAAAGGATAAGTAAGAAGTAACTCAGGCTACTAACCAACCAAGAACCTATCGCCGTACAAATATGCTGAAGGGATTCGAAATGGATTGGACGTTGAGTGACATTACTCGCATTTGAGGCCATATAGTGGAATCCAAATGGGGCACGACAAGCTGGGTTTCCGAGAGCGAAATGGAGGAGATTGTGTGAGGAGGAAATGAAAGATTATGGACAATCGTGTAGCCAGGCAAAATTGACTCCAGAAAACAGGGTTGAATGGAGATATGCTGTTGAAGCCGTAGGTCTTACTAGGAACCACTGAGAATAATAATAGTTTACGAGTTTTAAACTATTGTGAATTTACCGATGAATTCTGAAGACTGTTCAACTCACTACTTAATTTCGTCCTAGTTAGGGACTCTTCATCAGTACGCACCCACTGCCGGGGTTCGAACCCAGGACCTTCTGGTTACAAGGCAAGCTAGCTCGTACACCATTCAGCCCTTTGGGACCCGATCCGATGACCAGCCCATGAATTCTAACTTCTGCCAATTCACGACATAGTGCTACCCCTAGCCAATGTCTTCGGCGAGTATTTGTCCTCACACCCGACCTGCTGCACCCTACTGGTGAGAAGTCGTGACCAGTACAAGTAATTTCTTTCAATCAACCGTTTTATAATATATCCACAGACAATAGAACAAAGGATATAAAGTAATGATATTTCCTTTCGACGAGGTGTCTAATACTCTATGCATTGTAACTGAGAATTTTAAAAAGAAAATAAATGAAAGTTAGTAATGAACTTCGTTTTTTTCTCCTCGCAAAACCTACATTTTCACTCAACCCTACCATATAATAGTATGTTTTGTTAGAATGAAATGTACGACTACATATTTTTGTCATTTTAACGAACTCATCAATTGTGTGCCTCATATTTTTTTAAAGAATAACATACCAACTTAATGACTGTAAAAATCAGAAAAAGCGGAATTTTTCCCCGGACTGAATTGGTATTATTATTATTACTTATTTTCAGGTTTTTTCTCTAGTAAGTGCCTTTATCTCTCAATTGACAAGACCAACTGAGATTTAACTAATGAACTGATTTACTCTATTCTTACATAATCTATTATTTAACAATCAACTAGCCTTCTGTGTTTTGTGTTATTCGTGTACATCCATGTGTGTGTGTGTACAAGAGTGGCTATGACTGTTTGAATAAATTTGTTCTACGAAATTCATCACCAGGTGTTCTGTTTATTTTTTTTTTCTGCTCATTTTTACTCAATTTGTCTGTTGTTCTGCGATTTTCTACCCCTCGCATTTGCGCCTCTTCGTTCTACTCTAATCTGTCTTTTTTATGTGTATATATGTACGTATATAATTGTTGTGTTTTTTTACATTTCTTTTTCAACAATTTCATAGAAAATGTTATCACATAGAATAAAACTGTGATTACCTTCTGTCGTCAGTAATATGTACAATCATTACCATTCTGTTTTTATTGTATGAAGTATGAAAACAACACATATTATTAGTGTACTGATGACGTTGTTTCCACCACTGTTATCGCTTTTTATTCTGATTCTTTTTTGACCCAAACTTGAGTTGTATTGTCGTGTAGCTTTTTTTCATTTCCAATGTATACAAACAATTATTCTGGTCTGTTACTCAATTCTTGCTTAGTTCACTCCCCACTTCTTCTCCTTCTTCGATAGTGATTGCCTAAGGGCAATTTCTTCAGATAATTTTCTCTGCTTAAAGTGGTCATCTTAAACAGATAGATAGATGGATATTCGTCTTCTCTTTGACTATTATTATTATTATTAATAATATTACCAATGTATTGTAGTAGAAATGATAAAAAGTATTGAGTGAACCTTGAGAACATTAATTAACTAATAAAGGAATACTGTTGGTTAAGGACTTCTTTCATGGCATTAATTTATTCCAGTTCAAAGCATAAGATTTTAAAGATGCAATAAAATATTATCTCCCGTGGATGAAAAGTTCTACAGGAATTAAAACTTTAGAGGAAAAAAAGTATCTTCTTCAATGAAGGATTGAAATCATTACTTGGTCTATCGTCTTTTCCTTCGCATTCCCAGTGGAACATAGGGCTCCAAGCTAAAGGCTTGAAGTTTCTGTAGCAGTGTTTATTTTTACAGGATGAGGTTGCTAGCCTCATGTCCAACCTTTCCGCTTTACCAGTCTCATTACTGGCTTAGTGAGGCAAAGGAGTGCGTCTGTGGCCGGGGATCGAACCCCGGACCATGTGTATAGTAGGCGAGCGTCCTAACCGCTGTGCCACCGACGCACTCTGGACTATCTACGAGGGGAAATATTTAAATTGTTGTTTGACCGCTTACACTGACTAGTCACTTAAGGGTAAAGCGTTTTTTCTATTCCTTGCTTTCTGTTGTTTGCTTTCAATAAGTCTGCAATTTTAAAACCAAGCTAAGAGATCCATCACAGACTTAGAGTTTTTCATCGATGTTACAGATGGTTAGAATCGATTGGAGGAAAGCTGTACTTACTCAAGTTTCATGTTTATTGGGATTAATTAGTAGAGTATAAATGAAGCCTTTCAAGAAGTGAGTGTTTTGCTTCTTGTTCGTTTCCTTTAACTATGAGGAATCGGTAGACAGATTTTTTGAAAAATTCAACTTTAATACTTAAGCAACATTCACGATGATATTGCTTGGTGTTACTGGAAATATAAAGTTACTACACAAATCACAAATGTTCACACCTCCTCCGTTAATTTCACTTCTTAGACTTTATGGTATTAGGACAGGATTCGAGTTATCTTATGAGATATGTTTTCAATAACCAACATCTTGTTGCTTAATTGTAGATTACTGGTGATATAACTCAAAATCTTTTCCTATGGGAGAGGGGAGATGCATCTTGCAGATTCATTAAATCTTCATTATTATTCATGTAATTCTTTATTCTGTGCACTTAAATCCATTTTGATTTTATTTGATTTCTTTCCTCCACTTTAATGAGTACTTTTACAAAATGTGGCAAATTCAACTGCTAAACGCTTGCTTGTGTAAGGTTCTGTATTGGAAATTCATTTCAGTTCACATTTAAAAGAAAAAAATTCATGACTAAAAAATTGTTCCTTAGATAACCACTTATGATTTATTTAATACTTTTAAGGTCAGTGAATGAATATTCGATGAACCGATTACAACTAGGATATTTTTATCATCCTATAAAAATCAATTTTTTTATGGAAAATATTCATGCACTACATAAAATTTATGATCTGACGAATTCGTTAAACTTTGACATACTTTAAATATACTAACTTTTTGTAGTGGCTAGCAATGAAACTTAGTACATGCATTGCGTCCTAGTTGATGCCTATCAGTTAGATGTAGCTGAGTCACAATTAGTGTTGACATTCCCTCTGAAATTCAAACCCAATACCCGTGGTTTCAAATATCAAAGGGTTATCCATTAGGTTACTGAGCCCTTCCTGGGTTAACCACTATCAAACAAGTTATTTCGAGCTAGTAATCACAGTAATACTCAGGCATCCTGTCAAGGTGCATATATGCCAAATGGAGGTTAATCAGTTCAATTCGGTTATATCAAATGGAAATCACAAATGTGTACGAATGTATAATCTAGTTGATGACTTCGTCTTTTTAATATAGCCTATGATCGACTATGTATATTCAGTGATATGGTATGGATCGCGTCCTAATGGCTTAATGGTCTACGAGCTAGCTCGCCTTGTAACCAGAGGGTCCTTGGTTCGAACCCTGGTGGCGGGTGCGTACTATTGAAGAGTCCCAAACTAGGATGAAACACCTGCCCAGTACTCCTAGTGGGTTTTCCAATGATTCTCTAACCAATTTAAGCTCATGGTGAAATCGTGTAATCAATCAATCCAATCCCCACAAACCAATACTTGAAAATAATTGAAAATATCTCGTTTATGAATAAGTATGGAAAATTTTTTCCATAACTCCACTAATAAGATAAAAATGTGGAGTAGTAATTTGAAACAAGCGGGAAGTTGCATCAAAAAGCCCGATTTCGACTTGCTAAAGGAGGAATCAAGAACAATGGGAATAAATGAAATTAGAACAAAAATTTATAATTAAGGATCAGGGTACAGCACTGCGATTTATTTCCTAGTTCATCAATAGTTCTCAGTTTTAAAGAAATCGAACCGATGAGAATAACTAAAAGACTATTTAAATCAAGTAAAATATTTACCCACGTTTCCACACACACTTCATTCTATAGTTGATCAAATATCGTAAATGCCTCAACACTACTTTAAAGTTCATTTGATTTTACTGCTTATATGAGATATTCTGAGGATTTATTCACTCAAATGTGACTGTTCTGAGAAGTTCAAAACTGCTCAGTTATCACAGACCTCTAATCCATACTTCAATAATACCGACTTCTTTTCTTAACTCCATTATAGATAAGATTTTATTTTGATAAATCACTCAGTGTTACACAGTAATATTAACTGATGACGTTTCGAGTACAAACTATTGCTCATAATCACGTCAAGTCACTCACACAACTTTTCGCTTCATTTATATATACATGAGTGAAATTCACTCATGTATGTCAAAATAAAATGTTATCTCTAATGGAGTTATACTCTACCACAGTCCCTGAGTTTTATACTTATATCAAAAGTCCTCTTAAGACTATCAGAATATCAATTAATTCGTTTTATTTATTTATTTAAACGCATAAAAACTTGGTACAATATGGGACCAAGAAGGATGCGCCACACAATAATAAAACAACATAGAACAAAAGAAAAAAGTATATATATATATATAAGTAGAGAACGGATAAAGAACTTCATCTGGAAGGAAGACAGTCGTGCTTAACAAGTTCAAACAGTATTCGTTAACTATCATCGGGAAGGGAAGAAAGAAGGAAATTGCAACACGTGTAATAGCACGCGATAAGTTTCACTGATTGTTTGTTGCTTCATTCAATTCATTGTGTGAGGGTTGAGATACTGCCCGAGCGCCCAGACCGAAGCAGGTAGTTTTATTAAGGGACCACCCCCCGAGCCTTTGACTTGGAGTCTAATCCGCAAGGCAGTGGAGCAACGTCAGTAGCTGGATTCCCATGGTTTCCGGTGACTCATATGGGTTCATACGCCATTTGATCCGATTGGATACTGGAGCCCATGTATCATGTAACTGCTTTTAGTTTAACCGCTATCCAAACAACCTTCCTGACATGGTAGGACCTGCAGGGACAGAGTCCCAGTCAGTTTAGCATGTTGGGTCATTACGGTATTCAAGCCCGACCACCACGACAAGGTAGCAGTTATCGGCCGGGAATTAATTCGTTTGGAGGAGTTCGACTGATTTCATTATTTAGAAAAAATAGAATAGAAAATCACTAACATCACGTAGTGTATTGATCTTTGTTTCAAACTTCACAGCGGTGCACATGCACGTACACAAAATGTCGTAAGAAATCACACTGGAGGCATATTTTTTTCCGCCGCAGAACTCACCATTTTGTATTTTTCAGCCTTCGTCAAACAAAATGAAACCATGCGACCATTAAATTCTTTCCATAAGTGTAACCTCTCACACCTGACATGTATGACTTCATAGATGTTAGCTTTTTTCAGCATTTGGGGATACTTCTCAGTAATAAAGGAATCACTTTTTTGACGGAACAGTTTCTGATGAGTTTTTATCAACCTCTGAAGAGTGTCACAGAAAGGAGGAGCTTTAATTATCCTGATTTCTTTATTGCTTTGACAAAATAATTATAGAGAAATGTAAATAAAATTGTTTAATAATTAATGTATTTATACGTGTTAACTGAATTGATAATTTATCTATTTCGTAAATAGCTAGTTCACTTGTAAACAAAAACAACAACAACAACAATGAAAAATACACAAATGTGTTTACTAGTTGACTCATTTCCTTCTCATTGCATCATTCACCCATTGATTTGCTTCATTTATATAATTCAATTTACTCTTAACTTTTATTCATGCGTAATTTTTTGTTATTTTTAATTTATTATTGTTCAGTCGTTCATTAATGATGATAACTGTAAACACACCTGATGCAAATAATGACTTGATCAATGTTTCTTGTTCGATGGTTAATTGAAGAAGATAAATAGGTGGTCCCCTTCTAATAAATATTTTACCAATATCTAAAAATTGTTGCAAATAATACTTGTCAATCAAATGACTATTACTTCTCAGTTTTACCCTGAGAATTTGTGAGAACATTTACTGTTAGCGTATAACCTTTCATTTCTACACCATGTACCATACTTACCGATGAAATATAGATCAATATTTTCATGTAGATAATTATGGTTCCCAGGGGTTCCGAGTGGAACATAGGGCTTTAACAACACACCCTTGCTTTGTCCTATTTTCTGAGGTCCTCTTCAGCTTGGACCACGATCGCCTACCATCTCTCATCACCTCCATGTCACCCTAGCACCAAAGACCAACTCGTCGTTTCCTACTGCGATTCCACTCGATCGATGACCTGACATGCGATGCCATTTGCTGACCTCCTCATATATGCCATATCCATCTCCATTTTCTTCCACATATTCGTTGAGCAATCGGCTCTTGCTCCGTTGGTTTGTTCCTCTGCAGAGTTTCTTGTTGCGGATTCTTTATGGTCATTTGATCTTCGATATGAAGCGATGGTAGCTGTTGATGAAAGTCTGCAGCAACCTGCTGGAAATGTTTTCCCTGAAGCGCACTGAAAGTTTTTGACCCGTATAGAACTGTATAACTCTGGTGTTGAAAATCCAAATCTTGTTCCTCATGCTGCTGAGAGCAGAAGATTTACAAACCTATTTCAGATTGACGAAGGTGCAACTTGCCTTTCCAATCCTGGCCTGTTTTGACATCTTCATCTGTTCCGCCTGTAGTTGGAACGATGCTTCCTAGATAAGTGAAGGAAGTAACCCCTGACAAATCTCCCGCTTTGATGGTGATTGGTGCTGTTTGTTGCTTGTCTTCACCACCTCCGTCTCTGTCTTCACTTTATTCACCTGGAGTTCCACCTTCGCTGCCGGTCTCTTCAGCCAGTTTCTTGGTTTTCGCCTGCCAGTCTTCGAGTTTTTGTGACATTAAACATAAATCATCCGGGCGAGAAACCCAAATCTCCTAGAGTCTTCTTGTTGCTCTAACGTATTCCTGTCTTCTCACTCCCAGCGCACAGTCTGACGCATAATCCAGTCCACCACAATTAAGATTATCATCGGTGATAATAGGCAGGCAGTCTTGTCTTACTCCTGTCTGAGCTTCGTATACTTCGCTGAGTTTTCTGTTGTGGATCACATGACACGTGACATTGTCATGTAGCTGCTGAATGAAGTGGATAAAGACTAGGGCACTGCACGCCATAGTGTTGAAGCAGTTTCCGAATTACAATCTCGGTTAACGCTGTCTGTCAGAGGCTTTTACAAAGTCGATGAAGTTGAAGTTGAGGTTCGATCGACATTCTGTGCTTTGTTCAGTGATGATGGTGATGCGCAGAGTTGCAATTTTATCAGTACACGATTTGCCTTTCTTGAATCTAGCTTGTTCTAGCGAGGGGAGTTGTGAGTCCATCGTGTCTTTTATTTTCTCCAGGATGATGCAACTTAGTATTTTACTTGGTGTGGGGAGTAGCATTATTCCTTGCCAGTCAGTTCTTTCAGAGGCGTAAGCCGCCGTTCCTTCGTAGTTTCACAAAGTATGCCAGCCTTTCTTCCAATCAGTACGTACCTCTCCTTCCCTCCAAACTTTTCTCACTAATGGTGTCGGTTTTCATGTAGATATTGTACTGGAAAGTTTAGCTTATCATGCAGTTTATCAATAGACTGGCATTTCCCACCTATGTGAAACAGTGATCTAACCAATCGTTGTTTTCATCTTATAAGGCAGATTTAAATACTACCCTATCCAGATTTCCATACTATAGGTACTTTTCTTCAGTAAGTTTATAGCTTTTTCATTGAATTGACAACTTTCTAGATTTGACAAAAATAGCTTCTCTACTCTCGCTGTAGCTTTACTGTACTGCAGGTGACTTCGTGGCTCATATACATCAGAAACATAGATTTTCTCTAATACTCGTATTTTCCTCCTATTCACAGAATCACTTGACTAAATACGCTTCAAAGCTTCTGGATTATTAGTAGTTCTCTTTATTATGTGTGTTTTATAACGTTAATCTTTGAAAGTCCGTTCAATTAATCAAAACCTACAAAGTTTAGTTCATTTACGAGATAAATTACACATCAGTTCATTATGTTTTGGACAAGTTTCCTTGTTAATAACCATCTCAGTTATTATACTTTATCACTGGAATTCAGTTCAACTTTGAAACTGTTGGATTATACTGTCTTGAATCCTTGATATGTAGAAAAAATTTGGACGATAGCTTATCACTTGTAGTTAAGGTAAAGTAAGGCGAGTTAATATCACACATTACACCTGTACATTTCTTAGCATAAATTATATCCCATCCGTGAAACTATTCAAATCAGATATTAAAGATAAGTAGATGTGTATTATTCAGAGTTGCTATTAAAATGCTACAATCTGAATGAAATTTCAAAAGGGATTATTAATAAGTCCTGGTTAAATTGTAAAATTTTGCCGAAACAATTCTCACTAATTGCTTTCTGAGTGGGACATAGGACTTCAAGGTCTTTTGAAGTTTCAGCAGTAATGATGATGTTTTTACGCAACGGGCTTGCCAGCTTCAACCTAACCTTCCATCTTTTACAGGCTTATTAACAGCTACCACTTGGTTTATACCAAGCGAGGTTTAGGGGCACATCATCTGGGACCTCCTTCAAGGTCGACGAGGATTATACCGCTGAATCTCCAACATACTGACATAGCACATAGCGGTACCGTATTCTGAACTGAACGATGTTTACAGTATAACTAATTGTTCATAATCATACCTAGTTAGTCACACTGCTTGCTAATAACTTTATGGATAACTGAATGAATCTGTTGTACTATTCGTAGTATAAGAGGTATCGTAAAACTGTTGTTGCGGTCATGACACTTCGGGATTAAATATCTAATACAAACGAGAAAGTAAATTTATTCGTAAGCCAATATCCGTGCAGTGTTAGTAATAATTAATGTAAGAGTGATGCCGTAAATCGGAGGAACCTGAAAGAAACAACCTCCTTCACCTACCAACCTACCTGGGAAGCATCGTTTCAACTACAGGCCGACGGAACTGACGAGGATATCAAAGCCAGAATCGGAAAAGCAAGACAAACTTTCATTACTCTCAAGTCTGTGTGCAGGAGGTCAACAGCCCCACTCAGCATCAAAATGAAAGTAACATCCGGATTTTCAACTCCAATGTGAAATCAGTCAGTGCTACGCAACATACGGATCAGAGACTTGGCCAGCGCGTCATAAAGAGCACAAACTACAAACAAACTACAGACCTTCTTTAACAGTTGTCTTCGCTCAATACTCAAGATCGGATGACCGGCCAGAAAAGATCAGCGATAGGGATCTTTGGCAATGAGCGAACCAACACAGCAGGAACCGATTGTGAAACAAATAGGCAGGAAGAAATGGAGATGGATTGGCTGGCCATACGCTGAGGAAACCATCAAGTGCCAGTCAATCGCTCGAATAGAACCAGGCGGGAAGGGAAGCGGCGAGTTGGTTGTTAGTGCAAGGGTGATTTGGAGGAGGTCATGTGAGGAGGAGATGAAAGTGTGTGGGGAGACTTGGAGTGGAGTGAAAAATGTAGCAGAGAACCGAACACAATGGAGACGTGCAGCTGAAGCCCAATGTTCCTCTAGGAATGAAAGGAAATAATAATAATAAGAGTGATGCCGACAGTTGTATGGCTCTTCATTGAAAATTCTATGTGTAAATATTTATTGTTTACTGTAAAAATGATAAAAACATTAACTAATAAGTAATAAAAATAACAACATTACTAACCAAATTGGTGGTACTATTAGTACTGACAACAACGTATTTAAATTTTAATAATCATAGCATCTTTCTTAGAAATGAAAATAACATACGCAATAGCAATGTGACTGGTGATCGTAAGGATGGTAATCATAATAATAGTACTAAGAAGAAGACAGGAGGCAGAGTAAGGAGAATAGTTTCATGGAATTTCAGTCAAAATCTAGTCGTTCGTATTTGAGCACTTAGAAAATTTCTGATTGTTATTATTTCGCAACCAAAAATAACAAAATTTCTGCCATAGTTGTCTCGTCTATTAATAAACATCAAAACATCTTTAATATTATCTTGTTGTCAATAACAACAACAACAACAACGAAAATCGTAATTTCTCATTAAAGCTGAAGTAGAGATGGATAGAGAAATCTTGTGCAATTCACAACATTTACTCAACTAGTTCCCATCTTTTCTTCATTTATATCAATCCTCTTAAGTTGAAGGAAAATGAGAGTCGAGAATACAAATTGCTAGTAGCAAAGTATTTATTTGATGATGAGTTGTTGTTGCTGTTGTTATTATCTTTTCTGTTCCCTTCCTCATCTTATCGACATAATACTCCTCTTTTTTTTCTTCTATCGACACTATCGTGCGTGTATGTGTCAATATGGATGTGTGCATCAGTGTATCTGTTCACTATGAAATGATTTCGCCTTTGTTGATGCTTCTTGTCTTTTGGTACATACCAAGTTACAATCAATTTTGAAAAGAACCACGAAATCAGCTACCGCCAATTGTAAATAAATACTTTTCTCCCTTATCCGCTTGTATTTTATACGTGAAAATGATCAAAATACAGTTTCAATGGCAAATTCGTCACAACTTATTCCTTATATAAATATACTTCAGCTTCACGTTCGTTCATTTTAACGTTTATGTTTATACATATATCCCCTGGTAATTAAGTAATTCTTCTGATTGGAAAAAAAGTGGCTAGAGAATTGAGAATGGAAGAAAGAGTGTGTGAGAAAGACAGAAAAGTGGAGTAAGCGGTGGTGTGTGTCTGGCGGCAGGGGGTGGGGAGTAAATAGAGCAGTAGAATTTCTCAAAAACGTTGCTTATGTGAGATAGTTACAAATGACCAAAGTAATAAATATGCCTACAATTTTCATCTTATTTAATGTTGTTTTTATTTTCAACCACTGTTTGTAGTAGTAGTAGTAGTATGCATGTGTTTGAATACGTGCGTTTTTTGTTTGTTTGTTTATTTGTAGATGTTCGCCTCCAGCTAGTTATGCTGAAAAAAAAGCTAAAAAAGAAAACACACAAAGTTAAATAATAGTGGAAAAAAATAAACAGTAAAAGGAAAGGTAGATAAAAACAACTTAAAAACTTGATATACAAATTTATGTGATATAGCACATATAGATAGGGAATTAGGTTGAACAGACACTTGAATGATTACTCTGTAAGGAAAAAAGCCCATCATAGATATAAAGTAGAAAGAAATGTTCATTAGATTTTTAGTTGTTTGATTGGTTTCATTTTCTCCTTCTCTTATGTTCTTCTTCTATTCATAAAGTTATTTTTTTTTCAAATCCAAAATATTATATAGAAAGAGAATTCAACCAACCACTTTTCCTTCTCAACTTATTCATTGTAGAGACAGGTACGGAGAAGAAAAACCACTGAGGAAGACGTTTTAGCAGCATATACATAAACATTGGTGGAGGGTGGCTAGCAGTGGAATCCAGGATGCGCATTTCGTCCTAATTGGGACTCGTCAGCACTTCGGTCCAATCAATCGACGGGAAAATCAAAAATTCAATTCAATAATATGCATAAACAGTTTGATTAAAGAAGAAAGCATAACCAACTTACTGATAAACCCATTTGCATATATTGTACAACTCATTAAAAGTGATCTGGTACTACATATAATGGTTATCAGTACTTCAAGTTGTGCATGCCTGTCTGACATTCGTGCTTCTGTGGCACAGTGGTAGAATGCTCACCAATCACGCAGATGGTTTGGGGTTCTATCCCTGACAGATGCACTCCTTTATCCCACTAAGGTAGTGATAAGACTAGTGAAGAGAGAGGAGGTTGGGAATGAGGTTAGTAGCCCAATCCCGTAAAAATAAATACCACTGCCACTGAAACTTCAAAGCTCTAGCTTGAAGCTCTATGTTCCACTGGAAAAGTAAAGGAATACAATAATAATAATAATCTCATATTCGCAATTTGCAATTGATGCGATTGGAGGAGATGAAATTTAGTCATAATTTCCTTTAGAAACTAAAATCATTCAAGTCGCAATATGTGATCTGCTTAGTTACCATAGTTAATAATTAAGAAAGCAAACACAAATGCGTAAAACTACATACAGTTGATTGATTCAGATAAGTAGTTGTATGTCACATATACTTGACATGCTAATTAATTTGCAAGTTGTGAATTTGATTAAAAGATGATACCAGTTTGCCCAAGTAACTAGCCAGAAGTGATTCGGCTGTCTGAGTTGAGTTCAACCGGATATATGACTGAAGAGCTCGGTCTTAAACGAGTGAAACGGTCGTCTAGTGTTTAAATCAATTCAATGTGGCTGGCAAGTACTTCTGGTTAATGTGGGTGATGAACAACTACTCATCTCATTCAGTCAGTAGTTCATAGTTCGAAATATATGCTTATCTTTCAATTTCTACTATGAACCCACCATTTGTTTCATCATCGTCGTTAAAGCCATTCGTTAAATATGCGAAAAGCATTTTTGAAATTTCCACGTTCTAGATGTTTCAGACTTATTAAAAGAATGTTGTTGGCTTGGTCTGATAAAATCTTTATTATCATTATTATTATTATTATTATTATTCAACTTAAGCAAGTTTAGAAAACCTAAAGGAGATTTTTCTGAATGTCTCATTGTTGACACCAAAGTTTCTTCGTAAGAAACATTCAGATTTATTAAAAGAAAACATATTTCTGTTGAGAAAGCCGTCGGTGACACACTGAAGGCTTTATACTTTCTGAGCATGATGTCAGTCCCATTGAAAACAACTTGCGGAACTCAGAAAAGCTTGATAAAGGTATTTATTCTGCGGGGAGGGGGTGTCGTTTTTCTGAAAATTTTGGAATCTCACCGAAAAATGATGAGCGAAATTTTGTCAGAGGTTCTGCCACAAAGAACACCTTGTCTGGATGTAACTATGCAAGGATAACCTTTTTTATTTATTTATTTCTTTTTCTTTTCTTTTTTTAATTTTTGGTAACAGCTTGATTCCACACTGTATTTTTGGTACAAGTATGGAATTTTCAGTGTGGATATCGGTAGCCCAAATTTTGCAGGCCGACCATAGATATCTGGTGTGCGCCGGTGTGGGCTTGAACCCCGGACCATGTGCATGGTCGTCGAGAGTCCTAACCACTGTGCCACCTTGATATCTTTTATCCGCACATTTTCTCCCTTCTACTTTTATAAGAAATGTATTAGTGAAAGTACTCTGATGTGATCACTAAAACTAAAACAAAAGTGTTATTTACAACAGGATATCAAGTAGGGAGCTATCCAAAATGTATCTTCAAAAAGAGGTGTACGTTAAGTGAGTGAGAGAGAAAGAAAAGTAACAAGAAGGATAAAATATTCTCAGTGCAATCCGAATAATCAGAACTAACTAATTTCTCTTTCATCCCATTTGTTCGATGGACAATAAAAATAATTATAAAGAATTTAACTCATTTTAGTGTGGATTTTATCATGAACCGGCATCAGTTAGAGCATCACTAAAAACTAAGGTGTACCGGGCGGCTGTTTCGTCCTAGTTCATATCTGTTTCAGCAGTGCATGCCCAAAATGACACCATGCTTCGAACCCAAGTGGGAAGAATGATACTTATTGATGACGATGAATAGTGGTTTAGCTATGTTCTGCATTGGCTGTAAACTGATTCCGACCTAGTGGCTTAATGGTAGGCAGCCCCTTCTTTTTGAGACCTGATAGTGTTGGATTCACTCTTGGATGAAATGTTGGGTGCATACTGCTGGATTCTGCCAGGCTAAAAATACTTTTGATCAAAAGAGTTCTTAATAGTCAAAAGATCAATTTAGTGAGGGTTCGGTATTTAATGCTAACCATTTCATTCAAGTTGAGCAGAATAGGTGAAGATACTCAGTAAAGTTCGATATCGTGCAATACAGGGGTGTATGGGTTGATGTTAAGTGATACCTTTAGGTTTAAAAGAACGAACAAAAACAGGCCGCGTGTGACCGGCCTCAAGCAGTTGTCCCCTGCGGTCACGCAACCAACTTCCACGGTGTGGGCAGCCGGGAAGTAACAATCGCCCTCACAATCCGAAATGCACACGAAACCTCTCTATTACTCACTCATCTTTGTCTTCATCTTCATCTCTATCATCTTGCCTTCCTTCCACTGATGCAACTCCTCGACTTGATAGCTCTCCACTTCCTCTCCACTCTGCGTCCACTAAAAACGATGGAAGCCAAAAAACCACCACCGACAGCCTCTTAAAGCCGCGCCACCAATTTCATATAGGAGCTCTTAATGTTAGGACACTTTGCCAAATAGGACAACAAGCATCACTAGCCAAGACCCTGGCATCACGAGCCATTGATGTATGCTGTGTTTCAGAAACACGCATACAAGACCCAAGTGTGGTTATTCACCTAACCCCACCTGGCCAACAGGTTGAATCTGCAAAATTCACCTGAGGGTGTCAGGAGATGCCACAGCTAGTTCACGAGGATTAGCTGGCGTAGGGATAGCTTTGAGTACTAGGGCAGAAAAGACATTGCTTGACTGGATCCCGGTAGATAGCCGAATGTGTGCTGTCCGCCTGAACGGATCAGTAAGAAGGAGGAAGGACTGCACTACTCGCCGATGCCTTTTCGTAATCTCCGCCTACGCCCCCACTGACTGCAGTTCAGATGAAACGAAGGATGAGTTCTACCAAAAGCTGTCTAGTTTGGTGGAAAGGCTAAACGCTCAGACATAGTCGTTCTAGCTGGTGACTTTAACGCTCAAGTAGGGAAATTGTGTCAATCTGAGAAGGATGTCGGTGGCACCTATGGAGCTCCGTGCCAGCGAACCGACAACGGTGACCGTCTCCTACAGTTCTGCTCTGATAATCATTTGTTTCTTGTAAGCACTAACTTTAAACACAAGGAGAGACACTGTTTGACTTGGAGACCCCCTTCATCAAACCAACGCTGGACACAAATAGACCACATAGCAATAAGCTATCGTTGGCGTGGGTCGGTAGGAGATTGTCGCTCCTTCTGGAACACGTGCGTAGATACCGACCATGCACTGGTCCGCGCTCGGGTGTGCTTACGACTGAACGGACGTAGGAAACAGCTGGCGGTAAAACCATCACGTCCCCAGCTCGATCAGGAAACTAAATCCGTATTTCAGGAAGAACTAGCTAAACACATATCTGTGTTCGACAGCTGTGCTCACCCTGAAGAAGCTTGGAAAAATATCCAGGCAGCCATAGATACAGCTGTAAAAGCTGTGAATAAGGTAAACCCAAAGGTGAGTAAAAACCACTGGATCTCCACCGCCTCATCCGAACTGATAGATGCTAGAAGACTTATTCCGGCGAGCTCCGAATTCAATGAGGAGCGAAAGCTGCACAAGAGGAAACTTACGAAAAGTCTCCGCAAGGACCGTGAACAGTGGTGGGCGACAAAAGCCAAAGAGATGGAGAAAGCTTCGAGGATAGGCAACACCAGGCAACTCTTTGGACTCATCAGGGAAACGGGTGGGAGAAGACAAATCATTAGTGAGACAATCTCGGAAAAAAATGGCACTATAATTAGCTCCAGGATAGACGACTGGATCGTTGGAAAGAGCATTATGAGGAGCAGTTTAATTTGCCCACAGCCACGCTCAACCTTCCGAGCATCCAACACCTCCCTGAATGGGATATAGACACAGGTCCTCCGTCACTAACTGAGGTTACTAAAGCTGTCACCAATCTGAAACTAGGCAAAGCAGCGGGACCTGATGGAATGACTCCAGAGGTATTTAAGTACGGTGGAGACAGCTTACTGTCCGGATTAACTGAGGTACTAGGCAGCGTCTGGGAATCAGAAGAAGTCCCATCGGGTTGGTGTAAGTCACTGATTATCCCCATATACAAGAAGGGAGACAAGTCTTCCTGTGATAATCACAGAGGGATTAGCTTGACTAATATAGTATCTAAAGTCTTAGGCTCAATAATCATGCGTAGACTGAGTGGTGCTCGGGAAGCACAAACACGAGAGAGCCAGGCAGGCTTTAGACCAGGAAGAGGGTGTATTGATCATATCTTCACCCTCCGACAGATTCTAGAACATAGGCATTCCTACCGGCGTCCAACAGTCATTATATTTCTTGACCTAAAGGCAGCATTCGACTCTGTCGATCGGGAAGTTCTCTGGAGATGCTTGGCTGTAAAGGGAATTCCAAGAAAATATATTGCACTGATTAAGGCACTCTATTCGTACTCATACAGCCAGGTGAGGGCTTACGGCGAGCTGTCATCTGAACTGATGACGACCAGTGGTGTCCGTCAAGGATGCCCATTATCTCCTTTTCTATTCAACTTCATCATAGATGTGTTAATGGACTTAACCCTAGGTGACTTCAGCGACTCAGGGATTGACTTGCTACCGGGGAATAATCTCGTTGACTTGGAATATGCAGACGATATAGTCCTTCTAGGCGAAGACGCTGACGAAATGCAGAGTCTTCTAAACACCTTGAGCCGCAATCTACGAATGTTTGGCATGCGATTCGCTCCCGCCAAATGCAAGATGATGTTACAGGACTGGACTACATCGACGCCTAGTTTAAAAATAGGAAGTGAAGTGGTAGAGCACGTTGACCGCTTCACTTATTTGGGAAGTACCATCAGCCCCAACGGGCTGATCTCTGACGAAATCTCAGCACGAATACAAGGGGCTCGTTTCGCATTTGTTAGTTTACGCCGACTCTGGCGTAGACGAGATGTTCGACTATCGACCAAAGGGCGGGTGTACTGCTCATCAGTCCGCTCCGTCCTCCTTTATGGTTGTGAGACCTGGCCACTGAGAGTGGAAGACATGAAAAGACTAGCTGTCTTTGATCATAGGTGCCTGCGTTCTATTTCCCGTGTAAAGTGGCATAATAAGGTGAGCAACATGGAGGTTAGGCGTAGAGTTCTAGGTAAACAGGGGAAATCAATCGACGAAGTCGTGAAGCTACAAAGACTGAGATGGTTAGGACATGTGTTACGTATGCCAAGCCATCGCCTCCCTCGACGAGCAATGTTAGCGGATATAGGGTCAGGCTGGAAAAAAGCTAGCGGCGGTCAAACAAAAACTTGGCATCAGTCAATGAAATCCACAACAGTTGGTCTAAGCCACGTAGGAAGGTGTAGACTTCCAGGCTGGGGTCCTCGGGACGGTAAAAATCTATGGTTGGAAACAATTGGTGACATGGCTCAAAATCGTTCTCAGTGGCGCAGATGCATCCACTCCCTGTGACTTATGATCTCCAATGAAACTGTTTTGTATTTCTTTATTACTCCTTTGTCTCACACCTCTGCTCACTGTTTCTATTATGCTTTTCTTGTACTTTCTTCTCTTGCTTCGCGTGCTACACGGAATGTGGCGACTTGAACTTCCGCACATTTGTGCAAAGTTCTATGTCGAAAACAGACAGACAGTATGGGTTGATGTTAAGTGATACCTTTAGGTTTAAAATACGGAATTTTAGATAATTCTTTACTGTCTTCTAATCACAGTACTATTGTGTCCCAGCAATCGTGATTTGTAAAATACACCCCTTTCTTTCAAAATAGTACAGAAAACTATACCTAGATTGATGACTAAAGTTCTACTCAACCAAACGTATGTTAGAAAACTACCGGAAAATCTCTGGTATCACTAAGTTACACAACGTGTCAAATTAAACGAAACTGCTTCAGAATGTGAATTCATTTAAATTTACCGTGTTACCCATGGTGTCACACCTTAAAGGATTTTTCATGCATGAAACAGTTTTCTTGTAATTTTCTCGTATCTAAACTGGTGATTCACTAAGCCACATTAAATCTTTACGTGGACTTCTATTACACAAGTTCTAATTGTGTGTTTTGAACTTCTTGTTTAGAGAATGGAATGAGTATTAAGTCATAAGAATTTTAGTTTTATCATATTAATCATCTGGAGTATACTCGTAACAATGTTATATCCTTTGTATTAAATTTTACAAGAGTTTTAAAAACGTAGCACTAAGAATATGAAAAACTGAGAATTCTCTATCATAAGCTACAAATTTCTTCTAGTCGAATTTTACTGTTTGATGAGTGAGAAGTCACACTACATGCAGGTATATATTAAAGGTGGTGTCCCGGTGAAGTATTAATTAACAAGTCAAGAAAATCTGTTCAGAAAACTTTTAATGCTGTTAAATTGCAAATTATATTTTGACGTATCCATTAATGAAACAGGAATAAAAAATCCATTTTAATCGTCCAGTTTTCATTGCGCCTATTTATGAAGCAAGAGCTTGAAATACTCCGTTTAAAACCCACAGTGGTGATCAGATTTAGTGGAAATTATAAATACAGATAAATTTCACTCCATAAAGAATACAAGTAACAAGCAACTTAAAAGCATTCCGTGCATAATACTTCGTGATATGGAAAATTGGCGGATGACGTATGCCCATCAGCAATACTTGATAAACACGATGAAGTTACTGACGCACTGTATGACTATTTTATTCGTCTGTGTCCGCCTACTTAAATCAGTTCCACTGATTCTCTCTCTTGCAATCTATTATTTTACGAACAACAAATTTTTTTCACAAATGAAATAATTGTCTGAAAACTCTCTTTAAAGTCAGTCAGTCTGGTTAAAGAATTTTATATTAATTTTAACTAATATTGTAAATCTGTTATGTGCTTTTACACATTATATGATGTTAGTCACCTTATTTAAGAATTCCACCGAGTTGAGATACAGAAAAGATGCAATAGGTGTTGTCTACTTGACAGACATAAAGAATAGCGACAACAGAGTGAGAACGCACCAGTGACCCTGAACGCATACCATTCGTTGCACTACAGAACCTGACATGTATTCTGCATAGAAAAGCCGGATTTTTACAACATAGTAATGATGAAAAACATTAAAGACGATATTTTATCCTCACGTAAATGAAAAATACATTCCAATTACAATGAAGAGTATCCGTTTTCAAGTTTCATAGTTATCAGAACGGTTACATCTATGTGAACAGCGATACAATCTCCTCCAGTTTATTTATTTACAAAAAAAATATGGATAAAAATAAAACACCTCAACCTTAACCCTAATCCTAACCACATCCATATTTCCAGTCCTTTCCTGAACCCTAACCCTAACTGGCTATCGATCCGTTGTCTTTGACGGTACTTAGAAACGAGATCAGGATGAAACTTGCACAATATGTATACTTGATCGGTAATGACGGCAGGTTCTGTAACTGAACGAACAGTTTGCATTCAGCGGCGCTTCTTCACTTTGTGGTCACTATTCTTCAGTTTAGCCGTTTGTCTTTTGTAACACAAAATTATCTTAGTTGTACTTAAATGACTTCGACTGTCAAGAAAAAAAGGAAGTTACTTCTCACTAAGGGTAAAATTTAAATATAACAAAGTTAACAGGGATCCAAGTTACTCAAGTGCTAATATGACAAATTGAAATAAGAATAAAACTTGTGCACTGTGGTAGAGTGTAATTCCATTATGGGTAAATTTTGTTTTGATAAAGTCCCACAGTGTTACACAGTAATGTTTACTGATGACGTTTCGAGCACACTTTTTTGCTCATAATTATATCAAGGTAATCACACGACTTCCTAAATTCATTTATATAATTCCACTGTTTTTCACTTGATTTGATTGGTAATAGTATTTACCTTATTTCAGGTATGAGTGATGAGTCATTCCTATTGCATGTGTTGGGTGTAGACTCGATGAACAAGGATTCAGTAATCAACCTCTCTCTCCACCTACCTAGATTACTTTTTAGAATTTTAACCCTCTCCCACCCTATTGTGTGGTTGTGTGTTAGCGCATGCATTGCAATAGCTGAACTTTTTTCTAAATTACTTACCTTCTCGGAGTCAACCATTCTCACCTTAGCTAAATTCTTATGTTCCGACACTCTGACTACCCATCATCAGTAAACATTACTGTATAACACTGTGAGACTTTATCAAAACAAAATTTACCCATAATGGAACTAATATGACAAAGTTGTAATTTTATGACCATTTGTATTCTCAGTCACATCTATATAAACATGCTAGTAACTACAGAAAATGAAGTACTCACCATTGCAAAACTAGTATTTACAAACTGCACAGCTTAGATATTTATTATCAGTGAGGACTGTTTCATTGGTTTGAGGAAGAACTCATCAGTTATGTGCTTAGAGTGGAAAACTTACTGAAGTCAGTCATTTTAAAGATATCAGTTTCTGACTCATTACTTTGGCTAACTGGTGCTATGTTACTTTTAAATTACAATGTTCTCTGTTTCTTTTATAATTCTAACATAATAATTATAGATATAATTTTCACTAACTTCATTTCTCGAAGCTGAAGGACATCAGTGTATCTTGTTAATGATTTCAAACTCAACTGAACGGAATGACGTTCTGGTGATTAGATCTCATCTGATTTTCAGCCATTTGTACTATAAATATTACTCTTGTAACTATTTGTATATTACATGTACACTAATATCTTCTCAGGTCATCTAAAAAAGGATAATTTCTAGAGCCAAAACAAGAAAGTAAACCCACCTTATTATTATTATTATTATTGGAGAACGATAATAAGAATACGGTACTTACTACTTTTTCAAGAAAAATATTAGAGGTGAGTATGAATGGGTGCTGTTATCTTCAAACCTCAGTTAGAAACAGTTATACGTCAAAAATTTTAAAAAAATGATCTTTAGATGGTTTAAAGATTCTGCTTTTGTCTGCAAACTGGTTATCACTTACTCAGGACATAAATCACCGGTAATTTACTTGCCATTTACTCGCCATTACAAGAAAGTCAATTACTACAGCTGACGGACTTATTGCCTTAGAATTTCTCCCTGAAGTGCATTGGTTCAATTAGGAAGCACACACAAAAGTAGAGGGGAGAAATGTGATAAAAGTGCAGTTGACAGGAACATATGAAAGGGAATAATGAATGAGGATTTTCAGAATCTGGATAATGACTGGCAGTAAATACATTTATGTCATTAAAGATGACTTTGAGCTACGGTAACAACATACCAAATATTGATTCCTAGCATCCTATAGACCCCAGCCAAATAAGGTTGAGTACCTTTTGAAGCAATTCAGTGAATGACCGATACTGATGTTTGCCATTCTGGACTCAGTAGTCGTTTAAACTAATTTGTTATTGTTTCCATTTGGAAGACATAAGTACTTTAGTTACACGGTGATTTACCTAGTGAGTTCTACACAGTCATAAGTGTTTGTAACACTCTCTTTGCTGTAAATAAAGATATTTTTAGGCTACAATTATGACTGACATAGACAAGTCACAGTAGAAGAAACCTTTGAATATTGATATCTTTACAGGTAAGACAGCATAAATCACTATAGAAGCACATTGAATCAATAGTACAGAACTTCTCCAAAACATGAAAATCGGCCAATAAATTTTAAAGCGTAAGTGTTGGTTGATGGGATCGAGGAAACAGCACCAATAGTTCAGTCCACCGGTGGAAAATTAATTACTGAGGTTAAAATACTGAAGTAGTCGAAACGTTTATTAAAATGATTGGTCAGAAACCAGTCGCGCTAATGTGCTAATTCATCGGAATAATTCAAAGTGATGCAAACAACGAATAAATGATGCAGACATAGTCCACCTTTTGCTTTGACAAAATTTTGTGGAAAAATTGAATCATCTCTGCACTTGATACTTATGACTTGGTAACGCGTGAAAGCTCAACTGCACCAAGAAAAGTTGAAATTTCACAAATTATTTTGAAATTTAGTACTGTATATCTCAATGTCATCAGTCCATTAAGTGCATTAGTGTGTAAAATAAGTAGCTAGATTTTGCCAACTAACTAATTCAGTTTCTTAACTTATTAATAATAATAAAGTGTTTGTTTTAATCCAACATCTCAAGGTCTGCATAACTTTTTTTCTCAACACTGAACTAAATTATGAAACTATTCATATAATTTTGCAGACGACTACTTATTCACCGTTAACTGCGTACTGATGAAGAGTCCCAGACTAGGACGAAACAGCTGTCAAGTACTCCCAGGTTTTCCAGTGGTTCTCTAACTGACGTCAGCTCATGAAATCCTCCATGCTACCAAACAAAAATCCCTACAAAACCAATACTTGAGGACTACAAAAGTTGATGAATGAAATAACGTAATACAAAGCTAAGTGCTTATTACTACTGGATCTATTAGTTCAGAGAATATATTATACCTATCATCGAGAACAGAAAGGTAGGTTGACGCCTACTGGTAAAAATTCATCGGCTTCCTAGTTACCTTTTGAAGTATCCTTCATTGATGATTTATCATCTGTTAAATGGTCTGTATTTAAGTCACATAGGCTATGATTTTATAAATATGGTAATTTATTATCTATAGAAAACGATACGTGATAAACACATTCATGAGCAGTTGCTCTGTATATTGATAACATTTCAATCAGGGCTTATATACACAATACGGTTTTCTGTGAACAGCCATCACTCGATCATACTATCTAATAGTATGATGGCTTTTTTAGCTAACCTCAGCCCAGAGCAGTTGTATAGGTCAAACAGTCAGTTAGTTGCACAACAGTAATATGAGTGATTCCAACGGTCAAAGCAACACATAAGAATAGGCACATATCATCCAACAGCAGTTTTATGGACATATGGAAACATAAAGAAATATAAAAGTCTACTATATTGTACATAAATCGTACAGTAAAGGAAAACCTCCGAGTTTCATCCCGAACTGGCCCCAATTAGGGAAACACTGAAAACCAAGGAATAATAGACTGTAGTTTCCTCACTTTTCGGAATCTTCATCAACGGGCACCCACGACCGCATCAGGGATCGGACCTAGGATTTCTGGCTACAAGGCGATTACGGGGCGAAATCCAATGTCCCATGAATTCTAACTTCTGTCAATTTGCGTTTAAGTGCGACCCGACCTCTAGCTAATGTCATCAGAGATTATCTGTCTTCACACTCAATTCGGTGGACCCCGCTGCTCATTACTTCCCACTAGAACTTCAGTCAATGTCATCCTGTAGTCAGTTACAAGTGAGCATTTTATTGATTGGTTAATAAACCAATACTTTGAAACCTTTCAAATGTAACAAATAAATAAAGTATTTTAAAAAGTGAATTCCTTCCTCAAAAACGGTGATATTGAGTTAATCCACTAAAAGTTTTCAACCAATCTTCCCATTTTTGAGAAATACAGTCACTAAACTAAGGTGAGATGAAAAATAGTTGTTCTGATATTGGTTGCACTTTTTACATCCAGCTTAGTTAATTCGAACAAAATTCGAATTTTCAATACAAACGTAAAGTCAGTTCTTCCATACGGATCAGAAACTTGGCGGGCAAGTCACAAAGAATATTTCCAACAGCCTGTTGCAGACCTTTATCAACCAACAACTGTCTTCGCTGAATCTATACTGAAGATCAGATGGCCGGGTCGGAAAGAATCACCAACAAGAAACTATGGATACAAACCAACAAAACAAGAACCAATCGCCAACCAACAAATATGCAAGAGAAAGTGGAGATGGATTGGACTCTCGCTGAGGAGACCACTGGGTGACATCGCGCGCGTGTCAGGCCATTCCTCGAGTGGAACCAGGCCGAAAGGGAAGCGGCGACTGGGACGTCAGTGCAAGGGTGACATGGAGGAGATCGTGTGAAGAGGAGCTGAAACGGTATGGACTAACATGGATGCAGGTTTTTATTCATTATCTTTTTATTTTGATTTCAGCTTGATTCCACACTGTATTTTTTGCTACAGGTATGGAATTTTCAGCACGGATATCGGTAACCCAAATTTTGCAGGCCGACCATAGATACCAGACGTGCGTCGGCGGGCAATCGAACCTCGGACCATTTGCATGGTCGGCGAGAGTCCTAACCACTGTACCACCGACGCACACAGCAAAAGACAGAAGCAAGTGGAGACGTGCAGTTGAAGCCCTATTTTCCACTAGGAACCCAAGGGAACAATAATAATAATAATTAGTTAATATCTCACATTTTTATATCATGCAGTCACTGAGTAAGTAAATAAAAATAAAAAAACGCCCAGAAAGCCATCAGTGAACATCGATTACCTCCACTGGTGGTATTGCGTCTATGTTTTATGGCGAGAAAAGTACCGTCTATCCACTGAGTTTTAATCCAATGTTTTACGCGTACAACCTTAGTTATTTCAAAGTTATTGTGCTTCCAGAGTTACCTTACTATCCTGAGTTATATCCATAGGTGTCCACTGCAGGCCAATTATAAATGGGATATAAAACTCCCCATCATTTCTGTTTGGTGTGAATGGTTTAAGTTTTCTTTTCTTGTTTAAACTATGCCAGAGAATGACCAGTGTCTGGTTGTCTAACAGTAAATACTGACATCCCTGTGCATCAAGAGGATAATGGTGCCGATTAGCAAAACAACTTATCATCGCTAAGCAATTTTTATTAAGAAAGAATACATTAAAAGCCGGAAATCTCTGCTTTGCCGTTCCTGCACTCACCAACAGCCTCTATAAATGCTGTATATGTTCGAGGTTTAAATATGTCATTTAGCTTCTCATTCAACAAGCAGTCCTATTGAGGTATTCCAGATGTTACTGACCTGCAGGTGCTGAGAAATTAGACAGATTATTCATTAAATAGTAACCAGTGTAATAATGCCTAGTTCCACGTCTTAAAGTGTACCTAGTACGAAATATCTTCTTAGAGTTGAGTAGCTTTTGCATACGACTAATTGGTAGAAGATTGTGAACCTTTTCTTCCTTCTTTAACAAATTTTGATAATTATATGAAGTTTCCCTCTCTTAGATTTTCAATGTCTTTTTGGTTATCCTTTTTATAATATTGTATATGGCTTATCTATCAGTATATTTACGAAATACTTAAATTTCATTGGTTATTTTCCTTTCCTACCTCATTTACTATCACCACAGTATATACTCTAATGTAAACTAATTAACGTTGAAAAATGAATATCAAGGTAATGAATTGAAATAATACATACAATATAACTTGAAAATAGACTTACTTGTGTCCACGCTCGCATTGGTGCTCACGCATACACAGAAGCATACACTGTTAACATACACATCTAATCGAATAAATACTAACCAATATCAACATTTGAAATGACCTAGAAAAGCGATTTAAGAATAGGGGTGCCATTAAATGTGTTGTATTCACTGCTTTAATCATTATTTTCTGCCTAATTTACTTACAATTATTATTTACATTCAATATATATATATATATATATTTATCCTATCTAAGATGAATAACAGCTACATAGAAAGATAGAAGAGGTAACAGAAGTGGAAGAGAAGAAGCATCATTGTAGAAATTATTTTTTTACGGTCACGGCCAATGACTGATTTAAATTCATTTAGTGATGCGTATATGAATGCCTGCCACAAATGATAGAGACAGGTAAGGAAAATATGCTGAAAACCTCCCTCCCATGTGTATATGCACACACACACACATACAAACACACACAATCATGGATATAAGGATACACATGAGATTATGGGGACATTTCCAATTCAACTCAATTCAGTGTTATTCATTTAAACTTTTCTGCCTAGATATCTCTTGTACCTATTTCATTTCATTACAATTTCTCAGAAAGATAGACTGTCTTCAAGTGTGTACGCGCGCTTGTTTATAATTTGTAGAGAAGCGATAAAAGTGTGTTCTCTTGTGCCTGTATGTGTGTGTGTGTGTCTGTGTGCACTGACGACTGTTGAATGTCTACTTGAAGGGAGGATAACCATTCTTCTTATCACCATCGTTGTCGGCGTCATCTAAATTGATTATAGAATATAAGATTATCATAATAATATAAAGAAATAAAAAAACTTAATAAAATCAAATCAGCTCACAGTTTTACTTTACCTGCAGTGAATGAAACACTATAGATAAAAATAAATCAAGTTATCCAAAGCACAAGGAGAATTACACAGTTAGGTAGCTTTAGTAGCAATAAAAGAAGGAGAACAAGAATAGTGAAAAAATAACACGCTAAAAGAGGTGAATACTAAGGTAAGTTAATAATCATCATAATAATATTGTACTGATCTGTCTATGTACTTGATAATTAAATTTTTTATTCTTTTAAAGGCAAATTCTTATCTTCTCTCCTATCATTCATTGCGTTATTAATTTATAATAAGTACAATTAAATTTATTAGAAAGAACATTACCTATTTCTTTATTTAGTTACCTTATTGATTATTAGTTTAATAAAAGAAATAAATGACCGGTAAATTCAATTTGGGATCATATATATACGTATATATAAGTGAAGAACAACTTTGATTTCCTACATTTCCTTATCATATATTTGTATAGTAAATCACAGCTTGGAGTGGAACATTGACACTTGAGAGAGTTAATTGACTTCAACTTTAACTAATGTCTTTTTCTATTACCTAAAATTAGTAATCAAATTATTATTGGTGAGACTAATTAATTAATGGTCAGTTAGAAGCTTCGTATCTTCAGGTACATCCTAATTTATGCTTTCTTGAAATAATGACTTAGTGAATAAAGAATATTTTGATCAATTGAAATAAAGAGTGTTAGGAGTACGAATTCGATTTCATTATCACTCTCTGTGTTTAATTTAACTTGTTCGACTGATCGATCTTTATTTGACATACAGGTACTCATTTTGATTTCATTTACTTGGTAATTGATAACAGCTGAATTCGAAATATGTCATGGTGTTGAATTTGCGTTTTCATCTACGGAACCTTCATTATTCATTTGAATATCTTTAGAGAAGATGAAGTGACTTTCAGGAATTTAACGACAGAATAACTTTATTTGGTGTGATACACAGTTACATAGGATTATTGATTTATACTGATGATGTTTGGATCAGATACACAGTGACGAGTGGGTTGTCGGTGCGTAGGTGACATGGAGGAGATTGTGCGAGGAGGAGATGAGAGATTATGGGCAATCGTAGACCCATCTAAAGAGGACAGCAGAAAATAGAACAAAACAGAGAAATGTTGTTGAAGTGTTCCCTATGTTCCACTTGGAACCCAAGGGAACAAATAATAATACCTACACAAACAGATTACAAATAAGGGTATTACATCAATCAGCTGAATAGTCTCATAGAAATGTCATTATGATGGAAAAGTTTAGCTGTAAGGCCAAAACATTTTGCCTACCTGGTAAACCAATCCATTATATTAGTAGTTAAGTCTCTAAAATAGTTTTAAGGTAGTTTGTAAATTCAACAGACATATCACTCCTCAGTAATTGGGATTTCTAACTAAATATTTCGTCACCAGGTCAATCAATTTAGGATATTTCTCATTCTAAAATTAGATCGAAAAGATCTCTGAAAACTAATCATGGAACACTAAATAGGTGTTCCTGGGTAGTTTCGACCTCCAGATTAGCTGTTAGGCTTTGTGCTAACTCCACAGTGATACCCAGTTACATCAGAGCACCAATAAAACAGCTGTCTGATGTAGTTCCATCAATAATCCCTATTTCAAAATACTCAGTGTTAACCAGTAGCTCAAATAAATCAAGCTTCATTTATTAGTCCTCTTCCTAGGAAACTCTGTTCTGTTGACAGGAAGATGTGAATATCATCTATTCTTATTCTGAATAAATCAGTTGGCTAAGAAATTGTTTACTTTTCATATAGAAAATCTATTTATTTATTTAAAAATGAAATCAAGTTATCAATGTTGCATCCAATTAAAATATAAAAGTGATTAGATTCATTTTTATACTTCCTGGGTAATTAAGAGTAGGGATTATTAAATTAATTAACTGCAAAAAAACAAGCATTGAAAAGGTTAATTGTCCAGAATTTATTAAAACAAAACTATAACGAAACTTCATATTTACATTTCATTCTACATTAGTCACTTAATGAAGCGTTGAACATTTACAGAATGAGATAATAAAACGTGGATCAGGATAAAAGCCAGATCCATTTCATTTCATTCGTATCTTTGCAACTGCTTACAGTCTTGATAATGAAAGTACCTAACTTGATCGCAGTTCGTTGAAGAAACTATTGTCGAACAATAATTAGAAATTCCACTGCCTGTATACGACATACTGTCACGTCGTCCTATTGTAGCGAATTGAGAGTTTCATTTCGTTGGAATTTCACCTGCAGAACGTTTAAGTAGAATTACTTTTCAATAAAACTGTATAATGTATTATCACGAGTGATGGAGACTGTGGATTGCTTAGATGGCGCGTTGGTTGTGTATAACTAAGGTACTCTGTACTTGTTGGTTGCAAGCGTCTATGTTTAAGCTGATCAGGGTTGACATGTTGCTGTTATAAGAAGAATAAGAAGAATAACTGGAGGGTGATATTTTCTACTGAAATGGTTTATTTTGTTGTTGTAAATGCTGTTTTTTCGCCATATATTCATTTCATTAGTCAGTAAGAAAATTTCTGCAATTATTTAGAGGGCTTTGCTAGTCATTTTTAGTCGAAAATAATCATGGTATGAAACGTAATATTAGTTAGATGCATTCAGATATAACTAACTGCTGCTGTTATATATTCAAATGTATTCTAAACTTTTCGATGCGGTGTGGAGGCACACATGTTATAAAGCTACGTAAATAACTATAATAAAATTGTTTTCTGCTTTCTTTCGGGAAATACGCTACATATGTAATGGTATCATTTAGTTATATTTTACCATGATTTTATTTAATTATTGTCAGACAGTAGCTTCTCTAACAAACTAAAATATGTCAAAATTGCAATAAAACTGTTTACTTTTTATTATCGAGGTTGTAATTACTTGCATAGATAAGAATGATTACAAATGGATACGACTTTTATCCTGTTCTACGCATTGTTATCACTTTGTTCAAATTCAATGAAGGAAATTTGTACTGACAGTGAATATTCTGTTGTTTGTTTATTTAACTTTGGTATTTCTCATGATGTAAGATAAATTTTGATATCCATATGTATAATATTCATAACTTCAAAAGGTCAGTCTAAATTACAGCAGTTGCATTTCTTCACAACACCAACGTACCATTATTCGCTATTCACATCTAAGTCCTATACTTTTTTTATCACAGACAGAAGTATAAATGTATTAGGTGGTTTTGAAAGAAACTCCAACTGCCAATAGTTCTCTAAACTTTAGAGGTGGATTGCAAACATATCATGACAACTTTATTCCAAAATTAGCCAAGTTTGATTGATTCAATCAATATCACTTGTAAGACGTAACACTACAAGTAAAAAATAAACTAAGATTCATTTTGCACTTGTTTTTCCTAAGATTAAGAACAAAAAAAATCAAATTTGACAGTTAGATTTAAAAAGGCTTATTGCCGTTATACCCTTCAATGAAGTTCTAGTCGATGAATGTTTCATTGTCACTCTAGATAACCGAATTTATACTGAACTATTTGACAGTCATCCTGCCCTTAGAGTGCCTACTTTACATTCAATAAACACAGACCTGTGAACATCTAGCTTTAAAACCAAGATTACCATGTCAGTAAGGATATTGAAGAGAATTATTTAATTGAATTTTAGATTTTCCCGTCGGTTGATTGGACCGAAATGCTCGGTCTCAGGTTGACATGTCGGCTTCTTGTGCAGATGATTCGATGATGTCTGGGCCTTTTTAATTAGTATTTAATTGGTGGCTGGTGTTTGAAACAATGGGCACAGGGTTCGAGCCTCGGTGGGAAAATCATCACTCACTGAGAAATGCAGGTACATCCAACTGACGAGTCCCAAATAGGACGAAATGCGCATCCTGGATTCCATTGCTAGTCACCATCCACCAATTAAATACTAACTGAAGAGAATTCATCACAAAATAATAAAATTATCAAAAACGAAAGAGAACTTTGTTGCAATCTTAATTTAATACTGGAAGACATTATTACTAGAAAACAGTTGTTTTGTCATCTAGTTTTATGGTTATATTTGATTCGTTAATCTTCATGGGCAAATTCTATTCAAATCTTTATGTTCAAAATGATCCAAAAATCACTCTTCTGGTTAAAACATTGAATAACTTAGATTTTAATCAACAACGTCCTATGCAGTTTCTTAATTATGATAGTCTACCTTTCGGTTTATTGATAATTTACCTCTAATTTTAGGCATCGAAAAGGATGTTTTAGACAGAATAAAGTATTCAGGAGTGTGTGGATTTTATATGTATTGGATGAAAGTTTTGCTGATGAGTCCTAACAACCATTACACTTTGGTAAACGGGGAGATTTCGTAGACTGCCTTTACACTTCCATTTTCCCTCATCTTTTACATATTAATTCAACAATTCTCTCTTTGTTCCAGTCGAATTTTGACAAAATCTTTAGCTGTTTGAACAAATAAGATAGTAAAAAGCAGATAAGTTATTTTAAAAATCATTCCTATTTACTCAGATTGACTTTAATGGCTAATCCACAGAAAGATATGCCTAACTTAAGCTTTAATGTTTGCTTAAACTCATTAGTAAGATGAAGAAATTCGCTTTCTGTTAACGAAGTCAATCAGTATCGTTCATTATCATGATCATTACCTTTTCATTGATAGCTTAATGAGAAAATGTACTGGTAAGATACCCTATTTAGTTATTGATTTACTCAAGTACACATGTCAGATGAAACATATATTTCTATAATTTTGCAGGCGGATCTTGCTGAGGAATGCCTGGTAAAGACGGCATCTATGTTAATAGTTTCTGGCCGTTTGATTCTAATATCGAATAACAGTGTACCATATCTGGATTGAACATTACTTAGTAACTAGTTTTCAATCAAGGTATCTAATACAGTCCTTCAAGAGGTCAATCGCAAGCCTGCATGGCTCAGCAGCAATGGTTGCCAGCAGAGTTCCTTCAAGGTTGCACATACACTTTCGTGACCAGTGCCAGCAAGCACAAAATCTAGGTTCAAGGCTTTCTTCCAACTGCCTCCAACTATCTAGCAGTAGTGTACCATATTGTATAGTTGTTTCACTTTAGCTTAAAGACTTTTCTGAATTGATTTTCATCAAAAGTTAAGTATAATCAGTTAGAATGATTTCCATCAGGAGGTTAATTGGCATATGAGAGTTATTACACAAATAGAACATTTTGTAGTATAACAGCAGAAGAAGTCATTTTCCGAAATAATGACTACTGAAATTCATTAATCTTTAGGAAAAAGATACTGATGTTGTAGCAACACATAAGACATGCACATTTTTGATCAGGTATTTATTAAGATAATGACTAAAGTAAGTTGGAAACTTATCTATTCTAAGAATGATCGCACTAATGTTTTACTAGAATCGACACATGGAGTACACGATGAGTTGAAAATGCAGCATGGGATAAATCACAGTAGGTAGTCAGTCAATCAATTTAATTGACGTTTCTTGTCCCATAAATACTTCAGATAAATGAGTACTTGAAATATACGATGTAGTAATTATTATCCTCCAGCACTTTCTTACCAATTCTCAGTGAAAAAGACACTGTTGAATGAGGCACCTTTATAAATTTGAAAACAGAAAGACCAGAGATTAATACGGAGTAGTATGGATCCATTTTATCTTGTAGTTTCTCTCCACCTGACATTGATTCACAATACAATTTTAGCATACTTTTGTTTGCGAGGAGGAGTGAATTCTCCAGTAAATAATCTTGTGACATCATTTGAAGTAAAACATTACAGTATACATATCTTATGAGAATGGAGTTTCTCGTAAAAGTTTAAAAAAAAATGCTGTTAGGCACATCAACACTGAAAATCAAAAAATTATTGCATAAGCATTCTGATGAGTTAGGCACAATCGCATAATCACACATTAAAAAATACATTGAGTAGAACTCAGAAGATTAAAATATTACCGAAATTGAGTGTATAAGAAATCCTGTGAAAAGGTCATGATTCCTATGGAAAAAAAGTGTGTTAGAATTGTATTATAACTCGTTGTGTTAAATGTTATGTCAGCTGAAGAGAAACAAGGAAATAGAATGGGTCCATGTTATTCGGTACAACTGTTTGTTCTTTCTGTTATCAAACTGATGTTTATTTGATGTTTGTGGTCTTTTTTTGTCGACTGACTATTAATCGTACGTAAAATAGTAACTTCTGCATATTCAATATACTTATCTACACAAAAGAAGTATGACATTTTGGCTCTCTAGGTGAGTCGAGTAAAATGGAGTTCTGAAACTTCATATGTTCTCAGAGAGGATTTCTATCTGATGACTAAGAAATGAATGCAGTTCATTTCGTAACAGTTTTGGAAATCACTAATTATGTTTCACCAAAGACTACACATGCAAAAATGTCTTCAAGCATGATACTTTTTTGGATTTTTTCTATTTTTACTGAAGGTTTATTCTAACTGTTCAAAGTTGAGTAAAATGTTTCTTAATATTTTATCCGTTAGCCTAGTGAATGTATTTCATTCTTGAAGGAATAAATTTTGGTTAGCTATCACAGCTGTGGTAATGTCCCTTCTATTCAGTTAACTTTAATTTCATATTTTAGTGCCAAGTTGTTGCAAATGAGTAAGTGAGATGCCTACAATGATTTAATAACTAATATGGGTACTAACTGCTACATAAGTTAGTTATTAGATTCCTCATTATCAGTGTTTGTTTAGCGATTTTAGATGTCTGTGAATACGTGGTTGATATCACTTCATATTTATATCCCTTAAGAGTAACTTTTTCGGTAGAGAAAGTTGTCAACAAGTAACTTCCAACGTGATTTTTTATCACTTCCACAATTTTCAGTGATCCTCCTGATATTTTTATGACTTTCAAAAAAATTATAAATCAATCTGACAGGATTTATGGATATCATTTCATAGCGTCAGTGGCATATCGGTTAGGACGCTTGCCGACCATGCACATGGTATGGGGTTCGATCCCCGGCCACAGACGCACTCCTTCACCTCGCTAAGCCAGAAATAATGCTGGTAAGGAGGAAAGGTTGGGCATGAGGCTAGCAAACCGATACTGTAAAAAATAAACACTGCTACAGAAACTTAAAGCCACTAGCTTGAAGCCCTATATTCCACTGGGAATGTGAAGGAAAAAGATTTCACATAGAGTATTACAAGATATGATTTACTTGTATGCATTTTTCACTATTGAAGAAAGGTTACTGACAGTCTGTGAATGAGAACCTATTGCGCATATTTGTAGAGGCTGAATAAAACGCTATATAGTACGGTACTGTTTGTTCGTTGTTGCCTGTCGTTTTAATTTTTACAACAAGGAGCTTAAATATTCTTGGAAACAAATGAATGTATATATAAATATATATTCATATCTTTTGAATGTAATTTAATTTGCTTTAGTTTTAGTATTGTCAAAAACAAACAAATATCTTAAGAGGAAGCGTGAGTTTTAGAGTTTCCAGTGAATATTCTCCAGAAAATTATTCAAATATTTCCCTTTTTTTATATCAGTCAGCGGTATATCCAACATTATATCTTGCCTTAAAACATAAGGAAGTTGAAACTTTATGGTATAACTCAACATCTTCTCTTAAAATTTATTAGCTCATGTATTCTACATATTCTTCTTTATTCTTCCCTGTGTTTCTCAAAATAGATTGTCTTATATTACACTGGACTCTGGTATGCCTTCAACCCAAATAACTGAGGTAATTGTTGTAAGGTATTTTAATTCTTGCAGGCAACTGGCTAAGTTCATTTTGTTGGATACTGGGAATTCTCCTTATTCTTAACTTTCTCCTTATTTCTCTTCGGCTAAGACCAGAGGAATTTCCACAGAAATGTATGCGCATATGGTTAAGTATATAAATTCGTCCATACCACATTTAGGGAGTAAGACAAGGCTGCCTACTATTGCCAATGATTTTCTTGATTGCAGTAGATTGGATAATGCGACAGACAACGGCCAATGAGGAAACAGGCATAAAATGGATTCATACAAAAAACTTGGACGATGTGGACTTCACCGATGATGTATGTCTGATTTCCCACAAACTGGAAGATATGCAAGTGAAAAGCAACAAGTTGACAGAAGCATCCAGAGAAGATAGGACTTCAGGTGAACATAGATAAAACAGAGGTGATGAAGATTCCTGGCCAACACCAACAGCAACATCAACAACAGCAGAAAACAATAAGCATAAATGGCAGGAACCTGAAAGAAACAACCTCCTTCACTCACCTACCTGGGAAGCATCGTTTCAACTACAGGCCGACGGAACTGACGAGGATATCAAAGCCAGAATCGGAAAAGCAAGACAAACTTTCATTACTCTCAAGTCTGTGTGCAGGAGGTCAACAGCCCCACTCAGCATCAAAATGAAAGTAACATCCGGATTTTCAACTCCAATGTGAAATCAGTCAGTGCTACGCAACATACGGATCAGAGACTTGGCCAGCGCGTCATAAAGAGCACAAACTACAAACAAACTACAGACCTTCATTAACAGTTGTCTTCGCTCAATACTCAAGATCAGATGACTGGCCAGAAAAGGTCAGTAACAGGGATCTCTGGCAATGAGCGAACCAACACAGCAGGAACCGATTGTGAAACAAATAGGCAGGAAGAAATGGAGATGGATTGGCTGGCCATAGTGTGAGGAAACCATCAATTGACATCACTAGACAAGCCATTGCTTGAGTGGAACCAGGCCGAAAGGGAAGCGGGCGGCGAGTTGGTCGTCAGTACGAGGGTGGGGTGACTTGGAGGAGGTCATGTGAGTAGGAGATGAAGTCATGTGGACAGACTTGGAGCAGTGTGAAAAAGTTGGCAGAGAACCGAACGCAATGGAGACGCGCGGCTGAAGTCCTTTGTTCCTCTAGTAATGAAAGCAAAATAATAATACCACATTCAGCGTGGCTGTTGTATGAAGAGAAAATTGTTAGAAAAGAACCAATAAGCCTTCTTTATAATCGGTAAATAAGTAACTATTCACTACCGGTATTACTATTACACACATATTATTATCCTACTAAATTCAGTTTCTGCGGTTTTGTTATTTTATTGCTTTACCCACTTTTTTATTTCAAATCACCGAAAATATCCATTGAGTCATGAAGAAAATAGAAGACAAATCAGAAGAAGAAACGAAATCATCTTCAGACTGTGTACATTCGTGTTTATATTGACCAAAAATGTATAGCAGTCCATTACGGAGTTATAGAGGATGATATAATTGATATAATTACTTAAAAGTGTCTTCAAAAATAAAAATAAAAGTTATAAATTATGCAATACTCAACGGCAGACCGGAAGGAAGCTTTAGAAATTTGGTATGATTAAAATTGATGTTTAGTGAGAAAAGTATTTGAGTGTCCATTTAACAAATGTGAAGAGGGTGAGAAAATGTACAAAAGGAGCATGTTAGAGTGATAACAGCGAATTAATTATTAAAGTAAAAGCACAGTAATCATTAGAAATAGAAAATGCAAAATTTACAAGGAACGAATAATGAAGAGGTTAAGATCATGATAGAATAAGAAACTGGATAAACATTTTCTGTAAACGGAGTACGGAGTTGCATTGACGAATTACCAACACCTCCGCCATTCACAAATACCGCGACTTGATGCTCTTTGTACCATTTGGCTTCACCTTGTAGATAGTCTTGAAAGACGACTATGGTGGAGCTTTGTGGCTTGAGTTCACCAAGTGCTCGGGAAGCGAGCTAGTAATTGTCTTGCATTGTCCTTTTTCTAATGATGCCGGATAATGTTTACAGATGTGCTCGGAAAGTGCACGCTTTGAACAGCCAATATAACTAGCTTCAGTGAGTGTTTATAAATTCACCTGCCCCCCCCCTATTACTCAATAACGGTCTACTATACATTTCTGGTGAATACAAATAAAAATGTACAGCCTTGTCGATAAAGAAAATTTTATTTGCTGAACTGTCTTTTATTTTCTTCACGACTTATTTATTTACAAAGGGGGAAAAACTATTACAATATGTACGATGGTGGAAATTCTATCCTGTAAAAATTATTGTTTGGAATGAAGTTGATACTAATAAATTATTATTCTGTGAAAAGATTTTAGATATCTAGTGGATTATATTAAATCCAACTCGTGACCAATAGGGTGCAGCAGGTCAGGTGTGAGGACAAATACTCGCCGAAAACATTGGTTAGTGGCAATGCTATGTTGTGTGTCAGCAGAAGTTGAAATTCATGAACCAGCCATTGGATCGGGTCCCAGTGGCTTGATGGTCTACGAGCTAGCTTGCCTTGTAACCAGAAGGTCCTGAATTCGGACTCCGGCGGTGGGTGTATACTGTGAAGAGTCCCAAACTAGGACGAAACAGCTTTCCAGTACTCCCAGGTGGTTTTCCAACAGTTCCCTAAGCTATATCAGCCTATGATGAAATCTTGTAAACAGATATAATTAACTTAATATTATTTCTAATTAATAACCGTTAGCTAGAAAGTTAGAAAAAAAATTCCATTTTGTCATAGACAACTGATCCCCCTCAAAGTGTAATAAACGACTTTTTTATTGTATTATTTATGCATAAACTCTAGTTATTATTTTGATTCTTGATTTTCAAAGACGGTGAAACTTGTGAACTGTATTTGTCTCAATAATGTTAAGATGCATAAGTGTTTATGAAACAGAATTGTGATTTTAGTGAGTTAGCAGCTAAAAAAGCAGTGAAATATAGTGCTTTCATTTCATTTTGCGTAACTCGACATTATATATTTGTTAAAAAACACGACTCTCAGTTTTACTACTTAAACATATATCAGTAGTATAAATATGTTTTTATAATTTTATGCTTTATCATTCAAGTCGAATTTTGTTGACGGCAGAACATTATGTTTCAAATTTGAATACATAAAACACATATGTTTATCATTGCTTATTGTACATATAGGTCAGATTAGAGTCTTTTATTCACTCTTGTAAGGGTACATAATTATTTATTCAAGTTCATCTTTCAGGGAAGATTGATTCTAGTTAGTGACTGATCGGCAGTACTCTCCCACTGGGTTTCGTACCCAGGACCTTCCATATGGAAAGCAATCTAATATGCCATTCAGCCAATGCGACCTCATCCAATGGCCCATGAATTCTAACTCCCATCAAGTCGTAATTTTAGAGTGAACAGCAACCAATGTCACTGGCGGGAACTCCATCCGTACTCCTGACTGGATGGACCCCATCGATCACGACTTTTATTTATTTTTATTTTTTTTATTTTTGATTACAGCTTGATTCCACACTGTATTTTTGGTACAAGTATGGAATTTCCAGCGTGGATATCGGTAGCCCAAATTTCGCAGGCCGGCCATAGGTATCAAGTGTGCGTCGGTGTGGGCTCGAACCCCGGACCATGTGCATGGTCGGCGAGAGTCCTAACCACAGTGCCGCTAGAACTCCAGGAGACTCCGCTCTGTAACGATTCACTGGAAAGCATCATATTGATTTTCAAAAAGTAGTTCGTAGGGACTCTATTTGTTTCAGGCAAGACCACGGATTGACATCATGGGTCGAAACCCAATAGGTGCGTACTGCCGATGTGTCCCAAACTAGGATGAAACAGCTGTTCAATACTCCCTGGTTTTCAATGGTTGTCTAACTGATATAAATCCGTGGTCTAACGTAAAACAAACAGAATCCCTCCAAACTAATTCTTGAAGATTAATTCTGTATACGGGATTGATCATTCTATACAGCACACACTGAAAAAAATTGCTTTTTTATTGCTTGTGATGTCAGGCGAACATTTGCGATAATTAATAGCTAATTTTCTGTAACAACACGAATAAGGTAATTAAAGTATCACTTCTAAAATGAAATATGTTAATTCAACTTCACAGTAGTTTCTCATCGACTGTCTTCAACAAAAAAATATAGATGAATCGAGAATGAATGTGAGGTTTCGGTGTATAATACATGTTACTTCTTAAAACATCACATCACATTTTCAAAACTGAAGAACAGAAGTAGAATTTCATGGTATTAAAAATGCAGTCATCGTTAAATTATTGCTTTCCTCCATAAATTTAAACAATGCCTTGGTTTTAAGTTGTGAAACTGTGCACTATTTATAGATTATGGGTTTTGTAGACTCCATTGAGAATCAGCATCATTTAGAGAATGGCTGAAAATCGAGGAGTACTGGACATTTGTTTTTCCCTAGCCTAGGACTCCTCATCAGTGCACGCACATGACCTCACCTCACCAAACACCTTCGGATTATGATTCCATGCTCATTAACTATCCAACCACTTGGGGCAGCGTCTAATGATCCATGAGGTCTAACTCTGTCTGTCTGTGATATATAACCAATGCCACTGATGATCATCTATTCCACATTGGCTTGTTAGACCCCAGTGATCACGATTTATCATTACAAGTCCATCCAGTAGCTGACATTAAGTTCGATACTGATATACAGATTATAGGTTTTTGCGTCATTTATTTTTTTTGTGTACATTCTATATTGTACTCATAATTTTGTGACAAAGTGGTTACAAAGACTCTCTACTCATAGTTGCAATCATAAATAAATTGATTATGTGAAAGTGAAACGGTGTATAACCTTAACTGAAAGTGAAATCATCTAGATTCGAAATGATATGCTGTTACAATCATATTACAAGTATGAAATGTAAATTAGACTCCAGTCATTTGTAAGCCTTATCACATATGTTCGATTTGTTCACTTAGCAGTCTATGCTAAGTGTTAAGTTGAATATCATCCACTTGAATACGTATTTCATTCGTGTATACGATCGGACATTTCACCAAAAATATCTCTCCAACTTATAGCAGTAACATTCAGGTAGAAGTTAGAATTCATGGGCCATTCGATTGGGTCCCAGTGTGGTGAGAGCAGGCTGCTAGCCGATTGGTTGGCACTAATCTACGTTAAGGTCTAGGTCACTAATATGGGCCGTGAGAAAATATGAACAAGCCTGAGTCAACAACCAATCACAGCAAAGTTAACGTGGCAAAATATGATTCGCAGAGAGAACTCTATTTGTCAAGGAATCCCGAAACAACCAATCAGAAGCCTGCGTTTGTCTACCTAAACAACCAATCAGATGACTGCGCTTGTCTATAATAATGTTGTCTGAAATATGTATAAATACGTGTTGATTTTCATAATAAAACGATCTGTTGCTTCGCCCTTGTCTTCTGTTGTTACACCAGTGGCTTAGTGGTCCACCACGTCCCCTCGTAACCTGAAGGTATCAAGTCCAAACCCTGGTGGGTGATTACTGCTGAAAAGTCCCAAACTAGGGAGAGATAGCTATCCAGTACTCCCACATTTTCCAATGGTTCTCTAACTGATGTCAGCTGATGGTGAAATCCTCCAGCCAATCAAACAAAAACCCTACAAAATCAATACTTGACAATAACTTATAACGCAAGTTTTGACCTAGAACTGACTCCATTCAGGGAACCATTGTAAATGACGGAGTACTAGACAGTTGATTGGTCCTTGTTTGAAGCTCTTTAGATATGTGTACCCATGACACCGTTAGGGATGGAACTCAGGACCTTCAGATTACAAGATGAACTTGTATGCCATAGAGCCACCAGGACGAATTCAATTCATCCTACAGTAAGTCACGATTGAACACCAGATCAATTTAAAGGTCGTTAGATATTGCTAACTGACAGAATTTAGAATTGACGAAACGTTGGATTCTGTCCAGGTTGCTGGATGGTACACGAGTTCACCTTGGAGTCTGAAGATCTTGGGTCCAACCCATGATGACGTCATGGGTGCGCGAATTCGAAGAGCTCCAAAAAATGAAAAAGCTCTCCAGTCCACCTGGTTTTCAGCACTTCCCTAAGTGAAGTCAGTTCTTGATGAAAACTGAAATCAATCAAATCCCTGCAAACTAATACTCAAAAATTACTAAGGCCAAATTAGGTACCTGGGTTCTTGACGTCGAAAATGGTTATAACAACATCAATACATGAGAATTTAGTCAAATCTACATATACCTCATTCTTTGACCTACATTATTCAGTGATAATAGAAAATAGAGGTTGAACAGACTGTTGTCCGGCAGTTAGTTAGCATTGTGAATCTTATTTTACTTTCACAGAATGTCGTCATTTATAAACTTTGGTAAACGTATGAAGGCCATCTAATAGACCTTGCCATCATTTGCCGACTAACCGTGCACGTCTGAAAGCACTTACATATCATGGTTTATGTTATTAATTAATGTTTAGATTACTGTACTAGATCTCGAATAAGCATTTTGAAAGCTATTTCCTAAATTAAATATTTCGTAGGTCAAATTGTACTACTCATAGTAGTATGATATAAAAAGAGAATTTTATGGCTTTGCCATTTATTTTTGCAGCTTTTGTCAGCAAACAAGGGTGCATTTTCAATGGTTAATCAATGACAAAATCAAACATGGTATTTTTTAAAGACTGGAAAACATTCATATATTGAGCTGTTTTCAATATTTTACAAAGAACTTGTACTCTATATGATCAGCTGAATTCGAGAAACAGGACATGAATTTTAGGTCACGCTGGTAAAGATAGTTTACACAGTTTTTTATGTCAGACAGATTTTATCCACTTCAGAACTTATTTGGCTCCAAAGATGAAAACCTCCTACACTTATGCAATCAAACTACACTTTTTTACAACAAACTTTTACAGATAGTTGTCTGCTTGGAGAGCTTTATCAATCTTTTTGGACTTTTTAGTGGTTTGTTTGATAAATTTTTAGTGTTAACTGAATTAGGTTGATTTTAATTGTACTGTAAAGAATAAATCAGTAATTCATCATTGCAGTGCAACGCATCTGATGATGGATGTTTGTAAGCAGTTAACATTCAGTCATACTTTACTCTGAAAATATGCCTGCTAAATTAAATATTCAGTTTATTTCTATCATGGAGTGTTGAAGAGGGTATTACTTTTATCATGTTAACAGTAAATATTACTGGTATATAATAAGTTATGGTAAGACTGATAAGCCATCTGTAATTTGGGTAACACACAATGATAAAATACACTAGATGTATTATTCACTTTGCTTTAGAAACTATCTAATCACAAAAGGGTATTGTCTATTCTAAATCAAAAACGGATCACCTACAGACAGAATTATTTAAACTTCCTTTATTCTATTATCAACGTACTTTCACCAGTCACATATAGGAGATATTCATTCAAGTATTAAAAAGAGTTGGCTGTAACTTCTTTACTTGGATCCGTTACTCCAGCACTGAATAGGACAGATTTAATCTCTAAGAAAAAGTTCAGAAAAACTTTGTCGATAATCAGAAACAGTTGATTAACTTAGATCAAAAATTTCCCACTAATTAGTTTCAGAAATTCGAAAGATAAAAGAAACGTCGTAAAGTTTATACTACTTAATTCATTGGTCAAATACTCAGCCTTTCTCGATAAGTTAGCTCCTAATACAAGTATTTTAACTATGCTTAGTGGTTAATATGGTGTTAGGTGGTTGATGATGACTAACAAGAGGATCCAAAACAGGCGTTTCAGCCTAACTACGACTCTTCACCTGGATGTGCGCGGAACTAAGTGAATGATGGAGTTTTTACCAAGGCTTGACCACAGCACCTACCGTTTCAAACCTTATAGCTCTACTACACCATGGGAGTCACTTCTTATGCAGTAAACACTCATTGTTACTATCCACTATCGAAAAATGATAAATAAAATATCACTCAACTGAATTTGAGATTTTCCCGTCGATTGATTGGACTGAAGTGCTCGGTATCAGGTTGACATGTCGGCTTCTTGTGCAGATGCTTCGACGATGTCTGGGCATTTGATTAGTATTTAGTTGTTGGATGGTGATTAGCAGTGGACAAGAGGTGGCTCTCGTGGCCCAAGTGGTCTTTGGCGTTTGAAACTATGGGCACTGGGTTCAAGCCCCGGTGGTAGCATCATCATTCGCTGAGAAATGCGGGTGCATACAGTTGACGGGTCTCAAACAGGACGAAATGCGCCTATTCCTGGATTCCACTGCTAGTCACCATCCACCAATTAAGTACTAAAGTATCATTCACTTGGAACAATTAAAGTTGTGCAGGACAAATTTTAACTCTAGTCTTTTTGACTCCCTTAAATGAATAACACATCAAAATAATAGGTTGCATTTAACAATTTGGCTTTTACTGCTATGCGCTGAAATATCATATTTTCACTCCGAATATTAACAAAGGATTTAATAGCACTCAGATGATATCCTTTCATAAGAAGTTTTCTTTATTCATACAGAGCATGAATCCTCCTTAAATTATTGATCAAAGTAAGTGTTTAATTTAATTAAGTCTAGCTATTTTAATTTAATTTTGAAGTCAGATGCAAAGACTGAACACTGAATCGATTTAGTTGAACTGAACTACAATATATTCATATTTATGACTCTGACAGTTGCTAACTAGAATTGATTCTCTAACACATGCAGCCTGCTTAAATCATTGGGCTACCGAAACAACTTTCCTCCAAAATGCTTAATTTCATCTGGATTTATCATTGTTTTAATCGTCCGGTTATATCAAATTACCTATATATAAACTTGCGCGATGATTTAACTTGCTCCCAAGTAAACGCTGTACAATTCTTCAACGAAGTGAAGATATACTTCATATTATTACTTTACATGTTAATCCTGTGTGAAGAAAAAAGTACTTTGGAACTGAATACGATGAAAATTTTCGCACTGTATATTCGCATACTGTCTTAAATAAAGCTTTACAATTATTATTATTACCAATGAACTGATATCGGAAGACAAAAGAGCACTGATGAAAGGATTGTCAGTCATGTACAAAAGGTGTTGCCAAGAAAATGCATTTACTAAGCAGCTAATAGTCATTTAAGGACTACAGATAAGTCAAATGAAAAATATTACCGTCAGGGTTGCATTACTGCTCCCAAAGGTATTCGAATCAAGTAAATAAAAAAAAAATAATCCCTGTGGGTGCATACTGCTGAAGAGTCCCAAACCAGGACGAAAAACCTGTCCAGTACTCCCAGGTTTTCCAACGGTTCTCAAACTAATGTCAGCTCATGAAGAAAGCCCGTAACCAATCAAATCCCTACAAACCAACACTTGAATACCAATAAGATGCTCACTGGCGACTGGCCCTATTCAGGTAGGTAGTTACCTGGGTTCCAGTGGGAAGTCGTGACCAGTAGGGTGCAGCTGGTCGGGTGTGAGGACAAATACTCGCTGAAGACATTGGCTAGGGGTCGCGACATGTCGTGAATCGGTAGAAATTGGAATTCATGTGCCATTGGATCGGGTCCCAGTGGCTTAATGGTATACGAGCTAGCTAGCCTTGTATCCAGAAGGTCTTGGGTTCGATCCCCGATGGGTGTGTACTGATGAGGAGTCGCAGACTAGGACGAAACAGCTGTCCATTACTCCCAGGTTCTCCTATGGTTCTCTACCTAATGTCAGCTCATGATGAAATCCTGTAACCAATCAAATCCCTACAATTTAACACCTGAAAATAATTTTCATTCAAACAAGTATACATCAACAGTTCAATATGACCGCCTTTGTTAGAAGGTCAAGATGAACTTTTTGGTTTATTGAAATATACTGACAGGTGAGCCAAACTATAGACAGAATACCGTCAAACAGATTCCTAAATACAGACCTCAACTATGTGTTCATTTGTTTAAGTCAATTCTGATTTTCTCGTTGGTTAACTGGACTGAGATGTTTAATCCCTGTTGAATTATTGTCTCCAAGTAAGACGCTTCGACGATGTCCAGGGATTAGCACGAAGCAATTTACTGGATGATGTGTTGCAATGGAACCCATGATGTGCACTTTGTTTTATTTGGGACTGATCGCTTAGATCGGCTGGCATTCTCCAGTGAGGGGTGGTGTTCCCACTACGATTTGAACCCATGACCCATCGTTTCAAACGCCAAAATGTGTGATCACCAGAACGGAATTCCACTGCTCGTCAACATCCACCAAATTACTTCAAGTTAGACCTTGGATGTCTTTGAAGTGTACGTACTATGAGTCTGCATTTCAACAGAGGCTTAACAGTTCGGTTCAGTTAATCAACCAGAAAATCAGAATCGACTTAAACAAATAATAACTGATGCCTGCTGCACAAACGGTGGCTGTGGCAACGGATAATACTTGGACATTTGAAACTATGGATACCAGGTTCAAGTCTCAGTGGGGACACTATCACTCAGTGGGGAATGTATGAGCATCTAGCTGACGAGTCCCCAAATAAGACGAAATGCACCGCATGGATTCCGATGCTAGTCACCATCGCCTAAATTACTTCCAGATGTGTTCATTTGTAGAGTCAGAAGATAGATTGAGATGAATATTACTCATAGTACAATGCTTCAGCTTCAAAACTAGATAATACTTAATTTCCTCATTATTACTAAGTAACTTAAATGAAATGATTTTTATCCTATAAATGGAATATTCTCACTTTTAATAACCAATCAAATTAATTTTAACTGAAGGACGCAGAAATACGGACGACTTAATTTGATTAAATTACCAATCAAAATAAAGTGAGGTAGAAATATATTTGTATTGATTTTCAAATACATCAGAATTCCCCTAACCATATTCAACTGAGAAACTGAAATATTGGCCAAAATCTTATGGGACACGTGTCCACTTAGATTAGTGTTTTGGATGTGTAACATGTTAACAGTTTGACGGTATGACATTCTAAAGTTGTACATCTATTTATCCTTATCACCCGACCTTTGAATATACAATGGTTAGGCAAAAGACTAAATGAACACTAAAATAGAGAATTTTCGTAAAAGAGAAAAAGACGAGAGTGATGAATACGCGCATACACACTAACGATGTATGCATGTATGTGTATGCAGACAGGTAGAGGTAGATAGATAGATGAAGGAACAGAATATGAAAAAAAGAGTAACCAGATAGGGGTGAATAGGATAAGAAGTGAGGAGAAAGGAAGAATCAAGTCATACAGCAGCGTAGATGGCTTTCTGTTTAGAAAAAGAAATGGTTGATAAGCCTAACTATACGAAATTTATATTTGATGAATATATCAGGCAGATTAGTTCGTTCGTTCAGTTTCTAATATCCTTCAAAATTCTTCATCCCTATTGGTCAACAGGGTAAACATATATTTCCATATATATATAATAACTGGAGAATACACAAGTATGATAAACAAATCGCCTCTAGTTAGTTATTATAGCAGTTAACCTAATTTACTTATTACGCATAAACCTACCTAATCATTTACTCATCATTATTATGTCTGAACTTAAACTCATCACAGACGTCAATACTAATTTGTACATTCAACACATCAAAATTAGTCAATCAACACTTTTATCTAATTAACTGAAGTCTGTCCTCATTTGTTTCCCACATCATATTCTCCGCGTTTTTACGAAGTGATTACAAAGTTAGTAGTGAAAATTAAATTAAAATTAGTGGGTATTTTTATTGATTCCTAATTCTGGTATTGCATATCCTATATCCACCTGACTAATCTACATATCAGGTCAGACACAAAAAAGACAAATTCTTGTTGATAATTTGAAAAGTAAATAATAAAGAGTAATAAAGAGAGAAAAGAGTGAAAAGTCAAAACAAGTGTGTCATACACAAACACGCACACACACACATTCACAGTTTTATTTATCTCTCTTTGGGACATACTCCCCAATTATTTTGTACTTATATTTTAAAAACTAAAATGAAATGAATATGATATCTCAATTGCAACAACAACAGCAACAAGTACAACTTCAACATCGACATCATTCATTTGAGAATTCAGTGAATAAAACTGGTCTAACACACTTTTGTTTGAATTTACCACCTGAAATAACTTCAACAGAAGATAATTTAAACGGATATACTATACATACTGATGTAAATGAACAAGTAGAATTAAACATAAATAATGAAATCAGTACAAACCTTGATAATCATGCTGAATTTGAAGATATTCGACCAAGAAGTTGTGCTACAATACCTTCATCTAATATCAATACCACATATAGTGGAAATATTAAATCTACTGAAGGTAATGCAGCTGCATGTAATCTCAATAAAAATAAAATTGATCCTCAGATTAATGACTACGTTAAATCAATATCATCGTCGGATTCACTTGCATTACATTCATTCCATTATACACCAAATACTACTATTACGACTTCTGATAATAGTAGTATTGATTTCAATCAAGAAATATGCTACAATTCAAAGTATCCACGGTTTTATAATTCGTTAACAAAGTATAATGATCACAATCATACCAGAACATCAATAACAACAACAACTAGTGATGAAAAGAATGAAATCAATACGATTGAACAAACGAATAATAATAATAGTATGGATTTTAATGAATTTCAAAGAAATGTCAAACAACTGATTGACTATGGGCTAAATAATCATTTGAGGAGTGAGTACAACTCAACACAGTTACAATCACTATCTTCACAATTGTCGACATCAAACAGTAGGATAATTAAACATCCTACGAAGAAAAATGAAGGCTACGAAGGCGATTTAAACAATGAAGAACAAGAAGTCAGAGCAGAGGATATAAGGAAAGATAAAGAACAAAATTTAAACGAAGAACATATGAATTTAGTTAGTGAAGGTATACTAGACTCATTAAATTTTAAATTAGGAAAGACAATAGAAAAAATGGATGTTCTGAATCATTTACAAAAGCTTAGTAAGTTAATTTATCTATAACGGTAAAAATTACTAGGGGCTTAATTATATATCACTTGTTCAGATGCTTATAATGTGATCAATATACACAACAATCGCTCACCGATATTATGTGATGTCCACGTGTTCTTACTCTTGAAAATGCATAGTATAACAATGCGAACCGGTTAAACAGATTTCCCTATGAGTTCAGATATAAGCTTCACTTAAGATGTGGGATCTATGACGTCAGCTTATTCCTATAGTTAGGTAGGGTAGGCGGATCGGAGTATGGATACAAAATCCACTAATTGGAAGCTGAGCGATTAAGCTTCTCAGACACACTACTTGTGTTCCTGTGTTTCTGTAGTGTATTCTACCGCCAATGCTTTATTGACACGTAACTTGTTTATTTCGTTAAATAAATGAAAACCATCCCGAGCATTAATGTGTTCAGCGGCTCAATGTTTTGACATTATTGGCCTTTAAACTATTAGCATGACATCTAAAACTTACAAAATGACAGTGTTAAACGTTTAACTGTCATATTAGAGAGCATAATCAGTGCATAGAGGATTCCTAACTGTCATTGCTTTCTTGAATAAAAATATCTGAATTTCATTCATTTCAGTAGTGAGATCTTTATGCCTCTTAGTAAACTGAAGTGATTGACAATTAGTAACTGGAGATTTTATATTGTGAATACCTTAACTTTGTTACAATTATGTCTTCCTTTAAAGAAAACCTATTTTTAACATGAGTATTTATTCCATGGACACAAGAGCAGTCATCAGCTGTTGTCTCCATTTCATTCACCACAATATATATATATATATATATTATTTAAGGATTTATTGATTTTATAAATTGACTAATTCGGTGTCTTATCTTTCCCCTGGACTGTTTAAATAACACTGGTGACGGGTATTTCTGCTAGTTTCTTTAGACATGGAAAACGAAATTCGAAAATTAAACTTTAAAAGTATTTGCATATTACTACAGTCAAGAAAATAAATGACATAAAATAGCATCATATAACATTAATTATTGGCTAAGCTATAGTTGATGACCGGTTTTCTTCTTGTTAGTTGTAATTTACTCAGTGGAGAAAACGGAAAATCGAACTGGGAGTTTTATGAGGAATTTATTGGTTTCAGTATCGTTTTTATTACAGATCGGCAACAGAGAAACAATGATAACTCTCAGAATGCTATCTTGAAGCTGGTAACTACTCTTAGCTAGAAACTCTATGAATTCATATTTAAGTATTTTTGAGAGGCTTAGACTGGCATAAAATAGATGTTCACCTTTCTGTGATTATGTAACTGATTATCATTTATCATACAAAAATATTCTGAAAATTCTTTACTACTCCTATTGTAACAAGAGAAGACAAGGGCCAGGTAACAGATTGTTTATTATGGAAATTAACACATATTTATATATTTTCATCTACATTATTATAGATTATTGTTAGCAGAAAAACACAGTCTTCTGATTGGTGGTTGTTTCTCACAGAAAGTTAAACTTGCATCTCTTTGTGACTGTTTCTTGAATGTCAGATCATTTATATATTAACAGTATCCACCTACGCAAAGTCCTTGTTCTTATTTTTCTAACGACCAATATTGGGGACATAAACATTGACGTAAGCTACTGTCCATCAATTTTGACTAACAGCCAGCTCTCACCATACTAATACTACAAATTTACTACTGTTTAGTGTGCAACTCAACCATATCTTGTTTGTGGTTTACACAAGTATGGCTTTTTAAAAAAACTACGTAGGTTAGTGAAGTCACATTTTCCCCTCTAAAATATTCATTCCGTTAGATTTTCTAAATAAAAGACTGAAAACATATAATTCTTTCCCTTGATAAACTTTTAATCTGTATTTTCTTTTTTCTACCTTTTTTCTATCTTGTGTTTACATCACAAACTTTCATCCATCAGTAACACAACGGTGTCATATACTTTCTTCATTCACAGATTTCGAGTAATTAATTCTCTCAAATATAACTTCAATTTTTAATCCCAGTAAGAGTCGCTGACTGCATGTCACTTTTACTGCACTACTTTAGTTTTAACTGGATGTTTAGCCTGAATTGATTGTAGGTCAGTTAAAACTCTTTACTAAGCAACTTTCATCAGAAATAAACATCAAAATTACTTCAATTTAAGTCATCTTCCAATCATTTACCTACCAGTGTTAACAGTAACTTGGGCCAAGATATAACATCAGAGAGGAAATAAACACCGTAAAGCAGATTAAGTCTCCTCTCCACCCATAGGAAACAGAAACCCCAATAATTTACAGTCGAAATGTAAAGATGCCCAAAAATATTAAATCATTAAAATAAATTTTCAAGAGTTGATTTGTAAGGATTTAACCACGAATCAATATCAGTTAGAAAAACATTGAAAACCAGGAAGTGTTGAACAGCCAGCTGTTTCGTCCTAGTTTGGGCCTCATTGTAAGTACGATCCCCCTGGGTTTCGAACCCAGACCCTTCCGGCTGAAAGGCAAGCCCATGTACCATTCAGCCACTGGGAACCGATTCAATGACCACTCAATAAATTCTATCTTCTACCAGTTCGGGATTTTAGCCTGAACACCAACCAGAGTCATCAGCGGGAAATCCATCGTCACTCCCAACTGGATGAACCTCATTGGCAAATATTGCTTTGTGCTTATTTATGCATAATTTTTGTGCTATTTCGCTCTTCCAGCATTTCATATTTGATTACGAATAGATAACGCTTAGGAAACCATTGAGAGCCCAGGAATAGTAGACAGCTGTTTCGTCCTAGTTTACGACCCCTCACAGGTATCAAACCATAACCCTATCATTATGGTTAGAGTCCATGACTGTCAGGTTATCAGGCCAGCCCAGTGAGATTCAGTTACTGGAAGTGAATTCTCATCTCTGTCAGTTTTCCATACATGGTTCAACCCCCAGCCACTGTCGTCGGCGAATGTTTGTCCACATACCGAACTTGGTGAACTGCACTGGACCAGTACTCCCTGGTTTTCAATGGTTCTCTAATTAGTTTCAGTAAGTGACCAAACTTCAAATCAATCAAAATCCCTTGAAACCAAAACACTGTTTCTGTATTGTTATTATTATTTTCAGCAAGCAGTCACTCATATGTCATTTACTCATTGAATAACCCAAATAATTTGTTTTCCAATCGGTTGAAATATTATCCTTCGTAAACTGTCAGTTGCAGATAAATACTTTATTGAATCACTCTTTTGTAACATATTTTGTTGAAAGAAATAAGATATTCACATATGAACATTTATTACTGTAAATATTATTTGGCAAAGAAAAGATTCATTTGGAGAAAACAAGAAGAAGAAATCCATTTTATTAAATTTGGTAAATCCGGTTTGTAGGAATTTAGTTCACTTTATGATAGATTCGTTCAAGAACAGATGTGACTTTGTATACCACTGATAACCGAAGACCAAAGTATTAGTTTGATACTTCTGAGCAGTCTCCTCCCTGGACTCCTGGACGGGTTAAATTTAAAAGTGCTGAGTTCCGAAGAAGGCGAATTACTATTCAGTCATTCTATTGGCCAAATTCAGGCATCAAATAATCACATCGACAAATAACTATCCTGCTGAGCATTCCAGATTTTAATAGAGTTTAATTTGAAAAGTTCTGTCCATTCATTATAAGACTGATAGTAATTTGGTAAATTGCATGATTTATTCATGATGATATGTTTAAATTTATAGAGACTAGGCGGCATTCCTCCACCTATTACCTAAAAACATACATCGTACAAATTTGCTACAGTTATTATCTAATATTAAAACATGAGTTCTTATAAATCAAATCTGTCAACTGACTTCTTTGGTTAATAGTAAAAAGTGTATGTAGTGTTCTGTTCAAACAAACAAAGTGGTGACCAGTAGAGTGCAGCAGGTCAGGTGTGAGGACAAATACTCGCCGAAGACATTGGCTAGGGGTCGCGCCATATCGTGAATTGGCAGAAGTTAGAATTCATGGGCCATTGGATCGGGTCCCAGTGGCTTAATGGTATACGAGCTAGCAAACCTTGTAACCAGAAGGTCCTGGGTTCGAACCCTGGCGGTGGGTGCGAACTGACGAAGAGTCCCAAACTAGAACGAAACAGCTATCCATTACTCCCAGGTTTTCCAATGGTCCTGTAACCAGTCAACCAAATCCCTACAAACCAATACTTAAATAACTCATAAATTAGGACGTTACAACAGAAAATCACAAAATCTGAATAAGAACTAATAACTATTATGAATGAGAGGTGGTTATCATAAATCAATAGTTAAATTAGTAATGCCTATAATGTTTAAGACAATAAATGTTGGCTAATTAGTCCTCAACAATAAAAAACATCTTCCTTGGATCTTACCAGCAGCCAGTGATTGATTTAGAGAATGTGAATAATCACAAGTTAGAATTGAAAGCCTACATAATATTATACGCTTCTATTATTGGTACTTATTTAAAGGTAGAATCTAGGCAGACATTTTATCCCAGATTAAATTCATCGGTTTAGTGATTCTTCAGCCTCAGTTGGTAGGATTTCATCTCCTTCAGGCACTAGATTATACTTTTATACTTAACAGTACTATAAAGTCAATTCAGATTTGACAATGCGATCTAAATCATGCAGCGTATATTGTAGATGAGTTCAACGTTAAATGATTAAAACAATCCTCTTATGTTTATTTGGCACACAGACAATTCTAGGCAGCCTTCCTATAACTTGGGCTATTGATAAACCTACATGAATATAATGCATATAATTTCTCTTATTCACATTGTTTAAATCTTGTAAAATATAACCTGTAATAGTATTGTTTACTCTGTTTATATTAAACATGAGAAAAATCATTATCTTCGATGTCAGCTTATCCCAGTACATATAAAATACCGTTCTTGAGTGGTGCCCCTCGTTACCAAAATGTGCTCCTGATCTTTTTATAGTAGGCGTTCAACACAGTTTCTGGCTTTTCTCGAAGGGGATAAGGAAAGAAGAGATAACATAATGGATTGATTTGCACTTCAGGTCAGATAGGGCTGTATCACACGATCTACTGTCAATTAACCTCTTATTTGAAGATCCTAGAGGAAGAGGAAATATCACGTAATAAACTCCGTTGAAAATTCTGTGCATTATACAGAAATGACTCAGAATAAAGCTATTACTATTATTATTATTATTATCTAATTTGAACAAAGCGAGAACTAAAATTTTTGCAGAATAAAGTGGTACCATGTTTTATTTCGTTGCCTTCTGGTCAGCTGCTTACATGGCGAAGACAATATTAAATATATCTACAAAAACAATTTTAACATACTTGCACAGAGTTCATTTTAAACAAAAATCAATCGATCAATATATGCATACAGTAATAGTATATACATATATGTACGTAATATTAAACACTATTGCGAACAACAATAATCATACAGAATGGAAACTTTTCAACATTACGCATTCAGATGAAAGAGAGAGATGAAAATATCTAGTTACCAGGGCGAAGAAAGACTGATAACTGTTTCTTTCTGAACGCATAAATCAGGTTTCAGGCACTTGATGAAAATGGCTTCAGAAAACTTGAGAAGAGTTGAGCTCTTTTGCCTATTGATAATTTTGAACGACTTTTCGACGTCCACCTCATGACACGTGCCAAGGAGATGCCTGGCGATGGCACTGTTTAAAGCATTTGTTCCCTTTAGACGTTAGCTTTTTGGTAGATGTTTAGAAAATCATAGATATGCCCTTCTTTCTGTCCTTCCAATGTAACTGCTCCCGCAGATACATGTAAATTTGTATGTACAGTTGGGGTTAACATGAGAAGGATATCTATCGAGTTTTGATTGTACCAAACAGCAAGTTGTTCGATAGATGGGGACGAGCATAGCTGCGAATAGGCTCTGGCTAGTGATATACTCAGCCTTCTGTTGATCATTCCTGCAATGTTTTCACCTTTATAATCAAGCTGAATGTAGATTGGCTTTTTACTTACTGTCATTTGTTTTACATTTGTGACTTTAGATCTTCCATACTTGTTAACGTATGTTAAAACTGTTTTTGTAGATATATTTATTAATTTCTTTGGCCTGTAAGCAGCGGACGAGAAGGCAATGAAATAAAAGATGGCACTACTTTATTCTGCAAAAATTTTAATTCTTGCTTTGTTCAAATTCATTAAGGGGAATAAATGTATGAAATATTATTATCTAGTTGATGAAAATGATTAGGTGAGATAGGAGCTTTCAAACTAATTGGTAATGTTTTCTTTCACTGGACATATACAGTCTTAGGTTCTTACGGTAGATATTGGTGGAAATGAAACTTTAAGCTAATGAACACTGTGAGTAAGGTAATAGTGATTAATTATGTCCTTAAATTCAGAGTTCATAATTTAGATACAGTTTCCATCAATTAATCATAGCATTATTTGATTTTCTAACTCGATGAATTAATAAATCTTTGGTGATATGTGAACTCACTGTGCATCCACCTCAAGATAATTTATAATAAGACACTGGCTACATATATAAAATAATATCTGGAGATGGAATACAGGACTTCGGTTTCATCTTATTTGGTACACATGTCAATCAAATACATTCTAGTGAACCCTAGTGTGTCCACTACACTGGGTTCCAGTCTCATGCGTCAAAACTTTCTGTCATTTGATGTTACTTTTAGAGGTAAACAGATTCACTTTTGTTCTTTGGATATTTTAGTTTTTTAGTAGCATGATGCCCTCCAAGAACCATGGCTCTTGTACACATATGCCATAACATTGGATTACATTGTATGCATATATTATATCAAGTCAAGTTTAACCTTTTTGCAGGTTTATTCAATTACTCTGATAAACAATGACATTTTCATTCTCAATTATCAAATAATAAGGATTTCCCATAGTAGGTATACTAACTTTGAAATAAACAAACCACTTCATTATCTATAAATTGATTATGTTGTCATCTTCATTATTATGATAATATTTACCATCTTCAACACACTATACAACAACAAAAACAAGGCCGTCCCCAAAAAGAAAAACAATAAAATGGGACAAAAAAAGTAGAGACGAATAGCTTTTAAAGAGAAAGAGAGAATATTGATTCAAAAATAGGACAAAGTGAATTGAAATAAGAATGACCAGTTATAGGCAACTACTCATTGAATGATTGAAGCATAAATGACAGCCTCTGTTGTCTCGCTGTCCTCCCCCGCCCCCTAAGCGCCATTCTCTCATTCACCTCCAGCCCCAAACCTTAACAATAGCAAAATTATGAGGATAAAACAATACACACTATTCGTTTATGTGTATTTGAGGTAAGGAGTAGGGAGTGTGGAAGGAAAATGGAAAGAAGGTGACAAAAGAGAACAAAATGAGATGATTATTGTTATTATTATTACTATTCTATCAAAGAGTTTGTCTGGTTCTTTCCAGAAAATATATATTTCTCTATGTTTTCAGTATACTTTAGTAGGATATACATATTCTAAAACAATTGAACCACGAACTTATACTACATAGTATTAAATGGCTGTGATTGGGTCATTGTGCAAACAGTTCTGTCACAGTTATACTTTCATATTCTTTTTTCCTTCACGTTCCCAGTGAAATATAGGGCTCCAAGCTAGAGGCTTGAAGTTTCTGTAGCAGTGTTTATTTTTACAGGATGGAGTTGCTAGCCTCATGCTTAACCTTCTCTCTTTACCAGCTTTATTACTGGCTTAGCAAGGTAAAGGAATGCGTCGGTGGCCGGGGATCGAACCCAGGACCATGTACATGGGTGAGCGTGCTAACCGCCATGCCACCGGCGCACATGCTTTCCTATTAACTTGTCAATATTCTAGGTAAAGCTGACAAGGTGTATGATATAACCACTGAAAAAATTAATTTTCTGCTAATGATTAGTCTGCGAATCGGAAAATTATCAGAGATTGAGTTCACACAACTACTTTCCTTGAATTGATGTCCCGCTAAATTATGTAAATCCTAGTACTTATCAATTTAAAGATGGTTTGTTTGGTATTGTTGTATTACATTTAGTCAGTGTTCATATTTTGCACCAGTCTTATTCAGAATTCTCTCGACTATTCACCGATGAATGATATTGTAAGAAAGAAAATATTCCTTCTTACCTTCTACATCAAGAAGTTAAGACATTCTGGTGTAAGACAACCCTTACTTCTACAATTCGTTAACTCCCGTATTCTGCCTATTATTCTCTATTGTTCCCCTTAGTCTTTCGTGGGCTACTGAAGAAGGACTATACCTTATTACGAAGGATGTTAAAGGTTGTCAGCAGGGTAAGCCACAGGGTGTCACTTAGCCAGCTTGTTAATATTCTGGTGTACAGGCACATGGACTCATGTGAAAATGGGCTAAATCCACTTTATCTGACTCACAACACCCTCTACATTCACAACTCTCCCCATGTATCTCATCAGGGAAAACCAGAAGCCTATATAGAAAACTATATGCTCGCACTAGTAAGTACAAAAACTCATCCATACCCTACCTAGCTCGTGTTCTGTGCGATAAAGAAAGCATTAGGCGTGAAACCTTTAACTTATTAAATAGTCAGTAGAACAAATGGATCTCGTCTTTCCAACTCACATCATTGACAGGTACAACGTTTTTCTCTCTACTCCTTTTCCATTCTGCATTTATTTTTGTTATGTGCTGTTTTGTTTCTTTCTTCCTTACAAACTCTACTTAAAACATTCTTGTTCGTTCTTTCACACTCTGTGTATCTCGACCTTTTGTTACTGCTTACGCCAGTAAACATGCTAGTTGTGTCTACTTTTCTAACACCTTCAAACACTCTGTTCAATTTCGGCTTTGCTACCGACATGCTAATATGTTGTTGTCAAAACTGACTGGGATAACTTTAATCTATGTAGAACTTTATTTATTGTTAATGTACTAACTGGATGCAATATTGTAGTAAAAATGCTGAGAATTCCACTCTTTATCACAAGTGCTGTTTTGGAATAAAGCAAATTATTATTATTATTATTATTTGAGACTTGAATCCATTACCACCAGTGCTCCAGTTAGTTTCGTTACCACCGAGCTATTCAAGCTGATAAGTGACCTCCTGGAGTTCTACAAGGAATACATCAACTGATAAAATTTAGTCATTACCAAATCTAAGGTCTAAGCACATAACACTAATTACTGTCTGTTAATCAATTAGTAGAGAATAAAGTGTACTGTTGTCACAGTATTATTTTGCATTATGGCATTATCACTGAATTCGTTTTTTCCTGCCATTCTTATTACTGTTACTTCTATTGTCATTGATTATCATTATTCTAATTATTGATTTAATATTGCTTTATTCAATATCAAAATACAAACTTTTCCGTTATTTCCTCAAGAGAATAAATCATGTAAGCAAAATAGTAAATTCAACTGCCTTCAGGGTTTTAAGTTGTGTTAATGAAAAAAATCATCATCATCACATTGATAATAATAACAACAACAGTGACAATAATAAATTGTAGAGTTCGTTTTTTTTCTACGTACTCTATGAGTTGACAATTTTGTCGGCAATGTTATAATTAAAGCTGTGTAGATTCACAGCATGAAAACACTATGGAAATCTGATCTGTACGATCAGAGTTGAATGGGCGCGCACACGCACACACACACACACAAATAATTTATTCCTCTGTGTATAGGAGAAAAAAGGATGAATAGCATGTGAATATGTTCATTCAATCTGGTGGTATAAAGGTGGCTCTTTCTTTGTATGAAGTAATATGCCCTTAGGCATAAACTCTAAAGTGTATTCGTGTGCCAATTTGTGCATATATATATATATATATATATATATATATATCTGTAATTTGGTGTAAATACATCACTCTGAAAGGCATATTTCACGGTTTTATTCATAATTACACATTAGGTTATATATATATACTGACCTTATATGAGTATGCAAAAGGTGACAATAGCAATGTTGGGACAGTATTCTTAAAATAGAAGCATTGTGGATTATTTTAAAATGATCCTAAAGTGAATGGAGAACCTCTTTTTATACTTATTCCATAAAGTTTCAGAGATTATAAGCAGACGAGGAGGCAGTTTTTTTCACACAACAATAGAAACTGAAAATTTGAGCATGGACACTTGGGAATTTATATATATATATATATATATATATATATATATATATATATATATATATATATATATATATATGGACAGAGACAGGGAGATTCAAGTGCATTAAAACATAAAAAAGGTTTTGTTTAAATAAATGCATTTTGATAAAAACAGAAAAACAGAGGATAAAATAGAACTATTTTATGTTTTGAAGTGTGTGTCATTAAAAAAGACAATTCTATGAAAACACAGTTTGTGCTAAAAATAGTTACATAGCTTTCCATGAATCATAAGTGAAATATACTACTCAATGGAATAAAATAGATTGTCAATTTATTCCACGTGTTTAAAGTTTAAATGATCATTTCTACACTGAGATCTTTTACTCAGTAGACAATAACTTTAAGAAAATCTAGTATTAATCTGTAGGATCTGTGTGTGAAAAGGTATTGGTTAATCGCTCACAAAGTATGTTCTGTTAGGTGGTTAGTTGACACGAAATTCTGCCTAAAAGAGCTTTGATGTCTGTTGACAGTCATAGGTATTCGATATTTTAAAAGCTTTGAGGAAGTTCTTATTCTCCTAGAGAATTAAAGTGAGTCACCCACTGATGTCTATGAATTTCAAAGGATAAGATTCTGTGCTTTAATATTAAAGCACACTGCATCATAGTCTTGTGTCAGTTAGTTAAGTGTCTTTTAAGCCTTTCTAGAGTGAAAAGTGAGGACAATTTGTTTGCCTCATGTGAAATCATTTTTCTCTCTCCTTCACACTACTAACTGACTTTATCGCAACAGTGAATACCTTAGAAGAGATTATTATTATTTCCTCTAATTCCTAGAGGAACATAGGGCTTCAGCTACACGTCTCCATTGCGTTCGGTTCTCTGCTAGAGTTTTCACCTGGCTCCACGTTCGCCCACATGCTTTCATCTCCTATTCACATGACCTCCTCCAAGTCACCCCACCCTCGTACTGACGACCAACTCGCCGCCCGCTTCCATTTCGGCCTGGTTCCACTCGAGCAATGGCTTGTCTAGTGATGTCACTTGATGGTTTCCTCAGAGTATGGCCAGCCAATCCATCTCCATTTCTTCCTGCCTATTTGTTTCACAATCGGTTCCTGCTATGTTGGTTCGCTCATTGCCGGAAATCCCTGTTGCCGATCTTTTCTGGCCAGTCATCTGATCTTGAGTATTGAGCGAAGACAACTGTTAATGAAGGTTTGTAGTTTGTTTGTAGTTTGTGCTCTTTATGACGCGCTGGCCAAGTCTCTGATCCGTATGTTGCGTAGCACTGACTGATTTCACATTGGAGTTGAAAATCCGGATGTTACTTTCATTTTGATGCTGAGTGGGGCTGTTGACCTCCTGCACACAGACTTGAGAGCAATGAAAGCTTGTCTTGTTTAGAAGAGATTATGGTGCTATTATTGAAACCAACGGTAAGATAAAAATTAAAAGTCAGTTTGTTTAACAGATTCTTAGAAAATGTAGATGAATTTCTCTTTCGAATACCATTCACTGAATAATAATAATAATAAGTAATTTTTCCTTCGCGTTCCCAGTGGAACATAGGGCTTCAACCTAATGTCTTGAAGATTCTGTAGCAGTGTTTATTTTCCAGGATGGGTTTGCTAGCCTCATTCCCAACCTTTCCTCTTTACCAGCATTATTTCTGGCTTAGTGAGGTAAAGGTGTGTGTCGGTGGCCGGGGATTGAACCCCGGACCATGTGCATGGTCGGCGAGCGTCCTCACCGCTGTGCCACGGACGCTATCGCTGGCTCCGGAGGGGATGAATGTTGAATTTTGTTTAATTACGTACATGCTGAGAAGAAAACAGAAGTAATATTACCTCACTTTTACCAAACCCCTTGATCGGTAAGATAAGCAAAAGGGTAAACATAGAAGAAATTTTAAAGGACTGATTTATAAGGATTTGATTTGTATTTCTAGTTTGACCACGGACTGATATCACTTAGAGGACTATTGAAAACAAGGAAGTATTGAATTGCTAGCTGTCTCATCCTATTTTGGGACTCATTGGCAGTACGCACCCACCGGGTTTCGGACCCTTCCAATTACAAGGTAAGCTTGTATACCATTCAACCTTTGGGATCTAGCCCATGAATTCTCTAACAGATATCAATCCATGGTCAAACTCGAAAAAGAAGAAATTACCAAATCAGTTAGTAATCAGATAGAAAACAAATAATGTCCTAGTTCATATTCACACATATAATTACATAATAAGAAGATAAGATAATTACATAATCCCTCTCTTTTTTATGCCACAAGACCAGAAAAACGAAATTTTCACACCTATTCCCCTTTATTTTACATAAAGATGCATAAGCCCATGTGTAGATGTCGACCTCTTTTAACAACTCTTTGAATGTTACATTGAAGCTAAAAGAGAAATAAAGTCATGGTCTTTTGAAGTTGTAATTCACCACCATCTCTCTGCCCCCTCCTCTCTCTCTCTGTCTCTCTCTCTCTCTCCATATATATATATATATATATATATATACATATATATATATAAACAGTTGTGAGCAAACAAACCCTTCTTAAATATTCACCTTGCAATACACGCAATACAATGTGGCTTTTCTCCTCTTTTTGAATCTTTCACTTTTTTCGGTCCAGTTTAGTTGAACAGATAAATTATTTGCGAAATCTTACTATCAACAGCTGCACCAGTAATAATAATAGTAATATTAATAATACTAGTAATGAAGACAGTAGAAATATGACCACATAACTGACTTCTTTTATGATCTCATCAAAGAGATTGCCAGCTTGTTCTATGTGTGTATGTATGTGTGCGTCTGTTTACATGTGCAGGGATGACTAGAGGAAATAAGTCCCTTGACAAAGCTGACAAAACTACAAAGTCACGCAAATTCTAAATTATGTCCGGTTTAAACAAAATCATTTAATATTTTTCTATTCTCCTTTTCTTCCCTTTTTGTTTTACTTTTATGCAGTCAAATAATAATCAAAATATTTAGCTGTAAATCAATTTGTCGAGGTGTTGAAATTATTGTTACTATTACTAGTGCACATATTTTGATTTGGAATAGAAACACAGATGGTTGAAATTTCGGAGAATTAAGCCGTATGTATCACATGTTAAAAGCTAAGCTTGTTTATTTCTCAAGTCAATTAAGACCATCTTTTTGAAGTGAGGCTTCGAAATGAACTTTTATTTGAACTTCAATTTATTAATTTACTTTAAGAGAGTTTAATGTAACGCATGTCTACTTGTCATTTCTTTTAACCGAGAATAAATTAATGTTATGTTGAAAGGTCAGGTAAATCTGATTATATTTTGGATAATAGTGACTAGTAGTGGAATTCAGAATTTGAGTTTCATCCTATTTGGGTCTCGTCAACTTGGTATATCTACGTTTTCAGTGAGTGATTACTGTTTCCATTGAGACTGGAATCTTGTATACATTGTTTCAAATGCCGAAGCATTATTGTTTAAGCTACGAGGGCCACCTTTTAAGGACAGATGAATAAGTAATAAGCCACTTTAAAAAAAATCTTTTTTTCATAATATTCAAGTCCTCTACTTCCAAGTCTGATACTACACTCCAATTTATAATTTTGGGAAATGTTAGTTGACAGCCAAACAAAACAAAGCCCTGGTCGAAACAGATTTCAAAAATATTTCAACTTAAGTGCAAATGCTGTCTAGGAACCTTATAAAACTTGAAATTTTCCCAGGTAATCAAATATGGCTGAATGAGGGTTGAAATAGTAGAATTTATCACTGTGCTATCACTTCAGTGTATATAATCGTAGTTGTGCTTGGCACTGAGGTATCGAACAGACATTTGCTCTGAATGGAGATTTGTTAGTCAGAAACTAGGAATCCTAAAAACCTTTAATTCAAATTGTAGTAGGAAGCGTAGTCAATACAAATAAGAAAAACTACCTGAATTCTGACTGACTATTTTGGTGAACTAATGATAACATGAATCAAACTCACAATTCTCAAGTCAGTTAGCAGTTTTTGTAATTCGAGGTAAAATCTCAACATATTTCCCTCTGGATTTCGAAATCGCTCAATTCGATCTGGCTAGCAACCACTACTGATTAGTGTTAGTAGTATACAACTGATCAACCCAACTAGTCAGTAGTATATAGCGTCATGGTCACAACAATCAGCCACCCTTTTACTTCATTGTCTCAAGGGGAATTCCCTCATTTAAACTAATACATTTGGGGAATTTAGCATGGAATCGGCGACATATCTTTAATCTTTCCGTTAATCCGAAACCAGAACAATGAAAAAATATTTAAGTGTTGGTTTGTAGGAATTTGATTGTTTTCAGGATTTCATCATGAGCTGACATTAGTTAGAGAACAAATACTCGCCGAAGACATTGGCTAGCGGTCGCGCTATGTCGTGAATTGGCAGAAGTTAGAATTCAAGGACCATTGGATCGGGTCCCAGTGGCTTAATGTTAAACGAGCTCGCCTTGTAACCGAAAGGTCCTGGGTTTGAATCCCGGTAGGTACGTACTGCTGAAGAGTCCCAAACTAGGGCGAAATAGCTGTCCAATACTCCCAGGTTTTCCAATGGTTCTCTAACTAATGTCAGCTCATGATGAAATCCTGAATAAATATTTATTTAGTCCCAGTAAATTATTAAAAAAGGGGCATAACTAAATCAGTTTCTCACAAGAAAATGAGTATTTGTCTCTTCAAATAAGAAAAAGAAAAAAGAAAATCGATTTAATTTTCCTTTCTTTGTTGCCTCTTAAAGTGAATCGCTTCAATGAATTGTGAAGTGTTGTTATTACCACTTGCAGTATATTGTTTACGTTGTTATCGCTGCAATAAGAGTAGTAGTAGTTGTTGCTGTCATCACAGCAGTAATAACAATAATAATGGTAAAATAAGTTATGACTTGATTATATTATTATTATTAATTTGTCTAAGTAAGGTCATTCTGTTATTCTCTCTGATCACTACAAACGAATTCACCTTAATTTTAATTGAATGGTGTCTGAGTGTATGCGCTCATATACGTGTATGTATATGCATGAGTTTGCTAATAGATTTTTACACTGTCAATAAAACAAAGGTTGAATAAGTGTAAAAAGACGAAAGATTTCTTCAAAAGAAAATATCTCGTGACTGATGATGGAATTCTTTGAAATGGATGAATCAGTAGCTAGATGTCTGTTCTTTTTCTTTTCTGTCTTGTGTAATGTTTTCAGCATGATGTTAAATGGAAAAATAAACACCTCTCTCACCCTACAGCTAAATAATACATATATGTCATCTTCATCAGTGTGAAAAGCTGTTTTTAGTCATTGAAATTATGTTCATAATAAAGTAAAAAAGAGCAGAATAAACGTAGACAGCTTCAGCTGTAGTTGTGTGGACTTAGGAAAGACTATTTGGATCCATGGCAGTTATCAGTAGAATCAGAGAGGCATGTTTCGTTCTGTTTACGACTAGCCAGCTTGATGTACCTGGAACCCCAGTAAGAGATAGGATTATCACCGAAATTCAAATCGAGTATCCATCATTTTAAGCCATTGGGCAACGAGAATTACTTCGTGTGTAAAGGGGACCAGTTACTATCTGTTGAAATTATTGTTCTGAATTTATCGCTTACTGATCCTAGCAGATCGAAATGCTCTATTTCATTGGCACACTGACTTCTCTCTGTCTATTTCTGTCCGATAAAACCAGCCGGCTGGAAAATTAAACTAATAATTTCAGCAAACTGGTAGATAACCATACACTTGGTACGGGGTTCGATTCCTAGCTGATGCACTTCTGAACATCACTTAGTCTGTAGTAAATTCGGTAAATAGGGAGTTCAGGTATGAAGTCAGCAGTCTCACCCCGTTAAAAATAAACACCACCTCTACTAAAACTCCAGGGATCAAGCCTAAAGGTCTGTGCTCCACTCAGGAGGCAAATCAATAAAGTAATAAATAAAAATAAGTAAAGGTTAAGTGAAGCTGAAGAATGAACTACATAATATACTTCAACTTCCAGGTGATATTTAGATCTTATCGATCAAGTGGAAGAGTGTAGTCATAGGTTAGCATAACGTCTGTATGCATTCTCGTCTGATGTTGATTGGCTTGCAGTAGTTAACTGGAAGATTTATGCATACTCTTGACGTTTATTGACAATTTTTAGGTATAGTTGATTAGAGAAGGGGTCAAAACTACTACTGGTTTCTTCTTAGTATGACCCAGAGATTACACAGTGACTGTGGGAACAAAAACAAGACTTAATAATAAAATATTTTACGTTAATCCTGAGAAAATGAAACCCCTATTTATCCTAGATTCTCAAAGAACTTTGATTAGGTATACAAGAATTAAAAATCTCTGTGAGGGGTAATAAGTGACAATACAAGAAGGGTAAGTAGTTCTGCAGTCTTCACTTTTCAGACGCATGTTTAAAACGCTTCTCCTTTTTTCGACAGTTAAGTGATTCTTTAAAAGTCCAAGTTAAAAATAAAAATATACTCTGTAAACGTCTATAGATTATTTAAAAGGAAGGAATTTTAACTCGGGCATAAATCTATTTCTCATAAATTACTCCAGCATACACGCCTGTATTGGTTAGAATCTTCAGAAAGATCCTCCATAATTTGTTCTAAGTAAACTTAGTTCCTCTAAGAAATGACTTCGAATGATCTGATTGGTCGAAATGATTAGAGATAATTCAAAATACAGTTTATATCGTATCCCTTGTATTACCGGTTGTTTAAATTATAAAAATCTTAGACTAATTAATAGCTCATTTAGTTCCGTTATGCATAAGATTTTATTTTGATAAATCACACAGTGTTATACAATAATATTAAATGATGACGTTTTGAGCCCAAACTATTGCTCATAATCATATCAAGTTTATGTGTGTATAGCACTGTGTGATTTATCAAAATAAAATCTTATCCATAATGGAGCTATACTCCACCACAGTGTCCAAGTTTTATACATATATCAATAAGCTCATTTAGTTGGTTGAAGTATTGTCATATTTACGCAACGGTCTCCTTCTTTTGTGTTCTGAGCGGGAAACAGGGCTTGAAATTTTGAAGTTTATTAGCAGAGTTGTTTTTTAAGGGGTAGGGTTGCTAGCGATACTCCCAGCCTTCTCTTTTTTCTGGCTTATAACTAGCTAGTAAACTAGGCGGGAATTAAGAGTGCTTGAGCATTCTACTGCTGAACCACCGATTCTTTAAGCATGAGTACTTAGTTCATTTAAAAATAAATAATGTCAAAAAAGCATGGTAAACTCAATAAGTCGACTACTTTCTCAATAATGATTTGAATTTTGAGGCATACATGCATATACAACTGAGTGAATATTGATTTGTTACTGAAGCATTTCTCAAGTATTCAGTCAAAGTTAAGGCCTTAATTCACAATAAAATTGTTAACTGTAAATGTAGGACATGGTCTGCAAATACTAGATGACGTTCATTTAGTTATCTTCAAACTACCAAGATAATATGCAGTTCAATCCTTAATATGGTATACATTTAACCCTTAGTTGATGGGACTCTTGTTTGTGTCATGAAAACTATAGGTACTTTTTGGTCAACTGAGGGGTTTATGAAATTTAAACTACTGTATAGGATCTCGCAAAACAACTGTTTACCAATTCGTGTAACAAAATACAGTACGAATTTACACGGATTTTACAGAGGTAAAGGGGATATAAAAAACATTCCGTGGTCGAAATTGAAAAACAAATCAAATACCTACGAAACAACTCTTGAAAATTAATCTGGTGCTCACTAGTGACTGACTACGGGACGGAGTTTCCTGGAGTTCTAGTGAGAAGTCGTGATCAGTAGCGTCCATCCTTTCAGGAGTGAGAACAAATACTCGCCACAGATGACATTGGCTGGTGGTAGCGCTACATATCCAGAATCAGTGGAAGTAAGAATCCATGGGTCGGGTCCCAAAGGCTGAATAGTCTACGAACTTGCCTTGTAACTGGAAAGTTATGGGTTCGAAACTTAGTGGGCGGGTGGTTCCGATGAGTCCCAAACTGGGGCGAGACAGTTGGCTGTCCAGCACTCCCTGGTTTTCAATCGTTCTCCGACTGACATCAATCCCTGGTGAAACTTAAGGAATAAGTAAAATCCCTACACACCAACTCTTGTAAATAATTAATAATAGGCATCGATAACTAATCATTTAGTGTACTCAATACCTTGAAGACAAAAATGACAGATCGATGAGGTCTTGTATTATAAACAATTTGGTTTTTGTGCTTTCTTTTTTCATCAGGTAACGTTTGTTCATCAAATTAGGTATCACTAGCACAACTTCTGCTTAATTTCCTAATGAATTTTTGCTGACACCGTACTTGTTGACAACAGACAATTAGAATCAATATTTTTATACCATTTTACAATTCACACTTCGTCATCATTGTAGTGTGTCTGGAAGCTTGAGGAAACTATGTCTCATTTTTAAGATGAAGCCTCCACCAGTCATTACTGAATCTAGGGAATAACTGCATATGGATGCCCATAGGCAGTAGATTCCAATTATTTTGATTGGACACTAGTAACTAGTATGATACGTCTAGTCCTCTGATTGGTGTAGACTGAATTCTATCAGTCAGGTTGTAATGTGACCACCATTCTAGCTAGCTCGCCATCACGGTGCACATTGATTTGATGGTATTAGATGGTTGGAGGCAATCGGCCACAGGAAGCCTTGGACCTAGATTTCGTGCTAGTTGGCCCTCATCAGCAGGGCGTATCTGCAACCTTGAAGGAACTCATTTCCCTTCTGAGATTCGAACCCGCGTCACCCAGTGCTGCAGTCAGAGACGTTACCACTGAGTTGTTCGGGGTCACGACTGACCTCCTGTAGGACTGTGGTGGATATTTTGATTGGACGCTAGTAACTAGTGTGATGTGTTTAGTCCTTTCCAATTATATTCTGTCTCATTTTCTCAAATATCTCATTTTAAATATGATCATTCAATAATTTATTGCACACATAATTTTCTGGTTTTTTCAGGCAGTACATCTGAAATGATGAAACCATCGCATAATAATAATTCAAGCCCTATGCGACCAAATTCAGCTTATCCTTTTAACAATTTACCTCATCCAGATTGTCCATCTTCCTCTTCCTCCTCATCACTGTCGTCATCAACATCATCGTCATCATCGGCAGCAATCACAACTACTGCTAATAACACAAAGGATTCTAGTTCGGATCACACATTTCCATCTAATAAAAATGCAAAGCATGATCATCATATACACTCTCAACACTTATACCCACATCACCATCATCAAATGTTGTCTATAGATCCTTCAGAGACTGGACTTCCATTTGACCCGATTACACAACAGAGTTTGTCTGCTGCTGCTTCATCTTTTGTTAAATCATTAACCGGTTTTAATTTTAATAATTCGACAACAGGTTTTCTGTTTCCTAATCCACCATTAGCATCCTTGTCATCTAGTTCAACGGCAATAGGACCGCCAATACAACAATCACAACTTCCACAACCACCAATACTATTGAATGGAATGGGTTGTTTATCCAATACAATGCATCAATTACGATCCACTTCATTGAATCGTAACTCTTCATCTAGTAATAATCCATACACCCTAGGGCATGAGATTTCATCGAGTAATTTACAGTCACCAAGTAGTGCTGATTCACTACACTCCATGTCAACAGATGAAAGTCCTTCATCAAGTGGAATGAAACACACCTCGTTGATTGCTACAAGTGGTCATTATTCAGGTGCAACAGTAACTACAGCTACAACAAATTCATGTCCAACACCAGCAAGAAGACGTCACCGCACAACATTTACCCAAGATCAATTACAAGAGTTGGAGTCAGCTTTCCAAAAATCTCATTATCCAGATATATATTGTCGTGAGGAGTTAGCAAGGATGACGAAATTAAATGAGGCTAGAATACAAGTGAGTTTTATTCTTCACGGAGTATATTATTGTTGTTATTACTAAACTGAGGCAGGCTGAGTACAAATAAAACAATGTCGTTACATCTGGAGTAATACCTACAGATGGTAAATGGAAGAGGGTTGTGAGAAAAATAAGAAGTATTACACTATTAGCACTGGTGAACAAATAAAGTGTGATGAAACAGAACATTTACTTAAAAGGGAATGAAGTATTTTTCAAGAAATACTGAATCAGTGGATTCAGATAATACTGTTAGGACTCTCGCCGACCATACACATGGTCCGGGGTTCGAGCCTTCGCCGACGCACGCCTGATACCTATGGTCGGCCCGCGAATTTTGGGCTACCGATATCCACGCTGAAAATTCCATACTTGTACCAAAAATACGGTGTGGAATCAAGCTGTAATAAAAAATAAAAAATAATGCTAAGAGAAGGATGCTACACTAGTTAATTTGGCGAAAAGAGTAAATCGTGACCTTAACCAGACTACATGGACTTCTTCACACAAACATTAGACTTCAGTTTAGGATAACCTAATGCTTTAACTGTTTTAAGATGTAAGAAACGAATAAAATGTGAATCTAAAAGGATATTACAGACCTACCCAAAGTTGTCCCCTGGATTGATGGAATGATAGAGGACCATCAAATGCTATAGAAGAGGACCATTTTCCATTAGTCCTTATTAATTCTACTGGAATGTAACCTCATGCGTATGGAAAAAGCATTCTCTGACTTTACCCAGTACATGTGGTTCCCTTGGCCCAAGCTCATGGTATATGCAGATAAAGGAGCCAAAAGCATACACTTCGTTTTTGTTACACAGATTTAGAACAGTGCGCAACATGTAAATTTCATTTGAAGGTTGTCTATGAAAAACCGTCTACTGATTTGTTTGAAAAAATGACTCTTAATTACTAAATGAAGTCACTCCTGAAGTCTACATTTACGAAGGCTGTTATTTAGAAGTGAGTTGGTGACAGGTTTGGAATGTCCTTTATATTTCTTATCAGTAAAGCGGTTAAGATAACACTTTAAAACAAAGGTGATTCTCAGAAAACTATTAACACCATCAAGATTACAAATGTCTCTTATTTGTAAACAGACGGAAAGGCTGAGGTGTCTTTTTCTCCTGAAACCACTTTATAAGACGAAGATTGTTACCTGTTCAGATACTTGGGCTGGAATCCAGTGACCTATGAACTGTAGCTCTTTCAACTCGTGATATAATGTGCAAGTCCTATAGTCTAAATGTATTGTTTCTTAATGTGAAAATAACAAGCTGACTTAGAAAAATGAAACATTTGATGTAGAGTAGGACATTTTATAGGTATTTATGATATATTATAACACTTATCCCCGGTCATGCATGACTCGTATATGTATAATATGTACTTCAGTGCTAAGGTAAGTTTTCTGCAGAAAAATGAAATCAGGTAACTGTGATATCATAGTGTTACAGTCGGTTTAGTGTAGACAGTAACCAGAGACGTCGAACACGTGTTACTACTTTCATAGCTGGTAAGTTTCAAATAAGCTATTGTCTAGTTTACCTTCACCTAAAGTCACTTGGTCGGTATGAGCTCTTTGTGAGTCGGTGGCACAGTGGTTAGGACTCTCGCCGACCATGCATATGGTCCGGGTTTCGATCCCCTGCCGACGCACACCTGATATCTATGGTCGGCCTGAAAAATTTGGGCTACCAATATCACATGCTGAAAATTCCATACCTGTACCAAAAATAAGGCGTGGAATTGAGCTGTAATAAAAAGAAGACGTACTGATACTACTAGAATTCCACTACTACTATTACTATTATTGTCATTATTAGTAATAAGGGCCCTTTATTTATCATATATTTTCTAGCGATACCAAAATGGTATACATAACTCTCTGATTTTCACTAACAGAATTCATTTGTACCCAGTTAAAACAGTAAACTGCCGTTAAAGAAAAACAACGTATATCAAAACACTCAAAGAAAAGAAAATATCTTAATAATCCTACAGATAAACTTACTCCCTACCGCAAAAATGAATCATCAATCTTTCGTTTCACAGCTTTTTTTTCTCCTTCCATTTAAAGTCGACTACTAGTGAGTTTAAAGGAGATAAAAACACTGAAAATAACAGATTTCTTCTAACAAATTCTAAATTGATGCAACATAGAGTGAAAATTTAACACATAGGGGACAGTGTGTATGTGCTCATAAAAGACATTTTAATATCACCGAAATAATAATGCTAAAATTCCACACACCAAGATACACAGAGAGAGAGTGAGGAAGAGATAGAAATAATAATTTTTTTTTAAAACTAGGTCAGTTTACCATCACTCTCCTGTAAAATAGTTTAATTTGCTTGAATAAAATGACTTCATTCTGTGCATACACATACACATGGCATACTATCTTATTACCTTCTCAAGTTTCAGCAGAAAATGCACTGACTGATGCTTTTTTCTTCTCCATTGATGATAATTTTCTTACCTTTTTTTTATTATTACTGTTCTTAGAATAATCCAGAAGCTGCAGCAGCAGAGTATTTTTGCAGTCGTTTACACTACTTCAGTTTACTTCATTTTAGTTCTTCTTCTTTTCTTCTTTTTCTTTCTCGTCTTCTTTTTTAATCAACTATTCTCTTTAGCATATTTCTTACCACCCTAAGGAACGATTAACTACTCCTTCTGTTATATTAGACTTACATTGTATGTATGTGTGTATGTATGCGTGAGCAAGAAAAGGAGACTGGACTAAATTTTATATTGTATATTGAGTATTCATGCCTGCCAATTTAAAGATTTCATTTGAAACTTTTGGAATCATTTAGGTATATATTAACACAACATATACATAATTATATATTTCTTTCTGTATGTAAATAAATAAAATGACTAAATTATTTTTCTAAGGGTGAGGGAGAAATGCTGATCATCAGAGGCATAGAGAGAAAGACACAGTACAACATTTCCTATACCGGTTACTTATCTTTTTCCCTTCACTAGGAAGAATGTTTAAGTAACGCGCTAGTGTGCATACAAACAAAAAAAAGATATTATCAATTCACTGAAATGCGAGCAACATCTCAGCGGGGATAATTGAAATTGGTATCCACTTTGAATTTTAAGTAGTTATGCAAATAAACAAATATATATATATATATATATATATTGTTAAATTCTACTTTGACTTTTCAATACCTTCTTATCCATCTAACTTTTTATTGACCATTAAGTAGGCAAGTTAAGCCTAATTAAATTATTTTCAATCCGTTTCATTTTTTTTCTCTTTTTCGGTTTTCCGTTTCTTTTTTTTTCCTACTGAATATTTTGTTTACTTCATCTCCTCCAAATAAAGATAAAAAGAAGAAGTAGAGTTTAACAGTAAAACAAGAAATAAGTTTAACCGAAATGAAGCTTGAGTTATTTCTTCTACACACTAACTTATCCCTAAGGAACAAGTTAAAAATTTCTACAGGTAATATAAGTATGCAAAGAACTAAAAACAACCACTCAAATCTTATGCTATAGATGATGAATAAAAAGCATTAAGGTATAAACAATAACAGGCTGTTTAGGAGGATAGTTTATTAAAGCGTCTTGTCAATTATTCGTTGACGAACAAAAACTACACAGCAGAATATCTTAAAACACAGGCATATTTTGTGTACCTTAAAACCTTTCAGAGAGATAGATGTAAACAAGACTCATTTTTCCATTTCTTTGAGTTCCAAGCTTTAACATTTACAGTTTCAGTAGAAGTGTTTCTCTTCCAAGGGATGACGTTGCTACCTTGCTGCCTAACCAGCCTCGTTTACCGGGGTTACGGCTGGTTGGTAAACTAGGCAGTTCCGAAGTGCGTCAGCCGAAAATCGAACCGTTTTTTTGTTACATTTTAAGATAAAATAATATTAATATCATTTTACCATAGAATTCAATTGGGCATTCACAAATTACACAGTTCGTGATGAGAATACATGTTGTTTTCTTTTGAAAACCGAATTCATTAAAACCACACTATTAAGTCTTGTTTTGATTGCACACTAGTCAGTAACTAGTGTAATGTGTCTAGTCCTATCTTCACTGCAGACTGAATTCTATCAGTTAAGCTTGCAATGTGGCCACCATGCTAGGTGGTTCGCCATTACGATGCACTGTGAAATGTTGGTATTAGATGGTTGGAAGCAATCGGCAAGAAGAATCTCAGAAGGGAAATGAGTTCCTTCAAGGTTGCAGATACGCCTTGCTGACTAATGAGTGTCAACTAGCACGAAACCTAGGTCCAAGGCTTTCTGTGGCCGATTGCCTACAACCATCTAATACACTATTTCGTCTGCTTGATACTATAAGTGATAATCAATAAAGCGAACAAATTTGTACAGTGACAACTGTTTCGTTGGTGTAGGGTCAAGTCTGTAACCGTTTATTGGGCTTGACTCAGCTAACTGAGTCGAATCTGTTCAAACCGCCTGTGTGTCTTTCAGAACACTTCCATCCCACTGGTAGGTATTAGTGCTTCATGTCAGTGTTTTCCAAATACTTATATCATTTAGCAGTATATGTCATCTTTGTATCCTGTTCTAGTTTGACAGTACTGAAATGATAAAATAATGTGACATGATTATTATTATTATTATTATAATGGGAATTGTTCTGTTAAGCTTCTAGGTAATCTTCGGTATTCATGTTAAATTCATTATCACAATATGCACCCACATGCTAGTTCATGAGGAATCAATGTGATCATCTTCTGACTTATACATGCACACTGGATTACTAGTTGCCTTAAACAGGCACTAGATATTATTTTATGTTAACTAAATGAATAAATGAGAAGTGCCGGTCGAATTCTACTTACCAACTTGATGTCTTCGTTGTGGAGATAAGCGAGACAACGGCCTGTTCGACTGTATATTTTAAGGCGCAACAGAAGGGAGTTTCCGCTTGGTTTGAGTTTCATGTACACAGGAGATGTCATCTACACACAGTAAAGATATCAACTAAATTTATGCTCCCTTAGACTCTGCTTTGCCAATAATCCCCTTTTAGAAAGTATGGAAATGATATTTTGATATGTGTCTGACTTTAAATGAGTTTTCATGTACATTGTAATTACCAAATCATACATGTATATACTCAGAAACAGAATACAGCTATACAAAATTCATTTAATTTTTCACAGGTTTGGTTCCAGAATAGGCGAGCTAAATACCGTAAGCAAGAGAAGCAGTTAGTGAAACAACAACAACAGCAACAACAACATCATGAACACAGACATCTTCAACATGTTCAGTATAATCAGCCATTTCCTAACTTACGTAATACATATAATACAGTTGGTCAAGGATCACATTTCCCACCATATGCCCATTCAAGTATTTATAATGGTTCAGCTATACCTGGACCAACAAATCTCTCAGGCAACAGTAGTCATACGTTATTTGACAATAGTGGTAACACTGATAGCAGTAATAATGATGACAATCGCAGTAATAACAGTGTTAACAATGATCCTGGCTTTGCGTATTCTGCTTGTATGTCATTACCAAACAATTTGATTGATACATCTGCACTTGGCATCCCATCAGGCTTAACAGGCAATAATGCTTTTATGAACTATTATGGTTCTAATCTACCTTATATGCCAAGGAAAGTACTCACGCCAGGATTTAATCCAACATATCCACCGTATAATCCACTGCAATCTCATGATAATAGTAATAATAGCACTTGCAGTGGTAAACGTAGACATATTTTCCCTCTGACTAATTCGCCTCTATCGAACAACACGGAGTTACCGTCAGCGTCAATAAATAATAATGAATCGTTAGATCAAACTGGTTCATCTTCTTCACCACCACCGCCTCTGTCAACAGTAGCAAATTTTTCCAGCCACCCAGGCTCGCTTCTTACAGATTTACCTTCTGGACCATTGATGCAAAGAGCTGCTGCGGCGGCAGCGGCCGCAGCTGTAGCTGGAATATGTCAGGCACGCACCACAATTCCACTGTCCAATAATCAGTTTACATTTCAAACCTCAAATTCAAACTTAATCTCCGATATCAGAGGGATAAAGTCTAATTTCCCTATGTGTTCATCTCCTGGGCAATTATCATCTCATACACTAAGTAATATAGCCAGTCCAATGAAATGGAATAATTCAACACATGAAAACAATGAGCAGACAGAATTTGACAGTTCAAAGATCCTGTCAAATATCAATTCCTCGCTACAAACTGACAGTTTATCCAGCGAACAGAATGACTACTCAACACAGAATCAGAATAACTATAGACTGAACTTTTCATCTATGCCGTCATATAGACATTTTAAGCGCCAAAATATTTGTGAAGAATTAAAACAAACTGAAAGTTCACTGGAACCAAATATAAATGTTGTATCTGGTGACCCGTTTGTTAGTGAAGTATGTAATAGAAAATCCCTACAACTACCACATCATCAACATCAAATTGTTACATCAAATAATGCCTATGAATTTTCAAAACAAAGAGGTTCAGATCATATTCAGTTGGATACTGCACTTCCATATAATAATACCAATAATAATAACAATACACACTTTCTCATTCCATCATTCTCTTCAGAATATGCAAATTCAATAAACTCTAGTATGATAACTCTGACGTCTGATATATCTACAAGTACACATACAACTGTGAGCAGTATATTATCATCGATGTCATCTTCAGCCGATGATATCATTCATCAAGGGTCCACATCCAACATAAACACACAAAGTAAAATTTCAAATTTAGGAAATTTAACAAAGATGAATACTAATTATAGTCATTATTGTGAAACTGTGGATGGTTCTAAGAGCAATCCAATAGCTACTATATCAAATCAGGAAAATTCATCAACTCTGTCATCAGTTTCCTCCTCTTCACCTTCATTATCAACCTCGTCATCAAGTAATCGTTTATTGGCATGGAATACTCCACAGTCACACTTTACAAGAAATCAGATTAATAATAATGGTAATATTAGTAGTATGTATCATAATACTGCAGAAACATCTTACATAAATACTACAAATCAAGCAAGTACAGCAAATGGACAATTAGAATATGAAGGGAGTAACACACGTTGTAATGCTACCCCATCAAACAACGAGTGTGATAAATCAAATGCTTACAATAATCGAATAAATGAGTTCATGCATTTGAATGAATCCAATCCATCATCCTCACCCACCACTATGCCTAGGTTTATGCCAAACACAGAGGTTGAAAGTTCATCAATATCTGATGAGACACAATCTAATTTAACAACTATTCCAATCAGCTCAACAAATTCAATATTTTCAAATCATTATTCACACTTGGTAAGTTCAGAAACGAATTCAATTAAATATGTCTACTTTTCTGGGTATAAATTAAAACATTGTTGGAGATCAAAAGATGAGTATTCGAACGACAGCTGGAATCCCAGTAATATCCTTACACTTAGTTCTCAACTAATAAGATGTGAATTATATTTAGTATTTACAGAATTCAGGTTTGATTGCAAGCTGACATCGGCTAGAGAACTACTGATAAACTAGTGAATACTGAACAGCATTTCATCCTAGTTCAGAACTCTTCAACAGTACGCACCCCACGGGTTTCGAACCCAGGTTTTTCTGGTTACAAGTTGAGTTCGTAGACCATTCAAGCACTGGGACTTGACTCAGTGGCCCATGAATTCCAACATGTTCCAATTCACGATGTAAACCACGACCACCATCCAAGGTCAACGGAGAGTAACTGTTTTCTCACCTGTCTTGGAAGAAACTAGAATTCATGAGCTATTGATCGCGTTCCAGCTGCTGGTTGGTCTGCGAGCTAGCGTTATAGCTGGGACGTCCTGGGTTAGAACCCCAGCGGATACGTATTGATGAGGAGTCAAAACCTGGACGAAATAGCTGTCCAGTAGTCCGTGGTTTTCTAATGGTTCTCAAACTTACGTCAGCTTGTGATCAAACCTGAGACTAATCAAATCCCTGCAAACCCACACTTGAAAATTACAGAATATTGGAAATCAATACTTACTTAGTCCAGCTCATTTCAGTACTTTTTTCATGAGACTTCAGATAGAGTCTATTACCTTCATTCCCAGTACATAACGTCCGGGCAGGTGATGTCGGATTTATTTAGAGTGAACAATAGAACCATGATAAATTAATGGTGATCTCTTTATTATGAACCCTGAAATGGTAGACTGCTGTTTATATAATAGGTAATGACTGAGTATTATATTATGGGGAATTACTATTGATTAAATTGTATTTACGTTGAGCTATGCAGTTTCGTTAGATTTCCCACAAGACTTTTTATAAACAATTATATGTAGTTTGATTGATTAATTGGTTGTATGTCTAACTGCGGAAACGAAGTAGGCAAAGGTGATCCTTGAGTAAAACATGAGCATTTCTGTTTGACATAACTTCAAGAGTTGGTAGCACACCGCAATAGTCACTAGTAGAGCATTACTAGGTTCAAACTCACTAATGGTCATCACATCTCAGTGGATTTTCCACTAAGAGTCATTTGTAAAGTAAGAAGTTTTAACAGAAGTAATACACCCTTATATTTTTGACATTACTAAGAACTTAATAGTCTGCATAGGGATTCCTGTTCTATGCCCGCAAGAGGAACTCACGCAAATATTTGTACTCTCAGTGTCCTAATTTCCATTCCGATACAATATTGCTTCATTTCACTCATACATACGTACATAAAGAGCACTACTCAATTGTTTAGTAAAATTAGATAATTTTTAGTCTGTTTTTATAGTATCCAGATTAACACTTACAGTTCGTAACAGCCCATACAGACATAAGACTTTTATAATTAGCGTTATACACTGGATGCCTACAAAGCATTTACACATAGCTACTGCTATAAAACACAAAGAAGTTAGTCATGATAGAAAATATTTTTCCCTGGAACCAATTTAATTTTACCAATAAGCTTGAAAGGCTACTCTCATTTTCATCGGTTTGTAGCGCAATTTCCGGTGTTTTATGAATCTGTCTGAATGTGTACATAAACAAACTGGCTTCAACGCCCTTTTACGTTTTTCCCTTGTGTTGTCAACATGTAAATTCTTTGGGATTGTAGTGCAGCCGTGTTCGCTAGATTAGTTGTAGGCCTTTCTTCGTCGATAATATTTACCCTTTATTTTACTCAAATAAGCTGCTAACCAGAGCATATTTCCTCAATGACTAAGTTTTTTTAATTTGTATTTTGTTGTTAGTACTTACAGGTTAGGTAGAGCACTGAATTATTAGATAACTAGATAAATTACTTTATTTGGGAGAATCGACTGATTTAAGGCTAGTTTTGGTAATGATAGAAAATTCTAGAGAATCATTAGAAATCAGTCAGCTTCGAATAGTAACGCACAATTACGAATTCATTCCTTATCTAACCAAGAATCGTCACTTTTCCCTAACTCAGTGGTAAACCTGTCATCATGTTACATTCACATATTTGTTTCTTCAGACCTTCATGGACAGACAATGTTGAACATATGCAGATGGAAACGACATTAGTTATTCTTTCCTTGTTGATTTCTTTCGAGTTTTCTGACTGACTTAAATCCACAATCTTAAAGTAACCAGCTAATTACTGTTAAGTTGTTATCAGTTTATGATGAAAAACAATTAATTTATGGCTACTTTTCAATAGGAATATAATCCTTTCCAGGAATATTAAGTGACAATTTAACACAAAAGAAATAATCGGGGAAAAAAGTCTTTTTGTTTTAAGCATTTCAATGTAAGAAAATATCTTAAGGTATGTATCAGGTCAATAACTTTATAGGGGAATTTATTAACAGATGGTTATTTTACGCATCTCACTGTTGGATAACTCATAAAGGATGTCCAAACTGTTTAGAATTTTAGGACAGTTCACAGTATATATATATATACACGATACACGTGTGTATATGAGTGTTTGCATGCTTGTGTTTAAGCTTTTTACAGAGATATTCAACCGAATTCTCCACTTATACTAATTTATAATATACACATATACACATGAACGAGTATTCTGATTGAATCATTCCGTTTTTATTGTTTCATTTTCTAAGCATAGAGTATAGTTATGTAACTGTTTTACAGTGATTGTGCTTTGAATGTTGAAGATGCTGAATAAAATATAAAATAAAAAAAATAATAATAAAGTGTTCACTCATTCATCCTTCATATAAATACTCAAGAAAAATTCTGCATATCTGTTCGACATGAAATAATAGAGAGAAAAACTATGCATAGATGGAATATTACACTTTAGGATAGGAATGTGTTCACCATCTGGTTACTCTCTTTTTTAAAAAGCAGTTTTATTTTCACCATTTCGTTAGTAGAGGATAGCAGGAACTTTGAAACTACTACTGATAATAATAATAATGATGATGATGATGATAATTATGACGATGAGTACACAGACCATATGTTCTGTTCCACAATATATATTCTTTCATGTCGCATACAGCCTCTTTTCTTCTCCATGTTTTTGTTGTTTTTGCGTGTTTACATGAATTAAAACTTAGTTAAATGGAAACACCTTTCTTCTTCTTCTTTACACACATATACACTTTAGTTCAATAAAATAAAAAAGAAATGAGTGAATATGTGTTATATTTTTTAGAGTTCACGCTTTTTTTCTAATTGCGTAACAGATTTGTTATGAAATAAAGTCAAGTGTATTAAAGAACAGACTGGCTTTATTATAATTAAAGTCTATCATTATTTAGCTCGCTAGAGGTTAATAGTTAAAACAGATTTTATATAAGAAGTAATCTGTGTTGAGAAATGCTAATGCGAAATCAAGAATTAAAACAATTCGGGAAATATAAGCAATTCAATGTCGACTTAACAATAATGCGCTTAACGTAAAACCTAGCCGACTTAGAATTGCTCTTCTTTGAAGTGGCGTACATTGCAGTGCTAGAAAGCACCAGGTTGCGACGAAACAATTATCCAACACTTCTGCATCTTCAATGATTTTCCTGTTAAAACGCATTTAGATTTTTGCAAAAATTGAATCCGATGTCACTCCAGCTTCCATATCTCTGAAGTGACTGCAAGTGAAAATAAAGTTATATTAGTGTTACGTGAAAATATTGTCTGTTTGAATGCATTTTTCATCTTTATAACCATTTCGTTACCAGAATCATACAGTTTGAAGAGCCTGGTTTTTTGAAAAAACATAAAATCTTGACTGATTGTTTTCCACAAAAATTTTCAGAAATTTTATTGTATAAACGGAATTCTACAAGGCAATGAAGTCAGTCTGTAAAATATTTTTGTAACGAACTTCTTTTTAACTAACCACAGTATTTAATGTTGTCTGACTGGCAGGAATTCAACTTGAAGTATTGATTTGAGTATTTGTGATGTCTAATTGTCATGAAAGAGATTTCAGTTCAGGACTGCAATGATTTTTACCGGTGTTCGTACCCTAATCTTGTTTAGTATGCACCGAATTTAGTCGATTCTTCCTTTGTATTGCCATTCGCTTAAAAACATTCAAATTTTTCAAAAAACACTTGGTTATTATTTATCCCTCTTCAAATATTTAACTTTTGAATACTTGCATTTCACCAGTTACAGTTTCATATAAACTGTTTCTCTTCATTTGTTTATTTCTTTGGAGGGTTAAGACAGCATTGAATGAACTAATATCAGTTTCAATAAGAACGCAATGGTAGGCGTAAAATTCACTGAAAATTTATCTGTAAACCTCTTATGAAGTTTAAACTCTCAGTAAAAATAACAGTTTTGTGAAAATAAAAATTTGAATACAACAGACAGCTGTTAATAGAATGAAATTAAAATAAGTTTTAGTTTCTGACTAATGATTCTGAAGTTAACTTCTTCGTACGTAACTGTCACAACTCAAAAACGTCTTCCAGATTTAAGTGTGACAACTCTGAAAGACTGAGTAGCTGTCGCGTCATATAATGGAGTGGCAGAATTTGGGGGAATTGTTATGCTGAGTTCCAGGTGGTTGGTTATATAGTGCCGTACTCATCATATGATATGATATCTTCTAGTTCGATTCCTCATTCATTCATTAATTTGCATTCCCGAAGTATTCTAAGCTAAAAGTGATACTCATTCAACGAACTGTTATTTTTATTCGCTCATATATATATATATATATATATATATATATATATATATATATTTAAAGTCGTGCTTCTAGTCGAGTTTTAACCAGTGGAATAGCACTTCAAGTGCAACTTCAAATACTATAGTTTCAGCTCCCAGGTTTCACTATCAGTTCTGATAAAAGTGGTCTGTTTAAATTTGACAAATCGTCTACCACTCATATTCATCTGAATGAGTAGATTAAGCATTTTTAACCTGAAATAACTAACTACGACAAGTTTAAAGTGACTTTTAATAATCTAGATTTCGCCATGAGATTGCATTAGTTAGAGGATCACTGAAAACTATGAATCGTTAGATAGCTATTTCGTCTTAGTTCAGGACTTTAGTTGGGTTGGAATCTAAACACCCACGAATTCTAACTTCTATCACTTCATAATATAACTGCAGTATCAACCAGTGCCATCGACTGGCATCCGTTTCCAACGCCGTATGGTGTAAATCACTGGCTTGCAATAAAATTTTAACAACCTTCAGCCTACAATGATAGCGATATCAGCTACAACTGAGATCAAGATGTAGCAAAGTGATTATTTAACTCAAAGATTAAGGAAAGTAAATTTAATATTCAAATACTGTTCTATGCGTAAATACAGGTAGGTAACAGAACTGACAGGTGAATTTAACTGCATCCTCTTGATGAGTTGCAATAAAAACAACTTATTATAATTTCACTTCTAGAATTTATTGAAAATTTATTCAGTGTGCTGTAATTAACTAAGATTTTCATGAGGTATTAATAATAAAATTAGTGATTTTTAAAGCAGTAATTAAACCACTGAAATAAGATTGTTTTTTATTAATGGCTATAAAAATAAGTTAAAAATAAGTTTGATTCCAGAATAAATTATCTTTGAGGAAAAGAAAGTTTTACTGGTATCTTTTATTAATTGGTGAATTCACTTTTACTTCCAGTGCTTATTAGAATGAGTGGGTTTTGAGGGATATTTAATTCAGGACAGTAGTGTTAACTTAAGTGCGTTGGCGGTTCAGCGGTCAAGTGCCAGCCAAACATGCACACGGCCCGGTGTTTGAGCCCCGGATGGCGCACTCCTTTACCTTCCTCAGTTAGTTGTAGTCCCGACAAGGAGGGGAAGTTGGGTGTGAGGCTAACAACCCCACTCCGTAAAAAACACCACTGCTACTGAGACTTCAAAGCCACTAGCTTGAAGCCACCTTATGTTCCACTGGGAACGCCAAGGAAAAAGTGTTTCCTAATGTTCATTTATGAATGAGACAGTAAGCAGCTGGTTGTTGAGTCGCATGCATATGCATATATACCGGTATGAATTATATTCAAACGTAAATCTATATGAAGGTCAGATATGAAAGCAAATCACATAGTAATCAAGCAATCCCATTCTCATTCATATTTCCGTATCATATCTGTTATTTTGATTTATTTTTAGGAAGTTACTTATGAGATTTATTAAAACATTATTGTTTAATGTAACTGCTATTTATACAAGGCACTACACAAGATGTAAAGTATACCGTGGAATACCAATGAATGATCCACTTGGTCTGTTACACATTGGTAACAGAAAAGGGACTGAACAGACTTTTTAAGGTTTTCCTTACTTTTGATAACAGCTTCCTCAATGTACAGAAGATGTAGTCGAAGGGTATCTGGCTTTATACATATTCTCAACCTCTTACTCTTATGAATGATATTCTCATTTTCAAGAGCTTACAGTTTTTAATGATAACAATTTACGAACGCTATTCACTGCTTAGTGTTGTCAGATTAAAAAAGGCTATTACTACTACTACTACTACCCTGGCATATAATTTCATATGTTTTATTACCCATTATTATTAGTAATTAACCTTCATAGGCATTTCCATGACCTTTTAAAACACCAAATAACTGTATAGCTTTGAAGAAAAATTGCGAGAAGAATATCCTTTTTTGACCTTTGGTTTTTCAATTTATATCACATGCGTATAGTTAGTCGATACTTAAGAGAAAGATCTCTTATGTTGCAAAATATTTCACATCATGCGAATCCGTCTTGGGGGTGATAATTAGTGTAGTTGTACAGTGCCTTCTGTTAACTGAAAGATGTTATGGTTCCCTTAATTGTACTTTATGCGTTAGGAGTCAGTATGTAGGGGGCAGCTTTCAGCAAGAGATATCGCTCACAATGAAGGAATTCTTGTTAATTCCAAAAATTAAAGTTGCACTAATCATTACATAAATCAAGGACAACACTACTGTGGTAAAATTCCTAGATTTTTCAATGAGTACACCAGTTGTACCCCTTGAAAGATAATGAATTTTCTGAAAGTTTCAGATACACCAATGACTAAGAAATTCAGGTTAGATAGTGTTTCTTACAATTAAAATGGAACAGCTCATTTAATTATGGTATGTAGAAATACTTTATATAATTACTTTACTGATGGTGTATAACCATTATTGTGTTCATTTGATAATTAATTTTTTAGTGATAAATTTGTTAAGTATAAATTATCCGTCACTTTTCCTTATTTTTTTAGGAAAATTCAGAAGACTCAGAACCTTCAGAATGGTGTAGAACAACAAGAGACGGATTTCAAGGCATACACTCAAATCAGCATTCTAACGGTATCATCAGTTCAGTACTTCGATATCGAATGTAACAACCGATCATTAAATGTTGTCCTTTTTAAATAAAAATAAACTAAAGAACAATTGTGTTTAAAAATGTAGCAAAAAAAGAAAATACAAACATATAAAATCAGTGAGCAAAACTGAAGGTTACACAAAAAATTTTCGTAAGGACTTATACATATTGGTTAATATTTACACAATATAAGTACATACATAATGACTACAATAATGTTAAAGACATGTTGACGATACCACTTAATTTCTAGCTGACTAATTATTATTTCTTGTTTACTTCATTGCTTTATTTGTTTTCTCATTTGTAAAGGAAAATAATTGCATTTATTTATATATAAACCTATTATTGGGTGAAATATAACCCTATAAAATGAATTTATTATTTACACTTTATATCTTAATTATTTCACTGTTTCACTGTTGGACACTGAACGGATTACTTAGTTAGTTACTCATTGAATTTAGAGGATTTCTAGTTTCCTGTTAGAAAACTAAAAGTATTTTCATTTGACAATAACTTGCGAACTCACTGTTAACTGATAAATGTTAGTAAAACCAACTACCAATTATATGAGGTCGACAGAGATCTGTAATACCTAGAATGACTATAAGACAACTAGAGGATTTATAGAGTACTAGTTACTACATTTGTCTTATCTTCAGAGTCACAAAAATAATTCTGACTATATTTATTTCTCCAAGAATTCCAATGAATCAGTCGACTGCTGCAAAAGGACTGCATGGACTATTTGCTGCTCCTGAAGGAAAAGGATTTTAGCCTCTTTGATTTCAATTGCTTTTGCAGTCAGTAAATACTAACCGAAGTCACCAGAAAAATAAGGTGTGAGACTACCTGGCCGGTTATGTGTGAATTTTTTATTTCATCCCCATCATAGCTTCAGGGTTTTCAGCCACAAAATATGAGAACATGCAACTTGATAAGCTTTCGTTTTTAGTGCTTTCATAGTAAAGCTTTCTGGACAATCTGCTCCTTGTGCAAAAATATTTGGAGCCTATGTAAGTGCACTGTCTCCATTATTTGTAACTACTGGAGTAAAACTGAACTTTATGAAACTGTATGCTCTGGTACTTAGAAAGACAAAACAGTCACAATCTATACAATATAACTAAATAGGGAAAACATCACAGGAACCTATCAGAGCTAATAAAGTTTGTTTAGAAGTAAATTATGCAGTGAAACAAATTCATATTGGATATATATATAATTGTATTTGCAGCTATGGGTGTGTGAGAATAGATATACACTTATCTTTGGCAACTCAGCATTTTCTGACCAAGTTATATAAATCGAGGAAAATATGGAAACATGTAACATTCAATCCAGGTTGGAAGCTTGAATTGGTCCTAAAACTCACAAACATAGGATTCGGTCAAAATGTAGCACTCCTACATTAAGGCTAATTGTACGCTTATTTAACTAATTAATGAGCACTTGTTATACACTTACAGAAACTAATTATACATACGCTTGTGGAATATTCGCCATTGTATTACTGAACATTGCTGTTCTTTGTTCCGTATGTATTTTTACGTGGTCATACACTTTTTGTACGTTTTAGCGTTTTTCGAAATTCGGTTTCGTTAACAGTACATCTTTTCAAGTTTTCACTTGCGCTTCTGAATAAAACTTTGTTCGTCTTTTACTTTGTACAACGTTAGCACACTGTAGAACGTGAAAACGTGGATGTACTATAATATTATGGCCGGAATCATGTTTAGCACGCCCTAAAAAGACTGTCAACCTAATGACAAAAGAAATGTTTAAAGGTTCACCTGACATGCTGGCTTCAGAATTCTGTAGACCAATATTTTCTGACTGACATAGCTGCTAAATTCTGATAGATTCAATAATACTCTGAATGAAACTTACAAAAGAGTCAAGTAAATGAAAAATCTGATTAAAAAAGTAACTTATCATCTTTTGATGTAACACTTCACTTTATTTAATTTCACTTGCTAGATTTCGTCACGAATCAGCATCATTAAGAGATTACTGAAAACCAGATAGCAGTGGATAGCTGTTCTGTCTTGTCTTGTGAATCTTCATCAATGAGCGACTATAACCACGGTAGGGGTCGAACCAATACTCTAAACTACAGTATATGTTCATGACAAATTCCCATTCGATTCCCATTAATAGACAGAAGACCAGTAGTTCAGCGATGAGTCTCTTTTCAGCAAATTCATTTTCATAGCTGTACAATCGCAAATATACATGGTTGTTTTGTATGTGTGTGTACATTTGTCAAACGAAAATACAGTTAGTAAGTTCATGTGAATTGGATGTTGATATAATAGGATAGTAACAAAAGTGATGAGTTGTCACAAATGATTGTTAAAGAAGAGTTAAGCAATAACGGGAATAGTTTGATGAAAGAGTTGTGCTCAGAGTGTATATGAAAACAAAATATCATGGATTTACGCAAGGGTATGTGTAAATCACCAAGAATTTTTATCTTTCTTCTGAAGTGGTCCATTTGACTGGAACTAATTGCAGCACTATTATTATTATTGCTCTCTTGGGTTCCTAGTGGAACATAGGGCTTCAACTGCACGTCTCCACTTGCTTCTGTCTTCTCCTGTACTTTTCACCTGCATTCATGTTAGTCCATACTGTTTCCACTCCTCTTCACACGATCTCCTCCATGTCACCCTTGCACCGACGTCCCACTCGCCGCTTCCCTTTCGGCCTGGTTCCACTCGAGCAATGGCCTGATGCGCGCGCGATGTCACCCAGCGGTCTCCTCAGCGAGTGTCCAATCCATCTCCACTTTCTCCTGCATATTTGTTGGTTGGCGATTGGTTCTTGTTTTGTTTGTTCCCAGCCATAGTTTCTTGTTGGTGATTCTTTCTGCCCCGGCCATCTGATCTTCAGTATAGCGTGAAGACAGTTGTTAATAAAGGTCTGCAACCTTTTGGAAATATTCTTTATGACCCTCCAAGTTTCCGATCCGTATAGAAGAACTGACTTGAATTTGTTTGTATTGAAAATCCGACGGAATTTTGTTGTTGATGCTGGCTGAGTGACGAAGATTTCGAGATTGATTTCAGGTTGGTGAATGTATTACTCGCCTTCCCGATTCTCACTCGATTTGGCATTCTCGTCCGTTCCGACTTCCTGTAGTTGAAAAAATGCTCCCTAGATAAGTGAATGCAGTAACCTCTTTCAAATCCCTCCCGTTGATGGTGATTGGCACTGGATGTTGCTGCAGTTGTTGTTGTTGTTGGCTGGTTATTTTCATAACCTCCGTCTTGTCTATGTTCATCTGGAGTCCTGTCTTTGCTGCTTCTTCGACCAGTTGGTCGATTTTCGCTTGCCGGTCTTCGATTTTGTGTGACATCAAACATCAATCATCCAAGCACGAAATCCAGATCTTCTAGGTTCTTCACGTCGGTCCAGGATATCCCTGTCTTCTCGTTTCCCACTGTCTGACGCATAATCCAGTCCACCACAATTAGGAATATCATTGGTGATAATAGACAGGCACGCTTGTCTAACTCCTCTGTTTACTCCAAACGCCTCGCTGAGTTTTCTGTTGTGTACCACTTGACATGAGCCGTTGTCGTACAGCTGTTGAATAAGTTAGGTGAATATTTGGGGCACTGTACGCCGTAGTACTCGAGTAATTTCCAAATTACTTCACGATCAACGCTGTCGAAGGCCTTCTCAAAGTCTATAAAGTTGAGGTAGAGGTTTGATTGCCACTCAATGCTTTGTTCTGTGATGATGATGCGTAGAGTTGCGATTTGGTCAGTACATGATTTGCCTTTCCTGAATCCAGCTTGTTCTGGTCGGAGTACTGTCTCCAGTGCGTCCTTTAATCTCTCCAGGATGATGCAACTCAGGATTTTACTTGGCGTCGACAGGAGCATGACAGAATCGTCGACAGAATCATGCAGCACTATAGTTCATTTAGATTAACCTAAACAAGAACAGTAGAATTATTTGCCATATCTCAGAATCAGAGAGCTGTAGGTTGATAAGGTTATTAACAGAGAAGAAATACAGTAGATATTGTCTCATATTGAAAAAGTGTTTATCAGTAGAAAGCTAACCAGCAGCTCAGGAGGTCTGGCGTCCATTTCAAACCGACGCACTACCAAGCCTAGCCAATAATAGGCTTGGAAAAAGAGGAATAATTTAGAGTGAGGCTTACAACACAACTGTCTTAAAACTACTGAAAATAGCAGTTTCGTACATGATGTGCTAATTCTCGTCTTTCTTATTCTTTATTTCCATTCCATATTTGTTTAACTTTATACTACTTTTTACTAGTAAGTAGTATACATTTATATTTTGTTTATGATTCTATTACTCCGTAATTATAATTATTAATTTCCATTGGGATTTATCTCATGTATTGTATACACATTTCCTCTACGTACCACTGTCTGTTGAACAATGCTTATTCGAATCTCTTTATTCTTGATCTGTACATTCTCACGTTGTTTATTACTGACTGCAGATCCCTTTAGCACACTTGCAGTTTTTGCCCATTAACCCGCAGTCACAGTGTTTTTGGTAGCATACGACCTAGACACCTTACTACTTAAGGTTTGTTTGTTATTTTTATTATTTTTATCAAACAAAGTATAATTATATTGAAATGGTTTACACACAGTGATACATTTTTGTTATTGGTGATACTTTGAGCAAAATACTGCCCGTGTTCACACCAACTGTTAGAATTTTTTTGTTTTTTACGTTTAATACAGTACTGTATTTTAGACAAAGCCTGCGTTTTGAACTTTACACGTAACTCAGACCTTAGATTTAAGTTATGGACTGCAGTTATGATTCCCAGTTTTCATAGAAATGTACACAATATCTGTGCAATCATTTTCCTAGCAATACTGTTCATTTTGCCAATATGAAAAAGAAATACCTTTGGAAAAGTCTACTGAACCTCCTGGGTAGGGTGTTGTACGTTAGTCTATAGTAGACCATTGGAAAGGATTATTGGTGTATCCTGTGGCAGAATATGTGAATGAGCGCATAATTTAGGGGAGCGAATATTATGTAATAAGGAATGGTATTTGTTCTTACTACCAAAATGTGAAGGCCCAGATTTCGTCCTGTGAACTGTTTAACGACTGAATTTCCACCAAGCTTGCAAAAACACCCATCTTCGCTTCATAGGTTCAATGAAATTTTGGCTGATTGTCTGCCGGAAGACAAGATAGCAGCACGTTATGGGTTTAATTTCTTCCAAAACAAATGTACTTGCTTTACATGAATCAGAAAACAGTCAGTGAGCCAAATTAGAACAGCAAGTGGGTCGTCAAGGATACGAAATACATTTCAGGACTGTTGATGTAGTCTTCTGTATGTCTAGCTAAAAGTAAATCGTGCAAAAACAACAAAATGTAACACGACTGCATGACAAAATGCACGAGTCTTTTACCAGCCACCTTCAGCCTAACCAGTCAACTTAAAAAGTGAGTGTCAGCACCCATTGGTAAATGGTGATGGGGCAGTTAGCCGTTATTTTACAGGATTATTTACCACCACAGTTTACTGCTTTGCATTACTCTCCTACCTGGAGGAGTTTTGGGAGGTACTAATACAGATAAAACATAGCGAAGTTAAACGTACGACTACTAATGGGTGAATGCAGCATGCCATTGATAGTTACTGTTCTCGAAAACATTTATTTTGTCTGATTTTGCTCTGTTGATAATCAAACCTTGCTCCGATAAAGCTGTCTCCGATAGCACAATGTGGTGATTGACAATTTCTATCTCTGTATTGTTTAAATACTTACTGTTGATTGTTAATATTTCATATATGAATTGCATAATAATTCCGCTAAATACAAATTCCTGAGTTCTGCCCTCTCTGTGTTTTGGTTGGATTCGCGTAATTCGGTCATCTTGAAATACTAATATTACGATTACAATAAATTACTACAAATTGGCGTCGCGATGGAACTAAATAACCTGGGAAAATTCCCCATTAATAGGTCTCCGCGGGAGATTGCTGATTATTTGGAATGCTTCGATGCGTGGTGCATTTCCAAGAATGTTCGGGATGACAAAATACCAGCACATTTCATCACTGCTATTGGGCTAGATGCATATAGCCTAGTGAAGACTCTGTCATTTCCAGATAAACCCATTTCTCTGTCATATGACAAGATCCGTGAACTTCTTATAGATCACTTCCATGTAACTACTTTTGAGACCAGAGAGAGGGCTCACTTCAACAAACTGGTACGTCCTCCCAACCAGAAGATTCGAGAGTTCATTCTTCAACTTCAAATTCAAGCTTCAAAGTGTAACTTTGGAGATCAGCTGCATACTCAACTACGTGATCGTCTAATTGCTGGAATCAATATTCCTAAGTTAGAGAAAGAGTTAATTCAGATTCCTTCTTGTACTTTTCAAACTGCTAAAGATGTATGTATTACATATGAAGATGTCAATAATGAATACTCTGCTCCCACTACGTCAGTATCTGATGTCATGCTTTCTAAAGTCGAAAATACAAGTGTTCATGGAAAGCAATCCAAACTGCCGTCCACAGGTAATAGAATGCAGCGAGAGATCAAAAACATTAAACCGTGTTTATCCTGTGGAAAGTTACATCTACGAAGCACTTGCCGTTTTCGGGGTGCTAAGTGTCACAAATGTGGTAAAGTTGGACACATCAAGACTGTTTGCAGAAGTTCGAATACTTATGTTACTCAGAATCCTGATAATTCTTCCAATTTATCTGGTAAAATGCAGTCGATGTCTCTTTCAACTTTTCCCAATACTCAATCTCATCTAATGAGAACCTTCACTACAAGTTCAGGCAAGTCCCATTGTTTTATAATTGATACTGGGAGTACTGAATCTATAATTTCTAAGAAAGATTTACAATCGATTTGTAAGAATGTCCAGATAGACCCTACTACTAGTTCAATTACAGGCATAACTGGTCATAAATTACCTCTTATCGGTGCTACTAACATTTCTTTGAAATCAGACAGTGGTAATTTTGTAAATATTCCCTTTCTTGTTAGTGAATATGGTCCATCTTTATTGGGATTAAAAGCCCTTAGATTGTTAAATGTCGAAATCTCACTTTGTACTGAGTTGTTTGATGAATCTTTGTTCAGAGAATTACTTCTCCAATGTTCAAAGAGTGTAGGTGGTATGAAGATTCAGCCCATCCATCTTGAAATAGAGGGTGATCCTATCTTCCTGAAACGCCGATTAATTCCATATGGATTGCGAGATGCAGTTAAGAAAGAGTTAGACAAGTTGGTTGAGCAAGGCATACTTATGCCAGTTGAGTCTTCAAATTGGGCTACTCCTATTGTTACGCCACTAAAGGCTGATGGAAAAACACCTAGAATTTGTGGTGACTACCGCCTTACACTCAATAGTCGTCTACTACAGCAAAGTTGCACTACTCTAGAAACTGAAGACATTCTCTACAAGCTACATGGCTCAAGATACTTTTCCAAAATAGATCTAAAAGATGCCTATTTGCAAATTCCTCTTGATGAGGCGTCTAGTGCATTAACAACCATTAATACTCCATTTGGATTGTTCAAGTATAAGTTCTTGCCTTTTGGTTTAAAGGTTTCACCTGCAATATTTCAAAATGTAATAAATCAGATGATAGATGGATTAGATGGTGTTGAGTCATACCAAGACGACATTATAGTTCATGGTCCTAATATCGAATTGCATAATGAACGTCTTTTAAAACTGTTCAGGCGTTTATGTGAGAATAATGTTCTTGTTAATCCATCTAAATGCCATTTCACTTTGTCGTCTGTATCATGCTTGGGATACACAGTAGACTCCGAAGGTTTCAGACCTGATGCTAGTCGTTTGGCACCTCTAATTCAAGCACCGTCACCTAATAATATGTCATCGTTGAGATCATGGATAGGTACTCTTCAGTTTTACTCCAGATTCATTCCCAACTTCACTCAACGGTTATCTCCACTTTTTGAGATTGTCTCCAGTAAACAGTTTAAGTGGGAACAACAACATGAGAATATCTTGCGAAAAACTTTGGAGTTTCTTAATAAACAAGCTTTCTTAAGACCTTTTTCATCGAAAGATAAGTCTGTTCTCACTACAGATGCTTCTCCTATGGGTATAGCTGCAGTACTTGAGCAAAATGGACAACCTGTTATTTGTATTTCAAGACGTCTAAGTAAGAGTGAACAAGGGTACTCACAAACCCAGAAAGAAGCTCTAGCAGTTGTATGGGCAATAAGACGCTTGCACAAGTATCTCTTTGGTACTAAGTTTCACATAGTTACTGATCATCAAGCTTTGAAATTCATTTACAATCCAGAAAAATCTTTGAATAAATCATCTGCTGCTATGGTTCAAAGATGGAGTTTAGAACTAAGTGCATATGATTACACTATTGAACATAGATCGGCAAAGGATATACCTCATGCAGACTTCTTATCTCGTTATTCATTATTTGAAAATGTTGCTAATGATACTGATTGCTTATTAGTCCAGCCGTTACCGGTGGATCGAGTTCGACTTATAAATGATACTCGGAAATATTACGGATGCGTTATAAATGCAACAAAAAGAGGTTGGAATGTTCAGTGTAAGCGAAGATTTCCAGACTTTTATAAGCGAAGAGATGAGATTTCAGTCCATCCTGAAGGATTTCTATGTCTGAATGACAGAATTATTATTCCTCCAACATTAAGATCTGCGATTTTGGATGATCTACATTCTGCTCATCTAGGAGCTGATAAGATGAAATCATTAGCACGCCTAACATGCTGGTGGCCGGAAATTGATGCTGACATTAACAAAAGATCAAAGAGCTGTTCTAGCTGTTTACATAAAATGTCCTATGGGAAGTCATCGTGGACACCGTGGCCTGCATCTTGTGAGGTTTGGCAGCGTATTCATGCAGATTACTGTGGTCCATTCTTAAATTCATATTATGCTTTAGTTATTGTGGATTCTTATTCTAGATGGCCAGAAGTCATCATTACAGATAGTCCTAATGCCAAATTCACTCACAGAGCGTTGAGAAAGATTTTTAGTCGAGAAGGAATTCCAGATGTCTTAGTTACTGACAATGGTACTCATTTTACGGAGAAGAACTTCAATGATTGGCTCAAACATATAGGTTGTCGTCATTTGTACACAGCACCACGTCATCCTCAGTCAAACGGGTTGGCAGAAAATTTTGTACGAACATTAAAGAGTGCTATAGCATCAATGAGTCCTCAAAATTTTGATGAGCTAGAGAGATGTGTGGATAACTTCTTACTTCAATATCGCAATGCGGAGCATACAAGTACCCGTGAAAGTCCTGCAAAACTATTCAAATCTCGAATTCTCAGAAAGCATCTGATGTCCACGACTTCTGATGTACATTATTACAGAGGGAATGATTATAGACCTTCTATTGGTATCATACTACAAAGAATGGGAAATCGAATGGTGAAGATATTAGACATCGAAGATAATTCAGTTCATAACAGACACTTGGATCAAGTGAGAATAAATGAGGTAGGTCGTTCCGATTATGATTATAATGACTCCGCTACTAATCCTGACTTTGTAGATAATTCAGAAATAAGTCTAGATGATACTGATGGAAATGATATCACAGAATCAGTTAGAAGATCGCAGAGACTGGCAAGCAAACCGCGATATCATTATAAATACGCAAGGAGACATTCAACGTGTGGCGGATGTGGTGATTGACTATTTCTATCTCTGTATTGTTTAAATACTTACTGTTGATTGTTAATATTTCATATATGAATTGCATAATAATTCCGCTAAATACAAATTCCTGAGTTCTGCCCTCTCTGTGTTTTGTTTGGATTCTTGTAATTCGGTCATCTCGAAATACTAATACTTCGATTACAATAAATTACTACACACAAGTAGCAGCGTATTCCCAAATTGTTGTTGATCATATGGAGTGCGCAGTTACCTAATGCTACTCAAGGTAGTCCACAAAAGACTGAACATACCATGAAAAAGCACAATCTAATAAAGATGTTTCATTGAGCCCTTTCAAACATTAGGGTTATTAAACTTAAGAAAGTTATCAGTCGATAATCAACTTATTTTGGCTACAGAAACCGATTTTAGAAGTTTCCCGGTAAAGAGTGAAAAATAATCAGGAGAAAGTTCAACAATCACAAATAAGATACCAAACGCATACCGTAGCAAAACCGCAGATTTGAAAATCCACTTGAAGAAATCCATTTGTGGTGTCGACATTTACTTAAATACATCCGCTAATTCTAAAATTAGCGGAAATATTTGTAAATTGTAAACTTCGCTCACCCGGGTATCACTGTTCTTGCGTGTACCCATCCTTTTTATTTAGTCTTATTGTGTCTTGTTTTCTAGTGCATTTATTTTTTCATCCTCCGATTTTTTGTTGTAAGATGCTAGTGTGCTGTTGATAATATGTTGTTTGATGAAGCGTTCATAAGAAGCTGTATGCTTTGTGTGTAAACTGACTCCTGCGCTCAGATCTTAATAGATGGACAAGTTAACTAACTTTTTTCTTGTCCACACATACTGTTACTTCAGGAATGACTCTTAATAATTTGGTTCTTTCAATAGTGTTCCACCATCTTTACCCACATTTTGGTTGAGCTTGTTGTGCATACTGAACCCTTGGACTTTTGTTTGGACTCATGCACCCACTCGTTTGGCACATCTTCATCTTTTGAGTTTTTAACTCTGCTGTACACGTCTGGTTCGCTCTCCTGTTGTGCTTTCATTCAGTGCGCTCTTCGAGCCTGCCACCAATCAAGACACCAGATAAGTTGTATAAACTCCTTATTTATCAAGTTTCATATCTCATTTGTATAAAATGTAACTCTGTCCAGATACACTTATCATATCAAGTCTTTTTACTCTGATTTCGTTCGTCAATACTTACACGTTAGTTGGAGTGCCGCTAAGGGCGTAAAACGGTGAAGTTTTTGTAAGAGCGTTTATTTGTGAGGTCTACATTAAGTCAGTACAACTCTTACACGCTACTGAATCGATGACACTTTCAAATTGTTGTCATCATGGAGACCTCCGTGTTTTAAAAACACATACAATATTTCCAAGTGAGCAGCCTTCTCAATGCACTCCAACATATCACTAATATTTCGATATGGGTGAATAACATAAGGTCGATGTATTTTCCTAATTTAAAGGAATCTGTAGTAAGTGAACATAGTTCCTGTCAGGTGACAGGCATTCCCTCCAATAGTCTGCAGTGTCGAAAAGCTAAAATGTAAATGTGTTGAAAAATACAAGTTAAAGTACCCAAGTATGTTTTGGATGATTCCGCCTTGTCAACCTGCTTAACTTGTAAGTAATGTTTTTTTCTTTGGCTTTTAAGTGCATTAGCGTTTAGAATGATGTAAGACTTCAGTTTTCAATTCTGTCAGCATCTCCAATTGTCTCTAACAATATGTAGCTGATTCTACTGTGCTCTTACATTTGTCAGCCAGATTTAGCTCCTTTCTTACAGGAGTGATTAAACACATTTTATTTTCCTACTCCTAAAAGTAAGACGCTTCGGAGTAATGTGACAAGCCCTGTTCGTAACATTAAGAGCGATTCCCATAGACGATTTGGCTAAGTCGGCAGACAGAATTCTGAAGATATCCCAACAGCCAGTAATGGAAGTATGCTAGGGCAGTGCCTAGTCTACAAGCCTTCACTATGAAATGCCAGATTCAAGCAACTCTGTTTGGCGATTTCTTCGGCTGCGCATCCGCTACTTAGCCTGGGTTGACGGAATAAATGTTATGAAAACAGCTCATCTTCAAAAACAAGATACTCTGCTTGATACAAAGTGTTAACAGCAACGCTGGAACCATGAAGTAAACCATTGGACGTAGGTGAGACTACTATAGCTGTGACATTTTCTCGGGTATTCCTCACCATGTAGTGCTTCAGAGTTACCAACGTAACGTCTCCAATACATCATATGGCTTGCCCAACGCAGGTTTCTGAGCTGCTATTTACCTCCTAGTCAATTATTCTGTTTCTCATGAGTGAAAAGGTAAACCACTGAGCTCATGCGTTCATAAACTGTCTTAAGGTAATGGGTCAGAAGTCTTCTTGGTGCGTTGTCTAACCTTATGTGCCTGGTTCTATCACGTCTACACAAATCTGGTTGGACTCCTTTTAGAATGACATGGACGTAGCCGGTGTCGACATATGATCATTGACCATTATGATCTACGTCCTGAAACACAACCCGTCCAGGATACATGCGCTGGAAAAGTCGCATGCCTTTCAATGGAAATATGGCTTGAGGATTCAGGGTGCCTGTAGTAATTTCTTGTAATAGGAATATTAGTATTTCGAGATGACGGAATGACACGAGTCCAAACAAAACACAGAGAGGGCAGCAATCAGGAATTTGTATTTAGCGGAATTCTTGTGCAATTCATATAAGAAACATATCAACAGTCAACAGTAAGTATTTAAATAATACAGAGATAGAAATTGTCAATCACCACATCCGCCACACCTCGAATATCTCCTCGCGTATTTATAACGATGTCTCGGTTTGCTTGCAAGTAGCTTCGACCTAACTGATTCTGTGATATTATTTTCATCAGTATCATCTGGACTTATTTCTGAATTATCTACAAAATCAGGATTATTAGCGGAATCAATAATATTATAATTGGAACGACCTACTTCATTTATTGTCACTTTGTCCAGGTGTCCGTTATGAACTGAGTGATCTTTGATGTCTAATATCTTCACCACTCGATTTCCCATTTTTTGTAGTATAATTCCAACAGGTCTATAGTCATTACCTTTGTAATAATGTACATTAGAAGTCGTGGACATCAGATGCTTTTTGAGAATTCGAGATTTGAATAGTTTTGCAGGACTTTCACGGGTACTTGTATGCTCTGCATTCAACAGACGCAGTCTATGCATATGCAGCAATTCCTCAATTTTAATCAGTTGCTCTCTGATCTCATTCAGGTCCTTTCGTGTTTTCGACAGTTCACATTGTAACTCAGCTACTTCATTTTTGAAAACAGCTGACACTTGAGTTGCCAAACTTGTAGTGAAGGTTTTCATTGGATGGGATTGAGTATTTTGAAAGGTTGAAAGACACATTGACTCCATTTTACCAGATAAATTGGAAGAATTATCAGAATTCTGAGTAACATAAGTATTCGAACTTCTGCAAACAGTCTTGATGTGTCCAACTTTACCACATTTGTGACACTTAGCATCCCGAAAACGGGAAGTGTTTCGTAGATGTAACTTTCCACAGGATAAACAAGATTTAATGTTTTTGATCTCTCGCTGCATTCTGTTACCTGTGGACGGCAGTTTGGATTGCTTTCCATGAACACTTGTATTTTCGACTTTAGAAAGCATGACATCAGATACTGACGTAGTGGGAGCAGAGTATTCATTATTGACATCTTCATATGTAATACATACATCTTTAGCAGTTTGAAAAGTACAAGAAGGAATCTGAATTAACTCTTTCTCTAACTTAGGAATATTGATTCCAGCAATTAAACGATCACGTAGTTGAGCACGCAGCTGATCTCCAAAGTTACACTTTGAAGCTTGAATTTGAAGTTGAAGAATGAACTCTCGAATCTTCTGGTTGGGAGGACGTACCAGTTTGTTGAAGTGAGCCCTCTCTCTGGTCTCAAAAGTAGTTACATGGAAGTGATCTATAAGAAGTTCATGGATCTTGTCATATGACATAGAAATGGGTTTATCTGGAAATGACAGAGTCTTTACTAGGCTATATGCATCTAGCCCAATAGCAGTGATGAAATGTGCTGGTATTTTGTCATCCCGAACATTCTTGGAAATGCACCACGCATCGAAGCATTCCAAATAATCAGCAATCTCCCGCGGAGACCTATTAATGGGGAATTTTCCCAGGTTATTTAGTTCCATCGCGACGCCAATTTGTAGTAATTTACTGTAATCGTAATATTACTATTTCAAGATGACCGAATTACGCGAATCCAACCAAAACACAGAGAGGGCAGAACTCAGGAATTTGTATTTAGCGGAATTCTTGTGCAATTCATATAAGAAACATATCAACAATCAACAGTAAGTATTTAAGCAATACAGAGATAGAAATTGTCAATCACCACAGTGCCCACCCTATATGGTGGCTGATCGTGCGAGGCAGTTCGAAAACAGTTCATTTCTTGCCCTGGCTAAACTCCCAGATTGCACACGTTAAGGAAGTATTTAAACCGAATATCCTCATACAGACAGTATGATGGGAGGCTTCCACTGAAGGTTGAAAGGGGCAGTTTCGCCCGCAAACTCTCCACACTGGGCTGAATCAGTCCCCTTAGTCCCCTTTGACATTCGAAATATGTTTAGGACTGATGCTAAGTGAAATACCTGTGAACTAGCACATTAACAATACTACGATTACAAGGTGAGTTTGTTTATCCCTCAGGTTTTCAACTACTTTCCATCACGCCTCGCGTGTCAGTGGACTCACAAACGCGATGTGTATACTCAATTCCGTTCCCTACAAAAACGGTCAACTGATATTTTGACCATCGATGTTCAAAAACAGCCTCATATTCATTTGCTCGTAACGAGCGTGGACTGCTGGGGAATGCACACGATGAACCATATCGAGTCATGAAACGCATAAATCCTTCGCTCTAGATATAAACTGTCAGGGAGGTTGACCTAGTATCCGCATATAAAGCAGGTGAACACAGCGTAACATTGTGAGGTCCAAAGTAGACATTACTCATTACAACACACGCTATTCAGTCATACATCACAAGCGAATTTCGAGCCTTCATCTTGCTGCCAAGCACTTATTCAATAGAATAGCTCACTTTAATGCAGTAATGAGTTCTGGCCTATCACTAACTAAACTTCTAGAGGTCCGCATCTGCCATATACGAAAGCACGGAAACTGGTCTAGAATATTGGCTTACTGAACAGAAGTTGCGAATTTTGCAAAGCTTATAGAAGAGTGTGATTCAATACTTTCCATCAGCAGAAGAGATATTTTCTTTGTCGTCCGTTAGTTGTCGGTGTAGCGTTTTGAAATTTCTTGAAATCTTCTTGAAATCTCTTCAAGGACACTAAAGTTACCCTCTTTGAGGAAGAAAGGAGGAAATAATGGCATACTGAGAGACTGGCAACATTTGGAAAGCTACTGGAATTTTTATACTGTCGGCTGCTAAGTACAGTCTTATCTGTTTGAAATTGTTATAAGTGCCTAGTCGCTGGCGAAGTTGTGAGACAATCAGGACTGCGCTTGGAGACATTTGGGAAACGCTGAACGATGTTAGAAATTGTTTACGAGTTTGGGGTTTGGCTACGCATAACATTTGTAAGTAAGTCTGATAATCCAGGATTATCGAACTAATCGAGACCTAGAAGATTTAAGTTGAGTTCGGGGATGTAGCAAACTGGATCCGCAGCAGTATTGTGGGAAGAAACATTTCAAGAGGACTTTCCTGTCAGTAGTAATCGCCTACCACACACACCGATAGTAGTTTAGAATACCTTATGTGTGGGAGGTCATCCGATTTCCAGCCACAGCTTTTTGAGACAGTGATGACACTGGGTGCTGTTTCTATCTATAACTGTAGTGAATGATCATTCTCCCGAACAGTAATGAGTTTCTTGCAGGGAGGTGACCGAGGATGAGAAGCAGAAATAAACTAAAACATTTACCCTCTGATTAGGAACGTCATCTGCAGCAACTTATCGAGGGCTACTGTAGTGGATTCCCTTGTGTATATTGCTGGCACGAGCCATCCTTTTGACCGAATGTATCACAGACTACGTAGATGGTGTCTTTAAGGGCAAGACTTGACAATATGCTGAGCTCCATAACCGCAGTAAGATGTAGGAGAAGTATTCTTTTGGGCTTCATTTACTGTCGCATGCATCAATGGAAAGATGGACGAATGAAGTAAGACTAGAGCGTGTTTGGCAAGAGAGTTGTGCGGAGGTTTGAGAGGCCTGGCGAAATGTACCGATTTCAGGACCACTCGAGCGTCCAGGCCGGACTGAACTGGCATCAAGCTAAAGATTTCCCGGCCTCTGATATTCTGAAGCATTGTCATTTAGCGCTATGGTCACCTCTCACTCCTAGAGGTTCAGCAGCCCTTTTCTGATGGCAGTGTACTCAGGGTACTGCTACATGCAATGGTTAATGTCGCTTTCAAGTGATCATTGGTGATAACTTTCGACTTAATCGCTTACAGCACTGCCGATTACTGATTCCCCTACGCGTATGAAAATCAGCATCCTCGCCCATGGATATTTCAGGTGTCTGATAGCAAACATCGAGAAGGGGAAAGAGATCAGGAAAATGGGTGTTTCAACGTGCAAACCGTTTTGTGGAAAGTTCCGTCACGGGGGTTTCGAGGTGATATCATTGTGCAAAATTTATCGAGTTCAGAGAGGTCACGCTTTTGAAGGAGCTGCACTTTTCATGAATTATCTCGACCGCGGAAATCTACTTTGAAATGATTTTCATGGCTCTTGAACGGAGCAGTGAAGGCCACGTTGGCACTAGATCAACGGCGAAATCCAGTGATATTGTTGGCACTTGCATGAACCAAAAGGTTTTGTAGAGCTGAAGTGGCATGTGATAATTCAGAAGCAGAAATTCGAAGTGGCTACGAAACACCGTAATCTTCATTGGGTGATCAAAAAATCTTACCAGCTTCGAAGGATTCAGCATCCCTGTCACCACACTTGCATTACATGGAGGATCTGATCATGAGCTGAAATCAGTTAGAGAACCACTGGAAAGCCTGGGAGTACTAGACAGCTGTTTCGTCCTAGTTTGGGACCCTTCAGCAGTGCACAACCACCGGGGCTAGAACCTAGTACCTTCTGGTCACAAGGTGAGCTAGCTCGTAGACCATTGAGCCACTGGGACCCTATCCAATAGCGAGCCCATGAATTCTAGCTTCTGCCAATTCACAACATAGAGCGACCATTTCGCAATGTCTTGCGATGCTCACTAGCGACTGACCCTATTCAGGCAGTGACCTGGAGTTCTGGTAAAAAGCCGTGACCAGTAGGATACTTCAGGTTGAAGATGAGGGAGTAACCCATCGAAGGAGACATTGCGAAACTAAGTTTATACGCAATTATCATCAGACATACTGCAATACGGATGAAGTTGGTCGAGGGAAAACAACTTGGACGTTTGCACGAGAACCACGAGTGAGTTTCTCCAGGCCGTTCTGAAGCTAATTACTGGCATTTTTATTTGTAATCGCAAACGATTTCTTACCGTATCATTTTTAATATACATTATTCCTACTTCACTGTAAATATATCATATTGATGATGCCTGTCAACTGTCATGTGCATTAAAAGACAGCATATTATTATAAGATTCACTTTATTGTTATATTAGGGAATTGACTTCAAGCTTTATTTATTTTCCCAAGCATCTGTAATCCATCCAACGAATACTTGGTTTTTTTGTTAATGCGAAGTCAATATCTCTATATCTCTTGATGTGGCCCATTGAATCACTAGTTAACAGATTTTTCCGACAAACTAAAGACAAAATGACAGCAACCGTAAATCATGTAATTTAAACAATATTTATGCATGCCTATACAACTGGTGTATCCTACATAGCTAGGAAAAAATATGCACCTTATTATATTATCTTTACTAACTGTGCTTACTAATCGTATGTGTAATTTATCGAATTGATGATGCCTGTAAACTGTCGTCCTTCATGTACAAAAATGAGAATATATTATTACTATATATTCTTATGAACTCCGTGTTTCTTTGATTTATCATTTAGAAGATAAGACATTGTTAACAAGAATTCTAGGTGACGTAGTAATTCTCTTGTAAAATGTTGTCAGAGTCGTGGACCGTTGTCAGTCCTTCCGTGCGTGAAGCATTTCAGTTACATCTAGTCCGATTGGGTAAAACATTAGCGATCATCAAAGCTACCAAAAAATTAGCCGGTAAACTTGTGTTTGTTATGCAGTTACTATGCATAACTTAACAAGTGTAGGACGTTTACATGTGTTGAAAATAATGTATGACGGGTATGTTGTGTTAAATATAATTATTCCAGTGTCCTTACGCTCCGCAAATTATAGGTCCTTCGAAGTAAATAATTAGGCATTCTAAAAGTGACTACATCACTATTCTTTCAACGAGCAAGAGGTACTAGTAGTACAAGAATCCAGTGAAAACTTTTAAGAAATATTTATTTCAATAAATACTTCTATAGTATCACAAGGATTCCATCCCCAACACCCAAATTGTCCAGTTATACTTCATCAAATATTCTAAATAAAGTGAACCATTGTGTAAATTGCGGGTGTAGCCTGCAAATTAAAAACAGTAAAACATCTGTTTCCAAACAGTTACCAATAAAAAATGCTACAAACCAAGTATCTCTTGGTAAAGACATTGTTTCGTCACTGTTGTCTTACCAACCAATCAACTCACACTCCTTTATAGCTGTAAAATCTTTTGATATTTTATGATATTTTCATAACCCTCAGATTCATAAAGTTTCTTCAGCATTTAGCAAAGTTTGCTTAATTCACCTAAATTATTTCGTTTTTATTACCACAAATAACAATTTACACGGAACTTTGACATTCCTCATGCACGAGAATAACCAAATTCGCTGACAAATACATGTTCTCCCAAAATACTGAAAACAAAACTTTTCCCGTTTTTGCAAGTGTTTTGGTTAAAATATGGTATTTATACGGCATTTCAGTCGAAAAACCTCCTGAAAATAACGTAGAACAACTCAAACACAACACCATGATAACAGCTGATTTCTACAGCAATCAGCTGTTGTTTGTCACTAGCCATTGCCGCTTCTCTGAATTCCTTCATATGCATTTAGAAAAAGCGAGTGTGTTGTGAAAAGGAGGTGTCATTTGTGGGTGCTTAATCTCCCGGTTCGATTCGCTAGTGTTCGTGCGAAATATCTCTCCCGAACCAAGAGGAGAATGTTTTGTGGGGGTGTAAAGGCAGCCGGCGGGATTATTCCCACATGCAGTTTCTGCTCGTGGAATATTCAGTCAAAGGACTGGTCTGAAAAAACACTGAATCCATAAAGTGATGAACAAGAAGTGTATGAGGCAGCTTTACTCGATTCGTTATACCACTGGGTGAATCCACTTTTTGAGTACTTTCATGGTAGATAACGGTGCTAGTACAGCGTTGTGCATCCATCAGACATAAATTATTAGCAGCCTATGGCTTCATCAAAGGCTCATGCTACAGAACAAACTCCACATTTTGGCGGACATTCTAAACCAGTGATTCCGGTTACAGGTAGGCACTCGAACACTTGACACAGTATTCATTTTCTACATTTGTAGAGGTACGGGGCAGATTGATTTGGGAGGCCATTAATATTCGAGTGTTCAACTTTAGCTCTATAGTGGCTCATAGTGGCATTAATCTTCAGAATAGAAGCCAGAGAGTTCATACTGTCTATCGCAGGGTTGGCTCAGGTACTTCCAGCTCGTCAATAAGTTGGTTCGCCATGAAATTTTGTTAAGTGTAAGGTAATGCACTCGGCGGACAACTAGTCCAGGAATAAATGAACTAAATTTTAATTGAACCTGTTCAAAAAATTCAGTTGGAATGATACTTAAGTAATCAGATCAATCCTATTAAATGTGAGTATTATGTCCTATTTGATATTCTCTTTTTTGCTTCATATTCTTCCATTCTTTATATATCCATCTCTACACGTATGTGCCTCCCGTGTAAACTTTTTGCACCCGGAGACCGACCTTAAAACTGTGGAAACTCTGGTGACTAAAAGATTATACTAGGGAGAACACGAATCAAAAGCCATCAAAGTAAATAATGTCTTCGGTAGATCTTGCCACTGCCGAGAATCATAACCAGTTATAGGGTATGGGGTAGTATATTAATTGAATATATTTAGCCAAATGCCCCAGGCAGGCGAAAACAATCTTTGGATTCAAGAATAAGTTCAGTCAACAATAAGAATGTTCAGGTGAATTTTTAAAACAGAACAGGACATAGAGGTCAGGACTGAACATCGTATATAGATGGGATGGTCTGCAGGACCAGTTCTGTGGATATATCCTGCACTACAAACCAGCCAGTATTTGAATCAGGTACAAAAGGCTTAGAGCCAAACAAACTTAACATTTCCTTGCAAGCTGCTGCATTGTTTGAGATTAAAGAAATCAGTCAGCTTAATTGAGCATTGGACATCCTACCCTCAACGATTAATTTGTTTAACTATGCTAACCGATTCACACTACGTAGAAGTAGATATTCAAAATACGATAGTGCGGCTGTCGCGTAGTAGTTTGGTTGTTTATTCTTACATACTGATGATAATAAATACATCCTTGAACATTCGTAAGTACCATATGTCAATGTAGTTGAAGATTGAACGATCAATTCTTGGTTGTTTGCTCAAAATCAACTTCCCCAATTTTCGCGGAGGCATCAATACGACAGTCATCGTCTCATCGGTCGCTGTTCAGAAAGAAGAGTAAAATATCGTCAGAAGTAATACAATGATTTATTATTGTAATATTTGTTTACAGACCTTAGTTTACTTAGTTCGCTTATTCCTTTTATATGTTGGTGTAACAATACAGAAATATCAAACGGCAGATCGGTGTTTTGGTTTTTTCGTCCGTTATAACTAAGCGTTTCTGAAATCTTCGAAGAACAGCGTGGGCCCGAGCGTAGCGAGAGCTGGGCATTAACGGTTTATGAGACGTGATTGACTGACAGTTTCTGACGATAGAAACAGATCTGGCGGATTCAAACAGTTGGTGAAAGTTTGGATAGTCGCCGTTCATTTTTCCTGGTGCCGGTCAAGTCCTCTTTGAACAAGCAATATCTGGAACTTTTTGGAATTGGGTCAAGTTCAACAATGCCTGGGTCAAAGAAGGGACAGAGTGTCTTGGATGCAAACAGGAAAGTAAGTCATGGTGACTTGTCTGTTAATTGTAACGATGTGTCTGATGTTAAGCATGACATGGTTGATGTTACTGTTTCGCCGTTCAGGGATAATAGGAACATCAAACTCCCTAAATTTGAACCACGGTGTTTTGATGGAAACCCGGCTGATTATTTACAATTTGTAAAGGAGTTTGAGATCATGTTGAGTAGTTTTTTATTAAGTGATGAATTGAAGTTAATGTATTTGATGAGATATTGCACTGGAGATGCTGCAAGAGCTATACAGTGTTGTAAGTTTATGAAGCCAAAAGAGGGCTACGTGAGGCTATGAGCATATTACGTCAAAGGTTTGGAAGACCTTCGATGATTGCAGGGAAATTATTCGAGGCTGTTAAGGGTAATGGTGGTCAATTACAGGATGACTCCCAGGCACTCACTGAGTTTTTAGATAATTTGCTAATTTACAAGAATGGAATGATTTCGATGAATCGCATGAGTGACCTCAACTCGAGTTTTATACTAGAAGTAATAGCAAGACGTCTACCTACTCGACTGCAAAGGAAGTGGGTGAAGATGAGCTCCCGTATGGAGGATGAGGGTATCGAGCCAAAGTTTGATGATATCCTGAAACTGGTAAAAGATAGTGTCAATCAATCTATGAGCAAGTTTGCCAGTCTATTACATCTCACCCCTAGAATAGAGCAGTCTGAGATCAAAATGCAATCATTGATGACGAGTAGGCCTCAGAGAGGTGGATATCGAGAAGACTCCATGATGTCTAGTAATGCATATAGACCTAGTGAGTGTAACAGGTTTCGTAGTACATCCTCAACAGATAAGTTACAAGATGCAAGACAAACACGGTTTGTTTACACGTGTGCAAGAGGTGCATACAGAAGTGAACTGTGAACCAGTGAGCAAGTTCAGTGATAAGCTAAATGTAAACTCCAGGTCTGACTCCGAATTGTGTGACGATAACGGTGCTGTGAAGAAGTCTGTAGTTGCAACTGGTAAGCCGTTGTTGAATAGAGTGTCACAGAATAGAGTTACTGCTTCAGAGTGCAGTTCTGACCCTACAAGTTTACAAAGTATAACTAGTCAGAGTGAAGATATAAAACCTTTAATGATTTGTGAGGAGGAACCAAAATTGTCTACTTCTGTTATTAAAGAGTTTGAAAATGATGAAGTTGACGGTAAAGTGAATATTCGTGATAATGATCATGATACTTCACAGTTGTCTTTGGTTGATCATTATGAGATGAGGGATATGCCTACTACTGCTAAGTTAAATAAAGGTTCTGTACAACTACAACGTGAAGTAGAATTGAACGCAGATGCAGTTCCAGAAGGTGTGCATACTTGTGAGACAGTCAGTGTAATTGATCAGCGTGTAGCCCACCTATCATCAGATGATAGTGCTAAACCCGAACTAGTAGTGAAAGACAGCAGTGGTGGTAATCTTGCAGTTGGACAACTATCTGAAAGCCGAAGAACAACAGCTTCTGATCCACCGCTAAGTTCATCACCTTGTGTCACTCAGTCATCGTTGGTGTTTTCATCCACAATGAAACAGATGCCCATCAACTCAAGTATCTTGTGCAATGACTATGATAGTATTGGTGCGTTTGAAAAGACGAAAGATATTGCTCAGTTTAGTGAGAATAAGCCAAGTGTAAACGAGAGAGTAATTGTTAAATTGACTTGCATGAATAAAGGCATTTCTAGTTTCAAGTTACTAATTGAATGCTATTATCTTTGGTGTAAATTACTCTGTTTCTACACTTGGTTGATGAGATATGCTGTGTGTTTGTTCGTCATCTATATTCTACGATACAATGACATGGGCGTGTTGCCGTTCAGATTTGAGGATATAGCTGATAGAAGGAAGTCAGCAAATGAACTCTGCGACGATTTTCCAACCTAGAGCGTCAACCTGAGAAGGGTTGTAGGCGTACTGCTGTAAGTCCTACAATTCTTCAAAGGGTAGCGCATCAATGAGCAGTCCAATGTGCTTGGTGTGTGATTTTGTACATATGTTCATATTGTATATACTGAATTGATATCATTTATCATCTAGCTGTTGGTAATTCTGTTTGTGTCCGGACGACTTCCACTTGGATCATCAACCTGAGAAGGAATGTAGGCGTACTGCTGTAAGTCCTACAGTTCTTCAAGGGTAGTTTGTCGTGTCAGAATCCACAACATTTGATGTAGTGATTGTACATATGTTTGTGTTAAATAATTGTGTGAGTTCCAATTGATGTAATTGTTGGTTAATCTTGTTTGTGTCCGGACATTCCACAACTTACAATCGTCAACCTGAGAAGGGTTGTAGGCGTACTGGTGTAAGTCCTGCAATTCTTCAAAGGAATTCCACCAAGACATGATCGGCGAGGTTGTTTGTACTATTTGTATATACGTGTGGTGTGTCATATCAATTGGTGTTTTTTGGATTCATTGTGTTTACTTGTTGTTTTCGTATCTTGTTGTTATTGCGTAATTTTGTTAAAATTTTCGTCGTGATTACTTCTGAAGTTGTTTCGAGTCTTCTACATCCATGAATGAATTGATTGATGTTAAGGACAGCAGATGGGTCGTATACGCCGGGGAGGCTAGTGCTGAGAATGAAATGCACACGGAGATAATTGTTAGCTGCGGTCCGACACGCCGGGGAGAAAGAGTGTAAACGACTGAGGCTCGCATGCGTCACCGTTACTAGAACTGAGGCAGAATGAGTGACAAGCGATTTCAGTGGTAATTGGTAGTGAGTAGATAAGAGGATGTGCGTAGAGTATCATGAGTTGGTGCTATGGTCACGTTGCATTCTGCAAGAGTCATTCTAGTAAGTGGCGATTGTGTTGCAAGATGTCAAGAGGAGGTCTCTGTCTGGAGGCGCAGGTCGTCAGCGATGTGTGAGATTGTGCTGTGGGTATGCTTGTGGTGTGTTGGCTTTTCTGTTTGTTTTCCATTTCAGCTCTGTCCGTGTGACCCAGGTTCTCGCAATGGCATCCAAGTCAACGTGCATTGGTCGTGAAGGAAAAAAGGGTTGGATCCCTTTTTTGCCGGGGAGTGTCAATGGAGTTGAAGATTGAACGATCAATTCTTGGTTGTTTGCTCAAAATCAACTTCCCCAATTTTCGCGGAGGCATCAATACGACAGTCATCGTCTCATCGGTCGCTGTTCAGAAAGAAGAGTAAAATATCGTCAGAAGTAATACAATGATTTATTATTGTAATATTTGTTTACAGACCTTAGTTTACTTAGTTCGCTTATTCCTTTTATATGTTGGTGTAACAATACAGAAATATCAAACGGCAGATCGGTGTTTTGGTTTTTTCGTCCGTTATAACTAAGCGTTTCTGAAATCTTCGAAGAACAGCGTGGGCCCGAGCGTAGCGAGAGCTGGGCATTAACGGTTTATGAGACGTGATTGACTGACACCATATTCTTCTCTCACTGGTACAGGCAGTGCTAAGAGCAGCCACCGCAGTATTCGGACCGAGTGAAAGAGCCACAAGGCTATGTGGCCAAACCTTAGGGGTAGCAGCAAACAACAATCCTGCATGCTAATTCTAGTTGAGGCCAGATGGAACTTGGGCGCGAAACAATTTAAGCGGTGAAACCGACTGGCCTCCTAATAATCCCCCAATAATTATGAACACGAATTTCATCCGTGGTTAAAGTCCACCTCTTTCAGGACAGTACGCATCATTATCAACTACAACATCGAATTACTACGAAAGGTGTGCCCTAGTCTCATTGACTACGACAATGTCATCGACCTTGAAGTAACCGGCAAATACTTCAGTACTATCAAGTGAAATGGTGGAAATGTTGTTAACATTCCTTGATTAAACTGGCTGGTTGAGTTTCAACGCACAACTTTGCACAGAATTCCAGCAGTTCAAGTTGCCACATTCCATGTAACAAACAACGACAAAGAAAAGAAAAGGACAAAATCAAAGGAACCATAATGACCAGAACTCCACAGGAGAATGATTAGTAGTAGAAAAATATGGGGATCTCAGGTATCTAGGAGATTACGAAGTGAATGCATTTGTACTGTTGAGAACGATTTTGAGCCATATCACCAGTAATCTCCAGGCAGGGGTCTGGATACAACTCAACATGTAAGACGCAAATGTATGTTGTCAAAGATAACAATCACCTTCATATCTTCCATTTTGGCCGGAAAGTCTAGAAACCGTAATGGAGTACAAACAGAACTGCTTCGTACTAAACACGTCACCTGGTCGATCTCACGTCTACGCTAGTGCTGACGTTAATTGAAGAATACCACAAGCGTCCCTTATGTACATGCGTGGAATCATCAGCAATGAGTCGATTCGGGTTAGTTTGACTTCCGGGGTAGGCAAAGGGGCCAAGATATTCCGCCACTTGAATCCCAATCTCTAAGATAGTTTCCAGTCCCGCAGCAGCATCTTCACCCAGGAGAACAAAATCATTCACACACTCCTGTTCATCGATGAGGCAGTCATTCGGTCTCTGAAGTCAGTTAAGGTGAATTCCGTTGGTACACCTAGTGTTCTTTTCAACGAAAATGGGGATAGTGGGCGTCCCTAACGAGCACTAGTTGTTGTCACTTCAGGTGACAACCCTCCACAGGGTCTTAGTGACCGACACTTTCATCGAAGTAAACACACACATTCATCATTCAATAGATGATATCACTACTGCATCACTGCGTGCTAGATAAAATAAATTTATCTGGCGAGGAATTATATTATACCACATTGTCCAAAATTTAACACTTACTATACACCCTTTCATTGGTTTGAATTCAGTTTACAAATCTACGGCACTTTGCGAAAGGAACAAGATAAAAACTGTCAATAACTGTGTCAAGTCAACGCATATACGTAGTCACGGATTTCAGCACGTGAGTCACGAAGAGCAGCTCAAAGAGACTACGGCCATTTATCAGTAATCGCCTTTGATCTGTGCTGAAGATCAAATAGCCATAATGGAGAACCAACGGGGAACTCCGGCAGTGAGACGGCCAGGAACCAATCACCCATGAAATATGCAAGAGGAGACGGGGGTACTCTGAGGGGCGTCACACACCAGGGCACTGGGTGGAAGCTAAATAGGCCGCAGTGATCTGCCAAGCCATGGTTGAAATGTAGATAGTATGAAGATGGAGTGGAACCTTGGGGCCTGTTTAAATGGGCGACAGAGAAAAATACAATAAATATGTGAATAACAATGATGGTAACACTGGCGGAATACTCAAAAGCTGAAACTCCACTATTATGGTCCCTGTGTTAGAGTTAGCCCCTAATTCTTTGGTGGCTTTGGATCTCGTGCTAAATTGCAGTAACCTTCGAAAGCAAACATACATATCAAATTTGACTTGGTTCCACCTATCCCTACCTTAAATTTATGGAATCATTTGAAGCAAATATACGTAGAAAATACTGAGGCCAGCATTCGCCGTCTCTAATATTACATAGCTTTCCGGACAATCCAATTTGCAGTCCAAAAAACCTGCGAAAATCAATGACTCACTTAAACTACAAATGGGAAACTACAAAATATTTTTCCAAAATGAAGGACGGAAAGGGCTTTAAAATTGTATACTATTTATATCCACATTACCCTTACTAGACATTGGTCTAAAAACACACACATCTGCTTAATCTGCGCTATCCTAACAATATTCACCCGCTATATGTAGTTCGTGTTCCAGCGCCATCTTTGTAACTGGTGTAGGATGGCTACTTTTAAAGGTGCTGCAAGAGAAGCCCAGAGAGCGGCTCTGTTGATGAAACAACGTGAGAAAGAGCGTCAGGAGTTGGAACTTCAAAAGCGAAAACTTGAAGCAGAAATGCGTGTTGGTGAAATGTCGACTAAGTTTGCTGTACATTACGATGCAATAGAACATCAGTTGAAAACAAATACAGTATGCAAATTGATGTTATAACACTGTGATTCAGATAGGATTAGTGACGCTTGACGAAATGAAAGCTCGACAAAAAGCTTACATGACGCAAAGAGAAAAAGAGTTGGCTTTAGGAAACTCTAAAGGACTCTCACAAAAATCGGGAAATGCAGCCTTAGAAAAGAAAAACAAGCTTCAGCCTGCAAGTTTAACTTGTATATTCTTATGCATTTTAGAGTTTGCTGTCATTTGCTGAGGAGGAAGATGCTGAAGACATATTAAAACCCCCGAGTTTGGAAACTGGTGACTCCGAGTCAGCAGACAAAGTAAAAGTGGTACCGAATTTTCGATGTCTCAAGAAATATTGTAGACTGACGAACAAAATCAACCTGAGGAAACTGTAGCACTTGATGGAGATGATTCCTCTAGGTCTGACAATGAGACTCAAGTGAAACGTAGACGTCTCGGGAAAAACCCAACAGTCGACACTAGCTTTCTTCCGGATATTGACAGAGATGAAGAAGAAAAGCGTCTAAGGTAATTGGCAAGTATTTTTTCAACCACTATTTGAGTGAGAAATACTAAAGTTTATTTTTTTTATTGTGGTGTAAATGGAATGGCATCTTGTCAGCACTTTTTATGCACCGTTATTATCATTAGACGCGAAAGACTGAACTTTGCCAAATTTATACGCTTTCACTAGACTTCACAGGTTGTAGAAAAGCAAACACCATAGTATGCCACATAAAGTTTCCTAAATTGTAAAATAAATCAGTGCTGTAGTAGATAAATCACTTCGTATCGTTAGTGCCATTATATCGAGACAAGTTCCTTGTGGTGATTTTCTGGTGGTAGCGTTTAATTAGTCTTAGTACTGTGTAAAATGATGAAAGGTGTTTGATACAGCCTATTTTTTGTCTTATCGGTTTAAACACCCAACGGGTCATCAGCGGATGAAAATCAACCGGCAGTACGCAGATCCTATGATAGTATCAAGTACCGAAACTATCACTACACGCCGCTATTTACTTCCAAAGTACTGTGTTGGCTAGGCTAGAATCAGGGTAACGAGTGGATGAAACTGAAACTTGACGTCTACCCATAAATTCTAAGCTGTTTACCTCAATGAGGAAACTAGGTGCTCCTTGAGCGTCTCTATCGATACCTCATAGATAGTCCACAGCTAATGCATCACATACCCAGTTACTATGACACAACCACGTCCCTTGACGTTGTCTCAACTGCATTATTAAATCCTCTAATATATTCTGGAATTTCGCTCATCTCGCGGTTTTCGAGAACGCTCTCAAACTTTACTTCCACTTCTTACCTGATTTTTATATTTTTAATTTAAATTGTTGATTGCAGCTTGATTCCACACCGTATTTTTTGGTACAGTTATGGGATTTTCAGCATGTGATATCGATAGTCCAAAATTCACAGGCCGACCATAGATATCAGGTGTGCGCCGGCAGGGAATCGAACCCCGGACCATGTGCACGGTTGGCGAGAGTTCTTACCACTGTGCCACCGACGCATATATGTAGACGTAATATTTCTTCAATCCTTTCCTTAATGTGTCACTTAGAATTCATTGTCAGCTGATTCATGCATATTTCATAAACACTACCGATAAGCATATCATTTTTCAGAGGTAGTCACAAGATCGAAGAGTAACAAATACCCAAACTCTGCAGTTGGGAAGTTTTATTGACGACTTCTTTCCCCAAGTCATTTAATAGTTGGTATAATATTGTGATTAATATGGAGGTTAGGAAACAAGGCAATCGATTAGGCTGTGAAGATACATTAATTGTGATGGTCACGACACGTGTTGCACATTCCGAACCATTGCCATGGGGTTGTGTCGGAAAAGAGTTACCTGTGATCAGACTAAAACGCAGCATCAGTCCGTGATGACTGGCAACTGACTTGAGTCAGCCACATCAGGAAGTGTAGGCTGTCTTGAGATGCTAAGAACCACTGGCTGGAGATTACTGGTGATATGGCTCAAAATCGTTCTCAACAGTACAAATGCATTCACTTCGTAATCTCCTAGATACCTGAGATCCCCATATTTTTCTACTACTAATCATTCTCCTGTGGAGTTCTGGTCATTATGGTTCCTTTGATTTTGTCCTTTTCTTTTCTTTGTCGTTGTTTGTTACATGGAATGTGGCAACTTGAACTGCTGGAATTCTGTGCAAAGTTGTGTGTTGAAACTAATTTAGACAGAACTTCATTGATAGTCTTCTCGAAACTTCATAGTTTGTACTTTCATAGTGGAAATCTTATTGAAAATTTCATCCTATTTTGGTTTTTGTTAGATATTTAGAAAATTGGAGTGTTTGGATAGATTAACGAGTGAGTGCACGCATAATCACGTCTGTTTTAATTTGTACATTTCAGTGGTATTATGGAAATGAAGTTTTCGTCAGTGCTGATGAAAGTGTTTAATCAAGTCATAGGAAGTGGGGTACTGATCATGATAACTCAAATTTCGCGTTTATGCGTTTCTTGAAATGTGATAAAAGATGCGACTTTTGGTTTACATTTTAAACTTATGAAATTATTTATTTGCGATTTAGTTGAGTCGTCGAAGTCGATTCAAGGTGCCTAGAGTATACGCTGTAAGTAGTGTGTTACTGTTTATTTTAGAATGTTACCTGGAGCAAAATAGAAGTAGTTTCATTTATTGAACGGAAGCTTGATTGCAACTTATAAATATACTGATATAACTTTAAACTACATAGAACGCCATAGTCATTCTGAATAAAACTAGTGTTGAAAAGTGGATGACATCTCACATAGACACCACTAGGCAACTCTTTAGACTCATCAGGGAAACGGGTGGGAGAAGGCAAGTCATAAGTGAAACAATCTCGTAGAAAAGTAGCACCATAATTAGCTCTCAGGATAGACGACTGAAACGCTGGAAAGAGCACTATGAGGAGCATTTTAATTGGCCCACAACCACGCTCAACCTGCCGAACATCCAACACCTCCCTGAATGGGATATAGACGCAGGTCTTCCATCCCTAAATGAAGTTACTAAAGCTGCCACCAATCTGAAACAAGGCAAGGCAGCGGGACCTGATGGGATGACTCCAGAGGTATTTAAGTACGGTGGAGACAGTTTACTGTCTGCATTAACTGAGGTTCTTGGCAGCGTCTGGGAATTAGAAGAAGTCCCATCGGGTTGGTGTAAGTCACTGATTATCCCGATATACAATAAGGGAGACAAGTCTTCCTGTGATAATCACAGAGGGATTAGCTTGACTAATGTAGTATCTAAAGTCCTAGGTTCAATAATATTGCGTAGACTAAGTGGTTGTCGGGAGGAACAAACACGGGAGAGCCAGGCAGGCTTTAGACCAGGAAGAGGGTGTATTGATCATATCTTCACCCTTTGACAGATTCTAGACCTTAGGCATTCCTACCGGCATCCAACAATCATATTTCTTGACCTAAAGGCGGAATTCGATTCTGTCGAACGAGAGATTCTCTGGAGATGCTTGGCTGTAAAAGGAATGCCGAGAAAATACACTGCACTGATTAAGGCACTCTACTCGTACTCATACAGCCAGGTGAGAGCTCACGGCGAGTTGTCATCTGAACTGGTGACGACTAGTGGTGTCCGTCAAGGATGCCCATTATCCCCTTTTCTATTCAACTTCATCATAGATGTACTAATGGACTTAACCCTAAGTGACTTCAGCGACTCAGGGATTGACTTGCTACCAGAGAATAATCTCGTTGACTTAGAATATGCAGACGATATAGTCCTACTAGGCGAGGATGCTGGCAAAATGCGGAGTCTTCTAAACACCTTGAGCTGCAATCTACGAATGTTTGGCATGCGATTCGCTCCAACCAAATGCAAGATGATGTTACAAGACTGGACTACATCGACGCCTAGTTTAAAAATAGGAAGTGAAGTGGTATAGCACATTGACCGCTTCTCTTATTTGGGAAGTACCATCAGCCCCAACGGGTTGATCTCTGACGAAATGTCAGCACGAATACAAGGGGCTCGTTTCGCATTTGCCAGTTTATGCCGACTCTGGCGTAGACGAGATATTCGACTATCGACCAAAGGGCGGGTGTACTGCTCATCAGTTCACTCCATCTTCCTTTACGACCAGCTGTGAGACCTGGCCATTGAGAGTAGCTGTCTTTGTGCCTGCGTTCTATCTCCCGTGTGAAGTGGCATAATAAGGTGAGCAATATTGAGGTTAGGCGTCGAGTTTTAGGTAAGGAGGGAATCGATTGACGAAGTTGTGAAGTTACATCGACTGAGATGGTTAGGACGTGTGTTACGTATGCCTAGTCATCTCCTTCCTCGACGACAGGCAACGTTAGCTGACATAGGGTCATGCTGGAAAAAAGCTAGCGGCGGTCAAACAAAAACATGGTACCAGTCAATGAAGTCGACAACAGTTAGTCTAAGCCACGTAGGGAGGTGTAGACTTCCTGGTTGGGGTCCTCGGGACGGAAAAAACCAATGATTGGAAACAATTGGTGACATGGCTCAAAAACGTTCTCAGTGGCGCAGATGCATCCACTCCTTGTGATTTATGATCTCCAATGAAACTGTTTAGTTCTTCGTTATTACTCCTTTGTCTCACTCCTCTGCTCACTGTCTCTATTATGCTTTTCTTGTATTTTCTTCTCTCGCTTTGTGTGCTACTTGGAGTGTGGCGACTTGAACTTCCGCACATTTGTGCAAAGTTCTATGTCGAAAACAGACAGACATGGTCTGTTGTAGTGTCACAGATACATTATCTTTCATCTCGCATTATGTGAAGTTTTCCGCTTTGTTCACCCTTAATCCTCACCTGTCTTCGACAGTTGTGACTTTATGCTATTGATATCGTGTGTTCCACTAAGTTTCGTTTACTTAAATGATTTATTTATATTTTTAGAGAAGAACTACGAAGAGAGTGGGTAGCAAAGCAGGCTGCAATTAAAGAAGAAGAAATAGTTATCACTTATAGTTACTGGGATGGATCTGGACATCGCAAACAAGTTCGAATGAAGAAAGGCCATTCAATACATTTGTTCTTACATCGTTGTTTAGAACAACTTCGTAAAGATTTCTCCGAGTTAAAATCTGCTAGTGCAGATCAAATGATGTACATAAAAGAAGACTTAATTATTCCTCATCACTACACATTTTATGATTTCATTGTAACCAAGGCTCGCGGTAAATCTGGCCCCTTATTCTGTTTTGACGTTCATGATGATGTTCGTATTCGAATGGATGCAAACGTAGAAAAAGAGGAGTCACATGCGGGAAAAGTCTGTTTGCGCAGTTGGTATGAGCGTAATAAACATATATTTCCGGCTAGTCGATGGGAGCCTTACGATCCGGCCAAGAACTGGGACCAGTATACAATCTCCGATAAAATGTCAGCAAAAATTACTGTCAAGTGATATACATATCTTCGTTCCTTTTCACATATTAACGTATTTTCTTCAGATAGTATTTAAAAGTTTTAATTAAATGTAACATAACTTATTATTATTATTTAACATTTGCATTTTTGACATATTTTACATTGTGATAATAAAATAAAACTTAATATGTTTACATTTTTCCATCTTTTTCGTCATTGCTTACTAAACAACAAGCGAACGCTGTTTCTCCGGATCTCACTTCAAAATAGTTTTGATTTTGAAAACGGGACTATTAGTATACTTTACTCACATACATGTAGCTGGATTCTGTGTACATTTTGCGTAAGCTCATTTCCTAGCGAAAAGTTGGTCTTTTTGTTCAGTCTGTAATTGAAGTAAGTTTGTTTCGTTAGTAGAAAATTTAACTTGCTACTGTTCTGAAATAGGCTGTTGATACTTGGAAGAAGTAATACAACAAAGTCGTCTAAGTATTGTCCTATATTTTGAGCGACAACGGTCGTTGTTTTTTCGTGAGTTTTGACTGAATCATTCCTTTGATTTCTGTCAGTAACACCGAATAATCTTTGTGTACCGAAGATTCTGTAGTCGTTTATAGTTGGAGATATCAGATATACGAAACGTCCGGATATTGTTCTTTAAACGTCATTTATCTTATTATTTAGTATATCAAGTTAAATTATTATAGTTTTGATACAAGAGAGCAATGAACTCCTTAAACAGATAACATTATTTAGCCAACATATGCTAAATATCAACAGCTTAGTTAGCAAATATTATTTAAGATAAAGATTACAGGAAAAAGAATACGCCTATTGGTCACAATCTCCCTCCTGGTTTTACAGTTATATATATAAGTAATCGGCGTATATCAACAACAAAGTTCTTTTGTAAGAGAATCACTAGATTAAATAATAATCAAAATGTCTTGAAGAATGAGATTGTTTAACGTTGAATTGCTCTTGAAATTCATTTCCAATCAGATTTTTTTTCAGTTTTTTAATTTGGACTGGTTAATTAATAACGTCTTTATTTGTTGATATGTGAATAATTATCTAACTAGTATTAAGTTACAATTATAGAGCGCGATGAGAAGAGAGTTCAAATTTCTCAACCTACTGGAAATAACTATGTCTAAATCGCGATCCTTTCATTTTATTTGAGTGAGGATAAGTAAACTACCTGTTTTGCTTGCAGCTTAAGTGAATTGGATTGCAGAATTTATATTGATAATGAATCTCTTTAATATATGTTGATTTCACGACGGTGAATGTGTCAATCACTTGTTGCCATAATTTCTCTCTGAAGCAACATGTTCCCAACTTATCAACAAATGTGTGTTACAGATTTGGGGATCCCACTGTTATTTCTGTCTGCATATTTTGTCTTAAATTTCAGAAAGTATATATGACAAATATCTCATTTAATAATCTAGTTATATCATTGAATTCATGACCAAGGTGTAGCCTATTTCTAACATCTTTAAAGTTCATTCTGATAAGCATATTAGTATAAAGACTTGTGATATCTATATATGAGTTGTTTTTTCCTTCTAACCTTAGCTGTGGGATACTTATCTTTTTGTTTTAATCCACGTAAATTAGTTAAACTATGTCGTGACCCATTTCTGGTTGGAAATTGAATTATTGTTTAGTATTTTGGAAATTCATATATTGGTGTGTTTCCTGAATCGACAGCCAACTCAAGCAAATAAACTTGTCCTTGAGTCTTTTTAATATTTTAGCTTCTACCGAGACTGTTGGTTTTAAATACTAAGTTTTTCTAATAAAAACCTTACAGAAATGGGTTCATACAACATATGAGAGTAGTTGAGAACTTCTTAATTTCTAATTTTCTTCTGTAGTTCCATCATCACATTTCTGCAATTAATCCTTATTGTCAATATTTACAGTCGAGTTACTCCTATGATATTTGCCTTTGTCTCACGTATCAAGGCTAAAGCTTTTGTTGAATTTAGCCGCATCTTGTTGTTTCCAGTGATAGTGCAATTTTTTTCTAACTTATCAGGATGCACACGACTTTCCTACCTATTTATTTGAGTTGCTGGTAGACTGAAGTTGACGTCCATCTTAGATACGTTTATTTTGATTTTCCTTAGGTGTCTGGATGATAGTTTGATCAACCATTCTATTTCGTTTACACTAGTATGTACAATTCTAGTAGTGTCTACTCGAAAGGATACTTTCATGCTAGTGGTTTGTTAAACTTCTAAATTATTCCACAGTACTTCTTAGTTTACACGAAGTTTGTGTGAAAGTTTATTGTCTTCACTGCAAACTGGCTTCCTAAGTGTACATTTTACTTTTTGAATCTTATTTAGGGTGCTACTAACGTTTTTTTTAACGACCCTCTGTAGTTCTCTAGGACAGAGTCTTCTGCCATGTCCTGACAAAGACGTATATATTTAGAAGTTATACCGCTTTTTATGCAGTTGATGTTACATATACGACAGTTTCTTAATTTCCTCTCAGTTTGTGAAGCTTGTTTAAGTTTTTTGATTAATCCTTAAACAAAAAGTCTATAGGTCCCATTGGTAGAATTTCCGAACTATGGTGGGGCCCGGTTTCTTGTTAGTTCTTAATTTGACGGAGAACACCGAGATACAGTACTGATTCCTGTGTGGTGTTTCGATCATATTTTCCGCTCATAACCTCATCAAATTAGTCTCACGCCTTCAACGTCTTTTACATTTCTGTATTTTCTCATTCTTTTGTTTCAATTCGTAATGGAATTGTTTGAATATTTGATACTTGTGTTAAATAATCTTTGTCCCACTTAAAAATGTCTTAATAATATGTCTTGGGCTTAATTCCTATTCTGTATACCTTAAATTATTCATATGTAAGACATCTCGTACTTTTAGTCCAGTTTTGAGTCTCCACCAATGTCAAATACACTAACCTAGAACATATAAAAATTCAATAACTTATATCTTACACAGGTATTCTAGATTTTCTCATATGAATCAATAAACAAGAAGGTGTCTAGTTTGTACGCTAACATAATGATTAATTCCTACACTTATACTAACTGATTCAATCGACTGAAATTTTATTAAGCAGAAATCGAAAATATAGGAAACATATTTTAGTAGAGGAAATATCTAAATAAACGGATGTATTAATAAAATACCTAATCTCTATTAGTTTTCGGCTATTTCTGTTCATGGAATACTTACTAATTTTCATCATACTGTATTAGGTCACTATCACAATTCGTATCTACATTAATCCGACAGACGAATGTAACAAATTATACAGCCGATTCCGAGAGTATCTCTACACAAATTGGGGAAGTATCAACCAAACAAACTGATACACTAACTCCCAAAGGAACTGATGAACCTGTTCATATTATATTTATCCATTCGATTGATAAAATCAAATTCTATTCAGGAAATCACTGTAACAGATAATAATTTTTAACTCTAGTGAACTGCCGGGTATATAAAATTCCTTTCAGACTTAAGTGTAGAATATATACTTAAAGAAATGGAAAAGCTGTTATGATTATGGAAATTAAAAATTCGTTAGATATCTTTGAAGTGTAATTCTCTGGATAATCTCAATCTTTTATTTTACTCAGGTATACTGCCCACCAGAGCACATTTACACTTAACTAAACCTTTTTAATTTGTGTTTTGTTGTCAGTACTTCCAGGTTAGGTAGGGTATTGAATTACTACATATATAGGCAAATTACATTAAGTAAAGACAGGTAAAGTGTAGCTTTTGAAGAGCGCTATCCAGGACCTTACATCTTCCTAGGAAGCTATGTACCAGACAAATGACTGATGAAATTCATATTGACGTTTGTAGTGGTAGGTGATTCCCTAGGATTATTGGCCACAGTATTCATCACTGAACATTGGATGCTGGCCCTCACTGTTCGAGTCAGCTTGTTTAGCTGAAGGCTTCCGGTAAAGCATCCAAGCCATTTGGTACGCCGTCGTGTCACGTTCTTTCGTTCGTGTACGATCCCTAGCTAGTTAAGCAATCATCTCGCACTCCGATTTTGTCTCGAAATATAACTCGTAATTTGGACGGTCAATTCTTATGTTTTACTTTGCCCTTGGTCTACGCGGAACGACTGCTACAGAAGTTGTGGATATTAGATCTTGCGTCAGTATAATTCGTACTCTCCGTGAACGTCATTGCCTTCAGCCTTTAGACGTTGAGAAAAAGATATCGGTGAAAAATATTTAAAACACAGATTGTGATTTTTGCTGTCATACTATCCCTCCAGTTCTACCAAATTCAAAATGATCTAGTTGTACACATTAAATTAGATTTAATATATCACTTCCTATGGTATTATTCAAAAAGCCTATTCTTATCACTTCGTTACTGAACGAGTGGTATTATTTTCAGTAATTTCATCTTCAGGTTCTACAATTGCACATACATGCGAATGTAGCACCACTATATTAAGCCTAATTGTACGCTTATAAAACTAATTCATGTACACATGTCATATTTTACGCGGTTATGCACTTTTTGCGTTTGCCTCACGCTCGTTGAAATTTGACTTAGTTAACAACACATCTTTTCAAGTTTTCACTTGTGATTCCTAATACTACGTTGTTCGTCTTTGACAGTGTACAGCTTTAGCACACAGTAGAACTGTAGTATCATAATTAGAATCATAATGATAACACCATACTGAGTGAATATTAAGTCTACTTAAATAAGTTACATAAAGATTGCTTTATAGTAGGGAATCATTAATCTGCATAGCAATCAATTTGTTTCCTGAATGATAAAGTTTAATTTTCAATAGTTGGTTTGTAAGGATTAGATTTGTCTTTATGAGTTGATCACGTGATTTAGCTTGACGAATCGGTAGAATTTAGGATTCATGCGCCGTTGAATCGAGTCCCACTGGCTGAATGGTATACGAGCTTGTCCTGTAACTGGAAGGTCCTGGGTTCGAACCCTGTCAGTGGGTGCGTAATGCCGGTGATTCCCAAACTAAAATGAAACAGCTGTGCAGTATTCCTTGGTTTTCAGTGGTTCTCTAATTGATATCAATTCGTCATAAACGCGTGATAAATTTTAAGTCAAAATATTTTCCTTGGTTCTAGGTTCAAAATAAGTACGTATATGCTTCTACGTTCACAGTAAAATTATGCGTGGTAAATGAAATGGTTCTCAAATGTTGAAGCCCATTTCGCTCTGCAGCATATACATCCCCAAGAAACTTAGACCAACTTAGTAATTGTCAGTCTTTCTGAGAACATTAAGGAAGACGTTGCAGATATCCTCGAAAATCCCTCCACAGACCTGGATGATAGACTGAAAGTGGTTTTAATGAAAAGAGCAGCACTTAATGACCAACATTAAGTGCAAGAACTCTTCAGGAAAGTTCAACTTGGTGAGCATAAGTCTTCGCAAATGCCTTGTCAGATAAAACAACTTGCTGCTAATTTCAAAACTGACGAAACCCTTCTAAAACTCTGGTGCTTGTAAAGATCACCTCAGACGGTGCGTGCATTCTTGTACTCTTCTAGAAATCACCTTTGGCGGAATCAGCAGGCAGAGCTGTCAAGGCTACCGTTCATCACCAGTATTTCTGCAATCTTATCTACCAACATTCCATATCAAGTGACCTCCATTCAACGAGTAGTTCGTTCAGTCATGACATCAGACAAATGTACCAGGAGTTGCATAGCCTCGCGGAGGAAACTAGAGCTAGAGATCCCCCGCTTAGTCGCCTACGTCGCTCTTGCAGGAGCTTTTCGTAGAGTAATGGGTAAAGGCGACTGAAATCGAAAAAATCACATCCTGAAATTTTTTGGTGTCATAGAAGTTATGGTGCCAGTTAATAAAGTGTACTCACCCTGCACCTTTGACACTAGCCAGCTGGGAAACGTGTGAGCTGGCGCTTAATGGCGTCTGGTGTCGCTGGCCAACATTTACCGTGTTGCATCTTTTGTGTCACATATCTTAGCTTAAGGATACCCCTCCTGGTTTGTACAGGAGCAGAAGCTAGTGTCATTTCACCTACTTCCGAAGACAGTCTGCAACCAAGGCACCTGTAATTACACGCCACCAATGGTTCGCCTGTTGCAACTTATGGTAGGAGGTTCTTAGACCCTGATATGGTACTCGGTTGTTCTTTCAGTTGGGTTTTCATCATGGCCGATGTAAATACTGGCGTTATTAGTATAGGTCTCTTGCGGCCCCATTAGTTGCTGGTAGATGCTGTCAAACATAAGTAGTCTGATCTTATCAGACGACTCTCCATTTCCGGTACTCTCACTCAAAAACCATCCTTCAACCCACTGTATTCACCCCCTCGCACTTCAAATCCAAACTCCAACATAATCCAATCTTCCACCATCCATTTCTAATCTAATCATTGAGTCCCTCGTGCAACTTCCATCACGACTACTGGCGCACCTGTTTTCTCCGTACCATGATGGTCAACTAAGTTTGAACACTTGCTCAAAGTAAGGATAAACAGACTATCCACAACTCCATGGTCTTCACCACTGCATGTAGTGTGAAAGAGCAGTGGCGCAGGCTAATGATATTGTGATAATTACCAACGACTCAGTCCCTAAACAAACCCAGAGCGCTACCCAAACCCACACAAGACTCACAACCATCTCTGACAGGCTTGATTGTATTCAACGAGTTTGATCTGACAAGTGCTCATCGTCATATCCCCGTGTATCCTGCTAATGTCCTGAAGAAGGTAATCGCACCCCTTTAGGTTTTTTGTGTTTCTTCGCATGCTTTTCGGTCGGCGAAATGCTCCACTGACATTTCAGAGTTTTATTCATGATGTCTTGCGTAGGTCAGAATTTCCCCATGCCTACCTGGACTACTCAGTGAGTTGACACAAATCACGTTTCTTATAAAAGTGAGTGTATACAACTATATATATGCGTTGGGATATCACTCCTTCATCACTCCTCGTGTTTCTCTCTGTCCTATCGTCCTTAGTCTCCTTTTTCACCACTTTAGCTTGTGTTTGACTTTATGGATGATGAAGAGTGTAAATATTTGGCGCGTTACAACACCAATCTGAAGGGATATGCAAATTCTATAAACACCGCACTAAAGAACTGTATACTTTCTCCTGTTATACATACTTAATGACCGCGGTGGAATATTACATTTATTCCAGCTTTTAAATCTCAGCCACTGCCTGTACAGTGCCAATCAATTAGGAAATTTCGAAAAGTGAGATCCCCCAGTTCTTTTTTAAGATCCAAGATAGTTTCTCGTACGAGGTCAATTAGACTTGGTTTCGTCCTGAGATCATTTATTCGTGACTGCATGTCGTTTATGATGCAGATTTAATCAGAAACCTCTGCCCTTATGACAGAAAATCTTCCATCTTTACTACAGGGGTTACAATTTTGTTGGAAGGGTTTATATTGGATGAACTACTAATAACAACTGATTTAAGTGGTGCTAATGCGTTACCAGAAGAGCTCAAGCTATTTTATAAGTTGTTGACGTTCCTAAGAACACGCTTGCTAGAACTTTGACCCATTACTATCATTGGTAATGGAACAAAATTCAATAAATTAATATCACCGAAAACATGTGAACAAATTTGAACATTGCGCGTTACATTGCCAATCAGAGGCGAGCACACTGAAATAAATGCACATGGTGGGTACGGAGAGGGAGGCAAGACGTTAATATCCACTGAAGAACCCAGCACTAAAGTGCACGTTTTTCCTTTCCATCATAAAGGGTTATTTTGGTGTATAGTATCTTGCATGGACTTGACTACTGAGTTGTTTTGAATTTTTACAACATTAGGGTGAAATCTCATCAAAAAAGTGCGAAATCTGAGAGCACTATTTATCACCTCGTATACTGATCAAATATTGACAGCTTCTGGTGGTAGGTACTGCAGTAAACATATTCACCAGCAACTGAATCCTCTTAAGTAAATTTATTATTGGATACGACAACCAATCAGTTATCAATTTTGCAGGAGATTTAACATCTGCTATCCTAAATGATAAGAAATGAAACAGGATATTGGTTCATCCCCGAAATTACATTATAAAGACGAGTGATACAGTTGGTTGTGCTGTGATAGGAACAGGTCAATTTTTGCAAGTAGCCAGACTTGTGCGCCTTAGAGGAACAATGACATTCTAAATCTCGAGATGTTCGTTTGAACGAAGCGATTACTTTTGGGATAGTAACAAAGATGCCAAGTCCATCTGATTAAAAATCAGTAAAACCTTAATCTTTACCTGAAATCAATCTTGGATTCGCTGCAACAATCATATTCATAGTAAGAGGAACTGTGAAAGCAATAAGCTATTATGTGTATTTTGTTTTGAGTTGAAGGGGTGGAGAAATATGTTACCACTAACTATAGCTGCTAGATCTAGAGTAATTTGGAAGGTTGTAGTTTTATAAAGCTCACCGCATGCTCCATAACTTGACATTTTCACCAAGATATGGATGAATTCGGTAGTATTGTAGCTTTAGAAGTGTAGATAGGTTGTTGCTTACTCAGTTAATGTGTTGTTAAAAAAATGATTACAAAGATCATACTATTTCGGCGGTATCAGCCGAACAAACTAGCGTGCGGATTCAAAGGCGAGAAAATTAAGGAGCATCAAGTCCACAATTCAAAATAAACACTATGTACTTCAAATCATGGTTAGCGGTATAGATGAAACCACCAACACACAGTAAAGAATATAGGACAGTGCATGGAATTCTTTCATTCTGTATGTCTATGATTGAATGAGATCGATCGGCATGGTGCTTTCATGTTTTCATGCAAAATTTTTTCCATCGCTGTAAAGAATTCAATGAATTTCAACCGCTGAATCTTCCTGACGAGTGCGAGTTATTCAGATAACAATAGCGCTTGGATTTTCGAAGTATCGACTCTCTAAAACGATTGGCCATATGGCTTACTGTTCCACGGATGTGGTTTTCTTGTAGAGACTCTAAAAAACAGTGCGCTATAGTAGCCCAGATGTGCTAAACAGTTGAGAAACTTGTGGGATGAAATGAGCAACCAAGTAGGGACTCTAGCTTCTTCGTGGTTTGTGAAGCATCTTTTATCTGCTGAGTTATGAAAATCATAACGTCTGTTTGACTAGCGCTTTCCCTCTCAAATTACCCTCTGCTGTGCTTTCGAAAATGAATGTTCATAATCATTGATCTTCTACATTATAATGGGTCGTCGGTCGACAATCTGGAAATACTTTCCCAGATATGTCGGTTTCTAAACTCTAACTCTAATAACATGCTGTATATCTGCTTGAAATTTCCCAATGCATACGCTCTTACTTCATATGAGTCAAGTCTCCAGAATTTTTGATGAGACGATGAAATTGGCACTTCTCGGAAATTCGAAGGAAATAAGGGATATTCAGCAAGAGAAGCGTCTGTTAACGGCGGCGAGCATCGAATCGGCATCATGTAGCCCTGTGTACACGAATTAGCTACTATCCTTTAACAGAGAGGATCCCTGCCGTGGCCACCTCGCCCTAAGTTTGACATAATTTTTTGGTTGTATAGCCAAGAGTATCGCCGCATGTCACGCTTATGTTGCTTATTAGTTTGAAGTGCCACGGATTTTATGATGCTGAATCGTATTCTCATCCTAGCAATACTTGTTTAGCAAATAGCTAGATCCAATAACTTAATCGTATTTATGAAAAACATGAGCTAAATACTTTGCATTTAACAGTAGATGTGTAACAACAGAAGACAAGGGCCAGGCAACAGATGGTTTTATTACGGAAATTAGCACGTATTTATATGTATTTCATGTACATTATTATAGCTTATTCTAGCAGACAAACACAGTCTTCTGATTGGTTGTCTCTTGCTCAAGGTGACTGGTTTCTCGGAAGGTTAAGCCATATATCCGTGAATCTTATTTGCCCACGTTAAGGCTGCCGTGATTGGTTGTTGGATCAGCCTTGTTCATATTTTCTCACGGCCGATATTAGTGACCTAGACATTGACGTAAATTAATGTCTATCAACTGGCTAGCAGCCTGCTCTCACCACGCTCATCCACCCGTCAAATAGCTTCATGAGCAGACATTCCGACCTTTGGGGTGCTACATCCTCTAGTTGAGGATTGTTACTGACCGGCTTGTCCCACTGTACCCATCTTTGGAGCTGACTGGCGTTAACTCGTTTCTGTTTTTCACCTCTTTGGTTGGTGTATACTTGGCCCAGTCCTTTTGCGATTGCATATGGTCCTTCCCACTTTGGAAGGAGTTTCCGTGAACCTGGACCGCACCCAAATGTATATATTCTGTCTCTACACTTCACTTGGTCCCCAACTGCAAAGGTGATGCACTAAGTCTTTCCTTTCAGCTGAGACTTCGCGACATCACTCCACTGCTTCTGCATTACATTCTTGACTGCTTTTTTCCGCTCTGCTTTTAATTTCGTCATACTTCACTTTTGGTGAAGGTCTCGTTGTATATCGGCAATCGTGGTTTTCTACCATACATCAGTTGGAAGGGTGACTTCTTCGTTGTTTCCTGAGTGGTGGCCCGATGTGTTAGTAAAATCAGTGGAAGCTCCGTTTCCCAGTTACCACCCTTTGAGGCCAGCCACTCCTTCAGTGTACGGTTGTTTCTCTCCGTTAGGCCATTCGTTTGTGGATGATATGGGGTCGTTCTGATCCTCTTGATGCCCAGCTGTTGCAGACGGGAAGTAAATTCTTCACTTTCGAAACAGGGCCCTTGGCATGTCAGGATTGTCTCTGGTCCGCCTTGGTCTGCAACGATGTGTCTAACTACTGCATCTGTCACGGTCCTTGTGCGTTGGTCTGGGATTGCTACGGCGTCTACCCATCGTGTTGCATGTTCCGCCATCACCAAGAGGTACTGATTACCATTGGATGTTTGAGGAAATGGACCCATGACATCTACGGACCACAAGTCACCTATCGCCGTAACTGGAATCGACTGAAGCGACGGTCGTGTGCACCGGTCACCTTTCATCAGCTGGCACCGTGGACAACCAAGTACGTATCTTGTTACGTCTTCCCTAATACCTAGCCTGTACATGCTTTGTCTTAGGAGGTCGCTTGTTCTGGCCACGCCTGTATGTGCTAGCTGGTGACATTCTTCTATCATGTCGTGGCGCGACGATTGAGGTATGACAGCCAGCTAGCTTCCGTCGTTCCCTCGCCAGGTCAGAGTCCCGTAGGCATTCACTCTGAGTCGATCCCTCTGTCTGAGTAGTGTGGTTAGCTCTTTACTCGCTGTAGCTTGATCCACTTCTATTCCGTTGGTGATCACCTGTATTACTGTATTCAGCGTATCGTCCAACCTTTGCCTGCGTGCAAGTCTCACTGGGTCTTGTTCTACTGCATGCACTCCGTAAGCGACCTCGGGCAACTCAGACTCGTCTTCTGGTCTCGATAACAAATCTGCCAAGACATTTTCACTTCCAGGAACGTGTGAGATAATAAAGTCTTACTCCTGAAGACGCAGCATCCACCGTGACAATTTTCCCCATGGGTCTCTAGCTGTCTTCAAAAACTGTAGCGGCTTATGATCAGTTTCGATGTGGAACTGCCGGCCGAGTAAAGAAGGTCTCCATTTGTCGACTTCACATACCATTGCTAAACATTCTTCCTCTATCACTGAATACTTTCTCTCTGTGAGTGTCAAAACCCGACTGGCATACTCAACGGTTTCCTCACCCTGTCTTAGGACCGCACCTATAGCGTAGTCACTGGCATCTGTGCACACTGTGAACTGTCTTCCTGGCACAGGTAGTTTTAGCGTCATTTGTTGGTGGTCGAGCAGCTGTTTAATTCTGTTGAATATCTTCTGCGATTCCTCCGACCAAACAAACTTCGGCTCACCTAGTAGCTTGTACAGAGAGGCTGCCATCTCATTGAAGTTCTTCACGAATCGACTATAAAACGCTGCTCTACCCAAGAATTGTCCCAGTTTTCTCTTTGAGTTCGGGACTGGAATCGTTTATAACGTCAACATTTTCTCTGGTAGTGGTTTAATCTCACCATTTCCCACTTTATGTCTCAACAGAGTAGCATTCTTTTTGGCTCTCTGGGACTTGGTTTTGTTGACGCGCAGTCCAAACTCTTCGATGCATCACAGCACAGCTTCTACACGGTTCACATGCTCGTTTTCGTTTTGACTGTATATGACAAGATCATCACCATACACCTCCACATTTCTCAAGTTCCTAAGTAATAGCGTCATCGGTCCTCTGAACGTAAGCGGTGCACCTGCTAGTCCAAACGTCATGCCTTTAAATCGATGTGGTGTCTGACCCACGATGAATGCCATCTTATCTCTATCACCTTGTTTTATCGGTATCTGCCAGTATCCTGAGCGAAGATCGAGAACCGAAAACACACTCGCGCCTTGTAGGCGATCTAAAGTTTCTACTACTTTTGGAATGGCACACGGCTTCAACTCTGTCATACTGTTTAACTGTCGAAAATCAACACAGAATCTGTACTTCCCATTTGCTTTTTTAACTAGCAGTACTGGAGAGTAGTACGGGTTATCAGCCTCTTCAATAATATCATCTTTTAACATCTCTCACACTTGTCGCTCAACTTCGCCTTCCAAATTACACGGAACTCTTCGCGTTGTAAATTACCTTACTTTAGGATCGCTTAAAGGAATTTCATGATTTACCTTATCGCAATAACCGTATGGGTCCTTATCTCCAGTGAACAGATGATCATATTTATTAATTAATTCAATGAGGAGCGAAAGCTGCACAAGAGGAAACTTACGAAAAGTCTCCGCAAGGACCGTGAACAGTGGTGGGCGACAAAAGCCAAAGAGATGGAGAAAGCTTTGAGGATAGGCAACACCAGGCAACTCTTTGGACTCATCAGGGAAACGGGTGGGAGAAGACAAATCATTAGTGAGACAATCTCGGAAAAAAATGGCACTATAATTAGCTCAAAGGATAGACGACTGGGTCGTTGGAAAGAGCATTATGAGGAGCAGTTTAATTTGCCCACAGCCACGCTCAACCTGCCGAACATCCAACACCTCCCTGAATGGGATATAGATACAGGTCCTCCGTCACTAACTGAGGTTACTAAGGCTGTCACCAATCTGAAACTAGGCAAAGCAGCGGGACCTGATGGAATGACGCCAGAGGTATTTAAGTACGGTGGAGACAGCTTACTGTCCGGATTAACTGAGGTACTAGGCAGCGTTTGGGAATCAGAAGAAGTCCCATCGGGTTGGTGTAAGTCACTGATTATCCCGATATACAATAAGGGAGACAAGTCTTCCTGTGATAATCACAGAGGGATTAGCTTGACTAATATAGTATCTAAAGTCTTAGGCTCAATAACCATGCGTAGACTGAGTGGTGCTCGGGAAGCACAAACAGAAGAGAGCCAGGCAGGCTTTAGATCAGGAAGAGGGTGTATTGATCATATCTTCACCCTCCGACAGATACTAGAACATAGGCATTCCTACCGGCGTCCAGCAGTCATTATATGTCTTGACCTAAAGGCAGCATTCGACTCTTTCGATCGGGAAGTCCTCTGGAGATGCTTGGCTGTAAAGGGAATGCCGAGAAAATATATTGCACTGATTAAGGCACTCTACTCGTACTCATACAGCCAGGTGAGGGCTTACGACGAGCTGTCATCTGAACTGGTGACGACCAGTGGTGTCCGTCAAGGATGCCCATTATCCCCTTTTCTATTCAACTTCATCATAGATGTGTTAATGGACTTAACCCTAAGTGACTTCAGCGACTCAGGGATTGACTTGCTACCGGGTAATAATCTCGTTGACTTGGAATATGCAGACGATATAGTCCTTCTAGGCGACGACGCTGACAAAATGCGGAGTCTTCTAAACACCTTGAGCAGAAATGTACGAATGTTTGGCATGCGATTCGCTCCAGCCAAATGCAAGATGATGTTACAGGACTGGACTACATCGACGCCTAGTTTAAAAATAGGAAGTGAAGTGGTAGGGCACGTTGACCGCTTCACTTATTTGGGAAGTACCATCAGCCCCAACGGGTTGATCTCTGACGAAATCTCAGCACGAATACGAGGGGCTCGTTTCGCTTTTGTTAGTTTACGCCGACTCTGGCGTAGACGAGATGTTCGACTATCGACCAAAGGGCGGGTGTACTGCTCATCAGTCCGCTCCGTCCTCCTTTATGGTTGTGAGACCTGGCCATTCAGAGTGGAAGACATGAAAAGACTAGCTGTCTTTGATCATAGGTGCCTGCGCTCTATTTCCCGTGTAAAGTGGCATAATAAGGTGAGCAACATTGAAGTTAGGCGTCGAGTGCTAGGTAAACAGGAGAAATCAATCGACGAAGTCGTGAAGCTACAAAGACTGAGATGGTTAGGGCATGTGTTACGTATGCCAAGTCATCGCCTCCCTCGACGAGCAATGTTAGCGGATATAGGGTCAGGCTGGAAAAAAGCTAGCGGCGGTCAAACAAAAACTTGGCATCAGTCAATGAAATCCACAACAGTTGGTCTAAGCCACGTAGGAAGGTGTAGACTTCCAGGCTGGGGTCCTCGGGACGGTAAAAATCTATGGTTGGAAACAATTGGTGACATGGCTCAAAATCGTTCTCAGTGGCGCAGATGCATCCACTCCTTGTGATTTATGATCTCCAATGAAACTGTTTTGTTCTTCGTTACTACTCCTTTGTCTCACACCTCTGCTCACTGTTTCTATTATGCTTTTCTTGTACTTTCTTCTCTTGCTTCGCGTGCTACACGGAATGTGGCGACTTGAACTTCCGCACATTTGTGCAAAGTTCTACGTTGAAAACAGACAGACAAACAGAATTAATTCTGTCATATTCTGTACTGCCGACAGCTTAACTACTGCTATCTCGCTGGTCTCATACATGCTGATATGCCCGCATTTCGTGACCACAACTTTCGCTTGCGTGTCAATCTCCCAGAGAACATCTGCTCCTAATATTGTTCGCTGTAGTTTGGGTACAACCATTGAAGGAAACGTCACCTCGCAGCCGCCAACAGCGACCGTTAAGTTCGATCTACCCGTGATACGTAACACATGCCCGCCACACTGTTTTTACTGTCAATGAATACGGACTGACCCTCTTACATAAGTTCTTATCTATTAACGACACGGCCGCCCCTGTATCTACTAAACATTCTACTTCTCTATCATTCACTCCAAACATCGAATACGCAGCCCTTTCTCAATAGCCCCCAGTAAATCTAGTTTCATGCGAGAGAAAAAACACATATTATACCGTCTGAAACCTTTTCTTTTTCGCCTTTCTGGGCAGTATCTTCTCCAGTGCCTCGGCTTACCGCATTCGAAACATCGGTCTTTTCTATCACCCAGCTTTAACGCCGCCACTTCCCTCTGCAATGCTTCAATTTTCTTCTCGTATTCGTTTGGTTTTGGTTGCCCTATAGCGGCTACAGTTGTGCTCAGCAGCTGTCTGGTCACCCTCGCTAGCTCACTAATATCCATCGGCTGCATTGAGTTAACCAGTTTTAATCGCTGAAAAATGTGGTCTGGGGCACTCTCGATGAATTGGGAAGACAGTAACTGCGCTTCTGATTCTTCATCCAATATGGGAAGCGCACGTTGAAGTAGATTCGCCAACTTTACCGCCAACACTAATGGGTCACCATCAGGTCCCAGCTTCGTTGAACGGGACTGCTGCATTGCTAGCTGTCTCTCTGTGACGCTGTAATCCCCCGACACCAATTGTTCAACCAATGTCTTCCAAGATGGTGTGCCATCTTACCTGTTTATGCTGTCATATGTCGCCTTCGCTCGGCCTCTCAATAGCGTCCCCAGGACAACCGCCTTCGCCGCCTGCTCCTTGACACCTATCAGCTCAGCGACGGCCTCGAAGTCACATAAGAAGTTCCGTATGTCTCCTTCTTCAAACGCAGTTGGCCTTCATTTTCTTCATTTTCTGGAGGCAGCGACACCAAATGTGACAACAGAAGACAAGGACCAGGCAACAGATGGTTTTATTACGGAAATTAGCACGTATTTATATGTATTTCATGTACATTATTATAGCTTATTCTAGCAGACAAACACAGTCTTCTGATTGGTTGTCTCTTGCTCAAGGTGACTGGTTTCTCGGAAGGTTAAGCCATATATCCGTGAATCTTATTTGCCCACGTTAAGGCTGCCGTGATTGGTTGTTGGATCAGCCTTGTTCATATTTTCTCACGGCCGATATTAGTGACCTAGACATTGACGTAAATTAATGTCTATCAACTGGCTAGCAGCCTGCTCTCGCCACAAATGTTTTATCGGGGATATATTGGCAGATGTGTGACTAATAAGTGAATAGACTACGATAAATGAATTATGCGGGCGCAAATGTTTAACAAGTCAAGCTCGAACATGTAAGGCGGAAGGGCTATGAGATAATAAACTTACGATTAAAATGGGTAAGGGTCCAGTGACATCTAAGTAAACGATTAGTCATCTGAGGAAGAGCCTGAAAATGTTCATAGGTCGCAGCTGGATAACAGTGATTACAGGGAAACAAGTCGAGATAACGGTACTGACAAAAGATGGTTTCAAATTAATCAAGAATAATATTAGGTGGAACAGAATAATAACAGTGACACTTGATAAGTAGGAGACAGTATATCTCCGTCTGTCCACACAGACTGGGCTTATAAGCTCCAGTTCCACAATCTTTCAAAACTGCAACCATCTATCTGTTCATTTGGCTGGGAACAACGGTGGGTGATTCGACGACGTTAATATTTTGTCCTTTTTCTCTGAAACAGTTTGTTACCGGTACCTTAACTCCAGGTGACATATATATCGCTGCTAGTAAAATATTCAGTTGAGGTGTTTTTATTATTCAATTCTTAGCTGTCAATGTTCCATAGACATTTCGATGAATGTGCGGATGTTATTTTCTTGGTTCTATTTATCGGTTTCTTGAGCTTACGCTAGTGGCATGCTTTATGACTATGATAGGCACGAAGCGACGCATTGCTTCTACTACAGTTATTGCAATATTAATATCAGAGCTTAACACCACGAAAGGAAGAGTCGTGGAGCTCGTTGACGGCAGACAAGGTAGCAGTCACTCCAACCCACAGGGCAGCAAAGTGAATTTCGACATCTCTAGATTCCAACCTTAACTTAGGTACTCCTCTTAAAAAGCAATAACTGTTGCTTGGGTTTAAATCATGGATGGTGTTCTCCTCCGAAAGTCTCTCATTTTCTTCAGCTTCTTGTCGAGATGCGAATCTGCTGACCTTGCGCAGAGTAGTGAGACATCTTATGGGACAACATGTGACATTTTGTCGAATCCTTGAATCGTAATTGTGAATAAACTCTGTTTATACATTTGACGATTGAGCATCAATACAATACAATGAATATTATCCATCTAAGCTCCTAGTTCGTGTCCTGTGCTTTCGTAGAGTCAAATTTTGCGGGAAAAACGGCTCGCTCGAGTAAGATAATACTAACATTGAAGCTGTCTAGTTTCAACAGCAGGGCCAATACCGAAAATGCACATCACACTGTGGTTGCATGGTTTCTAGGAGGTGAGGGGATGTTGCTGTTTACTCACTATCAACTTGACCTGGTACCAGAAACAATCCTCCACCTCAAAAAGGAACTGGGGGATCTCACTTTCCTAAAACTCTTTAAGTTCAGGACTAAACCAACCGATGCTGAATTGGAACATGCTAAGGAGCTAGAAAACGTTATGGACTATTTGTCGAGCGAAGTTGTTAAGAGACTTGCTTCTAAGCAGAACGCCATAGTGTACAACATACCTGACAAAGAGCCCATAAAATCGGTTCAGCACTCCTTGTTAAGAGCTGCCAACCTTCTAAGTACACCCTGTCAGTGTATTAGACTAAATAAAAAAGAGACAAACCGCACATGTCCCATACTTTTCAGGTTTGACAGCTGTATTATAGCCGAACAATTCAGGAAATCTGAGGATATTTTGGCTTCCACTACAAAATCTTAAAATAGTCCCGGACAAAACCCCCAACCAACGACAAGTAGCTAAGAACACCGTAGATACGAACACGATTATACCACAAATCGTGAATAGCGTCGGTACCGAAGTGTCAAAGGACACTGTAGCACAAAGTGACACTTGCACTGTAGTAGGTGAACAAACGACACGCGAAGGCAAAGGGAAACCCAAAAAGAGCAGTAACGCTGTAATGGGTCTCGAAGTTCGAGAGAACACTCCTAGTAAATCTACTGACCACACCCATGAAGTAGATGTAGATGCTCCTATTACCGATAACCTGCAAATATCGGCAGATCACACTGCACCCAGGGCCAAACAAGATAATCCCACTGTAAACGCCGTAAAGAAGTCCCCTAAAACCAAGGTTTCTCCTCATGCATCCATATACCTCCCTTGTGACAAGCCCAACAAGCAGCATATAAGCCTAAAAAATAACTATGCACGCATTGCGGCAGGTCCCATAAAGGAGACGGAAGACGTGAATGGAAGAGCTCCTCGTCGAACTAAGAGTAGTAGACGAATTGAGGACGACAGACTGCACAAGGTGAGAACTAACGGCAAAAATAGCTCTACCCACACAAAATCACACACCAGCAGATATGCAAGGGGCACCGAGCTGATCAAACAGCAGAGTGATACCCACGATTTCCGCAATAGCCGAGGTTTCGAAATGCCTGTAGGCACATATAACCTGAGGACGGGACCCATAATCAATAATGAAAACACATGGGCTACTAGACGGGACACCACTAGGTACCATATCAACGGAAATGTATACTCGAACCCTCGGCATAACGGGTATAGATTGGCCCCTGGTCCTTCTAGGTACACTCACGAGATGAGTCAGCAAATGTACAACTACGTAAAACCTAGCACGCACTATCCTCAAAACAACCTAAAAACAGGGTACTATGGCCCTGTAAATTACAATGTGAACAGTGAAACAGACTATTTTATGCAGAGAAATGATCCTAGATACCCACGTAATGAGGCCAGAAACATTATATGCAACAGGATTATTTTCGGTTGCAGCAAACAATAGCCCCTCTCGCAGCACAATTTGTCCAGGGAATAGTAAACACGCTGACAATGTCTCATATGAGGATCCCTCCGAACATAACATAGGCAACCAGGAGTTAGGGATAGTAACAAGAAAACCTACTAACTATCACAACAACCCTGGTTTTCTGAAAATTATGCTTTTAAATGCTCGATCTCTCCTTAACAAAATAACTTCCCTTCGCAGCTTGGTATACATGGAGCGGCCAACACTGATTCTGGTAACTGAAACTTGGCTTACTACTGATATACCTGACACAAAGCTGATAATTGATAACTATAACATCCACAGGAATGACAGAGTAGACAAGAGAGGAGGCGGCTGTCTAATATATGCCTCTAAATCCACTAACTCCAATACCTTTACAAACCTAACTATCGACAAACTCCCAGAATCCAAGTGGATAAGCATCCACGCGAATGAAAATAACATTCTTGTGGGATGTATATACAGAGCCCCTAACAGCCCTATAACGACTGATACGGTTATCGGAGAAATACTAGAGGTTGTACCTAAGCTGGAATTCGACTACAAACTAGTTTGTGGCGATTTCAACCTCCCTGGAGTGAACTGGGATACCTGCACTGGACCGAGAACCTACGAGGTGATCCTAGAAGCCATAGATGTAGGAGGATGGAAGCAGTGCGTACGCCTCCCAACACGACACAACAATATTCTCGACTTAATCCTCTGCCACAAAATAGAGCCGATCTCGATAGAGGTGGGGATAAACTCGACAACAGTGACCACAACATACTGTACTGCACCCTACCCTTACAACTAACAACTAAACACACACCTAAGAGTTCCCCGGTTTACTATCAATATAGGGACTATCGAAATGCCGACTGGGAATTCCTACCAACGCTCTTGAGAAGCTCAGACTGGGGTGAATACTTCACCAATAATAACTTAGAAGTAATACTAAATACCTTCTACAAGACAATCAGTTCGGTAAGAGACACAATCGCACCCCTGAAATCTGCCCTAAAGACACCAACTCTATTCATAGACCGCAAAACGCGAATAAAACTAAGGAAACTAAAAAGGAAATTTTATTTATACAAAGAATTTAATGCATTACACCAGATACACGAAACATTTAAAAATTTAGATGAGAGACATAAAATGAAGGCACAAGTCGAGGAAAATAAAGCCCTAGAGGGCACCTCTAAAACCCAGGAACTCTGCAAAATCTTGCAAAAACGGCTGAAGAAGGGTGAAGACAACAATATCAGTCATTTAGAACACGAAGGTATAATTTATGATGATCCCCAGATCATTAGTGAACTCCTGAGTGAGTGGTTCTCCAATAACACCAAAGCGCATCCGTCCCCAATTCTCGACATAACCTGCAAAAATAACTACAAGTTAGGTGAAATAAACTTTAATATACAAAATATAGCATCGGCGGTAAGGACATTAAAAGCTAACAGTAGTTGTGGGATAGACGATATACCATCCATCATATACAAAAACGGTGGTACGGATATGATAGTATTATTACTTAGAATATTTAATATCTCACTAGAGACTGAAACCTACCCTGAAACTTGGAAAAACACATATATATTACCTAAGCATAAAGGAGGGGCCAAAACTAGTGCATGTAATTATAGGCCTATCAATATAACACCTGTCATATCAAGGATCATGGAGAAAGTAATCAAGGACCAAATGTCAGACTACTTTCTAAAACATAAACTCATCAACCTGTCACAACACGGATTCCTCAAGAAAAGATCTTGCGTCACTTGCCATATAGACTTTTTCAACGAAGTCACCTATAGAAGAGATAGGAGAGAGCTAGTAATTATCCTCTATTTCGATATAAGGAAAGCCTTCGACAGAGTCCCACATAGTCTGCTAGTCGGTAGGCTATGCTCACTAGGGATACGCAACCCCCTCTACAATTGGATAAAATCATTTCTTTATGACAGGAATCAGACAACTAAAGTTGGCTCAATGACCTCCAGACCTAGACCAATCAGCAGTGGTGTCATCCAGGGGAGTGTATTGGGACCCCTTCTTTTCATTATATACATAAACAGTATATGTGAATGTTTTAGTATAGGCAAGCCAATACTGTATGCAGATGACTTGAAGGTGACATATACCTGCACAAATACAGATATCGGCCCAACTATGAACTCCATACATGAAGAATTAGCAAAAATGGATAGATGGTGTGACACGTGGAGACTTGAGTTTAATGTTGAAAAGTGTGGATGGCTCTGCATAGGCTGTTCCAACCTTGAACTCGACCTAGCAATTCAGGGCCACAAAATCCCCAGACTCAAATCTGTACTAGACCTAGGACTGAAATATTCACACAATCTATCATTTTCAGAGCATATCTCGAATCAAGTATCGAAATCACGAAGGCTTATTGGTTTCCTACTCAGGAACTTCTACAGAAACGAATCCAGAATACTACTGTACAAGGTTTGTGTGCGCCCACTCCTAGATTACTGCTCATTCATATTTAGTAGTACACGCATAGAAGACAAACTGAAAGTAGAAGGAGTACAGAGGTACTTCACGCGAAAAGTACTCGGAACCGATAACGGCACAAACTACTCTACCAGATGTGAAATCCTAGGACTAGAAACATTATGGTTAAGGCGACTGCGACTAAATCTGGTACTCTTCTATAAGCTTCTTAACCAAATAGTGTATACCCCTGCTAACTATACTCGGTTCTCAGGAGACACAGGATACAACCTTAGACACACTAAAGGTACAGTGGCTATAGAACCATGTAAAACAGCCACCAGGCAAAAGTTTTTCTTGATTAGGTATGCCCAAATATGGAACAAACTACCTGAGAAAATGCGACTAGCAAGCACATTGGCCTCCTTTGAAAAGGCACTTAATGACACACTAAGTGAGTTTGTAATTGATACCAGTGCTAATTCCCATGTAAGAGTTTCAGAAATCATAGGCCCATTTAATGTATGAACTCAGAGACTACACCTGTTGTTTGTTTTGCCTCTATTTATAATTCCAGACAAAAAAGCAGCAGTCATGACAATAACACCCATTCAATTAAGAGTCGATCGAACTATGTCTACCTGATACAAAGGGCGAACCATAACCAACATACGAATGAAATATGAGAAAACAAGGTCGAAACTTACCGCAACACCACATGAAAAGATAAAAGTTACTTGAACGTCATTCATAATCCACCAACTGGTCTCCTTCCCAAAAAGAATGCGGCGATGTTTTATCCAAAATGGCGAGGAAATACATAAATCCACAGCTGCTGTTGTAAACACTCAGTGGGGGTAGGAGTCAACAAAGTAATCCATTCAGATTCAGATGATAAGGATAGAAGGCTCTTGTGGCCTGTGTTAATCCTTGCAAAGTATATCTCTGCAGAGATCTAACTTCTCTTTGAAAGCGTTCACCGATGGAGCTGATACTGCTGAATCAGGTAAGGAGTTCCAATCGTTGACCACTCTGTGAGAGAATCTAAATTCTGCACGTATTTTAGTCGTCCTTGGTTTGAGCACCTTTTTGCTGTGACCCCGTAAATGTATCCTAGAAGGGGAGAAAAGGTTAGAAAGGTCAGTTCCTAAATCACCCTTAAGTATACGGTATGCTAAAATTAAGTCGCCTCTCTTCCTTCGGTATGATAACGGGAAGAGATTTAAATGCTCCATCCTCTTATCATAAGGAAGGTGTGAGATACCACTAACTAATTTTGTTCCTAATCTCTGTACTCTTTTCAGAATATGTGCCTCCTTTTTGAAGCATGGACTCGTCGCTTGTATGCAGTATTCTAGATGAGGCCTGACATATGTTGCGTAGAGTATTTGGAACATGCCCTCGTCTAATCGTTTGAAAGCCCTTCGAATTACCCATGGCATTCGAAAAGCTTTAGCTGCGGCTGCATTGCAATTTGCAGTTGTTTTCAAATCATTGCTGACAATGATTCCTAGGTCCTTCTGTTCGTTAACATCAGGTAGTTGTGCATCCCCTAGGGAGTACGACGCATAAGACTTCTGACCTAAGTGCATTACCGCGCTTTTCCTAGCATTCATTTCCAAACTCCATAGGCTTGACCACTCAGCTAATTTATCTAAATCAGTTTGAAGGGCCGACCTATCCTCGTTATTGTTTACAGTTTTCCATATCTTAATGTCGTCTGCAAATAATAATGAAGATGAAGAAAGAATCCCTGGTAATTCGTTAACGTATAATAGGAATAGCAATGGACCTAATACAGTTCCCTGGGGCACTCCACTGGATACTGCTTTCCATCCTGATAGTACACCGTTAACTCTAACCTTCTGCCTTCTATCCATTAAGTAATCTCTAAACCACTCACATAGGCATTGGTCTAGTCCGAAACCTTTAAGTTTACTAGGGAGACCTAATTGGGATACTTTGTCGAACGCCTTGCTAAGATCAATAAAAACCACGTCCAACATTTATCAAGTGTATGTATAATCTCCAGTGTACATGTTAAACATATTTTGCTATCGACTGTAAATTGTGACTAAATAACATGGTCCTATTTCTGTAACAATTTGATGATGCCTGTAAACTGGCGTCCCTCATGTACTGTACCATGAGAATTAATCTATCTATTTATTTATTTAAATGAAATAAACATTTCTCTGATTTCAAAATAACACATCAATGAACTATAAATCAAGGATTCTGTACACTACAAAATTATGTATGAAAACTGACTTCAAGCTTTATTTTTTTCCCAGGCACTTATAACCCATCCACCAAAGACCTGGTTTTTTTTGTTAATGCGAAGACAATACTTCTGTATTTTCTGATGTGTTGCACTCACTGACAATCTTGCGGATTTTTCCAACTATGCACAGAAATGATTGTACATAAGTGAAAAGGATGTTTTATACTATTGGGATTAACATTTATCAAGTGTATGTATAATCTCCAGTGTACATGTTAAACATATTTTGCTATCGACTGTAAATTGTGACTAAATAACATGGTCCTATTTCTGTAACAATTTGATGATGCCTGTAAAATGGCGTCCCTCATGTAATGTATCATGAGAATAAATTTATTTATATTTATATTTATAACAGATGGTCCCTATCTCTGGCCTCAACCCAGTCTTCCCTAGCCAATAGTAGGTTTGTTAAGCAGGATCGTCCTGGTCGGAATCCATGCTGTTCCACAGCCAACAAGCCATGTGTTTCAACATAAGCTAATAGTTGATCCCTTATAATAGTTTCCAATACCTTTGCAATAATGCATGTCAGACTTACCGGCCTGTAGTTAGATACCAATTGCCTATCCCCGTCCTTGAAGATAGTGCTTATAATGGCATCCTTCCAGTCCCTGGGTAGCTTAACCTGCGTCAGAGACATTTGGAAAATCTCCGTAAGCGGAATATATATTATATCCGCCAAGGAAATTAACAGCTTAGGGTGAAGTCCATCCGGCCCAGGTGATTTACCTGGCTTCAGTTTAGACAGTAGTTTGAGAACCTTTGTGTGCTCTATCACAATTGAGGGCATCTGAGTGGCGATGGCAGTGACCTCGCCATATCCCTGGGTGGTACTATCAGACGAGAAGATGTCACAGAAGTATTCAGAGAGGTTTTCAGCCTTTCCTTCGTCTGACTCAGCCGTTTCTCCACTAATGGTTATGAGTGACGGTATACCACTGCTAGTTTTAGTCCTACGTTTAATATACGAGTAAAACCTTTTTGGGTAATGAACGCAATCTAGTACTAATCGTCTCTCGTACTCTACACGACTCTTGTTAATCGCATACTTACAGAGGTTTCGAGTTTTGCGGTAGTCTTTCTGGAAGTTTTCCCTTCCTGTCATAACAAATTGGTCCCATAAGTTCTTTCGCCGTCTTAATAACCTCCTTATTTCACTAGTGATCCAAGGAGGTTCATGCGACGGCCTTCGACGAGTGTACCAAGGTATAAAAGGTGAAGTGACACGATCTAGTGTATTCCTAAATCCTACCCAAGCTTCCTCGACAGTCCGGCTTGTATCAACTGACCAGTCAACCGCAGTTGCTGCGTTCCGGATTCCTTGTATATCCGCTTTACAAATGTTTGGACGAGCAGATTTTGGCCTGTGCATGAGAGAATGAATCCTAAACGTAAAAGCAATGACTATGTGGTCACTGCTGCCAAGCGGCGGAAGGCACCTAATGTTACCAACGTCCTCCTTCTGGTGTGTCAGTACCAAGTCTAGAGTAGATGGATCATGTTCAGGGTGATACCGTGTTGGTGCATGCATATGTTGCACGAGTGCACATTCAAGCACTGTCAATGTGAGCTCCCTATTTAAACAGGTATACAAACTAGTGGAGTTTAATTCCCCCCAATTAATATGTAGAGTGTTAAAGTCGCCAACAATCAGACACCTATTTCTACTACCCCACGCCCTCAAGTGATTTAGAACGAAGTCGTCAGCTTGGCTAGCAGGACTTCTGGAAATAACTCCGATCGTTAAAGTGCCTTTATTTAAGTTAATGATGCAACTTGCGGCTTCACTGGTGCCGCTGTCATGAGCTTCTGACAACGTTGACCTGATCCCTATGTCATCCCGGATGTATAGAGCAACCCCCAACCTTTCCGACTACTTACTCTGTCTGCTTGTATGCAGATATACCCAGGTATGAGTGGAGTTAAGTCTACACCCACTAACAACCGCGTCTCAGTGATAGCAATTACATCAGGTTGTAGTCTTTCAGATAACTCTCCTAATTCGGCGAGCTTATTCCTAAGACTACATGCGTTCGTATAGCACACCGAAACGCCTACGTGTTCACCCGGCTTATGAAGAGAGGTCTCGGCAGCATCGGTTTCCGAGACCTCACCACCCGAAAACCCGATAGCTTGAGGTCCTTCTCGCCTTTCTTTAGCCTGGTCTTTAGTTCAGCCACGGCTTCTCTTCTTTTGATTCTATCTTCCAAAGGCCAATCAGGCCTTATTTTTAGACTTTTGTCGTTGACTTTGAACGCGTTGTCGAGGATGGTCCTCCTCTCTGTTTCGTTCCCTAAAACTATCTTAAGTAGTCGTCGAGGAGTTCCTGTAGCATTAGGGTTTCGTTTTCCGATCCTGATGGCCTTTCGTACGTGTACTCCAGTTGTTTTTTCGGGAAGTATTTCCCGGAATATGGAGCTGATCGCCTTCAGATCATCTGCATGTCGGGCAGCTGGATCTGTGTTCTTAGATTCCTCCAAGTTCCAGATGATAATACTGTAACTAGAGTCCGTGGGTTTCTGAGTTTTGCTGGTACTAACAGTCGTCGAGACCTTGTTGGTAAACTCGGCTACTGTTTCTTTCCTAGTTTTGTTTTGCTTCTTACCTTTCGGCAGCAACCAAGTGGAGTCGGTTTCTCCTACTCTGTTTTCGCCGCGACTAGAAGCCATTCGTGCACTAGACACGCTGCGCTTTGGCGTTGCTATTTCACAGGCTGGTTTTGCCATGCTGACACTACTTGCCCTTCTGGATTTCCGTTGCCTTCTGCGCTTTGCAGCAACAGATGTTTGGGCATTTTGTGCTTCTTTCGCTTCTGAGACTTCAGGAAGTGATGCTTCCTGAGTCTTACAACTATGTCCTGAACGGCCAACCTTGGCTAAGGTTTCTGGTACAGGCTTTTTAACTATGTCTTTCGACAATTTCTTGGACATCAAGAGTCCTACTTCCTCTTGGATGAGGACATCTAACGGGTTGTTGCAAAATTTGCACAGCCATGGAGATGATGGCTTGCAACATCTCTTATAGGCTACTGGTGTTAAACCAGTGTAAACTTTGTGGAACCAAAGGCTGCAGTTGTCACACTGCATCCCATCATCCACCGGAAAGTGGCAGTCCGGTCGTCCACAATTGTTAGTTGGGGCCATAATTTTAATTTGTTTCAACTATACAGTTATGTATACGTGAAAACAGTGAGGTTAATACCAAACAATTACACAATTATATGTACGTGTGACAGCTAGGTAAATACCAACCAAAACACAAAATGTGAATAAAATAAACAACACTTCAACTAAATAAATCAGTTAAAGTGAACTACAAGCTTCTGATGTTGTTTAAACAACAAAAGCAGAATTTACTTCACAACGTTAAAAATGCCACTCTCCTTTTTCAAAGCGCGCGCGCGAATTTCAAATCATATGTATACTTCACATGGACACGGAGACTCTCTGCGAAATACGTCATATTCCAAATCACTGCATATACAGCGCCAATAAACCTGGATATCTATGATATAACGAAGCATGCTGAAAGCTGCATCTAAGATCAAGTTGATTCATTCGATGGTAATGATCTGCTCCTGCATGCCTTATTCGACATATTGAATGGTATGATCCGCGGTTATTCTGGTACCAGATCGAAAAGAATAAAAAATTCACCGGTTGATGAATCAAAACTACTTCTCTGCATGTTTAACTGTATTCTAACTGCTATGATTAATTCCAAACCTTTTATCTCATAATCACTAAAATTCCAGGAACGATCCAATTCTACCATTTAAAGACGCTGGCGAACATGCTGTAAATGAGTACTCATGATCTGAAATGAAGAAGCAACTGGTTTTCAAACAGTTTTCAACATTTTACTCAACCTACGAGTAAAGTCCGCCATACAGACACAAATGGCGCAAATGGAGAATTCTGGAAACGACCTCGGCACCATTTGATGCAGTAAAACAACTCAGCATGACCTTATCTAGTTTTCGCCCCCACGATCAAATTTCTTTCCTGTTATGAAACTACGATAGGACTGCTGAAAAATGGAATAAATATATCACTGATCTCAACATAATATATCAATAAACTTTAAGCCAAGGGTGTTGTTCACAACAAAGTTATATAGGAGAATTGACTTCAAGCTTTTCCCCCAGATATCTGTATTACATTCATGTGATGTCTGGGTTTTTTGTTAATGCGAAGACAATATTTCTATATCTCTTTATGTGCTACACAAACGGACTTTATAGCAGACTGTTACGGTTGACTCTAATGTCAGAAAGAACAACCAAACTGTAAATCCATTATACATCAAATTATGTGTAATTTATATAATAACTTATTCATGCCTGTACAATTGGTATGTTCCTGCATAAACAGGGACAAATATATTATTATTAAAACAATATTTATACATGCCTATACAATTGGTGTATCCTACATAGCTAGGAAAAAAATGTACCTTATTATATTATCTTTACTAAATATGCTTATTAATCTTATGTGTAACTTATCGAAATGATGATACCTGTAAAATGGTGTCCCCCATGTAAAAAATGAGAATATATATTATTAATGTTGTTATACGATATATACGAAACCAAGCTTTTGTTCTCCAACCCCTACAATACTTATTCTGCTCGGCCCTAAGAAGAGCTGAAACGCCGAATTTATCGTCCAAATTACGAGACATGTTTCGGGGTGAAAATCGTAGCGCTGTGATGATTGCCTATCTAGCTAGGGTCGTGCATGAATTGAGCAACAAGGTGCACTTATCAAGACTGACTAAACACTTTATGCAAGAACAGGTGTGAAGCTGTAAACAAGGGACTACGAAGAGAATACATATCGACCGAACTTTTGGAGTCAGTCTACTGTTGTTGTCAATGGAGTTGAAGATTGAACGATCAATTCTTGGTTGTTTGCTCAAAATCAACTTCCTCGATTTTCGCGGAGGCATCAATACGACAGTCATCGTCTCATCGGTCGCTGTTCAGAAAGAAGAGTGAAACATCGTCAGAAGTAATCTTATGATTTATTATTGTAATATTTGTTTTCAGACCTTAGTTTACTTAGTTCGCTTATTCCTTTTATATGTTGGTGTAACAATAAACAGAAATATCAAACGGCAGATCGGTGTTTTGGTTTTTGCGTCCGTTATAACTAAGCGTTTCTGAAAACTCAAAAGAACAGCGTGGGCCCGAGCGTAGCGAGAGCTGGGCATTAACGGTTTATGAGACGTGATTGACAGTTTCTGACGATAGAAACAGATCTGGCGGATTCAAACAGTTGGTGAAAGTTTGGATAGTCGCCGTTCATCTTTCCTGGTGCCGGTCAAGTCCTCTTTGAACAAGCAATATCTGGAACTTTTTGGAATTGGGTCAAGTTCAACAATGCCTGGGTCAAAGAAGGGACAGAGTGTCTTGGATGCAAACAGGAAAGTAAGTCATGGTGACTTGTCTGTTAATTGTAACGATGTGTCTGATGTTAAGCATGACATGGTTGATGTTACTGTTTCGCCGTTCAGGGATAATAGGAACATCAAACTCCCTAAATTTGAACCACGGTGTTTTGATGGAAACCCGGCCGATTATTTACAATTTGTAAAGGAGTTTGAGATCATGTTGAGTGGTTTTTATTAAGTGATGAATTGAAGTTAATGTATTTGATGAGATATTGCACTGGAGATGCTGCAAGAGCTATACAGTGCTGTAAGTTTATGAAGCCAAAAGAGGGCTACTACGAGGCTATGAGCATATTACGTCAAAGGTTTGGAAGACCTTCGATGATTGCAGGGAAATTATTCGAGGCTGTTAAGGGTAATGGTGGTCAATTACAGGATGACTCCCAGGCACTCACTGAGTTTTTAGATAATTTGCTAATTTACAAGAATGGAATGATTTCGATGAATCGCATGAGTGACCTCAACTCGAGTTTTATACTAGAAGTAATAGCAAGACGTCTACCTACTCGACTGCAAAGGAAGTGGGTGAAGATAAGCTCCCGTATGGAGGATGAGGGTATCGAGCCAAAGTTTGATGATATCCTGAAACTGGTAAATACTAGTGTCAATCAATCTATGAGCAAGTTTTCCAGTCTGTTAGATCTCACCCCTAGAATAGAGCAGTCTGAGATCAAAATGCAATCATTGATGACGAGTAGGCCTCAGAGAGGTGGATATCGAGAAGACTCCATGATGTCTAGTAATGCATATAGACCTAGTGAGTGTAACAGGTTTCGTAGTACATCCTCAACAGATAAGTTACAAGATGCAAGACAAACACGGTTTGTTTTACACGTGTGCAAGAGGTGCATACAGAAGTGAACTGTGAACCAGTGAGCAAGTTCAGTGATAAGCTAAATGTAAACTCCAGGTCTGACTCCGAATTGTGTGACGATAACGTTGTTGTGAAGAAGTCTGTAGTTGCAACTGGTAAGCCGTTGTTGAATAGAGTGTCACAGAATAGAGTTGCTGCTTCAGAGTGCAGTTCTGACTCCACAAGTTTACAAGGTATTACTAGTCAGAGTGAAGTTATAAAACCTTTAATGATTTGTGAGGAGGAACCAAAATTGTCTACTTCTGTTATTAAAGAGTTTGAAAATGATGAAATTGACGGTAAAGTGAATATTCGTGATAATGATCATGATAGTGCAGATTTGTCTTTGGTTGATCATGATGAGATGAGGGATATGCCTACTACTGCTAAGTTAAATAAAGGTTCTGTACAACTTGAACGTGAAGTAGAAATAAATGCAGATGCAGTTCCAGAAGGCATGCATACTTGTGAGACAGTCAGTGTAATTGATCAGCGTGTAGCCCACCTATCATCAGATGATAGTGCTAAACCCGAACTAATAGTAAAAGACAGCAGTGGTGGTAATCTTGCAGTTGGACAACTATCTGAGAGCCGAACAAAAACAGCTTCTGATCCACCACTAAGTTCATCACCTTGTGTCACTCAGTCATCGTTGGTGCTGTCATCCACAATGAAACAGACACCCATCAACTCAAGTATCTTGTGCAATGACTATGGTAGTATCAGTTCGTTTGAAAGGACGAATATCAATGGTCAGTTTAGTGTGGATAAGCCAAGTGTAAAGGAGAGAGTTATTGTTAAATTGACTTGCACGAATAAAGGCATTTCTAGTTTCAAGTTACTATTTGAATGTTATTATCTTTGGTGTAAATTACTCTGTTTCTATACTTGGTTGATGAGATATGTCGTGTGTTTGTTGGTCATCTATATTCTACGATACAATGACATGGGCGTGTTGCCGTTCAGATTTGAGGATATAGCTGATAGAAGGAAGTTAGCAAATGAACTCTGCGACGATTTTCCAACCTAGGGCGTCAACCTGAGAAGGGTTGTAGGCGTACTGCTGTAAGTCCTACAGTTCTTCAAAGGGTAGCGCATCAATGAGCAGTCCAATGTGCTTGGTGTATGATCTTGTACATATGTTCATATTGTATATACTGAATTGATATCATCTGTCATCTAGCTGTTGGTAATTCTGTTTGTGTCCGGACGACTTCCACTTGGATCATCAACCTGAGAAGGAATGTAGGCGTACTGCTGTAAGTCCTACAGTTCTTCAAGGGTAGTTTGTCGTGTCAGAATCCACAACATTTGATGTGTTGATTGTACATATGTTTGTGTTAAATAGTTGTGTGAGTTCCAATTGATGTAATTGTTGGTTAATCTTGTTTGTGTCCGGACATTCCACAACTTACAATCGTCAACCTGTGAAGGGTTGTAGGCGTACTGGTGTAAGTCCTGCAATTCTTCAAAGGAATTCCACCAAGACATGATCGGCGAGGTTGTTTGTACTATTTGTATATACGTGTGGTGTGTCATATCAATTGGTGTTTTTGGATTCATTGTGTTTACTTGTTGTTTTCGTATCTTGTTGTTATTGCGTAATTTTGTTAAAATTTTCGTCGTGATTATTTCTGAAGTTGTTTCGAGTCTTCTACATCCATGAATGAATTGATTGATGTTAAGGACAGCAGATGGGTCGTATACGCCGGGGAGGCTATTGCTGAGAATGAAATGCACACGGAGATAATTGTTAGCTGCGGTCCGACACGCCGGGGAGAAAGAGTGTAAACGACTGAGGCTCGCATGCGTCACCGCTACTAGAACTGAGGCAGAATGAGTGACAAGCGATTTCAGTGATAATTGATAGTGAATAGAAAAGAGGATGCTTGAAGAGTATCATGAGGTGCTGCTATGGTCACGTTGCATTCTGCAAGAGTCATTCTAGTAAGTGGCGATTGTGTTGCAAGATGTCAAGAGGAGGTCTCTGTCTGGAGGCGCAGGTCGTCATTGATGTGTGAGATTGTGCTGTGGGTATGCTTGTGGTGTGTTGGCTTTTCTGTTTGTTTTCCATTTCAGCTCTGTCCGTGTGACCCAGGTTCTCGCAATGGCATCCAAGTCAACGTGCATTGATCGTGAAGGAAAAAAGGGTTGGATCCCTTTTTTGCCGGGGAGTGTCAATGGAGTTGAAGATTGAACGATCAATTCTTGGTTGTTTGCTCAAAATCAACTTCCTCGATTTTCGCGGAGGCATCAATACGACAGTCATCGTCTCATCGGTCGCTGTTCAGAAAGAAGAGTGAAACATCGTCAGAAGTAATCTTATGATTTATTATTGTAATATTTGTTTTCAGACCTTAGTTTACTTAGTTCGCTTATTCCTTTTATATGTTGGTGTAACAATAAACAGAAATATCAAACGGCAGATCGGTGTTTTGGTTTTTGCGTCCGTTATAACTAAGCGTTTCTGAAAACTCAAAAGAACAGCGTGGGCCCGAGCGTAGCGAGAGCTGGGCATTAACGGTTTATGAGACGTGATTGACAGTTGTATATGCGATAATAGCAACAGGTTTCTTTCTACCCGGTAGTTTGTCGACCTCTGAGATACGAGATGAGAAGCCAAAACAGTTTACAATAATAATTACTTATATATCGTATAAACAGATAAGTTCATAAGAAATGAACGCCATTTCTACAGGCACGACTGAGTGACCCACATAGTCCTGACTCCGGTGGCTTTTCAAGACATTTTGCTGGTGACTTCAGTGCAATGTAACTAAAAGTGAAGCAACATATCCGTAAAAACGTTGTTGACTCAGGCATTTCGAATTCCGACAGGGCCGCCGATCTCTATAAAACTATTAAGTGCAACTAATACCAGTATGCAGAGAAAACCATCCAGGGTAGTCCATTTCTTTATAAACCATTGCACACTCACAGAGAATTTACGGTTGGAGACACCGGTAGCCATCAGAGATGTCACTCGGTATGAGCTAGTCAAATGCAACTGTGACCTTCGATGCTGCAGTGGCGAAGTCATTTTTACAAAGGTGACAAATTTTCTCTTTTTAGTTCTTTGGCCCAACGATATTGCTTTCTGTCATCAGATGAGATTTAGTGGTCGATGAAGGATTTCATGGGATTACCTATTATTACTCCCATCGCTTTTATGAAGACAACACAAAAACGAACTCGAGTGCCGGAAAGGTGAACAAAGAATCTTCTTAAGGTATTGGAACTCAGTCGAAATGGAGATGCTGGGGTAAGAAACCAGACAAATCTTATATTAAGCAGGGTCACGTACATCTAATCGGAAAACCGCGAATTGGACCGAAGGAGCTTAGCTGAATGATGGCGTGCAAGGAACGCGTCATTCGGAGACAGCGTGTTGTTGGAAGTCTTCAGTCGACTGCACCCTTCAAGGATTGGTCTGTACACCCCCTGCACAGTCTGAATTATCAGACTACAAATACATCCGAGTGTGAATTTACAGAAGGCCTGCGGGATAAGTCAGTTAAAATCCCCTAGGTGATATGACGTGAGGCAGCTAATTATCAGACAGTGATCTGAAGTTCCATTTTTCCCTTCCATGAAGTTGTCTCAGTGCACGCCGAACAAGCTGGAGTTACCGACGGAGCGGAAGAGCCGTATCCCGCCCGACACTTTCACAGAAGCGATTAACGAATTCCACACTGCCTTACAGGAATATGCAATTTGAAGGCTCGAGATATTTCTCATTTTTATGAGGGCTTAGATCTTTATCTTGAAAAAGATAATAATGAACGCCTAGACAGATCATGCTTCTACCTTTAAATATATACCATTCGCTCAGCCTATTGTTGAGATGCGACCACCCGGGATCTGCTCAGATTTATGAGTCATCTTATGAATTAACTTGCTATCCATTGTCAGATCTTTAAATACCACTTCACAATGTCTTATCTCACCCATTTTCTAATAACGTCTTTACTTGATCCTCATTATATTCCATTAAACCTAACATTTTATAGCTCTTTATGAATTTGATCCAACTTATTCTATTCGTATTCTCTGGAGGGTACGGTTGTGCACCAAATAGACAAAAAGGGATGAAATAAAAGCAACTGGCTTGAAAATAATTGTATTAAAGCCAAAAGTGGACATCATGATAGTACAAAATATATTGATTTTATTATACATTGCAAATGAACGTTGTCGGCCTAAGGATTAATTACTTCCCCATTCTGTTTTCTATATAAATGTGTTTATTAATGATATATTTCACTCACATAATCTATTACACTTTGATGTTTCACCTTAGCACTTTAACGTTTCTAAAACAGCTTCCAATCCATTGTAAACGTTGTACTTACCTCAATATTGGTTGGTTATCGTATGCCTACAACCACGGGATGAAAACGAAACGAAGTCGATTTTCCCGCTCAACCTGGAGGACAACTGTACAATTCAATAACTATACGGCCTGGTTCAGACAGTGAGTGTAATTATATATATATCAAATATTTAACTGTTGAAACATTATTAACTTGTAGACAATTTAAGATTTGACATTATACCATACTTGATCGTGCCTGTAGAAATGGCATCCATTTTCATGTAAATTTATGTTTGTATGAAAATAAAAATTATTATTATTATTACAAGAAGACCGTTGCTGGAAATTATATCAAAGATGATGGAAGGTCTGTTGCCAGCCTACATAAGAAAACCTTAGAATCAGAAAAAGTACTGCCAGAAGCTGGGCGCGGTCGAAGAATAAATTAGTTCTACCCCACCAACTTGATGGAGCTCCAGAACAACTCGTCAGGACATTAAAACCAGAATATTTCAGTTCGTGTTGTTCCCAGACCATGCTGTGAACACCCTATATCACAAAAATTGTCCCCTGGAAATTTTGAAGATAACGACATCCTAAGAAAGAGCCCTCCAAGAAGGCGAAGAATTCTGTGTGAATATGACTGAGATCCACTGTACATATAAAACACCATTTTCTGGAGTGTCGTAACCACCTGTTTCTGGTCCACTGTTATTCTCGTTTTCTAAAATTCACGAATCGCTGTAAGCTGTCTGATACCCTTTCACTGATATAAGTATAAAACCTTCACACTGATGGATGCGAAGCTGAGGCGTGTTGCAAAAAAATTTGGAAAATCCTCTCAGATTTCAGGGCGAAGTGAATTACACATAGGCGACAACTACATCGGTGACACAGACAAGGTAATTACATCCGTCACGTTCGTGAACATGCACCTAGGTGAGTGTGCATCTGAGCTGTCTCCTCAGTTTTTCAAAATAGGTACACAGCCAAAGCAAGAAGTTCTTGCACTGAAATTCTGAAGTCAGATGACAATAATTCATAGAACGTCTAATGGAGAGGATAAAAGCTATCCTTGAGTCTTCAGATGCCTCACATTAGACTCATAATCTGTATAGTTGAATAGGTAACTCCACAGTTCTTACCCCTCAAAAAGTGCAGAACTACTGTTCATCGGAGAGTTCGAAGCTAGGTACCTAGACGTTAGAAGAGTGAAATAGTATTAGTACAGGGAAGGCTAAAATGGGCGATTATGTGGCATATCCCTTTTTTGGAGTGGTGACACCTGTCTCATGATGCGTGTATTATTGAATTTCAACAAGTAGGCCGAATAAACTAGCATGTATTTTTATCATCAATAACCAGAAACTACCGGATATCCCGTGAAAAGGAATCTATGTGTTCATACGATGTCATCACAGCGATATCAAATTTTCGATGGTTGACCAAATATACCTCCTTCGCATTAGTTGCGCACACTCCCGGCTCTTTAATCTGAACTAAGTTATTGCTAGAGTTGTGAATCTTTCCCGTTTAAACAGGGAGGCTTTCAAAAGTAGCTTAGCATTCAGATGAATCCTTAGATATAGAGAAATACTGCGAACTTTTGTTTCCCTGAACACAGGGCATCAACATTGCATTACTATTATTATCATTATTACCAATATATATATTATTCATATTATTCTTCAAATTTAATAAGCTTGCTGCTGTTACGTTTTCTTATTTCTTTTTCTGTCTGTTAGTCTGAATAACTTCACTAATTGTACCTATTATTATTATCTCTTGTCTTTTGACGAAGATACCGGAGGACTTACTGGTGAAAAGATCAACTCCATTCACAGTAGTAACAGTCTTAACACACCTCATACTACAAACCACATATAATTAATCCCAGCACTACTCCTTTTGTAGTCAACCAAAGCGACTAGAGTCGAGTGGCGGACGAGCTGCGCAGAAGTTTACCGAAGGTCAAGAACCTATACATCACAATCAAGAGGCGAGCACAAAGAAATCAAATTGGTTTATATTAACTGGTAAGAACAATATTGGGTATTGAACACAAACCCTCTTTTTAGACAGTTCGGTACGAATTTGCGTGCTTCATTTATGTGCTCGTTTGACTGAGATGTTACTCTTACTGATTTTTCAGCCGAAAAACTGTTAACACCATTTAGAATCTTAGAAAAAGATTTCAAGGGGGTACACATTGTATCCAACCTACACTTCTGATGCACAGCGGAGAATGTATACGTTATTTATTCCTGGCTTTTAAGTATCTGAATTCGAATAGTAGGAGGAATTTTAATTAAAACTTATTCCAGGTTGTTGGGATCTGGCGTTTGTAAATCATATTGTCCCGGCATCTAATTATTTAAAACCCCTGGTGTGTGATATGGTAGAGGAGATCTTCGAATGTAGCTGCCCGTTCATAACCTCTGCCATGAAACTCACGGTGACTGAATAAAGCAGTTTATTCTCACAAAATGAAAGTTTCGGAAACAAAGGAGGTATTCCCTAAAATCCTGTCTAGTACATCCTAGTTTGGTTTCTCGAACAGATACGCGCGTATTTGTCATGTAGAAAAAGACGTTATATGTGTAATTTCTGTATTTGGTGTATTTATGAGCAGTCGGAATCTGCCCATATTTGCCAGCAGAGGTGAAGTATGCATTTTGCTGTCTGCCATATAGATGTTATGGTTATGGTCTTTCAAACAGCCCTGGAACACAGTAAAGCACTGTAAAGAACAGCTGAGTTGAATTGTACATTAATACTTGTCCACAATAAGGCGTTACATTTGGCCAAGTGAGTTTGAGTGACACTCAAGTTTGTAAGTGTCCGAAAATATCAGACACAGACAATATACTAGTAATTCTTTTCAAGATGTGTTATCATTTTATTTTATTACTATTTTCGTTGAAAATATCGAGCAATCAAACTGTTTTCATTTGAAAAGCATTGTAATACATAAGTAATACATGGTGGTCGTTTTAGGGCTTACGTATAGTAGTTTCGTCTAAGTAGTCTGTCATCCAAGGAATAAGTGATTGTTCTCCCCTTTGTTCACTGAGTTTGTCAAGGGCATCGGTATTTGTCTATGTAAATGAAACTATTATTTGGACACCGTTGAAATTAGTCTTGTATCCACTTTCCATTGCATGTATAGTATAACACACGACATAGATATCGCATGGTTAGTAGCAGCGTTTGCATATTAGAGTCTCTTATTTTAAAAGACTGATTACTGAGTAAAGAATCATTACTTTCAATGACCTGCTTTTCATCACTTTCTTCAGATCCCCACAATTATGTTGTCGTCTGCAGTAAATTTTAGAGGGCACCTAAATAAGCCTAGTTCGTGTAGAAGTCGTGGTAGAGCGTGGTAACCAGTTCACTTATTTAGGAAGTTACACCAGCTGAGCCAAGGCCTGTGGCTTGATCTGTTGGTTGACGAAATCTCAGCCCGATACGGATACACAAGGCTCGTTTGGCACTTTTCAGCCAACTTACTCCATCTCTGGTGTGCTTACTGGACGTGATTTCCGGCTGGCTGGCTAGCTGTGGACCAGAGGACGTGTGTACTGTTCAGCAGTTCGCTGCCTCCTTCTTGGCTGGCTGTGAGGCATGGTCATCGAAAGTGAAATGTATGAAAAGCCAGGCTAGCTAGCTAGCTGTGTTTGATCATAGGCGTTTGCGTTTTATCTCCCGTACTAGTTGGTGGGTGTAGTAGGGTGAGCTATATCGAAGCGAAGCATCGGTTGAGTGCTAGGTAAGGAGGGCAAATCAATCAACGAGTTTGTGAAGTGACACGGATTGAGATGGTTAGGACAGGTGTTAGGTGGACGCATGAATACCCATCTCCTTCTTCGACTACGGGCGATGTTAGTCACTGACATAGGTTGGATGTCTGTCTGTTTTCGACATAGAACTTTGCACAAATGTGCGGAAGTTCAAGTCGCCACACCGTGTAGCACGCGAAGCAAGAGAAGAAAGTACAAGAAAAGCATAATAGAAACAGTGAGCAGAGGTGTGAGACAAAGGAGTAATAACGAAGAACAAAACAGTTTCATTGGAGATCATAAATCACAAGGAGTGGATGCATCTGCGCCACTGAGAACGATTTTGAGCCATGTCACCAATTGTTTCCAACCATTGATTTTTACCGTCTCGAGGACCCCAGCCTGGAAGTCTACACCTTCCTACGTGGCTTAGACCAACTGTTGTGGATTTCATTGACTGATGCCAAGTTTTTGTTTGACCGCCGCTAGCTTTTTTCCAGCCTGACCCTATATCCGCTAACATCGCTCGTCGAGGGAGGCGATGACTTGGCATACGTAACACGTCCTAACCATCTCAGTCTTTGTTACTCCACGACTTCGTCGATTGGTTTCTCCTGTTTACCTAGCACTCGACGCCTAACTTCAATGTTGCTCACCTTATTATGCCACTTTACACGGGAAATAGAGCGCAGGCACCTATGATCAAAGACAGCTAGTCTTTTCATGTCTTCCACTCTGAATGGCCAGGTCTCACAACCATAAAGGAGGACGGAGCGGACTGATGAGCAGTACACCCGCCCTTTGGTCGATAGTCGAACATCTCGTCTACGCCAGAGTCGGCGTAAACTAACAAAAGCGAAACGAGCCCCTCGTATTCGTGCTGAGATTTCGTCAGAGATCAACCCGTTGGCGTTGGCTGATGGTACTTCCCAAATAAGTGAAGCGGTCAACGTGCCCTACCACTTCACTTCCTATTTTTAAACTAGGCGTCGATGTAGTCCAGTCCTGTAACATCATCTTGCATTTGGCTGGAGCGAATCGCATGCCAAACATTCGTACATTTCTGCTCAAGGTGTTTAGAAGACTCCGCATTTTGTCAGCGTCGTCGCCTAGAAGGACTATATCGTCTGCATATTCCAAGTCAACGAGATTATTCTCTGGTAGCAAGTCAATCCCTGAGTCGCTGAAGTCACTTAGGGTTAAGTCCATTAGTACATCTATGATGAAGTTGAATAGAAAAGGGGATAATGGGCATCCTTGACGGACACCACTAGTCGTCACCAGTTCAGACATAGGTTGGATGAGTTTGGAAAGGGAGTTAGCTAGTAAGTGGTGGTGGCGGTCAAGTAAAAACATGGCTTCATCAGTCAATGAAATCCAAAACAGTTAATTTAAGCCAGTCAACCAGTCAGTAACGTAGGGAGGTGTAAACTGACTAACTGACTGACTGCTTCGTTGGGGTCCTGAGGATGGTGGTGTGAACCAATGAAGACTGGAGACAATCGGTGATATGGTTGGCTTAAAATCGTTCTCGGTGATGGCTGGCGGAGATGCATTCACACTTACTTTGTGATTTATCAAATCCAATAAAACTCTATTGCTCTTCCACATTACTATTCATTTTGGCTCACTCACATTTCTCTTACTCTTTATTTTTTTCTTTTGGTTTGTGTGGTACATGGAGGGAGTTTGGTAACTGGAAGTGGTGCACATCTGTGCAGATTTCTACGTTGAGATCACTCAGTCAGTCGTATAGGAGTCGGAAATGGTTGGTGTTCACAATAGTTCCTCACTGAAAGTGTACTTTGTTGATCTGACTGTCGGATATTTGTAACGTTTTCCTGCTATCTAATTTTCCTTATAGGTACTTAAGAACTCGTAGTCCTTACACGGCATATTCTTTGTCTGGTGGTCGGGTCAGTGTCAAAACATATGATGGTAATTTGACTACGCTTCACCTGTGCATATTGCTTTCAATAGATACATCAAACAGATTCTGAAGATATTGTTGAAGAGAGAGTAATCAATGAAGAGTATAAGATTTGGAAAAGAAATACACCTTTCTTATACGATATGCTTATGTCACATTGTCTAGAATGGCCAAGTCTAACTGCTCAATGGTTACCATCTGTAGAAAAGTAGGTAGTTTTTTTGTTTTCCTTCATAAATACATTTTTTTGAAGGACTGGAAGAGATTATTCTGTTCACCGTTTAATACTTGGGACTCACACGTCAGATGAACAAAATCACCTACTGATTGTTACAGTTCATCTACCAAATGACCAAGCAGAATTTGATGCGAGTGCGTATGATAGTCAACGGGGTGATTTTGGTGGATTTTATTTTCCATCTGGCAAGTTGGAAATATCGATGAAAATAAATCATGAAGGGGAGGTTAATCGTGCTCGGTTTATGCCACAAAATTCAGATATAATAGCTACTAAAACACCAAGTGGAGATGTTTTAATATTTAATTATCCAAGTCACCCTCCGAAATCATCATTGGACCGAGGTTGTCAACCAGATTTACGTCTTAAGGTAAGATAAGATACAGTTGTACCTTTTTTGTGTCAATGTTTGATCTTAATTGTTGTTTTCACCACTAGTTTCCGCAAAACATGTCAAATATTTATAACATGACATATAAGCGAAGAGTATCATTGTTTTCAATTAGGTCTTAAGGCTTTACTCTAGCTTACATATATATATATATATATATATATATATATATATATATATATATATATACATATATATATATATATATGTATATATATATATATAGGAAATGTAACCAATGATGATGAGTTTGTGGATCAAATAATAAAGTAATAATAATGGTGTTATCTGTCTCATTCCGTCGAACCTTTCGAACGGAATTCAAACCTGTCTTTTAAACACAGTCGAAGTTATGGGAATTAATTCAAGAGAATAATCCTAGTCTTTGCATACAACAAAAGAAGTTTGTTCCTTTGTTCCACTGGGAACCCAAGGTAATGATAGTAAATTTCTGGATGGAAATTATTCATGAATTGTTTTGAATTCTTTACGAGAAATTGAACATTTGTAGTATCCCTTATTATCTAGAGGTAATTGATATTTTCTAGTATGTATTATACAACATTAATTGTCACGTGTTGTCCCACTACTTCATTATCTTCTGGTCTTTTCAACATTTTAGGGTCATCAAAAAGAAGGTTATGGATTGTCTTGGAATGTATCACTAAGTGGTCATCTTCTTTCAGCCTCTGATGATCAGACAATATGTTTATGGGATATTAATGCAGCACCACTAGATGGTTGTAATCTGAATGCTATGGCTATCTTTACAGGACATCATTCAGTTGTAGAAGATGTTTCATGGCATCTTTTTCATGGCCATGTTTTTGGATCGGTAGCTGATGATAATAAACTTATGATTTGGGATACACGTAGTTCAAATCGTAGTAAACCACAACATCAAGTTGATGCGCATACAGCTGAAGTTAACTGTCTGGCTTTCAATCCATTTTCTGAGTTTATTATTGCAACAGGCAGTGCAGACAAGGTAGGTAACTGACTTATGCAACACAAAATTTTATTTGGTGAAGTACAATGATAAAGTATATATATATATATCCCGACCGAAAGCTGCTACCTTGACGTGGTGGTCGGGCTTGAACACCGCAATGACCTAATCAAGCTATACGGGCTGAGACTTATGTCTCTTGAGGTTCTACCATGCCAGGCAGGTTGTTTGGATAGCGGTTAAACAAAAAGCAGCTACCCAATCCAACATCATGTCCAATACAAAATTACAAAATTTCATGCCGGATCGGCCGTGGCCCGGATTAACAACGACCGCGCTTCCTGCTGCCGTGTCACAGGGCGGGAGTGATAAATCTGCTACTGAGACACACCAAACAAAAAAGAACAAACAAAAACAGGCCGCGTGTGACCGGCCTCAAGCAGTTGTCCCCTGGGCTCTGCGGTCACGCAACCAACTTCCACGGTGTGGGCAGCCGGGAAGTAACAATCGCCCTCACAATCCGAAATGCACAGACATATATATATATATATATATATATATATATATATTCCAGAAACTCCATACCTTTATTCCCCTTTTTTGAATTTGAATAAAGCATGAACGAAAGTTTTTGCAGAATAATATGGTACCACCATTGCTATTTCGTTGGCTTCTCATCAACTGTTTACAGCTTGCAAGTTTTACATGATATCAGTTTACAGGAGGTACCGGACTTAGCGAACAGTGCTCAGAGAATTACGCTTATATAGTTTTTATACAGGGAGTTCACTGTTAAACAAAATCAGTGTATGCATACAATGGTAAACGAGTCACGTAATGAAGACGAGAGGTGCATAAGATGATGAGTAACTAATAAATTGGGTGACAATGTACTCAGCTCAACTCAAATCATAGAAACAGTAGACAAGCAAAATTACACTAAATCAAAGTGGGTGGGGGTGAATTTGAAGCCAAAGATAACGTAGTCAAATGAAAGACAGAGATAGTGAAGGCATCCAGTTATCAGGCAGAAGGGCAGGGAAATACTGGTGATAACTACTCCTTTCTGAACATACAAATCGGGTTTCAAGCATTTGATAGAGATTGATGCGGCAAACTTGAGGAGAATTGAGCTTTTTCGTCTATTGATAATTTTAATGGATTTCGCAATTTCCACCTGATGACCTGTATAGAGGAAATGTCTGGTAATGGCACTATTGTAAATTTTTTTCCCATAAGACGTAGGATTTTTGGCAAATGTTCAGAAAATCGGAGGTGTGCCTTTCCTGTTTCTGTTCTCCCAATATAACTGCTCCCGTAGATACCCGTAAATTTACATACACAGTTAGAGTTATTAACATGAGAAGGGTATCTGTCGAATTTCGACTGCACCAAAACCACGTCCAATAGATGGAAATCAACTTAGCTAGTTGCAAGATAGGCTGTGGCTATTGACGTCCTTAATCTTCTGTTGAAAATTGCCATACTATTTTCACCATTAAAATCAAGTTGAATGAAGATGGGCTTTTTCCCACTGTGATTTGTTTGACATTTGAGCGTTCAGATCTCCCCTACTTGTTAATGAACCTTTGGGGGTATAAAGCTAGCTGTTGACGAATGGGTCCCAACTTCTCTGCAAGCCAACAAGCAACCTTATGCTGAGGCGAGTCGATCATGAAAAGTATAGGTCTCTGGGGGACTTCTTCTGTGCGTTTTTTCGGAAGAGTATACGTGTACGGCAGACGGGACTCTCAGGATTTTAAACCATTGTAAGTACTGTTGTCAATCCATTTCTCCCTTAAATGATCTCTCAGTACGTTTGTGTTGCGTTTTTCAGTTGCATCTGTCCTATCTTCTTGGCAGTCGTCAACTGTAAAGCTTAACAAGTCATTTAACACAGTTTCCATCTTTGATATGTAATCGTCTTTGTCTACCAGCACCACCTTTGAGCCTTTCTAAGGTCGCAATATGACAATTTTATAATTATTTTTGAGAGCTTTCAACACCCTTTGATAACCCTAAGGGAGGATTTTTGAATATAACGTTGGTGAAGTGAGGTGTTGATTTGCAACGTCGACCAGCATAGATTTGAACCAGCTCTTCTTGTCCTCATCAGTTGGAATAAAGTCATTCAGCTGATAGAATAAGTTTTCAAACTGACCTGCTACATCGATTTTTTTGATAAAGTTATTTGCGATTTGAAGTTTTCAGAAGTTATTCTGTAGGGATTTGATTGGTTTCACGTTTGACCATGAATTTATGTCACAGTTGGAGAACCATTGAAAAATCAGTCAGGGAGCATTGAACAGGGTTGTTGTTTCTTCCTAGTACTTGGGACCCTTTAGCACTATGCACCTACTGGGGGATCGAACCCATAACCTTCCGGTTCCAACGTGAGCTCGTAGACCATTCAGCAGCTCATTGCGACCGCATTCAATGGCCCGGGAATTCCAACTTCTACCAATTTGTGATTTCCGTGTGATCACTAACCGATGTCATCGCTGGTATTTGTCCTCACACCCGACCTAATGAACCCCACTAGTCACGACTTCCTAATAGAACTCATTCCACGCAGTTTCACTTTATAGCCAGTCACTAGGAGCATCAGATTAATTTTCAAGAGTTGCTTTGTAACCGTAGGGTTCTGCATTAGAACCTCAGTGTCTGCATGGGTATTGATGATGAGTCCCAAACTAGGACGAAACAGCATTTGTCCAATACACCTTGATTTCTAATGGTTCTCCAACTGATATCAATTCGTGGTCAGACTTGAAAAACAAAAGAAATCCCTAAAATTAACTCTCATTTTTTTCTTATCATCATACTACCACTCTTATATCCAGAGTAACTTATTATTTGTAATTTTTTCACGGGTATTAGGTAGACCAAGCAAGAAATCATTATTGAGTTTCACAGGGAACTGACTGACTGGTTGACTGATAGATTTTTAACGTCAAACTTTGTACAAAAGTGCAACACTTCAAGTTGCCACATTCCGTGTTATAGCATATATATATATATATATATATATATATATATATATATATATATATATATATATACCTCTGGCCTTCATATTGTGTTTTTCTGTGTTCTTGTTATATCTTCCATGTATTTCCGCAACGCTCTGTATTATTTGCTTTCTCTGACATAAAATCTGTCTCCTTGCTATTTGATGTTTTTTATGCCGATGGACATCTCTGTATATACTACTGCTGATGAAACTTATCAGTAGTACACTCCACACTACCATGGTGGTGTGTCATAGTCAACTGTTCTGCTGACTTTAGATAAGGTTGAAGAAACATTATGTCACCTAACTAAACACATCAATGGACACATTCATTTACTGATAAATTTCATCAGTAACACACGGCACATAAGGATCTTACTGTTGTTACTGGTGTAACTTTGAAGTTTAGGTGTTGTAAACTATAAAAAAAGGTACACGTAGTATAGAATTAATATATCAGACTGACTAACGATCAAAGAACGTGTGTTACTGCTAATCATCTCGCTCCGTTCTCCTTAATAGCTGGCTGGCTGTGAGACATGGTCATTGAAAAGCCTAGCTGTTTTGGTCATAAGCGTCTGCATTATATCTACCTCCCGTTTTAGGGAGTTAGTGTGACATGAGTAATATTGAGATTAGTCAACGGTCGAGCGCTAGGTGAAGAGCAGGGGAAATCAACCAATGAATTTGTGAAGTGACACCGGTTAAGATGGTTAGGACAGGTGCTAGGCGGACGCATGAAGACCCATCGCCTTCCTCGACTACGGGCGATGTTAGTCACTGACATAGGTTGGATGAGTTTGGAAAGGGAGTTAGCTAGTAAGTGGTGGTGGCGGTCAAGTAAAAACATGGCTTCATCAGTCAATGAAATCCAAAACAGTTAATTTAAGCCAGTCAACCAGTCAGTAACGTAGGGAGGTGTAAACTGACTAACTGACTGACTGCTTCGTTGGGGTCCTGAGGATGGTGGTGTGAACCAATGAAGACTGGAGACTATCGGTGATAAGTCTCAGAATCGTTCTTCCGACTTTGAGTTTTCTCTCTTTTGTCTCCGTTTGTTTGGTATTACGGAGTGTGGCGACTAGAATTGCTGTACTTCTGTGTAAACGTCTATGTGAAAGCTAGTAGGTCAGTAGTAATATGGCATATTAGGGTGATGCATTTGTATCGGAAGGTTTATGTTTATCCTGGTCAATAAATTGATTTGTAACTGTCAAAATGGTTAATTATTTCACGATTGATTTGATATTGTATTCACTATTATGGGGGTTTTAGTACTGACTATCTTTATCATACCATGAATAATTCCATCCAATGGACGTCATTTTTTTGTCTGAAGGATGGTAAACTGAAGAACCTGACTGTAACGACTGCTTAATGTAAGTTTATAATCTGGCACTGTGATATAATTCTATATTAGGTAGGTTTATTTCATATAGCAAACGTAGTGTATTAATCATTCAATGACTTCGTGCATAGTTGATTGCTTATAATCATATCAGTTTCTTCGTACGACTTGATAACTTGACTGACTGTCTTAGCGGTTTCAATGTAGAAATCTGCACAGATGTGCACCACTTCCAGTTACCAAACTTCCTCCATGTACCAAACAAACCAAGAGAAGAGAATAAAGAGTAATTCAAAATAGAGGGAGAGAGAGAATAAAGAGAAGTGTGAGTAAGCCAAAATGAATAGTAATGTGGAAGAGCAATAGAGTTTTATTGGATTTGATAAATCACAAAGTAAGTGTGAATGCATCTCCGCCAGCCATCACCGAGAACGATTTTAAGCCAACCATATCACCGATTGTCTCCAGTCTTCATTGGTTCACACCACCATCCTCAGGACCCCAACGAAGCAGTCAGTCAGTTAGTCAGTTTACACCTCCCTACGTTACTGACTGGTTGACTGGCTTAAATTAACTGTTTTGGATTTCATTGACTGATGAAGCCATGTTTTTACTTGACCGCCACCACCACTTACTAGCTAACTCCCTTTCCAAACTCATCCAACCTTTGTCAGTGACTAACATCGCCCGTAGTCGAGGAAGGCGATGGGTCTTCATGCGTCCGCCTAGCACCTGTCCTAACCATCTTAATCGGTGTCACTTCACAACCCTATGCATTGACTTCTCCCCTCACCTAAAAGTCGACGCGTAACCACAATAATACTGACTCTATTATGCTACCTGACATGAAAAACAGAACGCAGACATCTATGTTCAAACACAGCCAGCCGGCGTTTTCATACTCTCCACTCTCAATGGCCATGTCACACAGCCAGCCATAAAGAAGGACAAGGCGAACTGATGAGCAGTACACACGCCCTCTGGTCCACAGCTAGCCAGCCAGACGAATATCACGTCTACACCACAGATGGAGTAATTTGGCAAATCCCACACAAGCCTGTTTTGTTCGTGGTCAACACGCTCTATCAACCACTTGATTCCTGCCTATCTTTAAGTTACGAGTCAGTGTAGTCCAGTCAATTCCTGTAGCCTCATCATCTTACATTTGACATCAGGAGTGAATCACTCCCATGACAGACATTCGAGGATTGCTGTTCAGCTGAAGGTGGTCAGAAGACTCTGCTTTATTTTGTCAGCGTCTTCACCTTCATCATCTGCATATTTTAAGTCAACGAGACTACTATTCCGTGGTGGTAACAAGTCGATCTCTGAATCTCTGAAGTGAGTTAGAGTTATGTCCATTAGCATATACATCTATGATGAAATTAAAAATTAATGGGGATAGTGTGCATCCCTAATGGACACCATTTGTTAACTTGCTTTGTTTAGTTCTACTCTCTGCTGCTGGAGAGTGAGAGGAAGGTTAATGACTGAACCTTTGTTCATCAAATTATCACCAATCTCGAACGATTGAAATAACGCAACTGTTATACCTGATGTGTTATAAAACTGCAATAATAACATCAAAGGCTAGGACTGCTTTTTACTAAGACGTAAACTTGGTATATTATGGTCACCAGGAGATGCGTTACACAAAATCTTATATTATGTGAGAGAGCTCCGCGATACTGCCCAGACACCCAGACCGAGGCAGGTGGTTGTCTTAAGGCGTCACTCTCCGAACTCTTTGACTTAAAGTCCGATTCACAAGGCAGCGGAGCTGCGTTCCTGTGGTTGCCGGTCACTGAAATCAGGTGCATATGCCATTCAATCCTTTGGGTTTTTGGGACCTATTTACATTGGTTCCCGTAGATTTACCTCCATTTTCCACCATTCTAGTTGTAAGCGCCAGACATTCTCATTTAATTAATAACTTTTGTGAGGAAGGCGGTGAATCGGACTTACCTCGTAGAAGCTATGAACGCATGTTCACATGATAGGAAGACTGGAATCTATCGACTCTCAGGCAAAGCGCATCGTTTATTGGGGGGTAAGTTATAAAGTCGTGTGAATACATTACTGTGCCATAAATTGTGCTCATAACGTCATCCACTTATTAAAACTGCTTCACTCTGTGTTATGTCAGATAAATTCATCTAATATGGAACTATAATAGGTGTTGTTAATAGTCCGAAGTTATTTGGTAATTGTCACTCGAAAAGACTTATACTCTTTATATGTTACTTTCAGACGGTCGCTCTTTGGGATCTACGCAATCTGCGATTGAAACTGCATTCTTTTGAATCTCATCGAGATGAAATATTTCAGGTTAGTGATAGTAATTATTACTTATCTTCTTGCTAATCCATTGAGACTATCTGTTTATTTTAATTATTACTGAACAAAGAATAGTCTTTTTGATAACCTGCTCTTCATCATCAGGTTCTACAGTTATATATGAATGCATAATAATGAAAGAATGCTTGTTATTGACAATATCCCGGTGGGTGCGTACTGATGAAGAGTCACAAACTAGGACGAAACAGCTGTCCAGTACTCCCAGGTTTTCCAATGTTCTCTAACTATTGTCAGCTCATGATGAAATCCTGTAACCACATCAAATCCCTACAAACCAACACTTGAATAACATTGATGTTTGTTTTTAGAGTAACATCGAATCGTTTAGATCAGAAATCCAAACGGTATTTGCAAATAGATTGTTAATAGATAATAGTCTAAAATATATGTGTATGTGGTAATACCTGTAACTGTAACACTAAATTCATTCCCAATATTACTAAGTAAGTGATTATGAATGACAATGTATATATAGTAATGGATTCTCATGAATCGTGTTCATATTCGGTTCTAAGCTTCAAATGGATGAATGATCATGTCAAGCACGGGAGAAAGGGAAAAAATTCGGGGTAAAAGGTTGTGTGCTTTGTGTGTGTGCATGTGTTCCGGTGTGTATGATCACAACTACGTCTGAATAAGAAAGAAAAGGTTAGTTAACGCAAGTGTGATAATGAAGGGTAGGGGAATTTATATGTACAGGATAAACGGCCATATCAAACAGGCCGATGTAATAAGGTATTTATGAATTACTGAAAATACCCATTGAGTCATGAAGAAAATAAAAGACAGATTCAGTGAAGAAAATTTCCTTTATCGACGAAATCATCTTCAGAGGCTATACAGTCGTATTTATACTTAGTAAAAAATATATAGTGGTCTATTATTGAGTAATAGGGGGTGACATAATTGATATAATTACTCAGAAGTTGCTTTAGAAGTGAAAATTAAAGGTTGTAAATTACGCAGTACTCAACGGCACAAAGAAAGAAATTTGATAAGGTTAAAATTGCTCTTGAGTGAGAATAAAGGTGTCAATTTAACAAGTTTTCACTTCCAAAGCAACTTCTGAATAATTATATCAATTATGTCACCCCCTATTACTCAATAGTAGACCACTATATATTTTTTACTAAGTATAAATACGACTGTATAGCCTCTGAAGATGATTTCGTCGATAAAGAAAATTTTCTTCTCTGAATCTGTCTTTTATTTATGAATTCACAGACTCCACAGCAGGTCACGGCAGTGATAGTGATTGGTTTATTTATTTATTTATTTTTGATTACAGCTTGATTCCATGCTGTATTTTTGGTACAAGCATGGGATTTTCAACATGGATATCGGTAGCCCAATTTTTGCAGGCCGACCATAGATATCAGGTGTGCGCTGGTGTGGGCTCGAACCCTGGACCATGTGCATGGTCGTCGAGAGTCCTAACCACTGTGCCACCGACGCACACATGGACCTGTTTCTTCTGTACACAGAGCACTGATTGTTTTACGCGGATCGCAATAGCCTCTGCTGTCTGGAGTGAGTATTCGGTACCTGGATTCTTTTGGTAATCTATTTGGTGCCCGGTTGATGATAGAGAAGAACTCTTCAGTGCTGGCTTTGTGGCTGGTGTCTTTAGACTAGGTGGTCTAATATTGAACTGATGATGGTTTTGAATACACCTTTATTTAGCCACAATATTGGTAGGTGTTCCCCAGTTAGCACGAAAAATGAAGTTCCTAGAGCAACGGCTAATATAACTCGATCTAACACAGGCGCAATCGGATTGGTAGATGCAGTTAGAATTGGCTAGTCCAGGTACTCCATGTTTCAACTGAGGGATCACCATTGGTCGTGTAGAAAATAAGACGTGTAGTTTGCCAGCAATAAAAGTTCTTTGCACTGATTTTCTTAACTTTTTAGTAATTATTTCGTTAGATGCATCACCTTTGAATAACAGTCGTGTATGTAGAGGCTTCTTATTTACATATGGAGAATAATCCTTTTCTGCATTCCTGGTCGTGTGTTTCATGCTGAACTTTCCCGGATAGCTATTTTCGATTAAAGTGTCAAATGAAGTACTAAGTTCATCTAGTTTCCAGTAAAGTAAAAATCCCCATAGTCTAATCAAAACAAGATAATTATGAGCGAACAATTGTTTCCGATATATTCTTCCTCAGGCTCTACACTTAGTTAACCATGACTCCATTAGAATACAAATAGCCATCATTAAAAGCATGTGAAAATTATACCAGAAACTGTCTGTCTGTATTGTCGTACATGTATATACTATGGAGTGATAGTTCGCTATCTAATTTTGTGAAATTAACTAACTTATATCAAAAGTGTGCAGTCATTCTGAGCAGAACACAAGATAAAGTGTGAATACAGACAAATAGGTGACAAAATATTTAGAGCTCTAAATATTTTGTTCTGAATAAATTATGGGAATATTCAATTTACTGAAAGCTTATTATAATGAATAATAAAGCTTAGTGTAAATTACAAACGGTTGACACATAATAAAGGTAGTGGAGTAAAGTGAACTAGGTGGAAAGGAATAAGGAAGGCATAATGCGGTTTAAAAATATGGATGATTATGTCTCTGTTGTCCATATAGTAGACCAGGGTAAACAAAGAGGATGAATGTGCTTCTTTTGCACTGCAGGTCGGGTTTTTCCTTACTAATCTCTACTGCTTCTGCTATAACTTCGAGACGTAATTGTGTGGCTTTAAGCAGATTGTTTGGTACTGGATATACAACCGTAAATGACTCCATCTATGTTGATGTAGTATTCACTATCTGCTAGACGGGACAAAATGGTACCATTTATTGATTTAGTTACACTTTTTGCAAGCCAAACAGGAACATGTTAACAAACGCGTAAGGATAAATTCCTCTGAATTCGACCTATATAACTAGCTCCACACGAGCAGTCGAACTTGTATGCACACATTCGTGTGGCCATCTTTGGTAAATTATATTTGGTGCACTGTGTCAGTAACGGTTTGGCTGAGAAATTGATATGTAGTTTTGCGGGAATGAAAGTTCTTTCCACTGGTCTGATCAACCTACAGCTTAATGTATATGCGGTGATACACTGTACTCTCAAATAAGGCTTTTTCTTATACACCATGTCACACTTAATATTATCATTTCTTTGGGAAATATACTTCTTTACAGAATTGGTAGGATAACCATTTTGTAGCAGAATAGTTTTAAGGTTTTCGATTTCATCTTCAATACAATCTGCAGTACGTTTACGTTTAATTCTATGACTAAGACAACAAATCAGGTTCCGTTTATCTTGTACGGGTATGAAACCATGGTAATGGATATAGTTTTCATTCCATGTTGCTTTTCTGTAGATATGTAGCTTTAACGTGCCGTCTGGCCTTTGGGTAAGAAGAACATCCGAAAAAAATGCTTGCTTGATATTCTTCTTCGCAAGTGAATTTAATCACCCGGTGCACGTTACTGATGACTTGTATCAGATGTTGTGTATCCAAATTATTGTTACATATGATGAATTTGTAATCTGTATAACGTCAATATTCAAGCTTGTTTAATACCTCTCTTAGAGGACCGCTTTCTAATTTAGCTGGGAAAATGTTACCTAGAGGGAAACCATAGCAACCCCATCTGTTTGACAATAAAACTCCTTTTTAAATACAAAATGGACATTCATAGTGCATTTTAGCAACAATTCCTTCAATTCTTTAGATGTAATCCCAGCATTTATTTTTCTCGTAACAACTTGTTCGCATATGTAATCCAATGTTTCAACCAGGGGAACATTCGTAAATAGTGACGTTACATCCAACGGTAACATGGTTTAATGTTTAATTTTGTACTTTACAACGAAGGAATGATTTAGGAAATAATTTAGGATGATGGTTACAGTTCCGGATGAAATCCACTTTCGATTTCGCTTCAGCAACCTTTGCCCTATACTTTAGATCCTCATTGAGTGTCTTCAGTGCAATGCGATGCTCACCTGATTTCAGTAAATTAAAAATCCTCCTAGTGTAATCAGAACAGGACGATCATCTTCATCATCACCTTGTTCTTGTAATTTACACTAAGCTTTATTATGTTTCTAGTATTTGATTACAGTACACAATTTAACCGCCTTATTAATAATAATAATAATAATAATAATAATTTTGTCACTACACTTGACATCTGTCAGTCTTATCTTGAACTTGCATTCAGCGTTTCCCATTTGTTTGTATGTATTTTGTGGTAATCATTTTTCCCCGCACACCATTGAATATAACTCACTCACTCCCTCATCCCACCTCACCCCCAATGAAACTTATATTCTCTTGACTATTACTGCATTAGTATTGTCTGTATTCACACTTTATCTTGTGTTCTGTTCTGAATGACTGCACACTTTTGATATACGTTAGTTAATTTGACAATATTAAATAGCGAACTATCACTCCATATTATATACATGTGTAGTGAGAGCTGGCTGTTAGCCAAAATTGGTGAACAGTAATTTACGTCAATGTTTATGTTCCCAATATTAGTCGTGAGAAAAATGAGAACAAAGGTGGATACAGTTAGAATATAGATGATCTGACATTCAAGAAACAGCCACAAAGAGAAGAAAGATTAACTTTCAGGGTGAAATCACCAATCAGAAGACTGTGTTTTTCTGCTAACAGTAATCTATAATAATGTACATGAAAATCTATAAATATGTGTTGATTTCCTTAATGAACTATCTGTTGACTGGCCCTTGTCTTCTGTTGTTACACATGTACCCCAATACAGACAGATAGTTTCTGGTATAATTTTCACATGCCTTTAATGATGGCTATTTGTATTCTAATGGAGTCATGGATTAATAAGTGTAGAGCCTGAGGAAGAATTTATCGAAAACAAGTGTTTGCTCATAATCATCTCATTTGTCTTCAGGTAATGACTGACTGATATCAGCGTAGAACGTTGCACAGATATGCACCAGTTCCACCTGCCACACTCCGTGCATGTACCAAACAAACCAAGAGTCAAGTAAAGAGAGATTCATAACAACTCAAGAAACAGATAATATACATAATTGTGAGGATAAGGGGTCTGGATGTTTAGGATCATACAATATGGATTCAGACCATTTTTCGCATGAGTTGTTCACTTGTCTATCAACTAATGTAGTAACAAGCTGACTGACTAATTTGCACACCCATTGCCCTACTGACAACCTTCAATACCCTTGTTCTTGAAATGACATAGTCCTTTATCAGTAGCCGAGGAAAGACTAAGAGAGGGGAATAGTGAAGTATAAAAGGTAAGACACGAGTTCACAGATTGTAAAATTAGAGGTTGCGTGATACCTACTTGATTGTATTAATTTCTTAACGTAGTGGTTTAGACAGAACATTTTCTTGGAGATCGACAAACTACGGGATGGCTATTAACGTCAGATGATGGAACTATATTAAGCTATCTGGTGTTAGACTTAGTTTCTATCACATTTCACTTGATTATACATCTACTTCGACTCTGTACACATACGCCTCATTTGTGTTAAACAGGCTTTTTGTGACAAAGTGCTTCCTTCCATTCTTACTTTCCCGATAGGAAGCAGTACACTGTTCACAATGGGAAGTCTTCCATTGCTTTGCTTACTGTAGCTAATGTCCCTCAAGGTGCTGCTCTTTCTCCTTTCCATTCTTCTTTCTTCTTACATGACTTATCTCATTTAGAAGAAACCAATTATAAGTTAAGTATTCCAATAGTCTGTCTCCATAATGGTTACTTTTCAATCAGATGTTTCCAAAATGAATAACTTTTTATCAGAAGTTAGTCAGTCGTTCTTATCAAATGGTCTTAAGCTAAATCCCTCTACAAATGTCACGCTGTTAGTTTCACTTTCGAACTCAATCGCGACTTACCTGAACTGGTTCTTTCCCATGATTCTAGTATCATAAATGGCTCTGAAGTTGAAAGTTAAATCGAGTGTCAAATACCTTAGATTGTGTATTTTCTCTAATCTTTCCTGGCCTTCCCACATTGTGTTAATTTCGAGAAATATATTTTATGTAACCTTCTATGTAATAAAGTTAAGACGATGTGATACCACCTAGTCTCTAATTTTAAAGTTTGTTAATTTTTGTATTCTACCTATTGTTCTTTATTGTTCCCTCACACCTTAATCTTTTATGAGCTACTTAAGAAAGACTGTCACACTGCGAATGGCACTGAAAGATGTCAGTAAGGCGAGTGAGGTGTTGCTGAGTCAACTTGTCAATTCTGTTATAGATAGGTACTTGGACTCATACCAGATATTATCTAATATTATCTTGTCAGACTCTGAGAATCCTCTCTATATACAGCCTTCTCCTTGCATTTCATCAGGAGGGTCTAGAAGTAACTAAGTAAGACTTTATGCTTGGATGACTAAGTAATGTAATCTCTACGATACACCTTATTTGGCAGGCACACATTTAATGTGAGAAGAAAAGTATGAAAGGCACGACACGACTAACTTTGTAGAGAAACACTAAGTAAATAGCCCTTTTTGTTTCTTCATTCCTTACTTATCTAAGTGTTAATATTTCCAATTACATTTTAATTTTTGTATTCATGTTTTTGTTTAACAATATCAATATAAATGCCCTGTCTAATTATTACTTCTGCACTACATCTTGAGAACATTAGATGTAATATTGTCCCTTGTGGATAAAATTTGTTTTGATAAAGTCTCACAATGTTATACAGTAATATTTACTGATGACCTTTCGAGCACATTTTATTGCTCATAATCATTTGATATAGTATTGTACTACTTGCTGAAAATTCCACATGGTGTCGAAAGAACTGTTTTAAATAAAGCCATTATCATTACTATTATTGGAAACACTTATCTCCCGATACAAATTTAAAACAAGGAACCAAAGTTAGTAAAACAGGATTTAATGAATTCATCAAATTTCGGTAGAACTCTTCCTCAGCTGAATACTACTCTACATACAGGGATATATATATATATATATGTATATATATATATATACCATTGTAAATATATTTGGTGATATACTGTAACGGCAGAAGACAATAGTCAGGCGACAGATTGTTTATTGAGAAAGTCAAGAGATATATATTTTTATGTACATTATTATTCGCTATTTTAGCAGAGAAACAACGACTTCTGATTGGTTCTTCTTGTTGAAGGTTATTCTGTACTGTTTGTGACTATTTCCTACAAAGTTATCTATACTTCTGCGGATCGTATTTGCACATACTAAGTCTGCTGTGATTGGTTGTTGAGTTCCTGAAGGTTAGGCTTTGTTCTAGTTTTTTCTCATGACCCCGATTCGGGACATAAACAAAAACGTAAAATATTGTTTACAATTTTGGCTTGCAGACAGCTCTCACCACAATACGACTGATAAGCAAATAAACTATGTTGAATTACTCATGCAAACCGACACATGTGTGAATTTTTTTCAGGTCATGTTCAAATAGAGTGGGAGAAGGAAGTGTTAGAGATTAAAATTAAGATAAAATGCAATGCGATTCAATTACATCATTTAGATAAACAACTAGTCATTAGAGAAAGGACTTAAATAAGCAAAATGAGTAATGTTTATAGTAATAGTTTTAATAATAATTCAGTGTTGAAATGAGTTAAGGTAGTGTTACTGATAAAAGATATTTTTAAATGAATCAGGAATAATAATGATAAGTTGAATGAAGTGTTAATAATAATAACAGCAGTTAATAGGTAAAACATATTACCATGATAGATTCAGAGTGACGACCATTTCCTTTTGTATACAAGGAAAGACCTGGTTTATAAGCTCTGATTGGCCAAGCCTCCTTCGGAATTGCAAGCATCTTCCTGTTTACTTGTTTGCTGACAATAACAGTGAATGAATTGAAACGTCGATATCATATCCGTAGCCCACAAAGTGCTTTGTTATTTAGCTTTTTGGCACTTTAAATTCAGGCGTTTGCAACCACTTTGGCAAATACTCCGTCATGCGAGTAGACAATCGCCCTTTTGTATGACCTATTTGCTTTCACTCAGATTGATGTATACAAGTCGAAGATTCGAGGATTGGATTATTATTAGTATATTTATTTTATGTTTATTATCTTTCACTGACAGGTCCAATGGTCACCACATAATGAAACAATACTTGCTAGTTCAGGTACTGACCGACGTCTTCATGTTTGGGATTTAAGCAAAATTGGTATCGATCAGACTCCTGAAGATGCAGATGATGGTCCACCTGAATTATTATTCATACATGCTGGGCATACAGCAAAGATTTCCGACTTTTCATGGAATGTTAATGATCCATGGACTATTTGTTCTGTTTCTGAGGATAATATTTTACAAATTTGGCAAATGGTAAGTTAAGGTTACTGAGATTTTACTTCATGAGTTTTTTAAGAGTGAATATGTCACAGTTAACTGATAAAGCTACTTTTAGGTGTTAGTGTGACTATTTGAAGGCCTTGTCATCATTTTAACTTGTTCTTATCTTTAAGCTTTTACATTACTGATTTAGATATTCAGTCTGCTCGTAATGTTATTTATTACAATTGCTTTGAGTTCCTAATGGAACATACGGTTTCAAAAACACATCTCCACTTTCTTCTATTCGGTGCTATCCTCTTCAACTGGGTCCACGATTCCCCATTATTTCTCATCTCCTCTTACTCCAACTCACACAGTCTCTTCTGTGTCATAAAAGCACGGACGACCCACTTGTCCATCACTTTCAATTTGGATTCAACTCGAGCGATGGTTTGCTTTGAGCACGATATCATTTGACAGCCTCCTCAGAGTATATCCAGTCAATTCATCTCTGTTTTTTCCTACATATTTGTTGAGCTATCGGCTCTCTCTTGGCTCGCAATTAGTTGTGTTCTCTGAACTGGTTGGTTTAATTGCGGAGCTTCTTTCTGGACAACATCTTCAGCGCAAGTTTTGGTATAAAATGAACTGATTTAAATTCTCCATGAATGATAGAATTGCGTTTCCTGGTAACCATCTTCGTGACTGGTAGTCGATTTACATCTGTATTGATAATTTCTTATTGACTTGGATTTTGAACTTTCTCATCATATGATATACTTTTTATTAGTAGATTTGTTCTATATTAACATGTTTGTTAACCGCATATTCGCTTGGGTACCAGGCTTCTAGGAATTCTCTGACACTTTTGGTGTTTCCTCTGTTTACAATTTCGACATCATCCTAATCAAATTGATGTCTATAATTATCTACATGCATTAATATGAAAGAATATACATCACGTCTTTTCACAGCTAATTTGTGTTCCTGGATTCTGATTCGAAGGGGACGCCCACTTTTGCCGATGTAATGTCTGTTACAGCTCGTACAACTTATTTTGTAAATGGTATTAATTTTATCTTCTTCTTCTGTTGTATCCTTCGGTTTGCACAATATGGAACTACGTGATCGGATTGGTTTATTTGCTATATCTATTTCAAACGGTTTCAATATTCTAGCTGTTATTTCAGAGATATTTTTTATGTGTGGTAGAATGAATTTTCTTGCAGTCTTTGGTGATGGTTTCTTGTTGGTGTTGTGACTCGATTTTGAAGGCTTTTTGTTGAGATTGTGAGGATATCCATTCTTTTTGAAGACAGTAAGTAGGTATTTCCCCTTCATTCTCTTCAACGGTGGAGTGCTACAGTGTGTTTGAACTCTTTTAAACAATGTCTGCACACAGTTTTTTGTGGGTTATTGGGTTATGGCTACTATAGTTGAGTATATGGTTTGTGTGCGTTGACTTTCTGTATACCTGTGTTTCTAAATTTCATGTGTTAGTTCTCCTGATTAGGGCATCTAAAATGGGATTTTTTAAATGTAATTCTTCTTCTCTTGAGAATTTTATGTCTTCAGATGTTGTTTATTAATTTATGGGTATATTCCAAATCATTTCTTTTCTTTTAATTCCAGTAGCCTCAAGCAGTTGTCCCCTGGGCTCTGTGGTCACGCAACACTAACCCTCTTTCTGTTTCAGGTACCTGAAGAATCAATCAACCTCCACGGTGTGGGCAACTGGGAGGTAACAACCACCCACACACTTCCAAGAGCACACGAATCCTTGCTGAGCATCATTCTACTTTATCCACATCACCTTACTTTACTACTACAGTCAGTACTATTCTTCAGGCTAGTGATTCATCTTCACTTCACTCTGCGACCACAAACAATGATGAGAGCCATAGAAACATCCCCCGACAGCCTCTTAAAACCGCGTCGCCAACTTCATATAGGAGCATTTAACGTCAAGACCATCTACCAAATTGGACAACAAGCATCATCATTAGCAAGAACTCTGACATCTCTAGCCATGGATATATGTTGTGTTTCGGAGACACGCATACAAGACACGAGTGTGGTCATTCACTTGACCTCACCCGGTCGACAAGGTGAATCTGCAAAATTCACTTTAAGGGTGTCAGGAGACCCCTCAGCTAGCTCGCAAGGACTTGCAGGTTTAGGGATAGCACTGAGTGTTAGGGCAGAAAAATCACTTCTTGACTGGATCCCAGTAGATAGTCGTATGTGCGCGGTCCGTCTGAATAGGTCCGTTATAAGAAGGAAAGACCGCGCTACCCGTCGTTACCTTTTCGTAGTCTCCGCTTACACCCCACCAGACTGCATTTCGGATGAACTAAAAGATGACTTTTACCTGAAACTGTCTAATTTGCTGCAAAATGCAAAACGTTCAGATATAGTTGTTTTAACAGGCGACTTCAATGCCAAAGTAGGGAAGTTGTGCCAAACTAAGAAGTATGTAGGTGGTACGTATGGAATTCCCTGCCGATGAACCGACAACGGCGATCGCCTTCTACAGTTCTGTTCAGATAATCATCTGTTCCTAGTCAGCACTAACTTTAGGCACAAAGAGAGACACTGCGTAACCTGGCGACCTCCATCACCAAATCAACGCTGGACTCAGATAGACCACATAGCCATAGGGTATCGTTGGCGAGGGTCAGTAGAAGACTGTCGCTCCTTCTGGAACACGTGCGTAGACTCTGATCACGCTCTGGTTCGCGTTTTATGCTTACGACTAAATGGACATAAGAAATTGACGGCAGCGAAACAGTTACATCCCCAACTAGATCGAGACACTGAGTCCCTATTTAAGGAAGAAGTAGCGAAACGAGTGTCTGAGGTCGACAGCAAGATTTCCCCTGAGGTAACCTGGCACAGCATACAGTTAGCTGTAGACAGCTGTAAAAGCTGTGAATAACCTGAAACCAAAAGTAAGTAAGAGCCATTGGATCTCTACCGCCTCATCCGAACTGATTGACGCAAGAAGACTGATTCCAGCGAACTCCGATTATGATGAGGAGCGAAAGCTACTCAAACGAAAACTAACAAGAAGTCTTTGCAACGACCGTAGGCGACAAAAGCGAAAGAGATGGAAAAGGCATCGGCGATTGGCAACACCAGACAACTATTTAGGCTTATCAGGGAAACGGGTGGGAGAAGGTAAATGATAAGTGAAACAATCTCTGAGAAAAGTGGCACCATAATTAGCTCCCTGGATAGACGACTAGGATGTTGGAAAGAACACTTTGAGGAGCAGTTTAATTGGCCCACATCCAAGCTTAACTTACCGAACATCCAACGCCTCCCTGAATGGTGTATAGACACAAGTCCTTAACTGAGGTTACTAAGTCTGTTACAAATCTGAAACTAGGTGAAGCAGCAGGACCTGATGGAATGACTCCAGAGTTATTTAAGTACTGTGGAAACAGTGTACTGTCTACGTTAACTAAGGTACTAGGTAGCGTCTTGGAATCACAGGGAGTCCCGTCGAGTTGGTGTAAGTCATTGATTATCCCGACATACAAGAAGGGAGACAAGTCTTCCTGGGATAATCACAGGGGGGATTATTCTGACTATTATGGTATCTAAAGTTCTAGGCTCAGTAATCATGCGTAGACTAAGCGGTCCACGGGAGGAACAAACACGAGGTAATTAGCCAGGCTTTAGAACAGGAAGATGGTGTATTGATCATATCTTGATTCTGCGACACATTCTGGAACATAGGCATACTCACCGGAGTCCAACAATCGTCATATTTCTTGACCTGATAGCAGCATTTCATTCCGTCGACCGAAGGGGTACTATAGTGATGTTTGGCTGCCAAGGAAATGTCGAGAAAATCCATTTCACTGATCAAGGCACTCCACCCGAAGTAATGCAGTCAGTCGGCCAGGTGAGAGCCTACGGAGAGGTGTTATCCGATAACTGTGGTGACAACTAGTGTTGTCCGTCAGGGATGCACACTATCCCCATTTCTGTAACAACAGAAGACAAGGGCCAGTCAACAGATCGTTTATTAGGGAAATCAACACATTTATAGATATTCATGTACATTATTATGGATTATTGTTAGCAGAAAAACACAGTCTTCTGATTGGTGGTTTCTCGCTGAAAGTTAATCTTTCATCTCTTTGTGGCTGTTTCTTGAATGTCAGATCATCTATATGTTAACTGTATCCGAGTACTCAAAGTCGGCTGTGGTTGGTTGTTGAATCAGTCTTTGTTCTTATTTTTCTCACGACCAATACTGGGGACGCAAACATTGACGTAAATTACTGTGTACCAATTTGGCTAGTAGCCAGCTCTCATCACAATTTCATCATAGATGTGTGTGCTGATGGAATTAACCCTAACTGACTTCAGAGACTCAGGGATTGACTTGTTACCAGGGAATAATCTCGTTAAACGCTTCAATTATATGGTTAGCTGCGTCAGCCAATGCCAGCGGGTTGATCACTGACGACATCTCAGCGCGGATACAGAAGGCTAGTTTCGTATATACCCGTTTACACCATCTCTGGCGTAGATGTGATATCCGACTAGCTGTCGGTCAAAGGGTGTGTGTACTCAGCAGTCCGCTCCGTCCTCCTTTGTGGCTGTGAGACCTGGTCATTCAGAGTGGGAAACATGAAAATGCTAGCTTCTTTGATCATAGGTGTCTGCGCTCTGTCTCCCGTGTGAAGTGGTATAATAAGGTGAGCAATATTGAGGTTAGGCTTCGATCGAGTTCTAGGTAAGGAGGGGAAGTCAGTCGACAAGGCTGTGAAGTTACATCGATTGAGATGGTTAGGACATGTGTTACGCGTGCACGCCTAGCCATCGCCTTCCTCGACGGGAAATGTTAGCTGACATAGGCTCAGGTTGGAAAAGAACTAGTGGTGGTCAAAACAAAACAGAGCTTCATCAGTCAATGAAATCCACAACAGTTAGTTTAAGCCAGCCACGTAGGAATGTGTAGACATCCTGGTTGAGGTCCTCAAGACGGTAAAAATCAGTGGTTGGAAACAATTGGTGATATGGCTCAGAATCATTCTCAATAGCTAGCGCAGATGCATCCACTCCTTGTGGCTTATAATTTTCAAAAGAAAACTATTGTTCTTCGATATTACTATTCTTTTTGCCTCGTATCTCTGTTTGTTGTCTCTATTTTGCGTTTCTTCTTACTTTCTTCTCTTTCTTTGTGTACTGAGTGTAGTGAGGCTACTCGGACTGCTGCACACTGGTGCAAAGTTCTATGTTGAAACCGGACCAGAGACCAGAATTCCAGTAGCAAGGTTGATTGGAAAATTCTGATTTTCTTTGTATCGTTCACTTTTTTTTCTTATATACGTTATCCTGATGCAGAGAGATCAAATGATTTGTTTCCAAATCAAGTGAATACTGTATGTTATCTGAAAAAGACAATGCTAAGCTTTTCAGTTTGTTCAGACCTAACAGGTGTAAAGAATAACTGATAAGATCTAAAAACTATCTGTGTTTACGCTTTAAGTCTCATTTTTATTACTGTCTATTTGGTAGTTATTCATGGTTAAAACTTATCGTGTGTAGATGTTCACACGTATTTTAAAAATCTAAAACGTAGAATATGGCCTAGCCATCTTCGAAACTGATGTCGTAAGATGACTTCGGCGTCCAAACCTACGCTGCCGGAACAGAGAATTGCTTACTGCACTGACTACTCCTAGCTTAATGAAAGTCAGGCAGGAGTGAAGTGGTGGCTGACTAGCTGAGCGTGTTGATCACTTATTTTTGAAGTTGCATCAGGCCAGCCAACATCAGAGGGTTGATCTGATGGCTGACGAATCTCAGCCGGATATGGATACAGAATTAGATATGATAGAGAAAATTTGTAGCTCAGGTGAATGATTTCGATGTGGTTGTGTTCTTAGAGCTGGATAGTTAATTTTCGAAGCTTTCATCGCCCTACTAGGTGACATCTTCAGCCTGAAGATGTGATATTCGGCTGGCTGTCGACCAAAGGGTGTGTGTACTGCTCAGCAGTTCGCTCTGTCCTGATTTATGGCTAGCTGGCTGACTGTGATACATGGCCACTGAGAGTGGAAGATACAAAAACGTCAGCTAGTTAGCTGTATTTGATCATAGATGTCTGCGTTCTATCTATCTCCCGTGTTAGGTGGTGGCATAATAGGTTAGTGAGCAATATTGATGTGTCATCGGTCGATGAGCATCGCTTTAACTATGGATATCATGGATGGTCCTCTCAAAGGCAGCAATGATCGGGGAAAGCAAGACAGTTTGTAATTTTATTAACCCACCAATTCACATTTCACTACTGTGAAACCCAGTGTAAAGATCTAAGGAGTGGTACTTAACACAGGGAGCAGGATCCGAATTTTCAGCACACTAGTGTTCAATAGATGCTTCTGTATACATATAGTTCAAACACTTGTTCTGCGCGCGGTCACTAAAGGTGTATATCCAGCTGGCTGTTTCAGACTTTCATAAAGAGTTGCCTTCCCTTGATGATACTGAATATCATCAGATGGCCAGAGATGATAAGTTAGTAGAAAATCTGTTAAGGAGTCGGTTAAAATACTTATCACCCATTCATTTCAATTTCGCTAAGATTTTACAAATATAACTTTGTAAATGTCTGCTTATCACCCAACTAACAATTATAAAGAGGTAAATGTAGGTTATTTGGAAACACACTGAAATGAGTCGCAGACCGCCATTTGGAAGCAACACCGGTGATACCATAGGTCAAACTTCCGGGTGGGGGAATCAATGAACTTGGCATCCGAGTGTGACTTGAAGGCTGTTATGTGAGAAAAGAAAAGGTTGTAGGCACCCGTGGAGTTGGTAGAAAATTATGACAGATGTGTGTTGCATTCGGAACCCAGAGAAAGGACCTGGAGGTAAGTAGCTGACTCTGAGTCTAACCATGTAGCATATGTTACGAGTGTCCTTGCATCAATCAGTTGGGGACGACGCACTACCACTGGATGGGTACATGCTAAACATGATCAGAATTCAAAGAAGTCCTTTAGACGGAGCGATAGTCACATCATTGATAGCTGATTGCAGTGTGTTACTTTTGAGTTGAAGCTTAGGTGGCAGAGGGGGGACACTAGGTGGTAGCACTGTGGCGGTGGCTATATCAAAATTCGACTCTGACTAGGAGTAGTTTGTAATCAGCTAAAAACTACTGAGGACAGTTGCCATTTCTGACTAGGAACCTCGTAGTTCCGCAATGACCATGTGGACTACTCTCCTATAACCCATTAACATGACCAGTGCATTCAAGTTACCAGCGAATACTATGATATCGGTTTGACGCGTCCCTTTTAGAAACTCACTCAGCTGACAGTGGAACTTATCCTTAATACATGTGTAAAACTTGGGCACTGTGGTAGTCTGTAATTCTATATTATTTTGTTTGTTCGATATATTACACAGTGAGAAGGTATTATTTAGTGGATGACAAAGTTTCAAACACAATTTATTTTTATTCATAATCAGAACACCAATTTTTAAGGGGAGCAACCCACAAGGTCGCTTCTCTCTAAACTGCATCTTAATGTAACAATCCCTTTCTCATGCGTGAGGCTAGCAACCCCACCCTGTAAACAAAGTTGCTACAGAAACTTCAGTCCGATGAATCTCCTTGCGCCAAAAGAAGAAGTTTGTTTATGGGCATGAAACGTCCGCACTATGTACGAGATAGGCAAAGCTGCCCAGATCGCAAACGAAATGAAAAACCTGAAAGAAACAACCTCCTTTACCTACATGGAGAGCATCGTCGTTTCAACTACAGGTGGAACTGACGAGGATATCAAAGCCAGAATCGGAAAAGCAAGACAAGCTTTCATTACTCTTAAGTCTGTGTGGAAGTCAACAGCACTCAGCATCAAAAATAACATCCCGATTTTCAACTCCAATGTGAAGTCAGTAAGTGCTACTATACGGATGGATCAGAGACTTGGCCAGCGCGTCATAAAGAGCATCTCCAACAAACTTCAGATCTTCATTAACAGTTGTCTTCGCTAAATACCACTCAAGATGAGATGGCCGGCCAGAAAAGATCAGCAACAGGGATCTCTGGGAGCGAACCAACCAGGAACCGATTGTGAAACAAATAGGCAGGAAGAAATGGAAATGGATTGGCCATACTCTGAGGAAACCATCAAGTGACATCACTAGACAAGCCATTTCTCGAGTGGAACCAGGCCGAAAGGGAAGCGGCAAGTTGTTCGTCAGTGCAAGGGTGACTTGGAAGAGGTCATGTGAAGAGGAGATGAAAGCATGTGGGCAGACTTGGAGCGGGGTGAAAGCGTTGGCAGAGAACCGAAGGCATTGGAGACGCGCGGCTGAAGTCCTGTTTTCCTCTAGGAATTAAAGGATATAGTAATAACAATAAAACATCAATTATAACCATAGAACTTCAAAACTTTCGTTCTGGTAATTCTCTTTATTCATTCCTATTCGTCGTCGTAGGCGTAGTAGAATTTTCCAGATATGAGGATAAAACTTAGGCACTGTGGTAGAGCATAACTCCATTATGGATAAAATTTTATTTTGGTAAAATCACACAGTGTTATACAGTAGTATTTACTGATGACGTTTCGAGCACAAATTATTGCTCATAATCATATCAAGGCACTCACACAACTTTCTTGCTTCATTTATACACAGATCCCTGGGTGTAAAGATGTTGAATCGCTCCTATTACACGTATATGCAGTTGATTCGACGAATAAAGCTTCCGTAATCAATCTCTTCCTCCACCCTGTTACACTGAATCTTATAACTGTCATCTTATCCAATCAGACTATTCTATGGTTGTGTGTAATTGCATGCAGTCAGTGGTAAAGCTAAACTATTCTCCAGATTTCTTACCTTATTCGGTTCAACTAATCTAGATTTTGCTGGGTTTTTGTGACCCACCAGTCTAAGACAGGAAGTGAGGCATATAGAAGAAACTTTGAAACTTAATAATCATCCTGATAAAATATTAGGAAGTATGTAGGTAAATGTAAAATTCAAATCAATAATGATGGTTATCGTTGTGATATTGATAATGATATTAATAATGACATGAATATCAAAATTGCACAGAATAATAACAACACCAACGCAGTGAATTTAAATCATCAGTAGTACTTGCATACAAAGAAGGGACCTCGGAAACCTTAAGGCGGAGAATTCTTAATAATGCAGGAATAAAAGTGATATGTATCCATATATATATATTTATTTATGTGTGTGTGTGTTGGTCTCTCTTTCTGTTTGCTCGCTTAGTCTGTGACCATTTCACTTGTATGAACTTGTCTCCTTTAATAATGTGTATTCTCCTTGTATTATATTATATATAATATGAGTGTTTGTTGACAATCCGTAGCTTAGTGACATATATCCATTTATGGTTGTTTGACATGTCTGCTATATATATTTTGTTATATATATATTTCGTTCACACATTTTGTGTGAACTACCTTACTTACTTACCACTTTGGTGTGAGACCATTTATTTTCGTCTCCTTGTGTTTGGACAATAGAAGTATCATCGCAAACCTAGTGGTCTTCTGATTTCCGCCTTCTCGCGTCAGGACTATAAGTTTCTCGACCAGACCATAACAATAATTTAGAAACTAGTACATAACAAAAAGTAGCTGGCATTCAGATCCACTAACTCAAATAGAAACATTCTTTGCTAGTTAAAGAATCCTGCCTATGGAGCCAATTAAGTAAAACAATTGAATTTATCTACTATCCTACTGTATTGATTGTCAGGTCAAAGACCTAACTCGAAGTAGTAGAACGGGCGAGTCAGTCAGGCTAGTAGAGCGTAAAATTTTAGCAAAATCTAGATTAATTGAACCGAATAAGGTAAGAAATCTGGAGAATAGTTTAGCTTTACCACTGACTGCATGCAGTTACACACAACCATAGAATAGTCTGATTGGATAAGATGACAGTTATAAGATTCAGTGTAACAGGGTGGAGGAAGAGATTGATTACGGAAGCTTTATTCGTCGAATCAACTGCATATACGTGTAATAGGAGCGATTCAACATCTTTACACCCAGGGATCTGTGTATAAATGAAGCAAGAAAGTTGTGTGAGTGCCTTGATATGATTATGAGCAATAATTTGTGCTCGAAACGTCATCAGTAAATACTACTGTATAACACTGTGTGATTTTACCAAAATAAAATTTTATCCATAATGGAGTTATGCTCTACCACAGTGCCTAAGTTTTATCCTCATATCTGGAAAATTCTACTACGCCTACGACGACGAATAGGAATGAATAAAGAGAATTACCAAAACGAAAGTTTTGAAGTTCTATGGTTATAGTTGATGTTCTGATTATGAACAACAATAATTTGTGTTCGATTCTTTGTCATCCACTTAATAATACCTTTTGAATGATGTGTGATATATCTAATAAACAAATTTATATAGAACTCATGCTTAATTGCACCCGGGTTATATTCCGTTGGTGCTTGGGCGCATAGATGTTGGGAAGCACTCACACTTTTAACTGCTGTGTATTCTTCTAGCCTGTCATAAGCATAAACATCTGTTGACAGGGATCCAGTGTAGTACTGTAGCTTCGGCTAATAACGCTTAATGCGACACTCCCGTAGTTTCTGTTGTCCAAAATAGATTTGTAGACCATTTTAAGGTGTAAAAGTTAGCACGATCCAAACACATACACTTTTGTACACTTGTTCTTTTTCTATTCACGATTATATTTCACATCGGCAGAAGTACTTATATACACTTTTTTAATAGGAAATATTAAAAGATGGTTGCAGCGAAGAAAATTTTTTCCGGTGAATTTATCAACTAGGCCTTATATTCATTTATATATATATATATATATATATATATATATATATATATATATATATATAGTAAGTAGGTGAGAAAGTTCCAGAACTATTTCTGGTCAAAGGTCACACTGTACTTTTCTGATCCCCACCCTTAGTCTTTCCTTGGCTACTGTAAAAGGACTATGTCATTTCAAGAACAAGGCTATTAAAGGTTGTCAGTAGGGTAAAGGGTGTGCAAATTAGTCAGTCAGCTTGTTACTACATTAGTTGATAGACAAGTGAACAACTCATGCGGAAAATGGTCTGAATCCATATTGTCTGACCCTCAACACCCAGACCTCCTTTTCTCGACTCTCTCCACCTTTTGTCTCATCCGGTAGAAGTAGAAGTCAGTTAAGCAGATTATATGCTCGTACTGCCAAGTATAGGAAGTCAACGATACCATATCTGGCCACCCTGTGTTCTATGCAGTAGAGACAATGTAAGGCGCAAAACCTATGAATTACTATGTTGTTAGCAAAATAATCGGCTCTTCTATTTATAATCTGTAGTGGTACTATCTCGATTAACTGATTGACAATCTTAGATACTGACATTATTATCATTAATATTTACAATTTTTGCTATATATATGTATGATTTTTCTATCACTACAAATACCACATAAGAACTTCCATTAAGAATCAATCCTGTAATATTATCTTTATAATTGTTTCTAGTGTTATTCGATTAAATTAGATGGAATATTGTAACAAATGCTGGAAATCCCACACTGTATCATTAGTACTGTTTTGGTATAAAGCAAATTATTATTATCACAATTGAAAAGTAGGGATTAAATGTGATATTAAAAAGGAAGATTGGATTCAGAACACAGTTGAATCATGACTACTGAGAAAGTAAACCTTTACAATTACGGATTATTGGTGTAGCAAAATAACAAAATAAACAAGAATTTCGGATGAGAAACATAGTAGTAGTGTGAATGAGGAGGTATTTCATTTGAATACATAACGCGGGTATGAACATTTTTGGGATCACTAGTGCCTTAGCTATGAACAGATACCTTGATCTCACTGTCTTTGAGAGGTTTGATCGGGTCTTGTTTATAGGAGTCTGAAGGACTTTTCAAATGGAGCTGGCTGTTCTGACTTCACCTGATGTTCAGTTACCGAACTGTATGCATCCTTGCATTCTCCCTTTGTTAGCCAGGTTGGGTAGTCTTCCCGAGTTCGTTTTACAAGCGAACGCATGGTGCGATTGATGTAATCAGCTCCACACGAGCAAGTAAATTAGTAAATGCATGTTTAAGTGGTTAACTGCGACGGCTGGTTGAATGGCTTCTTGCAAGAAAACATCACTCGTAGGTTGGTTGGCGAAGTATGTTTTACTGAGAGATTCCTAAAACAGTTTATGGCGAATTTCGGCTTCAGCAACTTGGACCTGTTGAGAAGTTCTCATTGGTTTTAGGTTCTTGTCTGCAATTCTAGGTAGAAAACCATTTTCCATCAACATTCCTCGGAGATTTTGTTGTTCTACTTCAATGGATTCCTCTGTAGATAATTTGTCGTTCTTTGAGGAAAGCGAGTATATGAGGTTTTCCATTTCTGCTTTGGGGAACACAACTGTGAAAGTTGATAAACTATCGATTCCGTGTGGACTGTTTGTATATGCATCTCCTCACAGGGCTATCTGCATTTCTTCACAGTTGAAAATTGAGGAAATGGAATATCGCGTCTAGAATGTAGTCGATGTTTAGGTGGATATTATTGAAGGTTTGAAATATCATCAGTGTATATATTGTGGAGATAAAGCTTGTTCTTAGTTGATGATGAATCTTTTTCTAGGCTAGCCATAAACAGTCAGCCAAGAGGCGTCCTGGAGGAGAATCCATTGCTACGCCATCTGTTTGTCTGTTGATTCCATTATTGAATCTAAAGTAGACATTGGAAATGCATCGGAGTAACAGCTCGTTTAGATAATGAAACGGTGTTCCAACATCGATGGTATTGGATTGAATGAAATCACAAAGAAAACATAGTTTCTGTCAGTAGGGGACATATGTGAAGAGAGAGAAACGACATCTAGGGAGACCACTTTTTCCCTATAAAACTGACATTCCTAACGGAATCAACAAAATCCAATGTGTTGCGAAGGGTTGTGTCTTGACAGCTTTTCTTCAACCGGCTGAAGGATCTCTATCAGCCATTTCGCGATTGAGCGATATGGAGAATCTATCATATCTAGTATCGGGCAGAATGGGATGTCTTGTTTGTGCACTTTAGGTAGGCCGTACATTCATTTTTTTCAGTTGCTTTCGATATTGTATGAACAACATATTACGTAAGCTAGGTTTTTTCTTGGTACAATCGAAGCAACAATAATTTAAAGTGATTGATTTGAAATTGGTCTGCATAACTAAGTAGGTTGTCGGCTTTCCATCAGTTTTCTCACTTGTCATCACAAAACCTATAAACATTTAACATTTTCGTTTGTTGGTTTTTTCTTTCAGGCTGAAAATATATATAATGATGACGAAATAGATTTGGGCAATATGGATCTTGAACAACATCGCTAACTCATCATTATATGTGTGTGTTCACCTCTTTTCTTCTGATTCATTGTTTGTTTCATATTTTTTATGTGTTAAATTGTAAAAAGAGAGAGATTTTTGAAAAAAAGGAACTGCATTTCCACTTTCTGTGCATTTAGTCTTCTGCGTCATTCACAAGCATACCTTTTTGTGTTCTTAAAGCAAGATGCCTACAACTGTATACATGTGTAAATCTTTTTGAAAAAAATAAATCTATGCAAGTTACAAGTCACATTATGCATGATAAATGATTCCTTCGTGTTATGTTACAGCTATCAAACACAGTCGGTTATCATCATATAACGACTAAGTATTCAGAGGGTATATTTGTTTCAATCTTAGGTAAGTTTAGTGTAAGAGCAGAGTTTCTGGAGTGGTAGAATACAATTTCGTATTGGATAAGTTTATCGGACATTGCACGCAGCAACACACTATTGATAACTGCAAGACGTTTCGAGCTGATATAGCACACCGAATGAAGACATCTCAGAATGTTTTAACCTGGTGCCTAGATTAAATAATTCTTGTAGACTGTGTGGTATTATTAGACAAAGGACTAGACACTTCATAAGAGTCATTCACTACCATGTGATGTCCAAACAGAGTATTCAATACAGTCCTACTGGAGGTCAATCGCGAGTTCGAATAACTCGACGGTAACGCCCCTGACTGCAGCACTGGCTAACACAAGTTCGAATTTCAGGAGGGATCTCAGTTCCCTGAAGACTGAAGATATGCCTTGATGACAGATGAGTCCTGCCAACAAGCGTAAAACTTAGGTATAGAAGGGGCTTCCTGCCGATCTTCCTAAACCATTCAACAGCAACAATTCAGAGTGCAAAGTGACGTGATAGCGGGCCATCTGGCGTAGTATCCTCATAACAAACTTGATTGATAGGACTCAGTCTGCACCGAACAAGGGACTCGACACATGATGCCAGTCATTAAATAATAATAGTAATTTATGTTCCGTATAAACGTGTAAGTTTACAAGAAATGCATCCGATTTTTACAGGCACGATCAGTTATGTCGTAAATTACACTCGTGACGAATCATAAATTAATCACTTTTCAAAAGTTTAGATTGTTCGATTATTGTCCAAGCAGTCCGATGAGGTTCTTATACATGTTAAATTGTAAACCCTTCACTAAGGTCGCCATCAAATTTGAGCGACGACCCAAACTTCGTTCAGTTTCCTGCTGGTAGTCACGATCAACCAGTGAACCGCGTATATATTTGGATAAGTGCTATGCCCACACGTGATTAAAAGCTATTTTAGGAAGAGGAGAACGTCCTGGGAAGTTGCGAAATGTAAAAAAATTATTGATAATACATCATTGGAAGTACATTTACAAGATATATACGACAATAAGCTAGAGAGTCCTTGGAATGATAGCATACATTTGCAATGTTTAATGCTAACCATATTAGTCTTACCATGGAGACTATGGTGTCGATGAAAATATAGCTATGTTCCAACATTGATGTTGTTGTGTTTTTTCATCAGAGCAACCAGACTTTAAGCAAGCAACAAATGTGAACAAAGAGTAAGTTTTCACTTTATTAAAGGCCTAGGTGGCTAAGATAAAGAGAGCATAATAGTGCGTAAATGAAAAAAATTATCGTGAGGTAGATAAGTGGTATTCCAGTGAGAAGTGAATTCAAAGTACCGAAAGTTTAGAATGTGTAGGACAAGCCGACCTGTAAGATGTCTCACGAATATCTGTAGGGCCTATGTCGTAGCATCTTGACAAGAAGCTGTGTAGGCTTGTAGATGGTAGGAGCGGAAGCATTTTTTAATAATTTTGACCTGTGCAGCCACTACAGTTTTTTTTGTGTTGACGACCTGGACTCATGTTTGATTCTCGCTCTGTCAAAAATTGCATATTGCTGTCCTACAGATCGAAGCGATTCACATTTGTGACCACTACCATATCTGTTGATCAGTATGCGCCACCGTCCCTCCTTTTTCGATGCTAGGCTCTGAGATATTTTGCATTAAATGTAGTTGTAGCATTTTATTGCTTTCAGCCCGTCCCAATCAAACAGTATACTGCACATTAATAGCTTCCATGACAAATGCTCGCCAGATACTAGCTTACTAGTTTTCTCGCCGGTCCCAAGCCCGGGTAAAGAGGGAGGGTTGGGGCGTGGTGCTAGCAACTCCACCCCTGTAAAACAACCAAATCGCTACAGAAACTTCAATGAATAAATATATGATAGAGAAGATTTGTAGCTCAGGTGGATAATTTTGATGTGGTTTTGCTCTCTGAGCTGGATAGTTAGTTTGCGAAGCTTTCATCACCTTACTGGGTGACATCTTCAGCGCATACTTCAAATTGAAGTGAGCTTTTAGGTTTCTCCACGAGTTTATTAATCATTCCTCCTGGTGACCTTGGACGTGATTGGTTGTTTATGTATGTTTTCACACCTTCTAGGTTACTTGTGTTGGAACTGATTGTTTCTGTGACTTGAACTTTGGCCAATCGTGTGTGAAGTTTCTTTCTTATTGGTTGATAACTAACTAACTATCCAGCTCAGAGAGCAAAACCACATCAAAATTATCCACCTGAGCTACAAATCTTCTCTATCATATCTAAATCTTACGAGCGGGATACGCTTCTCTCTGTTCGAAAGTGGGAAGACTTCGCCAAAAGGCAAGGATCCACCAGAGAACAATTATTCTTTCTCCATGAGTGCCTTCGTCATTCAATCCTACCAAACAGTGTAAGATACAAGCCACCAGTCAACTGCCCAATGGGATGGAAATTGGCCGAACAATGTGGAAGACGAATGGTCAAATTAATGATTACGGACGCACATTATCGGATCAACAAATATCAACAAATAATAGATGTCCAAAAAGCAAAATTAGAGAAAACCCTCAACCAAGAACACCTGTCAACGCTGATCACCGCAATTTCACTGTCAAGTGGAAAACACAGAGAACAAAGACGAAGAGTCCTCAAAACCAAGTTAGCCAAGATTAGAAAACAACAACCAGACAATACGCCCATAGACTGCGTAGTCAACCTATCAAAACAACCACTATCAAAAATGGAACAACAACTACTACAAAAAGGATTAAACTACAACACCGGAGATGCTTCAAAAACTGATTTCTTCGCTGCCCTTGAATCATTATTCAAATCATCAAACTTGAACGAGGAAACACAGGAAGAGATACGCCAAACAATTGTACCAATGGTCAAACAGAAAAGACAACACACACAACTCAACTCTCAAGAACTAAAGGCCCTCAAAAAGCTGAAAAATAGGAAGGACATCGTCATTTTACCAGCCGACAAAGGAAGAACAACAGTAGTCATGGACAGAGAAGAATACACCAAGAAAGCTGAAGAACTACTCAAAGATGAAGATGTATATCAACAACTCCCAACAAATCCCATACAAACATTGGACAACCGCATCCAAAGGACCTTAAACAAGCTCAGCAAAACTGGACAGATCACAAAACAAGACCAATGGCGAATGAAATCCAATGGACCAGTCCTACCTCGATTCTACGGCAGACCCAAAATACACAAGGCAAATATCCCGTTACGACCAATTGTATCACTCCCAGGAACTCCAACATATAATTTGTCCAAGGAATTATACAGAAAACTAAAACACCTAACGGAATCCTGTGATCACTCCATCAACTCTGCTATCCAATTCCTAGAGAAAATCAGAGACATCCAAATAGATGAACAAGAAATAATGGTATCCTTCGACGTGACAGCATTATACACCTCTATCGGACAAAAACTAGCAAAAGAAACCATGGAGCAATTACTTAGCAACGACGAACAACTTCCACAACAATCAAAAATGCAACACACAAGCTGGATGGAATGCATAAATCTATGCCTAACAACATACTTCCAATTCAACGGCCAAATATATGAGCAAGTCAAAGGAACACCCATGGGATCGCCAATATCAGGTTTGATTGCAGAAGCAGTGATGCAAAGACTCGAAAACATAATTCTACCAAAGATCAAACCCAAGATTTGGATACGCTACGTCGACGACACATTTGTAATAATCAAAAGAAACGAATTAGACAAAACTCACAACTTAATAAACAACGTCTTCAACGACATCAAATTCACAAGAGAAGAGGAATCCGAGAACAAAATACCATTTTTGGACGTCTTAGTCAGGCGAACAACTACAGGAGAATTAGAAACTCAAGTTTATAGGAAATCAACTCACACAGACCAAATACTGAATTACAACAGCAACAACCCAATAGCACACAAAAGGAACTGCATACAAACACTATTCAAGAGAGCAAGGACTCACTGCAGCACTCCCACCTTAAGAAAAATTGAAGAAAAGTATCTCATGGACGTCTTCCAAAAGAATGGATATCCCCGGAATTTCATCAAGAGACATATACCCCCAAGCCAACCTACCAAAACAAAAGCCACCAAGGAAAACACAAAGAAAATCGCCTTACCATATATAAAGGATATCTCAGAAATCACTAAAAGACTCTTCAAACCTTTAGGAATTGACGTCGTACACAAACCAACAAAGTCGCTGCACTCAATTCTATGTCAACCAAAAGACTCAACAGCAAAAGAAGACAAAACCAACATCATCTACAAAATAAACTGTAACAACTGTGAAAAACACTACATTGGCCAAAGTGGACGTCCCCTTCGTCTTCGTATCCACGAACATAAGCTAGCCGTCAAAAGACATGATATACACTCCCTCATATCACTACATACAGACAACCACGGACATCAATTCGACTGGGACAACGTTCAAATATTAGACAAAGGAAATAACAAGAATGCTAGAGAATTTTTAGAAGCTTGGCATTCCAGTGAATCATCAATCAATAGACACATCGAGATAGACAAAATTTATCAACCAATAAGAAAGAAACTTCACACACGATTGGCCAAAGTTCAAGTCACAGAAACAATCAGTTCCAACACAAGTAACCTAGAAGGTGTGAAAACATACATAAACAACCAATCACGTCCAAGGTCACCAGGAGGAATGATTAATAAACTCGTGGAGAAACCTAAAAGCTCACTTCAATTTGAAGTATGCGCTGAAGATGTCACCCAGTAAGGTGATGAAAGCTTCGCAAACTAACTATCCAGCTCAGAGAGCAAAACCACATCAAAATGAATAAATATATTAAAAATTCTAAAAACATAAGCAATAGCCTTACTTTTCGCTGGAATCGGGGAAGTGAAATGACGCAGGCTGGTGAAAGCCTTCGGGAAGCCAGTCAGCCGATGTGCCTTCTTTCGATGAAAGCAAAAGTAAGGATGGGTACCTGGAATGTTCGCACAATGTACGAAACTGGAAAGGCTGCCCAGATAGCCGCTGAAATGAGAAGGTACAGAATAGAAGTGTTGGGAATCTGCGAGAGCAGATGGAACGGAACTGGAAGGTGCCAACTACCTACTGGAGAGACAGTAATCTATTCCGGCCACCTAGAGGACAACCATGAGCACACCGAGGGAGTGGCCATCATGATGTCACCAACAGCAACCAAAGCTCTCATGCAGTGGGAACCAATCTCCTCCAGGATAATGACAGCCAGGTTCAACTCAAAAGGAAGGAAAGTTACAGTCATTCAATGTTATGCGCCTACAAACGTCTCAGAACAAGAGAAGAAGGAGGCGTTCTACAGACAACTACAAGCAATAATGGACAACGTCCCAAATGGCGATATCAAAATCCTGATGGGCGACATGAATGCGAAGCTGGGACGAGACAACACAGGAAGAGAACTCACCATGGGTCGTGAGGCCCTCGGTGAAATGAACGACAATGGTGAACTCTTCTCAGACTTCTGCGCCTTCAATGATTTGGTGATTGGCGGTAGTGTGTTCAAACACAAGGATATACACAAGACGACATGGATTTCACCAGATGGAAACACCAAGAATCAAATAGACTTCATCTCAATTTCAAGAAAGTGGAGACGGAGCCTACTGGACACAAGGTCAAGGAGAGGAGCAGATGTGGGTTCAGACCACTATCTAGTAGAAGGGACTTTCAAGGTGAAACTAAAAGCCTCGAGGATAGCTGGGGATAGGCCACAATGCAAGTTCAACACTCAATTACTGAAGGACACAACCACAAAAGACACCTTCACTGCAACTGTCAGAGCAAAGCAGGAAACACTACGCGACAGCACTGAAGAATCATGCGTGGAAGAACATTGGAAGTCTCTGAAGGCGATTCTCAACGAAACGTGTTCAACGGTTCTAGGAAGAAAGAAGAGACAAGACAAGGAATGGCTCTCAACGGACACTTGGAAATTAATAGAAGAGAGGAGAATGGTGAAAGAGAAAATGATTCAATGCAAGGACGGACAGGAGAAGGAGACGATGAGCTCAACTTACACAGCACTGGACAAAGAAGTGAAGAAGAGTGCTAGGAAGGACAAAAGACGATTCTACGACAACCTGACCACTGAAGCTGAGAAGGCAAAAGGGACCTGAGGACACTATATCAGATAACCAAATCTCTATCCGGGAAGAGATCAACACAAGCGAAACCTATAAAAGACAGCCAAGGGAACCCAATTACCAAGGAAGAAAAACAGATTAAACAATGGGCGGATCACTTCAAAGGACTCTTGAACCGACCATCACCTGCAACCCGTCCAGAAATACCAACAACAGCGCACACACAACTGCAAGTTGACACCAATCCTCCAACGAGAGCTGAAGTCTTGAACGCAATCAAACTTCTGAAAGCTGGAAAAACAGCCGGACCAGATGGAATACCCCCTGAAGCACTGAAAGCGGACCCAGAGACTACAGCAGACATGCTGACTCCATTATTGCAAAAGGTCTGGAAGGAGGGAAAGGTGCCTACTGACTGGAGGAAAGGTTACCTCGTGAAACTACCAAAGAAGGGCGACTTAGGACTCTGCAAGAACTGGCGAGGAATCATGCTCCTATCGACGCCAAGTAAAATCCTGAGTCGCATCATCCTGGAGAGATTAAAGGACGCACTGGAGACAGAACTCCGACCAGAACAAGCTGGATTCAGGAAAGGCAAATCATGTACTGACCAAATTGCAACTCTACGCATCATCATCACAGAACAAAGCATGGAATGGCAATCAAACCTCTACCTCAACTTTATAGACTTTGAGAAGGCCTTCGACAGCGTTGATCGTGAAGTAATTTGGAAATTACTCGAGTACTATGGCGTACCCCAAATATTCATCAACCTTATTCAACAGCTGTACGACAACGGCACCTGCCAAGTGATCCACAACGGAAGACTCAGCGAGGCGTTTGGAGTAAACACAGGAGTCAGACAAGGGTGCTTACTATCACCAATGATATTCCTAATTGTGGTGGACTGACTGGATTATGCGTCAGACTGTGGGAAACGAGAAGACAGGAATATCCTGGACCGACGTGAAGAACCTAGAAGACCTGGATTTCGCGCTGGATGATTAGTGTTTGATGTCACACAAAATCGAAGACTTACAAGCGAAAACCGACAAACTGGTCGAAGAAGCAGCAAAGACAGGACTCCAGGTAAACATAGACAAGACGGAGGTTATGAAAATAACCAACCAACAACAACAACAACATCCAACGTCAATCACCATCAACGGGAGGGATTTGAAAGAGGTTACTTCATTCACTCATCTAGGGAGCATTGTCTCAACTACAGGAGGAGCGGACGAGGATGTCAAATCGAGCGAGAATCGGGAAGGCGAGAAACACATTCATCAGCCTGAAATCAATCTGGAAATCTTCGTCACTCAGCATCACCAACAAAATTCGGATTTTCAATACAAACGTAAAGTCAGTTCTTCTATACGGATCAGAAACTTGGCGGGTCACAAAGAATATTTCCAAAAGGCTGCAGACCTTTATTAACAACTGTCTTCGCTCAATACTGAAGATCAGATGGCCGGAAAGAATCACCAACAAGGAATTATGGGAACAAACAAAGCAAGAACCAATCGCCCAACAAATATGCAGGAGAAAGTGGAGATGGATCGGACACTCGCTGAGGAGACCGCTGGGTGACATCGCGCGCCAAGCCCTCGAGTGGAACCCGAAAGGGAAGCGGCGTGTGGGACGTCCAAGGGTGACATGGAGGAGATCGTGTGAAGAGGAGTTGAAAGAATATGGATTAACATGGATGCAGGCGAAAAGTATAGCAGAAGACAGAAGAAAATGGAGACGTGCAGTTGAAGCCCTATGTTCCACTAGGAACCCAAGGGAGCAATAATGAATAATAATAATGACAAATGCTCACCATTAAATCACCAGATACATCGATACCTGAGGACATTCTTAGCAGTAATGCCTTTATATATGTGTATGAGTGGTTACTACAAACGACTAGTAAATTAAGTTTCCCTTAAAAATTATAAAGTATAGAAGTAGTTAGTATTACAGCAACTAAGTTATGGTGTATTTATCAGAGTGAAATTAGTAGTGAAACAATTAGCGATAGAGTTTCCAATCAAATTATTGGGATCCGTTAATCAGAATAACCAGTTAGGCCGACAATTCACTCCAGGAATACTCCGACGTATAAGATATCTACGCTATTAGCTTCAATATTTTGTCCCGCTGAAGATCATTCAAACTTTAGACTAACTATGTGAAATTAAACGAAAGTTGTAGGAAATTCGAACAGAAGAGAATGAGAAACAATGACCAGTTTCGACGTGACTAGGTAATACACCAATATTCCGACTAATGCAGCTCTGAAAGCAGTAAGGAATAAACTAGACAATCATGCATACCGAACTCAAAAGTAGAACTGGGGTCTTGGTTGAAGAAATTGTATCATGTATTCAATTATGTCCGACCTGCACTATATTTAAAATAAAATATGCGCGCACTAAAAAAGGAGGAATATGGGATCACGAATATTGCCTTAGGTAGAAGCAGACAGACGTATTTATTGATCGTTAGGAACGTAAGGATCTCAGAATATTTAATCTTACTCCTCGGTTATGTACAGTGTAGATATCACACATTCCATGTGTTGAAATCCGAACATATTCCTAAGTTTTTGACAAATATAAACTCAATAGTAGATGGAATCCAGTCCAATTTTGAGTTAAAAAGAAATGAACACCGTTAGTTAACTATGTTAGAGTTTAAAGTCAGACGAAAACCGAGTGACAGATTAAATACTGTAATACCGTAATCGTCACATTCTGACAGACAACTCTGATTCTTTCCATCCATATATCAGCGAACGCCAGTCTAATCAAATGTTCCTGTAGCCAAGTAAGTAGCGTAACTACTAAGTCAGAAGATTTGAATAATAAAACCAAACAAAAAGGGAGGATTACTAATTTTTGATAACTAATCACCACAGTTCACTCAGTAATGCATTTTGGTGCGTGGAGATTACTACAGTTATCCACGCAGCATACATCGTCTAACTAACCATAGCTATTATACTATACCATACCAATGTGCCACTCACTATTTCAAGACATATGCTTAGATATGCATTACTTGACCTCCCAGACAACCATACGACTGATACAAGGGAGGATCAATCTGTTTGTCGTAACTGGTAGCTCCTACTTTAATGTACTGGTGGTCGAGATTGCATATCGTAATGCTGAACAGCTTACATTCGATGGAATCGCTGTTTCTTCAGTTTCCACCATGCCAGGAAGATACCTGGACGACGGTTAGACGGAAGGTGATCACCATCATCGCGTACGTCGCTTACATTACGCTGAGTGTTTGTGGGTGACTGATACCTGGAAAATAGTACCTACCGGCAGTGAGATCTGATTATGGACCCAACTCGAACAAGCCGTGTGTGACTGGCTTAAGGCAATAGTCCTATGTTCATTTTTGCAGTCACGCAACAGAAATATTCGGTTTCAGGTATTTCGAAAGGAAGTCAACTTCCATAGTGTGTGCAGCCTGGAAACAAGGACTGTTCTATCATGAGTAAACCAAAAGTGCTAATATAAGTAATGATAATAACAAGGAATTTTAAACCTCGATTGTGCTTCTTATGAGGAAGGGTAGTCAGAGGATTAGTTTAGGCATTTAAACCAACCAACTCGCTCAGAGGCAAATTTCGTCAGGATAAGGATTGGAAAGACAAAATGATGGAAAGTAATGTAATTAGCCGAATACCATGTAATGACTGTGAGGTACATTAAATAGGCCAGACTTACACATGATAGCAGTCCGAGCTTCCTCACTCTATATGGAACAGAAAGCAAAGGAAGAGAGTAAAGGGAGGTTCAAACAAGGGCAGCAGTTTGAGGTGTATAACAAATCACAAGGAGTGAATACATCTGCGCCACTGAGAACGATTTCGGGCCACAGCAACTATCTCCAACCGTTGGTTCTTACGATCCCGAGGACACAAATCAGGAAGCCTACACCTCTCTGTGTGGCTAAGCTAACTGTTATGGTTTTCATTTATTGGTGCTGGGTTAGTTTGATCACCCATACCTCTCCTCCAATCTGATCACTCATATGTCAGCTAAGATTGCCCTTCGGTTGAGGAAGGCGACAGCTAGTCATGCGTGCACCTAACACACGTCCTAACTGTTTCAATCGGTGTCACTTCACAACCCTATGCATTGACTTCTGTCCTCACCTAAAAGTCGACGCGTAACCTCAATAATACTCACCCTATTATACTACCTGACATGAAAGATAGAACGCAGACATCTATGTTCAAACACAGCCAGCCGGCGTTTTCATATTCTCCACTCTCAATGGCCATGTCACACAGCCAGCCATAAAGAAGGACAAGGCGAACTGATGAGCAGTACACACGCCCTCTGGTCCACAGCTAGTCAGCCAGACGGATATCACGTCTACACCACAGATGGAGTAATTTGGCAAATCCCACACAAGCCTGTTTTGTTCGTGGTCAACACGCTCTATCAACCACTTGATTCCTGCCTATCTTTAAGTTACGAGTCAGTGTAGTCCAGTCAATTCCTGTAGCCTCATCATCTTACATTTGACATCAGGAGTGAATCACTCCCATGACAGACATTCGAGGATTGCTGTTCAGCTGAAGGTGGTCAGAAGACTCTGCTTTATTTTGTCAGCGTCTTCGCTCAGAATGACTGTATCATCATCTGCATATTTTAAGTCAACGAGACTATTATTCCATGATGGTAACAAGTTGATCCCTGAGTTACTGTAGTCAGTTAGGATTGAGTCCATTAGCGCAATTAAACAGAAATGGTAATAATGTGCGTCCGTGACGGACAACACTAGTTGTCCCCACAGTTATCAGATAACACCTCTCCATAGGCTCTCACCTGGCTGACTGATTGCATGACTTCGAGTGGAGTGCCTTGATCAGTGAAATGGATTTTCTCGACATTTTCTTGACAGCCAAACCTAGACAGTAAATTGTTTCTGCTGTCCTTAAACACCTGTGGAGTTATTCCATCAGAGATTTTGCTGCTTCGCTTTGTTTCAGATTAGACAAAGCTTTAGTATTGGTAGTTGGGAACGGAGGATATGTGTCTATATCCCATTCAGGGAGTTGTTGGATGATTGCTACGCTGAGTGTGGATATAGTCCAGCTAGACTGCTTTTCGAAATGTTACTTTCAACGTCACAGTTGTCTAGCCTAAGACTTAATTAGGGCACCATTCTTCTTTGAGACTGTCTTATTTGAATAAAGCGAGAACAAAAGTGGTTTGTGCAGAATAACATGGCACCATCATTTATTTCGTTGGCTTCTCATCAACTGCTTACAGCCTAAATAAATTTTCAGGTTTAGGTGCAGAAAAGTTTTAACATACCTGCAAATTTTACATGTTGTCAGTTGACAGAAAGTTCCACAATTAGTAAACAGTGCTCAGAAAATTTCTTTAACGCAGATTTCGGACACTTGTAATTTCGGTTTCAGCAGCTGCACCTCTCCGAGGCTGTTTTAAAACCCAGTTAATATTTTTATGTCAACAGTTCAGTGTTACTAGCTTTGTGGGGATATCGCATACTTGAAAGCGCAGAGACTTACTTCCTTATTAGGAGGAGAGGTAGATGAAACAGCCTTACTAAAAAATAACAAAAACTACTGGTTGAGAAAAGGCGTATAATGTTTGGGTGATTGGTTTATATGATATCTGTTTATGTAGAGGATACGTTGAGGGGATAGCAGATAGAAAGTCAAGTACTTTAATACCTATTATTACTGGACTGGTGAAACAAGGATCTATAATATACGCAGATGAGTAGAAAGGTAATAAGTCCTTGTCATATCCTGGATGCATTCACCACGGAGTCATCCTTCTAGTGATTTTGCGGATCCCATTACTGGGACCCACACCAAGGTTTTTGGGGAAGGTTAAAAGACAGGATTAGAGCCATTAAGGGATCTCAAAAGGACGATGATATTCTTGAGTATGCAGAACAAAAAGATCTTGCAGGCTGTAGAGAGCAAGGAGATAGGTATTATTTCAAGATAGGTATATGTTCGACCGACGAAAAGACTGCAGAAGATCTAGACTTCACTGATGATTTATGTCTAATATCATACAAACTCGAAGCTGTACATGGGAAAACCAACAATTTAGTAGAAGAGAAAGTGAATACAAGACTCCAGGCGAACACAGAAGAAAAGGTAATGGAGAAACCAAGAGAACAATAACAAGTATCAGTCACCACCAGTGAGAGAAACCTAAAGGAAGTCATTTCTTTCACATATCTAGACAGTACCTTTTCAACTACAGGCGGCGGCGCAGATGACAGACAGGATCCGAGAAACAAGATAGATATTCATTACACTGAAATCAATGTGGAAGTCTACTGTACTCGTAATAATGAACAAGATTCCGAATAAAGCAAGAACAAAAGTGGTTTGTGCAGAATAACATGGCACCATCATTTATTTCGTTGGCTTCTCATCAACTGCTTACAGCCTAAATAAATTTTCAGGTTTAGGTGCAGAAAAGTTTTAACATACCTGCAAATTTTACATGTTGTCAGTTGACAGAAAGTTCCACAATTAGTAAACAGTGCTCAGAAAATTGCGTTTATATAGTTTTTACACAGGCAGTTCAAGTTAAAACAAAATAAATGTATGCATATAATGGTAAGGGAGTTACATAATAAAGATGAGATGTGCGTTAGATGCATAGTGACTAATAAGTTAGGTAACAATGTACCTAGTTGAACTCAAACCCTAGAAACAAGAGACAAGCAAAATTACAGATTATAAAAGGAGGGTGAGGTTAAAGACAAAGATTACGTAATCAGATGAGAGAATAAAGACATTCAGTTACCAAGGCAAGGAAAGACTAATAACTGCTTCTTTCTGAACACATAAATCTGGTTTCAAGCGTTTGACAGAAATTGCTTCGGCAAACTTGAGGAGAATAGAGCTCCTTTGTCAATTGATAATTTTGAAGGATTTCTCGATTTCCACCTCATGACCTGTGTCTAGGAGATGTCTGGTAATAGCAATGCTATAAGAGTTTGTTCCCTTTAGACGTAAGCTTTTCGGCACATGTTCAGAAAAATCGGAGGTGTGCCCTTCTTTCTGTTCTCCCATTGTAACTGCTCCCGCAGATACATGGGGTTAACATGAGAAGGGTATCTATCGACTGCACCAAAGGGCATGTTGTTCGATGGACGGGAGCCAACTTAGCTTTAGAATAGGCTCTGACTAGTGACGTTCTCAGTCTTCTGTTGACCATTTCTGCAATGTTTTCACCTTTAAAATCTAGATGAATGAAGACAGGCTTTTTTCCAACTGTGATTTGTCTGGTATTTGACCCTTCACATCTTCCATATTTGTTAATGAATCTTTGAGGAAAACCGTTGTGTTTCAGCACCTTTTCGAGATTCGTAAATTCTTTCTCTAGTTCCTCTGCAGAGCATATTCTCCTCGATCCATAGTACACAGTCTTGACTACTGCTCGTTTATAGCTATTTTACAATAACTATTAAAATGTAAGGATTGTCCATTCCATGTGGGCTTTCGGCTGTAAGCAGCTGATGAGAAGCCAACGAAATAAACGATGGTACCATATTATTCTGCACAAACCACTTTTGTTCTCGCTTTATTCAAATTCATCAAGGGGAATAAATGCATGAACAGACTGTCTCACTTATCAGCAGCCTCTGACAACCTCTTCATATGATAGCGAATAGTAGTTGTGTGGTGTTAATCATAGCGTCAAACAGAACAGTGCTGTTTACTCGATTTTAGGATGATTAACCTCAATGGATGTACTGGTGTAACAACAGAAGACAACTCAGAATCTATACTTCCCATTCCCTATTTTTACTCACCGAACCGGAGTGCTATACGGGCTATCGGCTTCTTCAATAGTATCATCCTTTGACATCTCCCGCACGAGTCGTTCAATTTGCATTACAAATGACATGGGACTTTTCGCGTTGTAACTGACGTTACTTTCGGATCACTGAACGTAATTTCATGACTGGCCTTCTTTCAATAACCATACAAGTCCCCATCTTCGGTGAACAGATGATCGTATTTATCAGTTAACTATGTCATGTTTTTTACCCTTGACAGCTTAAACCCTCCAACCTCTCTGATCTCGTACATGCTGTTATGTTCGTATTTCGTGACCGCGAGCCTTGCTTGCACTTGGATTACCGCACCAACATCTCGCAGAAAATCTGCCTCAGGTGCCGTGTGCTGTAATTCGGGTAGAACAATGAAGGGGAACGTTACGTCGAAGCTGCAAATAACCACTCTACAGTTCGACATACGCGTAACACGTGTCCGCCAATCGTTTGTACTCTCTATGAACGTGGGCTGACACTCTTGTATAAATTCTTATCTATTAGCGACACGGCCGTCCCCGTATCTACTAAACATACTAACTGTCGATCATTCACTCGCATCCTCGAATAAATAGCCCCTTTCTCAATAGCTCCCACTCTTTATATGAGAGAAAGAACCCATTATACTGTCTGAAACATTTTCTTTTCGGCCTTTCTGAGCAGTATCTCCTCCAGTGTCCCGTCTTACCACATTCGAAACATTGGTCTTTCCTGTTGTTCATCCTCAATGCCACCACTTCACGCTGCAAGACTCCAATTTTCTGCTCGCATTCGTTCGACTTTCGTGACTCTGTCGTGGCTATCATTGTGCTCAGCACCTGTCTGGTCACCTTCGCTAACTCACTGATGTTCATCGGTTGCACAGCGTTAACCAGTTTTAATCGCTGAGAAACGTGTTCTGGAACACTCTTGATGAACTGGGAAGTCAGTAACTGCACCTCTGATTCCTCATCCAAAATAGGAAGCGCACTTCGAAGTAGATTCGTCAGTTTCACCTCTAACAATAAACCCCTCCATCAGGTCCTGGCCTCGTGGAACGGAATTTCTGCATTGCTAGCTGTCTGTCTGTGGCGCTGTCAAACTCCGACACCAATCGTTCAACCAATGTCTTCCAGGACGCTGTGTCACCTGACCTCTCTACGCCGTCATATGCCGCCTTCTCTCAACAGTGTCCCCAGCTGCTCCTTGAAACCCAACAACTCAGAAACGGCTTCAAAGTTCCGTAAGAAGCTCCGTATGTCTCCCTCTGCAAACGCTTTTGGCCATGGCATCTTCATTGTTCGGAGGCAGTGACATCAATTGTAACGACAGAAGGCAAAAGCCAGACAACAGATAGTTTTTTGAGAGAGTCAAGAGATATTTACATATTTTTATGTACATTATTGTCAGCGGAGGAGCAACGTCTTCCGATTGTTTGTTTTCTTGCTGAAGGTTATTCCGTACTGCTTGAGACCGCTTCTCAGAAGGTTAAGCCATATATCTGCGGATTCTATTTGCACATGTTAAGTATGCTGTGATTGGTTGGTGAGTTCCTCAAGGTTAAGCCTTGTTATCGCCTTTCTTATGATTCTGGACGTAACACTGACGTAAATTGTTGTTTACAATCTTGGTTTGTTGGCAGGCAGGTTTCTCACAACACTGGTTGTTTGCTGTCGTTACTGCTAGATAGCTCACAGACACTATTCTCTCGGTCAGAAAACTCCTAAATACTCACACTGCTGAGCTGATATAAATTCCTCGAGTTATTAGGCTATCATCGTCATTGTTCTTTTGGTTTCCGAGTAGAAAATAGGGTTTTAGCAAGGACAAGAAGATTTCTCAGGTGAACCATTCAGTTTTATTTACAGAAAAATAAAAGGAATTAAATACTGTTATGTCATAACCAACTGATGACTTCTCCACCACTCCTTACTTATATTTTCAGCCCCTCTCTTATTATCCCTTAATCTTATCACATCTTCATTAAAACGTACTTGATTTACTTCCCTTACAACCTAGCATTACGTAACCGGTTCATTTGTTTCTCTTAGTCTTCATCGACTACTTCTACCTGAACATTTGTTTGTTTAATCAGGTCGTTCTTCGTTATTCTTTTTATCGCATGTCACCTCACTTTTCATCCTTATTACTGATAGTACCAATATTATTATTAGCATTATCATTATTATTATGACTGCACAATTAATATGTACAAGCTTATTATCCTGTTGACAAATTACCATGATTGGTTTATATTTGAATTTTTATTTGTAAAGTTATAGACACTAGAGGTGAGACCTAATTGAAAACAGCATTTTTCGTTTAAACGTGTTTTTTCAAATTACACTTATAAAAGTTAAGCAATAATTTGTGAATTACGGTGTTCACGGAAAACACCCGTCCAGACACAAAAATCAGAACAAAATGTCCAACGAATAGTCTCTTTTCGGCAAGTTCATTCACTTAGCTGTACAAACGCATTTAAATATAATTATCTTGTCTGTGTTTAAATTAGGATTGTCAAACAAAAACAAAAAATCAGAATTAGTTACGGTTGTTGTTTATTGATATAAGAATAAAACTTGTGCACTGTGGTAGAGTGTAATTCCATTATAGGTAAATTTTGTTTTGACAAAGTCTCACAGTGTTATACAGCAATGCTTACTGATGACGTTTCGAGCAAAATTTATTGCTCATAATCATATCAAGGTAATCACACGACTTCCTAAATTCATTTATATAGTTCCATTGTTTTTGATACGTATCCATATATATATATATATATATATATATATATATATATATATATATGGTGGTCTCTCTTTCTGTTGCTCTCTTAGTCTGTGACCATTTCACTTTGATGAACCTGTCTCCCTTAACAATGTATATTCCCCTTATAGTATATATAATATGTGTGTTTGTTTGACAGTCTGTTATATTTCGCTATGTATATATGGATCGATACTCCATTATAATTAGCCAATCATGTTAAGACTGTCTATTGATTTGTTCATTTTGAATATTCGTTCACACACTTGTTCGGCCATTCATATATATTTTGCTCTCACACTCTTGTGTGACTTGGGTTCTCCTTGTGTTTGGAAAATAGAAGTATCATCGCAAACCTATTGGTCTTCTGATTTCCGTCTTTCTTGCGTCAGGACTATTAAATTCTCGACCAGTACATAACAATAATTTGGCGACGAGTACATAATAATTTGGCGACGGGGAAAACTATGGATCCTTTTAAATTGGAATCACTACTTGAACAACAAATGAAATTAATGGAAATGTTCGTCAACCAACAGACTGGTCCAACTTCACCTTCAAGCAATCCGAATCATACCATGCTACCATCTGTCGACGGCATTGTGAATAGTATTTCACAGTTCAATTATAATCCAGATGCTAATGTCACTTTTGACACATGGTATCAACGATATGAGGATTTATTCACTGTTGATCTCGCCTCACAAGACGATGCTTGGAAGGTGCGAGTGTTGTTACGTAAATTGGGTCCCGCAGAATATGAAAGGTACTGCAACCTAATTTTACCCCAGAAACCACGTGACAAGTGTTTCGATGATACAATAAAGCTGCTGCGTGAACATTTTGGAGACCACTCCTCATTATTCAGCATACGTTATCGTTGCCTCAAGCTGACAATGAATGAAAATGATGATTTTCTTACTCACGTTGGCACAGTCAACCGAGAATGTGAGAGATTTCGACTCAGGTCCTTAACAGATGATCAATTCAAAGCCTTGATTCTCATATGCAGTCTCCAATCTCCTCGTTTCACAGATATCCGAACTCGACTGCTCAATCAGCTAGAACAAAATCCTAAGTTAACATTACATGACATAGCTGATGAATATCAACGGCTGATTAATTTGCAGAAAGACACACACCTGGTCGAATCAACACCTTCGAGAAGCTCTGATATTCATGCATTACGAAAGAGCAAAAATCTCTCATCATCCAGTCCTGACCCACCTTCTTCTCTAATGTCCCGCGGAAATCTACACATACTCGTCCAACTTCACAAAATACTGCAAAGAAGACCCCTCCATCACCATGCTGGCATTGTGGCGCGTGGCACTTTGTAAAGTCTTGCCCATACAAAAATCATCGTTGCAGCAAGTGCAACATCGTCGGTCATAAAAATGGTTTTTGTCAGCCACGCAAACCAGATATCAAAATCCAGCAAAAGCTCGACAAACGGTTGGTCCTAAATCTCCAAAAAGATCATTGAGTCTACTCGCAACCTGTCAAGTCACAACACCAGCTATGCGGAAATATCTTGACCTTCAGATGAATGGTCATGATGCACGTCTGCAGCTAGATACCGCCTCTGATATTACTGTTATATCAGAAAAACTTTGGAATAATATTGGCAGACCACCTATCACCAATACTTCTCAGACTGCTGTCAGCGCCTGTGGTGGGCGCCTCAAACTAATTGGTGAACTCGAATGTTCTGTTTCCTTCCGCGATATCAAATTCACAGGAATTTGTTACGTCACCAAGAGTGATTTAAATCTTTTGGGACTTGATTGGTTCGATCGTTTACATCTGGCTGATGTCCCACTTAGTTCTGTATGCAACGCAGTTAACAAGGATAAAAATTCAGCCAACTCCTTTTCTGATTTATGCAAACTATTCGCACCTGTTTTTCAACCCGGATTAGGTCACTGTACCTCGCTGCAAGCTACCTTTCGAGTATTACCAGACGCAAAACCGGTTTTTCGCCCAAAGAGGCCAGTTCCATATGCATCTGTACCAAAAGTTGACGAAGAATTGGAGAGACTGCAACAACAAGGCGTATTAACACCAGTCACGTACTCGGCATGGGCAGCACCCATCGTCGTTGTCAAGAAAGCGAATGGGTCCCTACGTATTTGTGCTGATTTCTCTACTGGGTTGAATGCTGCATTAGAACAGCACCACTATCCTTTACCTACCACGGATGATTTATTCACTGTTTTAAATGGTGGATCTTATTTTGCAAAACTGGATCTTGCTGACGCATATCTACAAGTGAAGTAGCCCCAGAATGCCGAGAACTCCTTACCATTAATACACATCGCGGTTTGTTCCAATACAACAGATTACCTTTCGGAGTTAAAACTGCCCCAGCTATTTTCCAACAACTGATGGATACTATCTTGGCAGGTATTCCGGGTGTTGCCGTCTATCTTGATGATATCTTGGTGGTAGCGAATTCTATAAACGAACTTTACAGCAGGACAGAAGCTGTCTTGTCACGCATGCAGGACAACGGTCTACGACTACGCTCAGAGAAGTGTCAGTTCTCCTTGAGATCTGTCAAATACCTTGGATTTATATTTGATGCATCGGGTAGACGTCCAGATCCTGACAACATACGTGCTATAAAAGAGATGCCCGCACCTACTGACGTGCCTTCCTTACGCTCTTTCTTGGGATTAATTAGCTATTACTCGGCATTTCTCCCTGCGCTGCATAATGTTCGACACCCCTCAATCGACTACTCGAAAAGAATGCAACCTGGAAATGGTCCGAAGCTTGCAGATCAGCTTTTGAAAAGTTGAAGTCTATGTTAACTTCTGAATTGCTTCTGACACATTATAGTCCAACACTTCCAATTATAGTTGCAGCGGACGCTTCAGCAAGCGGAGTGGGAGCTGTCATTTTACATGTCTTCCCAGATGGTTCACAAAAAGCAATAATGCATGCATCTCGAACACTAACTGCGGCAGAAAAGAAATATGCACAAATTGAAAAAGAAGCCTTAGCTTTAGTTTTCGCCGTACGACGTTTCCATAAAATGATCTACGGCCGCCGATTTACCTTGCTGACAGATCATAAACCGTTACTTTCCATTTTCGGATCTAAATCAGGTATCCCGGTACATGCAGCTAACCGACTACAACGCTGGGCAATAATATTACTTGGATACGATTTCGATATTAAATACAACCGAACTAACGAATTTGGTCAAGCCGACGCTCTATCTCGGCTAATTAGCGACTATCCTGCATCAAGTGAAGATATGGTAATTGCATCGATCGCCACCAAAGACTATGCAGTTAACCTCATCGACAATGCTATTCGATCTCTACCAGTAACGTTTGCAGAAATCCAGCGAACTACAAGCACCGATGCCACCTTACGACGTGCTACACAGTATGTATCCAGTAATTGGCCAAAGATTAAATATAGTGGAGACCTAAAACACCTGTTTGCCCGTCGTGATTCCTTATGTGTTGTAAAAGATTGCTTGATGTTTGGAGAACGCGTAGTGATACCTGAAGCATTACGAAATAAACTCCTGAAACAGTTTCACATGGGACATCCTGGTATTCAGCGGATGAAGAGTATTGCTCGCAGCTACGCATACTGGCCTAATATGGATAAGCATATTATCGACTTTGTTCAACGATGTTCAAAATGTCAACAATCAGCAAAGCTACCCCACCAGCTACCTCCCGTACCGTGGCCTCCAGCATCCCATCCTTGGTCCAGAATTCATATTGACTTTGCTGGCCCTACAAATGGTGCATATTATTTAGTGGTGGTAGACGCTTTTTCTAAGTGGCCAGAAGTTATACCAATGGTTTCGCCGACAACGTCCCAGACTCTCAAAGCTCTCACTGACATATTCTCCCATCATGGTCTCCCAGAAACCATAGTTACAGACAATGGTTCGCAGTTTACCTCTCATCAGTTTCAGCAGTTCTGTCGTCAAAATGCTATCGAGCATATGTTCACACCGCCGTATCATCCTCAGTCAAACGGCCAAGCGGAACGTTTTGTCGACACTTTGAAGAGAGCCTTACTCAAAGCAGAGGGAGAGGGGACACCATTTGACATCATCCAAAAATTCTTGATGGTGTACCGTACAACGGCGAATGAGTCAACACAGAACAAGAAATCGCCGGCAGAAATTCTTTACGGACGCAAACTTAGAACGATTCACAACTCAATGTTACCACCGACACTCAAACATGCCGACGCATCATTTCGGAATGAAAAAAATTTGATGTTGGTGACCCTATCTATGTCCGCGACTATCGAGGGGGACATAAACCTTGGAATAAAGGTTCCATCGCAGCACGACGTGGTCGAGTTATGTACGACGTGAAAGTTGGTAATGATTTATGGACCCGTCACTACAATCAGTTGCGGCCAAGAAACTCAAATATCCCTACCAGTACACAGTCATCCCTACCTCTGGATATTCTCTTGGATACTTTTAACTTACCTACGACTGACAAAACAGAAAAGCAAAAGTGCGCAGCTCAGACAACTCCAGACAAAGCAGAAGCCGCAAACTCAACAAGCAGACGAAGCAACAGACGTCGACAACAAACTGAACGGTTTCAGATAAACCCCAAGAAAGCACGCTATTAATCATCAATCTTCTCAAAAGAGGAGGTGATATGAATCCATATATATATATATATGTATGTATGTGTGGTGGTCTCTCTTTCTGTTGCTCTCTTAGTCTGTGACCATTTCACTTTGATGAACCTGTCTCCCTTAACAATGTATATTCCCCTTATAGTATATATAATATGTGTGTTTGTTGACAGTCTATTCTTGGTGATATATATCCATATAATATGTGTGTTTGTTTGACAGTCTGTTATATTTCGCTATGTATATATGGATCGATACTCCATTATAATTAGCCAATCATGTTAAGACTGTCTATTGATTTGTTCACACACTTGTTCGGCCATTCATATATATTTTGCTCTCACACTCTTGTGTGACTTGGGTTCTCCTTGTGTTTTGGAAAATAGAAGTATCATCGCAAACCTATTGGTCTTCTGATTTCCGTCTTTCTTGCGTCAGGACTATTAAATTCTCGACCAGTACATAACAATAATTTGGCGACGAGTACATAATAATTTGGCGACGGGGAAAACTATGGATCCTTTTAAATTGGAATCACTACTTGAACAACAAATGAAATTAATGGAAATGTCCGTCAACCAACAGACTGGTCCAACTTCACCTTCAAGCAATCCGAATCATACCATGCTACCATCTGTCGACGGCATTGTGAATAGTATTTCACAGTTCACTTATAATCCAGATGCTAATGTCACTTTTGACACATGGTATCAACGATATGAGGATTTATTCACAGTTGATCTCGCCTCACAAGACGATGCTTGGAAGGTGCGAGTGTTGTTACGTAAATTGGGTCCCGCAGAATATGAGAGGTACTGCAACCTAATTTTACCCCAGAAACCGCGTGACAAGTGTTTCGATGATACAATAAAGCTGCTGCGTGAACATTTTGGAGACCACTCCTCATTATTCAGAATACGTTATCGTTTCCTCAAGCTGGCAATGAATGAAAATGATGATTTTCTTACTCACGTTGGCACAGTCAACCGAGAATGTTAGAGATTTCGACTTTTGTGTGACTTAGGTTCTCCTTGTGTTTTGGAAAAGAGAAGTATCATCGCAAACCTATTGGTCTTCTGATTTCCGTCTTTCTTGCGTCAGGACTATTAAATTCTCGACCAGTACATAACAATAATTTGGCGACGAGTACATAACAGTTTTTCTCTTGAAGTTCACTTGATTTATTGGTAATAGTATTTTCCATATTTCAGTTATGAGTGATGAGTCATTCCTATTGCATGTGTTCGGTGTAGACTCAATGAACAAGGATTCAGTAATCAACCTCTCTCTCCACCTACCTAGATTACTTTTTAGAATTTTGACCCTCTCCCACCCTATTGTGTGGTTGTGTGTTAGCGCATGCATTGCTATTGCTGAGCTTTTTTCTAAATTACTTATCTTCTCGAAAATCAAGTGAACAATATTGGAACTATATAAATGAAGTTAGGAAGTCGTGTGATTACCTTGATATGATTATGAGCAATAGATTGTGCTCGAAATATCATCAGTAAACCTTACTGTATAACACTGTGAGATTTTATCAAAGCAAAACTGTTATTGTTTATGGCAGCAAAGTGTTTCAAAAAATGTGATGAATGATCAAACTGTTACTAGGGCGTGAAGATTATTATGTATGGAAAAGAGTTGCGTAATAAGTAAAACACTCAGAAAAATAAGAAGTTAATGAAAAGCATGGAGACAAGCGTCCAAAGTTAATTGCGTAATAGGTAGAAAGGGTAAATAAAGGCTTGGTTAAGAAAAAGATGGTACTGAAATGTCATACAAAAGTTTATAAATGCATTATTAGCAAATTAGTAGGACTTGGAATTATACCTAAGGTAGAAGGGGTGAGTTGGAGATGTTTCTCCTGTGTACATAAATCAAAGTTTTCTATCCGGTCGCTGACCGTTTTTGAGAGGCTTCTTTTGACTTTGTATATGACTTTGAAGGAATTCTCCTTACACATATTGAGTGACTAGTGTTAAATATATGCTCGATTAAAGCACTCCTTATTGATCCACTGGTACTTTTTCGTAGCCAAGAGGGATAATATTCACTTACTCTTTTAGATAAAACGCTCATCGAACAACCTATATATCTATCTCGTTCCATATGAGTAAGTAAATTGGTAGATATACATAGGAGGGGTCTAATGCGATAGTTTATCTTTGGAGTTGTTGAAGAACAATGGACGGCTTACGAATGCCAATCGTAATGTATCAGCAGACAATGTTCTTTTCAAGGCGTTAGATATTCTTCTCTTTAGGTTGTCGGTCAGAAAGTCGCCTTTGAGCGCCACATTCATGCTTAGCATCTTCTTCGGTACAGAGATGGTTTGTTCTTTGTTGAGTTTCGGCTTTATGTGTTTATCTACATAGCTTTGTGGATAACCGTTCTCAAGTAGTGTCTTCCTCAAAAGAGTGATCTCTTCTTCTACTGATTTGGGGCTGTAGATTCTACGAATTCTAGTCGGTGTTGGAAGAAAACAACATGAAGCATAAAACCAATAAATTACCGAATATTCTAATACAGGTGGGTATCCATGAACATAAGAATTTAGTTAGGTATATCCTATGATTAATAATAATAATCTGCTTTATTCCAAAAACATTAGTTTTAATACAGAATGGAATTCTCAGAATTTGTCAAAATACTACATCTGATTTACTTAAAATACAAATAAAATTAAAACAAAAGTAACCAGTGAAATTTGTCCACGTTTATGATATAAAGTCAAAAATATTCGAAGCACGAATTGAGATTATTAAATATAATAATAATAACAACAGTGAGTTGGTGTTATGATTATTTGTAATAGTAGTATTTGTATTTCGAAATGACTGAATTAAAGGAAATCAACTAACAACACAGAGAGGGATGAATTTAGGAATTTGTATTTGGCGGAATTATATTTCAATTCATATAAGGAATATATTAACAAACAGCAGTAAGCATTTAAACAATATAGAGACAGAAATTGTCAGTCACCACATCCGCCACATGTCGAATGTCTCCTTGCGTATTTATAATGATGTTTCGGTTTGCTTGCAAGTCGCTTCAATCTTCTAACTGATTCTGCGATATTATTTTCATCAGTATTATCTGGAACTATTTCTGAATTATCTACAAAATCAGGATTAGTAGCTGAATATTAAAATTATAATCGGAACGGCCTACTTCATTTATTTTCACTTGATCCAGGTGTCTGTTTTAAACTGAATGATGTTCGATGTCTAATATCTTCAGCATTCGATTTCCCATTTTTGCAGTATGATTCCAACAGAAGGTTTATTATCATTCCCTCTGTAATAATGTACATCAAAAGTCGTGGACATCAGGTGTTTTCTGAGAATCCGAGATTTGAATAGTTTTGCAAGACTTTCATGGGTACTTGTATGCCCTGCATTCAACAGACACAACCTATGCATATGCAGCAATTCCTCCATTTTAATCAGTTGCTGTCTCGTCTTAGTCAGCTGTTGACGAGTGGACCACCAGGCAGCTCCCATTTTACTCACTTGTTTCCGAAACACTCCATACTGATATTCTAAATCCTTTTGCACACCTGTCACTGACTCAACAAAACATTCAAGTTTAACGATCTTTTCGCTACTTCGCTTATTCTGAGATTCCAGCTCAATGATTTGAGTTACCAGTCTGGAGATTTCTTTCTCCTTCATTAAACAGGAATTCTCAGCAGCTGAAAGTTTAACTGTCAAATTTTTATTCTTCGCCTGCAAACGATCGATCAATTCATTGCTACCTTTTAAGCTCTCTTCAACCTCTAACAAATTCTTTCGTGATTTGGACAGATTGCATCCTAACTTGGCCACTTCATTTTTAAGAACACGTAATAAAGTTGACGCATGAATTGCTGAACTTGTAGTGAAGGTTTCATTAGATGATATTGAGTATTGTGAAAAGTTGAAAGAGACATTCACTTCATTTTACCAGACCGTTTGGAAGAATCATGAGAATTCTGAGTAGCATAATTATTTGAACTTCTGCAAACAGACTTGATATGCCCAGTTTTACCACATTTATGACACTTGGCACCCTGAAAACGACAAGTACTTCGTAGATGAAACTTACCACAGGAAAAATACAGTTTAATGTTTTAGGAGGCTGACGGTATTGACGTTCGCGGATTGTACGAAGTATACTAACGCAAGATCTTATACCAACAACTTCTATAGTATTCGTTTCTCGTGTACCAAAGGCGAAGCGAAACACCACAATTGATTGTCCGAATTACGAGATATATTTTGGAACTGAATCGCGGACTGAAGCGGAAGCTAAGCTGGCTGGTTGTCGTGCACGAAAGTGACACCAAGTGGCGGGGATGCTTTACCGAAAGCCTTAAGCTAAACAAGTCAACTTAAACTCTAAGGGTCAGCATCCAATGTCCAATGATGATTCCTATGGTCACGATTTAATTCATCTCTTAGACAAAATCTATTCTTATGATCAATAATTTTAGGGAATTATTTACCGCTACAAAGTTTTCGCACTCTAGCTGCATTCCATTACATGTGGGTGACAGTTTGGATTTCTTTCTGTGAACACATGTCGTCAATGTAGTTGAAGTTTGAACGATCAATTCATGGTTGTTTGCTCAAAACCAACTTCCCCAATTTTCGCGGAGGCATCAATACGACAGTCATCGTCTCATCGGTCGCTGTTCAGAAAGAAGTCAGCAATAAACCGTCAGAAGTAATATTGTGATTTATTATTGTAATATTTGTTCACAGACCTTAGTAGAAATATTTTTTATATGTTGGTGTTACAATAAAGAATTCTCAAGCGGCCAATCGGTGTTTTGGTTTTTGCGTCCGTTATTACTAAGCGTTTCTGAGAAACTTCAAGGAACAGCGTGAGCCCGAGCGTAGCAAGAGCTGGGCATTAACGGTTTACGAGACGTGGCTGACAGTTTCTGACGGTACAACGTCAGTTTTCGACGGGTTTGGACCGTTGGTAACAGATTTGATAGTTACCGTTCATCTTTCCTGGTGCCGGTCAAGTCCTCTTTGAACAAGCAATATCTGGAACGTTTTTGGAATTTGGTCAAGTTCAACAATGCCTGGGTCAAAGAAGGGACAGAGCGTCTTGGATGCAAACAGGAAAGTAAGTCATGGTGGCTTGTCTGTTAATTGTAACGATGTGTCTGATGTTAAGCATGATATGGTTGATGTTACTGTTTCGCCGTTCAGGGATAATAGGAACATCAAACTCCCTAAAGTTGAACCACGGTGTTTTGATGGAAACCCGTCTGATTATTTACAATTTGTAAAGGAGTTTGGGATCATTCTGAGTAGTTTTTTATTAAGTGATGAATTGAAGTTGATGTATTTGATGAGGTATTGCACTGGAGATGCTTCAAGAGCTATAGAGTGCTGTAAGTTTATGGAGCCAAAAGAGGGCTACTACGAGGCTATGAGCATACTACGTCAAACGTTTGGAAGACCTTCGATGATTGTAAGGAACGTATACGAAGCTGTCAAAGGTAACGGCAGTCAACTTCAAGATGACTCCAAGGCACTTACTGAGTTTTTGGATAATTTGCTGATTTACAAGAATGGAATGATTTCGATGAATTGCATGAGTGACCTCAACTCGAGTTTTATACTAGAAGTAATAGCAAGACGCCTACCTACTCGACTGCAAAGGAAGTGGGTGAAGATAAGCTCCCATATGGAGGATGAGGGTATCGAGCCAAAATTTGATGATATCCTGAAACTGGTAAATACTAGTGTCAATCAATCTATGAGCAACTTCGCCAGTATATTCTCATTTTGTACATGAGAGACGCCAGTTTACAGGCATCATCAATATGATAAATTACATATACGATTAGCAATCATAATTAATAATAATGTTTTAATAAAATACACATTTTTTCCTACTTGTGTAGGACACACCAAATATACAGGCATGGATAAGCATTATATAAATTTCATAAATTTGGTTTATGGTTAAGTTACATGGTTGCTGGCGTTTTTGTCTTAGGTCTGTGGGAACAATATGATAACCAGTCATTCAATGGAGTACATCATGAAATATAGGAATATTAACTTCGCATTAACAAAAAAACCCAAGTAAGTTTTGGATGGATTAAAAATACTTGGGAAAAAATAAGGCTTGAAGTTATTCCACAATATAACTTGGGTGTGTACAAATCCGAATCTTATTTTTGATTTGATTTATATCCAAATTGGGTAATAAGGAAGCTATTTTACAGATACGATCAGTTATGTTATAAGCTACAATCGTGACGTTGTATTACAAATAGATACTTTTCCATTGGTATAAGAGTATATTCCACAAATGTAATCCAGGTTGCGTCTTGGAGAAAGTTAATTCGTTATTAACCAGGCAACTGAAAGATACGGGACCAATAATGTTTGCAGATCATTTGTCATTGTAAATGGTCAAATACCCACATTATTCATTCTCATTCAAAAAGTCAAATGGAAGCTGAAATGGTGAATCCCACCCCTAGAATAGAGCAGTCTGAGAGCAAAGCGCAATCATTGATGACGAAGGGGCCTCAGAGAGGTGGATATCGAGAAGGCTCCATGATGTCTAGTAATGCATATAGACCTAGTGAGTGTAACAGGTTTCGTAGTACATCCTCAACAGATAAGTTACAAGATGCAAGACAAACACGGTTGTGTTTTACACGTTTGCAAGAGGTGCATACAGAGGTGAACTGTTAACCAGTAAGCAAGTTCAGTGATAAGCTAAATGTAAACTCCAGGCCTGACTCCGAATTTTGTGACGATAATGGTGCGGTGAAGAAGTCTGTAGTTGCAAATGGTAAGCTATTGTTGAATAGAGTGTCACAGGATAGAGTTACTGCTTCAGAGTGCAGTTCTGACTTCGCCAGTGTACAAGGTATTATTAATCAGAGTGAAGGTATGAAATCTTTAGTGATTTGTGAGGAAGAACCCAAATCATCTAGTGCTGTTATTTAAGAGTTTGAAAATGATGAAGTCGACCAAATAGATGATGATAAATTGAATATTTGTGATAATGATCATGATAGTGCAGATTTGTCTTTGGTTGATCATGATGAAATGAAGGGAATGCCTACTACTGCTAAGTTGAAAAAAGGTTCTGTACAACGACAACATGAAGTAGAATTGAACGCAGACGCAGTTGCAGAAGGTATGGATACTTGTGAGACCATCAGTGTAATTGATCAGCGTGTAGCCCACCTACCATCAGATGATAGTGCTGAACCCGAACTAGTAGTGAAAGACAGAAGTGGTGGTAATCTTGCAGTAAGACAACTATCTGAAACCCGAAAAAGAACAGCTTCTGATCCACCGCTACGTTCATTAACTGGTATCAGTCAGTCCTCGTTGGTGTTGTCATCCACAATGAAACACACGCCCATCAACTCAAGTATCTTCTGCAATGACTATGATAGTATTGGTGCATTTGAAAAGACGAAAGATATTGCTCAGCTTACTGAGAATAAGCCAAGTGTAAACGAGAGAGTAATTGTTAGATTGACTTGCACGAATAAGGGCATTTCTAGTTTCAAGTAACTATTTGAATGTCATTAACTTTGGTGTCAATTACTCTGTTTCTACACTTGGTTGACCAGACACGTCGTGTGTTTGTTCGTCATCTATATTCTACGATACAATGACATGAGCGTGTTACCGTTCAGATTTGAGGATATAGCTGATAGAAGGAAGTCAGCAAATGAACTCTGCGACGATTTTGCAACCTAGGGTGTCGACCTGAGAAGGGTTGCAGGCGTACTGATGTAAGTCCTACAATTCTTCAAAGGGTAGCGCATCAATGAGCAGTCCAATGTGCTCGGTGTGTGATTTTGTACATATGTTCATATTGTATATACTGAATTGATGCCATCTGTCATATATCTGTTGGTAATTCTGTTTGTGTCCGGACATTCCACAACTTACAATCGTCAACCTGTGAAGGGTTGCAGGCGTACTGGTGTAAGTCCTGCAATTCTTCAAAGGAATTCCATCAAGATGTGATCCGCGAGTTTGTGTGTACTGTTTGTGTATATGTGTGGTGTGTCATATCGATTGGTGTTTTTTGGATTCATTGTGTTTACTCGTTGTTTTCGTACCTTGTTGTTATTATATAATTTTGTTAAAATTTTCGTCGCGATTACATCTGAAGTTGTTTCTAGTCTTCTGCATCCGTGAATGAATTGATTGATGTTAAGGACAGCAGATGGGTCGTATACGCCGAGGAGGCTATTGCTGAGAATGAAATGCATACGGAGATAATGATTAGCTGTGATCCCACACGCCGGGGAGCGGGAGTGTAGACGACTGAGGCTCGCATACGTCATCGTTACTAGAACTGAGGCACAATGAGTGACAAGCGATTTCAGTGGTAATTGGTGGGGAATAGATAAGTGGATGTGCGTGGAGTATCATGAGGTGTTGCTATGGTCACGTTGCATTCTGCAAGAGTCATTCTAGCAAGTGGCGATTGTGTTGCAAGATGTCAAGAAGATGCCTTTAACTCGAAGGCGTAGGTCCTCATCAATGAGCGAGATCGTGCTGTGGGTACGCCTGTGATGTGTTGGCTTTTCTGTTTGTTTTCCATTTCAGCTCTGTCCGTGTGACCCAAGTTCTCGCAATGACATCCGAGTCAACGTGTATTGGTCGTGATAGAAAAAAGGGATGGATCCCTAGTGGTCTTCTGATTTCCCTCGTTCCGCGTCAGGACTATTAACTGCTTGACGAATACATAACAAAAACCATTCTAGGTCAGAAGAAAGAATTAATCCAATATACTTTTTAGTATTCCTTTTAGTTTCGAGTGAAATGCACAGCTTCAGCAACACTTTTCCATTCCACCTTGTTCTCTTCAGTCCTCTTGAACTATCTCCACAAATGGCCACAATGTTCCATTTCTTCAGCGTGACCATTGGATGTCCAAATAATCGTCGTTTCCAATTCGAGGATCTTACACGTGATGTCACTCAGGGGTCTCCTCAACGTGAAGCCAGTCCATCTTCATTTCCTTCGGCATATTTGTTGGCCAATAGGTTCCTGAAAACTGTGTTTCTAGACGTCCTCTTTGCTTATACTTTCTTGCCTGCTATCCGGTATTCATTATGAAACCAAGGAAAATGGCTGCTGCCAAAAGTCTGAGGTGGAAATCGAGAAATCCTTCAAAATTATCAATTGACAAAGGAGCTCTATTCTCCTCAAGTTTGCCGAAGCAATTTCTATCAAGCGCTTGAAACCAGATTTATGTGTTCAGAAAGAAGCAGTTATTAGTCTTTCCTTGCCTTGGTAACTGGATGTCTTTATTCTCTCATCTGATTACGTAATCTTTGTCTTTAACCTCACCCTCCTTTTATAATCTGTAATTTTGCTTGTCTCTTGTTTCTAGGGTTTGAGTTCAACTAGGTACATTGTTACCTAACTTATTAGTCACTATGCATCTAACGCACATCTCATCTTTATTATGTAACTCCCTTACCATTATATGCATACATTTATTTTGTTTTAACTTGAACTGCCTGTGTATAAACTATATAAACGCAATTTTCTGAGCACTGTTTACTAATTGTGGAACTTTCTGTCAACTGACAACATGTAAAATTTGCAGGTATGTTAAAACGTTTCTGTACCTAAACCTGGAAATTTATTTAGGCTGTAAGCAGCTGATGAGAAGCCAACGAAATAAACGGTGGTACCATGTTATTCTGCACAAACCACTGTTGTTGTTGCTTTATTCGGAATCTTGTTCATTATTACGAGTACAGTAGACTTCCACATTGATTTCAGAGTAATGAATATCTATCTTGTTTCTCGGATCCTGTCTGTCATCTGCGCCGCCGCCTGTAGTTAAAAAGGTGCTGTCTAGATATGTGAAAGAAATGACTTCCTTTAGGTTTCTCTCACTGATGGTGACTGATACTTGTTATTGTTCTCTTGGTTTCTCCATTACCTTTTCTTCTGTGTTCGCCTGGAGTCTTGTCTTCACTTTCTCTTCTACTAAATTGTTGGTTTTCCCGTGTACAGCTTGGAGTTTGTATGATATTAGACATAAATCATCAGTGAAGTCTAGATCTTCTGCAGTCTTTTCGTCGGTCGAACATATACCTATCTTGAAATAATACCTATCTCCTTGCTCTCTACAGTCTGCAAGATCTTTTTGTCCTGCATACTCAGGAATATCATCGTCCTTTTGAGATCCCTTAATGGCTCTAATCCTGTTTTTTAACCTTCCCCAAAAACCTTGGTGTGGGTCCCAGTAATGGGATCCGCAAAATCACTAGAATGATTGACTCCGTGGTGAATGCATCCAGGATATGACAAGGACTTATGTCCTTTCTACTCATCTGCGTATATTATAGATCCTTGTTTCACCAGTCCAGTAATAATAGGTATTAAAGTACTTGACTTTCTATCTGCCATCCCCTCAACGTATCCTTTACATAAACAGATATCATATAAACCAATCACCCAAACATTATACGCCTTTTCTCAACCAGTAGTTTTTGTTATTTTTTAGTAAGGCTGTTTCATCTACCTCTCCTCCTAATAAGGAAGTAAGTCTCTGCGCTTTCAAGTATGCGATATCCCCACAAAGCTAGTAACACTGAACTGTTGACATAAAAATATTAACTGGGTTTTAAAACAGCCTATGAGAGGTGCAGCTGCTGAAACCGAAATTACAAGTGTCCGAAATCTGCGTTAAAGAAAGGTGGGATCTGGCAAAAAATGTTCCTACGAAATATTAGAATCTTTAGCTTACATCCCTTGACACTAACTCGTCTCAGACAAATTGCACAGCGATACAAATATCCATCGACAGACCTGCTCAAGCTTTTTATAGTCATCACACTTCCACATGAACAAATCTCCTCTTTCCTAATCAACCCCACATCTAAGCAACACTGGAAGACTTGATCCTCGCCAAATTGCAAATGAAATTGCTTCAGAGCGGGTATCTGACTTGAATCAGGTGAAACAGAAGCTTCAACTTATGAGAATAAATCTCATTGGAGCATCAAAGGTCAGTGGTGTGGAGGCACTCCATTAGTAGTTAATGGTGCTTACATTTTAACCTGGATGCATTTGAAGTGCTTGTTCTGGTCGGATTTTCTGGCCCCAGTTTCAGAAGCTAAGAATCTGATGTTGGCTATACAGAAGATGCATAATCACAGTGGTACTACAGACAAGCTGGAGGACACTTTGCTCCTAACTAGTGCCAAATTCTCACGATAGATTCGTCTTATTAATCAATGAAATAATACAGAGAGTCTAAAAATAATCACTCCTCGCACGTATATGACTCAGTGGTTCCGTATGCAATGGTGGCACAGAATGTGTGAGGACCGTCCAAACACCCTAACACCAATTTCACGGAAAGTCTGATGTCATAGATAGAGCACTAATTGAGTAGTATTTATATCCTTTCAGCACTTCCAGTCAACAAACACCAGTGGCGACCTCGTCACCAATCACACAACCAACTCCTAATACTATGTGTTTCATTGTTACATCCTAATTACTTTGCAGTTACAAAGCTATCGAAACGAATACGAAAACGTTGAAGTCCCTTGCTAAAGTGATAACTGAGTCAGTGATGCTCCCTAAGATGAGAAATATATCCGCCATGGGAAACAGTAAATTCTCCTTTAACCAATAGTCAACTGGAATTCCCTTGGGCAGCTGAAGAAGATGTAGTGCACCTTGAATATTTTTTAACGCATTCGTTCACTATGGCGACACACATTATCTTGTTATTTCCGGTGCGACTATACACAAGTGATTCGCTCTCTTGTTGTGCCATCAATAAGCGCATTCTCAGAGCTTACTACCCAGCCAGCAACAGACATTCTTACCTATTAAACTTGATATTTAATCCGAGTAAAAACACAGCTATCATCAGGACACAGTACCCAGTCTCCAGACTTTTTACTTTGAGTTCGTTAATCAGCACTTACACGCTAGGTAGAGTACTGATAAGGGTATTGTTATGTACCCGTCTATTAGCTAATTGTCCTGACGCGAAAAGGAGGAAACCAGAAGACCACCACGTTCACGAAGATATGTGTATTTTCCAACAAGGGAAACTGACTGTCACACAAGTGTGTGAGTGAAAGGGTACGTAGTGTACGAAAGGTATGAACAAGTGTGTATCAAAGTGTACAATGCAAAAGTATATACGAAAATGACTAATGTACATGAACCAATAAGATAGACATCTTACCATCATTGGATTCTGATTGGTTGTAATATCATGTGACAAGAAGGTCATACATTGTTTATTTAGTTAATGGACAGACAAAACATATTGTAAGTTATAATGGAATATCGATCGATATACACATAGCAAAATACAAACATAACAGACTGTCAAAAACAAAAAAACACATGTGACTACATATAAGGTATTAAGGGCTGAAGTCTTTAGTAAGTGCCGTTAGTTAGTCTATCTTGAGTACAATCAACACTTACAATTGGTGAGCCAGAGTTTCACCATTTGCTTTTTTGTAGCTTCACGTGTCAATATTTCACCCCTTTCATATTGATTATTTTGTTTATTTTATCCCATAGGGTGATAAAATTATTATTGTAAAGTTTGTGTTTATATTTGTTTTATCACTGTATTTCTATATCGTCTTATATTAATGATAGCTGAAAACGGCTCTCCTGCCTAGATGGCCAGTGACCTACAGCTTTCGACTTTCTGCAAGGTTCAGTAATGTGGAATCTCAGTTTGCTCTAAGGCATATTCACTCACGAGAAACTAAGGCTAACCTGGTTATTGTGATCCTCCCTGAAAATATCGTGGAGGAAGTTTCTGACGCTCATGAATCATATGGCCAAGCGGCTGTATTATTAACTGGCTATATTGGTTTATACTTGGCTGACCAGCTTATCATTCGTCTTTTAATTCCTCTTGCGTTTAAACTGAGCTGGTTATTACATGCGTAGAGAGTTGTCATCTGGTCACCGCAAATTATCTTGATAACTTCATTGACGATGACCCATCAGTCTATAACAATATGGACTCCATCTGCTCTTATCCTACACACAGGCACAGTAAAAACATCTTCGTGCCATACTGATATGATTATCTCTTTACTGCTGATTAAACAAACCGTCTGTAGGTATCCGTGCGAAGAAAAGAACTTGATGCATAAACCTGAATTTTAAACCAATAAGATTCCACCTAACCAACAGTCAATCAAAATCATCCAATATCCGTTTTACAAATAAAGGGTGAAAGGATCAACTCTATTTACAAAAGAGATACGGTCTTGACACACTACATACTGACAACCAAATATTACCAGTCAAAGAATCAATCCCGCTGGAGACGATCAGTGTTTTGAAAGTCAAGTGACAGGATAGACTACTCAGAAGTATACTGAAGATCAAAAACCTCTACTTCACAACCAAGAAGCGACAACGAAGAAATCACCATGGTATACTCTAGCCTGTTTCAACTTTATTGAATTGAGGATGTTGCGTGCGCTTCTTCAACAAGACGCCCTTTTTCCTCTCCAACCGGAAAATAAATATTTTGTGAATTATCCGCTTAGGAAACCTGAACTTCCAAGCCGGTGAAATACATTCAACGATTAGTTACATATTGAATCTCGGTGTGGAAAGTCCAGCTATCTCAAACTACTGCCAAAGATTCGATTGCCACTTCTGTAGAAGCATATTCTTCACTCGTTCAAATAAACAAGACTTGTTGGTCTACAAAGTGATTGCAGAATAGAGGATCATTCAGAAAGTACTAGGTAAAGTCGAAAACCTGCTCCTTTCCTTATCCAGCAATTTATCTGCCATATTCTCGTCCTCGGTGTTAGACAAACTTCCTCTCTTATTCTTGTATAGCATAAATCATAGAGATTGCTAACATGGTTGCTGAAAGAAGCCTAAAAAAGCGATCAAAGACCAGATACATTAGTAGCAAGGGTGCCAATGTAGTTGAAGATTGAACGATCAATTCATGGTTGTTTGCTCAAACCCAACTCCTACATATTTTTCGTGGGAGTCATCAATCCACCAGTCATCGTCTCATTCGTCGCTGTTCAAAAGAAGACAAAAACCTATCAGAAGTATTGTCATGATTTATTGTTGTAACATTTGTTCTTAGACCTTGTGTAATAACCTTGTTGTTGGTTATATGTTGGCGTAAGAATAAGGGATTCTCGAGTCGCCAATCAGTGTTCTGGTTTTTTCGCGTTGGTTAATACAAAGTGTTTCTGAAAGACTTCGAGGGACAGCGTGAGGTCCAGCGTAGCAAGAGCTGGACATTGACAGTTTATGAGAGTTGGCTGACAGTTTCTGATAGTTTTGGATAGATTTGTTCGCCTTTCCTGGTGCCTGCAAGTCTTCTTTGGACAAGTATTATCTGGAACTTTTCTGGAATTTCGGTCAAGTTCAGTGATGCCTGGGTCAAAGAAGGGACAAAGCGTCTTGGAAGCAAGCAGGAAAGTAAGTAATGCTGAGTTGTTTGTTAATTGTAGTGACATGTACGATGCTAAACATGATGAGTCTGTTGTTCGTAGTTCGCCGCCTAGAGATAATTGGAATTTTAAACTGCCTAAATATGAACCTCGGTCCTTTTAACGGAAGCCCAGCTGAAAATCCACAGTTTGTAAAGGAGTTTGAAAGCATGTTGAGTAGTTTTTTACTAAATGATGAAATGAAGTTGATGAAGTACTGCACTGGAGTTGCTTCAAGAGCTATACAGTGCTGTAAGTTCTTTCCCCCTAACGAAGGATACTCTGAAGCTATGAGTATACTGTGTCAAAGGTTCGGAAGACCTTCGATGATTGTAAGGAACGTATTCCAGTCTGTTAGAGGTAATGGTGGTCAATTACAAGATGACTCCAAGGCACTCTCTGAGTTTTTGGATAATCTGATGACTTACAAGAATGCATTGATTTCGATGAATTGCATAAGTGATCTGAACTCAAGTTCAGTCCTAGAGGTAATAGCGAGACGCCTACCTACTCGACTGCGAAGGAGGTGGATGAAGATAAGCTCTCGTATAGAGGATGAAGGTATTGAGCCAAAGTTTGATGATATTCTGAAACTGGTAAAAGATAGTGTCAATCTATCTATGAGCAAGTTTGCCAGTATATTGCATCCACCCCTAGAATACAGCAGTCTGAGAGCAAAACGCAATCATTTACGACGAAAGGGTCTCAGAGAAGTGGATATCGAGAGAGCTTTATGGTGTCTAGTATTCCATATAAACTTAGTGAGTGTAATAGCTTTCGTGGGACATCCCCAACAGATAGGTTACAAGTTGCGAGACAGACACGGTTGTGTTTTACACGTTTGCAAGAAGTGCATACAAAGGCGAACTGTGAATCAGTGAGCAAGTTTAGTGATAAGCTAAATGTGAAATCAGCGTCATCAAGTTCTGACTCCGAATTGTGTGACGATAATGGGGCAGTGGAGAATCCTGTAGTTGCAGCTGGTAAGCCATTGTTGAATGGAGTGTCACAGATGGCACCGCAGTTTGTGCAGAAGAAGACAGTTACAGTTTCAGAGTGCAGTTCTGGCTCCACAAGTTTTCAAGGTACTACTAGTCAGAGTGGAGGTATAAAACCCATAAGGATTTGTGAGGAAGAACCCAAATTGTCTACTGCTGTTATTAAAGAGTTTGAAAATGATGAAGACGGTCAGATAGACGACGGTAAAGTGAATATTTGTGATAATGATCATGATAGTGCAGATTTATCTTTGGCTGATCATGATGATATGAGCAAAATACCTACTACTACCACTACTGTGTTGAATAAAAGTTCTGTACAACTTGAGCGTGAAATAGGCTTGAAGGCAGATGCAGTTGCAGAAGGTACGGATACTCATGACAACGTCAGTGTAAATGATCCGTGTGTAGTCCACCTATTGACAGATGTTAATGCTAAACTGGAGCTGGTCAATAAAGATAGCAGTGGTGGTAATCTTGCGTTTAGACAACCTTCTAAAGGCCGAACAACAACAGCTTCTGATGCACCGCTAAATTCATCAACAAGTGTCGCCCAGTCGTCGTTGGTGTTGTCATCCACGATGAAAGGGACGTTCATGAAGTCTTATGCTATGACTACGCTGGAATCAGTCCGTTTGACAGGACGAAAGTCAATGGTCAGTTTAGTGATGATAAGTCAACAGTGTACGAGAGGGTAATTGCTAAACTGACTTGCACGAATAAAGGCATTTCAAGTTTCAAATTAATATTTGAATGTTATTATCTTTGGTGTAAATTACTTCGTGACTACGCTTGGTTAGTCAGATACGTCGTATGTTTGTCAGTCATCTATATTCGGCGATACAATATCATGGGAGCGTTACCATTCAGAGCTGAGGATATAGATAATAGAAGGAGGTCACTAAATGAACTCTGCAACGACTTTCCAACCTAGAGCGTCAACCTGAGAAGGGTTGTAGGCGTACTGCTGTAAGTCCTACAATTCTTCAAGGGTAGTTCGTCAAGCCAGAATCCACAACATTTGATGTATTGATTGTACATATGTTTGCGTTAAATAATTGAGCGGGTTTCAATTAATGTAATTGTTGGTTAATCTTGTTTGTGTCCGGACATTCTTCAACCTACAATCGTCAACCTCGGAAGGGTTGCAGGCCCACTGGTGTAAGTCCTGCAATTCTTCAAAGGAAATACATCAAGACATGATCTACGAGGCTATGTGTACTGTTTGTAGGTGTGTGTTGTGTCATATCAATTGGTATTTTGTGGATTCATGATGTTTACTTGTTGTTTTCGTATCTTGTTGTTATTGCATAATTTTGTTGAATTTTTCGTCGTGATTACTTCTGAAGTCGTTTAGAGTCTTCCACATCCGTGAATGAATGGATTGATGTTAAAGACAGCAGATGGGTCGTATACGCCGAGGAGGCTATTGCTGAGAATGAGATGTACACGGAGATAATTGTTGGCTGTGGTCTCACACACCGGGGAGCGAGAGTGTAGACGACTGAGGCTTGCATACGCTATCGTTACTAGAACTGAGGCACAATGAGTGACAAGCGATTGCAGTGGTGATTGGTAGTGAATAGATAAGAGGATGTGTGAAGAGTATCATGGTCACGTTGCGTTCTGCAAGAGTCATTCTAGCAAGTGGCGATTGTGTTGCAAGATGTCAAGAAGATGCCTTCAACTCGAAGGCGTAGGTCCTCATCAATGAGCGAGATCGTGCTGTGGGTACGCCTGTGATGTGTTGGCTTTTCTATTTGTTTTCCATTTCAGCTCTGTCCGTGTGACCCAGGTTCTCGCAATGGCATCCAAGTCAACGTGTATTGGTCGTGACGGAAAACAGGGATGGATCCTATTTTTGCCGGGGGAGTGTCAATCTAGTTGCAGATTGAACGATCAATTCATGGTTGTTTGCTCAAACCCAACTCCTCCATATTTTTCGTGGGAGTCATCAATCCACCAGTCATCGTCTCATTCGTCGCTGTTCAAAAGAAGACAAAAACCTATCAGAAGTATTGTCATGATTTATTGTTGTAACATTTGTTCTTAGACCTTGTGTAATAACCTTGTTGTTGGTTATATGTCGGCGTAAGAATAAGGGATTCTCGAGTCGCCAATCAGTGTTCTGGTTTTTTCGCGTTGGTTAATACAAAGTGTTTCTGAAAGACTTCGAGGGACAGCGTGAGGTCCAGCGTAGCAAGAGCTGGACATTGACAGTTTTTGAGGGTTTGCTGAGTAATTGCTTCGGCCGGTGTATTCAGTAACTCAGGGCTGTCAGTCATTTACTGCATACCGATCCCAAATTATTCGTGAATGGCTCTCCTGCTCTGATGCTGCGCCTGCATTCCACAGTCTATTACTTTAGCTGCACGGACAATACCAGCATCCAGCGCGTGAAACACAGCGAAACGAGAAGGAGACCGTCAAGACGCCAAAAGACCTCGAAAGCGTCATCATTGAAGGGAAACGAATGTTCGGCGTATAGTTTCATCGTTTCCGAAACTGACTCAGGGTTTGAATGCAGTTTTTGCAAACGATGGTTGCACTGCCATCTTAACAAACTGGTGCCGAAATCATACTACGAGTTTATGAGAAATAACCCATTCCCGTGGTTTTGGTACATCTGTCCACTTTGTCGCCCTGGCATAGTCCCACAGAGCGTGTCTGCGGAGAGCAGAAACACCACGCCACTCATGTTTCTCACGGAAGTCTCATGTAGCTCCCTAACTGCTAACATCAAACTGCCGAATCTTTGCACAGACAGTAAGGAGGATACTCCAGTCCAACTGACTAAAAATGACATTCTTCACAAAGTGAAGAGTCCCAAGGCTGCACTCACAGCATCAGGGACAAATAAAATTACCAAAGCACCACCTGCATCCACTAGCAAGCCTGACAACAGAGTGAAGGATGGTCAAAAGCTAATGAAGCCAAAAGTTACTGACCCTGCTAAGGAATACAAGCAGCCAAGGGCCAAACTTAAGTCTGAAGCCAGTGGGTCTAATTCTCTTATCCTCTTTAAAGTACCTGTGAACGAGGATAGCTTGCTCAAACAACGGGCCCTGTTTGATCAGGAACAGTGGTCCAAATTTTGCAGTAAATAAGGTCTGAGCATTAGTTTAGCGAAATCGTGCAGGCTGTACAGGGGTGTCCACACGCCTCAGGGCAAGCTACCCCAATTTAAGGCCAGACTGGACTCTGCCGAAGAGGCCAAAAGAATACTGTTAATGGCTCAGGTACTAGCCATGGACAGAAGGTCGAACATAAGGGTGAGACAAGACAGACCATTGGCTAACAGACAAATGGCGAGGGAGTCACCAGAACCGATGTCTGCTACCTTTATGGTCGTACATGGTGTTCCGGGGCTGGAAACTGACACTGCTTGTGAAAAACACATGCATGACGTGCAGCAGTGGAGATGGTAGTTAACTCAGATGGACCTTGGCGCTTCCGGAGCAATCACCATTTTCAGGTTACTTCGCCCCGCTCATCTCACACTGATTGGCTCTCCAAGGCCGTTAAGTGTCACATTCAACTCCCCGGAGCAGTTGGCCATAGCACTTCAATGGTGGTATGAAGCCAAGGGGAAAATGGGAGGACACATCTGATGCTGCGAAAGCAGACCCCGAACCATAAGGAGGCAGCAAACTGAGGCTTTAATACGTCCCAAAGCCACAGTGACACTAGAGCAATACAGCACTGAGAATAACAGTATGTGTCACCCAAGTGTCCTACCTGAATCCATGGAAAAAACTACAATGGGCCGGTCACATCCGAATCAGCCACCTAGTCCCAACGTTAAGTCCCCTACCAGCAGACAGCTTCACGTCAACTACCTCACAACACACTTAAGTTGTAAGGCTCGCTGTCAGCTGCCTATATATCAATGTGAGAGGGATGAGAGGAAAAGTAGGCGAGCTCAGAAATCTCCAATCACACCTACAGCTTAAAATAATCATTCTCACTGAAGCCTGGTTAGCCCCCACCATCGCTGACTACGAAATCAGTATAGTCGATATGGTTCTGGTCATGGGAGACAGGGATAATAAGGAAGGAGGGGGAGTTGCTACATACTTTGACAGGCAACTTAAATATGTACGCACAACGGAACTACCACTTATTGAACTCCCAGACTCCGTATGGTGTCATTTCACCATAGGCGACACCAAGCATTTACTGGGTGGCATCTACCAATCACCAACCTGTGGGGTAGAGCACAACCAGCTATTGCTAACCACCATCACAGGGATACAAGACTTCGGCTACGACCAAATCACCATAGCTGAAGATTTCAATGCCCCATCAGTGAACCTTGGCCCAGGGTATGCCAAGAGAAAATTCGGCCGAAACCTACTGCAAACTATTCGAAACACGGGACTGACTGACAATGTTGAGGACGACACTAGGTGGGGCCCTAGTGGAAAGTCATCAAAACTAGACTACATACTAACTGGTTACCAACTACTCGTGGAAAAGGTCCAGGTCGTGACTTCTCTAGGAAGTAGGGACCGAGCAGTCTTAGGTTTCGATCTTGTCCTCCGTGTGCACTTGTGGTGGGACTTTACGCAACCATGTCTGTGTTATAAGAGGGAGGGTAGCGTTAGCTGATCAGTAGATATGGTGGTGGTCACTAAGGTGAATCGCCCCATTCTGCAGGAACAGCAATATGCAATTTGAAGGCTCGAGATATTTCTGATTTTTATGAGGGCTTAGATCTTTATCTTGAAAAAGATAATAATGAACGCCTTGACAGATCATGCTTCTGCCTTTAAACATATACCATTCGCTCAGCCTATTGTTGAGATGCGACCAGGCGGGCTCTGCACAGATTTATGGGGCATCTTATAAAATTAACTTGCTATCCATCGTCAGATCTTTAAATACCACTTCAAAATGTCTTATCTCACTTATTTTCTAATAACGTCTTTACTTGATCCTCATTATGTTCCATTAAACCTAACATTTTATAGCTCTTTATGAATTTGATTCGACTTATTCTATTCCTATTCTCTGTAGGGTGCGGTTGTGCACCAAATAGACAAAAAGGGATGAAATAAAAGCAACTGGCTTGAAAATAATTGTATTAAAGCCAAAAGTGGACATCATGATAGTACAAAATATATTGGTTTTATTATACATTGCAAATGAACGTTGTCGGCCTAAGGATTAATTACTTCCCCATTCTGTTTCCTATACAAATGTATTTATTAATGATATATTGCACTTGCTTAATTTATAACACTTTGATGTTTCACCTCAGCACTTTAACGTTTCTAAAACAGATTTCAATCTCTTGTAAACATTGTACTTACCTCAATATTGGTTGGTTATCGTATGCCTACAACCACGGGATGAAAACGAAACGAAGTCGATTTTCCCGCCCAACCTGGAGGACAACTGTACAATTCAATAACTATACGGCCTGGTTCAGACAGTGAGTGTAATTATATATATATTAAATATTTAACTGTTGAAACATTATTGTGCGTCGGTGGCACAGTGGTTAGGACTCTCGCCGACCATGCACATGGTCCGGGGTTCGAGCCCACGCCGACGCACATCCGATATCTATGGTCGGCCTGCGAAATTTGGGCTACCGATATCCATGCTGAAAATTCCATACTTGTACCGAAAATACAGTGTGGAATCAAGCTGTAAATCAAAAAAAAAAATTAACTTGTAGACAGTCTAAGATTTGACATTATACCATACTTGATCGTGCCTGTAAAAATGGCATGCATTTTCATGTAAATTTATGTTTATAGGAAAATATAAATTATTATTATAGCAAGGCGGACTATGATGAAATGCAGAGGCTCTTGTCCGACTAGGATTGGCCCTTAGCGTGGGATGAGCTATCTGTGGAGGAGTATAGGAAGTGGTAAAAACGATTATGCATACAGCAACCTCAGCTACCGTTCCTTTAGTCACAACACAGCGGGAAAGATAGTCATCATGGTTGAAGAGAGGCACCCAACGTATTCTGCAAGCAAAGAGGAAGGCTTGGTTTACGTGGCGCGTATAAAAGAGTCAGATCGACCACGATGCAAACTTCGAACTCAGGAACCGGTACAGTGCAAGAGTCAGGAGGGACAGGAGGTCATTCCAGGCTGACCTTTCCAAAAACAACTAGCAAACCCGAAAAACTTGTACCGACTCATATCGGAAAGAAAACCAACCAACCAGGAGGCATGCGCCTTACTAAGCCCAGATGGCCAATATCTCACTGGTCTGAAGATGGCGGGAACATTCAGTTCATCCTCCGCCAAACACTTAAACAGCAATGTGGGTATTACCGCTGCGGTCCAAAATGGTGGCACCACTATTTCACAGGAGGAAGACCTAGTGGCTACTCCCCAAATAAACCCCGCAATAGTACTAAGGAAGCTACGGTGACTCACACTTGTAGCTCCAGGTTGTGACGACATCAGGCCATCTGTTCTGAAACAGTGCGCCGAAGCTCTCTGTAGGCCCTTGTGCGACTTGCCCTAACACTCAATGGATTCATGGAAACTGCCAAGGGAGTGGAAAAGAGCAAACCTTACTCCGATCTTCAAGGGTGGGAATAGGCGAAATGCCACCAGTTACAGACCAGTGGCTCTACTTCCAGTGATATCAAAAGTACCGGCAAGTATTATTGACGACCACATCAGGGATTACCCGATAGGTCCAATATACTCCATGAAGCCAAACACGGTTTCAGGAAAGGCAGACCCCGTGTAAAAAACCTACTATTGGCTTGGGATGATTGGACATCATGGTGGGATATGGACGCTCAAGTCCATGTGGTCTTCCTAGACATTGAGAAGGTATTTGACACTGTTCACCATGACCTTCTCCTACATAAAATAAGCCAGGCAGGCATAGGTGAGCCACTTCTGTCGCGGTTAAAGGACTACCTAGCTGACAGGCAATTTTGCAATAAGGTCAACTGAGTCCAACCATCTTGGCACAGATTGTCATCAGGAGTGTCGCGGGGTTCTGTCCAAGGACCACTGATGTTTTTGATTTTTATCAATGATCTACCACGCCGTCTAAGCTGCCCGACTCTCTCATAGGATGATGACGTAAAGATATGGAGGGCAATAAAGTGTCTGGAGGACTCAGGTAGGCTGCAGGAGGATCTAAACCTTTCGGAAGACTGGGCGGTGGCCAGTGGTATGACTTTCAACCTGAAAAAGTGCAAGGTGGTGAAGTTGCGCACCTGTAGACTGCAGAATGCAAGTTACACCCTGTGCAATGGAAGCTTGTCCTGCACAACGTCGGAATCCAACTTGGGTCCGGTTCCAACGGAAAAAATGGACACAAGCGTAAATTACACGGGGGATGTAGCGAGGGTATATGCAGTCATATACTTTACACATAGACAGTTAGGTGCATTCGCTCCTGAACTCTTTTTAAGGTTGTGCAAAACATACGTCAGATCACACCTCGAGGTGCATAATATTATTGCACCCCCCTGCTTAGAAGAGAAGCTAACCTCTTGGAAAGAGTCCTACGACGGGCAACAAAAGAAGTGGTTGGTCTCGGAAACAAACCATATGATGAAAGGCTGAGGAAATTAGGCCTATTCACGCTTAGCTACCGTCGTCTTGGGGAGGATTTAATCACTGCTTACAAAATAGCGAATGACGAGAATCACCCAAACTAAGGTGTTCTGCATTGAGTAGGTATAGGCTCCTTCGTGGGAATTCCAGAAGGATAGCTCACCAGAGGTCAAGGACGCGGATGCGCTCCCACTTCTTTTCATAGCGGATTTTCCGTCCCTGGAATTCCTTACTGGCAGATACTATAGCACCGTCTGTGGACGCCTTTAAGCAAGGGCCGGACAATCATGCAGCGACACAAGGACCGCGTTCAAATGAACTATCTCCTTAAAAGCGCATACACAATTCAGGAGTAGACAACCAAACTTATCGTTTTTCTTCTTTACATTCTTTCCTGTCTTACTCTCCTGACAACCTTAACTGCGCGTAATCTTATTATTACCAACATATATATACATATCCATCGACTTCAAATTTAATCAGCTGACAGTTGTTAAGTTTTCGTTATTTCTTTTCCTGACTCTTAGAATGAATAAATTCACTAATTATATCTATTATTATTGTCTATGTAGTTGAAGATTGAACGATCAATTCATGGTTGTTTGCTCAAATCCAACTTCCCTATATTTTCGCGGAGGCATCAATACACCAGTCATCGTCTCACCGGTCGCTGTTCAGAAAGAAGATCAAAAACCTTCACAAGTAATATTGTGATTTATCATTGTGATATTATTATTAAGCTGCTCATATGTTGGTGTTACAATAAAGAATTCTCGAGTCACCAATCGGTGTTTTGAATCTGCGTCCGTTAGTACTAAGCGTTTCTGAGAGGCTTCGAGGGACAGCGAGAGACCCGGCGTAGCAAGAGCTGGGCATTAACGGCTTTGAGACGTGATTGAAAATTATTATTTTTATCTCATTCCTTTTCACGAAGACACCGTGAAATAAACTGGTAAAAAGATTAACACTATTCACAGAAGTAAGAGTCTTAACGCCACTCATGAAAGATAACTCTAATAAAACATTGATGTCCACTACATGCTACACAGGACCTCACGCTGTCCCTCGAAGTCTTTCAGAAACACTTTGTATTAACCAACGCGAAAAAACCAGAACACTGATTGGCGACTCGAGAATCCCTTATTCTTACGCCAACATATAACCAACAACAAGGTTATTACACAAGGTCTAAGAACAAATGTTACAACAATAAATCATGACAATACTTCTGATAGGTTTTTGTCTTCTTTTGAACAGCGACGAATGAGACGATGACTGGTGGATTGATGACTCCCACGAAAAATATGGAGGAGTTGGGTTTGAGCAAACAACCATGAATTGATCGTTCAATCTGCAACTAGATTGACACTCCCCCGGCAAAAATAGGATCCATCCCTGTTTTCCGTCACGACCAATACACGTTGACTTGGATGCCATTGCGAGAACCTGGGTCACACGGACAGAGCTGAAATGGAAAACAAATAGAAAAGCCAACACATCACAGGCGTACCCACAGCACGATCTCGCTCATTGATGAGGACCTACGCCTTCGAGTTGAAGGCATCTTCTTGACATCTTGCAACACAATCGCCACTTGCTAGAATGACTCTTGCAGAACGCAACGTGACCATGATACTCTTCACACATCCTCTTATCTATTCACTACCAATCACCACTGCAATCGCTTGTCACTCATTGTGCCTCAGTTCTAGTAACGATAGCGTATGCAAGCCTCAGTCGTCTACACTCTCGCTCCCCGGTGTGTGAGACCACAGCCAACAATTATCTCCGTGTACATCTCATTCTCAGCAATAGCCTCCTCGGCGTATACGACCCATCTGCTGTCTTTAACATCAATCCATTCATTCACGGATGTGGAAGACTCTAAACGACTTCAGAAGTAATCACGACGAAAAATTCAACAAAATTATGCAATAACAACAAGATACGAAAACAACAAGTAAACATCATGAATCCACAAAATACCAATTGATATGACACAACACACACCTACAAACAGTACACATAGCCTCGTAGATCATGTCTTGATGTATTTCCTTTGAAGAATTGCAGGACTTACACCAGTGGGCCTGCAACCCTTCCGAGGTTGACGATTGTAGGTTGAAGAATGTCCGGACACAAACAAGATTAACCAACAATTACATTAATTGAAACCCGCTCAATTATTTAACGCAAACATATGTACAATCAATACATCAAATGTTGTGGATTCTGGCTTGACGAACTACCCTTGAAGAATTGTAGGACTTACAGCAGTACGCCTACAACCCTTCTCAGGTTGACGCTCTAGGTTGGAAAGTCGTTGCAGAGTTCATTTAGTGACCTCCTTCTATTATCTATCATATATCCTCAGCTCTGAATGGTAACGCTCCCATGATATTGTATCGCCGAATATAGATGACTGACAAACATACGACGTATCTGACTAACCAAGCGTAGTCACGAAGTAATTTACACCAAAGATAATAACATTCAAATATTAATTTGAAACTTGAAATGCCTTTATTCGTGCAAGTCAGTTTAGCAATTACCCTCTCGTACACTGTTGACTTATCATCACTAAACTGACCATTGACTTTCGTCCTGTCAAACGGACTGATTCCAGCGTAGTCATAGCATAAGACTTCATGAACGTCCCTTTCATCGTGGATGACAACACCAACGACGACTGGGCGACACTTGTTGATGAATTTAGCGGTGCATCAGAAGCTGTTGTTGTTCGGCCTTTAGAAGGTTGTCTAAACGCAAGATTACCACCACTGCTATCTTTATTGACCAGCTCCAGTTTAGCATTAACATCTGTCAATAGGTGGACTACACACGGATCATTTACACTGACGTTGTCATGAGTATCCATACCTTCTGCAACTGCATCTGCCTTCAAGCCTATTTCACGCTCAAGTTGTACAGAACTTTTATTCAACACAGTAGTGGTAGTAGTAGGTATTTTGCTCATATCATCATGATCAGCCAAAGATAAATCTGCACTATCATGATCATTATCACAAATATTCACTTTACCGTCGTCTATCTGACCGTCTTCATCATTTTCAAACTCTTTAATAACAGCAGTAGACAATTTGGGTTCTTCCTCACAAATCCTTATGGGTTTTATACCTCCACTCTGACTAGTAGTACCTTGAAAACTTGTGGAGCCAGAACTGCACTCTGAAACTGTAACTGTCTTCTTCTGCACAAACTGCGGTGCCATCTGTGACACTCCATTCAACAATGGCTTACCAGCTGCAACTACAGGATTCTCCACTGCCCCATTATCGTCACACAATTCGGAGTCAGAACTTGATGACGCTGATTTCACATTTAGCTTATCACTAAACTTGCTCACTGATTCACAGTTCGCCTTTGTATGCACTTCTTGCAAACGTGTAAAACACAACCGTGTCTGTCTCGCAACTTGTAACCTATCTGTTGGGGATGTCCCACGAAAGCTATTACACTCACTAAGTTTATATGGAATACTAGACACCATAAAGCTCTCTCGATATCCACTTCTCTGAGACCCTTTCGTCGTAAATGATTGCGTTTTGCTCTCAGACTGCTGTATTCTAGGGGTGGAATGCAATATACTGGCAAACTTGCTCATAGATAGATTGACACTATCTTTTACCAGTTTCAGAATATCATCAAACTTTGGCTCAATACCTTCATCCTCTATACGAGAGCTTATCTTCATCCACCTCCTTCGCAGTCGAGTAGGTAGGCGTCTCGCTATTACCTCTAGGACTGAACTTGAGTTCAGATCACTTATGCAATTCATCGAAATCAATGCATTCTTGTAAGTCATCAGATTATCCAAAAACTCAGAGAGTGCCTTGGAGTCATCTTGTAATTGACCACCATTACCTCTAACAGACTGGAATACGTTCCTTACAATCATCGAAGGTCTTCCGAACCTTTGACACAGTATACTCATAGCTTCAGAGTATCCTTCGTTAGGGGGCAAGAACTTACAGCACTGTATAGCTCTTGAAGCAACTCCAGTGCAGTACTTCATCAACTTCATTTCATCATTTAGTAAAAAACTACTCAACATGCTTTCAAACTCCTTTACAAACTGTGGATTTTCAGCTGGGCTTCCGTTAAAAGGGACCGAGGTTCATATTTAGGCAGTTTAAAATTCCAATTATCTCTAGGCGGCGAACTACGAACAACAGACTCATCATGTTTAGCATCGTACATGTCACTACAATTAACAAACAACTCAGCATTACTTACTTTCCTGCTTGCTTCCAAGACGCTTTGTCCCTTCTTTGACCCAGGCATCACTGAACTTGACCGAAATTCCAGAAAAGTTCCAGATAATACTTGTCCAAAGAAGACTTGCAGGCACCAGGAAAGGCGAACAAATCTATCCAAAACTATCAGAAACTGTCAGCCAACTCTCATAAACTGTCAATGTCCAGCTCTTGCTACGCTGGACCTCACGCTGTCCCTCGAAGTCTTTCAGAAACACTTTGTATTAACCAACGCGAAAAAACCAGAACACTGATTGGCGACTCGAGAATCCCTTATTCTTACGCCAACATATAACCAACAACAAGGTTATTACACAAGGTCTAAGAACAAATGTTACAACAATAAATCATGACAATACTTCTGATAGGTTTTTGTCTTCTTTTGAACAGCGACGAATGAGACGATGACTGGTGGATTGATGACTCCCACGAAAAATATGTAGGAGTTGGGTTTGAGCAAACAACCATGAATTGATCGTTCAATCTTCAACTACATTGGCACCCTTGCTACTAATGTATCTGGTCTTTGATCGCTTTTTTAGGCTTCTTTCAGCAACCATGTTAGCAATCTCTATGATTTATGCTATACAAGAATAAGAGAGGAAGTTTGTCTAACACCGAGGACGAGAATATGGCAGATAAATTGCTGGATAGGGAAAGGAGCAGGTTTTCGACTTTACCTAGTACTTTCTGAATGATCCTCTATACATAGTCTTCTGAAATTTGTCATTCGCCGAATGAATATTTTGAAGATGTGGAGTCTTACCAAGACGACATTATAGTTCATTGTCCTAATATCGAATTGCATAATGAGCGTCTTTTAAAACTTTTCAGGTGTTTCTGTGAGAAAACTGCCGTTGTTATTCCATCTAAATGTCATTTTACCTTGTCGTTTGTATCGTGCTTGAGATTCACAGTAGACTCCGGAGGTTTCAGACCTGATTCTAGTCGTTTGGCATCTCTAATTCAAGCACCGTCACCTAATAATATATCGTCGCCGGCATCATGGATTGGTATTCTTCAGTTTTACTCCAGATTCATTCTCAGTTTCACTCAACCGTTATCTCCACTTTTTGAGATTGTTTCCAGTAAACAATTCAAGTGGGAACTATAACATAAGGATATCCTGTGAAAAACTTTAGAGTTTCTCTGCGGCGGTAAGTTCGAAATTGATGACATTTTTGCACGTGTTTGCTCTGAAATTCATCTACTGCTTATTATCATATAATCCTTGAAATTATGATCCAAATCTCTAAAAAACGTGTTCCTAGAAACACAATTGTTTTAGATAGTGGCTCAAAATCGCTTATGACTGCATTACCGCCCGGTAATACAGTATCAACTACTAGCTTTCAAAATGGTTTGAGTGCAGATCTCACTCCTGTGATATAGATGGAAAATGTTCTGTTAGAGAACTCTGAGTTCTGTAAATTAAACCTCCTTTTGAAAGATATCCAGAGGCAAGTAAGTGAACTTCAAGAAAAATTAGGTCAGTTTGATATTATGTCACTACCAGTCTCAAATACCACGGGGAGTCGTTCTGATATTGGCCAGGTTAAGTCTTTACTGCATGTAACTCAAATCATTCTCGCGGATTTAGACCCAATAGCCTGCCTGTTAAAAAACATCCTAAAATGTCTCCAGACAACCTAAATAAAGCTGAGAATCTGACTGACTGCTTGGCTGAGGAGGTGATGAAGCGTATAACCTTTTCTCACCAGGCTGTAGTTTACAACGTCCCAGATTCTCTGCCCCTGAAGACTGTAGGACACAAAATCCTGACTTGTTGCGGCATGGCAAGTGTTCCATGTGAATGCAAGAGACTTCATAAAACGTCTAACCAGGCTAATTGTCCCATCATTTTTGAATTCAGTAATTCCTTTGATGCTAGCAAGTTTACTAAATGCCAGGATCACTTAAGACTGAATAGCAGTTGTAAGTATATAACCGTAGCTCAGGATTAAACACCATGTCGGCTCAGAATAATGCGTAGTGATAACCTAGTAACCTCCTCTAGCTTAGATCGTGCACAGCAACGGTCACTTAGTGCTGAAACTAGCATTCAGCAAACTACACAACAACCACGCTTGCCAATCGAGCTAGGAACCGACTTAGATATCAGTACCCCTGTGAATAAAGCCTCACCGAAAAATGTTAAAATAGTCAGAACTTCTGCAAGTTGTTCTAAGAAACTTCCCCAAAACGTAGAAACCTCACCACGATGAACAAATTTCGCAGGGTTGAGACTAATGATGGGGAAGAATACATTGTATCCAATGAGCCTGCTGAGAGAAAGAATGTCAAAAAACCATCACTTGTTACGAAAAACTCCTTGTCAATGCAGTTGAAGATTGAACGATCAATTCCTGGTTGTTTGCTCAAAACCAACTTCCCCAATTTTCGCGGAGGCATCAATACGACAGTCATCGTCTCATCGGTCGCTGTTCAGAAAGAAGTCAGCAGAAAACCATCAGAAGTAATATTGTGATTTATTATTGTAATATTTGTTCACAGACCTTAGTTGTAACAGTGTTTATATGTTTGTGTTACAATAAAGAATCCTCGAGTAACCAATTGGTGTTTTGGTTTTTGCGTTCGTTATTACTAAGCGTTTCTGAAAACCTTCAAGGAACAGCGTGAGCCCGAGCGTAGCAAGAGCTGGGCATTAACGGTTTACGAGACGTGGCTGACACTCCTCTAGAGGCTGTAGTGTCCCTATTTTACAGGAATGTTACCCTTTGTCTTGATACTGTTGCTCCAAAGAAAATAGTGAAATTAAGCAGACACCGAGCTGAATATACCCCAAGGGCACACCACAATAAGTTAAGGAACCTGAAGAAACAGAATTATTCCACTGAGGCCAATAATATATAATTCTTCATGTTTAGCCAGGAAATTTATGTATCACTACTGCTCTCAATCCACGAGTCTTTTGAATCAATCAAGCGCCGTACTTTTACATAGTTCACGCACATCGACTTTCGCGTTTAACTCCTTTTCAACGAAATGAAGAAATACTTCAGATTATTACTTTTTATGTGAATCCTGTGTGAAGAAAAAAGTACTTTGGAAATGAACGCGATGAAAACTTTTGTATCTTATATTCGCATAATGTCTCAAATAAAGCTTCACCAATATTATTGCGATAAGTATACAATTAAACTCATTCTTCGCAAGAAAGACTGATGTCAGCCACATCTCGTAAACCGTTAATGCCCAGCTCTTGCTACGCTCGGGCTCACGATGTTCCTTGAACTTTTTCAGAAACGCTTAGTAATAACGGACGCAAAAACCAAAACACCGATCGGCCGCTCGAGAATTCTTCATTGTAACACCAACATGTAAAAAATGTTTCCACTAAGGCTTCCGACAGTTTACTGCTGACTTCTTTCTGAACAGCGACCGATGAGACGATGACTGTCGTATTGATGCCTCCGCGAAAATTGGGGAAGTTGGATTTGAGCAAACTACCGTGAATTGATCGTTCAATCTTCAACTGCATTGACACTCCCCGGCGAAAAACGGATCCATCCATTTTTTCCGTCACGACCAATACACGTTGACTTGGATGCCATTGCGACAACCTGGGTCACATGGACAGAGCTGAAATGGAAAACAAACAGAAAAGCCAACACACCACAAGCACACTTACAGCAAGTTCTCGCTCATTGATCAGGACCTACGCCTTCGAGTTGAAGGCATCTTCTTGACATCTTGCAACACAATCGCCACTTGCTAGAATGACTCTCGCAGAATGCAACGTGACCATAGCACCACCTCATGGTACTCTACGCACATACTCTTATCTATTCATCACCAATTACCACTGCAATCGCTTGTCACTCATTGTGCCTCAGTTCTAGTAACGATGACGTATGCGAGCCTCAGTCGTCTACACTCCCGCTCCCCGGCGTGTGGGATCACAGCTAATCATTATCTCCGTATGCATTTCATTCTCAGCAATAGCCTCCTCGGCGTATACGACCCATCTGCTGTCCTTAACATCAATCAATGCATTCACGGATGCAGAAGACTCGAAACAACTTCAGATGTAATCACGACGAAAATTTTAACAAAATTATATAATAACAACAAGGTACGAAAACAACGAGTAAACACAATGAATCCAAAAAACACCAATTGATATGACACACCACACATATACACAAACAGTACACACAAACTCGCGGATCACATCTTGATGGAATTCCTTTGAAGAATCGCCGGACTTACACCAGTACGCCTACAACCCTTCACAGGTTGACGATTGTAAGTTGTGGAATGTCCGGACCCAAACAAGATTAACCAACAATTACATTAATTGGAACTCACACAATTATTTAACACAAACATATGTACAATCAATACATCAAGGTGGTGGATTCTGGCACGACAAACTACCCTTGAAGGACTGTAGGACTTACAGCAGTACGCCTACATTCCTTCTCAGGTTGATGATCCAAGTGGAAGTCGTCCGGACACAAACAGAATTACCAACAGCTAGATGACAGATGATATCAATTCAGTATATACAATATGAACATATGTACAAAATCACACACCGAGCACATTGGACTGCTCATTGATGCGCTACCCTTTGAAGAATTGTAGGACTTACATCAGTACGCCTACAACCCTTCTCAGGTTGACGCTCTAGGTTGGAAAATCGTTGCAGAGTTCATTTGCTGACTTCCTTCTATCAGCTATATCCTCAAATCTGAACGGTAACACGCTCATGTCATTGTATCGTAGAATATAGATGACATCATAGTCATTGCAGAAGATACTTGAGTTGATGGGCGTCTGTTTCATTGTGGATGACAACACCAACGAGGACTGAATGACACAAGTTGATGAACTTAGCGGTGGATCAGAAGCTGTTGTTGTTTCTTGGCTTTCAGAAACTTGTCTACCTGCAAGACCACCACCACTGCTGTCTTTTACTATCAGCTCAGGTTTAGCAATAGCATCTGATGATAGGTGGGCTACATGCTGATCAACCACACTGACGGTCTCACAAGTATGTATGCCTTCTGCAACTGCATCTGCATTTATTTCTACCTCACGTTGCAGTTGTACAGAAACTTTGTTCAACTTAGCAGTAATAGGCATATCCCTCATCTCATTATGATCAACCAAAGCCAAATGTGAAGTATCATGATCATTATCCCGAATATTCAATTTATCATAATCTATCTGGTCGACTTCATCAATTTCAAACTCTTTAATAACAGAAGTAGACAATTTTGGTTCCTCCTCGCAAATCCTAAAAAGTTTTATAACTTCACTCTGACTAGCAATACCTCGTAAACTTGTGGAGTCAGAACTGCACTCTGAAGCAGTAACTCTATCCTGTGACACTCTATTCAACAATGGCTTACCAGTTGCAACTACAGACTTCCTGACCGCACCGTTATCGTCACACAATTCGGAGTCAGGCCTGGAGTTTACATTTAGCTTGTCACTGAACTTGATCACTGATTCACAGTTCACCTCTGTATGCACCTCTTGCAAACGTGTAAAACACAACCGTGTTTGTCTTGCAGCTTGTAACTTGTCTGTTGAGGATGTACTACGAAACCTGTTACACTCACTAGGTCTATATGCATTACTAGACATCATGGAGCCTTCTCGATATCCACCTCTCTGAGGCCTATTCGTCATCAATGATTGCATTTTACCCTCAGACTGCTCTATTCTAAGGGTGAGATGTAATAGACTGGCGAACTTGCTCATAGATTGATTGACGCTATCTTTTACCAGTTTCAGGAAATCATCAAATTTTGGCTCGATACCCTCATCCTCCATACGGGAGCTCATCTTCACCCACTTCCTTTGCAGTCGAGTAGGTAGGCGTCTTGCTATTACTTCTAGTATAAAACTCGAGTTGAGGTCACTCATGCAATTCATAGAAATCAAGGTATTCTTATAAGTCATAAGATTATCCAAAAACTCAGTAAGTGCCTTGAAGTCATCTTGAAGTTGACTGCCGTTACCTTTGACAGCTTCGTATACGTTCCTTACAATCATCGAAGGTCTTCCAAACGTTTGACGTAGTATGCTCATAGCCTCGTAGTAGCCCTCTTTTGGCTTCACAAACTTACAGCACTCTATAGCTCTTGCAGCAGTTCCAGTTCAATACCTCATCAAATAAATCAACTTCATTTCATCAGTTAATAAAAATCCACTCAACGTGACTTCAAATTCCCTTACAAACTGTAAATAATCAGCTGGGTCTCCGTCGAAACACCGTGGTTCAAATTAAGGGAGTTTGATGTTCCTATTATCCCTGAACGGCGAAACAGTAACATCAACCATGTCATGCTTAACATCAGACACATCGTCACAAGTAACAGACAAGTCACCATGACTTACTTTCCTGTTTGCATCCAAGACGCTCTGTCCCTTCTTTGACCCAGGTATTGTTGAACTTGGCCCAATTCCAAAATCGTTCCAGACATTGCTTGTTCAAAGAGGACTTGACCTGCACCAGGAAAGATGAATGGCGACTATCCAAACTTTCACCAACTGTCTGAATCCGCCAGAATCTGTTTCTACCGTCAGAAACTGTCAGCCACGTCTCGTAAACCGTTAGTGCCCAGCTCTTGCTACGCTCGGGCTCACGCTGTTCCTTGAAGTTTCTCAAAAACGCTTAGTAATAACGGACGCAAAATCCAAAACACCAATTGGTTACTCGAGGATTCTTTATTGTAACACAAACATATAAACACTGTTACAACTAAGGTCTGTGAACAAATATTACAATAATAAATCACAATATTACTTCTGATGGTTTTCTGCTGACTTCTTTCTGAACAGCGACCGATGAGACGATGACTGTCGTATTGATGCCTCCGCGAAAATTGGGGAAGTTGGTTTTGAGCAAACAACCAGGAATTGATCGTTCAATCTTCAACTGCATTGACAAATGTAGAATATCATTACTGAATATTTCTTGAAAAAAACAATGAAAAAATTATGAACCTTATGTCTGTTACATATTTTGAATTACTGCAGAAGTATATGACTTCTGCACTTCTCTGCCGGTTTTCTTGTGTCTTCTTCTCTTTTCAAAGGCGATGATACAGCGCTGCCATCCTCCACTTATTCGGGATATTGCTAGCTCATGTGGTAAATAACGGAACCACCTATGTTATAAATTCTGCTGACAAGTTCAATGTCGGTCTCATATACAACTGGGAATGTCACAAATATGGTGTTCCTACCGGTGAATTCGGAGTTTTATAGACTTTCAAACACTTTATGAATCATTTACTTATAATGATTGTTTATTCTGCATCTCTTATGTATCACGTCAGCACCTGTACATAAATGCTACTTACCTTCCACAATTAAAGCAATCATTTATAATCCCCGCGTGAAATTGACATGTCGTATTTTTTTCAATCACTGTTTGGATTTGACGATATATCTTATGAATCATTCGGTCGAAAGCAGACCTCAAAAATGATCTATTTCGTCATTTGTACATTTCTTTTTAAATGTTTCTCTCACATTTACCAGTATTCAACCTATTTCTAAATTAACAAATCATATTATATATTCTAAAAGTTCTAATAAGTGTACATATGTTCATGCCTGTAAAAATGGCTGGTTTCTGTTCCAGAAATAAAACATTATTATTATTTTACTTTACCGGCATGATCAGTAACGCTGTAAATTACAATCCTGAAGCATCATAAATTAATACTTTTCCAAAAGTTTAAGCTGTTCAATTATTGTACAAGCAATCAAAACAGGCTCTTATAAATGTTAAATTGTAAACCGTTTACTGAGGCCACCATCAAAGTTGAGCGACAACTCGAATTTGTTCCGTTTTCTGCTGATAGTTATGGTCAACCAGTGAACAGCACATATCTGGGTCAGTGCCATGCCACGTGATTGAATACTATTTCAGGAAGGGAATAAAATTCTGCAAAATGATATAAAATGCAATTATGAATAATACGTTACTGGAAGTATATGTTCAAGGTAAATACAGGAAGAAGAAGCTATATGGCACTTGAAATGATAGTATACATTTGCAATGTGTAATGCTGGCCATATTGGCCCAAGCGTAACACACAAGAGCGACAGCCACAACCAACGAAGGAAGAAGACGAAGAGGGCGAGAGAGAGGCGTTTATTTGAACTAAGCAAAGCTTGAATTAACCGGCTACAAAGCTAATTGCCATCGTTTATATCAAGTCTAGACAAACGATTTTCCTCCTGCTCCAATTAGACCACGTCAGCGTTTCTTTCTAAAAAAGAAGAAACCTTATTTAGTGGCATTTCGCTGGCTTTTATCTCGTTACACTACGCGTAAAAACTATGTTTTCGATGAAGACATAGCTTTCTTCAAACATTGGTGTTGTTGTGTTTCTTAATCAAACCAACCATACCATAGGCAAGCAACAAATATGAACAAAGAGCAAGCTATAGCTTCAATAATGGGCTAGGTAGTTGACATAATGTAGAGCGTAATAGTGCGCAAAAAAGATTATTGTGGGGTAGGTAAATGGTATTCAAGTGAGGAGTGAATTCTAAGATCTGGAAAATTAGAACCCATAGGACAAGCTGCCCTGTAAGATGTTTCACAAATTTCTTTAGGGCCAAATGGGTAGCATCTTGACAAGAAGCTGAACAGGCTTGTGAACGGTAGGAGCAAAAGCACTTTTTTATTTATAGTTCTGATCTGTACAATCCTTATTATAATTTTGAGGGTCCAGACTAATGTTTAATTCTCGAGCTGTCAAAAATTGCATGTTGCTGTCCTACAGATCGGAGCGATTCACATTTGTGACCACTACCATATCTGCTGATCGGCTTGCTCCACCCTCCCTCCTTTTTGATGTTAAGCTCTGAGATTTTTTGGCAATAACTGTAGTTGCAGCATTGCATTGCTTTGAGCCCGTCCCAATCATACAGTATGCTGTACATTAATAGCTTTCATGAGAAGCGCTCCCCATTAGGTCACCAGATACATCGATACCCGAGGATATTCTCAGCATTATCACCTTTGTACATGCATACATGTGTATGAGTATTTGTTAAAAATACTCAGGAAATTGAGTTTGCTTTAAGAAGTATAAAGTATAGAAGTAGCTAGTATTACAGCAACTAGATTAGAGTCTATTTAGCAGAGTAAAATAAGTAGTGGAACAATTAGCGGTAAAATTATGCATAATGATCCTGAAGAAAACAGCTGGTTAACAGAACTAGTTATGCTAAATTTTCACGACCGATTTTCATACGGTACGCATCAGACATTGTAAAGTAACCCTTCAACTCATACAACGTTGACAATACTGCGAAATATTATAAAATTATACTTTTTAGAAAAGTGTATGAGAAAAGATAGTTATTGACTGGGTAAATTCATTTCGACACAAAAAAGCATCGTATTATTAACTGTATATACATATGTAAAGTATTAAAAGGTGTGGTTACTAGTATAATTATTTCCAGAGTTACTTATACCAGCACAACTTAGTGGAGATTATAGAGAATAGAAAAGCAGTGAATCAATTAAATGTTCGTTGCGTAAGTAGCAGGGTCGAGTTATACGTATGTGACTACACTGAAGACTGGACTGGCTTTCAAATTCCGTTCTCCCAACAGCTGTGGTCTTTTAGACGAGCTAGGGGAACATCTTAATGTGTCCTTCTAGGCTCCGTTTGAACCCATCAGGGTTTTCAAATCTAATTCCAGATGGATTTTTTGGTCTGCAGACCTTAGGGTACTAAACATGAGAGCACACTTGTCAATGAAGTCGAAGATTGAACGATCAATTCATGGTTGTTTGCTCAAACCCAACTCCTCCATATTTTTCGTGGGAGTCATCAATCCACCAGTCATCGTCTCATTCGTCGCTGTTCAAAAGAAGACAAAAAACTATCAGAAGTATTGTCATGATTTATTGTTATAACATTTGTTCTTAGACCTTGTGTAATAACCTTGTTGTTGGTTATATGTTGGCGTAAGAATAAGGGATTCTCGAGTCGCCAATCAGTGTTCTGGTTTTTTCGCGTTGGTTAATACAAAGTGTTTCTGAAAGACTTCGAGGGACAGCGTGAGGTCCAGCGTAGCAAGAGCTGGACATTGACAGTTCCTGATGGTTGGCTGACAACACTATTCAAGTTTGGGGGCGGATACATGTCTTATGTAAGGCCAATCTTGCTTCTTGGGTGTAAAATGTATGCAGTACAAAGCCAGTAAGTCGTTTGCATTCAGGTATAACCTTATTTGCATGATCGGAAAAGGTCATATCTGAGCATGTTTTCCCGAGATCTGTGTTCAGCTTTGACAGGAGCTTACCGTATACATAGCCACATTCTCGGTTTCCAGCATCCAAGGTGGGTTAAACCGCGCTTGTATGGGTTGAAAGTCAGTTACCACTTTTCGCTCCAATCGCCTAGATTGTTTAATTCATGTTCGATCTTGTTTTCGACGCTCATATCATCGTATCCATAATCATATACTACCCTGCGATAATCTGCAAAGAGGTATGGCATGCCATACTTCGTCACAGAGACTGTCAATTATGAATGAAAGGAACAGAATAGAGCCAAGAAAGCCACCATGTACTACACCATTAGATATCGGCTTTGATGAAGACAACTGGTGGTTGATTTTGACAAATTTTTATCTTTATGTAGGAAAAGAATTAGAACAAAGCAAGAAATACAGTTGTCAATGCAGTTGAAGATTGAACGATTAATTCATGGTTGTTTGCTCAAAACCAACTTCCCCAATTTTCGCGGAGGCATCAATACGACAGTCATCGTCTCATCGGTCGCTGTTCAGAAAGAAGTCAGCAGTAAAATGTCAGAAACCTTACTTAAAACTTAATTTTAAAGTTGGATCTATGTTGGTGTTACAATGAAGAATTCTCGAGCGGCCAATCGGTGTTTTGGTTTTGGCGTCCGTTATTACTAAGCGTTTTTGAGAAACTTCAAGGAACAGCGTGAGCCCGAGCGTAGCAAGAGCTGGGCACTAACGGTTTACGAGACGTGGCTGACAGTTTCTGACGGTAGAAACAGATTCTGGCGGATTCAGACAGTTGGTGAAAGTTTGGATAGTCGCCATTTATCTTTCCTGGTGCAGGTCAAGTCCTCTTTGAACAAGCAATGTCTGGAACGATTTTGGAATTGGGCCAAGTTCAACAATACCTGGGTCAAAGAAGGGACAGAGCGTCTTGGATGCAAACAGGAAAGTAAGTCATGGTGACTTGTCTGTTACTTGTGACGATGTGTCTGATGTTAAGCATGACATGGTTGATGTTACTGTTTCGCCGTTCAGGGATAATAGGAACATCAAACTCCCTTAATTTGAACCACGGTGTTTCGACGGAGACCCAGCTGATTATTTACAGTTTGTAAGGGAATTTGAAGTCACGTTGAGTGGATTTTTATTAACTGATGAAATGAAGTTGATTTATTTGATGAGGTATTGAACTGGAACTGCTGCAAGAGCTATACAGTGCTGTAAGTTTGTGAAGCCAAAAGAGGGCTACTACGAGGCTATGAGCATACTACGTCAAACGTTTGGAAGACCTTCGATGATTGTAAGGAACGTATACGAAGCTGTCAAAGGTAACGGCAGTCAACTTCAAGATGACTCCAAGGCACTTACTGAGTTTTTGGATAATCTTATGACTTATAAGAATACCTTGATTTCTATGAATTGCATGAGTGACCTCAACTCGAGTTTTATACTAGAAGTAATAGCAAGACGCCTACCTACTCGACTGCAAAGGAAGTGGGTGAAGATAAGCTCCCGTATGGAGGATGAGGGTATCGAGCCAAAATTTGATGATATCCTGAAACTGGTAAAAGATAGCGTCAATCAATCTATGAGCAAGTTCGCCAGTCTATTACATCTCACCCTTAGAATAGAGCAGTCTGAGGGTAAAATGCAATCATTGATGACGAATAGGCCTCAGAGAGGTGGATATCGAGAAGGCTCCATGATGTCTAGTAATGCATATAGACCTAGTGAGTGTAACAGGTTTCGTAGTACATCCTCAACAGATAAGTTACAAGATGCAAGACAAACACGGTTGTGTTTTACACGTTTGCAAGAGGTGCATACAGAGGTGAACTGTGAATCAGTGATCAAGTTCAGTGATAAGCTAAATGTAAACTCCAGGCCTGACTCCGAATTGTGTGACGATAACGGTGCGGTCAGGAAGTCTGTAGTTGCAACTGGTAAGCCATTGTTGAATAGAGTGTCACAGGATAGAGTTACTGCTTCAGAGTGCAGTTCTGACTCCACAAGTTTACGAGGTATTGCTAGTCAGAGTGAAGTTATAAAACTTTTTAGGATTTGCGAGGAGGAACCAAAATTGTCTACTTCTGTTATTAAAGAGTTTGAAATTGATGAAGTCGACCAGATAGATTATGATAAATTGAATATTCGGGATAATGATCATGATACTTCACATTTGGCTTTGGTTGATCATAATGAGATGAGGGATATGCCTATTACTGCTAAGTTGAACAAAGTTTCTGTACAACTGCAACGTGAAGTAGAAATAAATGCAGATGCAGTTGCAGAAGGCATACATACTTGTGAGACCGTCAGTGCGGTTGATCAGCATGTAGCCCACCTATCATCAGATGCTATTGCTAAACCTGAGCTGATAGTAAAAGACAGCAGTGGTGGTGGTCTTGCAGGTAGACAAATTTCTGAAAGCCAAGAAACAACAACAGCTTCTGATCCACCGCTAAGTTCATCAACTTGTGTCATTCAGTCCTCGTTGGTGTTGTCATCCACAATGAAACAGACGCCCATCAACTCAAGTATCTTCTGCAATGACTATGATAGTACTGGTGTATTTGAAAGGACGAAAGATATTGGTCAGTTTAGAGAGGATAAGCCAAGTGTAAACGAAAGAGTAATTGTTAAATTGACTTGCCCGAATAAAGGCATTTCTAGTTTCAAGTTACTATTCAAATGCTATTATCTTTGGTGTAAATTACTCTGTTTCTACGCTTGGTTGACCAGATACGTCGTGTGTTTGTTCGTCATCTATATTCTACGATACAATGACATGAGCGTGTTACCGTTCAGATTTGAGGATATAGCTGATAGAAGGAAGTCAGCAAATGAACTCTGCAACGATTTTCCAACCTAGAGCGTCAACCTGAGAAGGGTTGTAGGCGTACTGATGTAAGTCCTACAATTCTTCAAAGGGTAGCGCATCAATGAGCAGTCCAATGTGCTCGGTGTGTGATTTTGTACATATGTTCATATTGTATATACTGAATTGATATCATCTGTCATCTAGCTGTTGGTAATTCTGTTTGTGTCCGGACGACTTCCACTTGGATCATCAACCTGAGAAGGAATGTAGGCGTACTGCTGTAAGTCCTACAGTTCTTCAAGGGTAGTTTGTCGTGCCAGAATCCACCACCTTGATGTATTGATTGTACATATGTTTGTGTTAAATAATTGTGTGAGTTCCAATTAATGTAATTGTTGGTTAATCTTGTTTGTGTCCGGACATTCCACAACTTACAATCGTCAACCTGTGAAGGGTTGTAGGCGTACTGGTGTAAGTCCGGCGATTCTTCAAAGGAATTCCATCGAGACACGATCTGCGGGTTTGTGTGTACTGTTTGTACATACGTGTGTTGTGTCATATCAATTGGTGTTTTTGGATTCATTGTGTTTACTCGTTGTTTTCGTACCTTGTTGTTATTATATAATTTTGTTAAAATTTTCGTCGTGATTACTTCTGAAGTTGTTTCGAGTCTTCTGCATCCGTGAATGCATTGATTGATGTTAAGGACAGCAGATGGGTCGTATACGCCGAGGAGGCTATTGCTGAGAATGAAATGCATACGGAGATAATGATTAGCTGTGATCCCACACGCCGGGGAGCGGGAGTGTAGACGACTGAGGCTCGCATACGTCATCGTTACTAGAACTGAGGCACAATGAGTGACAAGCGATTGCAGTGGTAATTGGTGATGAATAGATAAGAGTATGTGCGTAGAGTACCATGAGGTGGTGCTATGGTCACGTTGCATTCTGCGAGAGTCATTCTAGCAAGTGGCGATTGTGTTGCAAGATGTCAAGAAGATGCCTTCAACTCGAAGGCGTAGGTCCTGATCAATGAGCGAGAACTTGCTGTAAGTGTGCTTGTGGTGTGTTGGCTTTTCTGTTTGTTTTCCATTTCAGCTCTGTCCATGTGACCCAGGTTGTCGCAATGGCATCCAAGTCAACGTGTATTGGTCGTGACGGAAAAAATGGATGGATCCGTTTTTCGCCGGGGAGTGTCAATGCAGTTGAAGATTGAACGATCAATTCACGGTAGTTTGCTCAAATCCAACTTCCCTATATTTTCGTGGAGACATCAATACACCAGTCATCGTCTCATCGGTCGCTGTTCAGAAAGGAGTCAGGCCAAAACTGTCAGAAACCTTAGTTAAAACTTAATTTTAAAGTTGGATCTATGTTGGTGTTACAATGAAGAATTCTCGAGCGGCCGATCGGTGTCTTGGTTTTTGCGTCCGTTATTACTAAGCGTTTCTGAAAAAGTTCAAGGAACAGCGTGAGCCCGAGCGTAGCAAGAGCTGGGCACTAACGGTTTACGAGACGTGGCTGACAACAGTTTTAGCAGAATAAAATGTTACCACCGTTTATGCTTTTGCGTTGTCGTCACCTGCTTACACGGCAATGACATCATAAAATTCTTTTTTTTGAAACTCATCAAGAGGAATAAATGTATTAAATTTCTGAAAAGAATTTATCTATTTGAGAAGTTTTCCAGCTAAAACGTGGGATTTGAGATTTGTTAAAAGTATGATATTTGGGACTCTATCGAAGGCCTTGCTAACGTCGAGAAATAATGTTGTTACTGAACGCTCATTATCAATGCGTTGTGTAATGTAGTCAAAATAATAATATATTCTCATTTTGTACATGAGGGACGCCAGTTTATAGTCATCATCAATACGGTAAATTACACATACGATTAGCAATCATACTTAATAATAATGTTTTAATAAAATACATATTTTTTCCTACCTGTGTAGGACACACCAAATATACAGGCATGGATAAGCACTATTTAAATATCATAAATTTGGTTTATGGTTAAATTACATGGTTGCTGACGTTTTTGTCCTTGGTTTGTGGGAACAGTATGATAACTAGTCATTCAATGTAGCACATCAAGAAATATAGAGATATTGTCTTCGCAATTACAAAAAAGCCCAAGTATGTTTTGGATGGATTACAAATACCTGGGAAAAAAATAAAGCTTGAAGTAATTCCCCAATACAACTTTGTTGTGTACAAAACCGAATCTTATACTTGATTTATACCCAAATTTGGTAATCATTAAAATAAGTGATACACTTGTATGGTTTTGTCAGCATTTTCATCGCAACATCACGAGTGAATCCTACTCAATCTAGAATAATATTAATGATAGTATATATTTTCTTATAAATGCGTGTTTCCAAGAAAAGAAAGCTATTTTTACAGATACGATCAGTTACGTTATAAGTTACAATCGTGATGTTGTATTATCAATTAATACCTTTTCTTTGTTATAAGAGTATATCCCACAACTGTGATCCAGGTTGCGTCGTGGGGAAACGTAATGCATGATTCACGAAGGAATTGTAAGATATGGGACCAATAATGTTTGCAGATCATTTGTCATTGTAAATGGTCAAGTGTCCACATACTTTATTCTCATTCAAAAAGTCAAATGGAAGCTAAAATGGTGAGAGAAAAATGAAGACAAACAACAGCAGCGCAAAAGAAAGCAAGAGGAGTCCTTAAGGAGTGATTAATAAATATATACATATATATTCTGTCTAGTAACTATGCTTATTTTGGTGCACTAACCAGCTAGTCCCTTTATGCTAACTTTTATATTATTTGTGAACTAATAGTACTGTCCTGTGTAGAAATGTTTATCATCTAGTTCCAATAACATTAAAGTTTATAGTTGTAGTTTGTTGTAACTACACGTTTAAAGAACTTAAAATATCTATGTAGGGTGAAAAAGAGGGTGTAAGAGTCGAACGTAGAAGTGCATTGTCATCTTTGAGCAGTCTGGTGGCTGAGGAGACGAATACTGGAAGTGTGTTCGCATCACGCACATTAGCTGGTAGTCTATTCCAAATGACTGAAAACTTATTCAGGAAGAAGTTGTACCACATGTAAGTCTGACAATGCTCTATAGCAGCTAGATTGTGATGATTTCTAAGATTGTAACTGATGACAGCGGTAGGTTTAGTTATTGGCTCGGAGAAATGCAAGAGAAGATTAGTTAGCTTGTGGTGAAAGATAAGGTTTAGCTTAAGACGTCTTAGTCTGTCACATCGCTCATGGTATTCCAGACCACTTTCTAAACCAAAAGTTCTTTAGGTAAACTGCTGTTGCACTCCCTCTAATATAAGTTTGTCGTCAGTCTAACTGAAGATTGAACGATCAATTTACGGTAGTTTGCTCAAATCCAACTTCCCTATATTTTCGTGGAGACATCAATACACCAGTCATCGTCTCATCGGTCGCTGTTCAGAAAGGAGTCAGGCCAAAACTGTCAGAAACCTTAGTTAAAACTTAATTTTAAAGTTGGATCTATGTTGGTGTTACAATGAAGAATTCTCGAGCGGCCGATCGGTGTTTTGGTTTTTGCGTCCGTTATTACTAAGCGTTTCTGAAAAAGTTCAAGGAACAGCGTGAGCCCGAGCGTAGCAAGAGCTGGGCATTAACGGATTACGAGACGTGGCTAACAGTTGCTTACAGCGAAGTCAGTTTCTAATGGCGGAAATATTTTTTGGCGGATTCAGACCTCTGGTTTTACTTTGGATAATAACCGTCCTTCTTTCCTGGTGCCGGTCAAGTCCTCTTTGAACAAGAAATATCTGGAACGATTTTGGAATTGGGCCAAGTTCAAGAATGCCTGGGTCAAAAAAGGGACAGAGCGTCTTGGATGCAAACAGGAAAGTAAGTCATGGTGACTTGTCTGTTACTTGTGACGATGTGTCTGATGTTAAGCATGACATGGTTGATGTTACTGTTTCGCCGTTCAGGGATAATAGGAACATCAAATTCCCTTAATTTTAACCACGGTGTTTCGAATATTTACAATTTTTAAAGGAGTTTGAGATCATTCTGAGTACTTTTCTATTAAATGATGAATTGAAGTTGATGTATTTGATGAGGTATTGCACTGGAGATGCTGCAAGAGCTATACAGTGCTGTAAGCTCACGCCCCCTAATGAGGGATACGCTGAGGCTATGAGCATATTACGTCACAAGTTTGGAAGTCCTTCGATGATTGCAGGGAAATTATTCGAGGCTGTTAAGGGTAATGGTGGTCAATTACAGCATGACTCCCAGGCACTCACTGAGGTTTTGGATAATTTGCTAATTTATAAGAATGCATTGATTTCGATGAATTGCATGAGTGACCTCAACTCGAGTTTTATACTAGAAGTAATAGCAAGACGCCTACCTACTCGACTGCAAAGGAAGTGGGTGAAGATGAGCTCCCGTATGGAGGATGAGGGTATCGAGCCAAAATTTGATGATTTCCTGAAACTGGTAAAAGATAGCGTCAATCAATCTATGAGCAAGTTCGCCAGTCTATTACATCTCACCCTTAGAATAGAGCAGTCTGAGGGTAAAATGCAATCATTGATGACGAATAGGCCTCAGAGAGGTGGATATCGAGAAGGCTCCATGATGTCTAGTAATGCATATAGACCTAGTGAGTGTAACAGGTTTCGTAGTACATCCTCAACAGACAAGTTACAAGCTGCAAGACAAACACGGTTGTGTTTTACACGTTTGCAAGAGGTGCATACAGAGGTGAACTGTGAATCAGTGATCAAGTTCAGTGACAAGCTAAATGTAAACTCCAGGCCTGACTCCGAATTGTGTGACGATAACGGTGCGGTCAGGAAGTCTGTAGTTGCAACTGGTAAGCCATTGTTGAATAGAGTGTCACAGGATAGAGTTACTGCTTCAGAGTGCAGTTCTGACTCCACAAGTTTACGAGGTATTGCTAGTCAGAGTGAAGTTATAAAACCTTTAATGATTTGCGAGGAGGAACCAAAATTGTCTTCTTCTGTTATTAAGGAGTTGGAAAATGATGAAGACGGTCAGATAGACGACGGTGAATTGAATATTTGTGATAATGATCATGATAGTGCAGATTTATCTTTGGCTGATCATGATGACATGAGCAAAATTCCTACTACTGCTATGTTGAACAGAGGTTCTTTTCTACTTGAACGTGAAGAAGAATGAAAGGCAGATTCAGTTGCAGAAGGTATGGATACTTGTGAGGCCGTCAATGTAATTGATCAGCGTGTTGCCTACCTACAATCAGATGATAATAATAATAAAATAATAATTTTTTCTTCACGTTCCCAGTGGAACATATGGCTCTAAGCTAGATGCTTGAAGTTTCTGTAGCAGTGTTTAGTTTCTACAAGATGGGGTCGCTAGCCCCATGTCCTACCTTTCCTGTTTACTAGTATTATTTCTGGTTTAGGGAAGTGAAGAAATGCGTCGGCCGGGGATCCCCGGACCATGTGCATGGTCGGTGAGAGTCCTAACTACTGTGCCACCGACGCTCAGATGATAATGCTAAACCCGAACTAGTAGTGAAAGACAGCAGTAGTGGTAATCTTGCAGTTAGACAGTTACAGGTGTTCAGTTTCTGCTTGAATCATTTTTCCTTAATATTTTGGAAATTAGCCGCTTTCCTCACATTATCCAGTTATCGATAGTCAACACGGATTGTTTCGTATCAACTGGAACAACGTATAGCATTCACTCGTGAAATCTACGTCAAGAATCTTCGGATACCCTATCTAACCACGTGGAACTAAGGACTTTATCCACAGCAAACTCTGTAAAGGACAGTCTGACTTTTTATTTTTGCAATGTACATCTGTTTATCGTTGTTGTTGTGATACTTCGATAATACAGCTATCTTATTTTTATATCCTCAAGACTTTTTCTCCGGAAATTAAGAAGTTTCTTATTTCTGTAATGGTTAAGTCTATCAAAGGTGTAAGTACCGTTAAGAGACTGAGATATAATACTAGTCAGCCATCTGAAGGCCTGCTATGTACTCGTCGCTAAATTATTGCTATGTACTGGTCGAGAATTTAATAGTCCTGACGTAAGATGGCGGAAATCAGAAGACCACTAGGTTTGCGATGATACTTCTATTTTCCAAACACAAGGAGAATGCAAATAGTGGTATCACAACAAAGTGGTAAGTAAGTAAGTCAGTCACAAGATTGTGAATGCGAAATATATATATGAATGTTCAGACAAAGGTGTGAAGAATCATTAGATAATCTTAACATGAATGGCTAATTATAATGAAGTATCGATCCATATATACATAGCGAAATATAGCAGACATGTCAACAACCACCATATATGGATATATGTCACCAAGCAACGGACTGTCAACAAACACTCATATTATATTATATATAATATAAGGAGAATATACATTGTTAAAGGAGACAAGCTCATCAAAGTGAAATGGCCACAGACTAAGAGAGCAAACAGAAAGAGAGACCAACATACACACACATATATACATATATGTATATGGATACATATGAAGGCCTCAGCTCCGTTGACAATTCAACACCTTTTACACCAGCCACACCCAGATTTATGGTATCTGATATCAAGGAGGGATTGACAGAGAATGCGGCTTGTAGCAGAAATGATTTACTGACACTTCAGAAGTCAATAGGAGAACTACAGAGGAAGTTTGACAGCATTACGCCTCTCACACAACTGTGTGACCCATCACAAAACATCTGTTTTGAATCACTCATCAAATCCGAGCGCATAATTGACTATTTGGCTGAAGAAGCTGTTAAGAGGATTATGTCTTCACATAACGTCTTGGCCTTTAACATTCCAGACAGAGAGCTGTCCATCACGTCTCATAAACCGTTAATGCCCAGCTCTCGCTACGCTCGGGCCTACGCTGTTCCTTGAAGATTTCAGAAACGCTTAGTTATAACGGACGAAAAAACCAAAACACCGATCTGCCGCTTGATATTTCTTTATTGTTACACCAACATATAAAAAGAATATGTGAACTAAGGTCTGAAAACAAATATTACAATAATAAATCATTGTATTACTTCTGACGATGTTTCACTCTTCTTTCTGAACAGCGACCGATGAGACGATGACTGTCATATTGATGCCTCCGCGAAAATTGGGGAAGTTGATTTTAAGCAAACAACCAAGAATTGATCGTTCAATCTTCAACTCCATTGACACTCCCCGGCAAAAAGGGATTCAACCCTTTTTTCCTTCACGACCAATACACGTTGACTTGGATGCCATTGCGACAACCTGGGTCACACGGACAGAGCTGAAATGGAAAACAAACAGAAAAGCCAACACACCACAAGCATACCCACAGCACAATCTCACACATCAATGACGACCTGCGCGTCCAGACAGAGACCTCCTCTTGACATCTTGCAACACAATCGCCATTTGCTAGAATGACTCTTGTGGAATGCAATGTGACCATAGCACCAACTCATGGTACTCTACGCACATACTCTTATCTACTCATTACCAATTACCACTGAAATTGCTTGTCACTCATTCTGACTCAGATCAAGTAGCGGTGACGCATGCGAGCCTCAGTCGTTTACACTCTTTCTCCCCGGCGTGTGAGACCGCAGCCAACAATTATGTCCGTATGGATTTCATTCTCAGCAATAGCCCAGCCTCCCCGGCGTATACGACCCATCTGCTGTCCTTAACATCAATCAATTCATTCACGGATGTAGAAGACTCGAAACAACTTCAGAAATAATCACGACGAAAATTTTAACAAAATTATATAATGACAACAAGGTACGAAAGCAACGAGTAAACACAATGAATCCAAAAAACACCAATTGATATGACACACCACACGTATATACAAATAGTACAAACAACCTCGCCGATCATGTCTTGGTGGAATTCCTTTGAAGAATTGCAGGACTTACACTAGTACGCCTACAACCCTTCTCAGGTTGACGATTGTAATTTGTGGAATTACCGGACACAAACAAGATTATTCAACAATTGCAATAATTGGAACTCACACAATTATTTAACACAAACATATGTACAATCAATACATCAAATGTTGTGGATTCTGGCACGACAAACTACCCTTGAAGAACTGTAGGACTTACAGCAGTACGCCTACATTCCTTCTCAGGTTGATGATCCAAGTGGAAGTCGTCCGGACACAAACAGAATTACCAACAGCTAGATGACAGATGATATCAATTCAGTATATACAATATGAACACATGTACAAAATCACACACCGAGCACATTGGACTGCTCATTGATGCGCTACCCTTTGAAGAATTGTAGGACTTACAGCAGTACGCCTACAACCCTTCTCAGGTTGACGCTCTAGGTTGGAAAATCGTTGCAGAGTTCATTTGCTGACTTCCTTCTATCAGCTATATCCTCAAATCTGAACGGTAACACGCTCATGTCATTGTATCGTAGAATATAGATGACGAACAAACACACGACGTATCTGGTCAACCAAGCGTAGAAACAGAGTAATTTACACCAAAGATAATAGCATTCAAATAGTAACTTGAAACTAGAAATGCCTTTATTCATGCAAGTCAATTTAACAATTACTCTCTCGTTTACACTTGGCTTATTCTCACTAAACTGAGCAATATCTTTCGTCTTTTCAAACGCACCAATACTATCATAGTCATTGCACAAGATACTTGAGTTGATGGGCATCTGTTTCATTGTGGATGACAACACCGACGATGACTGAGTGACACAAGTTGATGAACTTAGCGGTGGATCAGAAGCTGTTCTTTTTCGGCTTTCAGATAGTTGTCCAACTGCAAGACCACCACCACTGCTGTCTTTCACTACTAGTTTGGGTTTAGCACTATCATCTGATGATAGGTGGGCTACACACTGATCAATCACACTGACTGTCTCACAAGTATGCACACCTTCTGGAACTGCATCTGCGTTCAATTCTACTTCACGTTGTAGTTGTACAGAACCTTTATTTAACTTAGCAGTAGTAGGCATATCTCTCATCTCATTATGATCAACCAAAGCCAAATGTGAAGTATCATGATCATTATCAGGAATATTCACTTTACCGTCAACTTCATCATTTTCAAATTCTTTAATAACAGAAGTAGACAATTTTGGTTCCTCCTCACAAATCATTAAAGGTTTTATAACTTCACTCTGACTAGCAATACCTCGTAAACTTGTGGAGTCAGAACTGCACTCTGAAGCAGTAACTCTATCCTGTGACACTCTATTCAACAATGGCTTACCAGTTGCAACTACAGACTTCCTGACCGCACCGTTATCGTCACACAATTCGGAGTCAGGCCTGGAGTTTACATTTAGCTTATCACTGAACTTGCTCACTGATTCACAGTTCACCTCTGTATGCACCTCTTGCAAACGTGTAAAACACAACCGTGTTTGTCTTGCATCTTGTAACTTGTCTGTTGAGGATGTACTACGAAACCTGTTACACTCACTAGGTCTATATGCATTACTAGACATCATGGAGCCTTCTCGATATCCACCTCTCTGAGGCCTATTCGTCATCAATGATTGCATTTTACCCTCAGACTGCTCTATTCTAGGGGTGAGATGTAATAGACTGGTGAACTTGCTCATAGATTGATTGACGCTATCTTTTACCAGTTTCAGGAAATCATCAAATTTTGGCTCGATACCCTCATCCTCCATACGGGAGCTCATCTTCACCCACTTCCTTTGCAGTCGAGTAGGTAGGCGTCTTGCTATTACTTCTAGTATAAAACTCGAGTTGAGGTCACTCATGCAATTCATCGAAATCAATGCATTCTTATAAATTAGCAAATTATCCAAAACCTCAGTGAGTGCCTGGGAGTCATGCTGTAATTGACCACCATTACCCTTAACAGCCTCGAATAATTTCCCTGCAATCATCGAAGGACTTCCAAACTTGTGACGTAATATGCTCATAGCCTCAGCGTATCCCTCATTAGGGGGCGTGAGCTTACAGCACTGTATAGCTCTTGCAGCATCTCCAGTGCAATACCTCATCAAATACATCAACTTCAATTCATCATGTAATAAAATCCACTCAACATGATCTCAAACTCCTTTACAAATTGCTAATAATCAGCCGGGTTTCCGTCGAAACACCGTGGTTCAAATTAGGGGAATTTGATGTTCCTATTATCCCTGAACGGCGAAACAGTAACATCAACCATGTCATGCTTAACATCAGACACATCGTCACAAGTAACAGACAAGTCACCATGACTTACTTTCCTGTTTGCATCCAAGACACTCTGTCCCTTCTTTGACCCAGGCATTGTTGAACTAGACCCAATTCCATAAAAGTTGCAGATAATGCTTGTTCATAGAGGACTTGACCTGCACCAGGAAAGACGAACGGTGACTATCCAAACTTTCACCAACTGTTTGAATCCGCCAGATCTGTTTCCATCGTCCGAAACTGTCAGCCACGTCTCATAAACCGTTAATGCCCAGCTCTCGCTACGCTCGGGCCCACGCTGTTCCTTGAAGATTTCAGAAACGCTTAGTTATAAAGGACGAAAAAACCAAAACACCGATCTGCCGCTTGATATTTCTTTATTGTTACACCAACATATAAAAAGAATATGTGAACTAAGGTCTGAAAACAAATATTACAATAATAAATCATTGTATTACTTCTGACGATGTTTCACTCTTCTTTCTGAACAGCGACCGATGAGACGATGACTGTCATATTGATGCCTCCGCGAAAATTGGGGAAGTTGATTTTAAGCAAACAACCAAGAATTGATCGTTCAATTTTCAACTCCATTGACAAGAGCCGATTGCCAATCTTAAGAATTCGTGCCTTAAATCCTGTAATATGTCGTTGACAGAATGTCAGGTTTTGGGTCTTCGTAAGAAATCTGCAAACCACCCGTCCCCTGTGCTTTTCAAGTGTAGGTCTACTGAAGAAGCCAGGTATTTTCTGAAATCGGGTAAGACAATAGGCTCTTCAACACCATACACTAACATTAGGGCTGCACCTGATTTAACACCATGCCAAAGACGATGCCGCTCAGGAACAGTGAACCCTGATAACTCTAATAGGGTAACTGTAGATGATGTTCCGTGCGTTATTCCATCTATTGAAATATCTGATCATGGCATGCAACAGACATTTTCGCAAGCACTGGCTAATGTTAGCCAAGCATTATACAACGATATTGATGCTGACACTGAAATGGTGAACATAGATGAGTCAACGGGAAATAATGTTGAAATACATCGTTTTCATACTGACGCAAAAGTCAAGACACCGAAACCATCAAAACCCATCCCACTGGTGGTCCAACCATTGCCTTATAAGTCAGTTACTCCTCAGTCTGACAATCCACACTCTGTGAAGCACCGGTCGAATGTAGCTACCCAAGTTGGCAAGTTTTCTAGGCGTTATGACAAACGTCCCATTTCCATTAAGAAAACTAAAGCTCATGAGGTGTCCAAGCCACAGAAACCCTACATAGCATGTGCTGGCTGCCGTGTTAGCCATCATCAGCCAGTCGATCATAAGATTAGGGAAAAAGAAGTAAATAAATTAAATACTAAACCCGGAGCAAGAAAGCCCTTTGATATGAAAGAGACGAAAGCACCTCTAGGCCTTCTTTCCAAGAGAAAGTCAAATATGGTAGACGAAGCTCCTAGGGGTAGGCCTAATTGGTGTCAAGTGGAAATCAATTTTATCGAATCCCTAATTCTAGGCAAACAGCACAGCAAGGAAGTAGGTATTGTTCTGCACATCCACTACGTAAACCCCTTGTCAACCAGCCCACTTCTAATATTCTGTCGACTGAAAGTTATAGAAAATACCCCAAACATCGGCCACAGACCACATTTAGCAAGCCAACAGAACCCATTCATATATCTTATGTGTCTACTGGGGAGCATGTGCCGATTTCTGCACAAAACTTGCCATGGTCTGATGAATACCAGAAACAGATACCAACAATTCATTCATATACTGGCAACAAATCACCGAATACACATATCGGTTATACCTTAGGGCAGGATTTTCACCAGCGTTAGTTAACAGAAATACCTGGAATCATGCATATAGCACGCATGATATCGGATCAATTCCTTGCTGGAATAAGGAACAGTCTACAGCTAGGGAAAGGCATATTTCCCGGGAGATAGCTGACACAGTGTTGACACCAAACGCGGATACTAATATCTATAAAATATTAATATCTGATTATCCCACAGGTGTCTCTCACTGCATACCATATCCAAACGTAGGCCCATCCCAGACTACCACCTCAAAAATCTACCTGAAGTCTTCCTACGATCCAAAGATATTGGTAAATGAGCCTGATAACATGTATAAAGAGGATACTCACGGATTATTTTACCAAGATGTTGTCCGCTCACTGAAACCACATAGCCATTGTTTATCTATTATCCTAGTAAATACGAGATCAGTTCTAAGCAAACACCTAACACCAAGTGCATTAGCTTCTATATGCAGACCGTCATTGATTATGATCACCGAAGCCTGGTGCACGAGTGAAATCTCCAATGACAGCCTAAGGATTGAGAAATACAACCTTTTTCGAGGGGACAGATGGACAGGTCGTGGGGGTGGAACACTAATTTACTGTGAACAATCCATGTGTGCAACCAAGTTTAGTAACCCAATTCTGTCACAACTCAATGACTCGATCTGGGTCGAAATAAAAGTTGTCAGAAGCAAACCTATACTTGTGGGTTGTGTGTACCGGCCCCCTTCATCCAGCAGGGAATATGATAATATACTTAGCAATATCTTTAATGTTACAGCCAATCTTCCTTTCAGTTATAAAATTATCGGAGGTGATTTCAACATGCCAGAGGTACCATGGTCTTCACTCCAAGGACTCCAAAGGTATGATAATCTCATGAATTCCATCCTCACAGGAGGGTGGAAACAACACATAAATTCACCCACTAGATCCGCAAATATCCTGGACCTTATTTTCACGAACAACATAACGACCATAGAATAGCAGTTTGTTCTTTTGACACGTTTCCTGAAAGAAAACGCAGAGATGAAGCTGGCCAGATACATATGAGATGTACATATATGCTGACTGGGACTTGTATCAGCACCTAATTAGATGTTCTAATTGGGACTCGTACTTTTCGAACCAGTCCTTACATGTAATTCTTAACAACGTTTATCAGAATATTAAGTCAATTCACGACGTCATTGCACCCGAGAAGATTCTTAGCCTCAGATTCCCCCAAAGCGATTATATTCCGACATCGTTTAGAAGAAGTCTACGAAAGCACTCAATAAAATACTACAGATATCATGACTTATCGTCATTAATTGCCATAACGTCCCTTCTCAGTAGAATTGAAGAATTGAGAAATATAGGCCTCAGAAACAAATAAATGCAGGTCATTCACGCACCGCATAACTCAGGAGAAATAACCAAACTTTTTAAAGGTAGGTCGGCGAACTCCAAAGCACCCTATCCGAAAACAATATACTTAGACAGCACTGCTTACGAAAATAATAAGGCGATATGTGAACTGTTTAGCAAGCACTTCTCCAGATTATACACCTTAGAGAACGATGAGGTCGTGGATTTCCCACGTAAAACAGACGAATGTTTAAGTGACATAATTTTCACCACACATGAGATCGATAAACCTGTCGCAAATCTTAAGCTTAGTAACACTTCTGGTCTAGATGGTATATCTTCCGTTCTGCTGAAAAAAGGTGGTAATGACATGAGTTTACTCTTACTCAAGTTATACTAAATTTCATTAAGCGATGGGACATACCCTAACTGCTGGAAAAAGTTTTATATTGTAACTATCCATAAATACGGGCCTATAGCTGATATCAACAACTACCACCCCATCAACATCACGTCTGTAGTTTCACGTGTAATGGAAAAGATAGTTAAGACTCAAATCATTCATTACTTGCTGTCAAATGACCTACTATCCCCATCCCAATACGGTTTCTTAAGTAGAAGGTCGTGCATTACTTGCCACTTAGATTATTTTGACTACATTACACAAAGCATTCATAATGGGCGTTCGGTAACAACATTGTTTCTAGACGTTAGCAAGGCCTTCGATAAAGTCCCACGTATCAGACTCCGAACAAAACTCCAATCCTAAGGGATAACCGGAAAGCTTCTCAAATGTATAAGTACTTTTCTCACAGAAAGACAGCAGTTAGTCAAAATCAACCACCAGTTGTCTTCCTCAAAGCCGATAACCAGTGGTGTAATACAAGGTAGTGTTCTTGGCCCTATTCTGTTCCTCTTATTTATAAATGACATAGTCTCTGTGGTCAAGTATGGTAAGCCATACCTTTTTGCAGATGATCTCAAGATAGTATATGATTATGGGTACGGTGATATGAGCGTCGAAAGCAAGATCCAACAAGACTTAAACGATCTAGGCGATTGGAGCGAAAAGTGGCAACTGACTTTCAACCCAGACAAGTGCGGTATAGCCCACCTTGGACGCTGGAAACCAATAATGTGCCTATATATGTACGGTAAGCTCCTCTCAAAACTGAACACAGTCACAGATCTCGGGATAACATACTCAGATTTATCCTTTTCCGATCATGCAAACAAGGTTGTGTCTGACTGTAAACGACTTACTGGCTTTGTACTGCGTAACTTCTACACCCAAGAAGCAAGATTAGCTATATATAGGACATGTATCCGTCCCAAACTTGAATATTGTGCTCTCCTATTTAGTAACCTCAGGTCTGTAGACAGAAAAAAAATCGAAAGTGTCCAGAGATTCCTCACGAAACGCATAATAGGGTTCGACCAACAAGTGGAATATGTTGACAGGTGTGTACGTCTGAAATTAGAGCCTCTGTGGTTAAGGAGAGTGAAGTGCAACCTATTTCTACCCTTTAAAGTCATTAGGAAACATTGGTACAGTAACTCACCCATAACGTGGGAAAATATTAAATCATATCAGCTGCGAAACCACGACTACCTTGTTAAGGTGGCTACCCACAGAAAATCCATTAGGGCAAACATTTTCACCACAGAATATTGCACTCTTTGGAACCGACTACCACCTGAAATAAGATGTTGTGAAAACCCTGATGGATTCAAACGGAGCCTAGAAAGACACTTTAACATGCCCACCCTAGCTCGTCTAAAAGACCACAACTGTTGGGAGAACGGAAATTGAAGGCCAGTCCAGTCTTCAGTATAGTCACATACGTATATTTCGACTCTAATACTCACGCAGCGAACGTTAACTAATTTACTGATTTCTATTCTCTATAATTTTCACTAAGTTGTGTTGGTAAAAGTAACACTGGAAATAATTGTAATAGCATCCACACCTTTTAACGTTTTACATATATATATATATCTAATATAATAATACTTATTAATCATGCATGTTCCAAGCGCGCGCTTTTCGACTATTACGCTACATTTTGGTCATAAATAAAATATCTTATTACTCTAAAATTTTATGCAAAGTGTTTGCGGAAATTATCACAATTATTAACCTTTCGAACACTGAATCCAAAAAATACAATCTTATTGACAGATAATACACATAACTCACTGTTTGGATTTGTGGAATTTTTAAACATAAACACATCTATAATTGTATATATTGTTGGATTTATATGTTCAAGTTGCTCCAAGTCAGTGAGTTTATGGTTAAGATATCATTTTAGTTACATATACTGAACTATATTGCATGTTGTCTTATTGTATAGTTGTCGTCGCTTTTTGCCCTTTTTTCTGTGAACTGTTTCCTTTGTTGATGTTGTTCTCATTGTTTGTCCGTTATTTTCTGATTTTGAGGGGAGCAACCCAAAAAGTTGCTTCTCTCTAAACTTTTACTTAATGTAATCATTCTTTTCTCAGGCGTGAGGCTAGCAACCCCACCCTGTAAACAAAAATTGCTACAGAACTTCAGTATGCTGAACCTCCTTGCACCAAAAGAAAAAGTCTGTGTAGGAACATGGAACGTCCGAACTATGTACGAGACTGGAAAAGCTGCCCAGATCGCCAACGAGATGAAAAGATACGGAATACAAGTGCTGGGAATATGTGAGAGCAGATGGAATGGGAGTGGACTCACCAAATTGTCAACAGGTGAGTCAGTGATCTACTCCGGTCACCCAGAAGATAACCACACGCACACCGAGGGCGTGGCTATCATGATGTCACCAACGGCAACGAAAGCCCTGATACAATGGGAGGCGATTTCGTCCAGGATAATGACCGCCAGGTTCAACTCCAAAGGAAGGAAAGTGTCAATCATACAATGTTATGCACCCACAAACAACGCAGACCTCGAGAAGAAAGAAGAATTCTACAGGCAACTACAGGCAACAATGGACAATACTCCAGCTGGCGACATGAAAATACTAATGGGAGACATGAACGCCAAACTGGGACCAGACAATACGGGAAGGGAACTCATCATGGGTAGAGAAGCTCTAGGAGAAATGAATGAAAACGGAGAACTCTTCGCCGACTTCTGCGCCTTCAACGAACTGGTGATTGGTGGCAGTGTATACAAGCACAAAGATATCCACAAGGCTACATGGGTGTCACCAGACGGGCAAACCAAAAACCAAATCGACTTCATCTCAATCTCAAGGAAGTGGAGGCGCAGCCTACTGGACACAAAAGCAAGAAGAGGAGCAGACGTTGGCTCAGACCACTATCTCGTACAAGGGACAATCCAAATCAAATTAAAAGCTTTCAGGGAATCAGGAGCTGCAGATAGACCACAAGCCAAGTTCAACACTCAAAAGCTGAAGGACCAGGCTACAAAGGACATCTTCATTGCAAGCATAAAGGACAAAGCCGAGACACAAATCAACACTAGCGAAGAGGTCGGCGTTGAAAAGCACTGGAACAACTTGAAAACGGTGTGGAGCCAAACCTGCATAGAAATTCTAGGCAGAAAAAAGAGACAGGACAAACAGTGGCTCACTACGGACACTTGGAAACTAATAGAAGAGAGAAGGACAGTGAAGCAAAAGATTATCCAGTGCACGGACGAGCAACAAAAACAGGAGCTGAATGCAAGCTACAATACACTGAACAAAAGAGTGAAGAAAAGTGCCAGGGAAGACAAAAGAAAATATTATGAAACCATGGCAAACGAAGCAGAACAAGCTGCAGGCAAAGGAGACCTCGCCACACTCTACCAAACAACTAGGAACCTTTCGGGCAAACGTTCGACACAGATTAAGCCAATAAAGGACGACAATGGAAAGTCAATCACCAAAGAGGTGGAACAGAGAAAGCACTGGGTTGAACACTTCAAAAGACTTCTAAATCGTCCGCCACCTACAACACGTCCAGCAATACCAACAACGGAAGCAGAACTACCAGTGAACACTGACCCCCCGACGAAATCAGAAGTCCTGAATGCAATCAAGATGCTTAAAACTGGGAAAACACCGGGACCAGATGGAATCCCAGCAGAGGCTTTGAAAATAGACCCAGAGACAACAGCGGACTTGATGACACCACTACTGGAGAAGGTGTGGAAAGAGGGCAAAGTACCCGAGGATTGGAAGAACAGTTACTTATTCAAACTTCCAAAGAAAGGAGACTTAAGTCAATGTAAAAACTGGCGTGGAATTATGCTTCTGTCCATTCCAAGCAAGATACTAAGTCGCATCATCCTGGAGAGAATCAAACAAGCCCTAGATGAAAAACTTCGTCCGGAACAGGCTGGATTCAGGAGAAACAAATCATGTATTGATCAAATCGCCACTCTACGGATCATCATTGAACAAAGCTTGGAATGGCAGTCACCTCTCTATCTCAACTTCATCGACTTTGAAAAGGCCTTCGACAGCGTCGATCGAGAGGTCATTTGGAAACTACTTCGCTACTACGGGGTCCCATCGACAATTATACACCTCATCCAACAGTTATACGACAATGCTGCATGCCAAGTAATCCACAACGGGAAACTTACGGAAGCCTTCGAAGTGAGGACGGGAGTGAGGCAAGGCTGTCTACTATCACCAATGATCTTCCTGATTGCAATTGATTGGATAATGCGACAGACAACGGCAACCAACGAGGGAACAGGCATAAAATGGACTGACACAAAAGACTTGGAGGATCTGGATTTCGCCGATGATATATGTCTGATTTCCCATAAACTGGAAGATATGCAAATGAAAAGTAACAAGTTGGCAGAAGAAGCATCAAAGATAGGACTTCACGTGAACATAGATAAAACAGAGATGATGAAGATTCCTTGCCAACATCAACAGCAACAACAGACCACAATAAGCATAAATGGGAAGAACCTGAAAGAAACAACCTCCTTCACCTACCTGGGAAGCATCGTCTCAACTACAGGCGGAACTGACGAGGACATCAAAGCCAGAATCGGAAAAGCAAGACAAGCTTTCATTACTCTCAAATCTGTGTGGAGGTCAACAGCAATCAGCATCAAAAATAAGATCCGGATTTTCAACTCCAATGTGAAGTCAGTGCTACTATACGGATCAGAGACTTGGCGAGTCATAAAGAGCATCTCAAACAAACTTCAAACCTTCATTAACAACTGTCTCCGCTCAATACTCAAGATCAGATGGCCAGAAAAGATCAGCAACAGGGATCTCTGGGAGCGAACCAATCAGGAACCGATTGTGAAACAAATAGGCAGAAAGAAATGGAGATGGATTGGCCATACGCTGAGGAAACCATCAAGTGACATCACTAGACAAGCCCTCGAGTGGAACCCGAAAGGGAGGCGGCGAGTTGGTCGTCCAAGGGTGACTTGGAGGAGGTCATGTGAAGAGGAGATGAAAGCATGTGGGCAGACCTGGAGCAGGGTGAAAAAGTTGTCAGAAAACCGAAGTCAATGGAGGTGCGCAGCTGAAGCCCTATGTTCCTCTAGGAACTAAAGGATACAATAATAATAATAAATAATAATAATCATGCATGTTCAATTCTTAAATTAGATGGTTATTAAAATATTTAAAATATTTATGCATCACATGTTCTCTTGCTTTACCACGCTTGTTTCCCTTATAACACCCAATTATTGAGCCTAGTGTATTATTTTATATACGAATTATATTATTGATTATACTCTTATCATATATGGCTTGATTTACTCTACGGCTTCCTGTAGACTAACTACCATTCTTCAGTATACACACACTGCAGTATTGTTAACAAAATACTAAAATTTTGTTGGTTCTATGTTAATATCTTTTTATAATATGTCTAGACACGTTACTTTGCAATGTCAGATGTTTACTACATATAAGTACACTAAGTCCTGCCAACCGACCTTACCTTCAGTTCATACCACTTACATTGAACCCTAACCATAGTGTTCTGCCGAATCTTGCTCCAATCTACACAAAACGTATTCTTTATACTCTAAAGGTTTTAACTTCTTATAAAGTAATCTGTTCATTAGGATGCATGCACACATATATAATATGTTCATAAAGATGTACCTGGAAACCTATTGGAAGCACTCATTAAGAAAGCTAGGGAGATGGAATATGGGGTACGAACATGTCTGCTACCAAGCAATATATTTGCGGTAGCCATAATAATCATAGATTCAGAGCCTAACATCAAAAAGGAGGGAAAGTGGCGTTAGCTGATCAGTAGATATGGTGGTGGTCACTAAGGTGAATCGCCCCATTCTGCAGGAACAGCAATATGCAATTTGAAGGCTCGAGATATTTCTGATTTTTATGAGGGCTTAGATCTTTATCTTGAAAAAGATAATAATGAACGCCTTGACAGATCATGCTTCTGCCTTTAAACATATACCATTCGCTCAGCCTATTGTTGAGATGCGACCAGGCGGGCTCTGCACAGATTTATGGGGCATCTTATAAAATTAACTTGCTATCCATCGTCAGATCTTTAAATACCACTTCAAAATGTCTTATCTCACTTATTTTCTAATAACGTCTTTACTTGATCCTCATTATGTTCCATTAAACCTAACATTTTATAGCTCTTTATGAATTTGATTCGACTTATTCTATTCCTATTCTCTGTAGGGTGCGGTTGTGCACCAAATAGACAAAAAGGGATGAAATAAAAGCAACTGGCTTGAAGATAATTATATTTAAACCAAAAGTGGACATCATGATAGTACAAAATATATTGGTTTTATTATACATTGCAAATGAACGTTGTCGGCCTAAGGATTAATTACTTCCCCATTCTGTTTCCTATACAAATGTATTTATTAATGATATATTGCACTTGCTTAATTTATAACACTTTGATGTTTCACCTCAGCACTTTAACGTTTCTAAAACAGATTTCAATCTCTTGTAAACATTGTACTTACCTCAATATTGGTTGGTTATCGTATGCCTACAACCACGGGATGAAAACGAAACGAAGTCGATTTTCCCGCCCAACCTGGAGGACAACTGTACAATTCAATAACTATACGGCCTGGTTCAGACAGTGAGTGTAATTATATATATATTAAATATTTAACTGTTGAAACATTATTAACTTGTAGACAGTCTAAGATTTGACATTATAACATACTTAATCGTGCCTGTAGAAATGGCATGCATTTTCATGTAAATTTATGTTTATACGAAAATAAAATTATTATTATTATTATAACCTTCTAAATGCCGAACAACAACAGCTTCGGATGCACCGCTAAGTTCATCAACTGCTATCAATCAGTCGTCGTTGGTGCTATCATCCACAATGAAGCAGACGCCCATCAACTCAAGTATCTTCTGCAATGACTATGATAGTATTGGTGTATTTGAAAGGACGAAAGATATTGGTCAGTTTAGAGAGGATAAGCCAAGTGTAAACGAGAGAGTAATTGTTAAATTGACTTGCACGAATAAAGGCATTTCTAGTTTCAAGTTACTATTCGAATGCTATTATCTTTGGTGTAAATTTCTCTGTTTCTACGCTTGGTTGACCAGATACGTCGTGTGTTTGTTCGTCATCTATATTCTACGATACAATGACATGAGCGTGTTACCGTTCAGATTTGAGGATATAGCTGATAGAAGGAAGTCAGCAAATGAACTCTGCAACGATTTTCCAACCTAGAGCGTCAACCTGAGAAGGGTTGTAGGCGTACTGATGTAAGTCCTACAATTCTTCAAAGGGTAGCGCATCAATGAGCAGTCCAATGTGCTCGGTGTGTGATTTTGTACATATGTTCATATTGTATATACTGAATTGATATCATCTGTCATCTAGCTGTTGGTAATTCTGTTTGTGTCCGGACGACTTCCACTTGGATCATCAACCTGAGAAGGAATGTAGGCGTACTGCTGTAAGTCCTACAGTCCTTCAAAAGTAGTTTGTCGTGCCAGAATCCACAACATTTGATGTATTGATTGTACATATGTTTGTGTTAAATAATTGTGTGAGTTCCAATTATTGCAATTGTTGAATAATCCTGTTTGTGTCCGGTAATTCCGCAAATTACAATCGTCAACCTGAGAAGGGTTGTAGGCGTACTGGTGTAAGTCCTGCAATTCTTCAAAGGAATTCCACCAAGACATGATCGGCGAGGTTGTTTGTACTATTTGTATATACGTGTGGTGTGTCACATCAAGTAGTGTTTTTTGGATTCATTGTGTTTACTCGTCGTTTTCATATCTTGCTGTTATGCATAAACTTGTTAAATTTTCGTCGTACTTACTTTCGAAGTTGTTTAGAGTCTTCTACATCCGTGAATGCATTGATTGATGTTAAGGACAGCAGATGGGTCGTATACGCCGAGGAGGCTATTGCTGAGAATTATATGTACACGGAGATAATTGTTGGCTGCGGTCTCACACACCGGGGAGCGAGAGTGTCGACGACTGAGGCTTGCATACATTACCGTTACTAGAACTGAGGCAGAATGAGTGACAAGCGATTCCAGTGGTAATTGGTAGTGAGTAGATACGAGGACGTGCGTGGAGTATCATGAGGTGCTGCTATGGTCACTTCGCATTCTGCAACAGCCATTCTAACAAGTGGCGATTGTAATGCAAGATGTCAAGAGTAGGCCATTATCTGGAGGCGCAGGTCGTCATCGATGTGTGAGATTGTGCTGTGGGTGCGCCTGTTATGTGTTGGCTTTGCTGTTTGTTTTCCATTTCAGCTTTGTCCGTGTGATCCAGGTTCTCGCAATGGCATCCAACTCAACGTGTATTGGTCGTGACGGAAAAAAGGGATGGATCCTATTTTTACCGGGGGAGTGTCAATCTAGTCGCAGATTGAACGATGAATTCATGGTTGTTTGCTCAATCCCAACTTCCCTATATTTTCGCGGAAACATCGGTACACCAGTCATCATCTCATCGGTCGCTGTTCAGAAATAATTCTGTAGTAAACCGTCAGAAAACTTGGTTGTATATTGGCTATATGTTGGTTTTTGAATAGAGAATTCTCGAGTCGCCAACTGGGTTCTGGTTTTTCGTCCGTTCGTATCGAGCGTTTCTGAGAAGCTTCGAGAAACGGCGTGAGGTCCAGCGTAGCAAGAGCTGGGCATTAACTGTTTACGAGACGTGACTGACAGAAACTAATATTCAAAATCTTTAAAGCCTAGTATATATTCATCGGTGACAGAAATCCACTAATTATTACGTCTGAAGCATATGCTTCCCATGGTCACGCAGTGGTACTTGGTGGGTATATGAACATTGCAGAGTCAGCCAGAGGTTCCAGCCTTGGACAACCTGCAGTAGACATCACATTGTTCACTCATATTCTAACTATACTGACATGTCAGTCGTGAATTTTAATGAGGTGATCATATGCCACAACATTATGAACAGTTTCTTAACATAGATATCAGTTATTCAGGCAATGTCATATCTTACCGGGGCTTGTAACATACATTTTTGAACATCGCTGCAAATATAACAGATTTGGTCTGTACAAAGAAATTTGTTTATAAGTGATTGGAAACGACCATATGCACATTAATACTTGTACAGTACGCGTACATTATACCTGTGAACTTGTATATCCAGATTACCACCTGTAGAAGGCGATCGCATTCTGTGGTTTTATTACCTGTAACCATTTGACGATGCCTGTAAACTGACGTCCCCAATGTGTTATGCCGTAAGAATAAATATTATTCTTTTCTTTGTTATTCAGAGGCTAATTCACAACTATCCACGAGGCCTGTGATGTTGCAGATATCATAATGAAAGGTAGTGAAAACAGGATTGTCTCCGGAGTAGGTATGTTTCAAACCAAGTCAGGTGTGCCACAGTTTTATGTGGTCCTAGAGAGTCTGATAGATGTATATCTTTTGCTAAAATTACAAGTCGATAATGAAGTTTGAAACTAAGACTGGTTAACCGGCATTGCAAATAGTAAATCCGAAGTAGTGACGCCATAGCTCTGAGATTCTAGAGGCTAAGCGCATTGACTTACACGGATAGTTCGAAGTATACTAACTCAAGACCTTATTCACACAACGCCTATGGTATTCGTTCCATGTAGACCAAAGGCAAAGCAAAACACCAGAATTAGCCGTCCAAATTATGATCTATATTTTGGGACCAAATCGGAGTGCGAAATGATTGGTTAACTAACTAGAGATCGTGCAAAAACGAACGAACGTAACGTGACAGCGTGCCAAATGGCGTGAATGCTTGACCGGAAGCCTTCAGCTAAACAAATCGACTGAAACAGTGAGTGTCAGGATCCAATGCTCGGTGATGAATGCTGTGGCCAATAATTCTAAGGAATTACTTACCGCTACAAAGTCGACTGAAAAGTTTGTGCGTCTGTTATGATTATTTGTGATAGAAGTATTTGTATTTCGCAATGAACGAATTAAAGAATTTCAACCAAAAACACAGAGATGGATGGATTTAGGAATTTGTATTCCGTGGAATCATATTTCAATTCATATGAGAAACATATTAACAATCAACAGCAAGTATTCAAACAATACAGAGATAGAAATTGTCAATCACCACATCTGCCACACGTCGAATATCTCCTTGCGTATTTATAATTGTGTCTCGGTTTACTTGCAAGTCTCTGCGATCTTCTAACTGATTCTGTGATATTATTTTCGTCAGTACCTCCAAAGTTTATAACTTGACAGCCTTTCTTAAAAAGCGAATGCGGTCGACAAGGGAAATCCCCTACTTACTTACCCTTACTTACCTCCCCCCTTACTAGCTCTTCCCCCGAAAACATTGTGTTCACTAATCACTTAATAGAACAAGCAATTAAAAGCCTTAAACCTTCCACTAGTACGGGACCAGATGGCCTCGCTTCCATAATTTTCAAAAACAGTGGGGGTGATATAACCCTGTTACTTCTTAAATTCTTCTCAATATCTATGGACACTGGGGATTAACCTAGTGAGTGGAAAACTAGCTTCATAATTCCACACTACAAATCTGGTGATAAGGCCAACGCCCGTAATTAAAGACCCATAAATATAACCCCAGTTATCTCGCGAATCATGGAGAAAGTTGTAAAAGATCAATTGTCAGACTACCTAATTAGGGAAGATCTTGTTACAAGATCTCAACACGGATTTCTCAAAAATAGATCCTGCCACTTCGACTTTTTCAACTGCATCACTAGTAGTCACGAAGCACGTAAGCTAGTCTTTGTTCTCTACTTCGATACATCTAGGGCATTTGACATGGTATCTCACAGTATTCTCTTGAGAAACTGTACTCATGTGGAATTCGCAACCCATTACTGAACTGGTTAAAATCATTTCTAAGCAACAGGGTACAAATAACAAAAGTTGGATCTTTATTGTCTCATCCTAGGCAGCTCTTAAGTGGGATCGTGCAGGGTAGTGTCCTAGGTCCACTTTTTTTCACAGTCTACATTAACAGCATTTGCAAGTGCTTCACCTCAGGTAAACCATTCTTATATGCTGACGACCTCAAAGTCGTCTGCTCCTGCTACACTCATGAATTAAGCGATATGGTAAATAAAATACATCTCTAACTAAGTAGTCTCGCAACATGGTGTGCTGAATCCTGTATAAATTCTAGCATTGACAAATGCAGCTGGATTTGTATTGGAGACGGTAACCTTGATCTAACACTTGAAATAAATATGCGAAAGCACAACACAGTCGTTGATCTCGGTATTAGATACTCTAGTAACTTAAGGTTCTACGAAAAGACTGATTATGCCACACGTAACACACGAAGTCTCCCAGGATACATAACTCGCGGTTTCTTTTGTTGTGAAACTAGGGTTTTATTATAGAAAGTATGTTTCCGGCCCATCTTAGAATACTACCCATTTATTATTAGCGGACCCAGACAAAATGACAAACTTATATTAGAGGGAGTGCAACAGCAGTTTACCTAAAGAACTTTTGGTTTAGAAAGTGGTCTGGAATACCATGAGCGATGTGACAGACTAAGACGTCTTAAGCTAAACCTTATCTTTCACCACAAGCTAACTAATCTTCTCTTGCATTTCTCCGAGCCAATAACTAAACCTACCGCTGTCATCAGTTACAATCTTAGAAATCATCACAATCTAGCTGCTATAGAGCATTGTCAGACTTACATGTGGTACAACTTCTTCCTGAATAAGTTTTCAGTCATTTGGAATAGACTACCAGCTAATGTGCGTGATGCGAACACACTTCCAGTATTCGTCTCCTCAGCCACCAGACTGCTCAAAGATGACAATGCACTTCTACGTTCGACTCTTACACCCTCTTTTTCACCCTACATAGATATTTTAAGTTCTTTAAACGTGTAGTTACAACAAACTACAACTATAAACTTTAATGTTATTGGAACTAGATGATAAACATTTCTACACAGGACAGTACTATTAGTTCACAAATAATATAAAAGTTAGCATAAAGGGACTAGCTGGTTAGTGCACCAAAATAAGCATAGTTACTAGACAGAATATATATGTATATATTTATTAATCACTCCTTAAGGACTCCTCTTGCTTTCTTTTGCGCTGCTGTTGTTTGTCTTCATTTTTCTCTCACCATTTTAGCTTCCATTTGACTTTTTGAATGAGAATAAAGTATGTGGACACTTGACCATTTACAATGACAAATGATCTGCAAACATTATTGGTCCCATATCTTACAATTCCTTCGTGAATCATGCATTACGTTTCCCCACGACGCAACCTGGATCACAGTTGTGGGATATACTCTTATAACAAAGAAAAGGTATTAATTGATAATACAACATCACGATTGTAACTTATAACGTAACTGATCGTATCTGTAAAAATAGCTTTCTTTTCTTGGAAACACGCATTTATAAGAAAATATATACTATCATTAATATTATACATACATATAACTAACTAATTGGATTTGTGGAATTTTTAAACATAAACACATCTATAATTGTATATATTGTTGGATTTATATGTTCAAGTTGCTCCAAGTCAGTGAGTTTATGGTTTAGATATCATTTTAGTTAACTGCGCTGAACTATATTGCATGTTGTCCTATTGTATAGTTGTCGTCGCTTTTTACCCTTTTTTCTGTGAACTGTTTCATTTGTTGATGTTGTTCTCATTGTTTGTCCGTTATTTTCTGATTTTGAGGGGAGCAACCCAAAAAGTCGCTTCTCTCTAAACTTTAACTTAATGTAATCATTCCTTTCTCAGGCGTGAGGCTAGCAACCCCACCCTGTAAACAAAGTTGCTACAGAACCTTCAGCAAAATGAACCTCTTTGCACCAAAAGAAAAAGTCTGTGTGGGAACATGGAACGTCCGAACTATGTACGAGACAGGGAAAGCTGCCCAGATCGCCAACGAGATGAAAAGATATGGAATACAAGTGCTAGGAATATGTGAAAGCAGATGGAATGGGAGTGGACTGACCAAATTGTCAACGGGCGAGTCAGTGATCTACTTAGGTCACCCAGAAGATAACCACACGCACACCAGAAGCGTGGCTTTCATGATGTCACCAACGGCAACAAAGGCCCTGATGCAATGGGAGGCGATTTCGTCCAGGATAATGACCGCCAGATTCAACTCCAAAGGAAGGAAAGTGTCAATCATACAATGTTATGCACCCACAAACAACGCAGACCTCGAGAAGAAAGAAGAATTCTACAGGCAACTACGGGCAACAATGGACAATACTCCAGCTGGCGACATGAAAATACTAATGGGAGACACGAACGCCAAACTGGGACCAGACAACACAGGAAGGGAACTCATCATGGGTAGAGAAGCTCTAGGAGAAATGAATTAAAATGGAGAACTCTTCGCCAGCTTCTGCGCCTTCAACGAACTAGTGATTGGTGGCAGTGTATACAAGCACAAAGATATCCACAAGGCTACATGGGTGTCACAAGATGGGCAAACCAAAAACCAAATCGACTTCATCTCAATGGTACTCAAGGAAGTGGAGGCGCAGCCTACTGGACACAAAAGCAAGAAGAGGAGCAGACGTTGGCTCAGACCACTATCTCGTACAAGGGACAATCCAAATCAAATTAAAAGCTTTCAGGGAATCAGGAGCTGCAGATAGACCACAAGCCAAGTTCAACACTCAAAAGCTGAAGGACCAGGCTACAAAGGACATCTTCATTGCAAGCATAAAGGACAAAGCTGAGATACAAATCAACACCAGCGAAAAGGTCAGCGTCGAAAAGCACCGGAACAACTTGAAAAGGGTGTGGAGCCAAACCTGCATAGAAATTCCAGGCAGAAAAAAGAGACAGGACAAACAGTGGCTCACTACGGACACTTGGAAACTAATAGAAGAGAGAAGGACAGTGAAGCAAAAGATTATCCAGTGCACTGACGAGCAACAAAACAGGAGCTGAATGCAAGCTTCAATACACTGAACAAAAGAGTGAAGAAAAGTGCCAAGGAAGACAAAAGGAAATATTATGAAACCATGGCAAACGAAGCAGAACAAGCTGCAGGCAAAGGAGACCTCGCCACACTCTACCAAACAACTAGGAACCTTTCGGGCAAACGTTCGACACAGATTAAGCCAATAAAAGACGACAATGGAAAGTCATTCACCAAAGAGGTGGAACAGAGAAAGCACTGGGCTGAACACTTCAAAAGACTTCTAAATCGTCCGCCACCTACAACACGCCCAACAATACCAACAACGGAAGCAGAACTACCAGTGAACACTGACCCCCCGACGAAATCAGAAGTCCTGAATGCCATCAAGATGCTAAAAGCTGGGAAATCACCAGGACCAGATGGAATCCCAGCAGAAGCTTTGAAAATAGACCCAGAGACAACAGCGGACTTGATGACACCACTGCTGGAGAAGGTGTGTAAAGAGGGCAAAGTACCCGAGGATTGGAAGAACGGATACTTATTCAAACTACCAAAGAAAGGAGACTTAAGTCAACGTAAAAACTGGCGTGGAATTATGCTTCTGTCCATTCCAAGCAAGATACTAAGTCGCATCATCCTGGAGAGAATCAAACAAGCCCTAGATGAAAAACTTCGTCCGGAACAGGCCGGATTCAGGAGAAACAAATCATGTATTGATCAAATCGCCACTCTACGGATCATCATTGAACAAAGCTTGGAATGGCAGTCACCTCTCTATCTCAACTTCATCGACTTTGACAAGGCCTTCGACAGACAGCGTCGATCGAGAGGTCATTTGGAAACTACTTCGCTACTACCAAAGGGGTCCCATCAACAATTATACATCTCATCCAACAGTTATACGACAATGCTGCATGCCAAGTAATCCACAACGGGAAACTTACGGAGGCCTTCGAAGTGAGGACGGGAGTGAGGCAAGGCTGTCTACTACACCGGTACGTTCGAATCAGGTGACGCGTGTGCACGTGTTTTCGTTTATATTCATTTATTGGTTACTAATAATTGATCTTTAATAACGATGGTTCAAAATTCTAAAAAGCGTGTTCGTGTGAACACCAGTAATTTAGAAAATAGCACCGGCTCGTCTAATAACACATTACCACCCCATATTATTAGTAGTTCACCCAACATAAAAGACTCGAACATAACTCTGACCCCTGTAATACAGGTGGAAGATGTTCTGTCTGAAAAAGTAGAGCTCTCTTACTTAACCTGCGTAATTAAAGAGATGCAGCTACAGATAGATGAATTAAAAACGAAATTAAGTTCACTAGAATGTATACCCGAAACTGTCTCACGTATGAAAAAGGAACTGCAGGATCCTACAATCCTAAAGCTTTTTAATATGACCTCTAGAATGACTCATACTGACTCAGAAAGTGCGAAGGAGTTAGAAAACGCCATCGACTTTCTATCCAGCGAAGTTGTTAGAAGGCTGGCTTCAAAACAAAACGCAATAGTGTATAATGTACCGGATAGCGAGCCCATAAAGTCAGTCCAGCACTCATTGCTGAAGGCTGCTAATCTCTTGAATGCACCTTGTCAGTGCATTCGCCTAAGCAAAAAAGACCTAAAGCATCCTTGTCCTATACTCTTTAGGTTCGACAGCTACATAACAGCTGAACGATTTAAGATGGCCGAAGATCTTCTGGCTACTGCCACTAAATTCAAGACTATTAAAGTAGTCTCGGATAAAACACCAAACCAAAGGCAAGCAACCAAGAACTCCTTCGACACAAAGTTGACAACACTGAGAAATACATCTGGTATCAGTGCTAAAGTGTCGACGGACACTGAGGCACAGCAAGTCACGTGTATAGTGTTAGGAGAAAAAACGGCAAGTAAGAGCGACCCAAAACTCAGTAAGAGCAGTGCCACTGGGTGCAATCTTAGAGTGCACGAGAGCACATCTCGAAAACCTGCTGACCTACATAAGGTTGACATAGACGCACAAACTATGGCTGACCAGAAACTACTGGCAGACCACTCTCAATCTGGATCCAAGCCAGAGAGTCCCTCAGTAGAAACCGCAAAAAAGACCACAAAACCCAGAGTCCCACCCCAGACTTCGACATACCTCCCTCGTAATAAGTCTAATAAGCAGCGTGTCAGTCTAAAAAATGACAAAGCATGGGTAACGAAGCACATTCCCAAAGACGTCACGCAGCATGTGAGAAGGAATACCCCTTCCCGAACTAGAAGTAACATGCCTAACAACGCACATAACTTGGGAATGCAACGTAGAATGGATCCTCAGGATATATGGAGCACTAAACGGGACTCATATAGGCACCATATTAACGAAAATCCTCGTCCAAACTCTCGCACTATCTATATTAAACCTCATCAACTTAATGAGAACAGGTCGGCACTTGATCCCCTCAATAACTTCACTCACAAACGTGACGTGAGCCAATATGCATATGGCTATGAAAGCCCCATGAGGTACAACTACCAGGGTAATCTTAACTCAGGGTACCTAGGTCCAGCAAACTACAACCCAAATTGCAGGGCAGACCATATATCACCAGTAGATCAACGCAGATGCCGACCCATGGATGCTAATAGTCAAAATATGCAACAGGATTATTTTCGGCTGCAGCAAACAATAGCCCCACTCGCTGCACAGTTCATCCAGGAAATAGTACACACACTGACTCTGTCTCACCTCAGAGCCCCTCCAAACATAACGTAGGGATAGTGACAAGTAACCATGTTAACCTCTCCTCCAATAACTCTGGTTTACTAACAATTATGCTCCTGAATGCTAGATCTCTCCTTAATAAAATAACAACGCTTCGCTGCCTGGCATACATAGAACGGCCAACACTAATAATGGTGACTGAAACCTGGCTTACTACTGATATACCTGACACAAAGCTGGTAATAGACAACTACGACATCTATAGGAACGATAGAGTTGACAAAAGAGGAGGTGGTTGCTTAATATATGCCTATAAATCCACTAACTCCAATACTTTCAATAACCCAAATACTGACAAACTCCCAGAATCTAAGTGGATAAGCATCCACACAAACGAAAGTAAAATTCTCGTGGGATGTATATACAGACCCCCCAATAGCCCTGAAATGACTGATATAACTATTGCAGAAATACTAGAGCATGTAGCTACGCTGGACTTCGACTTCAAAGTAGTATGTGGAGATTTCAACTTACCTGGAGTAAACTGGGATACCTGTACAGGACCAAGAACCCATGAAGAGCTACTACAAGCTATAGACATAGGAGGATGGAAGCAGTGCGTGCGCCTCCCTACAAGGAACCAAAATACTCTTGACTTAATCCTCTGTCATAACATAGAGCCCATCTCGATAGAGGTGGGAAATAAACTCGATAACAGTGATCACAACATATTGTACTGCACGCTCCCCCTCCGACTAACAACTAAATACACACCTAAAAATTCCCCGGTGCGCTATCAATATAGGGATTATAAGAATGCAGATTGGGAATTCCTACCAGATCTGTTGAGAAGTTCTGACTGGGAAGAATACTTCATCAACAATAACTTAGAAGCATCACTTGAGATTTTCTACAAAACAGTTGGCTCAGCAAGAGACACAATCGCGCCCCTAAAATCTGCCCTAAAGACACCAACTCCATTTATTGACCGGAAAACGCGACTAAAACTAAAGAAATTGAAAAGGAAATACCATGTATTTAAGGAATTTAATGCGTTAAACCAAATACATGAAACTCTTAAACTGCTTGAAGAGAAACACAAAATGAAGTCACAACATGAGGAAAATAAAGCGCTAATGGGTAACACCAAAACTCAGGAACTTTGTAGGATATTGCAAAAACGTCTAAAAAGCTGTAAAGACAATAATGTAAGCATCTTGGAACATAGGGGTGTAATATACAACGATCCCCAGGTAATAAGTGAACTCCTCAGTGAGTGGTTTTGCAATGACACCAGAGTGCACTCGACCCCAAATTTCCAAATGACCTGCAAAAGTAACCACAAATTAGGAGAAATAGATTTTAATATGCAAAATATAGACTCAGCGATTAAGACATTGAAGTCAAATGGCAGTACTGGAACAGACGACATACCATCTGTCATATACAAAAATGGTAGCACGGAAATGGTAGTCTTGTTACTTAGAATATTTACTCTGTCACTGGAAACTGGAACTTATCCTGAAGTGTGGAAAACCACATACATACTACCTAAGCACAAAGCAGGGGCCAAAACCAGTGCATGCAACTATAGACCTATTAATATAACACCGGTAATATCACGAATAATGGAGAAAGTGGTTAAAGACCAAGTGTCAGACAACTTACTAGAACATGAACTTATCAACCCATCACAACACGGATTCCTCAAAAAGAGATCATGTGCGACCTGTCACATAGACTTTTTCAATGAAGTTACACGAAGCAGGGACAACAGAGAACTAGTAATTGTGCTATACTTCGATATAACAAAAGCCTTCGATAGAGTCCCCCATAATCTGCTAGTCAGCAGGTTATGCTCACTAGGGATATGTGACCCTCTCCTGAGCTGGATAAAATCATTTCTCCGTGACAGGAATCAGATAACAAAAGTTGGCTCGATAATCTCAAGGCCTAAACCTGTAAGTAGTGGTGTAATCCAGGGAAGTGTATTAGGCCCACTCCTATTCATAATATATATAAACAGTATCTGTGAATGCTTTAGTGTTGGTAAACCAATACTATATGCAGATGACTTAAAAGTGACCTATAAATGCAAGAACACAGATCTCGGAATAACATTAAACGCCATACAGCAAGAATTAGAAAAAATGGACAGATGGTGTGACACCTGGCAACTCCAGTTTAATGTCGACAAATGTGGCTGGCTCTGCATAGGTTGCAACAATTTAGAACTTGACCTGACAATTCAAGGCCATGCACTTTTACGACTGGAATCTGTATTGGACCTAGGACTGAAATACTCACATGACTTATCATTTTCTGAACATATCTCCAAACAAGTGTCAAAGTCACGCAGACTTATCGGCTTTCTACTCAGGAACTTTTACAGAAATGAGTCCAGAATTCTGTTGTACAAGGTTTGTGTGCGTCCTTTATTTGATTACTGTTCATTCATGTATAGTAGTATACGCATAGAGGACAAATTGAAAGTCGAGGGAGTGCAGAGGTACTTCACGTCAAAATTACTCGGAACCGAAAATGGTGCGAACTACTCCACTAGATGTGACACCCTAGGATTAGAAACACTATGGCTAAGACGCCTGAGACTAAACTTAACACTTTACTATAAGCTTCTAAACCACTTAGTTTTTACCTCTACTAATGGCATTCGACTTTCAGATGACAGTGTCTACAAACTAAGACACACTAAGGGTACAGTAGCTATTGAACAATGTAAAACAGCTACCAGGCAAAAGTTTTATTTGATTAGGTATGCACAGATATGGAATAAACTACCAATGGAAATGCGTCAAGCAGGTACATTGGCTTCCTTCAAAAAAGTGCTTAACGACAAACTACACGAGTTTGCAAACGACAGTAGTCTTAGTTCCTATCTGAGAGCCTCCGAAATTATAGGTCCATTTAATGTATAAGTTCAAATACTACACCTGTTGTTTTTGCCTATATTTATAATTTTAGATAAAACATTAACGATTAAGATACTTACCCTCAAACAGACAAGAAGTTTCGTTTGTAAAACTTCTACCCAACACAATAAGTGGAATAAAATGGACATAAACTGACAACATGAAAAAGGTATAACTCACCACAACATCACATGGACAGATGTACGCTCGTCGGACATCATATATGCATCACCAACTACAACCCAACATTCCTGAGATAATGTGATGAACTTATATCCATAATGTTGCTGAGCAGTCAATATCCACAACTCCTGTCGGAACAACTAAAATTCAAAAACCTTCCTCACGAGAAGTAAATATCCACAAGCAGTAGAAATCCATTAATTAATGCGTCTAAAGCTTATGTATTTTACTCCCAACAATGACATTGCACATCAAATGAGATAAACATATCACTGATTTCAAAATAACACATCAATGAACTATAATTCAAGGATTCTGCACACAACAAAGTATTGTACGAAAATTGACTTCAAGCTTTATTTTTTTCCCAGGCACTTATAACCCATCCACCAAAGACCTGGTTTTTTTGTTAATGCGAAGACAATACTTCTGTATTTCCTGATGTGTTGCACTCACTGAAAATCTAGCGGATTTTTCCAACTATGCACAGAAATGATTGTACATAAGTGAAAAGGATGTTTTATACTATTCGGATTAACATTTATCAAGTGTACGTATAATCTCCAGTGTACATGTTAAACATATTTTGCTATCGACTGTAAATTGTGACTGAATAATATGATCCTATTTCTGTAACAATTTGATGATGCCTGTAAACTGGCGTCCCTCATGTACTGTATCATGAGAATAAATTTATTTATTTATTTATTCCTATACTTCATGATGTGCTCCATTGAATGACTTGTTATATTGTGGAATAACCTCAAGCTTTATTTTTTCCCAAGTATTTTTAATCCATCCAAAACATACTTGGGTTTTTTTGTTAATGCGAAGTTAATATTCCTATATTTCATGACGTGCTCCATTGAATGACTGGTTATCATATTGTTCCCACAGACCTAAGACAAAAACGCCAGCAACCATGTAACTTAACCATGAACCAAATTTATGAAATTTATATAATGCTTATCCATGCCTGTATATTTGGTGTGTCCTACACAAGTAGGAAAAAATGTGTATTTTATTAAAACATTATTATTAATTATGATTGCTAATCGTATATGTAATTTATCATATTGATGATGCCTGTAAACTGGCGTCTCTCATGTACAAAATGAGAATATACTATTATTATTATTATTTTTACTATCACCAATGATCTTCCTGATTGCAATTGACTGGATAATGCGACAGACAACGGCAACCAACGAGGGAACAGGCATAAAATGGACTGACACAAAAGACTTGGAGGATCTGGATTTCGCCGATGATATATGTCTGATTTCCCATAAACTGGAAGATATGCAAGTGAAAAGTAACAAGTTGGCAGAAGAAGCATCAAAGATAGGACTTCACGTGAACATAGATAAAACAGAGATGATGAAGATTCCTAGCCAACAGCAACAACAACAACAGACAACAATCAGCATAAGTGGGAAGAACCTGAAAGAAACAGCCTCCTTCACCTACCTGGGAAGCATCGTCTCAACTACAGGCGGAACTGATGAGGACATCAAAGCCAGATTCGGAAAAGCAAGACAAGCTTTCATTACTCTCAAATCTGTGTGGAGGTCAACAGCACTCAGCATCAAAAATAAGATCCGGATTTTCAACTCCAATGTGAAGCCAGTCAGTGCTACTATACGGATCAGAGACTTGGCGAGTCATAAAGAGCATCTCAAACAAACTTCAAACCTTCATTAACATCTGTCTCCGCACAATACTCAAGATCAGATGGCTGGCCAGGAAAGATCAGCAACAGGGATCTCTGGGAGCGAATCAATCAGGAACCGATTGTGAAACAAATAGGCAGAAAGAAATGGAGATGGATTGGCTGGCCATACGCTGAGGAAACCATCAAGTGACATTACTAGACAAGACCTCGAGTGGAACCCGAAAGGGAAGCGGCGAGTTGGTGGTCCAAGGGTGACTTGGAGGAAATCATGCGAGGAGGAGATGAAAGCATGTGGACATACCTGGAGCAGGGTGAAAAAGTTGTCAGAAAACCGAAGGCAATGGAGGTGCGCAGCTGAAGCCCTATGTTCCTCTAGGAACTAAAGGATACAATAATAATATATAATAATAATAATATTATTCTAGATTGAGTAGGATTCACTCGTGATGTTGCGATGAAAATGCTGACAAAACCATACAAGTGTATCACTTATTTTAATGATTACCAAATTTGGGTATAAATCAAGTATAAGATTCGGTTTTGTACACAACAAAGTTGTATTGGGGAATTACTTCAAGCTTTATTTTTTTCCCAGGTATTTGTAATCCATCCAAAACATACTTGGGCTTTTTTGTAATTGCGAAGACAATATCTCTATATTTCTTGATGTGCTACATTGAATGACTAGTTATCATACTGTTCCCACAAACCAAGGACAAAAACGTCAGCAACCATGTAATTTAACCATAAACCAAATTTATGATATTTAAATAGTGCTTATCCATGCCTGTATATTTGGTGTGTCCTACACAGGTAGGAAAAAATATGTATTTTATTAAAACATTATTATTAAGTATGATTCCTAATCGTATGTGTAATTTACCGTATTGATGATGACTATAAACTGGCGTCCCTCATGTACAAAATGAGAATATATTATTATTTTGAACAATGCAAGAACTACAGTTTTAGCAGAATAAAATGGTACCATCTTTTATTTCGTTGCCTTCTCGGCAGCTGCTTACATGGCAAAGACATTATTAAATATATCTACAACAACAATTTTAACATACTTGCATAGAGTTCAGTTTAAACAAAAAATCAATCGATCAATATACGCATACACTAAAAATATATACATATATAAATATGCAGTATTAACCACTATTCCGAACAATAATAATCAAACACAATGGAAACTTTTAGCATTTCACATTCGGAGGAAAGAGAGGTGAAATTATCCAGTTACCAGGGCAAAGAAAGGCTGATAACCGCTTCTTTCTGGACGCATAAATCAGGTTTCATGCGCTTGATGGAAATGGCTTCAGCAAACTTAAGGAGAATGGAGCTATTTTGCTTATTGGTAATTTTGAACGACTTTTCAACGTCCACCTCATGACCCGTGTCGAGAAGATGCCTGGTGATGGCACTATTTAAAGCATTTGTTCCCTTTAGACGTAAGCTTTTTGGTACATGTTCAGAAAATCGTAGATATGCCCTTCTTTCTGTCCTTCTCATGTTACCTCCAACTGTGTATACAAATTTACATGTATCTGCGGGAGCAGTTACATTGGAAGGACAGAAAGAAGGGCATATCTACGATTTTCTGAACATGTACCAAAAAGCTTACGTCTAAAGGGAACAAATGCTTTAAACAGTGCCATCACCAGGCATCTCCTTGACACGGATCATGAGGTGGACGTCGAAAAGTCGTTCAAAATTATCAATAGGCAAAAGAGCTCAATTCTCCTTAAGTTTGCTGAAGCCATTTCCATCAAGCTCATGAAACCTGATTAATGCGTCCAGAAAGAAGCGGTTATCAGTATTTCTTTGCCCTGGTAACTGGATATTTTCACCTCTCTTTCCTCCGAACGCAAAATGCTAAAAGTTTCCATTGTGTATGATTATTATTTTTCGGAATAGTGTTTAATATTGCATATTTATATATGTATATATTTTTAGTGTATGCGTATATTGATCGATTGATTTTTTGTTTAAACTGAACTCTATGCAAGTATGTTAAAATTGTTGTTGTAGATATATTTAATAATGTCTTTGCCATGTAAGCAGCTGCCGAGAAGGCAACGAAATAAAAGATGGTACCATTTTATTCTGCTAAAACTGTAGTTCTTGCATTGTTCAAATTCATTAAGGGGAATAAATGTATTATTATTTTGACTACATTACACAACGCATTGATAATGGGCGTTCAGTAACAACATTATTTCTCGACGTTAGCAAGGCCTTCGATAGAGTCCCACATATCATACTTTTAACAAATCTCAAATCCCACGTTTTGGCTGGAAAACTTCTCAAATAGATAAATTCTTTTCAGAAATTTAATACATTTATTCCTCTTGATGAGTTTGAAAAAAAGAATTTGATGATGTCATTGCCGTGTAAGCAGGTGACGACAACGCAACGGAATAAACGGTGGTAACATTTTATTCTGCTAAAACTGTAGTTCTTGCTTTGTTCAAATTCTTTCCCTACATAAAGAGAAAAATTTGTCAAAATCAACCACCAGTTGTCTTCATCAAAGCCGATATCTAATGGTGTAGTACATGGTGGCTTTCTTGGCTCTATTCTGTTCCTTTCATTCATAATTGACAGTCTCTGTGACGAAGTATGGCATGCCATACCTCTTTGCAGATTATCGCAGGGTAGTATATGATTATGGATACGATGATATGAGCGTCGAAAACAAGATCAAACATGAATTAAACAATCTAGGCGATTGGAGCGAAAAGTGGTAACTGACTTTCAACCCATACAAGCGCGGTTTAACCCACCTTGGATGCTGGAAACCGAGAATGTGGCTATGTATACGGTAAGCTCCTGTCAAAGCTGAACACAGATCTCGGGAAAACATGCTCAGATATGACCTTTTCCGATCATGCAAATAAGGTTATACCTGAATGCAAACGACTTACTGGCTTTGTACTGCATACATTTTACACCCAAGAAGCAAGATTGGCCTTACATAAGACATGTATCCGCCCCCAAACTTGAATAGTGTTGTCAGCCAACCATCAGGAACTGTCAATGTCCAGCTCTTGCTACGCTGGACCTCACGCTGTCCCTCGAAGTCTTTCAGAAACACTTTGTATTAACCAACGCGAAAAAACCAGAACACTGATTGGCGACTCGAGAATCCCTTATTCTTACGCCAACATATAACCAACAACAAGGTTATTACACAAGGTCTAAGAACAAATGTTATAACAATAAATCATGACAATACTTCTGATAGGTTTTTGTCTTCTTTTGAACAGCGACGAATGAGACGATGACTGGTGGATTGATGACTCCCACGAAAAATATGGAGGAGTTGGGTTTGAGCAAACAACCATGAATTGATCGTTCAATCTTCGACTTCATTGACAAGTGTGCTCTCATGTTTAGTACCCTAAGGTCTGCAGACCAAAAAATCCATCTGGAATTAGATTTGAAAACCCTGATGGGTTCAAACGGAGCCTAGAAGGACACATTAAGATGTTCCCCTAGCTCGTCTAAAAGACCACAGCTGTTGGGAGAACGGAATTTGAAAGCCAGTCCAGTCTTCAGTGTAGTCACATACGTATAACTCGACCCTGCTACTTACGCAACGAACATTTAATTGATTCACTGCTTTTCTATTCTCTATAATCTCCACTAAGTTGTGCTGGTATAAGTAACTCTGGAAATAATTATACTAGTAACCACACCTTTTAATACTTTACATATGTATATACAGTTAATAATACGATGCTTTTTTGTGTCGAAATGAATTTACCCAGTCAATAACTATCTTTTCTCATACACTTTTCTAAAAAGTATAATTTTATAATATTTCGCAGTATTGTCAACGTTGTATGAGTTGAAGGGTTACTTTACAATGTCTGGTGCGTACCGTATGAAAATCGGTCGTGAAAATTTAGCATAACTAGTTCTGTTAACCAGCTGTTTTCTTCAGGATCATTATGCATAATTTTACCGCTAATTGTTCCACTACTTATTTTACTCTGCTAAATAGACTCTAATCTAGTTGCTGTAATACTAGCTACTTCTATACTTTATACTTCTTAAAGCAAACTCAATTTCCTGAGTATTTTTAACAAATACTCATACACATGTATGCATGTACAAAGGTGATAATGCTGAGAATATCCTCGGGTATCGATGTATCTGGTGACCTAATGGGGAGCGCTTCTCATGAAAGCTATTAATGTACAGCATACTGTATGATTGGGACGGGCTCAAAGCAATGCAATGCTGCAACTACAGTTATTGCCAAAAAATCTCAGAGCTTAACATCAAAAAGGAGGGAGGGTGGAGCAAGCCGATCAGCAGATATGGTAGTGGTCACAAATGTGAATCGCTCCGATCTGTAGGACAGCAACATGCAATTTTTGACAGCTCGAGAATTAAACATTAGTCTGGACCCTCAAAATTATAATAAGGATTGTACAGATCAGAACTATAAATAAAAAAGTGCTTTTGCTCCTACCGTTCACAAGCCTGTTCAGCTTCTTGTCAAGATGCTACCCATTTGGCCCTAAAGAAATTTGTGAAACATCTTACAGGGCAGCTTGTCCTATGGGTTCTAATTTTCCAGATCTTAGAATTCACTCCTCACTTGAATACCATTTACCTACCCCACAATAATCTTTTTTGCGCACTATTACGCTCTACATTATGTCAACTACCTAGTCCATTATTGAAGCTATAGCTTGCTCTTTGTTCATATTTGTTGCTTGCCTATGGTATGGTTGGTTTGATTAAGAAACACAACAACACCAATGTTTGAAGAAAGCTATGTCTTCATCGAAAACATAGTTTTTACGCGTAGTGTAACGAGATAAAAGCCAGCGAAATGCCACTAAATAAGGTTTCTTCTTTTTTAGAAAGAAACGCTGACGTGGTCTAATTGGAGCAGGAGGAAAATCGTTTGTCTAGACTTGATATAAACGATGGCAATTAGCTTTGTAGCCGGTTAATTCAAGCTTTGCTTAGTTCAAATAAACGCCTCTCTCTCGCCCTCTTCGTCTTCTTCCTTCGTTGGTTGTGGCTGTCGCTCTTGTGTGTTACGCTTGGGCCAATATGGCCAGCATTACACATTGCAAATGTATACTATCATTTCAAGTGCCATATAGCTTCTTCTTCCTGTATTTACCTTGAACATATACTTCCAGTAACGTATTATTCATAATTGCATTTTATATCATTTTGCAGAATTTTATTCCCTTCCTGAAATAGTATTCAATCACGTGGCATGGCACTGACCCAGATATGCGCTGTTCACTGGTTGACCATAACTATCAGCAGAAAACGGAACAAATTCGAGTTGTCGCTCAACTTTGATGGTGGCCTCAGTAAACGGTTTACAATTTAACATTTATAAGAGCCTGTTTTGATTGCTTGTACAATAATTGAACAGCTTAAACTTTTGGAAAAGTATTAATTTATGATGCTTCAGGATTGTAATTTACAGCGTTACTGATCATGCCGGTAAAGTAAAATAATAATAATGTTTTATTTCTGGAACAGAAACCAGCCATTTTTACAGGCATGAACATATGTACACTTATTAGAACTTTTAGAATATATAATATGATTTGTTAATTTAGAAATAGGTTGAATACTGGTAAATGTGAGAGAAACATTTAAAAAGAAATGTACAAATGACGAAATAGATCATTTTTGAGGTCTGCTTTCGACCGAATGATTCATAAGATATATCGTCAAATCCAAACAGTGATTGAAAAAAATACGACATGTCAATTTCACGCGGGGATTATAAATGATTGCTTTAATTGTGGAAGGTAAGTAGCATTTATGTACAGGTGCTGACGTGATACATAAGAGATGCAGAATAAACAATCATTATAAGTAAATGATTCATAAAGTGTTTGAAAGTCTATAAAACTCCGAATTCACCGGTAGGAACACCATATTTGTGACATTCCCAGTTGTATATGAGACCGACATTGAACTTGTCAGCAGAATTTATAACATAGGTGGTTCCGTTATTTACCACATGAGCTAGCAATATCCCGAATAAGTGGAGGATGGCAGCGCTGTATCATCGCCTTTGAAAAGAGAAGAAGACACAAGAAAACCGGCAGAGAGGTGCAGAAGTCATATACTTCTGCAGTAATTCAAAATATGTAACAGACATAAGGTTCATAATTTTTTCATTGTTTTTTCAAGAAATATTCAGTAATGATATTCTACATTTGTCAATGCAGTTGAAGATTGAACGATCAATTCCTGGTTGTTTGCTCAAAACCAACTTCCCCAATTTTCGCGGAGGCATCAATACGACAGTCATCGTCTCATCGGTCGCTGTTCAGAAAGAAGTCAGCAGAAAACCATCAGAAGTAATATTGTGATTTATTATTGTAATATTTGTTCACAGACCTTAGTTGTAACAGTGTTTATATGTTTGTGTTACAATAAAGAATCCTCGAGTAACCAATTGGTGTTTTGGTTTTTGCGTCCGTTATTACTAAGCGTTTCTGAGAAACTTCAAGGAACAGCGTGAGCCCGAGCGTAGCAAGAGCTGGGCACTAACGGTTTACGAGACGTGGCTGACAGTTTTTGACGGTAGAAACAGATTCTGGCGGATTCAGATAGTTGGTACGAGTTTGGATAGTCACCGTTCATCTTTCCTGGTGCAGGTCAAGTCCTCTTTGAACAAGCAATGTCTGGAACGATCTTGGAATTGGGCCAAGTTCAACAATACCTGGGTCAAAGAAGGGACAGAGCGTCTTGGATGCAAACAGGAAAGTAAGTCATGGTGACTTGTCTGTTACTTGTGACAATGTGTCTGATGTTAAGCATGACATGGTTGATGTTACTGTTTCGCCGTTCAGGGATAATAGGAACATCAAACTCCCTAAATTTGAACCACGGTGTTTCGACGGAGACCCAGCTGATTATTTACAGCTTGTAAGGGAATTTGAAATCACGTTGAGTGGATTTTTATTAACTGATGAAATGAAGTTGATTTATTTGATGAGGTATTGAACTGGAACTGCTGCAAGAGCTATAGAGTGCTGTAAGTTTATGAAGCCAAAAGAGGGCTACTACGAGGCTATGAGCATACTACGTCAAACGTTTGGAAGACCTTCGATGATTGTAAGGAACGTATACGAAGCTGTCAAAGGTAACGGCAGTCAACTTCAAGATGACTTCAAGGCACTTACTGAGTTTTTGGATAATCTTATGACTTATAAGAATACCTTGATTTCTATGAATTGCATGAGTGACCTCAACTCGAGTTTTATACTAGAAGTAATAGCAAGACGCCTACCTACTCGACTGCAAAGGAAGTGGGTGAAGATAAGCTCCCGTATGGAGGATGAGGGTATCGAGCCAAAATTTGATGATATCCTAAAACTGGTAAAAGATAGCGTCAATCAATCTATGAGCAAGTTCGCCAGTTTATTGCATCTCACCCTTAGAATAGAGCAGTCTGAGGGTAAAATGCAATCATTGATGACGAGTAGGCCTCAGAGAGGTGGATATCGAGAAGGCTCCATGATGTCTAGTAATGCATATAGACCTAGTGAGTGTAACAGGTTTCGTAGTACATCCTCAACAGACAAGTTACAAGATGCAAGACAAACACGGTTGTGTTTTACATGTTTGCAAGAGGTGCATACAGAGGTGAACTGTAAATTAGTGATCAAGTTCAGTGATAAGCTGAATGTAAACTCCAGGCCTGACTCCGAATTGTGTGACGATAACGGTAGGGTGAAGAAGTCTGTAGTAGCAACTGGTAAGCCATTGTTGAATAGAGTGTCACAGGATAGAGTTACTGCTTCAGAGTGCAGTTCTGACTCCACAAGTTTACGAGGTATTGCCAGTCAGAGTGAAGTTATAAAACCTTTTAGGATTTGCGAGGAGGAACCAAAATGTTCTACTTCTGTTATTAAAGAGTTTGAAATTGATGAAGTCGACCAGATAGATTACGATAAATTGAATATTCGGGATAATGATCATGATACTTCACATTTGGCTTTGGTTGATCATAATGAGATGAGGGATATGCCTATTACTGCTAAGTTGAACAAAGTTTCTGTACAACTGCAACGTGAGGTAGAAATAAATGCAGATGCAGTTGCAGAAGGCATACATACTTGTGAGACCGTCAGTGCGGTTGATCAGCATGTAGCCCACCTATCATCAGATGCTATTGCTAAACCTGAGCTGATAGTAAAAGACAGCAGTGGTGGTGGTCTTGCAGGTAGACAAGTTTCTGAAAGCCAAGAAACAACAACAGCTTCTGATCCACCGCTAAGTTCATCAACTTGTGTCATTCAGTCCTCGTTGGTGTTGTCATCCACAATGAAACAGACGCCCATCAACTCAAGTATCTTCTGCAATGACTATGATAGTACTGGTGTATTTGAAAGGAAGAAAGATATTGGTCAGTTTAGAGAGGATAAGCCAAGTGTAAACGAGAGAGTAATTGTTAAATTGACTTGCCCGAATAAAGGCATTTCTAGTTTCAAGTTACTATTCAAATGCTATTATCTTTGGTGTAAATTTCTCTGTTTCTACGCTTGGTTGACCAGATACGTCGTGTGTTTGTTCGTCATCTATATTCTACGATACAATGACATGAGCGTGTTACCGTTCAGATTTGAGGATATAGCTGATAGAAGGAAGTCAGCAAATGAACTCTGCAACGATTTTCCAACCTAGAGCGTCAACCTGAGAAGGGTTGTAGGCGTACTGATGTAAGTCCTACAATTCTTCAAAGGGTAGCGCATCAATGAGCAGTCCAATGTGCTCGGTGTGTGATTTTGTACATTTGTTCATATTGTATATACTGAATTGATATCATCTGTCATCTAGCTGTTGGTAATTCTGTTTGTGTCCGGACGACTTCCACTTGGATCATCAACCTGAGAAGGAATGTAGGCGTACTGCTGTAAGTCATACAGTTCTTCAAGGGTAGTTTGTCGTGCCAGAATCCACAACATTTGATGTATTGATTGTACATATGTTTGTGTTAAATAATTGTGTGAGTTCCAATTATTGTAATTTTTGGTTAATCTTGATTGTGTCCGGACATTCTACAACTTACAATCGTCATCGTGAGAAGTGTCGCAGTCGTCCTGGTGTAAGTCCGGCGATTCTTCAAAGGAATTCCATCGAGACACGATCTGCGGGTTTGTGTGTACTGTTTGTACATACGTGTGTTGTGTCATATCAACTGGTGTTTTTGGATTCATTGTGTTTACTCGTTGTTTTCGTACCTTGTTTTTATTGCATAATTTTGTTAAAATTTTCGTCGTGATTACATCTGAAGTTGTTTATTGTCTTTTACATCCGTGAATGAATTGATTGATGTTAAGGACAGCAGATGGGTCGTATACGCCGAGGAGGCTATTGCTGAGAATGAAATGCATACGGAGATAATGATTAGCTGTGATCCCACACGCCGGGGAGCGGGAGTGTAGACGACTGAGGCTCGCATACGTCATCGTTACTAGAACTGAGGCACAATGAGTGACAAGCGATTGCAGTGGTAATTGGTGATGAATAGATAAGAGTATGTGCGTAGAGTACCATGAGGTGGTGCTATGGTCACGTTGCATTCTGCGAGAGTCATTCTAGCAAGTGGTGATTGTGTTGCAAGATGTCAAGAAGATGCCTTCAACTCGAAGGCGTAGGTCCTGATCAATGAGCGAGAACTTGCTGTAAGTGTGCTCGTGGTGTGTTGGCTTTTCTGTTTGTTTTCCATTTCAGCTCTGTCCATGTGACCCAGGTTGTCGCAATGGCATCCAAGTCAACGTGTATTGGTCGTGACCACAGCTAACAATTATCTCCGTGTGCATTTCATTCAAAGCAATAGCCTAGCCTCCCCGGCGTATACGACCCATCTGCTGTCTTTAACATCAATCAATTCATTCACGGATGTAAAAGACAATAAACAACTTCAGATGTAATCACGACGAAAATTTTAACAAAATTATGCAATAAAAACAAGGTACGAAAACAACGAGTAAACACAATGAATCCAAAAACACCAGTTGATATGACACAACACACGTATGTACAAACAGTACACACAAACCCGCAGATCGTGTCTCGATGGAATTCCTTTGAAGAATCGCCGGACTTACACCAGGACGACTGCGACACTTCTCACGATGACGATTGTAAGTTGTAGAATGTCCGGACACAATCAAGATTAACCAAAAATTACAATAATTGGAACTCACACAATTATTTAACACAAACATATGTACAATCAATACATCAAATGTTGTGGATTCTGGCACGACAAACTACCCTTGAAGGACTGTAGGACTTACAGCAGTACGCCTACATTCCTTCTCAGGTTGATGATCCAAGTGGAAGTCGTCCGGACACAAACAGAATTACCAACAGCTAGATGACAGATGATATCAATTCAGTATATACAATATGAACAAATGTACAAAATCACACACCGAGCACATTGGACTGCTCATTGATGCGCTACCCTTTGAAGAATTGTAGGACTTACATCAGTACGCCTACAACCCTTCTCAGGTTGACGCTCTAGGTTGGAAAATCGTTGCAGAGTTCATTTGCTGACTTCCTTCTATCAGCTATATCCTCAAATCTGAACGGTAACACGCTCATGTCATTGTATCGTAGAATATAGATGACGAACAAACACACGACGTATCTGGTCAACCAAGCGTAGAAACAGAGAAATTTACACCAAAGATAATAGCATTTGAATAGTAACTTGAAACTAGAAATGCCTTTATTCGGGCAAGTCAATTTAACAATTACTCTCTCGTTTACACTTGGCTTATCCTCTCTAAACTGACCAATATCTTTCTTCCTTTCAAATACACCAGTACTATCATAGTCATTGCAGAAGATACTTGAGTTGATGGGCGTCTGTTTCATTGTGGATGACAACACCAACGAGGACTGAATGACACAAGTTGATGAACTTAGCGGTGGATCAGAAGCTGTTGTTGTTTCTTGGCTTTCAGAAACTTGTCTACCTGCAAGACCACCACCACTGCTGTCTTTTACTATCAGCTCAGGTTTAGCAATAGCATCTGATGATAGGTGGGCTACATGCTGATCAACCGCACTGACGGTCTCACAAGTATGTATGCCTTCTGCAGCTGCATCTGCATTTATTTCTACCTCACGTTGCAGTTGTACAGAAACTTTGTTCAACTTAGCAGTAATAGGCATATCCCTCATCTCATTATGATCAACCAAAGCCAAATGTGAAGTATCATGATCATTATCCCGAATATTCAATTTATCGTAATCTATCTGGTCGACTTCATCAATTTCAAACTCTTTAATAACAGAAGTAGAACATTTTGGTTCCTCCTCGCAAATCCTAAAAGGTTTTATAACTTCACTCTGACTGGCAATACCTCGTAAACTTGTGGAGTCAGAACTGCACTCTGAAGCAGTAACTCTATCCTGTGACACTCTATTCAACAATGGCTTACCAGTTGCTACTACAGACTTCTTCACCGCACCGTTATCGTCACACAATTCGGAGTCAGGCCTGGAGTTTACATTCAGCTTATCACTGAACTTGATCACTAATTTACAGTTCACCTCTATATGCACCTCTTGCAAACATGTAAAACACAACCGTGTTTGTCTTGCATCTTGTAACTTGTCTGTTGAGGATGTACTACGAAACCTGTTACACTCACTAGGTCTATATGCATTACTAGACATCATGGAGCCTTCTCGATATCCACCTCTCTGAGGCCTACTCGTCATCAATGATTGCATTTTACCCTCAGACTGCTCTATTCTAAGGGTGAGATGCAATAAACTGGCGAACTTGCTCATAGATTGATTGACGCTATCTTTTACCAGTTTTAGGATATCATCAAATTTTGGCTCGATACCCTCATCCTCCATACGGGAGCTTATCTTCACCCACTTCCTTTGCAGTCGAGTAGGTAGGCGTCTTGCTATTACTTCTAGTATAAAACTCGAGTTGAGGTCACTCATGCAATTCATAGAAATCAAGGTATTCTTATAAGTCATAAGATTATCCAAAAACTCAGTAAGTGCCTTGGAGTCATCTTGAAGCTGACTGCCGTTACCTTTGACAGCTTCGTATACGTTCCTTACAATCATCGAAGGTCTTCCAAACGTTTGACGTAGTATGCTCATAGCCTCGTAGTAGCCCTCTTTTGGCTTCATAAACTTACAGCACTCTATAGCTCTTGCAGCAGTTCCAGTTCAATACCTCATCAAATAAATCAACTTCATTTCATCAGTTAATAAAAATCCACTCAACGTGATTTCAAATTCCCTTACAAGCTGTAAATAATCAGCTGGGTCTCCGTCGAAACACCGTGGTTCAAATTTAGGGAGTTTGATGTTCCTATTATCCCTGAACGGCGAAACAGTAACATCAACCATGTCATGCTTAACATCAGACACATTGTCACAAGTAACAGACAAGTCACCATGACTTACTTTCCTGTTTGCATCCAAGACGCTCTGTCCCTTCTTTGACCCAGGTATTGTTGAACTTGGCCCAATTCCAAGATCGTTCCAGACATTGCTTGTTCAAAGAGGACTTGACCTGCACCAGGAAAGATGAACGGTGACTATCCAAACTCGTACCAACTATCTGAATCCGCCAGAATCTGTTTCTACCGTCAAAAACTGTCAGCCACGTCTCGTAAACCGTTAGTGCCCAGCTCTTGCTACGCTCGGGCTCACGCTGTTCCTTGAAGTTTCTCAGAAACGCTTAGTAATAACGGACGCAAAAACCAAAACACCAATTGGTTACTCGAGGATTCTTTATTGTAACACAAACATATAAACACTGTTACAACTAAGGTCTGTGAACAAATATTACAATAATAAATCACAATATTACTTCTGATGGTTTTCTGCTGACTTCTTTCTGAACAGCGACCGATGAGACGATGACTGTCGTATTGATGCCTCCGCGAAAATTGGGGAAGTTGGTTTTGAGCAAACAACCAGGAATTGATCGTTCAATCTTCAACTATGTTGACAAGGAATTTTTCATAACAAGTGATGGTTTTTTGACATTCTTACTCTCAGTACGCTCATTGAATACAATGTATTCTTCTTCATCAGTAGTCTGAACCCCTCGAAATTTGTTCATCGTGGTGAGGTTTCTACGTTTTGGGGAAGTTTCTTAGATCAACTTGCAGTAGTTCTGGTTATTTTAACATTTTTCGGTGAGCCTTTATTCACAGGGTTACTGATATCTAAGTCGGTTCCTAGCTCGATTGGCAAGCGTGGTTGTTGTGTAGTTTGCTGAATGCTAGTTTCAGCACTAAGTGACCGTTGCTGTGCACGATCTAAGCTAGAGGAGGTTACTAGGTTATCACTACGCATTATTCTGAGCCGACATGGTGTTTAATCCTGAGCTACGGTTATAGACTTACAACTGCTATTCAGTCTTAAGTGATCCTGGCATTTAGTAAACTTGCTAGCATCAAAGGAATTACTGAATTCAAAAATGATGGGACAATTAGCCTGGTTAGACGTTTTATGAAGTCTCTTGCATTCACATGGAACACTTGCCATGCCGCAACAAGTCGGGATTTTGTGTCCTACAGTCTTCAGGGGCAGAGAATCTGGGACGTTGTAAACTACAGCCTGGTGAGAAAAGGTTATACGCTTCATCACCTCCTCAGCCAAGCAGTCAGTCAGATTCTCAGCTTTATTTAGGTTGTCTGGAGACATTTTAGGATGTTTTTTAACAGGCAGGCTATTGGGTCTAAATCCGCGAGAATGATTTGAGTTACATGCAGTAAAGACTTAACCTGGCCAATATCAGAACGACTCCCCGTGGTATTTGAGACTGGTAGTGACATAATATCAAACTGACCTAATTTTTCTTGAAGTTCACTTACTTGCCTCTGGATATCTTTCAAAAGGAGGTTTAATTTACAGAACTCAGAGTTCTCTAACAGAACATTTTCCATCTATATCACAGGAGTGAGATCTGCACTCAAACCATTTTGAAAGCTAGTAGTTGATACTGTATTACCGGGCGGTAATGCAGTCATAAGCGATTTTGAGCCACTATCTAAAACAATTGTGTTTCTAGGAACACGTTTTTTAGAGATTTGGATCATAATTTCAAGGATTATATGATAATAAGCAGTAGATGAATTTCAGAGCGAACACGTGCAAAAATGTCATCAATTTCGAACTTACCGCCGCAGAGAAACTCTAAAGTTTTTCACAGGATATCCTTATGTTATAGTTCCCACTTGAATTGTTTACTGGAAACAATCTCAAAAAGTGGAGATAACGGTTGAGTGAAATTGAGAATGAATCTGGAGTAAAACTGAAGAATACCAATCCATGATGCCGGCGACGATATATTATTAGGTGACGGTGCTTGAATTAGAGATGCCAAACGACTAGCATCAGGTCTGAAACCTCCGGAGTCTACTGTGAATCTCAAGCACGATACAAACGACAAGGTAAAATGACATTTAGATGGAATAACAACGGCAGTTTTCTCACAGAAACACCTGAAAAGTTTTAAAAGACGCTCATTATGCAATTCGATATTAGGACTATGAACTATAATGTCGTCTTGGTAAGACTCAACACCTTCCAATCTATCTATCGTCTGATTTAATACGTTGTACATGTTAAACATATTTTGCTATCGACTGTAAATTGTGACTGAATAATATGGTCCTATTTCTGTAACTATTTGATGATGCTTGTAAACTAGCGTCCTTCATGTACTGCATCATGAGAATAAATTTATTTATTTTATTTTATTTTAACTATCACAGGTGAAACCTTTAAACCAAAAGGAAAGAACTTATACCTGGACAATCCAAATGGAGTATTAATGGTTGCTATTGCACTAGACGCTTCCTCAAGAGGAATTTGCAAATAGGCATCTTTTAGATCTATTTTGGAAAAGTATTTTGAGCCCAGTAGCTTGTACAGAATGTAGTCAGTTTCTAGCGATGTGAAACTTTGCTGTAGAAGACAATTATTGAGTGTAAGACGTTAGGCACCACAAATTCTAGGTGTTTTTCCATCAGCCTTTAGTGGCGTAACAATGGGAGTAGCCCAATTCGAAGATTCAACTGGCGTGAGCATGCCTTGTTCGACCAATTTGTCCAACTCTTTCTTAAATGCATCTCGCAAACCATATGGAATCAATCGGCGTTTCAGGAAGGTAGGATCACCCTCTATTTCAAGATGGATGGGCTGAATCTTCATACCACCTTCACTCTTTGAACATTGGAGAAGTAATTCTCTGAACAAAGATTCATCAAACAACTCAGTACAAAGTGAGATTTCGACATTTAACAATCTAAGGGCTTTTAATCCCAATAAAGATGGACCATATTCACTAACAAGAAAGAGAATATCTACAAAATTACCACTGTCTGATTTCAAAGAAATGTTAGTAGCACCGATAAGAGGTAATTTATGACCAGTTGTGCCTGTAATTGAACTAGTAGTAGGGTCTATCTGGACATTCTTACAAATCGATTTTAAATCTTTCTTAGAAATTATAGATTCAGTACTCCCAGTATCAATTATAAAACAGTGAGATTTACCTGGACTTGTGGTGAAGGTTTTCATTAGATGATATTGAGTATTGTGAAAAGTTGAAAGAGACATTGATTTCATTTTACCAGACCGTTTGGAAGAATCATGAGAATTCTGAGTAACATAATTATTTGAACTTCTGCAAACAGACTTGATATGCCCAGTTTTACCACATTTATGACACTTAGCACCCTGAAAACGACAAGTACTTCGTAGATGAAACTTACCACAGGAAAAATACAGTCTAATGTTTTAGGAGGCTGACGGTATTGACGTTCACGGATTGTACGAAGTATACTAACGCAAGATCTTATACCAACAACTTCTATAGTATTCGTTTCTCGTGTACCAAAGGCGAAGCGAAACACCACAATTGATTGTCCAAATTACGAGATATATTTTGGAACTGAATCGCGGACTAAAGCGGAAGCTAAGCTGGCTGGTTGTCGTGCACGAAAGTGACACCAAGTGGCGGGGATGCTTTACCGAAAGCCTTAAGCTAAACAAGTCAACTTAAACTCTAAGGGTCAGCATCCAATGTTCAATGATGATTCCTATGGTCACGATTTAATTCTTCTCTTAGACAAAATCTATTCTTATGATCAATAATTTTGGGGAATTATTTACCGCTACAATGTTTTTGCTCTCTCGCTGCATTCCATTACATGTGAATGACAGTTTGGATTTCTTTCTGTGAACACTTGTTGTCAATGTAGTTGAAGATTGAACGATCAATTCCTGGTTGTTTGCTCAAAACCAACTTCCCCAATTTTCGCGGAGGCATCAATACGACAGTCATCGTCTCATCGGTCGCTGTTCAGAAAGAAGTCAGCAGAAAACCATCAGAAGTAATATTGTGATTTATTATTGTAATATTTGTTCATAGACCTTAGTTGTAACAGTGTTTATATGTTTGTGTTACAATAAAGAATCCTCGAGTAACCAATTGGTGTTTTGGTTTTTGCGTCCGTTATTACTAAGCGTTTCTGAGAAACTTCAAGGAACAGCGTGAGCCCGAGCGTAGCAAGAGCTGGGCATTAACGGTTCATGAGACGTGGCTGACACTTGTATTATCGACTTTGGACAACATGACATCAGGCACTGACGTGGTGGGAGCAGAGTATTCATTATTGACATCTTCATATGTAATACATAAATCCTTAGCAGTTTGAAATTTACAGGAAGGAATCTGAACCAACTCTTTCTCTAAATTAGGAATATTGATTCCAGCAATTAGACGATCACGTAATTGAGTATGGCGCTGATCTCCAAAGTTGCACTTTGAAGCTTGTATCTGAAGCTGAAGAATAAAGTCTCTAATCTTCTGGTTGGGAGCACGAACAAGTTTGTTGAACTGAGCCCTCTCTCATGTTTCAAAAGTTGTTATGTGGAAGTGATTTGCTAGAAGTTTATGGAGTTTATCATATGACAGAGAAATTGGTTTATCTGGAAATGACAGAGTTTTCACTTGGCTGTACGCATCTAGCCCAATCGCAGTAATAAAATGAATGAGCTGGAATTTTTTCATCGCGAACATTCTTCGAGATACGCCATGCGTAGAAACATTCAAGATAATCGGCGATTTCCCGCGGTGAACCATTTATAGGAAACTTTCCAAGATTATTGAACTCCATAGCTACGCGAAAATGTTGTAATTATTTGTTATATTAGTATTTGTATTTCTCAATAACTGAATTAAGGGAAATCAACCAACAACACAGAAAGGGATGAATTTAGGAATTTGTATTTGGCGGAATTATATTTCAATTCATACAAGAAATATATTAACAAACAACAGTAAGCATTTAAACAACACAGAGACAGAAGTTGTCAATCTTCTCAGTTTGTTTCAATTAGTATTGTCGATTCAGTTTGGTAACTTTAGCATGTTACAGGTTTTTTGATCTAATGTTCTGTTGATATGGTATAGTGAGGGGAAATACAAAATCAACAGTAATAACACAGCTTAAATTATGTTTACATTTACGAAAAAATAAACAAAAACAAAAAATTGGGAGGTTGATAAATTTAAGAAATGCAATAACAACAAAGTTCAATGCTGTAAGGGCGGAGGAAATGGTTTATTTAATAGTGCAAATAAGGTTAGTTTGTTAATGCCTGACAATATTTTCATCACATGAAGTACGTGCTAAATATGGTATAGTGGAATTTTTATACTTAGACGTACGTGCATTAAGTCTTCTGAAAACGCTTCTTAGTTTACCTGAGAAGACACAATGTTGGCTCTGCGAGTAGAGTGGGTGCTCACAGTCTGACAAATTTACTTTAGCAGATTTGTTGCATGACACCAAGTGCCTATAAGTGACAATGTCAACGATATGGCCCGATGGGATACTACTCATCCTACTGACAGCATTCAGAGTTCTACGAAGAATGACATAGTATTGTTAAGCACGGCAGGAAAGAATAAGGGTGAACAGTAAAGAAGAATACTTAAAAAACACCAGTTGACAAAGTGTAAGAGGAGTGGTTGGGTTAAGCCTGAGAGCCCTAACCTCCCAATGTAAAACTCAAACTAAATATTCTTTCAGAAATCGCTAAGACATGGGAAGACTGACATGTAACTATATGATGTGTTTTGTTTTTGACAGACTAATACAGTTTGCTATGTGTATATGGATTGATATTGCATTATAACTGACATTATGCTTTTGTCTGTCCACTAACTAAATAAACAATGTATGACCTTTTTGTCACATGACATTACAACCAATCATGGTAAGAAGTTATCTTATTGGTTCATGTGTATTAGCCATTTTCATATATACTTTTGTATTAGACACTTGTACATTATTCTGGTTATCACGTTTTCGTACATCTAAGTACCCTTTCACTCACACACTTGTGTGACATTTATTTTCCTTGTCTGGAAAATACAAGTATCATCGTAAACCTAGTGGTCTTCTGATTTCCCTCCTTCCGCGTCGGGACTATTAACTGCTCGACGAGTACATAACATAATTGGCGACGGGGGAAGACTATAGAATCTTCTAAGTTGGAATTACTACTTGAACGACAAATGAAATTAATGGAAATGTTCGTCAACCAACAGACTGGTCCAGCTTCACCTTCAAGCAATCCGAATCCTACCATGCTACTATCTGTCGACGGCATTGTGAATAGTATTTCACAGTTCAATTATGACCCAGAGGCTAATGTCACTTTTGACACATGGTATCAACGATATGAGAATTTATTCACAGTTGATCTCGCCTCACAAGACGATGCTTGGAAGGTGCGAGTGTTATTACGTAAATTGAGTCCGGCAGAATATGAGAGGTACTGCAACCTAATTTTACCCCAGAAACCGCGTGACAAGTGTTTCGATGATACAATAAAGCTGCTGCGTGAACATTTTGGAGACCACTCCTCATTATTCAGAATACGTTATCGTTTCCTCAAGCTGACAATGAATGAAAATGATGATTTTCTTACTCATGTTGGGACAGTCAACCGGGGATTTGAGAGATTTCGACTCAGGTCCTTAACAGATGATCAATTCAAAGCCTTGATTCTCATATGCAGTCTTCAATCTCCTCGATTCACAGATATCCGAACTCGACTGCTCAATCAGCTAGAACAATATCCTAAGTTAACATTACATGACATAGCTGACGAATATCAACGGCTGATTAATTTGCAGAAAGACCATGATTTGATCGTTCAATCTTTAACCAGATTGACAGCGTCCTTCATTTTCCGAACATACTTTCAAACATTCGTCGGAATCTCGGAAGCTTAACAGCTTTCTGCTCAGGAACTTCTGAAATAAATGAAAAATGGGATCCATCCCTTTCTCCATCATGACCAATACACGTTGACTTGGATGCCATTGACATCTTGCAACACAATCGCCACTTGCTAGAATGACTCTTACAGAACGCAACGTGACCATAGCACCACCTCATGATACTCGTCACACATCCTCTTATCTATTCACTACCAATCACCACTGCGATTGCTTGTCACTCCTTCTGCCTCAGTTCTAGTAAAGGTGATGTCAATGTAGTTGAAGATTGAAGGATCAGTTCATGGTTGTTCGCTCAAACCCAACTCCTCCATATTTTTCGCGGGAGTCATCAATTCAGCAGTCGCCGTCTCATCGTTGGCTGTTCGTTGGAAGACAGAAAACTATCAGGAGTATTATAAATAAATAAATAAATTTATTCTCATGATACAGTACATGAGGGACGCCAGTTTACAGGCATCATCAAATTGTTACAGAAATAGGACCATATTATTCAGTCACATTTTACAATCGATAGCAAAATATGTTTAACATGTACACTGGAGATTATATATACACTTGATAAATGTTAATCCCAATAGTATAAAACATCCTTTTCACTTATGTACAATCATTTCTGTGCATAGTTGGAAAAATCCGCTAGATTTTCAGTGAGTGCAACACATCAGGAAATACAGAAGTATTGTCTTCGCATTAACAAAAAAACCAGGTCTTTGGTGGATGGGTTATAAGTGCCTGGGAAAAAAATAAAGCTTGAAGTCAGTTTTCGTACAATACTTTGTTGTGTGCAGAATCCTTGAATTATAGTTCATTGATGTGTTATTTTGAAATCAGTGATATGTTTATCTCATTTGATCTGCAATGTCATTGTTGGGAGTAAAATACATAAGCTTTAGACGCATTAATTAATGGATTTCTACTGCTTGTGGGTATTTACTTCTCGTGAGGAAGGTTTTTGAATTTTAGTTGTTCCGACAGGAGTTGTGGATATTGACTGCTCAGCAACATTACGGATATAAGTTCATCACATTATCTCAGGAATGTTGGGTTGTAGTTGGTGAGGCATATATGATGTCCGACGAGCGTACATCTGTCCATGTGATGTTGTGGTGAGTTCTATCTTTTTCATGTTGTCGGTTTATGTCCATTTTATTCCACTTATTGTGTTGGGTAGAAGTTTTACAAACGAAACTTCTTGTCTGTTTGAGGGTAAGTATCTTAATCGTTAATGTTTTATCTAAAATTATAAATATAGGCAAAAACAACAGGTGTAGTATTTGAGCTTATACATTAAATGGACCTATAATTTCGGAGGCTCTCAGATAGGAACTAGGACTACTGTCGTTTGCAAACTCGTGTAGTTTGTCGTTAAGCACTTTTTTGAATGAGGCCAATGTACCTGCTTGACGCATTTCCATTGGTAGTTTATTCCATATCTGTGCATACCTAATCAAATAAAACTTTTGCCTGGTAGCTGTTTTACATTGTTCGATAGCTACTGTACCCTTAGTGTGTCTTAGTTTGTAGCCACTGTCATCTGAAAGTCGAATGCCATTAGTAGAGGTAAAAACTAAGTGGTTTAGAAGCTTATAGTAAAGTGTTAAGTTTAGTCTCAGGCGTCTTAGCCATAGTGTTTCTAATCCTAGGGTGTCACATCTAGTGGAGTAGTTCGCACCATTTTCGGTTCCGAGTAATTTTGACGTGAAGTACCTCTGCACTCCCTCGACTTTCAATTTGTCCTCTATGCGTATACTACTATACATGAATGAACAGTAATCAAATAAAGGACGCACACAAACCTTGTACAACAGAATTCTGGACTCATTTCTGTAAAAGTTCCTGAGTAGAAAGCCGATAAGTCTGCGTGACTTTGACACTTGTTTGGAGATATGTTCAGAAAATGATAAGTCATGTGAGTATTTCAGTCCTAGGTCCAATACAGATTCCAGTCGTAAAAGTGCATGGCCTTGAATTGTCAGGTCAAGTTCTAAATTGTTGCAACCTATGCAGAGCCAGCCACATTTGTCGACATTAAACTGGAGTTGCCAGGTGTCACACCATCTGTCCATTTTTTCTAATTCTTGCTGTATGGCGTTTACTGTTATTCCGAGATCTGTGTTCTTGCATTTATAGGTCACTTTTAAGTCATCTGCATATAGTATTGGTTTACCAACACTAAAGCATTCACAGATACTGTTTATATATATTATGAATAGGAGTGGGCCTAATACACTTCCCTGGATTACACCACTACTTACAGGTTTAGGCCTTGAGATTATCGAGCCAACTTTTGTTATCTGACTTCTGTCACAGAGAAATGATTTTATCCAGCTCAGGAGAGGGTCACATATCCCTAGTGAGCATAACCTGCTGACTAGCAGATTATGGGGGACTCTATCGAAGGCTTTTGTTATATCGAAATATAGCACAATTACTAGTTCTCTGTTGTCCCTGCTTCGTGTAACTTCATTGAAAAAGTCTATGTGACAGGTCGCACATGATCTCTTTTTGAGGAATCCGTGTTGTGATGGGTTGATAAGTTCATGTTCTAGTAAGTTGTCTGACACTTGGTCTTTAACCACTTTCTCCATTATTCGTGATATTACCGGTGTTATATTAATAGGTCTATAGTTGCATGCACTGGTTTTGGCCCCTGCTTTGTGCTTAGGTAATATGTATGTGGTTTTCCACACTTCAGGATAAGTTCCAGTTTCCAGTGACAGAGTAAATATTCTAAGTAACAAGACTACCATTTCCGTGCTACCATTTTTGTATATGACAGATGGTATGTCGTCTGTTCCAGTACTGCCATTTGACTTCAATGTCTTAATCGCTGAGTCTATATTTTGCATATTAAAATCTATTTCTCCTAATTTGTGGTTACTTTTGCAGGTCATTTGGAAATTTGGGGTCGAGTGCACTCTGGTGTCATTGCAAAACCACTCACTGAGGAGTTCACTTATAACCTGGGGATCGTTGTATATTACACCCCTATGTTCCAAGATGCTTACATTATTGTCTTTACTGCTTTTTAGACGTTTTTGCAATATCCTACAAAGTTCCTGAGTTTTGGTGTTACCCATTAGCGCTTTATTTTCCTCATGTTGTGACTTCATTTTGTGTTTCTCTTCAAGCAGTTTAAGAGTTTCATGTATTTGGTTTAACGCATTAAATTCCTTAAATACATGGTATTTCCTTTCCAATTTCTTTAGTTTTAGTCGCGTTTTCCGGTCAATAAATGGAGTTGGTGTCTTTAGGGCAGATTTTAGGGGCGCGATTGTGTCTCTTGCTGAGCCAACTGTTTTGTAGAAAATCTCAAGTGATACTTCTAAGTTATTGTTGATGAAGTATTCTTCCCAGTCAGAACTTCTCAACAGATCTGATAGGAATTCCCAATCAGCATTCTTATAGTCCCTATATTGATAGCGCACCGGGGAATTTTTAGGTGTGTATTTAGTTGTTAGTCGGAGGGGGAGCGTGCAGTACAATATGTTGTGATCACTGTTATCGAGTTTATTTCCCACCTCTATCGAGATGGGCTCTATGTTATGACAGAGGATTAAGTCAAGAGTATTTTGGTTCCTTGTAGGGAGGCGCACGCACTGCTTCCATCCTCCTATGTCTATAGCTTGTAGTAGCTCTTCATGGATTCTTGGTCCTGTACAGGTATCCCAGTTTACTCCAGGTAAGTTGAAATCTCCACATACTACTTTGTAGTCGAAGTCCAGCGTGGCTACATGCTCTAGTATTTCTGCAATAGTTATATCAGTCATTTCAGGGCTATTGGGGGGTCTGTATATACATCCCACGAGAATTTTACTTTCGTTTGTGTGGATGCTTATCCACTTAGATTCTGGGAGTTTGTCAGTATTTGGGTTATTGAAAGTATTGGAGTTAGTGGATTTATAGGCATATATTAAGCAACCGCCTCCTCTTTTGTCAACTCTATCGTTCCTATAGATGTCGTAGTTGTCTATTACCAGCTTTGTGTCAGGTATATCAGTAGTAAGCCAGGTTTCAGTCACCATTATTAGTGTTGGCCGTTCTATGTATGCCAGGCAGCGAAGCGTTGTTATTTTATTAAGGAGAGATCTAGCATTCAGGAGCATAATTGTTAGTAAACCAGAGTTATTGGAGGAGAGGTTAACATGGTTACTTGTTACTATCCCTACGTTATGTTTGGAGGGGCTCTGAGGTGAGACAGAGTCAGTGTGTGTACTATTTCCTGGATGAACTGTGCAGCGAGTGGGGCTATTGTTTGCTGCAGCCGAAAATAATCCTGTTGCATATTTTGACTATTAGCATCCATGGGTCGGCATCTGCGTTGATCTACTGGTGATATATGGTCTGCCCTGCAATTTGGGTTGTAGTTTGCTGGACCTAGGTACCCTGTGTTAAGATTACCCTGGTAGTTGTACCTCATGGGGCTTTCATAGCCGTATGCATATTGGCTCACGTCACGTGGTGAGTGAAGTTATTGAGGGGATCAAGTGTCGACCTGTTCTCATTATGTTGATGAGGTTTAACATATATAGTGCGAGAGTTTGGACGAGGATTTTCGTTAATATGGTGCCTATATGAGTCCCGTTTAGTGCTCCATATATCCTGAGGATCCATTCTACGTTGCATTCCCAAGTTATGTGCGTTGTTAGGCATGTTACTTCTAGTTCGGGAAGGGGTATTCCTTCTCACATGCTGCGTGACGTCTTTGGGAATGTGCTTCGTTACCCATGCTTTGTCATTTTTTAGACTGACACGCTGCTTATTAGACTTATTACGAGGGAGGTATGTCGAAGTCTGGGGTGGGACTCTGGGTTTTGTGGTCTTTTTTGCGGTTTCTACTGAGGGACTCTCTGGCTTGGATCCAGATTGAGAGTGGTCTGCCAGTAGTTTCTGGTCAGCCATAGTTTGTGCGTCTATGTCAACCTCATGTAGGTCAGCAGGTTTTCGAGATGTGCTCTCGTGCACTCTAAGACTGCACCCAGTGGCACTGCTCTTACTGAGTTTTGGGTCGCTCTTACTGGCCGTTTTTTCTCCTAACACTATACACTAGCTGTCGAACCTAAAGAGTATAGGACAAGGATGCTTTAGGTCTTTTTTGCTTAGGCGAATGCACTGACAAGGTGCATTCAAGAGATTTGCGGCCTTCAGCAATGAGTGCTGGACTGACTTTACGGGCTCACTATCCGGTACATTATACACTATTGCGTTTTGTTTTGAAGCCAGCCTTTTAACAATTTCGCTGGATAGAAAGTCGATGGCGTTTTCTAACTCCTTCGCATTTTCTGAGTCAGTATGAGTCATTCTAGAGGTCATATTAAAAAGCTTTAGGATTGTAGGATCCTGCATTTTTTTTTCATACGTGAGATAGTTTCAGGTATACATTCTAGGGAACTTAATTTCGTTTTTAATTCATCTATCTGTAGCTGCATCTCTTTAATTACGCACGTTAAGTAAGAGAGCTCTACTTTTTCAGACGGAACATCTTCCACCTGTATTACAGGGGTCAGAGTAATGTTCGAGGCTTTTATGTTGGGTGAACTACTAATAATATGGGGTGGTAATGTGTTATTAGACGAGCTGGTGCTATTTTCTAAATTAGTGGTGTTCACACGAACACGCTTTTTAGAATTTTGAACCATCGTTATTAAAGATCAATTATTAGTAACCAATAAATGAATATAAGCGAAAACACGTGCAAAAGCGTCACCTGATTTGAACGTACCGGGCCACAAAGAAACTAAGTTTGAATTCGTGAGTTATTGTTAGAACATTTATAACTTGATCGCGCCTGTAAAAATGGCATGCATTTTCATGCAAATTTATATGTTTATATGAAATATATATTATTATTAGACTTTGTATGTAATGACCGTATTGTTGGTTACATATTGGCGTAAGAATAAAGGATTATTGAGTCGCCAATCTGTGTTCTGGTTTTTCGCGTTGGTTAATATAATTTGTTTCTGAAAGTCCTCCAGGGACAGCGTGAGGTCCAGCGTAGCAAGAGCTGGACATTGACAGTTTCTGAGGGTTGGCTGACAGTTTCTGTTCGTCTTTTCTGTTGTCTGCAAGCCTTCTATGGACAAGTGCTATCTAGAACTTTTCTGGAATTTTTGGTCATGTTCAGTGGTGCCTGGGTCAAAGAAGGGACGAAGCATCTTGGAAGTAGGCAGGAAAGTAAGTGACGCTGATTGCTTGTTAATTGTGATGGTATGTATGATGCTCAGCATGATGAATCTGTTCTTAATACTTCGCTGTTTAGGGATGGTGAGGGTTTAAAGTTACCTAAATTCGAGCCTCGTTACTTTGATGGAAACCCAACCGACTATCCACAGATTATCAAAAAGTTTCAGATCACATTGAGCGATCTTTTATTAAATGATGAAATGAAGTTGATGAAGTACTGCACTGGAGTTGCTTCAAGAGCTATACAGTGCTGTAAGTTCCTACCCCCTGACGAAGGATACTCTGAAGCTATGAGTATACTGTGTCAAAGTTTCGGAAGACCTTCGATGATTGTAAGTAACGTATTCCAGTCTGTTAGAGGTAATGGTGGTCAATTACAAGATGACTCCAAGGCAATCTCTGAGTTTTTGGATAATCTGATGACTTACAAGAATGCATTGATTTCGATGAATTGCATGAGTGATCTGAATTCAAGTTCAGTCCTAGAGGTAATAGCGAGACGCCTACCTACTCGACTGCGAAGGAGGTGGATGAAGATAAGCTCTCGTATAGAGGATGCAGGTATTGAGCCAATTATTATATCCTTTAATTCCTAGGGGAACATAGGGCTTCTGCCGCGCGTCTCAGTTGTGTTCGGTTTTGTGCCAACACTTTCACCCCGCTCCAAGTCTGCCCACATGCATGCATCTCCTCCTCACATGACCTCCTCCAAGTCACCCTTGCACCGAAGACCACCTCGCTGCTTCCTTTTCGGCCTGGTTTCACTCCAACAATGACTTGTCTAGTGATGTCACTTGATGGTTTCCTCTGAGTATGGCCAGCCAATCCATCTCCATTTCTTCCTGCCCATTTGTTTCCTGCTGAGTTGGTTCGCTCATTGCCAGAGATCCCTGTTGCTGATCTTTTCTGGCCAGTCATCTCATTTTGAGTATTGAGCGAAGACAACTGTTAATGAAGATCTGAAGTTTGTTTGAGATGCTCTTTATGACGCGCCAAGTCTCTGATCCTCCAAGTTTTTGTGTGAGTCCATCTTATGCCCGTTTCCTCATTGCCCGTTGTCTGTCTCATTATCCAGTCTACTGCAATCAGGAAAATCATTGGCGACAGTAGGCAGCCACGCCTCACTCCCATCCTCACTTCGAAGGCTTCCGTAAGGTTTTTGTTGCGGCATGCAGCATTGTCGTATAACTGTTGGATCAGATGTATAATTGTTGATGACACCTCTTAGTAGCGAAGTAGTTGCCAAATCACCTCTCGATCGACGCTGTCGAAGGCCTTCTCAAATTGATGAAGTTGAGTGAGGTGGAGAGGTGACTGCCATACCAAGCTTTGTTCAATGATGATCCTGAGTGTTGCGATTTGATCAATACGTGACTAGTTTTCCTGAATCCAGCCAGTTCCAGTCGAAGTTTTTCATCCAGAGCTTGTTTGATTTTCTCCAGGATGATGTGGCTTAGTGTTTTGCTTGCGATGGGCAGGGGCATAATTCCGCGCCAGTTCTTGCATTGACTTAAGTCTCCTTTCTTTGGTGGTTTGAATAAGTATCCTTTCTTCCAATACTTACGTAGTTGCCCTCTTTCCACACCTTCTCCAGTAATGGCGCCATCGAGTCCGCTGTTGTCTGTGGGTCCATTTTCGATGCTTCTGCTGGAGTTCCATTTGGCCCTGCTGCTTTTTCAGCCTGTAGCATCTTGATTGCCTTCAGGACTTCTGATTTCGTTGGTGGGTCGATATTCACTTCTAGTTCTGCTTCCGCCGTTGGTATTGTCGAGCACATTGTAGATGGCGGTCGATTTAGAAGTCTTTTGAAGTATTCAGCCCAGTGTTTTCTTTGCTGTACTTCTTTGGTGACTGACTTTCCATTGTCATCCATTACTGGCTTAATCTGTGTCGAACTTTTGCCCGATAAGTGCCTAGTTGTTTGGTAAAGTGTGACGAGGTCTCCTTTACCTGCAGCTTGTTCTGCTTTACTTGCCATGGCTTCATAATATTTCCTTTTGTCTTCCTTGGCACTTTTCTTCACTCTTTTGTTCAGTGTATTGTAGCTTGCATTCAGCTCCTGTTTTGTTGCTCGTCAGTGCACTGGATAATCTTTTGCTTCACTGTCCTTCTCTCTTCTATTAGTTTCCAAATGTCCGTAGTGAGCCACTGTTTGTCCCGTCTATTCTTCCTGCCTAGAACTTCCATGCAGGTTTGGCTCCACACCCTTTTCAAGTTGTTCCGGTGCTTTTCGACGCCGATCTCTTCGCTAGTGTTGATTTGTGTCTCGGCTTTGTCCCTCACGCCTGCAATGAAGATGTCCTCTGTATCTTGGCCCATCAGTTTTTGAGTGTTGAACTTGGTTTGTGGTCTATCTGCAGCCCCTGTTTCCCTGAAAGCTTTTAATTTGATTTGGATTGTCCCTTGTACGAGATAGTGGTCTGAGCCAACGTCTGCTCCTCTTCTTGCTTTTGTGTGCAGTAGGCTGCGCCTCCACTTCCTTGAGATTGAGATGAAGTCAATTTGGTTTTTGGTTTGCCCATCTGGTGACACCCATGTAACCTTGTAGATGTTCTTGTGTTTGTATACACTGCCACCAATCACTAGTTCGTTGAAGGCGCAGAAGTCGGCGAAGAGTTCTCCATTTTAATTCATTTCTCCGAGAGCTTCTCTACCCATGATGAGTTCCTTTCCTGTGTTGCTGGTCCCAGTTTGGCGTTCATGTCTCCCATTAGTATTTTAATGTCACCATCTGGGGTATTTTCCATTGATGCCTGTAGTTGTCTCTAGAATTCTACCTCCTTTTCGAGGTCTGCGTTGTTTGTGGGTGCATAACATTGTATGATTGTCACTTTCCTTTCTTTGAAGTTGAATCTGGCGGTCATTATCCTGGACGAGATCGCCTCCCATTGCATCAGGGCCTTTGTTGCCGTTGGTGACATCATGAAAGCCACGCTTCTGGTGTGCGTGTGGTTATCTTCTGGGTGACCTAAGTAGATCACTGACTCACCCGTTGCCAACTTAGTGAGTCCATTCCCGTTCCATCTGCTTTCGCATATTCCCAGTACTTGGATTCCGTATCCTTCGATTTCGTTTGCGATGTGGGCAGCTTTGTCAATCTCGTACATAGTGCGGACGTTCCATGTCCCAACACAGACTTTTTCTTTTGGCGCAAAGACATTCATCGTGCTGGAGTTTCTGTAGCAACTTTGTTTACAGGGTGGGGTTGATAGCCTCACACCTGAGAAAGGAATTGTTACATTAAGACAAAGCTTAGACAGAAGCGACCTTGTGGGTCGCTCCCATTAAAATCGGAAAACAAGGGATAAAACAATCAGAGCAATACCAGCAAAGGAAAATAATTCACAGCAAATAGGGCAACAAGCAACAACAACAATACGAAAACATACAATACAGTTAAGCTCAGTTAACTAAAATGATACCAAAACCATAGACTCACTGACTTGGGCCAACTTGACCATATAAATCCAACAATATATAAATTTACAGATATGAGTTAGTGTCAAAAAGTCGAAAAATACAAAACAGCTTGTTATATTTGCTAGTAGCCAAAAAGATTATATCAACAGGTTTAGTGTTCAAAAGTAAACGGATTGCAAAAATTTCCAAAAGTTGTGGTCAGAAACACCAGAGAAATGAGAGTTTTGTGTAACTAAGCAACTAGCTTGAGGCCCTATGTTCCACTGGGAACGTAAAGGAAATAAATAAAAAGCAATTGTGGCGCACCAATCGAAGAGCCCAATAGCAATATATTGAGCCAAAGTTCGATGGTATTCTGAAACTGGTAAAAGAAAGTGTAAATCAAGCTTTGAGCAAGTTTACCAGTATATTGCGTTCCACCCTTAGAATACAGCAGTCTGAAAGCAAAACGCAATCATTTATGACGAAAGGGTCTCAGAGAAGCGGATATCGAGAAAGCTTTATGGTGTCTAGTAATCCATATAAACTTAGTGAGTGTAACAGCTTTCGTGAGACATCACCATGAAATAGGTTAAAAGTTGCGAGACAAACAGAGTTGTGTTATACGTTCACTGTGGATTCACTGTGTTTACCTGTTGTTTTCGTATCTTGTTGTTACGCATAATTTTGTCAAAATTTTCGTCGTACTTACTTCCGAAGTTGTTTCGAGTCTTCCGCACCCGTGAACGAATTGATTGATGTTAAAGACAGCAGATGGTTCATATACGCAAGGGAGGCCACTACTGAGAATGACATGCACACGGAGATAAGGATTAGCTGTTGAATCAAAGACTGAGAATAAATGTTGCTCTTTAGGCTGTGGTCCCACACGCCGCGGATCAAAAGCGTACGTCATACGTCACCGTTACTAGAACTGAGGCACAATGAGTGACAAGCGATCGCAGTGGTGATTGTAGTGAATAGATAAGAGGATGTTTGACGAGTATCATGAGGTGGTGCTATGGTCACGTTGCGTTCTGTAAGAGTCATTCTAGCAAGTGGCGATTGTGTTGCAAGATGTCAAGAGGATGCCTTCAACTCGAAGGCGTAGGTCCTCATCAATGAGCGAGATCGTGCTGTGGGTACGCCTGTGATGTGTTGGCTTTGCTGTTTGTTTTCCATTTCAGCTCTGTCCATGTGACCCAGGTTGTCGCAATGGCATCCAAGTCAACGTGTATTGGTCGTGACGGAAAACAGGGATGGATCCTATTTTTGCCGGGGAGTGTCAATCTAGTTGCAGATTGAACGATGAATTCATGGTTGTTTGCTCAAACCCAACTCCTCCATATTTTTCGTGGGAGTCATCAATCCAGCATTCATCGTCTCATTGTTCACTGTTCGTTGGAAGACAGAGAAGTGTCAGAAACTCTGTGTGCAATAACCTTGTGTTTGGTTCTATACTGGTGCAAGAATAAGGGATTCTCGTATCACCGATCTGTGTTCTGGTTTTTTGTGTTGGCTATTAAGCATAATTCTTGAAAGTCTCCTAAAGCCATTGTGAAGTGCAGTGTAGTTAGAGCTGTAAATTTGACACTAATATTGATAAAGAAACTCATTTAAGTGTCTATATACCATATCATTAAGGGAACCGTTTCCGTTCTAATATGTTTTTTGTGGTGACCCCTAAATCTTTCAGTGTATGGCATCCTTTTACAGGTCCACCAATTCATAAGAATGGTTGATTTTGTGGTGAATATAGCCTAGTGATGATAATTGAGAATAGCCTCTACATTCGTCTATGTAGTAGTAGAATGGTAGTTCCTGGGAGGACTAGTCGCTGTATAATTGGTATTAAGATATCACTACCTCTGTTATGGATGCCTTTTGCAAACCTTTTACGAAGATTTGTGTCGTAAAGTCCCATTATCCAAAAATTATTTGCTCCACTCCCGCCACGATTCATTTTTCGCTTTATAAGTACCATTTCGTTAATATGCACGACGACAAATACCCCAAATACATAGGCTGGTAATCCCATTCAGCTTTTGTGACGTAATATCATGGCAGTACTGATACCACTGCACAGTTGAAATCTTTGAATTACCCGTTTCTGCAGCTGTGGCAGATACTCGTCGCTTAAGTAGCCATTCGTAGCATATGCTCGATATTTTACTGAGGGATAGCTTTGATTTGGGAGAAGAAGGTACCTAGAAAATCACAACAATGTACGGCTTACCAACTCGAACGGACTTCCACATACAACAGTGGTTGCACCTAAACGCTTAGCCATCAATACCTTTTTAGCGACACTATCCCTCCACATACGCAGGTTTTAGACTTCCCTATTAACCCATTTACTAGCTCGCTAGTTTTCTAGCCTCGCCTAGACCACTATGTTGCTAGTTTTCTAGCCGGTGCCAAGCCTGGATAAAAACGGAGGGTTAGGGAGTGGTGCTAGCAAATCCATCCACAAAACTTAACCAAACCGCTACAGGAACTTCAATGCACCAATATATTGAAAATCCTAAAAATACAAACAGTAACCTTAGTTTTCGCTGGAATCGGGGAAGTGAAATGACGCAAGCTGGTGAAAGCCTTCGGGAAGCCAGTCAGCCGATGTGCATTCTTTCGATGAAAGCAAAAATAAGGATGGATATATGGAATGTTCGCACAATGTACGAAACTGGAAAGGCTGCCCAGACAGCCGCTGAAATGAGAAGGTACAGAATAGAACTGTTGGGAATCTGCGAGAGCAGATGGAACGGGTGTGGTAGCTGCCAACTGCCAACTGGGGAGGCAGTAATCTATTCCGGCCACCCAGAGGACAATCACGAGCACATCGAGGGAGTGGCCATCATGATGTCACCAACAGCATCCAAAGCTCTCATGCAGTGGGAACCAATCTCCTCCAGGATAATGACAGCCAGGTTCAACTCGAAAGGAAGGAAGGTTACAGTCATTCAATGCTGTGCGCCTACAAACGTCCCAGAACAAGAGATTAAGGAGGACTTCTACAGACAATTACAAACAGTAATGGACAACGTCCGGAATGGCGATATCAAAATCCTGATGGGCGACATGAACGCGAAGCTGGGAGGAGACAACACAGGAAGAGAACTCACCATGGGTCGTGAGGCCCTCGGTGAAATAAACGACAATGGTGAACTCTTCTCAGACTTCTGCGCCTTCAATGATTTGGTGATTGGCGGTAGTGTGTTCAAACACAAGGATATACACAAGGCGACGTGGATTTCACCAGATGGAAACACCAAAAACCAAACAGACTTCATCTCAATTTCAAGAAAGTGGAGATGGAGCCTACTGGACACAAGGTCGAGGAAAGGAGCAGATGTGGGTTCAGACCACTATCTAGTAGAAGGGACATTCAAGGTGAAGCTAAAAGCCTCGAGGATAGCTGGGAATAGGCCACAATACACGCTCGACACTCAATTACTGAAGGACACAACCAGAAAGGATACTTTCACTGCAACTGACGGAGCAGAGCAGGAAACACTATATGACATCACTGAAGAATCATGTGTGGAAGACCACTGGAACCCTCTGAAGGTGATTTTCAACGTACCGCGTTCGACGGTTTTTGGGAAGAAACAAGAGACAAGACAGGGAATGTCTGTCAATGGACACTTGTAAACTAATGGAGGAGAGGAGAATGGTGAAAGAGAAAATGATTCAATGCAAAGACAGATAGGAGAAGGAGACGCTGAGCTCAACGTACACAACATTGTACAAAGAAGTGAAGAAGAGTGTTAGGAAGAACAAAAGACACCTCTACGACAATCTGGCCACGGAAGCTGAGAAGGCAGCAGGCAAAAGGGACCTGAGGACACTATATCAGATAACTCACTCTCTATCCGGGAAGAGATCAACACAAGTGAAACCTATAAATGACAGTCAAGGGAAGCCAATTACCAAGGAAGAAAAACAGATTAAACAATGGGCGGATCACTTCAAAGGACTCTTGAACCGACCATCACCTGCAACCCGTCCAGAAATACCAACAACAGCGCACACACAACTGCAAGTTGACACCAATCCTCCAACGAGAGCTGAAGTCTTGAACGCAATCAAACTTCTGAAAGCTGGAAAAACAGCCGGACCAGATGGAATACCCCCTGAAGCACTGAAAGCGGACCCAGAGACTACAGCAGACATGCTGACTCCATTATTGCAAAAGGTCTGGAAGGAGGGAAAGGTGCCTACTGACTGGAGGAAAGGTTACCTCGTGAAACTACCAAAGAAGGGCGACTTACGCCCCACTCTGCAAGAACTGGCGAGGAATCATGCTCCTGTCGACGCCAAGTAAAATCCTGAGTCGCATCATCCTGGAGAGATTAAAGGACGCACTGGAGACAGAACTCCGACCAGAACAAGCTGGATTCAGGAAAGGCAAATCATGTACTGACCAAATTGCAACTCTACGCATCATCATCACAGAACAAAGCATGGAATGGCAATCAAACCTCTACCTCAACTTTATAGACTTTGAGAAGGCCTTCGACAGCGTTGATCGTGAAGTAATTTGGAAATTACTCGAGTACTATGGCGTACCCCAAATATTCATCAACCTTATTCAACAGCTGTACGACAACGGCACCTGCCAAGTGATCCACAACGGAAGACTCAGAGAGGCGTTTGGAGTAAACACAGGAGTCAGACAAGGGTGCTTATTATCACCAATGATATTCTTAATTGTGGTGGACTGGATTATGCGTCAGACAGTGGGAAACGAGAAGATAAGGATATACTGGACCGACGTGAAGAACCTAGAAGACCTGGATTTCGTGCGTGGATGATTTATGTTTGATGTCACACAAAGTCGAATAATTATAAGCGAAAACCGACAAACTGGTCGAAGAAGCAGCCAGCAAAGACAGGACTCCAGGTAAGCATAGACAAGATGGAGGTTATGAAAATAACCAGCCAACAACAACAGCAGCAGCGGCAATATCCAGAGCCGATCACCATTAACGGGAAGGATTAGAAAGAGGTTACTTCATTCACTTATCTAGGGAGCATTGTCTCAACTACAGGAAGTCAGTACGGACGAGGATGTCAAATCGAGAGAGAATCGGAAAGGCGAAAAACGCATTCATCAACCTGAAACCAATCTGGAAATCTTCGTCACTCAGCATCAACAACCAAAATCCAGTCGAATTTTCAATAGAGACGTCAAGTAACTCAGTTCTTCTATACGGATCAGAAACTAGGTGGGCGTGTCACAAACAATATTTCCAACAGCCTGTTGCAGACCTTTATCAACAACTGTCCTCGCTCTATACTGGAGATCAGATGGCCGGGGCAGAAAGAATCACCAACAAGAAACTATTGCTGGGAATAAACAAAACAAGAACCAATCGCCCAACAAATACGCAGGAGAAAGTCGAGATGTATTGGATACTGGATGAGGAGGCCGGTTGGTGACATCGCACGTCAGGCCATTGCTCGAGTGGAACCAAGCCGAAAACGGGGCGGCGGGTGGGACGTCGGTGCAAGGGTGATATGGAGGAGATGGTGTGAAGAGGAGTTGAAGGAGTATGGACTAACATGGATGCAGGTGAAAAGTACAGCAGAAGGAAGACAGAAGCAAGTGGAGACATGCAGTTGAAGACCAATGTTCCACTAGGAACACAAGGGAACAATAATAATAATAACTAACCCATTTTCCGCACAGAAGTCAAAAACCAAATCTGGGTGCAGCGAAGTTCATGAACAGTATCCATTATGATTGATGAACGATCTGATTAGTCGGTTCAAGGTCATTTGACTTTGGTGTATATTGTTTCCTCTTGCCCAGAATAATAGCCATAACAATCTTGATTACCACATCGAAATCCTCTGAGCTAATGACAAGAAAATGCACTATCTGCTGAAGCTATTGCTATTCGAAGAGCAAGACGTAAGTTGTTTGTTCAGGAGCAGAGTACTACTAACTTATAGTCAACTTGTTTAGCTCTCACTTGCTCACTTTAGCTCTTTAGAATAGACACTTCAATTAACAGCGCGATTCCACGCTTACAACTTACTGCATAACTTGAATTTCGTTTTCGCTTTTGATATTTCATTCCGAATTATGAGATGACATTCCTATTCAGTAAATGAAAACATGCGAAATTATCTGGTAGAGATAAATGTGTGGCGTTACGTGAAGTCACATAGGCGACCAAATAATATTTCCATCTTAACATCTCACCAAAGCTGTACAATTTAATGTCGAGCGAAAACGCAATGGAAATGCCGACAAAGCTCAATTACTAATATCAGTAGGTAACAAAACATCAAATTACATATCAAGATAAAGAATGGGTAAATTACGAAGCTCCGGGAGGTAGTCCCATGGAATCTAAAAACATGAGGCGATGAATGGCGTTCAGAAATAATTATCATTGAAACAGCAGACACTGAGAGACGAGAATATTGTTCATAAGAGGAAGGGATTCAGAATTATTTTGAATAATTTTTTCAAGCTGGTAGTTTAGAAAGAATGAAAAATCCAATGCTAATGTAGGCAGACTGCATACCAAATTAGTGTACAAGTCCAAAGCGATTTATGGTCAGTGCATTGAAAATAGAGTTTTAAACATCGCTCGCAGACTTTGAAGTGGTTTTGTAGCTGGGGTAGATTACTCCACTCGGGATATACCATGAAAGATTCGGTAAGCAGCGGATCAAGTATAGACACCATGTCGACTATCTTCTTCTCTTGATATATTTCAGCATTATGTTGGAACTCGAAATTCAGAGCGAGCACATTTTTGGGATCATATCTTCATGGTTTACCCAAGATTCGCAAATAAGGTTTGTATATTTCGAGATCAACCTACCATTCAGTACGTCGATAGATGGAATAAATTTTGGAACTTGTTAGGAAGATAATAATGGAGCGCTGACTAAAATTATCCTTCAAATTTGCGAATTCAAAAATGAGATAAACATAAATGACTGCAGCTTTAGAAGATGTCTTCAACCATTACACAAAAGTTCTACTGACTGAAGCGATATGATATTTATTTAAAGTTACTGATTCAAAAACCTGTAAATACGGGAATATCTGTAAAAAACCAAAACCCTACTGTGAGGACAACTACACAGGTCATAATAGTAGGTCAGGCGTAGTCAGAAGGTCGGAACATAAGAATTTAGCTAAGGTAAGAATGGTTGACCCAGAGAAGATTAGTAATTTATAAGAAAGCTCAGAAATTGCAATGCATGCATTAACACAACCACACAATAGGGTGGGAGAGGGTTAAAATTCTAAAAAGTAATCTAGGTAGGTGGAGAGAGAGGTTGATTACTGCATCCTTGTTCACTGAGTCTAAACCCAACACATGCAGTAGGAATGATTCATCATCCATACGCGAAATATGGAAAATAATACTACTACCAATCAAATCAAGTGAAAAATAATGGAACTATATAAATGAATTTGGGAAGTCGTGTGAGTACTTTGATATGATTATGAGCAATAAATTGTACTCGAAACGTCATCACTAAACATTACTGTATAACACTGTGAGACTTTATCAAAACAAAATTTACCCATAATGGAATTACACTCTACCACAGTGCACAAGTTTTATTCTTACATCAACTCAAGTATTTTTGCCTGAAGGCAGGAAATCAATCGACGTGATCTTTTGTGTGGCTTATCGAAATTCCATGAGTCACAAACTGTCAAAAATTATATTCCAGCAATATCAGAACACAGTTTGACCTCTCAGAACCTGCGATACTATTGAAAAAGGATAAATAAAAATAAATAAACCCCAGGGATGAAGTTAGACAACTATATAGTCCAAAAGTCTTTCAGGCACAAAATACACACTTCATAGCCGAATCGTTGAACACAGCTGTGAAATGCCTGGGAATCCAGAAAGATATTCCCAAGAGAGTGGAAACAAACAAGAATCGAAGAGGGAAAGAAATGTTTCCAAAAAACAGTTCGCTCCATATCACAAACATGAATACCCTTCAACAAAAAGCGTAATAAGAAAGCAACATAATGTTGTCGCCAGTCCAGTAGTACACACTATAACGAAATAATTCATGAGGAATCGGAATCAATCTTAGGCAGAGAAAAACAATAAGGATAAAGTTGAAAGAAGATATGCAACTTTTAAAATAATGAAAGACAGGAAAGTGGATTAGGAAAATAATTACAAAATTGTTCGTAGCAAATAAATAATGAAATGACCTTCAGGAAGAGTTACTCTTATCGGCGATACCACTCTCAAGCTAGAAAGAGGAAAAAGATCCCCCGCAGCTCTACCGTGCAAAATTTGATCGAATCTGGACATCAAGCTCATCCACAAACCGATTTCAAAGTAATCTACATGATACACAGGGATCTTACTGAAACAGTACGGATCTGACTTCTTCAAACTGTAAAAGCAGTAGCAATTCAAGACTTAAATTCCTAACTTTTCATACACGAGAAGTTTGTTCAGTCATTAAATCTGCAATGGACCTGATCTGCGTTAACTCCAGATATGCGATTTATTTTTATTTTGTTTTTAATTGTATTATCTTCTTCCTCCACTCCCTAGTGTCCAATCAGAATACCCACTTCAGTCCTACAGGAGGTCAACCGCTAGCCAGCCACAATGGATCGGTGGCAACGTCTCTGACTGCAGCATTGCGTGACGGGGGTCCAGGACTCTTGGGGGACATGAGTTCCTTTGAGGTTGCAGGTACGCCTTGCTGACTGGTGAATGCCGACTAGCACGAAACCTAGGTTCAACGATTCCTGTGGCCGACTGCCTCCAACTATCTAATATTATGTAATGGCTATCTAAAGTTTACAATCCTAATAACACATATTTGAAAATATTCCTTTTGTTTCTAAGGAAACTCATTATATTTGTCGTTTCCTTCAGTTACTAGAGGAACATAGGGCTTCGTCCAAACAGCTCCATTGCGTCTCGTTCTCTGTCGGCATATTCACCTGGCTCGAAGTCTGCCCACACGTTTACGGCTATTCTTTACATGACCTCCTTCACGCAACCCCACTGACTCACTGAGGACAGACTCGTCAATTCACCTTCCAGTTCTACTCGAGCAATGGCCTGGCGAGTGATGTCGCTCACCTTGTGGTTTTCTCTCAACAAGAACAATCCTCCTACATTTCTCCCTGAATATTTGTTATACAGTTGATCAATAGTTACTTGGTTCTCCTGTAGTGTATATTGAATCTATGTACATTTGTTTCATCTCACTCCTTCACGTATGGCACATCTTCATTGCTGCAAAACTTCGTCCGCTCTCTCTTTGAGTTATCATAAAGCGCACTTTTCGAACCTACGACCAGTGAGAGCACCAGATAAGTTGTACAAAACCTTCATTTATTAAATTGGGTATTTCATTTGCATGAAATAAAAATCGATACCAGACACACTTCCCATCTCAAGTCTTTTTACTTTGATTTCGTTCGCCAGTACCAACACGTTAGGTAGAGTACTGCTAAGGTTATAAAGCGGTGAAGTGTTTTAAACCAAATGTGCGATTTATTGCCGCATTTGTTGTTATAAAGTGGTCGTACAAAAGCGTTTAGAAGAGTTAAATGATGACGTAATCAGGTCCTCTGAGGTATCCCAAACAGGATGCTGAGGTCCCTATCTTACTGTAATTCTGAATTAAATCTCAGTAATTCTGAAATAATTCTAGCATCCTATAGTGAGTAAATTCTGAATTTGTTCTGAAATGATTTGTTTAATGGCACAGACTAGAACTCAGTGCTAGTTTTCAGCATGACTAGCGCTAATTCAGCACCGTATTCCTTTTTTAGCATTGTCAGAAGTAGATCAGAACCTACTGGGTTTGCTTATCAGCTTTATTTCAGCCCTTTCAGATCATTTTCAGCACTGACTAGCATTACTTTAGAACGAAAAGACTTAATTCAGCACATAGTGGAAATTTTTTCAGCCTAATTCAAGCCTTCGCAGATCGTATTAAGCACTGACTCGCATTACTTTAGAACGAAAAGACTTAATTCAGCACATAGTGGAAATTTTTTCAGCCTAATTCAAGCCTTCGCAGACCGTATTCAGCACTTACTCGCTTTACCTTAGAACGAAAAGACTTCTACTTATTATCATCACCTGTGTCCTACGCCCGCGCAATTCAGAAAGAAATCAGTTTTTACAATTAAGAGACTTTTGTATTTATAAACTGTAGTACAATGTCACTGCAATCCCGTCAATTGCGATCCACTGGTAGCATCCTGCAAATAAGCAAAATAAAATATTAGTGGGTGAAAAATTGTGCTGAGCACATTCTGAGCATTTACATTTATGAAAGTTTACTTACATAAGTGCCACTGTTATATCCCCCGGTATCTTTTTCATTTGCCTAAAAATTAAAACAATGTTGTGATTACTACATGTTGAATAAACGTTCACTTATAGAAGTAAGCAGGCGTTTCGCAATATTACCTGAATTCCTTGCTTCCGCTTACGCCTTTGGACACGATCTTTCAAATTATGAAAGTACGATTTCGTGGCCCTATCCATCATGTAACCAATCTCTCTCGTCGTCATTAGTTGGCCGGAGAAGTGCGACATAATTAAAGCTAGAGAACTAATTACTTCATTAATGAAACTTACATCTCATTATTTTATAAAAGGCATAAGGCACAATGCTTGACTTTGTCAAAGTCCCCTGGAATGTAAACTTCAAACCCACTTCAGGTTTTATAACATGGTGCATCATGACCTTAAGTGATAACTTTGGATCACTCTGAAGGCAGCTAGCCATCTTAGCAGTCTACAAGAAATAAGAATTAAATATGTCAACTCACATATTGCTGTTTGTACTTTTCGTCTCTTAAAGATGCTTCCAGCATCTCTAACTGGTCTTCATTCTCGAGCGGAAACTCCAGTGTTAAGTCACCGTTTGCTGGAGGGTAGGTTTGCTGTCGAGATTTTCTGTCAGTAGTCATAATGTTCAATATTTTCGTGCACAGGTTAATGATTTCCATATTTGTATCTTTAAATAAATAATTATTTTTAAGTAATTACCGAGTAATTTCTTATTTGTGGATTCAGTAGCATCTTCGTTAGACGGCAATCTAAAGCATAAATAAAAATTGTAACAATTTTTTCCTACCGGTCACACACATAGGACTTTTTGCCAATAGGAGATGAATGAAATATGGGAGCACTGGAAGTACTGAAAATGAAGGGCTTTCAAATAGGTTAAAACCTTGGATTTGGGGCCACGAAGTCATCCAATATATTATACTCTGGATATTGTGGTTTTATGCAACCAACCTCACTGGCGGCTACATCAATATCCATAGAGTTGTAAAGGAAATTCTTCTCAGTTTTCTTGGCATCCCTGAAAAATGTGTTACACAGGTAACGGTACCTACCTTTTGGGTCTATTACTAGGCATTGGCAACGTATCATCGTCCATGTCTACCTTCTTGGTGTCTTGATCATTGTTTTTAAAGATCTTTCAATTCAACTAGTAGGTCCATAGAAACCTCATTGAAGTTACTCGGTTTTCTCAAACCGCCATGTATGCCAATTAAGAAAACGTCACTGACGTATGGAGTTGTGATACGACCTAGGAATGGTCATAACTGCTGCGAAGAACTGTTCGATATAGATAAACCGTCATAGTTGATTTGCAAGCCAATATGTTGAAAAGTACCGTAGTCAACCCAACTATCTAGATAACGCTGCAGATTTTCCTTCAGTCCAATGTGATAGTAAACACCTTGTCCAAGAAATCTAGGTACACACATGCCGCTATCTTTTAGCAGGCCTCTTATGGTTGTTGGCACATGTGGATTAAATTTACGCATACAGTCCAAGATATTTTGCGCAAGCTTCCCTGTTACATTGTTCTGAAGGAACAATTCCATAATTGATTTTCTGACCAGCTCTTTTTGTGTCATCTTTTCAGGAACAACCTGAAGTTCTATTGAAATTAATTATTACATAATAATAAATGTTACGATTCTCTTCAGTTTGTGAAACAACAGCGACGGTCTCACTAGTACTAGGTAAACCCACTGTTCCCTGTACAGTTGAACTTGAAGGCAAAGTTACTGTATTATCCCTTGCCACCTCTTCTCTGGATGAGCAGTAACGTTTCCAGAAGTCCCAGTCACTGAATGCTGCATCACGTAACCGTTTTTGACGGCGATAAAATGTTGAGTAGCTGTATCCAAAGCATTCATGCAGTCTGCCAGAAGATATTCTTCTCTTACGACTTGTTGCAGAATGTTGAATACCCGTATTTAACACATTATCTGAGTTGTTTTCCTTATAATAGAAATGGACAAATATGCACCCAAAATCTAACTCACCTGCATGATTTATAAATCCTGTAAGAATGGTCTTTGTATGTGAGGAGTACTGCTTATATACTTCTAGGCAAACATCAGTCTGTTAAATATGAAAAGGGATGACTTGTGAACTGTAATCACAGTCCACCAATTAAATTGTAATCACAATTGTTAACATTTTCCTTACAGCAAGTATATGTTTTCATATGTGAATCAACACAATCTGTCACCCCTTGTTTCATTTGGATTCCCAAGGTTTAAATATATGAACTCGTAGACAGTATTCAGCAATCGAAACAATTTACATAACATATGTTATGTATTCACACCATTATTATTATATAATAATAATGGTATGAAATGCAAATAAAATATCTGTAATTCTAATCATAGTTAAATGTAAAGTAGCAAGACAATCAGTGTCAGATATAGAATAATACCTGAGGTGTATAGATGTTGGAAAGGGGTGCAAAATTGTAGGATTAGTAGGTGGATATAAAATGCTACATGACATGGTGTGAAATTTGGTAAGATAGAATTCAATATGGCCCAAAAATTTTTTACATTAATAATTTTGACAATCGTAGAACAGACATCAAACTTATGATGTACGATGTAAAATGAAAAAAATTTATAAACCAGACATGTCTGGTTTATAAATTTTTTTCATTTTTGACCTCATCTCAAATTCGCTTACATTCCACAAACGAAAAATATATTATTCATAATATATTTTTCGTATGAATTCATGCGACCAATTCACCTTCCCCTACCCCTGTTGAATTATGTTTTCGTTGTATTCTTATTTACTGTCACACCTCTGGTCAAATAGATCAATCACATCATATGTAATTCGCAGACAAGTCTGTAGCCGTTACACTACGTAATCTGTGTGAAACCTACTCTTTGCTGATTGGTTGGTTTCAATATACTATGTACAGGTGGAGTACTATTTTTCAGTATTAACCGCAGCAGTTAAGCATGCAGTGCTAATTTTCAGCACTAAAGGCATTATTTCAGATGATGATCTTATTTTTAAGATTTTGTTGCATTAATTAAGCACCCAGCTCTTTTTTTAAGCACGACCAGCGTTATTTCAGAACATAGTGGGTAGATGAAATGGCTATTTACCATAAAAAAGCATTATCACAGAATAGGTTAGAATAAGTTTAGAATTGCTGTAAGCTTGGGGTGGAGAGAGATCGGTCATGAGGGTGCACTTTCACCACTCTCACTTGCTCTCTGACCAGTATACTCACTAGCAAAGCATTCTTGAGAGACATTTCTCTCATTTTCTTTGTTTTTGCCACCAGTGCTGGTTGAAGGAATGGGTTGCCCATAGTGTAGACGGCTCGTTGAAGGTCTGCAGGCGTCATTATCAAGATTTCTGTGCCCCACCTGTTCTCTTTTTTTTCTAGTCTTATATTTATCATCATACCACCTGGAATCCGGTGGCAGTCATCACCCAGCGTCTGCTTCTCACGAATTAATTTACAACGAAGAATCCGAGTGTTGGGCTCGTCGTCGAATGATAATTTGAAGGATGTTTTCGTAGGCTTACTACTACTGCATGCAACGTTATGTGTACCCGATGTTGAGATGAAGGCTTTAATTGCTCTTCATCAATTGGCCCTTGACATGGTTTCTTCACATTTATTAGCCGAAATTGGCTGTTATCAGAATGTGCCAGTATAACTGCTTTCAACAAATTTTCTTTTTCCTCTAAATCAAATGGATTTGGTGGTAATGATGATGCTGTTTGATGGAGTAGAAGAGAACTACTACTGCTCCCATCTATTCCTATTGGTAGATTTTCTTTCATACGATTGGGGGAGCCACTTTTATATTCCTTTGTCCATGTTGACATACCGAGTTGGGAGGAGACGTCATCAATATCATAGGGTAGGTTGTCTTTAGCAGCTTTAAGGGATTTATGCACGCTCGTATAATTTAGCGGCGATATCGATACCATAAATTCTATTTCATTTGTAGTGAAATATCCAAGAATGTTGTCTAACTTAGACAGCTCTTCAGAAAAATATTCCTGTATGGAATCAAATAAGTTGCGTTGACGCTCCGGTGTAGTAGATGGGTCCGGTGAACTTTCCTCCTCATCGATTTATTCTTTATCAAGTTCTGTTTCTCTTTGAGCAGTTGTGATATTTTCGGATCTCGAATTTCCAACGTGAAATTTTGCTCCAGCTTGACTGTTTTTCAGGTTGCCTCTTCATAATAGTTGAAATCTTATATTCAGCAGGTTTTACTGGTAAAGAGACACGCCGTTCCTTTTGGCAATAACGATCAAGTTGGTTCCCATGTTTCTCAGATTTCACTGAACAGTTGATTGGTGATAACCAGAGTTTTCTTAATCTATCTCCACGAGTTCGTTTTCTTGAGTATATTTTCACAGTTCCAGGAGGTGTAAATGTCTTTGATATCTACGTGTATATGTGTTCTTCTTCTTCCTTATTTACTTTCCGAAACAAAAGCTTCTGGTAGTGATAACACATGCAATAGGAATGATTCATCACTCATACCCGAAATATGGAAAATAATACTACCAACCAAATCAAGTGAAAAATAATGGAATTATATAAATAAAGTTGGGAAGTCGTGTTTGTACCTTGATATGATTATTAGCAATAAATTGTGCTCGAAACGTCATCAGTAAACATTGACTCTACTAGACCATTTGCCGCTGGATGATACTCGGTTGTCCTAATGCGCTTGCATCCCAACAGCTCTAACAGCTTCTTGGCCACAGGCGCTCTTTAGCTGTTGGAATCCCCCTAGCTTCCGCCCTCTATCATGTGGTTATGTGTTATCACTACCAGAAGCTTTTGTTTCGGAAAGTAAATAAGGAAGAAGAAGAACACATATACACGTAGATATCAAAGACATTTACACCTCCTGGAACTGTGAAAATATACTCAAGAAAACGAACTCGTGGAGATAGATTAAGAAAACTCTGGTTATCACCAATCAACTGTTCAGTGAAATCTGAGAAACATGGGAACCAACTTGATCGTTATTGCCAAAAGGAACGGCGTGTCTCTTTACCAGTAAAACCTGCTGAATATAAGATTTCAACTATTATGAAGAGGCAACCTGAAAAACAGTCAAGCTGGAGCAAAATTTCACGTTGGAAATTCGAGATCCGAAAATATCACAACTGCTCAAAGAGAAACAGAACTTGATAAAGAATAAATCGATGAGGAGGAAAGTTCACCGGACCCATCTACTACACCGGAGCGTCAACGCAACTTATTTGATTCCATACAGGAATATTTTTCTGAAGAGCTGTCTAAGTTAGACAACATTCTTGGATATTTCACTACAAATGAAATAGAATTTATGGTATCGATATCGCCGCTAAATTATACGAGCGTGCATAAATCCCTTAAAGCTGCTAAAGACAACCTACCCTATGATATTGATGACGTCTCCTCCCAACTCGGTATGTCAACATGGACAAAGGAATATAAAAGTGGCTCCCCCAATCGTATGAAAGAAAATCTACCAATAGGAATAGATGGGAGCAGTAGTAGTTCTCTTCTACTCCATCAAACAGCATCATCATTACCACCAAATCCATTTGATTTAGAGGAAAAAGAAAATTTGTTGAAAGCAGTTATACTGGCACATTCTGATAACAGCCAATTTCGGCTAATAAATGTGAAGAAACCATGTCAAGGGCCAATTGATGAAGAGCAATTAAAGCCTTCATCTCAACATCGGGTACACATAACGTTGCATGCAGTAGTAGTAAGCCTACGAAAACATCCTTCAAATTATCATTCGACGACGAGCCCAACACTCGGATTCTTCGTTGTAAATTAATTCGTGAGAAGCAGACGCTGGGTGATGACTGCCACCGGATTCCAGGTGGTATGATGATAAATATAAGACTAGAAAAAAAAGAGAACAGGTGGGGCACAGAAATCTTGATAATGACGCCTGCAGACCTTCAACGAGCCGTCTACACTATGGGCAACCCATTCCTTCAACCAGCACTGGTGGCAAAAACAAAGAAAATGAGAGAAATGTCTCTCAAGAATGCTTTGCTAGTGAGTATACTGGTCAGAGAGCAAGTGAGAGTGGTGAAAGTGCACCCTCATGACCGATCTCTCTCCACCCCAAGCTTACAGCAATTCTAAACTTATTCTAACCTATTCTGTGATAATGCTTTTTTATGGTAAATAGCCATTTCATCTACCCACTATGTTCTGAAATAACGCTGGTCGTGCTTAAAAAAAAGAGCTGGGTGCTTAATTAATGCAACAAAATCTTAAAGATCATCATCTGAAATAATGCCTTTAGTGCTGAAAATTAGCACTGCATGCTTAACTGCTGCGGTTAATACTGAAAAATAGTACTCCACCTGTACATAGTATATTGAAACCAACCAATCAGCAAAGAGTAGGTTTCACACAGATTACGTAGTGTAACGGCTACAGACTTGTCTGCGAATTACATATGATGTGATTGATCTATTTGACCAGAGGTGTGACAGTAAATAAGAATACAACGAAAACATAGTTCAACAGGGGTAGGGGAAGGTGAATTGGTCGCATGAATTCATACGAAAAATATATTATGAATAATATATTTTTCGTTTGTGGAATGTAAGCGAATTTGAGATGAGGTCAAAAATGAAAAAAATTTATAAACCAGACATGTCTGGTTTATAAATTTTTTTCATTTTACATCGTACATCATAAGTTTGATGTCTGTTCTACGATTGTCAAAATTATTAATGTAAAAAATTTTTGGGCCATATTGAATTCTATCTTACCAAATTTCACACCATGTCATGTAGCATTTTATATCCACCTACTAATCCTACAATTTTGCAATTAAAACACTTCACCGCTTTATAACCTTAGCAGTACTCTACCTAACGTGTTGGTACTGGCGAACGAAATCAAAGTAAAAAGACTTGAGATGGGAAGTGTGTCTGGTATCGATTTTTATTTTATACAAATGGATTAAATCCTGCGGTTATAGCCTATAATTTTCTGAAGTTAATTTTATTTGGTTGCTGCTTGTGCACTTTTCTGTGGGTTTTCTTCTCTGTAGTATTCGCGAATGTATTGCATTACAGCACTGCAAGTGTTTAGTAATGCTGCGTTCTGCGTGTGTATTATTTGAGCGTTATTCAGAATATTGTCGGTACATTGGATGAACAACGAAAATAATTCCATTCTGAATTCTGTTTACCATCGGAAAGTTGGTCCGCTTGTATCTTCTAATACCAAAATGAAGCCGTATTTACCCTCTACTTTGAAGTTTTATTAAATGATGAAATTATGATTATCGGAAGCTCTGCATTTTCTGTATGTTACTCTAGCACCTGTGTACCAATTCTTACCTTCTATTAACGCAACCTTTCGCAATTCCCGCATGAAGTGTATAATGGATAAAAAATTTAGACTAATATCTTGTAATTTGCTCTCATAAAGTTTCTAGAGCTTTTTTCCAATTTTAAACGTCATAAAACAGTGTTCCATTTCAGATAGTACTGGTCAAGTATGAGGATACCTGTTCAAGCTGTATGTCAGTCTTGTAGATGCTTAATTTATGTGAATAAAAATATTACTATTGTTATTACTGATATTCCCTTTTCCAAGTGTCTGTTGTTTCAATGATAATTATTTCTGAACGCCATTCATCACCTCATGTTTTTAGATTCCATGGGACTACCTCCCGGAGCTTCGTAATTTACCCATTCTTTATCTTGATATGTAATTTGATGTTTTGTTACCTACTGATATTAGTAATTGAGCTTTGTCGGCATTTCCATTGCGTTTTCGCTCGACATTAAATTGTACAGCTTTGGTGAGATGTTAAGATGGAAATATTATTTGGTCGCCTATGTGACTTCACGTAACGCCACACATTTATCTCTACCAGATAATTTCGCATGTTTTCATTTACTGAATAGGAATGTCATCTCATAATTCGGAATGAAATATCAAAAGCGAAAACGAAATTCAAGTTATGCAGTAAGTTGTAAGCGTGGAATCGCGCTGTTAATTGAAGTGTCTATTCTAAAGAGCTAAAGTGAGCAAGTGAGAGCTAAACAAGTTGACTATAAGTTAGTAGTACTCTGCTCCTGAACAAACAACTTACGTCTTGCTCTTCGAATAGCAATAGCTTCAGCAGATAGTGCATTTTCTTGTCATTAGCTCAGAGGATTTCGATGTGGTAATCAAGATTGTTATGGCTATTATTCTGGGCAAGAGGAAACAATATACACCAAAGTCAAATGACCTTGAACCGACTAATCAGATCGTTCATCAATCATAATGGATACTGTTCATGAACTTCGCTGCACCCAGATTTGGTTTTTGACTTCTTAATGGCGCTACAAATGTATTGACGGCTACGCGTTTAGGTGCAACCACTGTTATGTGGAAGTCCGTTCGAGTTGGTAAGCCGTACATTGTTGTGATTTTCTAGGTACTTTCTTCTCCAAATTATAGCTATCCCTTAGTAAAATATTGAGTATATGCCACTACTGGCTACTAAAGCGACCAGGTTTACAGAAAAAGTACCTAGAAAATCGGTGGAATACTGTATCTACCTTCTCCAAGTCCAAGAAGGTAGGCATGATTCGATTAGAAATGACGTTTCGTGACATTCCCTTTAACTAAATGGTTCTTAGAGGTCAACTTTTGAGAGACCTTGGTTTTGGCTATGATACCTTAACTTCACCATGCAGTTTCCTATGGGACTCATAGTTAACACGTCAAACCAGTTGCCATAGAAAAATCGTAATTCTGGAAGATCATGATCTTACACATCTGAAGGGTACCCTACTAAAATAAATGGCTTGAAAAATCATTTTTTTTCCTAATGATTCTTTATTCTTCTAAATTTATGGGTACTGCCTGTGCAAGTCCTACAATTATTTCTTCCCTTTAATTACCTCATTAATATTCTTGATTAATTACCTCCTCTCGTTACGTTGATACTAACTAATTATTGCTGACATATCTATCACTACTAAATCGGTGAGTTTTTTATATTGGGCTGAAAGTGATATATGTTTTAGAGTAAAACCATAGGTGAAGATCTAATTGGCAAGCAAATATTTCTTCGCTCAATCCTTTTGTGTTTTATGATTAATTCTTTGGTACCGTTAAGAACTCCCAGCATTTCCGTAACCTTGTTCCAAAGTATCATTTGGGATAAATGAAGATATTTATATTTCTCCGTGAAAGTCATGACTACACCGACGTTCTAGATGTTTTCGTAGATCTTATGTGTGCTTTGTGGTGTGGACAATTGAGCTGATGCATTTTGGTGCAAAGTTTTAAGTTGAGAATTTATTCTTCCCTTCAATGCGATCGTCGGAAACATCATTATTACATACTGTGTAGTGGACATTTCGGACCGATTAAGGACGAGTTAAGTCCCATCATTTTCGGCAAAACACTGATATTTCTAATCGAAATTTGACCACGGATTAACATTAGCTAAAGAACCATTGAAGACTGTGGAGAACTGGGTAGCTGTTTCGTCCTGGTTTGGGGTTCATCGGCAGTACGCACCCATCATGTTTCGAACCCAGGGCCTTCCTAATATATGTGTAAAACTTGGGCACTGTGGTAGTAAGTAATTCCATATTAGTTTGTTTATTAAATGTATCACACAGTGAAACAGTGTTGTATACTGGATATACAGTATACAATACTGTTTCACTGTGTGATACATTTAATAAACAAACTAATATGGAATTAGGGAGATTCTATTAGTTGATGATAACATGGATTTGGCATCTTAAAATTGTTAAAATGTTTGACTCAAAATGACAACTGACTACCAAAATTATGCATTAAAGTACATACTAATTGTTGGTTTTGGAGTTCGAATACCTCGAAAATATTAAAGCGACCTGACGTCAATAAAAGGGGTATGTTGCACTATTGGAAAGCGAAATTCATTCGATTAAACTTAGCAAGAGTTGCACAAGCAGTAGTTACACGTATAAAATATATTTGGAACATAATCATTAGTGTTTCGTGCTTGAATGCAAGCTGAAACTCACCTTGCTAATGGTGTGACTGCTATATCATACCTGGAAAATGAATTGGTTAGGGGTTACATCGGTAGTATGTGTTATCATTGGACAAGTTGCTTGCTCAGTGGTGCGAGTCAGAGTGAAGTCGTAGTTCTGGGAGGTAGGGCTATTAAATCATCATTGTTTCCCTCGCAAAACTAACAAGCCAACTATACTGTCTTTTAGTTCTGAGGAAGAAAGGGTAGAAGAGTTTTAACCCTAAAAAATAATACATCACGATTTACCTTACGGTTATAAGACCATTTATATCTACGAAACTCGAAACATCACCCCCAAATAGACATTGTGTGACCAGTTTTCAACGGTTATCCTCTGAGTTCTGTGGTCATGCAATACTAATTCTTTCCAATTTCAGTTACTTTAGGAAAAAATTAACTTCCACTGTTTGGACATTTATTCAATTAATATAACTGTCTTAATGTGCTCTATCAAATGAGCTTACTTAGCATGGTACTGTACCGAAGTGATCAAGGTTTTTATAACATTGTTGGTAGCCACATGAAATAGTTTCCGGGGTGCGGTTCCGCTGGCCGTTATCGACTCATTACGGATACGTAGACGATTTGCTAATCATCTGAAACGAAGCAGGTGGACTGGTAAATCTGATCAACTTTTGACAAGATAGACTATGGTACTAGTTAGTATGCTGGTGTAATTTGCTGATTATCCAAATTTATAAGAAAGGAGACAGCTTCCTGTGTTAGAGTAATCAAAGTGATTAATATAAACTAGTTTCCATTGTTTTGTGTATACTAAATAGGACAGATAAACTCTGGGAAACTGGATAGGCTCCAAGGTCAGATGCAGATGCATTAGTTAAACATTTAGCTTTTGCCAAGTTCTGCAACACAGCATCGGATACTTGACCTAAAAATAAAATATGATTTCGCTGATCGAAAGATGATGAAGGGATTGCTGAAGGAGTACCTTCGTTTCAGTTATTCATGTTAAGCAGAGTAATATAGTTATCAAGCGCAATTACGGATACATAAGCAGGTGAGAAGTCAATTGATGGAGTTATGAAGCTCCATCTATTGAGATGTCAAGAATGCGTAATGCATGCCGTGCCACCGCCTTCCTTGGTGACCAGTAGCGGCTAAAATAGGATTAGGTTGAAAAAGAATGGAAGATGGGCGGAAGAAAATATGGCATCAATCCATGAATTCTTCCATTGTTGGTTTAGTAGTATGCATGTATGATTTCCTCAACTCTCTACGTACCACTGGCGAGATGACTTCAAATAATTTATAGTAATAGGGGATGTATTCACTTCTTGTCATTTTTGAGCTTCCAAACATCTTCAGTAATCTCAGTGTGTTCGTCCACCCTATCGGATATTTTAATCAAGAATCGGTAGTTGCTGATAATCAACATATAACTAAAGTATAGCGTCAAATTAGACCCATTTAAATGTTGCTAAAATTAAACGTATACTGCAGTATACGACACGTTACTGTCTATTTTTTGTGATGTGACTTATTAACTTGAATAACTAACTTCCAGTCCATGAGTCGTAGATTCGAATATCGTTCCATCTATTTTAGTCTAGGTAGTATCACTTGTCCTCATACCGTATGACTCAAAGTCTGATACCAGGTAACTGATTCTTCATCAATCAACTGCCTTTACTCATGCCATATATATGACGTTAGTTTATAAATGACAACATTTAACATTACATCTTTAATTCGAAAACTTCAATTTTTGTACAGAATCTTGGCCTTAAAGACTCACTAGATGAATGCGCAATGTTACCTCACCAGAGTGGAATCATTCTCAGCTTGCCATCGCCTTCATTCTGTTCATCTTAATAATGAAGAAAATGTCGAAATTTTTCAAAAATGTAACAATCCAATGGGACATGGTCACAATTACAAATTGGAAGTTACCATTCGAGGACCTATTGACCAAAGAACAGGTATGGTTATAAATATTGCTGACTTAAAGTTGATTCTTAAAAAAAATGTTCTCGATTTGTTGGATCATAAAAATATCGATGAAGATGTTGAATATTTTAAGAGAAATAATATTGTATCAACTACAGAGAACTTAGCTGTTTTCATCTGGTCACAGTTAGCGGATGCTATACCTAACAAATTGCTTTACAAAGTTAAAGTGTGGGAAACTGAGAAAAATATTGTAACTTATAAAGGTGAATGAAAACGAATTATATTGATAACTTAGTATTGTTATGATTATATATTTGTGTAATATGCTACTGCAATACAATTTATTCTCAATAAAAGAAATAAACAAAAGTTTCCGCAGAATCTCTGTTTTGTTTCATTAACCTTGCTATTATGAATTATGAGTATATGTGAGTCTGCAGGGAAATATGATACGGAGTTAGAATTTACAAAACATAGTTTAACTATACATCTACAGAAATGTAATTTGAAAACGCCCCACGGTTAGTCATCCTTAGCATAGCACCAAGTTGTCTACCAGGACCAGGTTCAATGGTACGCGGAAAAGAAACATCTGGTGGACGATTGTATAATGCATACAACGTTTGCTCCCATAGTACGGGATGAGTGACCTGCAAAAGATAGCAGTGAAATTATCATGGCTTTTCTTGAATATACATGTATGCGTTATGCATAGTGAAGCACAAATATTAGAAACGGTATCCATCTATGACGATAGATAAAAGTACACACATTAATTTCTTTTTTTTTCAAAAGTATGGGAAAGTCTTATCCAAAATTAAAATTTGATCCAGTTTAACTTAGCACTTATTATAGACCGTTTTACATTAAGTTCACGACATTACTCGTTGACACTGCCCAAAAAACTTCAAACATCTGAATGTAACCATATAGTATAGGTGTGCGATGCTTAGCGACAATAAGTAGTAAAGTGCACTAAGTAGTACAGCGTGTGGACAGTATTCTTGTAATTCCATAACGATCCACCAAAAAGTCTCTTCCTTCTAATGATTACTTTACACACAGTAGAAATCGGATGTGACTTGAAAAATATCACCAACAACAGGTATAGATAAACTAGATTTCTGTGAGTCAATGTTGGGAAGAATAAATGGAAGTTAGTTGAAGTTGTGAACCCAAAACACCAAAATGCATGTAGTGTTATGCATTTCAAGTTGGCATTTATCCTGAAGGGCAACAATACACAGAATAGAAGCAAGTTGAAAAGACAAAGGATTTCTAGACTGAAGTCTAACATTTCCTGGCTGCCAGTCCAACCTTTTTCTCATACTTCTGGGTTTACGTGACAAAACCCTTGTCCTAGACCACACTGTTAGTGATATATTTTCCATAATGTGTAGGAACGTACAATCATAAAATGATGGGGTGGACTGAAGGAATGAATGAGAGTAGAAGACTGCTAAATTTGAGTCATTTGTCGTTGATAAACCCTTTTACATCGAGCTGACCTTTTTGTTATGAGGGAACAAAAATATTAAAGGCCGAAAGTACTGTCGTGTTCAGAAACTAACCGATTCACACTTATTTTATAAATCACTAACATACAGACAACAAGCTCATTAATTATTCGATTAATACGTACACATTAGTTTTCTTAAGGCTCGTGATAGGATAAAAAGGCATCAACAGAAAATAATATCAAGAAACATGAGTATAATTGTCAGCTCTCAACATGAAGTGAGGAATTAGTAATTCTATAGTACTGTGACGGGGTTCCTTTCTCTTCTCTTTCAGCTCTTCAACCACTTATTTTGATCACCGATATCTCGAACTAAATAAACTACCTGAATAAGGTGTTGTGGCTTTGTAGGATTAAATTGTAAGTTTTATTCGATGTAAAATTACAAATAAAGGTAAACAGTGGGTGGCAGACATATGATGTAGATGTTTATTACCTCAAATAGGGACTCACCTGCATAGCAAGTTTTTGCTTAATATTCATTGCGTTTCTATAAGGCAAAGCGTCTACAACACTAACAACAGGTATTTTAGGTTCACGGAAATCCTCCATTCTGTTAAGTGAATTAGCCATAGTTTTATAGACAGAGAACATTAAAGGTGTATGGAAAGCCCCACTGACTTCTAACCGTTTTGTACGACGTATTCCGAATTGAGCAGCATGTTCTTCAATGTATTCTATAGCCTAAAAGTAAGGTTAAATAAAATGACTTTAAACAGAAAATCAAAACAAACTTCAATAATGACTTCTACCTTGTAGATGAAGTGTGCTTTCCAGAAACAGATAGAAGAGGCGTTGGTGTTAAATAACTATCCTATAAAATTCATTAGTAAGATTGAAAAAGGCCAAAATAAAAATAATTGTGAAACTAGTAATAATAACATAAATTTGGGAGAATGTTGTAAGTCATCTACAGTTATACCATATAAAGAGGGGACATCTGAAACCCTACGTAGGATTCTAAATAAAGCAGGAACTAGGGTGGCATTTAAACCTACAAACTCACTCAGGGACAAGCTCTGTAGGTTAAAGGACCCAGTTGACCCAATTAGATAAAATAATATAATTTACAAAATATCCTGCAATGACTGTGAGTTGAACTACATAGGTCAAACTAGTAGGTCAGGCGTAGTCAGGTCGGAACATAAGAATTTAGCTAAGATAAGAATGGTTGACCCAGAGAAGATTAGTAATTTATAAGAAAGCTCAAAATTGCAATGCATGCATTAACACAACCACACAATAGGGTGGGAGAGGGTTAAAATTCTAAAAAGTAATCTAGGTAGGTGGAGAGAGAGGTTGATTACTGCATCCTTGTTCACTGAGTCTAAACCCAACACATGCAGTAGGAATGATTCATCATCCATACGCGAAATATGGAAAATAATACTACTACCAATCAAATCAAGTGAAAAATAATGGAACTATATAAATGAATTTGGGAAGTCGTGTGAGTACTTTGATATGATTATGAGCAATAAATTGTACTCGAAACGTCATCACTAAACATTACTGTATAACACTGTGAGACTTTATCAAAACAAAATTTACCCATAATGGAATTACACTCTACCACAGTGCACAAGTTTTATTCTTACATCAAAGAATTCATCTTAATTGGAAAGGTTAACTAGTTTAAACTTCAAACAAATCCCAAGAGGGTATAAAGTTGTGGTCTAGTAATCACACAGGCTTTAAGTGTAATTCTAGTAGAAAAACCTGACCAATGAAACCAAGTAACCCCACATATTCTCTTTATATTATCGCTTTTAGTCCTGGTATTAGATTACATGTTAATTCACTAAGTATATAAACCGGAGTACAACTGTTGATCACTATACACAGTTCCCCTACCTTTAATATAGTTTATCAACATGCACACTGATCACGTCATTTACTCAGTCATTACAACTTAATTTTTTCCACCAGATTCAGCTGTTACTACATTGTTATCAATTTGCTAGACTTCTGGTAGTATTTACGGCTTTCTAAAATCTTACCACTCTGTGCGTAGCCTCGTATAGTTGTTTTGTAAATTAAGCTCGTTTATACTCGTACGGTGTCTCGCGGTCTCCTCATATCAAGTAATATCCATGAAACATATTTTTACTGAAGAAACACTTGTCTTCGTTTTGACCAGTGTTATCGGGCAGTTCGAGTTACCACACTCCATGTAGCACAAAGCAACAAAAGAGAGATAATAAACAGAAATATGAGGCAAGAAGCATAATAATATGGAAGATCGATAGAATTTTATTGGATGTATCTGTGCCATTTAGTTCGATTTTGAGCCCTATCACCAATTGTCTCCAGGCGTTGGTTTTTACCATCCCGAGGACCTCAATCAGGAAGTCCACTCCTTCTTACGTGGCTAGCTTAAACTAACTGTTGTGGATTTCATTGATCGATGGAGCCATGTTTTCGTTTGACCACCACTAGCTCTTTTCCAACCTGATCCATCCTATGTCAGCTAACATTGCCAGTCGAAGAAGGTGACGGCTAGACATACGTAATACATACCCTAACCATCTTAGTCGATGTGACTTCACAGCCTCGTCTATCGATTTCCCTTCCTTACCTAGCACTTGACCGTAGCCTAAGCTCAATATTGCTCACCTTGTTATACCACTTCAAACACGGCAGATAGAACGCAGGAACCTACGATCGAAGACATACAATCTTTTCATAGCTTCCACTTTCAGGCACTAGCTGTTATTAGAGTCATAAATACCACCATAAGTGCCGTAAATAAATGAAAATTACAGGCGAATACTACATAAAATCGGACATTCGAAAAACTGCAAAAGTCGTACCTCGCTATTACCGGCAAGGACTTTACAGTCTGGATAAAGATAGTTAGCAACTTTGCAACACGGGTTTAGGATTTTATGATGAATTTCGCAATGGTTAATAGCTGCTGCTATTGCGAGTTTGAATGGAGATCCTGGATTCACAAACACCGTAAGCATTGCTCCAGATTTTTGATCACATGCTTTCTGCATAGCCTCTGCTCGGACACGAATGATATGCAAACCTAATTCCATAGATGAATAAATAAAAACTTTAACCTACCTTCTTCATATGTAAGGGCACCGGAAAACACCAGTGCTGTGATTTCACCAACACTAAACCCAGCTGTAGCTACACAATTCCTAACTAACTTCAATTACATAATATGAATTTAATTAAAGAGGAACCTCATCGTTTTCTTCCCGCAGTTTTGCTATGGCTGCTAGGGAAATTATGTAAGTTGCCGGTTGACAATGGATAGTTTTTGACAACTTTGAAACAGGACCCTCCAAGCAAGTGCGTAGAATATCTGTCCTTAGAATTTCATTAGCACATTGAAACATCTCTTTAATCTTAGGTAGTTTTACGAGTTCCTTGCCCATCCCAACAAACTGTGCCCCCTGGCCTGGAAATAAGATGATAGATGTTTTGTCCGGTTCAATATCAGTCGCCCTTAAAAAGTATCTTATGTGTAAGTTTAAACTACCTTTCATTGTACAAAAACCATTGTTTAGTAGTTTTCTCAACAGTCTTCACATCACTGCAAACACTAGAAATTTTGCATTGTCTGGATGAATTATAAAACAACTGTTTGTATGACATTGCATTAGCACTTCATAAGAAACTTTGAAATTCAAAAGTACTTTGCACGTTCTTTTGCGGACTAAACTAAACAAAGGTGCGGATAGTTAGTTAGACCAGTAAATACGTATTAAGTGATATACAACTGAGTAATTTAAAGTTCTTCATTTAGTAAAGATAACTTATTTTCCTAACATAGATAAAGTTAGGAGTGATAGAAAATATAAATAGGTCATAAGAAGCGCTGGCTAATAAAAAAAATCCGTAAAACTGATAACAAAATGCTACTCATCAACTATTTTCACCTATATGCATTTGTCAATCAGTTACACTTATTGTGTGACGGCTGGTGATACTGCCTTGCTGCCCTATCCCCGGTAAATTGAACATACGGTTCAGTAGTTGAAAGTCGAGTGCCTGAACCAGAAAGCCACGGACCCACAAATATATATATATATGTTCGAGCGAAAGGTGACACTTCAGTGAAGACAACTGTAAACGATTCGGTAGGTAGAAATGACGAGGAGTATTCAGACGCTTTAACCATATGTTGTAACAGAGCACTAATAATCACTAATCATTTCATGCATCGAGTGGGGTAACACCTCATGTATATAAACCAGCACATACATAATTCAAACTCGTGACTTACTGACTAGGAATCAAGTGCGTCAAGCTAATTCTGATACCGAATACCATTACCTTTCCCTACCTTGAAATATTTGGATCATTTCGGTATTAAGAATTGATGAAACTCGATCAAATAGTATATAATATCTGATATACTGACACCACACATCATAATAACTTTGAGGACATTCGACTGCTGTTTACTACGTTATATGTCAAACGCTTCATTCAACGAGCAACAAGTTTATGCTTTTTCTTAGACAGATCAACAAGATTTAAACACCTTTTTATCTGACGCTAACTAGTACGTATGGCCAATGAAGTTAGCAGTTTCGCTTTCTATGCCTAAACAGTAAATCAGTACAAACCGGTTGAGTGGCATTATTTTCCATCTAACAGAAGCGATTCGTATGCTAACCACGCCAAGTTTTATTTCTATTTTTGATTACAGCTTGATTCCACACCGTATTTTTGGTACAAGTATGGCATTTTCAGCATGGATATCGGTAGCCTAAATTTTGCAGGCCGACCATAGATACCAGGTGTGCGTCTGCAGGGGGTCGAACCTCGAAACATGTGCATGGTCGGCGAGAGTCCTAACCACTGTGCCACCGACGCACTGATGATTATAAAATGTAAATGAGTGCAACCAAATTACAATCAAATAAAATTAACGGATAAAACCGACGATTATAAAACATAGATGAGAAGTACGTAAAAATTACCATCAAATGAAAATAAGAGATATTACTGATTGTAAAATATAAATGAATAACATCAAATTACAATTGATGGTTGAGATAGGTACAAGTAAGAAATATAGTCCAAGGTCACAAATTACGGATGGGTGAGCACAATTAAAATTGTAGTTATTTGATATTAATGGAGTCTTTATATAATTAGTGTCATTAATTCAAAGTTACACCAGGTAATTATATATCGAGTCAGGGTCGTGGTGACGATGATTGCGGTTACTGAAACTCCGCCGAGTATGATGTGACGTGTATTTGTTATCACTTGTTTGTTGCAACCGTCGTGAATGGGTTTCCTGATATCTGTGTGAAATAATCCCTGGTCTAACAGTAGGAAGTACAGCATGAACCCTATCTACAGGGTCATCATTGCTCATTATGTCATCGTCAAAGTCAGAAACAAGGTGTGCAGATCGATGACGGCGTGCAAGGTGCGATCGGGAATGTTGGTGACGTGAAAGTGTTGGTTCTCCGACAAGGTCGTACATTTCATCCTCCATATCGTCGGCATCATCTACATCCATCTCATTTAACCTTTCATCCTCCTCATTTTCGTCATCCTGTAGAACATCTGCGGCAGCAGCCGTGGCAGCTGATATTCCAACTGCTCCACTACCCTTACCACCTAGACTTCCAGGACCAGTTGACCACCGACTATGTGTCAGACCTTGTTCATTATCGTCGGTCGAAGTCGAGGTGTGGATGCCACTCGATGGATGTATATGAACTTTGACAGACGCTTCCACCACACGATCAATAAGGCGTCCAAATTCTTCCAGAAGTATTCGCTCATTTGCCGCTGGAGGTCCATCACGACGATCTACTTCTTCAGCCTGGGCCATTATACAAGTAGCTGTTGCCTCAATCACTTCCCAAGTGAAGAATACGTGCGACAACGTTTCCGATACAGGTTTTAGTAAGTGTTTTTTGAAGGAAGAAGGCTGTCTTGACTTCAAGACTCCAATTGCAGACAAACGCATAAGGGAGCGCCTTTCTACGCTATCCTCGGTATTGCAACAACCTTGACAGCGACACAGGTCTGAGCAGCTTATCTTTGCTTCATAACATTCACAATAGTTTTTCAAACACCCTGAACGCTTGCAGTTACATCCTTTAGTATGCTTTCTTTCACCTTTGCCACGACCAATTTTCGGATGAAATGCAGTAGGGTTTCGTTCCAAAGTCATCCGAATGGCTCTCCTCCGTTCTTCTTCATAAGCTAGGTTATTCATGCAGTTGTGGCAATTACAGTTCTGACAAAGTTGACCTTGTGCAAAGCACTCACAGTACAATCTAAGGCAGTGTGACTTCGTACAATTACAAGATTTGCGTGAACTCCCTAGGCTGGAGAGGGCACCACCTAATTGCCTCTGTCCGCTTACAGGACTACCAGGAAGAGAAGTAATCAAACCAGGACTTAAATTCATGACTGGATTAACAAAAGGGGTGAATATTCGATTCATTGGAGCCGCAACAAAAGCGCCAGGAGCACTGAAGACTGGTATTTCTGCAGTATTTCTTACATATTGTACAGCAGTATTAGTGTTTATGGTCATACCAGAGACTGCTGGGACAAATGGACGGATAGTTGTTATCGTCTTCATGTTCTGTGGCCTTTGTTCAACGTTTTGAGCATCTGAACGCGCTTGGGTCTGAAGTACTTGGACAAATCCAGATCCGCCAATAAAATTTTGCTTCCCGGGAAGTGTGACCCTTAGGCTGACAGGCGTCTGTGCCATATAACTGCAGGAGAATAGCGAATAATAAAGTGAATGAGTATATGAGAATATAAGGCATTCACCACAGCATCAGAAATGAAAATAACAGAATTAGTGGCTTTTTCACCGAAATAAGAATTCAACGTCCTCAAATAGACAAGCTGTCACTGATTTCATCTAAAACACTATTGTTCGTATACTCTAAAACCCCTACTGGGATGTCGAAGTCAAACAGTCACTTCTGTCAGTACATTTATAATAAACCTGAACGAGGAAGATAACCCTGACCACGTATGATAAATTCACTAACAGTCGTTACTTCAGATGACGACTCTTTACAAGCTCTTACACGGGTGCATTACTTAATCAAAGTCAACTTTATGACCATTTACTACTACATGTATTGTTGTAGCTAATCGGTTTCTGAACACTCATATTTCATTTCTTCTATTGTTGTGTGGACGCATGTTCATACATACTAATTTTCTGTTGTTTGCGGATTTCTCATGCATAAAAATCTTTACATCTTATCCAATTTTTGGATAAAATCAATTACTTTGCATCAGCTTAGAAACTAAATCTTTTACAGGATTTCATCATGAGCTGATATCGGTTAGAGAACCGATGGCAAACCCGGGAGTACTGGACAGCCGTTTCGTCCTGGTTCGGGACTCTTCATCAGCACACGCCTACCGGGGTTCAAACCCGGCGGTCTACAAGCTTAGCTTGTAACCATACGGCCCTGTATACGAACCCCAGTGGGTGTGTATTGATGAAGAGTCCCGAACCAGGACGAAACGACTGTCCAGTACTCCCAGATTTACCATCGGTTCTGTAACCGATGTCAGCTCATGATGAAATCCTGTATCCAATGAATCAAATCCCTACAAACCAATATTTGTAAATTGAATAAGGTTTTTCCAATAGATTACAAGGCTTATTATATATGGAAAGTTGTAAGTAAAAATGACAGTAAAAATAAGCTACTCATTAAATATGCTCCTAAGAACAAAGTGCAATTCAAACTTTAGAAAAGCGATTAGTTATACCATACATGCAATAGAAAGTGGATACAAGACCAATTTTGACGGTGTCAAAATAATAGTTTCATTCACATAAACAAATACCAATGCCCTTCACAAACCCAATGAACAAAGGGAGAACAATCACTTATTCCTTGGGTGACAGACTACTAAGACGAAACTATTATACGTAAGCCCTAAAATGACCATGTACTAATTATGTATTACAAAGCTTTTCAAATGAAAACAGTTTGATTGCTCGATATTTTCAGTGTAAATAGTAATAAAACAAAATGACAACACATCTTGAAAAGAATTATTAGTATATTGTCTGTCTGATATTTTCGGACACCTACAAACTTGAGTGTCACTCAAACCCGCTTCGTCAAATGGAATGCCGTTAATAGAACATGAAGCATTACGCCTTACTATAGACAAGTATTAACCTACAATTCAACTCAACTGTTCTTTACAGTGCTTTACTGTGTTCCAGGGCTTTTTGAAAGAGCATAACCATAACATCTGTATGGCAGACAGCATTATGCATAATTCACCCCTGCTGACAACTTCCGACTGCTAAGGGAATTACGTATATAACGTCTTTTCCTATGTGACAAATACGTGCGTATCTGTTCGAGAAACCAAACTAAGATGTACTAGACAGTATATATCAAAAGTTAAGCTCCTCGAAGTCATAGATGTATATGTTAATTCTCTAATATGAAAATGAAAAGATGAGTAAAAGGAGGTCACTTTACACTACAGGCGAAAAAGTGGCAATAATCATACAATCGATGTGATCTGAGTAACTCGTGTTCCAAATGTGAACTGGAGATTCTTAATATTCATGCCACAGCTTTGTGGTATGAAATGAGATATTGCTTGCAGTCCAAAATTTTTGGACATACCTCCTCCCGAGCATACAGCAATTCTAAACTTATTCTAACCTATTCTTCGATAATGCTTTTTTATGGTAAATAACCATTTTATCTACCCACTATGTTCTGAAATAACGCTGGTCGTGCTTAAAAAGCTGGGTGCTTAATTAATGCGACAAAATCTTAAAAATAAGATCATCATCTGAAATAATGCCTTTAGTGCTGAAAATTAGCACTGCATGCTTAACTGCTGGGGTTAATACTGAAAAATAGCACTATACCTGTACCTGAAGCAAAGCTTTGCTTCCAAAACTACTATTTTGTGAGAATAAACTGCTTTATTCAGTCACCGTGAGTTTCATGGCAGAGGTTATGAACGGGCATGCCTGCAGCTGCATCTGAACATTCGAAAGAGATCTCCTCTACCACATCACACCAGGGATTCTCTCTCTCTCTATATATATATATATAAATATATATATATACATATATATATATATATAATCATATGCCAGGACAATATGATTTACAAATGCCAGATCCCAGCTAGCATTTTTTTCGGGCAAATTGCAGAATTTTTGGGGCAGACTTAGGGCAAATTGCAGACTTTAAGGGGCAGACTTAGGGCAAATTGCAGACATTTTGGGGCAGACTTAGGGCAAATTGCAGACTTTTTGGGGCAGACTTAGGGCAAATTGCAGACTTTTTGGGGCAGACTTAGGGCAAATTGCAGACTTTTTGGGGCAGACTTAGGGCGCATTGCAGAATTTTTGGGGCAGATTTCGGGACAGTGTCCCACGTAAGTAGATTTACCCGAAGTTTTTTGCCCCAAAAATTCTGCAATGCGCCCGAAGAAAATGTTAGCTGGGATCCCAACAACCTGGAATAAGTTTTATTTAAAATTCCTCCTACGATTCGAATTTAGATGCTTAAAGGCCAGGAACGAAAGAACAGTTAATTTGTCGGCGTATGTGAATAAATAATGTACACATTCTCCGCAGTGCGTCCGAAGTAAATGTATGCTGGATACAATGTGTACCCACTTGAAATCTTTTTCTAAAATTCTATATGGTGTAAACAGCTTTTCGGCTGTAAAATCGATAAGAGTAGCATCTCAGTCAAATGTTCACATACGTGAAGCACGCAAATTGGCAATGGATAAAGGCGCACACGACCTTATGGAGAGGCTGAGCACTTCAAGGTCACGTATGCATATTGTTATTGGTAGATTTTACTTTGCATAAAGCTGCGGCTAATACGTAGCACACGTTACTGAGGCGGGCTTTGAAATGATAGTAATAAAAGTCGCATAAACATTGCATTTTTTCAGCTTAAGGAGATAAGTTAACGCTTGAATAGATTTTACAGATGTGATATGCATGTGTACCCACTAAAAAAGTGAATATTAGTGGATAACTTAATCGAAGAAGTATAAAGTTTGAATATTTAGTTTTTTTCAGTTCATTGTAACGGATAGAAAGGAGAGGCATCTGTGTAATATTAGCGGCGAAGAACAAGAATAGCGTTCCAGGAGTGCGAACGCTAAAATGACCTTGAACGCATGCTAGTCGTTGGCTAACGGTACCTGTCATTATCATAGCTGAAATGGTGACTCTAAAGAATAGCGGCCCAAACCGAAACGACCTTCGAACAAAAAAGTGACCTTGAGCATGGAATCCGCTGACTATCATTTTCGGAAGCAATCATGGATGTCTTCGATTACTGTTTGGATAAAGGACTGATAGCTTTGTCGAAAATTTGCCAATGCGGAGGAGTTATGCATATACAAAAATACACAGAGGCCATTGATGGCTTTGCATACAGATGTATTGAGTGCCGAAGGAGGAAATCGGTTCGAGAAGGTTTGTCGTTGTTTTTTAGTTAACAGATGCCTTAGGAACTTTCCTCTCAAGGTCTAAACTACCTTTGAAGAAAATTTTAATGATCTGTAACTTCTGGGTCCTGAAAAGAGCAGTCACAGCTACAGCTTATGAAACATTAAATTCAGAGGTGTCAGCAGTGCAATGGTACAACTAATGCAGAGAAGTTTCCTCCTGGAAAATGAACACCCTGACTCAAGTTCTCGGAGGAGTCGGCAGCATAGTCCATATTGATGAGACTGTACTTATAGAAAGGAAATACAACCGCGGGAGATTGCAAGCAAACCAGCAGTGGATACTGGGTATCTACGACACGATACTGAGCAAAGGGTATATAGAAGCGATTCCCAATCGCAGTGCAGCAGTATTAGTGCCTATTAATAAGCGTTTGGTGTTGCTGGGGACGACTATTCATGCAGATGAATGGAGCGGATACCGTCAATTATCGAATCATGGGTACATTCATCATGTTGTTAATCATACGGACGGTTTCCGGAATCCTTTGGATGGAACCCACACCAGTTTCATTGAAAGTTTTTGGAGTCGTCTAAAAAGACGTATAAGAGCGGTTAATGGATCGAGAAATCCCATGGTTTACAGTTACCTGGGTGAATTTATGTACCGAAACTGGCTTCGTATGACTATGAAGACTCCCATGAGAAACTGGGAGGTTTTTTGCAACATATACGCGAACGCCATTCTTTGTAACTGTTTATTATGATTGCATTCCTTTTATATAAACCGTTTTTTACAATTATGCGCCTTTCTTTTTGAGCCTTCTCATTGGACGAAGTTGTCCCTGTCAAGGTCATTTTTGCGTTGAAAGGTCGTTTCGGTTTGGGCCGCTATTCTTTAGAGTCACCGCTGAAATATCAACGCTATTCATCAAATAAGGAGCAAGTTTCACCCAGATAACGCTTTTAATTACTGTTTGGACAAAGTGGTAACATCTCATTAAGGTTAGGATTAGGTTTAAGCCGAGTATTGGGTTTAGGGTTGTGGTTATGGTTATTTACAGTTTACAGTTTACAATTTATTTAGGATAGTAGGCTATATGCCTGTGTTAATCCTTTCGATTTACTTCATACAGGAGGTCCAATCTCGCCTTGAATGAATCAACGGATGGCGCTGATACGACATGTTCCGGTAGGGAGTTCCAATGGTTCACAATTCGATGCGAAAAACGGATTTCCAGACGCAGACGATTCGACCGTGGTTTTTGAACCTTGAGGTGATGTCCTCGCAATTGGTTGGTGCTAGAAGGAAGAAATAATTTAGATAAATTAGCTCCAAAATCATTTCTTAGGATACGGTATGCTAGTATTAGGTCACCCCTAAGTCGTCTGTATGACAGTGGAAATAAACCCAGTCGACTTAACCTCTCCTCATATGACAGGGTTGAGAAACCCTTTATTAGCTTAGTTCCTACTCTTTGCACCCTTTCTAATAAGTCAATTTCGTATTTGAAACACGGGCTCGCTGCCTGGATCCCATATTCCAAATGAGGTCTGATATAAGTCGGATATAATATACGAAATATATCAGCGTCAAAGTTCGCAAAAGCCTTGCGTATGGCCCATAACATTCTAAAACCCTTAGTGGCTGCAGTTCTACAGTTTGTTGCTGTTTTCAAGTCATGCTGCACAACCACTCCCAAGTCCTTGTACTCAGTGACCACTGGGAGAGTAATGCCATTCATTGAGTAATTGTGCACGTGACTATGGGATACATGCATAACTACACTCTTGCTTAAGTTAATCTCCAAGGCCCAGTGCTTACACCAATCACTTAACAAGTTTAAATCTTCCTGCAAAGCAAGTTGATCACTGTCATCGTGCAAAGCCCTCCATATCTTGATGTCATCAGCAAACAGTAAGCAGGATGACTTAACTACCGATGGAATCTCATTAACATAAATCAGGAAAAGAAGTGGGCCTAGAATTGTACCCTGAGGAACGCCACTCTTAACCGATTCCCATGTTGATAAAACCCCGTTAACTCGTACTCTTTGTCTTCTGTCCTTTAGAAAGTCTTGAATCCAGTCGGTAACCACTTTATTGATTCCCAGACTACCTAACTTTACTAGAAGACCTGAATGAGAAACCCTGTCAAACGCCTTGCTAAGGTCTATGAATATGGCATCCACCGGTATATTAGCATCAGCTGAGCTTGCCCAACTTTCTCTGGCCAAAAGAAGGTTGGTCAAGCAAGAATGACCTGCTCTAAAACCGTGCTGTTCCACAGCGAAAAGTTTGTTCCCTTCAATGAACTGAATGATAGCATCACGAATTATTCTTTCTAGTAGTTTAACAACAATACTGGTCAAACTAACAGGACGATAGTTCTGAACTAAGTTTCTAGATCCGGTTTTGAAGACCGGACTAATGATGGCATCTTTCCAGTCTCTTGGACATTTAGACTGGTCCAGAGACATATTGAAGATTACCGACAATGGCTCGGCTATGCTTTCAGCCAATGCTGTTAATATACGTGGGTGGAGTTCATCAGGGCCACTGGACTTACCAGGATTGAGCCTTAGAAGCCACTTTAGGACAGTATCCTTTCCAATGTATAAGGGTGCCATTTTCAAGTTACCTTCTGGAAAATTTACAAAGCTGGTATCAATATTATCAGAGAATACTTGACTAAAGTGCTTGGACAAAGCCTCAGCCTTGGTCAAGTTATCCTCAGCCATGTTTGTCTGGTCATCTTCAAGCATAAGAGGTGGGATAGCATCACTCTTACGTGTTCTTCTCTTGATATATGAGAAGAGTCTTTTTGGGCAGCCTGGTGAACTTTTAACTAACTGGGTTTCGTAAGCTATCCTTGACTGGTGGATCAAAGTTTTACACTGGTTTCTGGTTTCACAGTATTTCAGCCGGAACTGCTGTAGCCCAGTAGAAACAAAGAGATTCCAGAACCTTTTTCTCCGTCTCAGGAGTGTTATAGCTTGTCTATTTATCCATGGTGGCCGATTTGTTGGCCTTTTAGGAACCCTCCAGGGGATGAGATCAGTGGTAACCCTCTCAAGTGTATTCTTAAATCTATCCCATTCATCTTCAATGGATGAGACAATGTTGACTGACCAGTCGGCAGTTGAAGCACGCTCCTTTATAGCCACTATGTCAGCATGCCAAACACTAGGCCGGGATTTGGGTTGAAAACTGACTAAATTGCCAGCCCTTAAGTTAAAATCTAACACCCCATGATCACTGTTTGCTAGAGGTGGATGAATAACTAGACCATCCACGTCGTCGTTGTCATGAGTAAGCACTAAGTCCAGCAAGGAAGATCCTTGGGTAGAACCGAATCTTGTACTACCTAAGACATGTTGTGTCAGGGCATTTTCCATGGTTGTCAAGAGTAACCGGCTGTCAAACTTATCAGCGGATCCTGGAGATGTGACAGCTACCCAGTCTATATGAGGTGCATTAAAATCACCTAGAATAAGACAGCTACTGTGTTTACTCCATTGTTTGAGGTGATCTAAAATGAAGTCATCACACTGACAATAGGGACTTCTATACAGAACTCCAATGAGTAGAGTGCCGGTTGCAAAGCTTACTTCACAGCTAATTACCTCACCTGTCCCACTGTCATGAGCTTCAGATTTCACGGAACGAACATGTAGGGAGTTGTTGATGTACAGAGCAACCCCGCCACCTCTACGACCCTTAACTCTGTCGCTGCGCAAGCAACTAAATCCGCATAGCTCAGGTGTGTCATCTAATCCCGAAACCAGCCATGTTTCAGTAATGGCCACAATACCTGGGCTAAGGTCTTCTACTAATACACCTAGCTCGTGAAATTTGTTCCCGATACTACGTATATTAGTGTACACTACCTTCAGGCTTCCTATGCGGTCTGGCCTATCCACACAGGTCTTGGAAGCATACGTTTCCATACGTTATAATTGCGATTAGGGCTAGGTTTACGGCAGGATAAGGATTGTCATCAGGGTTAGGATTAAGGATAGGGCTAGTGTGAAATTTAGGGTTAGGGTCAGGATTAAGGCTATGGTTGCGATTAGGAATAGATTTGTCGTTTATTTCAACTTGTTTTATTATCCCCATTTTCCTTGTATGTAGTCATCAATGCTCTTACTGAAACCATAGTAACTTAACCGAGGGCTTTGGAAAGGACTGCACAGCAAGAAAAGGGAGATGAACGATTCACGAAACAGCCAATCTCCAGTCACTTCGGTGAATACATCTACAGAAACTAGACCAATTTAGCAACTGATAATCCTCATCATAACTGGTACGTAATTTTAAGTCATGTCAGAGAAAGATAATCTGTTTGGTATGTTTTCTTGCATTTTCTTGTGAATATAAATCATATTTTGTGCAAAAATTCCTCATTTTTTATGATTGGCAGGCTGAAGGTCACTCGTGCGTTCGCACCCCTTGGGACGCTATTGTTGAACTTTGCCATATTTGCATTTTGCAGAAGACAAACTGTGGAAGATAAATCGGAAGTTCTAGGATTCTTCAAGTTTATTATGGGATATATGGACTATTCTTACCGATTCTACTATTGTTCCCTCCCTTGTTCACATATTCATTGCTGCTAAGATTAGGAATTGTTCACCTGAGGTAAGAGTAATTCACCTGATATGTATATATCCTTAGATATATCTCAGTGTGGCCGGAGGTGGTCAAAGAAATACAATCTCAATCTTTGCATGGAAAGATCATAACCAGTTTCTTCTGAAGGATCAGGTGGTGCTGAAAGCTGTAAAGACGGGTCCAGTGTCACAATTACCTGAGGGAAACTGATCCACATATTGTGGATAAAACGATCAGTGGACTTTAATTTGACTATGATGTAGCCATAGAAAACTACAACTGCGATTTTTTCCACTGAATTGTTATAAACCCGTTTTAATGTGAATATGTACTGTTTAACTGTTGTTATTTTGTAAATATATGCATTTATGTCGACTACATGTATCTCTCTTAATTATCATTTCGAGGACATTGCATAGCTAACGATAGGCAACGTAGTAATACTTGTGTGAAATGGGTGATAATCTTAAACCGTTATTATTTCCTCAGTGCATCATCAGTCCTCCCATGAAATGTTTCAGTTCCATTCAATCCGGCTGCGTAAAAGATTATCTTTCATCAGGGCTTGGGATAAAATATACGTTGAGCTTTGGTTTGTTTTGCGATTACTATGTATACATAATAACAAATGTAGGACGGCTACGTACATCAAAAATATCGTCTTATAGATATATCCTATTGAAGGGAATTTCCCTAGTATTCTTATGTTGCGCAAATTATCATTCTTTCAAATTAAATCATTACGCATTCCGAAACCGGTTACATCACTATTCCTTCGACAAGCAAGGGGAAGTAGTAGTGAATTCTTTAAAGAACACCGTTAAAACATTAAAGAGATATTTATTTTGATAAATAATTTTATAATATCACAAAGATTCCAACGGTAATGCACAAATTCTTCAATTGCACTTCATTAAAGCCTCCAAATAAAGTGAACCACTGCGTAAATTACAATTGCAACCTACGAATCAACAATAGTAAGACACCCGTTAACAAATAATTAGCAATACGAAGATACTCCAAACCAAGGTAAATTTTAAGAAAAATTTGTTTATTAACTGTTATCTTGCGAATAAATCAACTAACACCCCTTTAGATCTGTAAACTCTTCTGAATGTTACCAAGTTTTCATACCTCAGAGATTCATAAGGCCCCTTCAGAATCTCGCAAAATATCTATCAATTGCCTAATTAATTTCGTTTTTTAACTTAATCAACAATTTACACAGAGTTTTAACATTCCGCATGCAAAGAAATAACGAAATTCAATGACAGATAAATGTTCACTCAAACTGCTGAAAGCGTCTACTTTCCACCATTTTTTAAGTTTTTTCGTTAAAATATGGTATTTGTAATGTATTTCAGTTGAAAAAACACCTGAAAACAACGTAGAGCAATCCAAACACAACATCGCGGTAACACGTAACGACACCCCGTGTGTGCCTTTATCCATTGCCACGCAAATTCGTACCAAACTGTTTGAAAAGAGAGCTTACGTTAACGTAATGTGAGCAGGGAAACAAAAGTTCACAGCATTTCTCTATATCTAGGTGTTCATCTGAGTGCTAAACTAGTTTTGGAAGCCTCGGTTTGGATTAAAGAGCCGGGAGTATGTGCTACTAATATGAAAGCGGCATATTTGGTCAACCATCGAAAATTTGACATCCAATATCCTGATTACGAGCTAGTGTAAACCAGTAATTTCTTTGAGCTCGCTTCTTGATTGTGAGGTAGAGGTTCCAGATCTTCGGTGAGCTTCTGCGTAGTAAGTCCCGCCACTCGACTGCCTTAGCTCTGGTAAATTCCAAGAGGAGTGGTGCGGCATTGGTCGAGATTTGGTTTGTAGTATGCAGTATGTTAGGACTGTGTTGCTGCCATGAATGGAGTTTGACCTAACTTCCGTTGGTCATTCGGTGTAGTCACAAAAGCAGAATAGTGATGATAATAATAGGTTATAGTGTAGATAATATGGGTCGACATAAGTGAAATAATAAAGGTGACCTAAGGAAAAGATAGAGTAGTCGGTACAGTGAAAGAAGGCAGAACAGGTCGTGGGGATTTAGTTTGTATGCTTATCCACTGACAGTGTGTTTTTAAGTTTTATGAGGATAAGCCATTGAGACACAAACCTTGCATTTCTGCATGTTGTCCAGCTTCCGCTTAAAAATCTCCACAGATGGCGCTGTAGTCACGGCTGCCGGTAAAGCGTTCCAGAGACGGTAAACTCGAAGCGAAAAGAAATGTGATCGCAATCGAGTCTTTGGTCTCTGGTGTGCTATCCTTAGCGCGTTACCTCGTGGAAGCCTATAATCACTTAATGGCAGGATGCTTTTATTGCCTGGGCCTGGTCATTTAAGATCTGGTAGACGATTATGAGGTCTCTCCTGTGTCTACATCGCTGTGCTGACATCGTATGAACTCATAGATTCCTTTTCACAGGATATCTGGTAGTTTCTGGCTATTGACGATAAAAATACATGCTAGTTTATTTAGCCTACTTATTGAAATACAATAATACACGCATCATGAGACAGGTGTCACCACTCCAAAAAAGGGATATTCCACATAATCGCCCATTTTAGCCTACCTTGTACTAATACTGTTTTACTCTTCTAACGTCTAGGCACCTAGCTTCGAACTCTCCGATGAACAGCAGTTCTGCACTTTTTTGGGGGTAAGAACTGTGGAGTTACTTATTCAACTATACAGATTATGAGTCTAATATGAGGCATCTGAAGACTCAAGGATAGCTTTTATCCTCTCCATTAGACGTTCTATGAATTATTGTCATCTGACTTCAGAATTTCAGTGCAAGAACTTCTTACTTTGGCTGTGTACCTGTTTTGAACAACTGAGGAGACGGCTTAGACGCACACTCACCTAGGTGCATGTTCACGAACGTGACGGATGTAATTACCTTGTCTGTGTCACCGGTGTAGTTGTCGCCTGTGTGTAATTCCCTTCGCCTTGAAATCTTAGAGGATTTTCCAAATTTTTTTGCAACACGCCTCAGCTTCGCATCCATCAGTGTGAAGGTTTTATACTTATATCAGTGAAAGGGTATCAGACAGCTTACAGCGACTCGTGAATTTTAGAAAACATAAATAACAGTAGACCAGAAACAGGTGATTACGACACTCCAGAAAATGGTGTTTTATATGTACAGTGGATCTCAGTCATATTCACACGGAATTCTTCGCCTTCCTGGAGGGCTCTTTCTTAGGATGTCGATATCTTCAAAATTTCCAGGGGACAATTTTTGTGATATAGGGTGTTCACAGCATGGTCTGAGTACAACACGAACTGAAATATTCTGGTTTGAATGTCCTGACGAGTTGTTCTGGAGCTCCATCAAGTTGGTGGGGTAGAACTAATTTATTCTTCGACCGCGCCCAGCTTCTGGCAGTAATTTTTCTCATTATGAGGCTTTCTTATGTAGGCTGGCAACAGACCTTCCATCATCTTTGATATAATTTCCAGCAACGGTCTTCTTGTAAGGCAGTGGGGAATTCGCTAATCGCTTCTGTGAAAGTGTCGGGCGGGATACAGCTCTTCCGCTCCGTCGGTAACTCCAGCTTGTTCGGCGTGCACTGAGACAACTTCATGGGAAGGGAAAAATGGAACTTCAGATCACTGTTTGATAATTAGCTGCCTCACGTCATCACACCTAGGGGATTTTAACTGACTTATCCCGCGGGCCTTCTGTAAATTCACACTCGGATGTATTTGTAGTCTGATAATTCAGACTGTGCAGGGGGTGTACAGGCCAATCCTTTAAGGGTGCAGTCGACTGAAGACTTCCAACAACACGCTGTCTCCGAATGACGCGTTCCTTGCACGCCATCATTCACCTAAGCTCCTTCGGTCCAATTCGCGGTTTTCCGATTAGGTGTACGTGACCCTGCTTAATATAAGATTTGTCTGGTTTCTTACCCCAGCATCTCCATTTCGACTTAGTCCTAACACCTTAAGAAGATTCTTTGTTCACCTTTCCGGCACTCGAGTTCGTTTTTGTGTTGTCTTCATAAAAGCGATGGGAGTAATAATAGTTAATCCCATGAAATCCTTCATCGACCACTAAATCTCATCCGATGACAGAAAGCAATATCGTTGGGTCAAAGAACTAATAAGAGATAATTTGTCATCTATGCAAAAATGACTTCGCCACTGCAGCATCGAAGGTCACAGTTGCATTTGACTAGCTCATACCGAGTGACATCTCTGATGACTACCGGTGTCTCCAACCGTAAATTCTCTGAGTGTGCAATGGTTTATAAAGAGATGGACTACACCGGATGGTTTTCTCTGCATACTGGTATTAGTTGCACTTAATAGTTTTATAGAGATCGGCGGCCCTGTCGGAATTCGAAATGCCTGAATCAACAACGTTTTCACGGATATGTTGCTTCACTTTTAGTTACATTGCACTGAAGTCACCAGCAAAATGTCTTGAAAAGCCACCGGAGTCAGGACTATGTGGGTCACTCAGTCGTGCCTGTAAAAATGGCGTGCATTTCTTATGAACTTGTCTGTTTATACGATATATAAGTAATTATTATTGTAAACTGTTTTGGTTTCTCATCTCGTATCTCAGGGGTCGACAAACTCTACCGGGTAGAAAGAAACCTGTTGCTATTATCGCATATACAGCAGTAGACTGACTCCAAAAGTTCGGTCGATATCGATTCTCCTCGTAGTCCCTTGTTTACAGCTTCACACCTGTTCTTACACAAAGTGTTTAGTCAGTCTTGATAAGTGCACCTTGTTGCTCAATTCATGCACGACCCTAGCTAGATAGGCAATCATCAAAGCGCTACGATTTTCACCCCGAAATATATCTCGTATTTTGGACGATAAATTCGGCGTTTTGGCTCCTCTTAAGGCCGAGCAGAATAAGTATTGTAGGGGTTGGAGGACAAAAGCTTGGTTTCGTATGTATCGTACATTGAGTAAACAGCAACATCCTCTCACCTCCTAGAATTCATGCAACCACAATGTGATGTGCCTTTTCGGTATTGGCCCTGCTGTTGAAATTAGACAGCTTCGATGTACATATTAACTTATTCGAGCGAATTATTGTTCCTGAAAAATTAGAACCTATAGACACACAGAACACGAACTAAGAACTTTGTCAGCCACATCTCGTAAACCGTCAATGCCCAGCTCTTGATACGCTCGGGCTCACGCTGTTCCCTGAAGTTTCTCAGAAACGCTTAGTAATAACGGACGCAAAAACCAAAACACCAATTGGCGACTCGAGGATTCTTTATTGTAACACCAACATATAAAAAATGTTTCCACTAAGGTTTCTGAGGGTTTACTGCTGACTTCTTTCTGAACAGCGACCGATGAGACGATGACTGTCGTATTGATGCCTCCGCGAAAATTGGGGAAGTTGGTTTTGAGCAAACAACAATGAATTGATCGTTCAATCTTCAACTACATTGACACTCCCCGGCAAAAATGGATCCATCCCTTTTTTTCTATCACAACCAATACATGTTGACTTGGATGCCATTGCGAGAACCTGGGTCACACGGACAGAGCTGAAATGGAAAACAAACAGAAAAGCCAACACACCACAAGCATACTCACAGCACAATCTCACACATCGCTGACGACCTGCGCCTCCAGACAGAGACCTCCTCTTGACATCTTCCAACACAATCGCCACTTGCTAGAATGACTCTTGCAGAATACAACGTGACCATAGCACCACCTCACGATACTCTACGCACATCCTCTTATCTGCTCACTACCAATTACCACTGCAATCGCTAGTCACTCACTCTGCCTCAGTTCTAGTAACGGTGACGTATGCGAGCCTCAGTCGTTTACAGTCTTTCTCCTCGGCGTGTGTGACCGCAGCTAACAATTATCTCCGTATGCATTTCATTCTCACCAATAGCCTAGCCTCCCCGGCGTATACAACCCATCTGCTGTCCTTAACATCAATCAATTCATTCACGGATGTAGACGACTCGAAACAACTTCAGAAGTAATCACGACGAAAATTTTAACAAAATTACGCAATAACAACAAGATACGAAAACAACGAGTGAACACAATGAATCCAAAATTACCAATTGAAATGACACACCACACGTATATACAAACAATACAAATAACCTCGCGGATCATGTTCTGATGGAATTCCTTTGAAGAATTGCAGGACTTACACCAGTACGCCTACAACCCTTCACAGGTTGACGATTGTAAGTTGTGGAATGTCCGGACACAATCAAGATTAACCAACAATTGCGATAATTGGAACTCACACAACTATTTAACACAAACATATGTACAATCAACACATCAAATGTTGTGGATTCTGCCTTGACGAACTACCCTTGAAGAACTGTAGGACTTACAGCAGTACGCCTACATTCCTTCTCAGGTCGATGATCCAAGTGGAAGTCGTCCAGACACAAACAGAATTACCAACAGCTAGATGAGAGATGATACCAATTCAGTATATACAATATGAACATATGTACAAAATCACACAAAGAGCACATTGGACTGCTCATTGATGCGCTACCCTTTGAAGAATTGTAGGACTTACAGCAGTACGCCTACAACCCTTTTCAGGTTGACGCTCTAGGCTGGGAAATAGTTGCAGAGTTCAATTGCTGACATCCTTCTATCAGCTATATCCTCAAATTTGAACGGTAACACGCTCATGTCATTGTATCGTAGAATATAGATGATGAACAAACACACGACGTATCTGGTCAACCAAGCGTAGAAACAGAGTAATTCACACCAAAGATAATAGCATTCAAGTAGTAACTTGAAACTAGAAATGCCTTTATTCGTGCAAGTCAATTTAACGATTACTCTCTCGTTTACACTTGGCTTATCCTCACTAAACTGACCAATATCTTTCGTCCTTTCAAACGAACTGATACTAGCATAATCATTGCACAAGATACTTGAGTTGATGGGTGTCTGTTTCATTGTGGATGATAGCACCAACGACGACTGGATTACATTTATGGAATATACTCTTACACCAATAGAAATGTATCAATTTGTAATACAACGTCACGATTGTAGCTTATAACATAACTGATCGTATCTGTAAAATAGCTTCCTTATTACCCAATTTGGATATAAATGAAATCAAAAATAAGATTCGGATTTGTACACACCCAAGTTATATTGAGGAATTACTTCAAGCTTTATTTTTTCCCAAGTATTTTTAATCCATCCAAAACTTACTTGGGTATTTTTGTTAATGCGAAGACAATATTCCTATATTTCATGATGTGCTCCATTGAATGACTGGTTATCATATTGTTCCCACAAACCAAAGACAGAAACGTCAGCAACCATGTAATTTAACTATAAACCAAATTTATGAAATTTAAATAATGCTTATCCATGCCTGTACATTTGATGTGTCCTACACAGGTAGGAAAAATGTGTATTTTAATAAAACATTATTAATAAGTATGATTGCTAATCGTATATGTAATTTATCATATTGATGATGCCTGTAAACTGGCGTCCCTCATGTACAAAATGAGAATATACTATTATTATTATCATTATTATTAAAAAATCTGAACGGCAACACGCCCATATCATTGTATCGTAGAATATAGATGACGAACAAACACACGACGTATCTGGTCAACCAAGCGTAGAAACAGAGTAATTCACACCAAAGATAATAGCATTCAAATAGTAACTTGAAACTAGAAATGCCTTTATTCATGCAAGTCAATTTAACAATTACTCTCTCGTTTACACTTGGCTTATTCTCACTAAACTGAGCAATATCTTTCGTCTTTTCAAACGCACCAATACTATCATAGTCATTGCAGAAGATACTTGAGTTGATGGGCGTCTGTTTCATTGTGGATGATAGCACCAACGACGACTGATTGATATGAGTTGATGAATTAGCTGTGGATCAGAAGCTATTGTTATTTGGCTTTCAGAAAATTCTCTAACTGCAACATTACTACCACTGCTGTTTTTTACTATTAGCTTAGGTTTAGCACTAGCATCTGATGATAGGTGGGCTTCACTCTGATCAATTACACTGACGGTCGCACAAGTATCCATACCTTCTGCAACTGCATCTGCGTTGAATTCTAATTCATGTTGTCGTTGTACAGAACCTTTATTCACTTCAGTATTAGTAGGCATTCCCCCCATTTCATCATGATCAACCAAAGACAAATCTGCACTATCATGATCATTATCACAAATATTCAATTTACCATCATCTATCTGGTCGACTTCATCATTTTCAAACTCTTTAATAACAGCAGTAGATTATTTGGGTTCTTCCTCACAAATCCCTAAAGATTTCACACCTTCACTCTGACTAGTAATACCTTGTAAACCTGTGGAGTCAGAACTGGACTCTGAAGCAGTAACTCTATTCTGTGACACTCTATTCAACAATGGCTTACCAGTTGCTACTACAGACTTCTTCACCGCACCGTTATCGTCACACAATTCGGAGTCAGGTCTGGAGTTTACATTTAGCTTATCACTGAACTTGCTCACGGGTTCACAGTTCACCTCTGTATGCACCTCTTGCAAACGTGTAAAACACAACCGTGTTTATCTTGCATCTTGTAACTTATCTGTTGAGGATGTACTACGAAACCCGTTACACTCACTAGGTCTATATGCATTACTAGACATCATGGAGCCTTCTCGATATCCACCTCTCTGAGGCCTATTCGTCATCAATGAGTGCGTTTTACCCTCAGACTGCTCTGTTCTAAGGGTGAGATTCAATATACTGGCGAACTTGCTCAAAGCTTAGTTGACACTATCTTTTACTAGTTTCAGGATATCATCAAACTTTGGCTCGATACCCTCATCCTCCATACGGGAGCTTATCTTCACCCACTTCCTTTGCAGTCGAGTAGGTAGGCGTCTTGCTATTACTTCTAGTATAAAACTCGAGTTGAGGTCACTCATGCAATTCATCGAAACCAATGCATTTTCGTAAATCAACAGATTATCCATAAACCCAGTAAGTGCCTTGGAGTCACCTTGTAGTTGACTACCATTACTCTTAACAGCCTCGAATAATTTCCCTACAATCATCGAAGGTCTTCCAAACGTTTGACGTAGTATGCTCATAGCCTCGTCGTAGCCCCCTTTTTGCTTCATAAACTTACAACACTTTATAGCTCTTGCAGCAATTCCAGTGCAATACCTCATCAAATACATTAACTTCATTTCATCAGTTAATAAAAAAACACTCAACATGATCTCAAACTCCTTTACAAATTGTAAATAATCAGCCGGGTTTCAGTCGAAGCATCGTGGTTCAAATTTAGGGAGCTTGATGTTCCTATTTTCTCTGAACGGCGAAACAGTAACATCAACCATGTCATGATTAACATCAGACACATCGTTATCAAACACCCGCGCGCTTCGTGTAGGACGTTACAATCTCTCCATATAACGTGGAAATAACTTTTCGAATTCTGGAATATCGTGGTCTATATTTGACTACTATATAATTATAGCTGATATTGGTTGCACCTCCGGTAGCTAAATATCCAAATTTATCACCTCCAGAATACTGTTTGGATCCAGTCAGATTCGTGTTAATAAAGAGCAATCTATCACAAAAGAACTATAGAGAAGTCCTTAGTTTTGTTGTTTATAACTGTCAGAGTTAACTCGTTTGATAGTGGTCTATTTTTAGTTCGTACTTCATACATTCATACCTGTTTATTGTTGTTTTTATCTACTTAGATAATATAACAGTATTTCACACACTTTTGTCAATTTTTGAGAAATTTTTATAATCTTTACCTCCATAATGGTCAAAGTTATTAAACGAGTTAGTACTGTTAAGAGACTAGCATCAAATAGTCAGCAGGTCACTAGAAACATTAGTCCTGACGATGAATTTGTACTAAGATCAATTGATACACCGAGAGTTATAGTACCAAACTTAATGGAAGAACTAATCGATAACGTAGCCCGTAACACTAGTGATCTAAAGATCCTTCAGAAATCCATAACAGACCTGCAGGATAAGTTCGAAAGTATCACTCCTTTCCTCCAACTTTGTGATCCATCACAAGAAATTTGCTTAGATTCACTCCTCAAATCTGAGCGCCTGCTAGACTTTTTGACTGCAGAGGCTGTAAAGAGGGTCATGTCCTCATACAATGTTTTAGGATATAATATACCAGACAATGTACCTATTATCAAACTTAAAGCAATCTGTCTACAGGCATGCAACATTTCAGTATCTGACTGCCAGGTTCTGCGTCTTCGTAAGAAATCCGCAAACCACCCATGTCCTGTACTCTTCAAATTTAAGTCTATTGACCTAGCTAAGAAATTTTTGGAGTCTGGCAAAACTCTTGGCTCCTCAACACCCTACACCAATATCAGGATTGTACCTGATTTAACTTCTTGCCAAAGACGTTGCCGCGCAGGTAAACTGAGGAAGACAACCCCAATAAGACAACCGATGTTAATACTTCCCTCGTTGTATTGCCTGATGACCAAGAGCACCAGATAATATCGCATACACAAACTAACAGTAGTCAAGCAACTGTTGAAGACTTAGCTCGAAATACTGAAATTTCAGACATAGAAATGTCAACAGATCACAGTATTGACGTGCATCCCTCGCACACTGGCACTAATGCCAAACCCTCGAAAAAGTCTAAGCTGAATTCAGTAGTACACTTTGAATCTCTCGGGAAGTCATATACCTCACAACCTCTTAGCCCGGCTACTGTGAAGCAGCAATCACATGTGGCCACCCAGGTAGGTGTAAATACAAGGCGTTATGATAAACGTCCTATTTCCGTTAGGAACACCAAAAAACTGTTGAGACTATTCAACAGAAATCCAGTTTATTAGGAAATCCTACTAATCACCAGCAGCCCAAATTATACAGGCCGACTAATACGGATAAAGCTAAACCAAACGTTAGACCCGGAACACTAAAGCCCATAAGTAGGAAAGTTTCAAATGGGTCACTGGCTCATTCTACTGATAGACAATCATCTAAACTTAGTCATGTTCCTGAAGTTAGACGTAATTCACATACCGTAGGAGCTGAATCATTTCCGACTTCCACTACCAGTCCTATGATAAGAAAAAACAATCGTCACATATCTCACCAAACACTTCGAAAACACGAAGTTGCTCAACCCCTCACGAATGCACCCTCAACCATGATGTACAGGAAACATCAGTTTGAGAATACAGACGTTAGTCCAAAAACGCGTATAGTGCCCTGTCATAATTCTCATGCATTCAGTAGGGGTCACATGCCAATTTCAGCACAATGCTCATCATGGCCTAGGAAGTACTCTAATCAGACACAGGGATCTAAGTCATATGCACACAACAACACGCCGATCACACATTTCGGTTATAACTATGCAGATTACACGACACTAGCCAACCCATATGACCAAAATTTTCTCCAGCGACAACTGGCAGAAACGCCTGGGATCATGCACATAGCACGCATGATATCAGACCAATTCCTTGCTGGTATAGCGAACACCTTACAACAGGGAAACTGCTTCTTCCCCGAAAGATAGCAAACATCTTATACACACCTAATACCAATAGTAATACCATAGATTATCATACTAGTATCTCCCATAGCACGCAATATCTAAACGACCAACTACTCACGAGTGACATTTCACAACCCATCCCTAACTATCAAATTAAAGAAACCGTCTCTAGTGATCAAAATGTTGTAATTAATGAATCCAATAACGACTGCACATATTCAGTTGATAACCATAGAGTATTTTATTATGATATTGCCCATACACTAAAACCACTTCGTCAAAGTCTATCCGTCATCCTCATAAATGCTAGATCAGTTCTTAACAAACATTTAGCATTATGTACGTTAGCCTCTATATGCAATCCGTCGCTGATCATGATCACTGAAGCCTGGTGCTCAAGTGACATTGTGGATGGTAGCTTATCAATTGATAAGTACAATCTTTTTCGAGGGGATAGGGAAACAGGTCGTGGGGGTGGAACACTCATATACGTTAAACAACCCATTTGTGCAACGCATTTTAGTCACCCTATTCTGTCACAACTTAATGATTCGGTGTGGGTCGAAATAAAAGTTCTCAGAAGTAAACCTATCCTTATAGGGTGCGTATACCGACCGCCATCATCCAACCGCGAATACGATAACGTACTCAGCAACATATTTAGTGTTGCATCCAATCTCCCCTTCAGTTATAATATAATTGGAGGTGACTTCAATTTGCCTGATATATCATGGCGTACACTTCGTGGACCCTCGAGGTATGATAATCTTCTTAATTCCATCATTACTGGAGGATGGACGCAACACATAAATGTACCCACTAGGTCCAATAACATTCTTGATCTTATATTCACGATCAACGTAGCACCATCTACAATTCATGTGGGACATGAATTCCCAGGTAGCGATCATAAAATAGTTGCATGTTCGTTTAATATTTCCCAGAAACTATACACAGAAACGAAGTTAGTCGGACACCTATAAGACCATACACGCGGGTTGATTGGGACTTGTATCAGGACTTGATTAGATACTCTAATTGGGATTCCTACTTTACCAATGACTCCTTAGAGGAAGTCCTTAAAAACTTCTATGACAATATACAGTCGGTTAATGATGTCATAGCGCCTGTGAAACTGATTAAATTCAAAATCCCTCAAGGTGATTTTATTCCAATATCATTAAGAAGAAGTTTGCGGAAGCATTCATTAAGTTACTATAGACATGACGACTTATCGTCGTTAATCGCTATCAAAACAATCCTCATTAGAATCCATGAGTTAAAAAATCTAAGTCTTAGGAATAAAGAAACGCGGGCAATTCAGTCGCCACATAACACTGGAGAAATAGCCAAACTCTTCAAAAGTAGGTTAACTAACTCCAAATCAACATATCCAAAAATAATACACCTAGGTGGCATTACTCACGAAAGTGCTGAGGATATATGTGAGGTGTTTAGCACGCACTTTGCCAAACTGTACACTCTAGAAAATGACCAGGATATAGATTTCCCTCGTAAAACAGAAAAGTGTCTAAGCGATGTAGTCTTAAACGCCCAAGAAATCGATAAAGCTATCACAACTCTTAAGCTTACTAATACTCCCGGCCCAGATGGAATGTCTTCCGTCCTCTTAAAAAATGGTGGAAATGACATGAATCTACTTCTTCTCAAGATATTTTCAACTTCGATAAGGAGTGGAACATATCCAAATAGCTGGAAGAAATCCTACGTTGTACCCATTCACAAAACCGGACCTACAGCGGACATAGATAATTACCGCCCCATCAACATTACTTCCGTAGTTTCACGTGTGATGGAAAAGATTGTAAAGAAGCAAATTGTTCAGTATTTGCTCTCGAATGACTTAATATCCCCTTTCCAATACGGTTTCCTAAATAGAAGATCGTGCATTACGTGCCAGTTAGATTATTTCGACCACATTACTGAATGTGTAGACAAAGGTCGTTCGGCAGCAACATTATTTCTAGATGTTAGGAAAGCTTTTGATAAAGTCCCACATAACAGACTCATACTGAAACTCCTATCTTATGGAATAAGTGGAAGGCTTCTTGAGTGGATAACTTCCTTTCTTACAGGAAGAGAACAGTTAGTTAAAGTCAACCATCACTTATCAACATCCAAACCGATAACCAGCGGCGTGATACAAGGTAGTGTTCTTGGCCCTACCCTATTCATTGTATTCATAAATGATATTGTCTCTATGATCAAGTATGGCAAGCCATACCTCTTTGCAGATGACCTCAAAGTTGTCTATGATTTCGACTATAATGATATGAATATTGTTAGTAAAATCCAAGAAGACCTAAATAGTCTATGTAATTGGAGTGAAAAGTGGCAGTTAACGTTCAATCCAGCTAAGTCTGGGATAACATACTTCGGACGTTGGAAACCTAGCATGTGTCTATACATGTACGGTGACCTTGTCTCAAACACGAACACAGTCACAGATCTCGGGGTAACATACTCAGATCTTACCTTTACTGAACATGCAAATAAGGTGGTATCTGATTGTATTTGTTCTTGTACCATATATTATTCGTCATAATTTTCGTCATGAGTGATCTTAGTCCCAAGGTCATCCGTATCCGCTCAACTCCTAAAACCATTCAGCTCGTACCATACTGGCCAGATAATGCTGAAACGTGGTTTCTGCTAGCTGAAGCAGATTTTTGTGAGCATGGGATAACCGATCAACGTTCACAGTTACTTGCAGTTATTCACGCCCTACCGCGGGAATTCAGCAAGTACGTAACATCACAGATGTTGAGTCCCGAGGTAAGTAACTCGTACGAGTTGCTCAAAGCATCCCTCCTCAGGAGAAACGTTCTCACGGACCGACAACGTCTAGATGAATTATTTCGTAACATCGAGTTAGGAGATCAGTCAGCCGTGAGCATGCTGACAAGAATGAAGGAAGTCGTCGGCCAAAGTCAGTTCGACGAAGGACTGTTTAGAGAACTCTTCTTAACCAAGCTGCCACAGTCTGTACAGACCGTACTTGTGACACTTCAGGGTACTGTAATAGAGGACTTAGCTATTACTGCAGATAGGATTCTAGAAATAACTAAACGGTCTGTTCCCGAAATATGCTCGATGACTAAGCAGACTTCGAGTAAGGATCCTGCAATGATAGAGTTATGCAACTCCATCCAGCAGATGTTTAGGTCGAACATGCATTCTAACTCCTCCGACCGTCGTCCTAAATCTCCTCAACGCAGGAACTCACGTGGTCGATCTAAGTCCAAACCACGTTCACTGAAAAACCCTGACTGGTGCTGGTACCACAACACCTATGGCCAAGAAGCGAAGTGTTGCCGTAAGCCTTGTAACTTCGGAAATGTCTCAAAGTCTGTGGGAAACTATCCCGCCGGCACGCGTTAGCGGCAACCGTCGCCGGTGGCACTAGCCGCCTACTTTACATCCATGATGTGATAAGCCAGACTCGATACTTAGTCGACACAGGCGCCGAAGTCAGCGTCCTTCCTGCTACAGCAGCAGATCGACAGAAGGAACCTACCTTCAACTTACAGGCTGCAAATGGAAAACCAATCGCAACCTTTGGTAGGAAATACGTCTATCTGAACGTAGGTTTACGCAAACCTATTCGGTGGATTTTCCTTCTCGCTGACGTTACAATGCCCATCATTGGCACGGACCTACTTAATCATCATGATTTACTCGTAGACGTCCGCCGAAAACGACTGATTGACAATACTACTAGTCTGTCTATCAAAGGCATCAGCTACATAGGCCCTAGTTTGTCACCCGTTAAGATAAAGGCAATCTTGATCCAACTTTTCAACCTATTGTTGACAAGTATCCGGAACTTAATTGCCCGTCGAACGACCTACCGTGCATAACCAGCAATGTTATGCACCACATCATTACCACAGGACAACCTGTGACATCTAAAGCACGACGATTAGCTCCTGACAAACTGAGAATCGCCAGGAATGAATTTGACCATATGCTTACCCTTGGCATCATTCGACCTTCGAATAGCCCATGGGCATCCCCACTTCATATGGTTCCGAAAAAGGATAGCAATGATTGGCGACCCACCGGTGATTACCGGCGAGTGAATGCCAAAACAACCCCTGATTGCTACCCGTTGCCTCATATACACGACTTGACGGCAACCTTATCCGGCGCGACTATATTCTCCAAAATCGACTTGGTTAAAGCGTATAACCAAATCCCGATGGCAACAGAAGATATCCCGAAAACGGCTATCATTACGCCTTTCGGACTTTTTGAATTTCTACGTATGCCATTCGGTCTCCGGAATGCAGCCCAAACATTCCAACGCTTCATTGACGAAGTATTTCGCGGTCTCGACTTTGTATACGCATACTTAGACGACTGCCTCATTGCCAGTCCAGACAAGGAAACTCACCTTAGGCACTTGGACTTGGCATTTGACAGGTTACGCCAACATGGTGTTACCATTAATATTCAAAAGTGTCAAATCGGTGTTGACTCACTCGACTTCCTGGGTCACACTATTGACTGCAAGGGCATTCGCCCACTGGCTACTAAGGTCGAGGCTATACTGAACTTTCCAGAGCCACAGACGGTGAAAAGTCTCCGCACTTTTAACGGCTTAGTAAGTTATTATCGACGCTTTATTCCCAACTGTGCCTCTTTGATTCAGCCATTGACAGACCTCCTTCGAGGGAATAACAAGTCCATAGAACTTGACGCGTCTGCTCGAAATGCTTTTACCCAGATTAAAAAAGCTATTGCGAATGCCACACTTCTGATGTATCAGGATCCAACGGCACCGTTAAGTATCTCGGTTGATGCATCAAACACTGCAATCGGCGCAGTTCTACAACAGCTAGTTGACAATGAGTGGCAACCACTCGCCTTTTTCTCGGCGCCTTCAATTAGCTGAAACGAAGTACAGCACATTCGGCAGAGAACTTCTGGCTATGTACTGTGCTATACGACATTTTAGACATTCGGTAGAGGGTCGTGAATTCATAATTTTTACGGATCACAAACCTCTGACGTACTCTCTGAACTCACCTTCAGATAAGTATTCACCCAGGGAATCACGACAACTGGATTACGTCTCACAGTTTACATCAGATATTCGCCATGTATCCGGAGTAAACAACACTGTGGCAGATGCCTTGTCGCGCGTTTGTTCCCTCACCCAAATCGACGGCATAGACCTTGTAAAACTGGCTCGTCTTCAAAAAGAAGATGCCGAACTTCAACATGAGTTGTCGAAAACAACTCTACAATTAGCTGAGAAACCCTTAGGTATGGGAAGAGATACTATTCTATGCGACATTTCCACGAGTACTCCTCGCCCCATCGTGCCTAAAAGTTATCGCCGTAACGTCTTCAATACGTTGCATGGCTTATCTCACCCAGGTATTCGAACTACTGTCAAGCTCGTAACTAGTCGGTTTTGTTGGCCTGGCATTAATAAAGAAGTAAGGGAATGGGCACACACGTGCTTAGCTTGTCAAAAGTGCAAGGTGATAAGACACACCAAAAGCCCACTTGGCACCTTTCTTCTCCCTGACGCTCGTTTCGAACACGTCCATATAGATTTGGTTGGACCCCTTCCTGAATCACATGGATATACTTATATTTTAACTTGCATCGATCGATTCACACGATGGCCGGAAGCAGTACCCATCAAGGACGTATCTGCTGAAACAGTCGCACGCGTCTTCGTAGAAAGATGGATCGCTAACTTTGGATGCCCATCTTCCATAACAACTGATCGCGGGCGGCAATTCGAAAGTGGCTTATTCTTCGCCCTGACTAAAATCATAGGTTGCATGCGATTTCGAACAACAGCCTACCATCCTCAAGCTAATGGTATGGTAGAACGTCTACACAGACAGCTGAAAGCTGGTCTGTCAGCTGCAAACACCACCCATTGGACTGAATCCCTTCCGTTAGTTCTCCTAGGGATACGAAACGCCTTGAAAACCGATGCTGGTTGTACTAGCGCCGAGCTAGTATATGGCACGACACTGCGACTGCCTGGTGAATTTGTTTCTCCCTCGAGCTTCCCACCAGTGGTAGATCACGCTTCATACGTCAGCAGGCTTACAAACGCAATGCGTTCAGTTAAACCTGCTCCCCTTCGTCCACAGTCCATTGATGTTTTCGTTCATCCGTGTTTGAAAACTTCTTCACATGTATTTGTTCGTCGCGACTCTGTGCGCAGACCCCTGGAACCCCCATACGACGGACCTTATAAGGTAATTAAACGTTCTGATAAATTCTTTGTCTTGGACAAAAACGGCCGCGAGGACACCGTCAGCATTGACCGTCTGAAACCGGCTTACTTGGAGGGTAATCCTATTAGCATAGAGCTCAACGTACCCCAAAATCCACAAGTAACAGAAGATCGTTTAGACATCGATGAAGTCACTAGCACAGCGACAGCTACCGAACCTTCTATCGAGCCTCCCAAGAAAACCCGTTCTGGACGCACCGTAAGGTTCCCAGAATATCTGCACACTTATTTGACTTAACGAATTCGTGTGATTCACGCAACTCATTCGTTTGTGGTACTGACTATTTTTTTTGACGTATCAATTTTTTTTATATACAGTACCACCGAACACAAAAATTTTTTTTCAACAGTTCATGTAACATACACAAAAAAAATTAATTAGATGTATTTTTTTTCGATGTTCTGAACTTAGCATTATTTTACTGTATAGTAAATGCACATAATTTTTTTTAACCAAAAAGCTCATTTCGTACATTTTCCTCGACATGGTTCTTAGCGTTCTTGTTTTCTTTTCCAGGTGCGACGGGCACTGGACAGGAAACAAACGAAGCACGGAATCCAACGAACAACAACCAGGAAGCTATGTACAAACACCCTATTAGCATAGGCAGACAAACCAGTAGGCATACGACCAAGCCGCTCGGAAGATTTTTTTCACCCGAAAGGGAACCATCGAGTTTTTTTACTTCCGGCTGGTTCTGTCTTAGGGTCCTCACGACCCCACTAGGGGGGGAGTGAGCTGTAGCGGTAAATAATTCCCCAAAATTATTGACCACAGCAATCACTCATTGGATGCTGACCACCACTGTTTAAGTCGACTTGTTTAGCTGAAGGCTTCCGGTCAAGCATCCCCGCCATTTGGTACCCCGTCGTGTAACGTGCACGATCACTAGCTAGCTAAGCGTTCGTCTAACGGCTTGTTTTGGTTCCTAAATATATCTCTTGGTTTGGACGATCAATTATTGGCTTTTGCTTTGTCTTTGGTACGCGAGAATAAATTAATTAGAAGTTGTTGAACGAGATATTCGTCAACCCTAAACGTCTAACCGGCTTTGTGCTACGCAACTTTTACACTCCAGAAGCCAGATTAGCCATATATAAAATATGCAGTCGCCCCAAACTTGAATACTATGCCCGCTTATACAGTAGCTTTAAATCAGCAGACAGAAAAAAAGTTGAAAGTGTCCAAAGATTCCTCACGAAACGCATATTAGGCTATGGTTAGCAAATAGAATACCTTGACAGATGTATTCGACTGGACTTAGAGCCCTTATGGTTGAGGAGAGTGAAGTGCAATTTATTTCTCTTATTCAAAGTTATAAGAAAGCACTGTAACAGTAACTCGTCCATAACCTGGGCTAATCCTAAATCGTATGGACTACGCAACCATAACCACCTTCTCAAGGTTAACACCCATAAACTCACCACTAGAGCTAACTTCTTCACCATTAAATATTGCAAACTTTGGAACCAACTACCCTCTGAGATAAGATCCTGTGAAAGGCCTGACAGTTTCAAAAGGAGCCTAGAAAAATATATTAACACGTCCACCCTAGACCGCCTCAAAGATCTCAACTGCTGGCAGAATGGAGAGACAATGGCATTTCAATAATAAACTACAGAAAGTACACTAGTTCCCAGACTAACATAATAATACTTAGTAATTATGCATGTTCAATACTTGAAATTAGATTGTCATTAAAATACTTAAAATACTTACGCGGCAAATGTTCTCTTGGTTTACCGCTCTTATTTCCCTTATAACACTCAGATATTGAGCCTAATGTATTCTTTGATAATACGAATTATGACACTGACTATGCTCTTATTATACATAGATTGATTTACTTTACGACTACCTGTAGTACTAACTACCCTTCCGTAGATATAAGTATAAAACTTGGGCACTGTGGTAGAGTATAATTCCATCATAGATAAGATTTTATTTTGATAAATCGCACAGTGTTTACAGTTATATGACCTGATGACGTTTCGAGCACAAACTATTGCTCATAATCATATCAACTTGATGTGATTATGAGCAATAGTTTGTGCTCGAAACGTCATCAGGTCATATAACTGTAAACACTGTGAGATTTATCAAAATAAAATCTTATCTATAATGGAATTATACCCTTCCGTAGTATTGCCAACCAAATGCTGAAATTTTGTTGGTTCTGTTAATATCTTTTTATAATATATGTAGACAGGTTACTTTGCAATGTCAAATGTTTACTATATATAAGACTGTCATGATAATTTAGTACACTGCCAAGTCCTGCCAACCGAACTTACCTTCAGTTCATACTACCTACATTGATCCCTAACTATATTGTTCTCCTGAATCTTGCTCCACCATTCACAAAACCTGTTCTTTTCATTCTTTAAGGTTTTTACTTCTTATAAAGTAATCTGTTCATTAGGATGCATGCACACATATATAATATGTTCATAAAGATGTACCTGGAAACCTATTGGAAGCACTCATTAGGAAAGCTAGGGAGATGGAATATGAGGTCCGAACATGTCTGGTACCAAGCAACATATTTGCGGTAGCCAAAATAATCATAGTCTCAGAGCCTAACATCAAAAAAGGAGGGAGGGTAGCGTTAGCTGATCAGTAGATATGGTGGGGGTCACTAAGGTAAATCGCCCCATTCTGCAGGAACAGCAATATACAATTTGACGGCTCGAGATATTTCCGATTTTTATGAGGGCTTAGATCTTTATCTTGAAAAAGATAATAATGAACGCCTAGACAGATCATACTTCTACCTTTAAATATATACCATTCACTCAGCCTATTGTTGGGATGCGACCATGTGGGCTCTGCACAGATTTATGGGGCACCTTATAAACTAACTTGCTGTCCATTGTCGGATCTTTAAATACCACTTCACATTGTTTTATCTCATTTATTTTCTAATAACGTCTTTACTTCACCCTCATTATATTCCATTAAACCTAACATTTTATAGCTTTTTATGAATTTGATTCGACTTATTCTATTCCTATTCTCTGTAGGGTACGGTTGTGCACCAGATAGACAAAAAGGCATAAAATAAAAAAACCGGCATAAGGAAAAAATGTATTAAAACCAAAAGTGGACATCATGATAGTGCAAACTGTACAGGAAGCATTATACATTGCAAATGAACGTTGTCAGCCTAGGGAGTTTCCTTTATTAATGAATTTATTGGTGACACTTGCACTTACCCATTTCATTACACTTTAATGATTCACCTTTGCACTTTAACTTTTCTGAAACAGCTTCCAATCCCTTGTAAACGTTGTACTTATCTCAATATTGGTTGGTTATCGTATGCCGACAACCACGGGATGAAAACGAAACGAAGTCGATTTCCCCGCTCAACTTGGAGGACAATTGTACAATTCAATAACTATACAGCCTAGTTCAGACAATGAGTGTATTTATATGTATTTATATCAAATATTTAACTGTTGAAACATTATTAACTTGTAGACAATCTACGATTTGATATTATATCATACTTGATCGTGCCTGTAAAAATGGCATGCATTTTCATGTAAATTTATATGTTTATATGAGAATATACATTATTATTATAGGTTATAGGCATTCAGTAACAACATTATGTGTTCGTGGCACAATGGTACAATGCTCGTCAACCACGCAGTTGGTTCCTGGTCCGAACCGCGGCCGGCGCTCTCACTGACGCTGCCATGCCCGTAAAAACACTGGTAAAGATAGAAGGTTCAGCATGAAGCTAGCAACCCCATCCTGTAAAAATAATCACTGCTACAGGAAATTCAAGCCTCTAACTTGAATCCTTATGTCCCGCCCAGAAGGTGAAGCAATAAAAAACTTCATCAATAGCTTCGTCAGTCAACTACCTAAGTAGAACTAAAGTATCTGCCAGTTCTTTATTTTATCTTTCAAATAAACGTCGCCCGAAAGTGGGCACGGATTTCAGTTCTTAGGACATGTTTTCCAAGTAAAATATACGGCCGGAATCACAAAACTGCCCGAAAGTAATCGTTAGTCGTGCACACCAGAATTTCACTACTTGTATACGAGGCCAGATCAAATTGTAGGACTTGTTGGTCGGCCAAAACAAAATATTTCTTGGCCGTACCAAGTTTCAAAAACTTTGTTGCTGACACTGCTGCCTTTCTTTCATACTGATGGTCAAATGGTCAGAAAGGATAAGTGTCAAGAAATTCTGGCTGGAAACAAACCAACCAAGGGCCGATAGCTCAACAAATATGTAGAAGAAAATGGATTCGGATTGTGCATATATTGAGGAGACCGTCGAATGATGTCGTGCGCAATGAAGGCCATCACTCGAGTGGAATCCAAATCGGAAGTGACCTGTGATTAAAAGTGATAATGAACCCAGATAAGGAGGATGGCAGAAAATAAATAGAGTGAAGTTATGTTGTTGAAGCCCTATGTTCCACGCGGAACCCAAGAAAGCAATGATGATAACCGCAAAGTTATCTGGCATAGTGTCGGTGTTTTTCGTGCCTTCTTCAATCTGAAGGCACACATGATTTTTTCATGTTGCCGTCGTTCGCAACCCGTGCTTTGTAAGGTAGGCTGCTGGAAACATCAGCAAATAAAATAAATAACCTCTGAAACAGAATAAATTTATGCGTGCATATTTACAGGTCGCTGATGGAGCTAGAAAATAGAATACTTCATGTCATGTGTGCATAAAGAGCGGTCAGAGCAAATGACACTATTCGCGATTGCTTGCCTGACTCACTGGTTGACCTTACGCAACTGGAACTTATATAGATGCCCCAATTGTCAATTATGTTGTCTTCACCTGATTATATTATCAAAAATTGAGATCTTTCTCAGGAACTAAGGGAGACACGTTGTAGTTGTCTTGAGAGTACTTTAATCCATCTGCCAGCCACGTCCCATAAAACGTTAATGCCCAGCTCTTGCTACGCTCGGGCTCACTCTGTCGCTTGAAGTTTCTCAGAAACGCTTAGTAATAACGGACGCAAAATCCAAAACACCAATTGGCGACTTGAGGATTCTTTATTGTAACACCAACATATAAACACTGTTACAACTAAGGTCTGCGAACAAATATTACAGTAATAAATCACAATATTACTTCTGACGGTTTTCTGCTGACTTCTTTCTGAACAGCGACCGATGAGACGATGACTGTCGTATTGATGCCTCCGCGAAAATTGGGGAAGTTGGTTTTGAGCAAACAACAATGAATTGATCGTTCAATCTTCAACTACATTGACACTCCCCGGCAAAAATGGATCCATCCCTTTTTTTCTATCACAACCAATACATGTTGACTTGGATGCCATTGCGAGAACCTGGGTCACACGGACAGAGCTGAAATGGAAAACAAACAGAAAAGCCAACACACCACAAGCATACTCACAGCACAATCTCACACATCGCTGACGACCTGCGCCTCCAGACAGAGACCTCCTCTTGACATCTTCCAACACAATCGCCACTTGCTAGAATGACTCTTGCAGAATACAACGTGACCATAGCACCACCTCACGATACTCTACGCACATCCTCTTATCTGCTCACTACCAATTACCACTGCAATCGCTAGTCACTCACTCTGCCTCAGTTCTAGTAACGGTGACGTATGCGAGCCTCAGTCGTTTACAGTCTTTCTCCTCGGCGTGTGTGACCGCAGCTAACAATTATCTCCGTATGCATTTCATTCTCAGCAATAGCCTAGACTCCCCGGCGTATACGACCCATCTGCTGTCTCTAACATCAGTCAATTCATTCACGAACGTAGAAGACTCGAAACAACTTCAGAAGTAATCACGACGAAAACTTTAACAAAATTACGCAATAACAACAAGATACGAAAACAACAAGTAAACACAATGAATCCAAAAATCACCAATTGATATGACACACCACACATATATACAAACTGTACACACAAACTCGCGGATCATGTTCTGATGGAATTCCTTTGAAGAATCGCAGGACTTACACCAGTACGCCTACAACCCTTCACAGGTTGACGATTGTAAGTTGTGGAATGTCCGGACACAATCAAGATTAACCAACAATTACAATAACTGGAACTTATACAATTATTTAACGCAAGCATATGTACAATCAACACATCAAATGTTGTGGATTCTGCCTTGACGAACTACCCTTGAAGAACTGTAGGACTTACAGCAGTACGCCTACAACCCTTCTCAGGTTGACGCCCTAGGTTGGAAAATCGTCGCAGAGTTCATTTGCTGACTTCCTTCTATGAGCAAAATCCTCAAATCTGAACAGTAACACGCTCATGTCATTGTATCGTAGAATATAGATGACGAACAAACACACGGCATATCTCATCAACCAAGTGTAGAAACAGAGTAATTTACACCAAAGATAATAACATTCAATTAGTAACTTGAAACTAGAAATGCCTTTATTCATGCAAGTCAATTTAACAATTACTCTCTCGTTTACACTTGGCTTATCCTCACTAAACTGACCAATATCTTTCGTCTTTTCAAATGCACCAATACTATCAAAGTCATTGCAAAAGATACTTGAGTTGATGGGCATCTGTTTCATTGTGGATGAAAACACCAACGACGACTGACTGATACCGGTTGACGAAGTTAGCAGTGGATCAGAAGCTGTTCTTGTTCGGTTTTCAGATAGTTGTCTAACTGCAAGATTACCACCACTGCTGTCTTTCAGTACTAGTTCGGGTTTAGCACTATTATCTGATGATAGGTGGGCTACATGCTGATCAATCACACTGACGGTTTGACAATTATCCATGCCTTCTGCAACTGCATCCGCCTTTAATTCTACTTCACGTTCAAGTTGTACAGAACCTTTATTCACTTCAGTATTAGTAGGCATTCCCCCCATTTCATCATGATCAACCAAAGACAAATCTGCACCATCATGATCATTATCACAAATATTCAATTTATCATCATCTATCTGGTCGACTTCATCATTTTCAAACTCTTTAATAACAGAAGTAGACAATTTTGGTTCCTCCTCGCAAATCATAAAAGGTTTTATAACTTTACTCTGACTAGTAATACCTTGTAAACTTGTAGGGTCAGAACTGCACTCTGAAGCAGTAACTCTATTCTGTGACACTTTATTCAACAATGGCTTACCAGTTGCTACTACAGACTTCTTCACCGCACCGTTATCGTCACACAATTCGGAGTCAGGTCTGGAGTTTACATTTAGCTTATCACTGAACTTGCTCACTGGTTCACAGTTCACTTCTGTATGCACCTCTTGCAAACGTGTAAAACACAACCGTGTTTGTCTTGCAGCTTGTAACTTATCTGTTGAGGATGTACTACGAAACCTGTTACACTCTCTAGGTCTATATGCATTACTATACATCATGGAGTCTTCTCGATATCCACCTCTCTGAGGCCTACTCGTCATCAATGATTGCATTTCGCTCTCAGACTGCTCTATTCTAGGGGTGTGATATAATAGACTGGCGAACTTGCTCATAGATTGATTGACACTATCCTTTACCAGTTTCAGGATATCATCAAACTTTGGCTCGATACCCTCATCCTCCATACGGGAGCTTATCTTCACCCACTTCCTTTGCAGTCGAGTAGGTAGGCGTCTTGCTATTACTTCTAGTATAAAACTCGAGTTGAGGTCACTCATGCAATTCATAGAAATCAATGCATTCTTGTAAAACAGCAAAAACTCAGAGAGTGTCTGGGAGTCATCTTGAAGTTGACTGCCGTTACCTTTGACAGCTTCGTATACGTTCCTTACAATCACTGAAGGTCTTCCAAACCCTTGACGTAATATGCTCATAGCCTCAGCGTATCCCTCATTAGGGGGCATGAGCTTACAGCACTGTGTAGCTCTTGAAGCATCCCCAGTGCAATATCTCATCAAATACATCAATTTCAATTCATCACTTAATAGAAAACTACTTAGCATGATCTCAAACTCCTTTACAAATTGTAAATAATCAGCCGGGTTTCCATCAAAACACCGTGGTTCAAATTTAGGGAGTTTGATGTTCCTATTATCCCTGGACGGCGAAACAGTAACATCAACCATGTCATGTTTAACATCAGACACATCGTCACAAGTAACAGACAAGTCAACATGACTTACTTTCCTGTTTGTATCCAAGACGCTCTGTCCCTTCTTTGACCCAGGCATTGTTGAACTTGACCGAATTCCAAAATCGTTCCAGATTTTGCTTGTTCAAAGAGGACTTGACCGGCACCAGGAAAGATGAACGGCGACTATCCAAAATCGTACCAACTTTCCAAAACCGTTTAAAAACTGAGGTTGTACCGTCAGAAACTGTCAGCCACGTCTCATAAAACGTTAATGCCCAGCTCTTGCTACGCTCGGGCTCACTCTGTCGCTTGAAGTTTCTCAGAAACGCTTAGTAATAACGGACGCAAAAACCAAAACACCAATTGGCGACTTGAGGATTCTTTATTGTAACACCAACATATAAACACCGTTACAACTAAGGTCTGCGAACAAATATTACAGTAATAAATCACAATATTACTTCTGACGGTTTTCTGCTGACTTCTTTCTGAACAGCGACCGATGAGACGATGACTGTCGTATTGATGCCTCCGCGAAAATTGGGGAAGTTGGTTTTGAGCAAACAACAATGAATTGATCGTTCAATCTTCAACTACATTGACGCCATCAGTGAATTGGGAGATCCGGTTTGTAGTGATTTTCTCCTAATATTGTTGTATTTGACAGTGGAGTAGTTAGCCCAATATTCCGTTTGTGTGTGTCAATCCTGGGAATTTGAACATTTCTGTGTCAATTGTACGGTTTAAGTCTGGTGCTTACCATTGGAGATTTGCCGTCACAATATTTTGCTAAAGTCTGCACCAGTTTCCCCACTAGTCACCCATCTTTACGCGAATAGATTCAAAGATAACATCTTTTCAGGCATACTCACTCCTAAAACACGGTTAACATATGTAGACAATACTTCTGTAATGCTAAAAAGTGATCTACACAGTTCAGTTTTGGAGAAAATGGACAACCAATCTCCCAGAATCCAGCTTACCGCAGAAGCAGAATCAGACCTCGGTGAACTACTTTTTCTAGACCGCCTAGTTAGGAGGGGGGAAATGAACATTTTAGTGTATATATTTCTATATTCAGGAAGAAAACCCACTCCAGGAAATATTTAGACCCATCAGCGCAAAGGCATCAGTTGTTTCAGGTCTTCTTAGACAAGCACACTCTCAGATAACGTATGAGAAAGAAAAAGAAGAAATGTAAAACATAACTGAGGCTCTAAAGCAAAACAACTACTCAAAGAACTCCATCAACAGACTCAACACTGACTTTAAGCACGGGGGAAACGTATTCAGGAGATATAGGCCTCAACAGGTGTCATTCCATATAGAGCGGAGACGTCAGATTACATCAGAAGAGTACTCAATAGGCTCGACACCAGAGTCTCCTTCAAAACATCGGACATATTTCAAAGCAATCTTCTCCATATACAAGACCAAATCCCTTAAGGTTCTCTCTCTAGTTGTGCCTATAAAAACGCTTGGAATGTGATGCGATATACATTGGACAAACATCCCGAGAAATCAAATTCAGGAGAAATAAACACCATAGAGCATCTGTTCGGCCACCTCGAAATCCAGCTGAACTAGAAAAGCTTGGAAAATCATCAGCCGCAGGACTGCACGTTATAAAATCAGGTCACAAAATTGATTTGGACAATGCTGAAATAATCCAGAAAAACATCAGAAATCACAAAGAACCTCTAATATCAGAAGCACCTCATATCAAGTGAAATCCAAATTGTCTGGATAGCAATGATGGATTAAAACAGAATTTTACCTGGTCACAACACCTCTCTCCTCCGTGAAGTGACAAAATCGACACGAATGTGATGAGCGATTTCACTATGTAAAAACTGCCTTTGTAATTTTACACAGTTATCAAATCCAACAGTCTATAAGTGATTTTGTTATATTTACCAATTGGCCAACTTGACAACGCGAAAATGACCCCATGCCAAGGAAGTATGATTAAGTTGTTATATGACATGCATTTTCATGTAAATTTATGTTTATATATGAGCTGCGATTTTGTGAATTCTGGTTTAATAATACTTTGATAAAGCTATTAGCATTAAATAGGGAAACTTCAGCAGAAACAGTATCGTCTTGTTTTTCATTCATTGGGAAATACAAAAAACCTTTATTATAATGTATAAAGATAATAAATTTTGCTTTATTCCTTCCAAACATAGGGGTTCCAGTGTAAGTCAAATACATTCGCCGACAAATTCTGTTTGTTTGTCAGACCACTTCATCATTTCCGTGAGAAGCATTTGGCTACTTTCAACATTTCTGGCGGGATATTCTTAGACGTAACTGAAAGCAGCTTGCTCTCTGATGTATGAGTGCAGAACAAAGCCGCAATTCTTTCGCAGTCCAATGCTTATTTAACTGTGTGCGGAGAAAATGCAAAACTTGTATGTAATATCCCAAAATCCGCGATTATCTCAGGTTTGAGAGGAGACCGCCGCACATATGTAGTGAAGGTAGGCCATAGAAACAACATTACTGAATAGTGAGTGAAGAAGAATAGGCTGGAAAACATTGCTCTGCATTACTCAGGTTTTTATTTAACTGGAGCTACACAACTGTTAGTTAATTTGACAACTGTTCTCTTCCCGCAATAAAGGAACTTATCATGTAGCAAAGCTTTAAAGCTGTATCTCAGGACTAAAGTTTTGTTGAGTATCTAAATAGCAGAACTTTGTTGGAGGACTTGCTAGCATGAGGGAACTATGTCACCACTAAATTCCCAGCGTCTAAGTCCTGTAGGGTAGTCACAATAATATAAACGTCAAGTACTGCATGCTCTAATGTTTTAAAACTGTGGTGAAATGCGGACAGTAGGTCACTGGAAGGCGATTCGCCGCATTAGAATCTTTTCCGTTACACGCTAGACCACGGATGCTTCGTTGGTAGGGAGGTGGTGACTACCATCACCTCTCCGTCTAAGCATTTCGTTAGTCTTCTACTGCTAAGTGGCGCAGGATTCGTCTTCGTTTTATCAGAAACTGTCAGTAACGCTTTTGAGACTTATTGCCGTTGCAAGGAGATAACTCTCCAAAATCCAGAATAATAATTAGGTAATCAATATACAACTGATATTCATTGTGATTAGTAATAAAAGACAGACAGAAAGGTCGAGGATTTATTGCTCAGCCAAAACAATCCAGTATGACAAAGTTAATTAAACAGTAGTCTAATTCTCGAGTTCACCGTTAATTGATGTAAATGAACTGAAAAATTTCCACAAATAAGCGTCAATATATTATGTAAATATGATTTCGTTTGATCGTATTACTCTGGTCCTCTGCTGAGCAGAAAACGTTAAGTCCATAGCATGGATTATCACCTACCTCGAAAATGAAATAAGTTTGAATAGGCGAGGTGAGGTCTGAACCAACACTTATATTAAGAAAGGCGCAAGTAAATAAATCAGCTCAGTCGATGTAGTTGCAGAGAATACTGAGGTTTTCTCTCAGGAATGGCTCTGACGCAGTGCAGAACGGTGTTTAATCACAAAGGTTTCCAGTCCCTCTTTGTGGTTCTGTGGTTCGTGGCGGGGCACTTGTATACAATTTCAGGCTGAAAGAAACCCTTTTGATTCATGCATCTGCTTGAAGTATATATGAGACTTAAAAACTTTTTGCTGATCCCAAATGCTCTACACTCTCATTGTTCATAAAAAAACTGTTAGAATTTGTAATGCGAGAGGGTAAAAAGGATATCAAAGACATTAGCAGTTTCAAAGCAGAAGTTTGTAGGACTCTGAATATCAGGCTTTGCCAATGTGGATGGATGTAACTGACTAGCTCTCAGAACAATCCTTCATCAAAGTAATTTGAGACTCACTAGAGCAGTCTTCAACCACTGTATTCCAAGACTATTTTGTATGGGTAGGCATTGGGTCAGATGCTGTATATTGCTTGTAGTACCCCTATACCAACTGTACACAGGCTTTTTAATCTAATTTGTATACTTGTATTATATGTGTACACAGACCGATTTTATATGTACTTCTCAAACATTTGTCAATGTACTGTTGAACATTACCTTGACACAATTTTAAAACTTGAATACGGCTATAATACACGATCGTACTCTTCGCAAGTGCCTTTTGTTTTTAACATTCTGGGCGTCGAGTAGCCACAACGTCTACTCACATTAATAAAAGTGAAGAAGTACTAGGGAATACATTGTCAATCACGTCTCAAAAACCGTTAATGCCCAGCTCTTGCTACGCCGGGCCTCACGCTGTCCCTAGAAGCCCTTCAGAAACGCTTAGTACTAACGGACGCGAAAACCAGAACACCGATTGGCGACTCGAGAATTGTTTATTCTAACACCAACATATAACCAGCATAATAAACTAAGGTCTAAGAACAAATATTACAACAATAAGTTACGATATTACTTCTGGCAGTTTTTTCTGGTTTCTTTCTGAACAGCGACCGATGAGACGATGACTGGCAGATTGATCACGTGCGAAAATTATTGGGAAGTTGGGTTTGAGCAAACAACCGTAAATTGGTCGTTCAATCTCCAACTACATTGACATACGTGAAAGCTGATTTAGTCAAATAACGTACGCAAAATGCTTACAGGAAATCAAGAATGACCTTGTGGATCGTGAAATCCACTTCAAAAAGTTTTGACACTTAGGTGACTAGAACTACAGCTCTAGGCTCATCAATCATATAAATAAGAGAGAATGTCTCTCTTCCACTCCGTTGACAGTGTGTTGAAACAAATTTCGCAAAGGGCAGCATACGACGCTGAGAAATATTTTAGAGCACATTGTTGAAACTGGCCACAACCCATGGACATTACCTCACTTGGTTTCAACAGTTTGACCATGACTATCGTGTTCATGTGAAAATAGACCTATCAAGCTTTCGTCGGTTGGCCTAACAGATTAATTATTTAGCTTAAGGAAAATATCTGTCATCGTGTCGTTTGTTTGTTCATCTAAGGGCAAAGTGAATGTTTCAGACGCCGATATACTACACAGGCAACACACGCCTGTTGCATACTACTTAGTGAGTGTGATACCTTCCCTAATGTGTTATTTAAAATTCTGTCAGTCCATCAAGAGTATCCTGCTGAGATTTTCCTTAATGAGTTGTCCTGTGGGGGACTTTATGGCGAACTCGGTAACAGAACAGATATTCGAATAAAACTCCGAGTTAATGGAATGATAGTGTAACGGTGCATTATAAAAATATAATTATTGATTTATACAGATTAGTGGTTACTTGTTTATACAGTTAAAGCCCGCTGCTACAAATTATAAGCACAATTCACAATGGTATTCACTAATGGAATCAGTGTCTACTGGCAGAAGCTGTACACCGGTTGTGGAATAGCTTCGGGTGAGGATGAGAGGTTCTTGCAAAATCCTGCACATTCGTATCGTTCCAGACTCGACAATCCTTCCAGAACTTGCCTTCTATCATTTTCTGGGTGCTACGAGTCGCTCATTATCAGTCTGCTTCCCCGGGAATGGCAGTTTATAACATGCTTTTACTTTTAGCTAATGGCATAATCCATTAGTTGCTTTAATCACGACAATTTCGTTGCAGGGTGCAGGGTCGTTAAAAATAATGCATATCTCATGAGACAGGATCCATCTAGTTATACAGGCCAGTGAAAACTTTGCCATGACTCCACTGTACATGAGACACTGAGGAATGTTTTGGATATGAATATAAGAAACTTCGAACAGCTCAAAATGCTATTTCACGTCGAAGATCACAAGCATTTTGTAGGGTTAATTATCAGTCAGACGACTTTTGAGATGGTTTTCTTTTTGAAAACTATCCATTATAGTTGAAATATATCTGTCGGTGAATGGCAGGACAAGAATTTGCGAGTATGATCAAGTTTTGAATGTTGTGCTGCCAGTTTACGAAGAGTCTCGTAGACGGATAACTGCTGGTGATGCAGTAGCACACAGATCTAGTCCTACGACACTCAGATCCCCATTTCTACGTGAGCGGGGGAACGGTTCATGGGCGAAATGGATGTCAAACCTGGATCGTTCAAAATTAAAAACTTCCATGGTATGATTGCTTACCGAACGGCGCGCACCCTTCACGATATATGTCAATCACGTCTCATAAACCGTTAATGCCCAGCTCTCGCTACGCTCGGGCCCACGCTGTTCTTCGAAGATTTCTCAGAAACGCTTAGTTATAACGGACGCAAAAACCAAAACACCGATCTGCCGCTTTAGATTTGTTTATTGTTACACCAACATATAAAAGGAATAAGCGAACTAAGGTCTGTAAACAAATATTACAATAATAAATCGTTATATTACTTCTGACGATATTTTACTCTTCTTTCTGAACAGCGACCGATGAGACGATGACTGTCGTATTGATGCCTCCGCGAAAATCGGGGAAGTTGATTTTGAGCAAACAACCAAGAATTGATCGTTCAATCTTCAACTCCATTGACACTCCCCGGCAAAAAAGGATCCAACCCTTTTTTCCTTCACGACCAATACACGTTGACTTGGATGCCATTGCGAGAACCTGGGTCACACGGACAGAGCTGAAATGGAAAACAAACAGAAAAGCCAACACACCACAAGCATACCCACAGCACAATCTCACACATCGCTGACGACCTGCGCCTCCAGACAGAGACCTCCTCTTGACATCTTGCAACACAATCGCCACTTGCTAGAATGACTCTTGCAGAATGCAACGTGACCATAGCACCACCTCACGATACTCTACGCACATCCTCTTATCTACTCACTATCAATTACCACTGAAATCGCTTGTCACTCATTCTGCCTCAGTTCTAGTAGCGGTGACGCATGCGAGCCTCAGTCGTTTACACTCTTTCTCCCCGGCGTGTCGGACCGCAGCTAACAATTATCTCCGTGTGCATTTCATTCTCAGCAATAGCCTAGCCTCCCCGGCGTATACGACCCATCTGCTGTCTCTAACATCAATCAATTCATTCACGGATGTAGAAGACTCGAAACAACTTCAGAAGTAATCACGACGAAAATTTTAACAAAATTACGCAATAACAACAAGATACGAAAACAACAAGTAAACACAATGAATCCATAAACACCAATTGATATGACACACCACACATATATACAAATAGTACACACAACCTCGCGGATCATGTCTTGATGGAATTCCTTTGAAGAATTGCAGGACTTACACCAGTACGCCTACAACCCTTCTCAGGTTGACGATTGTAAGTTGTGGAATGTCCGGACACAAACAAGATTAACCAACAATTACGATAATTGGAACTCACACAACTATTTAACACAAACATATGTACAATCACTACATCAAATGTTGTGGATTCTGGCATGACAAACTACCCTTGAAGAACTGTAGGACTTACAGCAGTACGCCTACATTCCTTCTCAGGTTGATGATCCAAGTGGAAGTCGTCCGGACACAAACAGAATTACCAACAGCTAGATGACAGATGATATCAATTCAGTATATACAATATGAACATATGTACAAGATCATACACCAAGCACATTGGACTGCTCATTGATGCGCTACCCTTTGAAGAATTGTAGGACTTACAGCAGTACGCCTACAACCCTTCTCAGGTTGACGCCCTAGGTTGGAAAATCGTCGCAGAGTTCATTTGCTGACTTCCTTCTATGAGCTAAATCCTCAAATCTGAACGGTAACACGCCCATGTCATTGTATCGTAGAATATAGATGACGAACAAACACACGACATATCTCATCAACCAAGTGTAGAAACAGAGTAATTTACACCAAAGATAATAACATTCAATTAGTAACTTGAAACTAGAAATGCCTTTATTCATGCAAGTCAATTTAACAATTACTCTCTCGTTTACACTTGGCTTATTCTCACTAAACTGAGCAATATCTTTCGTCTTTTCAAACGCACCAATACTATCATAGTCATTGCAAAAGATACTTGAGTTGATGGGCATCTGTTTCATTGTGGATGAAAACACCAACGATGACTGAGTGACACAAGGTGATGAACTTAGTGGTGGATCAGAAGCTGTTCTTGTTCGGCTCTCAGATAGTTGTCCAACTGCAAGATTACCACCACTGCTGTCTTTCACTACTAGTTCGGGTTTAGCACTATCATCTGATGATAGGTGGGCTACACGCTGATCAATTACACTGACTGTCTCACAAGTATGCACACCTTCTGGAACTGCATCTGCGTTCAATTCTACTTCACGTTGTAGTTGTACAGAACCTTTATTTAACTTAGCAGTAGTAGGCATATCCCTCATCTCATAATGATCAACCAAAGACAACTGTGAAGTATCATGATCATTATCACGAATATTCACTTTACCGTCAACTTCATCATTTTCAAACTCTTTAATAACAGAAGTAGACAATTTTGGTTCCTCCTCGCAAATCATAAAAGGTTTTATAACTTCACTCTGACTAGTAATACCTTGTAAACTTGTAGGGTCAGAACTGCACTCTGAAGCAGTAACTCTATTCTGTGACACTCTATTCAACAATGGCTTACCAGTTGCAACTACAGACTTCTTCACCGCACCGTTATCGTCACACAATTCGGAGTCAGGCCTGGAGTTTACATTTAGCTTATCACTGAACTTGCTCACGGGTTCACAGTTCACTTCTGTATGCACCTCTTGCAAACGTGTAAAACACAACCGTGTTTGTCTTGCATCTTGTAACTTATCTGTTGAGGATGTACTACGAAACCTGTTACACTCACTAGGTCTATATGCATTACTAGACATCATGGAGCCTTCTCGATATCCACCTCTCTGAGGCCTATTCGTCATCAATGAGTGCGTTTTACCCTCAGACTGCTCTATTCTAGGGGTGAGATATAATAGACTGGCGAACTTGCTCATAGATTGATTGACACTATCCTTTACCAGTTTCAGGATATCATCAAACTTTGGCTCGATACCCTCATCCTCCATACGGGAGCTCATCTTCACCCACTTCCTTTGCAGTCGAGTAGGTAGACGTCTTGCTATTACTTCTAGTATAAAACTCGAGTTGAGGTCACTCGTGCGATTCATCGAAATCATTCCATTCTTGTAAATTAGCAAATTATCTAAAAACTCAGTGAGTGCCTGGGAGTCATCCTGTAATTGACCACCATTACCCTTAACAGCCTCGAATAATTTCCCTGCAATCATCGAAGGTCTTCCAAACCTTTGACGTAATATGCTCATAGCCTCAGCGTAGCCCTCTTTTGGCTTCATAAACTTACAGCACTGTATAGCTCTTGCAGCATCTCCAGTGCAATATCTCATCAAATACATTAACTTCAATTCATCATTTAATAAAATACCACTCAACATGATCTCAAACTCCTTTACAAATTGTAAATAATCAGCCGGGTTTCCATCAAAACACCGTGGTTCAAATTTAGGGAGTTTGATGTTCCTATTATCCCTGAACGGCGAAACAGTAACATCAACCATGTCATGCTTAACATCAGACACATCGTTACAATTAACAGACAAGTCACCATGACTTACTTTCCTGTTTGCATCCAAGACACTCTGTCCCTTCTTTGACCCAGGCATTGTTGAACTTGACCCAATTCCAAAAACGTTCCAGATATTGCTTGTTCAAAGAGGACTTGACCGGCACCAGGAAAGATGAACGGCGACTATCCAAACTTTCACCAACTGTTTGAATCCGCCAGATCTGTTTCTATCGTCAGAAACTGTCAATCACGTCTCATAAACCGTTAATGCCCAGCTCTCGCTACGCTCGGGCCCACGCTGTTCTTCGAAGATTTCTCAGAAACGCTTAGTTATAACGGACGCAAAAACCAAAACACCGATCTGCCGCTTTAGATTTGTTTATTGTTACACCAACATATAAAAGGAATAAGCGAACTAAGGTCTGTAAACAAATATTACAATAATAAATCGTTATATTACTTCTGACGATATTTTACTCTTCTTTCTGAACAGCGACCGATGAGACGATGACTGTCGTATTGATGCCTCCGCGAAAATCGGGGAAGTTGATTTTGAGCAAACAACCAAGAATTGATCGTTCAATCTTCAACTCCATTGACAACATACCTTCCTCCTATCCCGTAGAATTAAACACTAAGGTTCAGCTACCATTGATGGGCAGTGTTGCAGACCACGACAGCATGTGATTTAGCAAGAGTATAGAAGACACATCTGTGTAACGTACAAATTATGTATCTTTGATATACTGAACTAGGCATGTCATACGTTTACGGCACTGACTAGAGCGGTGTAACTGACGGCATTGACATTGCTAAGCTATCCAAATAACCTGGAATAGACGTGTGCAAATTCCAGCTCAGTCATAATCCTTTCATTTTGAATGACTTGCCAACATGTCTCACAACGTCAGCATTACAGTCGTCGAGTTTATATTCAGTCTGTGAACATTATTCCTTATTTTATTTTATTTATTTATTTTTGATTGCAGCTTGATTCCACATCGTATTTTTGGTACAAGTATGGAATTTTCAGCATGGATATCGGTAGCCCAAATTTCGCAGGCCGACCATAGATATCAGGTGTGCGTCGGCCAAGGCTCGAACCTCGGACCATTTGCATGGTCGGCGAGAGTCCTAACCACTGTGCTTATAATACCGACAAATGATTCACAGGACTCCTAAATATGATATGGGCTTTTTTACCTAGCCGTTGTATTCTGCGATCATAGATTTAGTCAAAGTAGGCTGATTCTAGGTAACGGAGTTAACATCGGGAATAAAAAGTATACTTATTTCGAGACATGCGTAAACTTAAGCCTTACAAATAGTTACCAGTTAGCATTTATCCACACTTTCACCTATACAGAGACTGAATTTTCAAATGTTCACATTTATTTTGACGATCAGCCTGGATTGCCTCTGTTTCTTTATTTACTGAAAATGAATTAAATATGTTAGAATGTACTAAGCTGGTTTCCCTCACTATTGGACTGACTGAGCGCGCTTAATTCTCCGACCTTCAGCCTTCTACTTAGTGGAAGTGTTATCACCAAAATGACTAAAGAAAAAGCAGGTTTCTTAACTCCAAAGGCAATAGCTAACAGAATCAAAGCCAAAGGTCTGCAAAAACTACGATGGTACTGTCAGATGTGTCAAAAACAATGTAGAGATGAGGTAGGTTTTTGGTGCATTTATTGATAAATTCCAGAACGGATACAAATGTCACACAATGTCTGAGTCTCATCACAGACAAATGAAGTTATTTGCCGAGGATGGTGGGAAATTCATCAGCAGTTTTTCGTCTGAATTCCTAAAGGGCTACCTTGACATACTGCGCCGTCAGTTCGGTGGGAAACGCGTGCATTCTAATGTTGTTTACCAGGAATACATTAAAGACAAGGAGCATATACACATGAACGCCACACGATGGCACACACTTACAGGGCTGTGCATGTGGCTTGGGAAACAGGGTATTTGCAAAGTGGATGAAACTGAGAAGGGATGGTTCATTGAATATATTGATCGTGATCCAGAGAAAGAAAAAAGGCAGGAAATGAACGAACGGTTGGAAAAAACAGAAGATGAGATTAATAGAAAATTTCTAGGTAAATCTTATTCCCCCTAAACGCATATTATTTGATAGAACGCCAGATAGAACAGAATTTGAGCAAGGTTGAACAAGTTGAGGGTCCCTTATACACTCCTCTTCTTCGTGCAAATGAAGATGAACCAATACGGTTGGGGATATCATTGTCTCAGAAGAAGCCGCCACCCGAAGCAGTGGACGATAGTGCTAGTCAAAATCCAGGTGCCTCGGAAGAAAAAACTCCAAGTCTCATGACGTTAGGTCCAAAGAAGGAAAAACCTGTAGTAAGCGGTCACATACCATTTAATATCAGTTGTTATCACTTCAGTTTAATGAAGTCGTAGTTCACTGCATTTTGACAAGTGAATTTTTTGTTGGAGCTGTGTTTTAAGCAAGTATTCTATTGGTTATTTTAATTACTTCGTCTTTTAGACAATAATGTTAATACCGCTGATTCACATCAGGTTGAAGCCTTAACAGTCTGATGTTTTGTACGCTTTAACTTTCAGAACCCTCTTTTGCTCGCAGAAAAAAAAGCACGTGAGGAGAAGTCCAAATCCGTCGTAGGGAAAAAGCAGGATTCACGTACTACAACGGGAGTTCGTCGGCGTGCTTTAGATGAGCTGATGGAAAAAGAAGAAGCTTTTAAAGACAAACGAAATCGAAGGGACTATTGGATGACAGAAGGAATTGAAGTCAAACTGATCAATCGTAAACTACCTGATGATCTTATCTGGAGACATGCAACAGTTATAAAAATGCTGGATAACTATACGGTATGTTTATGTGTTGTACTTTGCAATATTTTAATTTGATATACCAACATTATGTTCGTTCTTGTGAAGAATAAGTGTTTTATATTCTAGTTTTTACTGACATTGTTTTCAGTACTTTCTGATACATTCTATACTTATAGACCTAGTGTTAAATTTCGCGGGTAGATGGTTCATTTATTTAATAACTCATCTTCGTAGTAAAATCATATGTGCAAATATTGTTTTTGTGACTACTCCATCGTCCATAACTGTGAGACGTGGTCGTTAGGAGAGGAGGACTTGGAGAGGCTAGCTATACCTGCTTTCTATTGGATTTAGTTAAAGATGGCAAGCCAGTCAGTGAAGTTACGAAACCACTTCGATTTAGGTACCTAGACTACGTGTTACGCGTGCGGAACTACCGCTGTTCTCGACGTGCAGTATTAACTGACATCGGGTTGAGTTGGAAAACGCGTTGACGGTAGTTCGACCGAAACGCGACATCGATCTGTGAAGTCTCTGACTGTTGGTTTTAACCTTGAAGGTGGTGTAGAATGTGTGGTTAGGATCTCTGGGATGCTAAGGGCCGATGGTAAGAGACTTGGTGGTATGGTTCAAAATTGTTCTCCATGGTGCAAATGCATTTACTCTTTATAATCTCGCAGATGTATTTGATCTTCACCAGTCTCTATATACTTATTGTTCCTCCTGTAGATTTCAGTTGATTGTAGTTCCATAACGACCTTAATTTACCAGTTAGCTTTTTCTGAACTTCAAAGTTAAGTATAGTTCCTTATATTTCTAATCAACTTAAAAATTTACATGGGAGTTGGATTTGCCATCCTCCGAACAAACAAGAAATAAGGGGACATAGATGTACCGACACAAGAAGAAACAAGCGTTTGGCAGATAAAGCTTTAATGAGGATTTGTGGAGCTTTTCATAGCCTAAAAGACGTAAAGTGTACTGTACATGCACCGATCTGAACAGTGTCACTAAGTGTTTCAATCATTGGTTTTTAGCATCTCATGAACTCCAATGTACTCCATTCCGTTGCTCAAACCAACAGACGATGGCTTAATAAGTTTCCTTTTCGGTCTGACAGTTCATTTCTTTTCCTGTCAACTTCACTTGTTGCAACTTCAACTGATGAATATCTGTTCAAAGTTCTTCTCTGACTTGTCTGTTGGGTTTCATGAAAAACTTAAGGTTCAATTTGGGCCGTGGTAACAGGCTTCGAAAATACAGGTAATTAAACAGTTAACAAGATGGGCAGGCCTATTGCCATCCACAATGTTTTTAAAAATGGTGGAATAAAGTAGTGATCCCCGTAAAAAGTGGGTTAGCCAAATTATAAGATGGATAGAAACGTATTTCACCAACCTTAGTGATGACGTCATGAGAAATAGAAGCAGTATTTTTTAGATTAATACTTTTCTTTGTGGTCAGTGACGAGTTCAGGAAGTTTAAAAGGAGAATAAGACAGTGATGGTTCCTACGGGTGTGAGGTTATTTGTGTATTAAGATTGGTAGGAAAAAGTTGGTAATTTGTGAAACAGTGGCTGAGAAAGATGCATTAACAATTTTTCCGCATGTGATTTGATAGACAGTAGAAAAAACATGTGACAATTCAGCCTGATGGAAACTACTTTTAATTGCGTACCAGTTTAACATATGAGCTCAATTCTGAAGTGGGATGTAGGTAGCGTGTCACAAAAAAGTGCAGTAGATTCCGGCAAATTTCACCACAAGTAAAGAATGAGGGTTCTTTGTAAAGTTCTTTTGTATATGGGAGTAAATCTAGGACGCTGTGGTAGTATGTAATTCCATACTATTGATTAAATTAGATATGGCATAATGGTATGGTATTATTAACAGGATGGTATTTTGAACTCAACTTATTGTTCACAATCTCGTCAAAGGTAACTTCAAAACTTGGATTCTCCCCTTCTATTCTTAAGACACCTGCATGTTCAAGATATCTAGAACAGATATGGGATCATTCTTATGTATATGTTCGGTTTCTGTTAGACAAAGGACACGTTCTGCATGTGGAAGACATGTAGCGAGAAATAACCACTAGATAGTCACATGGTATGTAACAACAAGCCCACATGACTGCTGATGTCTCTCAGTCTTACACAAGCGCTTCATTGCTGATGACTGAAAACTTCGAAACTTGTTCACTACCTGTTTGCTCACTTCTTAATTATAATGAAGGCAGTGCTCCTTTCTAATTAATAATTAATAATAATAATAATAGAGACTTTATTTCACTGTACAGGCTATCGTGAGGACACTGGAATGTCATACGAAAATCAAAGTGGATCAAAGTCACGTACAAACAGTGATTCCAGAACCCTCGTCAACTGTTCTTGTCGTCAATGGCGCCTACAGAGGAGAGTACGCTACGTTAGAGCAGGTTGATAAAGAAAAGAACACATGTGAAATGACTATAATGACTGTAAGAATTTGTTCAGAACCCTATATGGTTCCTATTTGCACTATTATTTTTTACCTAGTTGCTTACGTTTCGAATATTTCTTAAGTGATATCCAGCGAGTTGTTTTAGTGGGAAAGCATTATGGTACTGTCCAGCATTTAACATTCGAACAATGCAACATGTTTACCTATTGAACTTCTGCTGACTTCAGAGAGATAAGTGTACTGACAATATGTAGTCGTCTAAATTATATACTTGTCAAAATAAATTTCAGATATGGACGAAAATACTATAATTTCAAAGTGTTAAAAAGTCAAAATATAACAAGGGGGGACTAAAGTAATAGATGTTGTGAAGAAAAAGAAGAAACATCGAAGCAGAATAACATGAGTCTGTTTTATTTCTCAATTCCTGTCAACCTGCGTACGGCCTATATTATTTAATACAATGACTTATAATACAGTTTCAACACATTCCCTATTATCAATAGGAATCACTTCTGCAATGAAGAATGTTGTGAAAACGTCTCAGTGATATGAAACATATGGATGATAAGTTTTCTTAGTAATACAACATATTATCAGAAAGAATTTTCGTGAAGAACTGTTAAGCTTGCAACATTAAAAATAAGGCATTGCTTAACGAGTTTGAAACGGCAGTAACAGTTGCTCAATGAGAAAACTAAATACGGCAAGCAGAACACAGAAAATTGAATCCAGTATGAAAGTCGGACAAAACGAAGTAATGCAACTGGAAAGCAAGAGTTACTGAGGAGGATGTTGCTAAGATGACTGAAGTCCGATGACATTCGGTCTCCGTAGTTTTATGGAGATAACCTCAGCAAACCGAAGATTTTAGGTGTTTCGTCTGCTAATTAGTTTAAGTGCTCCTAAAACCTCTACTCGGTGACAGGAAAACAAACGAAAAGTAAGCACCATGTCAGATTCTTTGAACATGTACCGGAGAGCCTTTAATTAGGGTGGTCGAGTAGTTTGTTTTAGGACCATTTAAAATAATTAATAGAAGAAACACCTAAAATCTTTGGTTTGCTGGGGTTATCGCAATAAAACTACTGAGACCGAATTTATGTGCCCAGAAGGATTCCGTCGTCGGACTTCAGTCAAACTGATGACACCCTCCCCAGTAGTGCTTTGCTTTCCACTTGCATTACATCGTTTCGTTTGACTTTCACACTGGACTCAGATTTTCGATTTCCTGTGTTCTGCTTGCCGTATTTTCTTGTTGCGGAACTGTTACTGACCTGTCAAACTGGAAGAATAGAATTTTAGAACAGTAGTTGAATATGATTTCATATTTTGAATTTATTTGATATAACACAGTGATACACCTTAATTAACTGGAAAATGCTTCGAGCACAATCTATTGGTTATAATAGTATCAATAGCAACAATATGTTCACACGACACCTTAACTTGCTTTATATAGCTTATATTCTCTCAGTTTTCAAGAAGTAATTTTCCATATGTCTGGAAAGGTATTGCGTCATTTCTTTTGTATGTGTCTGGTGTTGACTCAATGGGCAGAAGCTCAGTGAATTGACCTCTCTCTCCACCTAATAATGATAGTAATATTTTGGTGCTTGCATACTCAGAAACATTTATTTGCCACGCCAAGAACTATTTCAATAACATATAAAATGAATACTGCTACAGGGATTCGAAGTGATTTGATCTCTCCCCTCACGTTTGAAAGCATTTTCCGTTATTGGTAAACGTTTCCAACCGCTGTATTTTAACATATTTCCTTCTTTCAGGGTCTTTGCATGGGTCGTCTTGTCAAAAATATCTCTTTGGACGATGTCTGCAAATTGTCGGAAGCTCGACGAGAACAATAAGAACATTCAGACGTTAATTATTACAAAGACTTTCGTTTATTAACAATGTACAGTACTTTCAAATATTATTAATATATACTTATATAGTGTTATGGTTTACATAATATAACAATTGAGAAAATTTATTTTAAGGTAGTTATGATGAAAGGTGCACTGGTTTTCCAACCCAAATTACTTTGGTTAACAGTTGGGTTTGAAGTTGATGTGTATGTGAGGCGGACCATTCTTTGTTTTTGTCAGTCCTCTACTTTTATAGTTTGCTTGTGTTGAGATTACTGAGTGATTATGGTGCGAGATCTGGCATGCAGTTTTAGATTGGGCAGTTTGTGCGCTGCACTTGAGATATACATTACACTGTTCAAGCCACTGACAATCGGCATAAAATTCAGTTTAACAGAAATCTTTGGGTTAATTCAATTTTAATTTCCTCTGCTATTACTCACATAATTGGATATTCAAGACGTTGAGATAATTCCGACAGTCTTATTGTGAATTCATGTAGCAGCGTCTACCGTTCTTAGAGAACACAATCTATGTCTACTGTCACTAATCTACGCAATCTGAATAATGTCCCCGTTACCTTTCATCCAAATATAGTCGAGAGTGACAAATTACCATCAGATCTATCTCGCTGCTACGGTACTCTACGGGTGGCTCGAAAATAGTTCAATCAATGTTACAGTTAAGCAACTTTATCTTATTCCACTATTCGTTTGAAATATGTGGCCCTTGAGAAATAATTTTCCCCCATGAGGTGTAATAAAAGCCGATTTAGATACCACGAATTAACGCAGAATGTCAACTTTAAGCCAACAAACAACTAAATAATCTTTAAACGAAGTGGCTGCACTTAAAAAAACATTATAGAACTAAAAAATGTGCTTAACGACATTAAATAGTTGCTCCCTTACGTAATCTGAAAATCCATTTGGTGTATATTAATGATGTGTGAATCTCTTGCCACTTGTAGTTTGCCGACGCACACCTGATATCTATGGTCGGCCTGCGAAATTCGGGCCACCGATATCCATGCTGAAAATTCCATACTTGTACCAAAAATACAGTGTGGAATCAAGCTGTAATAAAAAAAGGAAGTTCAATCGTCAGTACACCAAGATCTAATGACTTCATTTTTTAAAATTTAATGTGTGGGGATGCATTATTGTACGGTGTTTGTGTATGCTGATCTGTCTGTTTTCGACATAGAACTTTGCACAAATGTGCGGAAGTTCAAGTCGCCACATGTATGCTGATATAGCGCTTAAGTACCTCTACAGTTACTAACTGTACCTCACAGTTTGGTAGGTGTCACAACAAAATTTATAGGTGGAATTACTAGTGAATAATATTAGCGACATAAGTCTCCACTTACTACTGCACAAGTCATCACCTTAGTCGTTTTAGTATTTGTTGAGGAGTTTATGATATGTGACATTTAAGTGATTATAATAGTCTCTTTTCTTTTTGCCGTTCCTTGCGTTAATGATAGGCTTTATTTGAAGAAATATAATCAATATACTTTGAGGTTTCATACGTGTTAGCAACTATGGATAATTGTAAGCGTAGTCTTATGTGTTAAACAATGAAATTAGAGGTTGGGATCTCAAGCGAATTAGTAAATATCAATCAATTTATTGTATATCAGCTGTTAGAAGGATGCAGAACAACTACAGAATGAGCAGTTGACTGACAAAACAGCTACTCGAAGTATCTGAACAGTCACGACTAGTTACTGAGGTCAGTTAGTTTTCTGTTCAGTAATAAGTATAGTTCACATCATTTTTAAAATTGATTTGTGCTTTATCGCTATCAGCATTCAGCACATTTCTTATTAAAACATAAACTTGGTGGATTACGGCTGTCAAGAGATGCTCCACACAAAATCTCTTATTTTAAGCTTGGGCTGAGATACCGATCGAATACCCAGACCAAAGCGAGGGGTGTCTTATGGATCCGCTCTTGGAGCCTTTAACTTGAAGTTGGGTTCACAGGACAATGGAGCTGCGATCTTATCGTTATCGGTGGCCAAAACAAGTTCATATTCCATTCGATCCCTTCGGATGCTGGGACTTATGTACACCATAGGTTTGGAATCAGGGTTTTCCAGCTCCCCTTGGTAGACCAGCATATCGATCAGTCTGATTTTAGGCACCGAACGTTCTCATTCACTCCTTCACTTTTGTAAGAAACAACCCCGCTGCATGAAGGCAATTAGTAGTATTTACCTGACTGAGGCCATGAACATGTGGTCAAATGCGAGTATTCCGGCAAGAAAACAGAAGTCTACCCCCCTCCTCCCTGCTTCGGTCTTACCAGTCGTTTATGAAGGAGTTCAGCACGAGAAACGTGACACTACAAATAAAGTCAGTAGTCCGAAAACCTACACTGTCTACTAAAAATCACTCGATAACATTTTGGCATCCATTCATCACTAATTTAGTTACGCAGCATGTCGATAAACCTTTTAAAACCTGTCACTTATTATCGTGGTAATTTTTAAAGGGTATGATGAAATCTACAGTCTCACAAGTTAATGTGTTAACTTAGAGGACTTTGGAAACATTTATTTCCCGATACAAATATAAAACAAGCAACAAAGTTTAATATAGCAGGACGATGTATTCATCAAATTCCGGTAGGAATCTTCAGCTGAATACTCTATATACGCGGATATTATATGCCATTAGAATTATATTGCTAGATATAAGACTGATAAGCAAATAAACTACATTGAATCAATCATGCAGAACGACAGGTGTGAATGATTCTCAGGTCATGTTCAAATAGATAGGGGGAAGGGAGTGTGAGAGATTAAAATTAAGATGAAAATACATTACAGTTCAATTACAGCACTTAGACAAACAATTGTCACAGAAAGAACTTGAATATATCAAGGGTCTTGAAAAAACTTAATCCTACGGTTATAAGGTACCCTTAAGTTTTAGTGAATGAATAGTTTCCCTATTTAAAATGTTTCCATTTAACGATTATTGTTTAGGTCTTCACGCATTCGATGAATTGAAGAACGAATCATGTGGTTATCTGGCACAGTATAGTTGGAAGGCAATCATTATCGCTGAATGTTTATTATTCCTATTTTTACCAAATAAAAAGTTACTTCTAAGGAAATAAGTACATTTTCAGGTAAAATGAGAGAAGCATTTGATCAATTTCGATCTTATTAAGCAGAAAGTCGTTTGGGACAAACGGGGAGGGCGTAGTAGCTGAATATGTTCTCTTCATTGAAGCGATTAATCTGCACTCTAATCTGCCATCACTGTTAACACTCTTGAAAGCAAGCTAAAGTATGACAATCTTTTGTTCGACTATGTTGCACTCCACTTTTTTTATTCTAGGTTTCCAATGTTTGTTAGTAAACTTCTGCAAATAAATGTTATCACTCAGGCATTTCATCAGAGTGGATAATTCTTCATCAAGTTTGACTTCTGAGTAATGTTTTATGGAACTAGTGAAGCGTATTCTAACCAATCTACTTTGTAATTTTTAAGACTAAAGCTTTTGAAATTCGGATTAGGTGCCTTCCATGGCTGTCTTATGAATGTATCACAGGATTTTACCATATGCTTCACTTTGGATACTAAGATAAAGAATAGGATATCTGTTACTACGCGCAATCTCTATCGTCAACTTCATGTCAGAGTGTTTACTACTGAAGAGATCTAATGTATGCGAAGTATCATTCAAAGCATTGTAAATGGCAAAGGCGTCGTCAACATACCTGCCACAGAAGTCTGTCTATCCCACTTATCGAGGCCTTCATTTTTGTCTGCTACAGTATGCGCATAAAATGTGCTCCAGGATTGGACACAGTCGGCTGACCATACAAACTTCATCAATCTGACGACTCACGATAATATTGGAGTGGAACTGTGAGTTATCTGTACATAGGGGTAGACTCTGTTTCAGTTCATTCTTTGGCAAGGGGAGAAGATCAGAATGCTGGCATATAATTCACATATAGTCTTCTAACACTATCTTTGTAAATAAGGACGATACAACAAACAGAAGTATAAATTTATCCTGTATGTTCACAATTCAATCACATTTGAGAATATATATATATATATATATATATATATATATATATGGTTTCATTTCATCAGAGGATAAGAAAACCAAATATTAAAGTTGTGAGTCACAAATCATATGGACTTGCTATTATCCTGTATGATGATAACAATCAAACATTTCACCTAAAAGCTGATTTGTGATTGGTTATATTTCAACCACCAATAAGAATAAAGAGAAATAAATGTAGTTTCATCGAAAATAGGCAAAACAAACTGCTCAAAATAGTTTGTCATATTTGAAAGTCACACTAGATACATTGATAAGAATGACTGGAATAGGATATTTCTGGTTAAACATAAGTTTCATCGCTTTTACGTCATTACTAGTTACATGTACAACTACATATGTTCAACAAAATATATCTGGAAGTACACCTAACTGTCAGCTACAGTTAGAATGTATTGGGGCTAGTTCATCTGGATTCGGCCGGGTACGTATACCAGTAAGGTCAGCTAGAGGACCTCCTGGACCTGCAGGACAACAAGGAAAAACTGGACCACCTGGTCCTCGTGGAGAAACAAGTAAGAGCAGTCATTTTCGTTTAGTAAGAACTTAAATAGCTAATTAATTTATTTACTACTTAAAATGCTGTGCTAGAAATGTAATTCTGACGAAGTGGTTAAATATGTTTCCATTTTTCTGTATTAAAAAGTTGTGATCCAAGAAATAAGTTTATTTTCTAACATACACCGATATTCTCCTAGAATCACAAGGTTTTGTTATAAATATTTCAGTTAAGAAGACTTCATTTTATTTAGAAAAATGAACATAGAGTTATTAGCTTAGCATACCTTTAAAGAAATGTAGGTATTGAGTTGTTCATTAAAATTATGTGTAAAGATAGCAAATGCTACTGAAATGAAATCATATCGAGAAGAACAGGTGACATGTTGCAAAAACAGTTAAGTGGTTCGCTTTTCAGATGAAACAGTGCCTAAAGCGGAGTACACCGTGTTTCACAAAGAAGTGAGTGACAATACTAGAAACACATACAGAATATTGCTTATTACAGTATTCAATTCTTTAATGAAGACAAAGGAGTTAACCATAGCATTAGTCACATAAGTTAATTGGCCAAGTTAAACTTGAAGCACCAGTAGACACCAAAGGATATATGAGCTTGAACACCCCAACCACATGTTAAAGGCGATTTTTGCGTGTTTTTTTCCTTCACGTTCCCCAGTGGAACATAGGGCTTCAAGCTAATGGCTTGAAGTTTCTGTAGCAGTGTTTATTTTACAGGATGTGGTTGCTAGCCTCATACTCAACCTTTCCTCTATACCAGCATTATTTCTGGCTTAGAGAGGTAAAGGAGTGTGTCAGCCGGTGATCGAACCCCGGACCATGTGCATGGTCGGCGAGTGTCCTAACCGCTATACCACATATATGTGTATTCATGTAAATAATGAATTAAAAGGCATGAAACTGTTGCACAAGGTACCATTTTCCAAAGTGTAACAAAAATTTCTATCAGTTTTGGGTTGGAGTGGCAACAGAGTAGTTTAACCACACTCTAAACATATAATTATCTAGATCTTCTAACCTTAACAATAACCCTAATCTTTCCCTAACCTAACCCTAACCTGAAAATATCCCTAAACTAACCCTATTCTAACTCAAACCAACCCTAATATCGCTCTTGTTAGGTTGACCTAATCCTAACTTGTCCTTGGCTTAAAGTGTAACTTATTCTTTACCAAACCTAGCCTGAAGCTCACTAGACAACCCATTTAATAAATAACACATCAGTAAGCATATTTTATTTACGATTGCAACATTATTTGCCAGATCTCGCTAACCTGCTCAGTGATCGTTTCAAGGTCAATGCCGCGAGCGCACTCCATTGGTACTTACTGGCGCCTAAAGTTTAACTTAGCAAGTTAACTGTTCCTCTGATGAAAAAGAAGAAAAATCCAATTACTTTATGCATAATGTAATGAGGAGATAAGCTTACAAATACTTATCAATACAACCATGGCAGTGAAAAATATGGTCAAATATTAAAACTCCGATAGTATCAGACAGTTTTTATTTTTATTTTAAGCTACAAATTTTCTGCATTATATCTTAGTATAGTCTTTGTTTACTTAAAAGTAGTTATCGACCAAATGGTTATCATCGTTAGTGATTTCATCTTTACTACTGTCGAAGGTTATTCGGTCACTAGCTGAGTAAAACAATACCATATTTTCTATGGGCTATTTACTTACAAACAGTATAAGAAAAAAATATGATCAATAATTTATTAATTTGAATGAATATCTTTCACAGTATTCGCAACAAAAATGAAAATGAAATATAATTACAGTCTATAGAGTACATAAGACACTGAATAATATAGAGAATAGGTAAACGGTGTCTTCTGAAGTGCATTTAAAGAAATTTTTGTCTCTTTGTATTACTTTGTTTGGTCGATGGAATGTGAAAGTTGTATCATGATCACTACTGATTTCAATTCTGAAGTACAAAATTAGTTGTCTGAGGTCACTGAATAACGTGATCTCCAGGATCGTATTCATAAAGTCATGATGTACCAGAAGATGCTGACTTAATACATTTATCGTTTATCCAGTTATGCCACCTCATGAGTTGTTCATTTGTGCATCAGTTACAACCAATTCTACGTTCAGTTAACAATGAATAGTATACTTCCATTGGGAAGATTCAACGTTGGAACAGATCATTTAATTACAATGTCAACACTGGATCTAAACTTCTCCAATAGTGATAACAACAATCACACACACAAAGATGTCGAAAACTCATAGTATTGAGAAGATATATTTCACAGGGGTAAAGCAGAATATCACGCATTAGTCTTAAACCATAATTTAGTCGAACAAATTAACATCTTGACGTCACCTGAGGTGATTTAATTCGCGTATGCTATTATGAGTGTCATTATGCAATTAGAAATCTCATTTTGAATACAAATTAAAAACTTACAAACTTTTCGACTACTAATTACGATTATTTTTATGAGAGTGACTATAGATACAAGCTCCTGTTAGCTAGCAAAAGTACTTTTTTTATAGACTTGCATTCATTCGGACTTCGTATTCTTCGGCGACCTAGTGTTCAGAACTTATCCAACTTCGTATGGAGAATTTATGCGTAAATAGTACTGCATTAAGAAGATGAGAAGTCGTACTGTATTACTTGTTTGACGGGGTTCATCAGTGTAAATGATTCTAAGAAAAAATATGTCATCTAATCAAATGGGCAAAGTTCAACAAAAGCGTCCCAGTAGTGCGAACTCACGAGTGGCCTTCAGCTGACCATTCATAAAAATGAGGAATGTTTGCTCAAAAAATGATGTATATTGACAAGAAAATGCATTAAACAGATTATCTTTCTCTGACATGGCTTAAAAATACGTCCTAGTTACAACGAGGAGTATCAGTTGCTAAGTTAGACTAATTTCTGTACATGTATTCAGCGAAATGACTAAGGATGAACGGTTTTTGTGAATCGTTTATCTTTATCACCCTGCTTGCAGTCTTCCAAAACAACCCTCAGTAGAATTATTGTGGTTTTCAGTAAGAAGATAGACGACTACTTATCAGGAAAACGTGGATAATAAAACAAATTAAAATAAATGACATCAACTATAAACCTATCTGTAATCGTAACCATAAGCTTAATCCTGACTCTAACACTAACCCTAACCTTAATCCTGACCCGTAATTCTAGCCATAATGCTAATTATAACCCTGATCCTAATCCTTACCCTAACAAGCTATTAACACATTGTCCAAAAAGTACTTAAAAACGTAATCTGAGTGAAATTCGCTCCTAAGTTGGTAAGTAGCGTTGATATTTCAGCTATGATAATCACAGATGCCTTTAGCCAACAACTAGCATGCGTTCAAGGTCATTGGAGCGTTCACATTCCTGGGACGCGATTGTTGAACTTCACCAACAAATGCTCACTATCACTTAATCTAAAAGTCTATTGGTAAACCTCAATAGAAAAAACAAATCTCAGATTGCATATGCCATAAAAATATAACTGTATTTTGCTTATTTAAACTTCTTTGAGGAATACAGGTCAATAATTTATTGGTGACGATTGAAGTACTGGTAAATAAAACAATTCATCATTTTACTTCTTCTTTTGGAACATAACTACTAATAATAACTAATCTGTGTTCATTGGGGCGTGGTGCTAGCAACTCCACCCCTGTAAAACAACCAAATCGCTACAGAAACTTCAACGAATAAATATATTAAAAATTCTAAAAACATAAGCAATAGCCTTACTTTTCGCTGGAATCGGGGAAGTGAAATGACGCAGGCTGGTGAAAGCCTTCGGGAAGCCAGTCAGCCGATGTGCCTTCTTTCGATGAAAGCAAAAGTAAGGATGGGTACCTGGAATGTTCGCACAATGTACGAAACTGGAAAGGCTGCCCAGATAGCCGCTGAAATGAGAAGGTACAGAATAGAAGTGTTGGGAATCTGCGAGAGCAGATGGAACGGAACTGGAAGGTGCCAACTACCTACTGGAGAGACAGTAATCTATTCCGGCCACCCAGAGGACAACCACGAGCACACCGAGGGAGTGGCCATCATGATGTCACCAACAGCAACCAAAGCTCTCATGCAGTGGGAACCAATCTCCTCCAGGATAATGACAGCCAGGTTCAACTCAAAAGGAAGGAAAGTTACAGTCATTCAATGCTGTGCGCCTACAAACGTCTCAGAACAAGAGAAGAAGGAGGCGTTCTACAGACAACTACAAGCAATAATGGACAACGTCCCAAATGGCGATATCAAAATCCTGATGGGCGACATGAATGCGAAGCTGGGAAGAGACAACACAGAAAGAGAACTCACCATGGGTCGTGAGGCCCTCGGTGAAATGAACGACAATGGTGAACTCTTCTCAGACTTCTGCGCCTTCAATGATTTGGTGATTGGTGGTAGTGTGTTCAAACACAAGGATATACACAAGACGACATGGATTTCACCAGATGGAAACACCAAGAATCAAATAGACTTCATCTCAATTTCAAGAAAGTGGAGACGGAGCCTACTGGACACAAGGTCAAGGAGAGGAGCAGATGTGGGTTCAGACCACTATCTAGTAGAAGGGACTTTCAAGGTGAAACTAAAAGCCTCGAGGATAGCTGGGGATAGGCCACAATGCAAGTTCAACACTCAATTACTGAAGGACACAACCACAAAAGACACCTTCACTGCAACTGTCAGAGCAAAGCAGGAAACACTACGCGACAGCACTGAAGAATCATGCGTGGAAGAACATTGGAAGTCTCTGAAGGCGATTCTCAACGAAACGTGTTCAACGGTTCTAGGAAGAAAGAAGAGACAAGACAAGGAATGGCTCTCAACGGACACTTGGAAATTAATAGAAGAGAGGAGAATGGTGAAAGAGAAAATGATTCAATGCAAGGACGGACAGGAGAAGGAGACGATGAGCTCAACTTACAAAGCATTGGACAAAGAAGTGAAGAAAAGTGCTAGGAAGGACAAAAGACGATTCTACGACAATCTAGCTACTGAAGCTGAAAAGGCAGCAGGCAAAAGGGACCTGAGGACACTATATCAGATAACCAAATCTCTATCCGGGAAGAGACCAACACAAGCGAAACCTATAAAAGACAGCCAAGGGAAGCCCATTACCAAGGAAGAAAAACAGATTAAACAATGGGCGGATCACTTCAAAGGACTCTTGAACCGACCATCACCTGCAACCCGTCCAGAAATACCAACAACAGCGCACACACAACTGCAAGTTGACACCAATCCTCCAACGAGAGCTGAAGTCTTGAACGCAATCAAACTTCTGAAAGCTGGAAAAACAGCCGGACCAGATGGAATACCCCCTGAAGCACTGAAAGCGGACCCAGAGACGACAGCAGACATGCTGACTCCATTATTGCAAAAGGTCTGGAAGGAGGGAAAGGTGCCTACTGACTGGAGGAAAGGTTACCTCGTGAAACTACCAAAGAAGGGCGACTTACGCCTCACTCTGCAAGAACTGGCGAGGAATCATGCTCCTGTCGACGCCAAGTAAAATCCTGAGTCGCATCATCCTGGAGAGATTAAAGGACGCACTGGAGACAGAACTCCGACCAGAACAAGCTGGATTCAGGAAAGGCAAATCATGTACTGACCAAATTGCAACTCTACGCATCATCATCACAGAACAAAGCATGGAATGGCAATCAAACCTCTACCTCAACTTTATAGACTTTGAGAAGGCCTTCGACAGCGTTGATCGTGAAGTAATTTGGAAATTACTCGAGTACTATGGCGTACCCCAAATATTCATCAACCTTATTCAACAGCTGTACGACAACGGCACCTGCCAAGTGATCCACAACGGAAGACTCAGCGAGGCGTTTGGAGTAAACACAGGAGTCAGACAAGGGTGCTTACTATCACCAATGATATTCCTAATTGTGGTGGACTGGATTATGCGTCAGACTGTGGGAAACGAGAAGACAGGAATATCCTGGACCGACGTGAAGAACCTAGAAGACCTGGATTTCGCGCTTGAATGATTTATGTTTGATGTCACACACAATCGAAGACTTACAAGCGAAAACCGACAAACTGGTCGAAGAAGCAGCAAAGACAGGACTCCAGGTAAACATAGACAAGACGGAGGTTATGAAAATAACCAACCAACAACACCAACAACATCCAACGTCAATCACCATCAACGGGAGGGATTTGAAAGAGGTTACTTCATTCACTTATCTAGGGAGCATTGTCTCAACTACAGGAGGAGCGGACGAGGATGTCAAATCGAGCGAGAATCGGGAAGGCGAGAAACACATTCATCAGCCTGAAATCAATCTGGAAATCTTCGTCACTCAGCATCACCAACAAAATTCGGATTTTCAATACAAACGTAAAGTCAGTTCTTCTATACGGATCAGAAACTTGGCGGGTCACAAAGAATATTTCCAAAAGGCTGCAGACCTTTATTAACAACTGTCTTCGCTCAATACTGAAGATCAGATGGCCGGAAAGAATCACCAACAAGGAATTATGGGAACAAACAAAGCAAGAACCAATCGCCCAACAAATATGCAGGAGAAAGTGGAGATGGATCGGACACTCGCTGAGGAGACCGCTGGGTGACATCGCGCGCCAAGCCCTCGAGTGGAACCCGAAAGGGAAGCGGCGTGTGGGACGTCCAAGGGTGACATGGAGGAGATCGTGTGAAGAGGAGTTGAAAGAATATGGATTAACATGGATGCAGGCGAAAAGTATAGCAGAAGACAGAAGAAAATGGAGACGTGCAGTTGAAGCCCTATGTTCCACTAGGAACCCAAGGGAGCAATAATAATAATAACAATGTATTCATTGAGACGCCCACCAGTGTACACTCCGCTTTCCAGTTGCTATCTCCGAAATTTTAACTCTAGTAACTGAAAGCATATCACTTTATACTAAAAGTGGACATATAATTAGAAGAAAAATACAGTTAGTGCGTCTGACCTACTACTTTGGACTTTATACGTGCATTTACAAGTAAATCGACTGCATCAAGTCGCCATCTTTATTTAGCTTCGTAACATTATAAATAAATTAGAATTCGGATGCAATCATACCCATGTATTTGAATAGCTTAGCAGCATTCCGGTTGCCGTAAATCAAGTAAATCCATTCTTAAAGTATTGGAGATAGTGTGCATTTGATGGACTAACTTTATAAATCATTTTCTTGTAGTAAAGTTTAATCAAAAACCTTGAATGTGATAGGATTGGAAAATGAGACCAATGATTTTATGTATAATACAAACCCGATTTTCTTTAATATCCCAATGTAATACTTATTTGTAATTGTAATACTCCATGGTGGAATAGCAGTTAATCAGAAATTCGCGTTCAACATTAATCTACCGATTATATACCTACAATATAAATAGAAACAAACAGTAATGGATATTTAAAATGGTACAGCAATTGATATAGTCAATCACCGCACTTAGTCGTCATGATTCCCAATGTAGTAATATCAAAATTACTACTTCTATTACTGAGTTAGAACTGTGTATCTCATTTTTATGAACCACTGTATAGGGTGGGCTGGCAGTCAGTCAGCGAAAGCCGGTAGAATATTTTTTTGCTGTTGCATTAGTTGTATCATGGTAACGTCGACATCTTTTCTTCTATGTACGTTGTGATTGTCTGAAACGTGATTCATCAAGTCAATTCGAAGTTAAGCTTGATATATATTCATCAATAGCAACATTTATATTATGAAGACATATTAGAAACAAAGTCATGTGAGAGTAAAGAACTCACATGTTCATTATTCAGACCAGCAAGTGATTTCAATTACAAGTTCGCATTTCTGAGTGTTACAACGCTGCGCATAAAGTTACACAGTCACTTTAACAGTACTTGTATGTTACCAGAATACCTTTATGCCCTTTATTTTATTTAAGGCGTGTCAAATATATGAACATTTATCCTCTTGGTGGTATAAGGCATGTTGTTAGAATACTTAGGTTCACCAGAATAAATGTGTTTGAATTCTGGTTCACTGAAAACAACACCATGTCAGCCCTTCCATTTGTGTTGATTTCTAACTTGTAATTCATGCCTGAGAAAAAAATCACTCCCTTAAGGGTACGTTTTATTTAACAGATATCTGTTGCCATTCTTTTTCACTTACAACTTTTATAACCTAACTGACCGTACTATAATCATCCTTCAACAATTGGCATCAAAATACAATCCAATGTAGTATTGGAGCTATCGATTAAAGACCCCGCATGACACAAGAAATTGTTCACGTCACCTCTGGTAATGTAAACATCGTGAAATTACAGACAAAATAAGGCTACCATTTAACTTATCGTGTAATTGCAGATCACCTGATTTACATAGTAATATTTTATCTTAAGAAATTAATAAATACTGTATATGACCTCCGATCCTACCAAAAATGGCGATCAATAGAACAATCTCATTTGTGGCCTTTAGTATTTGTATTCAAGCGATCAATTATAATTCTATTTTGATTGGAGTGATTGTAATTTTAGGGGGATTTGTATTTAGCATGTAAAGACTGTCAGTCGAACTCTTCTCTCTAGTAGTAGTAGTAGTGTGGTGAGAGCAGGCTGCTAGCCGATTGGTTGGCACTAATCTACGTTAAGGTCTAGGTCACTAATATGGGCCGTGAACAAGGCTGAGTCAACAACCAATCACAGCGAAGTTAACGTGGCAAAATATGATTCGCAGATAGAGAACTCTGTTTGTCAAGGAATCCCGAAACAACCAATCAGAAGCCTGCGTTTGTCTACCTAGACAACCAATCAGATGACTGCGCTTGTCTATAATAATGTTGTCTGAAATATGTATAAATACGTGTTGATTTTCATAATAAAACGATCTGTTGCCTGGCCCTTGTCTTCTGTTGTTACATTTGGTGTCGCTGCCTACCGACAAATGAAAAGCCTATACCCTGCAGTTTTTGATGGAGACATATGGATCTTCGGGCAGGACTTCAAGGCTTCTGCGCAGTTGAGTGGCGTTCAAGATCTGTCAGCGATGGAGCTGCTACTTGAGACGCTGCTGGGAGGTCGGGCAAAAGCAGCATATGAAGGTGTGGGCCGAAGTATGGACGAATGTTCGACAGGGTCAGGCAAACAGTTTCCAAAGTGGGAAGGACCATATATGGTCACTTCGAGATGGGGTTACGCAGACACAGTCGCAATGGCGAACAATGAGAGGCGCGTGAACGTCAGCGAGCTCCAGAAATGGATACAGCGAGACAAGCCAACGATGACGCCTGCACCAAGTAGATCAAGCCGACTTCAGTCGCACGTATTTGACGGGGGGACGAGTGTGGTGAGAGCAGGCTGCTAGCCGATTGGTTGGCACTAATCTACGTTAAGGTCTAGGTCACTAATATGGGCCGTGAACAAGGCTGAGTCAACAACCAATCACAGCGAAGTTAACGTGGCAAAATATGATTCGCAGATAGAGAACTCTGTTTGTCAAGGAATCCCGAAACAACCAATCAGAAGCCTGCGTTTGTCTACCTAAACAACCAATCAGATGACTGCGCTTGTCTATAATAATGTTGTCTGAAATATGTATAAATACGTGTTGATTTTCATAATAAAACGATCTGTTGCCTGGCCCTTGTCTTCTGTTGTTACAGTAGTAGTAGTAGTAGTAGTAGTAGTAGTAGTAGTAGTAGTAGTAGTAGTAGTAGTAGTAGTAGTAGTAGTAGTAGTAGTAGTAGTAGTAGTAGTAGTAGTAGTATATATATATATATATATATATATATATATATATATATGACTGGTTAAAGCCCTTGGATTTCAACAATCAGGGCTGTATATTCTAATCTCTCTTCATCTTGGACAGCTAACTAGTACCATTAGCTCTAACACAATAAGTGTGGCTTATTGTGTAGTTCATCAAAAATTTGCTTACGGTTATTGAGGTCCAAGTAATTATGTCCTTTCCATTTCTACTGGTTTCCTTTAGAAGTTTAAAAGAGTAGTTGACTGGAAATACGTACAACTTATGAATCATTAGCAATATCATACAATGAATGCTTCATATTTGGGAAAGTGATTTACATACACTCAAATTTTGTTAAAGAATGAGGCGTTCGAAGACGTGACTCAAATACTGAATATTTAAGTCTAAGATCCCATTGTATCAAAGATCACTAACTATAAACCAGTCAAATTTGGCATACTAGTTATACTACTCAATTTATTCTCAAGAAATTAGTCTATAATGAACCCTTGTCAATTATATTGAATAAAATTTAGCAACACTATTGTGTAAACAAGCAGAATTAATGTTCCAATGTAGTCACATTATGTGCAACTAGAAACCTCTCACGTCCACCTGTAGTGCCTGCTAGCCAGCTCAAACTCATCTACACAATGAACGGCTGTTTCCCCCCGTTTTACGACCAGCTAGTCAGACCTCAACCCTGTTAGACTCGACTCGGACAACCCGATCAGATGGTTCTATTACAAAGTGGGTGCAGTCACTAACCAGCAGTAGATTCAGTGTCACACAAAACTCGGGATCATCAGACGGTTACATCATCCTAGTTTATAACAACCGAGCAGTATGTATGCATAACAACTCAAGGATTTGGTTTGAGGACATGTAAACCACATAAGGTCAAATCTAAAAACTATTTATATATTTTCTGATATTTAACTAATTATGTCGAAAAATGTGAGATATTGTTATAATAACAAATACTTTCAATAGTAATACAAAACTCATCCTTCTTTTATTACAGCAAAAATGCAACCAGTATGGATACCTAGACCGATAGAATATCAAATCGCCTTCTATGCAGGATTATCAAAAAGCATCGAAAGTAAACCAACAAATAAAAATTGTCAATTAGTATTTGAATCTGTTATGTTAAATCTTGGCAATGGATATGACAATACAACAGGCGTATTCACTGTACCTGCCTCTGGTGTTTATATATTTGTTGTAGTTTTATCAGCACAAAGTTATGAAAAAGTAGGTGTTTTATTTATAATTGAATGCATTCTTTATTGTGATTTATTACTTGGACTTTCCACTTGGACCTTATATTCTAAATAAAAATATGAGTTAGAGATCATGGCATAATGATCCTACGACGTCAATGTAAGAAGAAGTGTATTCACAGTTATGAATTAACAGTGCAAACAGTCTAGACGTCAACCAGTAAATAATACTGTTTCACTGTGTGATACATCTAATAAACAAACTAATGTGGAATTACTTACTACCACAGTGCAGAAGTTTTACACATATATCTAGACGGCCAATGTAAGAATAATGTCTGAACTAACTTCTTTTAGACGCACAAATAAGGCTTTGTAATATGGATCCCAACAACCTCAGCAATATTTAGTAGTCGAACTCTTAAGGCGAAATTGAGATTTGTTGGGATACGGTAAATGACCCTGAAAGCATGGTTAACATCAATCTTGTGTTCTGTATCCACAAGATGAGATAGAATAACGCTACGAATAGATTTCGTTTATCGTTTACTTAAGTACACAGGGTGACGTTCGCAAATCCGACGAGAAATATGCCTAATTGTACGGCCTATGTAACTGGCTCCACAGGAGCAGTTAAATTGGTAGATACACATGGAAGAGGCGAAATTAGGCAGTTTGTCTTTTACTCCCAAACGCCATTGGGATCCACATTAAGAAGGCTGGTAATGCGTCCAAAAGAAGCTAGATCAGACATTGTCCTTACCTTAGCCATCTAGGTTCGAATGATCCTCACTTTTTGTAGAAATTTTCCTCATTTCAGTTGATATTCTATTTGCTATTATATTTTTATTATCATTATAATTTAGGCATCTTAAATGAACTGTAATTGCATTGTGGTCTTACTTTACAAATCAATATTATTTAAAAAACACTAATATTGTCACTGGCTACTAATCTAGAATATTCTATATATATATCATCGTAGAGCCAGATGAGGAAATTATCGCAAAGGATATTCTTTGCTCAATTATTTTGTGTTCTATAGTATTTTTCACACGTTAAACTAGTTCTCGACACACTGAAAGTCTTTAAATTATGAACCTGAACCTTTTTTGATTTCCTAACCATTGGATTCCAGCCCTTAAGTTAATCAGGAGCCAAATAAACATCAAGCACCATCTCTATACTGGTAAGAATATCAAAAGCTGTTTTTATTTCAAACAAAGAATCCAGCTGAAAAAAATATCAACTGTGGAGAAATTTTGACAGAAAAATATGAATACAGTTTTATATTACTTCTAGTTTCTCTTCAGTTACTTACAAATAAAACAATATCAAAATGTATTCACCAGAAAAATGAATATCATTTTACTAGTTTGATATGAAAACGCTAACAAGAACAACAGGTCACATAGGTCAGGAGTAATACATATAGATAAAGTAGACCAAATTGTTGGGGTACTATGGTTATTGTCTATTCAAAAGATAATTATTTTTGGAAAAAGAAAGTGGATGGAGACATCAGTTTACCAGAAGTAGAAAGTCAGTACAGTAGGTTAAGTGACTGTAAACATTCTACAGGATTTTCAAGGGATTAAAAGGTGAAGTAAACAATATCCAAATGAGAAAAAAATTAAGACTTCAAATCAGAACACATATGAGCAATCTAATGACGTAACAAAATTCATTGCAAAAATTAATAATAATTTAAGCCGTTTATGGCATTTAATTTGGGAAAATGCAGTAGAGTAGGCATGGAGATTATTTTAAAAGAATTCCTACTGTCTACATTTTGCAGTATGATGATGTGGGTAGAGGAGAATGATGCTCAGGAAGGCTTCGTGTGCTTTTGGAAGTGTGTGGGCGGTTGTTCCTTCCCAGCTGCCCACACCGTGGAAGTTGATTGATTCTTCGGGTACTTGAAACAAAGAGAGGGTTAGTGTTGCGTGACCACAGAGCCCAGGGGACAACCGCTTGAGGCCAGTCACCCACAGCCTGTATGAACTGGTTTCTTGGTTTGGTTCCGTATTAGTAAACTTACCGCCGGTTACGGACCGTAAGGTAAGTCGGGATGTACAATTTCTAGGGTTGACCTTTTCTAACCCCCTCTTTCCAGAATGGAGAGACAGCATAGCTGGCATGCTGGTCATCTGAGGGAAACAGCTCACTGCTGTTACACCCCTGTTCCCCAGCGCTACGACTTCACTCTCAGACCACCAGCATAGTGTAAAAATTCTTACATTATTCTGGTAACTACTTTTAGTCTAATCACTATCCTAACAACATTTCTGCCATGGTAGGACCTGCAGGAACAGTGGTTCCAGCCAATGTAGCTTGTTGGGTCATCGCGATGTGCAAGCCCGACCACCACGTCAAGGTAGCAGCTATCGGTCGGGATTTTGCAGTATCCATAAAATGAAGTACAATAACATGAGTTAATATGTGTCTATTTGCCAAGCGGATTTGTAAATATGAACCATTTTCGACGTATATCAGTTTACATGCACTCAGCAGAATAATAAATTGGAGGGACAGGATGAAGGTTTACATAATCCTTTCCAAGCTGAAATATGATAAACTTCACATATTAATAGAATTTGGACACTGTGGTAGCGTATAATTACATGATAGAGTAATTTGATTTTATGAAACACACAGCGCATGATATTATTTATTTATTTAATAACATTTCAAGCACAATTTAGTGCCCATAGTCATTTCAATTTGCTGATATAAATCCCAGATTTTATTATCTGATTTTATTGGTGGTATATATTTGAAGAAAAAGGATTCAGTGATCAACTTCTTCGTATACGTAACTATATAAAATCTTAGGAGTGTAGCTGTGTTGCATCCTATTGTATGATTGTGCGTAAGTACATGCACCACGGCTTCTGACTTACTTTCTATGTCTATCATTCTCTTCGGATAAATCATTCTACACTTAACTAAATTCCTAAGTTCTGATAAATTAGTTCATCCCGATCTACTGGAATAAATTATGTAGTTGACATCACAGTCATTAAGATTTATTTTGTAGATTGGATAATTTTTGTCTAGTTGGGTCAATAGAGTCTTTGAAACTGCAGCAATAGTCACTTTAAATGTTTGAATACCATCATTACTTCTTATTTGTTAAGAATACCACGTAGGGTTTCCGAAGTCCCTCCCTCATATGGTAATACTGTCAGCAGTTTTATCATTACTTTTTGAGATTCCTAAATGAATTTTATGGGGTAGTTATTTAACGAAAGTGTAATGCATTCACCAATGCGTAATCACCCAATGGGACGGTCAGAGCTACAGTCCTAAGAAGTAATATAATTAGTTAGGTAGAGGGAGATGTTGATCACTGGAATCCCTGTTCATCGAATCTACACAAAATACTCGCTATGGGAATGATGCAACACTAAAACAGAGATATGAAAAATATTTTTATTAATAAAAAGATTAAAAATAATAGGAGTGTATAAACAAAATCTGAAATTCATATCGCCGAGCACCTTGATATTATTATAAGTAATAAATTGCACTCGAAATGTCGTCAGTAAATAAACAATGCTGTATCACTGCATTTAATAGTATCACGTGGTCCTACTGTAAGGAAGAAAAGATCGACGAGGCTCAATGGCAGTGTTTATTAGAACAAACGCATTGCAGGTACATAAATTTAGTATGCCTTATATCTTTACGTCTTTATTTGCACATCAATTGCGAATTGGTTGAATATCACTACAGTCGATAGCTTGTTAGATTCTACACACACTTTTGTACCATTCTTCTTACAGTTCTCTTCTTCGATTCCTTTTTTCCAGTGCCCTAAAACATATTGTTACTTTTCTGAATTCGTTTATTGATATACTACTTATACCTAATTATAAGTAGCACACACCACACTATTGTAGAATGTTACACTCAGTAGTTTTTTTTTCTACTATCAATAACTTTTCCTTGTCATCTTGATAAGCGTATGAACACTTTTGTAAACTATGCATTTTGAGATATTATAATATTTAAGTTGTAAGCAGTTGGAATAAAAACCAACAACCAGAAAATAATAAAACTCAGCTCTTATATTTTTCTGATACACTTATTCTTTTTAAGAAATGATAATTCTGTTGAAATTCCCAATTTCATATTTTGAGCATATTTTATAAAAAAAATTTTTAAAAAATATAGTTGAAACAAACAAGAAAGGACGAAAATATTTAAACACGCAAAACTAATATATATGAAAAGAAATTCTCTAGTAGAGAAGTAGATAAGCTGTTGTAGTGTGTTGTATACATTTGCCGAGATTTGTAAATGTTAGTTATATATATTCAATAGACCTTTCACATTGTTTCATTATTTCAGTAGTGAGATACGAGAAGGGAACTAGATGTCTACCAATGAAGTTTAACTAACAAACAAACTCACAAACAAAAAAGTATTTGCACTGAGATAGACAAACTGGTTGGTTATCGTGGTATACAATCACTGGCCTAAGTAGTAGTAATCTATGAAATGACAAGTGTTCGAATAAAACAACCTAATACTTCGTTCTAATCTGTGTAAGCACAGTCAGTCAGTCACTCACACACACACAAAGATAAGAACGTATGCAAAATATGTCTTTGCTTTATTCAATGTTATCCTCCAGATGGGTAAAATGATTTGCCCTTTATTTGATGATAAACGGTAAAATGGCAAATTTATTATTATTGTTTCTTTTTATTTGACAAATACTCATGTTGCGTGCTTAAATCTATCAAAAGTAAGTAAGTAAGTTGAAATATAACAAGAGAACAGACAAACCCACACATACAGGAACACTAACATACAAATACATATGCAGATACATATATCCACCCTCCACCCCTCGAAAATATGTCTTTCTTCCTTTTTTCTAGAGATAAATTTTATTTCTATTCTTATTGGAAGTATTTCGTTTCCTCAAATCTTCTTTTTTTTAGCAGGAATCATCAGTCTCTTCCTTCATTGTTTTTTTTTTCTAAACAAATTTCTTGTCCTAGATATAGAATCAATCCTGTACCAAGAAAAAAAACATTTAAAAAGAAGCAATTTTAAAGTACCGCTGGATTAAAACAAAATAACCTGGTTATTATAAGTTAAATGGCAGTCGAATAAATCATATACTCCTTATTGTTAAAAATGATTCAAATGGAAAGTTGGCAATTCTAAAATAAAGGTTAACGGTAATAAAAATGAAATAAAATTGAATAATTAGCCAAATGTTAGGAAATATTTAAGTACTCATTTGCAGGGACATGATCTGTTACAGGTTTGATCGACAGCTGACATCAATTAAATCCTTGAAGACCAACACTTGAAAACTGATCTGATGCTCAGTAATGACTGGCTCTATAAAGAAAGCTACCTGAAGTTCTAGGGGGAAGTCTTGATCAAGAGGGGTGAGAGAGCAGTTGTTCACCGGTAACATTGGCTGGTAGTTGCGCTACATATACCACAGATTGGCAGGATTCGGAATTTACGGTCTACTGGGTCGGATTCCAACAGCTGAATGCTCTACGAGCTCGTCTTGTATCCGGGATGTCTTTGGTTTGACTCCTGGTTGATGCATACAGATGAACAGTCCCAAACTAGGACGAAACAGATGTTCGGAACTCCATGATTGTCTAGTGGTTCTCTAACTGATGTCAGCTCGCGATCAAGCCTGTTCAAAAACTTTCCAGTATTGAATGTTTATTTGACATTATTCTTAGAAGTAGTGACTATGGGGTTACTGATGAGTATGGTATTATCATAGAGGCTGCATACAATTTCTAATATTAAAATGTGAAAATCAGATAAGCAAATGATGTGGTCTGGCTAGTAAGCATTACTGGTTGACATAAGTAGTCCCCGACTGCTTATATCAATCAGTAGTATATGTGGGTATTTAGTTATGCTTTCTTTCTTGACTGCGTCGGTGGCGCAGTGGTTAGGACGCTCGCCAACCATGCACATGGTCCGGGGTCCGATCCCCGGCCGATACACACTCGATATCAATGGTAGGCATGCAAAATTGGGTTACCGATATCACATGCTGAAAATTCCATACTTGTATCAAAAATACACTGTGGAGTCAAGCTATGATAAAATATAAAAAAATAAAATATCTATGCTACCAAGCAGAGGACAAACTGTGATCTGAACACTGTTTTTCATAAGCAACTGTGGTGATTTTTCACCTTGAGCTGTGAAACTACCAAATCTGACTGTGTGAATTAACGTCATAACTCCGCCTATGTAACTAGCCATCCGATGACATTCATACTAATAAGTGATTAGGGAAAAATCAGAAACTAGCCACCCATTCCTGCTTTTCCTAGTGTTATAACTGAAACTGAACTGAATTAATCCGTTGCTACTTTGTTATGTCTGCGCCTGTTAATTACTATAACGGTAATGAGTTCAACTTGTACGCTAATACATCCATTTGCCTGTCGTACCTTCCGACTCACTGAGCCGCGCAAATATCAAAAGACAAAGGCCGGCCTGTAACTGTAATATATTGTATTGTACGTTTATTAGAAAACAAAGCATGGCATTTATACATTTTCTTTACCATAATAACGTAGGCTCACAACCGTGGGAACGGATTGTTCTTACTGGCTGGATTTGGCTGTTCACATTAATGAGACAAAAGACGGTGGATTGATCACACACCTAAATCACAATATGCGTGGTATATGACAGATCCATAGAGTAACTCCATCACAAGATAAATCACACGATTTGTGAGAAAGGATGATACACTATTTTATGTTGTTTCCCCATCACCTACTAATCAGCTAAGCATAGAAAAGTGAAATTTTGAATGCTAATGCTCTACTGAATAGACCAACTATTTTTAAGCACCAGGGCATCATGTATCTTACTTAACTCACTAAATTCATATGGTATATATCATCCGAATATGACACAAAACACAGTTTGCTCAGATATTCAGTCAGAACTTCAGTGATTTCAGAGACTGGTGCAAAAACTAAAATGTTACCCACCATTTTTCCTGAGATGACCAATGTTTGGTGGTATGTCTGATGCATTTACTAATTTTCTCAAGTTGCACGTAGCACGATCTTGACTGTATCAAATAACAGCGGATTCCAGTTATCCAAATCAGTAGACAAAGAGGTTAAAAGTTTCAATATTATTCTGTTTTATGAGATAACAAATCTTCCCATAAAAACAACATAGAGATAAGCTTGGCTAAAATGATATCTGTGATTGTACATTTCACAATCAAATAAAAAATAGGTGAGAAATAGGCTCAGTGAAAGCTAACCTGAAGGGGACAAAAAGGTCTTAGGTATGCGTCTGGATGGATTGATATACTTGTAATTTCTTGCCAGGTTTGGCAACAATGATATACTTATCTGTCTTCGTCCATCTTTCCTGACCAACCGGTAGCACTCAACTTGGTTAATCCAGAGGTATACGGCCATTGCTGCGAAAGTCAGTTGTATTAGTGAAGACACTTATAAGCCAGTGTTATATATGACTATAAGCAAAGCTGAAAGGAGTATTTACAACAGTAGTCGATGTCTGTCAGGAATGCCGAACATTACTGAGCCCATTTGCTTCTATTAAAGATGTGCCAATGAATATGACTTCAACTTTCCGGAGACTGATTTGTTACCAGAACAAGGGGTGATTGTCTTAGAGCATAAAGAAAATGCCGGTCAGAGGTGCCCAGTGTCACCATTTAAACTTAGTTTAATATATATTTATGACAGGTATGAAATAAGTTAGCTTGCTACCACTGAGAGAACTTGTTGACTTGAGGTACGCAGACTATATGGTCATGTGTTGTAATCCCTGGTCGACATTGGGTGTATTTGACACTCCTATTGATGATTATATCAAACGTAAGACGATACTACATAACTGACCTAAATGGATTTCTAGCATAAGAATAAGTCGTAAACCACATTGGCTACACTACTTAGTTAGGAATCTAAGTTAGTCGTAATAAAGTAGTTACCGACGGAATCTTAACATAGTTACGAGATACCCGTCGCATTTGCTCTGTGCTATTTTACGGCTACGATGGGTGTCCACTGAAGGTAAGAAATATAAAAGGATTCAAAATTCCTTATGACAAATACTTTTGTTCAAATATTGGCGCTGGGTTGAGTAGTATGTCGAGTAATAAGGAAGTTTGTGTTGTTAAAAATTGACATTATATTGCCATCTGGCTGTCATGAAGGCTTTCTCATTCAACATTTCTGCATTTTTAATTCCAAAGCACTCTACAATACAAAATCAGATATTTGCCCTTTCGTAACTGTAATTATCTAGAGAAATTTTTGCTCAGAGTATTTCAATAAATAGCGTATCATTACCAAAGACCACTGAAGACTAAGGATTAGTGTTACAAATCTATTTTTAAAAGTTTAGTTTCATTTACCCATAAAGTAGAGTTGATTATTGACATAGGGTTAGATTGGAAAAGAGTTAGGCATGGTCAAACCAATACCTAGTATCAATTCATAAAGTCTTTGACAATTGGTTCGAGACACTACGGAGGTGTAGACTGCTTAGTGGAGTCATTGAGAGGCTAAGGACGATAGGCTAGGGACTATTGGTGATATGGCTCAAAGTTGTTCTCAGTAGCGCTGATGCATTCACTCTTTGTGATCGCCGAGATTCACTAGACTGTCGTTTTTCCTTGCTACTATTTCTTCTCCCATGCATTTCTGTTCACTATGGCTTTTTCTTGAATCTCTTTTTTCTCTATCTTTGTGGAATTTTATCCTTTTAATGGCCCTACGCACGAGGATATATTAAAGAAATGTTATAGTGTGTATAACAGTAGTTTAAATTACATAACAAGGCTTCATTTCCTTACTTGGGGAACTCAACAACAGTTTTTCTCATACTGTACGCTATCATCGTCCAGTAACAAGATCGTAGAAGTCATCACGGTTTAATGGATATTACCGAAATGTTAGTATTTAAATGGCATTACCAAAAAAACGTGCAGAAGACGTAACGAATTTATCAAATATGATCTTAAGTCTAGACCGGCCCATTCGTTGGTTTATTTTCATATTACCTCACACACCCTGATTACACTCACTCTTGAAACCTGTATTTTCTGTTAACTATATTTACATATATACACACATAATTAAATTAAATTATTTCATCTCATTCTGTCCCATGTTGTTATTGTCCATGCATATTAAAAACTATATGACTATTGTTTCATCCCATCTTATACTTGTTCCATAATACACTTTCTGATATGATTCTAATTCGCCTTTACTAGCTATTGTATGCTTACATTAATTCATTTATAATTGTAGAGCCTGAAGAAGAATTTATTGAAAACAATTGTTCGCTCTAAATATTTTGATCTGAATAAATTATGGGAATATTTATTTTACAAATATGAATTGTTGAATACTTCAACAAGAGACATAACTCTTTTACTTACCATTTCATATCCTCCTAGCTTAGTGATAGGGTGTGAAGTGATAGAGCGTGTTGACCAGTTAACATATTTGGTGATATGTACCCATATATATATAAATATATATATGTGTGTGTGTGTAAGGTGGTCTCTCTTTCTATTGCTCGCTTAGTCTGTGACCATTTCATTTTGATGAACCTGTCTCCTTTAACAATGTATATTCCCCTTATATTATATATAATATGAGTGTTTGTTGACAGTCCGTTGCTTGGTGACATATATCTATATTATATGTGTGGTTGTTGACATGTCTGCTATATTTTGCTATGTATATATGGATCGATACTCCATTATAATTAGCCATTCATGTTAAGACTGTCTATTGATTTGTTCACACACTTGTCTGGACATTCATATATATTTCGCTCTCACAATCTTGTGTGACACTTTGGTGTGATACCACTTTTGCATTCTCCTTGTGTTTGGAAAATAGAAGTATCATCGCAAACCTAGTGGTCTTCTGATTTCCGCCTTCTTGCGTCAGGACTATTAAATTCTCGACCAGTACATAACAATAATTTGGCGACGAGTACATAACATTTGGGAGGTTGTATCAGCACCAACGGACTGATTGGCGGCGAAATCTCAGCACGGATCCAAAAAGCTCGAGCTGCTTTCGCTGACTTACACCATCTCTGGCGTAGGCGTGACATCCGGCTATCAACCAAGGAATGTTTGTACTGCTCAGCACTTCTCTCCGTCCTTCTCTATGGTTCTGAAACATGGCCAATATGAATTGAAGTCATGAAAAGGTTGACTGCTTTCGATCATAAATGTCTGCGATCTCTTTCTCCCGTTAGGTGGTTTAATAAGGTAAGTAATGTTGACGTTAGGCGTAGAGTGTTGGGCAAAGAGGGAAAATCAATCGACGAGGCTATAAAGTTATATAGATTGAGATGGCCAGGTCACGTGGTGCACACTTCGGTGCCAAGTTCTGTGTTGAATCCAGACAGAGAGGGTAGTAATATTTCGTATATTGCGAAAGCATTTTCAAAGATGTTGCAACAGCAGTATACAGGAATACTTGAGAACGGCATTGATTATTGGAAAGTCGATGTACAAATATAGGCAAAATATGTCTGCCACATATTAGAATTACAATTCGCATATATCGTCGGTATTGTGCTTCTTTGATTTCCTCAAATTTTTTTCGCAAGCATCGTTCACCATTATATCTATCTCTCTGCTATTCGATATTCTTCTGGATGATGTACATATTTTTACCCGCATCTATTTAGTACTTATAAATCTTGTCAGTAATAAATCCCACAAAGTGGTTTGTTTGTTGCAGTAACTGACAGAAGTGGAGGATGAAGTGTATACTTTTATAGATCGCTAGTAAGAAAATACAGATAATCTAATCGACAGACTGTAAGAGAAATGGTAGACATACAATTTTCCCCAAGTATTTTTAAAAACTTGACCTAGCATACAGTGGTAGTAGAGGAAATGTAAGAAATTCTACTCAAACTAATTACTGGTAAGGCCGACTAAAAAAATAATCACTGATTGACTGTAGGTAAAGTTGGTTGTCAGTCAAAAGATCCATTCGGCACACTAATCAACAGACGACGTAAATTTTTAAGGACAACAGAAGACGATTCATGAGGACCTTGGTGCCAAAACAATCATGCGAAACTAATTCAGACTTCTATAAAACACAAATAATCGAACAAGGAATATTCTTTTCGATAAATTCCTCTTCCGGCTCTACAATTATATATATATATATGTTTATATACACAGAATATTCTAGATTAGTAGTCACTAACAACATTAGTGTTTTTTAAATAATATCGATCTGTAAAGTAAGGTCAATGCAATTACAGTTCATTAAAGATGCTTAAATTATAATAATAATTATATAGTAGCGAACCGAATACCAAATAAAATCAGGAAAATTCCACAAAAATTCAGTATTATTCAAACCTAGATTGCCAATGTCTGAACTATCTTCTTTTGGATGCATAAATCAAACTTGTTAATATGGATCCCCACAGCCTCAGCAATATTTAGTAGTCGAACTCTTAAGGCAAAATTGAGATTTGTTGGTATGCGGTAAATGACCGTGAAAGCATGGTTAACGTCAATCTTGTGTTTTGTATCCACAAGATGAGACAGAATAGCGCTGCGAACAGATTTTGTTTGTCCTTTTCTTAACTAGGTAGGGTGATGTTCGCAAATTCGACGAGAAACATGCCTAATTGTACGGCCTATGTAACTGGCTCCACAGGAGCAGTTAAATTGGTAGATACAAATGGAAGAGGCGAAATTAGGCAGTTTGTCTTTTACTCCCGAAAGCAGAAAAGGAGTGGTTTTAAAGATACAGCGTAATTTAGCAGCAGGAAATGCTCTTTTTACCGCATTTCTAAGGCGCTGTGTTGGTATCTCACTGGTATTGTCCTCAAGGAACTGCATCTGTAAGAATAAGGCCTCTTTTGAAACTGTTGGTAACTTGGGCTGCTTTGGTTTCAGATTCAGATTCTTATCAATAAACTTTTCAGGATAACCATTTTCACTTAGCAAGCGTTTAATATTGTTAAGTTCCTCATCAAGATATTCGTCCAAGCAAATCCCTCTTGCTCTGTGAACCAAGCACTTTATCAGTTTGCGTTTCAAGTGCACAAAGCTGAGAAAATGTGTGTACTGGCCCGTTGATGTTGTATAAAATAAGCGCTTTTATTTTACGGCAAGTTTACGTAAAAATACTTATTCGTTTTAGTACATTATGTATATATATAGTAATAGGTTTAGTTGTATTGACAAGTAATTCTTCCGAGTTAATTTTTTGGTGGCAACTAGCAGTGACTTCAAGAACGAACCTTTCTCCTTATCTGAAACTTCTCAGGTGTATTGAATTCAATACTTATATGAATTCAGTATTATTTGGCTAATTTAAGTGAGGTTAAAAAACAATCATCCATCTTTTTAATTGTTTAGTTTATGAATACTACACAGAGAAATAAGTGTTACATAGAGACTGTATCAAATTTCTACTATAATAACAGTTAAGCGTATTTTGTGCTACAACATTAGCCCTTTGTTTCGCACATACTAAATAATTTTTTTTTATTATTTAGGCTGGTGTACGTTTATTGCATAATGGTAAAGTTGCATTACTCTCATGGTGTGAAAGTACATTTTGGGCAACTGTTACAAATCAAGCAATTATACAATTGAATAAAAATGATCAAATATGGCTTGAATGTCGAGATGAAGCGTATAGACTACATGGACATATGTATAGTAGTCTATCTGGATATCTTCTTTATCCTCTTGGTTCATAAGATGAACAACTACATCATTATTATACATACATATATATTGTATACAACACTACAGGATATTCTTTTACTTATTTCAATCTTAATTCTTTAAGAGTCATATTCTTTTATAAGCTTACACTCTCATTGTCTTTATAGTTCCACTTTATAAGTAATAATGATACTATCATTATTGAATTCAATGAAGATGTGTATTTTAACATTATTTACTTACTTGAATGCATTACTCTTATTGTATCGTATTAAATACAAAAAGTTAACTTTATGTCAACCTTGTCTTTGAAACGGTTTTCATTTTCTTTTTTGTGACAGTGAAATACAAGTCATGAAACATTAGAAGTTAATGAAGCATACGACAAAGTGAAACTGTTGACTCTATAGCAGCCGTGAAGTGTGCTACTGAGATTTCATAAGTAGTATATTGCATGTGATTTCTTCAGCAAGGATACTGAATAACGGAATAATGGTATCAGTGGCGAAGAGGGTAAATAAACGACCTTTATGAAACAACACCGAAAAGATGAAAGAAGAACATGTGCAAATGGAGATTTCGATGAAAGCTTTACGCCTTTTGGTCGGATAAACCAATCTGCTACCAAATACTACCGTTTCAAAAGAAGTTAGTATATTAGGCTAATACATATTGCTTATACTCGAAGCAAATGTAACTTGAAACAATGCTTAAAGCAGCATTTTGTCCACAAAACCTCGGAAATACCAGTTGTTTAAACTTTTGCTCAGTGTGTGTGTTAAAATAGCTTTGACACCCTAAATTTTTCTTTTATTCCCTTATATTCTGAGTGTAGTGAAGAGCTCTGAAGCTTCGGTAGCAGTGGATCCACTTTATAGGGTGGGGTCGCCAGCCTCACAACTAACCTTCCGTCCTTACTACCGGCTTAATGCGTCACCCGGTGATAGGATCCCGGACCACATGTGTGATTGGTGGGCGTTCTACCGCCGACACCCAAAAGATGGCAAGAATCAAGCATTCTTGCGAAGTATGACGTAAATAATATAATTTTGTGACATGTAAATGTCTCATCATTATATTTGATGACATATTCAAAAGTAATTTTACTGAGAAATGAGGCATAGCTCAGGTATTTTTTTTACTTAAACGTGTGTCACTGTGATTTAAAGAAGACATCTTTACAACACAACCTTAAACTCTACAGCAGTATACGAGAATAATTATCTGTCGTCAGTTTGCATAATATTGGATAGCACTACTCATTAACCGAGCGATGCTGGGGACATCACTCGTACCAAATTCCCAAGAAACTTCATGAACTCTCCTACAAACAACTCTCACCATGCTACGGCGTTCCCGGTAAGCGACGCGCCCTGTGCTCACCCGGTGGCCAGTGTGAAAAGTAAGCTAGCTGGGAAATTAACACTTAGAAACCAACTATTTGTTGGCTGCTGGAATGTTAGGACGCTGTTGGATCCTGGTAGCCAGTCTATCACCATGCGTTCTTTATATGACTACAAGGTAGACATAGCGTGTCTATCTGAAGTGAGGTTACCCGATCATGGCTCCCGCCGAATAGCCGTTCCTGGAACAGATTCTTCATTCTGGTTGCTTCATAGTGGCCCCCAGAATAATTCGGGACAACATGGGGTAGCATTTGCTCTCAGTAACAAAGCCAATAATGCCCTAATATCATTCGAACCGGTCAACTCCAGAGTTGCAGTCGCTAGGTTCAAGGGTTCCCCGCTCGACATTTCTGTTCTCGCTGTCTATGCCCCAACCCTCGACTCTGATGAAAGTATCAAAGACGAATTTTATGACAATCTTCAAGAGGCAATCAACAAAATCCCAAAGCGTGACGTTCTCATAGTAGCCGGCGATTGGAACGCCCGCACTGGCCCTTCAGACGACGCGACAAAACATATACTAGGCAAACACGGTCTCGATCAGCGCTGCCGTAATGGTGATAGACTTTTATCTTTTTCTGATTACAATCGATTATATATCACCAACACTCGATTTCAACACCCCAGAAAACATCTTCTCACCTGGTATTCGAACGACGGTCGCACTGCACATCAGATCGACTACATCCTAGTGCGCTCACGCTGGATCTCCTCGGTGGAAGACTGTCGATCCTATCGTGGAGCAGAGGCCGGAAATAAAGGGGGATCAGACCATACTCTAGTTAGGGCGAAATTCAAACTTCGTTTAACGACACGCCAGAAGACGCGACCTCCGAAGCGTATCAATGTTGCCCCGCTTCAATGTTCTACAAGACGACAAGCCTTGTCCAAACAAATCCAGGCCGAACTAAGCACCGCAGATGAACCAACATCCACATCTTCTAATACACCCGAGACACGATGGAATCATTTCAAAGAAGTAGTCTCTAAAGCTTCAATGACGCATTTGGGTACCACATCCAAGAAGCAGAAAGACTGGATTTCAGAGCACACCATGCTTCTATCCTCGCAAGCCAGAGACGCTCGCCTAGCAAAGTCTCCAGTTTATCGCTCCCTCAGGCGCAAAGCTACACAGTCTGCTAGGAACGACAGAAATCGCTATTGGTCTAACGTGGCGACTAACATGGAAGCAGCAACAAATGTAGGCGATTTCGGAAAACTTTATCGCCTCTTACGCCAATCATCTGGCAAACGCCTTAACAGTCATGCTGTGTTACGCACAGCATCAGGAGAAATTATTTCGGACACCAATGGTAAGATGGAACGATGGGCCGAACACTTCAAGCAGCTACTCAATCGCGACGCTGGTCAACCGTCTCATCGACCGATACGACACTTACCAACACCCTACGTAGTTGACTGCGATCCACCCACTCCAACCGAAATAGCTAAAACAATTAACACACTCAGAAACAAAAAAGCTCCGGGCGAAGATGGTCTACCCCCAGAAATATACAAGGCCTGCACTCCAGCGCTAATCGATGCACTGCACTCGCTGTTCTGCTCAATTTGGGAGTCCGAAACCATTCCTTCCGATTGGAGCACCTCAGTTCTGCTACCGTTCCACAAAAAGGGAGACAGGTCAATATGCGAGAACTACCGAGGCATAAGTCTGATTGATATCGCTGCTAAGGTTTTTGTTTCCATTCTCCTGAACCGCTTCGCGGCCGAACGCCACGTGCGAACAAGGCCAAATCAAGCCGGATTTCGACCTGGAAGAGGCTGTGTTGATCAATTATTCACACTGCGAAGAATTTTGGAACACAGGGACAAATTCCAACAGCCGACGGTTGCTTGCTTCATCGACTTCCAAGCGGCATTCGACTCAGTTGATCGAGGAGCACTCTGGTATCTAATGGAGCTCGACGGAGTTCCGACCAAGCTAATCAACCTGCTCAGGTCATACTACTCCAACACCAAAGCTCGAGTCCGAGTGAACGGTGAAGAGTCCCGCACTTTTGAGGTAACCAGCGGTGTCCGGCAAGGTTGTCCAGCATCCCCCATCCTGTTCAATTTCACAGTTGATTGGATTTTGCGGCACGCCCTAACCGAGCACCACGGCGTCCAACTTTCGCCCGATATTCACATAACCGACCTCGAATTCGCCGACGACGTCGTGCTGTTAGCTGAAAACTTCCCCGATATGCAACAGGCGCTCGACCAGATAAACCACCTCGCGTCTACTATCGGTTTGAAAATTAACACTTCCAAAACCAAAATGTTTTCGAACACATCCACCGGCAATGATGAAATCTTATCCTTAAATGGAGCACCTATTGAAATTGTGCCATCCTTCAGATATCTGGGATCCATAATGCTCCCCAACGGCCAAGCGAAAAACGAAGTGAATGCGCGAATCTCCAACGCCCGGAATGCGTTTCTACAGCTGAGGAGCGTTCTATGGAGCAAGAGAGAAATCAGTCTCAGGACTAAAATTCGGGTCTACCAAGCTTCCATACGACCCGTTCTCCTGTATGGCTGTGAAACCTGGCCTCTTCGCGCGGAAGATTTACGCAGACTCGAGGTATTAGACCATTGGTGTCTCAGGTACATTCTGCATGTTCGTTGGCAGGACAAACTCTCCAACGAAGAAGTGCGTCGGCGTTGCTACAACATCAACCAAATTCCAGTACTGGTCCAACAACGCCGCCTTCGGTGGTTTGGCCATGTTCTGCGCCGACCAGATGACGATCTGGTCAAATCAGTTCTAAATCCCTCGCCATTACCATCTTGGCGATGTCGCAGAGGCGGACAGCTGAAGACATGGCTTGGTACAGTCAAGGCAGATATGGAGTGCCTGGGGCTACAAACGGTCTACGGACTCCGTATGTGGAACAAGAATTGGATATCCCTATCACAAAACCTTGCTTCAGATCGCCGCGCCTGGGCAGCGATGATTCGAGACGTTCATGAAGCCGGCTCATCCTCCCGTAGGAGATAGCCGAAGTAAAGTAAAGTAAGTAAGTACTACTCATTAAGGTGAAAAATTATGATGGCAACCGTCTACATGTTTTTAATCGTGTAATCTTAGTGCTTGTAGATTCTTTCGGACACTTTGCAGCTGAACTGGCTAACAAATTGTTGATTTATGTGTCGTTCTAATTCCAAATGGCCATAAAAAAAGATCAACTGACAACTTTCGAGAAGTTTTTCACATAGGGTGACTACTGATAAAACTTGTTGCTGACATTGTCAGGATAGTCTTTTGCTTTAAGCATCTTATGTTGATAGTTTCTTCAGATTGGTGTAAGATTTCTATGCTGCTGTAGACCTCATAGATAATGCTTTGAAATAAGACTTAAGACCTATCGCGTGAGTGCATACCGTTGTTAAAAATGCGATAGATTTGGATAACTTTTATTCGGCTCTACAGTTGTTTAACTAAGCATATCCAAAAGCAGGTAGTCATTATTTTCTTTATTTGATTATTCAGCCTGAGGGTTTTTCATTTCAAGTATAATAAAAGTCCCATCGACATATGCAGTTCATATTTTCACACAGATTTTCATTCTCATTGTGAACTAAAAACCTCGCCCATTTATTTCAACATACTTTAGCATGTAAAAAAATAACACCAATAGATTTGCTTATTTTCACAATCAATTAAGTGAAGGATTAATAAACTAAGAACTCAAAACATTTTTCCAAGTATTATCAACGACTAGTAAAAAATACATACGAATAACGACTCAAAAACTATCGTTGATCGTTATCTCAGTATCAATGTACAATATACTCAGCGATCATTAATCAAACCATTCGTTTATTCAGTGTGAAGCGGTTGTATTTTGGCGTTTGAAATGATGGACACTAGGGTTTGAGTTCCAGTGGAAACACCATTACTCACCAAGAAATGCACATACATTCAGATGTAGAGTCCCAAATAAGACGAAGCGCACATCGTGGATTCCATCACTAGTCGTCACCCACCAAATTACTTCATCTAGCGGTCATCCCAAAAATCAATTCAGTTACACGTCTATTTACATTTCGCTGTTACCCTAAATACCTGTTGTTAAGTTCCCGACTAAATTTACGGCTATACGCTTTATGTTCAGGCCGATTAATTGTTGGTACATAAATCCTCATTATTTGAGAGGATCGATTGGCATCCTGAGATAGACAAAAGCCTTTTTACATGATAAAGGTCACTCACCATTAGTTAGAATTAAGACAATATGACAATCAAATAAAAGCAATGCATTGTATCAAGAAAAAGACGACTAGCAAGTTATTGAAAGTAAGAACAAAAACCAATATAAACAAAGGTACCATCTCACATTCAAATGCTAAAAAAAGGAAATTGACACAAAATGGTAAAATAAAAGGATACAACATTGCACACTGTATAAGAAACTGTGTTAAGTCATCTTTAATGTATTATCTCGTATATATATTCATACTTCTTGTTGTCAGACAGTTTAATTACAAATACAAAAACTTAAGGTAAGATACAATTAGGAGTGATTTAATTTTGTTTTTCTTTGCACTCCTAATTTACAGTAAACACTTGGATATGATGAAATCAAATAGATGATGTTCTTTTTACAGTACAACACGACGTGTCAACCACCAAATGACTAATGGTTGAACTAGTGCAATAAGTAATAATAAATAAATCCGACGTTTATTACACTCTGATGGATATGCTTCTGCATGTGGAAGAATTTTGAGCTTAAGACTTCTTATCTGAAAAAAAAACAAAAAGTGATATTATAATAAGACAGGATAAAACTTATACAGGAAATAAATTCGATAAAAGTACATTTCATGTGTCTTAAAACTACTCCTGGTGGCATAGCAGTTAAGACGCTGGCCGACCATGCACATGGTCCGGGGTTCGACCCCCGACCAGCGCACTCCTTTACCTCACTGAGCCAGAAGTAAAACTGGTGAATAGGAAATGTTGGGCATGAGGCTAGCAACCTCATCCTGTAAAAATAAACGCTGCTACAGAAACTTAAAGCCTCTAGCTTGCGGCCCTATGTTCCACTGGGAATGTGAGAGGTTTCGTGTGCATTTCGGATTGTGAGGGCGATTGTTAGTTCCCGGCTGCCCACACCGTGGAAGTTGGTTGAGTGACCGCAAACCCCAGGGGACAACTGCTTGAGGCTGGTCACACGCGGCCTGTTCTTGTTTGTTTGGTGTGTCTCAGTAGCATATTTATCATTTCTGCCCTGTGACACGGCAGCAGGAAGCGCGGTCGTTGTTAATCCAGGCCCCGACCGATCCGGCATGATATTTCGTGAGTTTGTTTGAATCATAGTATTAGATTGGGAAGCTGCTTTTTGTCTAACCGCTATCCAAACAACCTTTCTGGCATGGTAGGACCTCAACAGACATAAGTCGCAGCCAGTATAGCTTGTTGGGACATTGCGGTGTTCAAGCCCGACCACCACGTCAAGGTAGCAGCTTTCAGTCAGGGTTGAGCAAAGAGGGAAAATCAATCGACGAGGCCATAGAGTTACATAGATTGAGATGGCTAGGTCACGTGGTGCGCATGCCTAACCACCGCCTCCCCCGACGACGGGTATTACTAGCTGATATAGGTTGCAGGTTGGAAAAGAGTAAGTGGTGGCCAAACAAAAACATGGCCTCATCAATCCATGAAATCCTTGACAGTTAAACTGAGTCGGTCATGTAGGGAGATACAGACTTCCGAGTTGGGACCCTCGGGACTCTATGAATCAACGGCTAGAGACAATAGGTGACATGGCTCAAAATCGTCGTCAATGGCCAGCGCAGATGTATTCAGTCTCTGTAATCTTTCATATTCCCTTCTACCATTACCCATTCTGTTTTACTCTTATTCTTATCAAACTCTACTGATTCTCTTCACTCATCTTCTTGTCTACCTTTGTGTGGTATTTGGAAAGTGGCAACTCGAACTTCTGCAATTCGGTGGCAAGTTCTATGTTTAATCCAGACAGAGACAGACATACATAACAGCGAATGAATGAATTAGTGTTATGAACAGCATTAATGCTGTTTAAATAACATAAAATCAATAATATTGATAGATTAGCATCAATAGCATCAACATAAAATAAGCTGAATGTCAGAAAAATTAGGAAAGATAATATTATCAATTCACGAATTTATAGTCTCTACTGAAGGTTGGCCAGGGCAGTAGTAGGGGCTGTACTTGCTTCTTTTGAACACAGAGCACTGGTTGTTTAAGTCAATTTTCGTTTTTCCTATTGACTGACTGAACTCAAATGTTCGACTTCTGTTGACATATCGACTAATGAGTACGGATGCTACGATGATGTTTGAGGATAAGCACTGATGTCATTTGGATGATAATGACTGACAGTGGAATGCAGGATGTACATTTTGTCCTATTTAGAAGTGAATGCTTCTAGAATCACTTATAAATTTATCCGTAAGCGAAAGATTCTTTTTCCTTCGTTCGATATTTTAGGTCTCATCAGATTTAAGCTATAAACAACTATACTTCATTTCATGATACTGACTTTTCTAGAAGCGCATACACGGCTGTGTGTTTCAGTTGTGTGATATGCATTCTCTGGATACTCTTCCTAACTGGACATTACCACAACTCATCCCGATGGACAGGGATGGCTTCTACTATTATGCTATGAAATACGGAAAGTATTGAACATCTGTAGGTCTCTTCCGGGAATTGGTGTCGGGTGATTTGGTAAATGAAAGTTTCGAAACACGCTTAGTGTTCTTACCAACCCAATCACTATCCGAATGACCTAGGAACCTAAGATAATTGATCTTTTTGTGATTATTGTAATATGCGGGTCAGTCAAATCATTTATCAAAGCCTTCTACTCATCAATTCGGTCATTTACTCAGAAAAATTTATGAAGACTTTATTCTTTCCGGAGGTTGTTTCGCCTACCATAAGGTTTCCTTCCTGTCAACCTAAATAATGTCGAGGAATTTTCGTTGAATTTCCCAAAATAATCTACCCATCACTTCTTTAAATCGTAAAAAACTTCAGTCAGTATCTCTTTTAAGTGCTTTACGCTCCTCATTATGTTTAGAAACTCCTGGGATAAATTTCTGTACATTAGTTAGTTCAAATGAGGTAAGAAACCCATTGGCTTTTAGCCACCTTTACAGGTGATCAGATGTGCCTAATAAAGATTGGATATGGTCCCAGATTAATTTAGGACAATTACCGCCTCCAGGCCCAGAGAATTTTAGTAAACACCACCCTAAATTCGAGCTCCATCTTCTCACTTCCAAAACGAGTCTGCAGCTGCCTTCTCCTACGTCTACATCAGTTACACACATACACTAGGATGCACTAAAGCACGGCTAGAGGTCACATAGCGGCTTGAAACACAGTAATAAGCCTTTACTGATTTTATACGATGAAATGACCAAACTGTGTTTATCCTTGGCTTAAAGATGGTGGCAGCTAAGAAATATGTTGTTGTTTCGTATGTTTGATATTAGTGATGTCTAAAAACATGTAACAATTTGAAAACGCTGTAAGATATGATCACTCTTCTGGATTCATCAACACAGTACTTTGTGTATATCTCAATATGCTTTTCCGAATGCTTCATTCTTCTTACCTAATTAATCAGATCATCCGCTCAAGCAACAACAGACCGATTCAAAGCAAAAGTGATAGTTTCTAGTAATACTTGTCTTTTATTTCGTACAAATTGAGAACAATGAGAGGGTAGATGTAGGAAGTGACAAGTATTCTCATATCTTATTCCTACATATTTATTTGCTCAGAGAGCAGAAAAATAACAGCCTAATAGGATATGAAAAGGAAGTCACCACAGTGCTTTACAACTTGATCCTATTCCGATGCCAGCAAATCCACAGGAACTGGCCAGATAATCTTCCTGCACTGGTTGAATAAACCTGTCAGGGATGGTACACTAACTAATTCGAGTTAAGTAAACAACCAAACTTGACGAGTGCCAGTTAGCACGAAACTTAGGTTCAAGGCTTCCTACCGATTGCCTCCAACCATCTAATATTAACAACTTAAAGTGCATCGTGATGACGAACCAACTAGAATAGTAGCCATATTGCACCGTACAAAGAACTGGACACATTAAACTAGTTACTAACTTAGTGTCCAATCAAAACAATCAAACTTGTATTAATGAAATTAAGTATAACTCAACACCTACATGGATATGGCAATAAATTAAACATATCATACGACGACTATTGACGCAATACGGCTACCCACATCTCAGTAAGTAGAATAGGGCTTGAAATTGTGATTTAGTGGTTAAAAGGTGAATGCCTAGACACTTTACATGTATCCTAGGAATACAATCAGTATCCACAAACGAAACGAAGCAATAAATAGTAAAAGTGAACTTACAAGGAAAAATGCCAGTGCCAAACTAACATACAATAAACTGAAATAATAGCCTGGTTGATTCAATCCAACATAACTAATCAAGACTATAATCATACTGTAACAAAAACAAAAGTTAAAAATAACTAGCAACGCATAACGATATCATAATAAAACAATTTTATGATATGGTACTCATATGATGCCCATAATGTATCAAGTTTGGGCTTGAATAAGTAATAATAATATAATATCGCATTCCACATTATCATATGATATACTAGCACATAAAGTACGCTATTGGAGGATTCAAAACGAAAACAAAAAAGCAAGCATGAAGAAGCGAGACGAAGATGAAATATGAGTGCGTGAGCGTCATTGCATCCCATTCTCAGTCATTTAACACGGTCTTCAGTTACAGAAAACGACTGTCACAGGTAATATAGACAAGTAAGCTAAACTTCCTCACATGAATTGGAAAAACACTCGATGATTCAGTTGTTGGAGGAAATTCCTTGGACTATCCATCACTTACGTTTACTGCAAATTATTTACATGAGAGCAGCATGTTATGTTAGACAGTAGATGGTAATAACCGCCTAATAGGACATGAAAAGGCAGTGACCACAATGCTCTGCACCTTGATCCTATTCCTATGCCAGCAAATCCACAGGAACTGGCCAGATAATCTTCCTGCACTGTTCGAGTTAAGTAAACAACCATCCTTGACGAGTGCCAATTAGCACGAAACTTAGGTTCAAGGCTTCCTGCCGATTGCCTCCAACCATGGCACACATCCTATTGGTTATAACTTATTAATCTGCACGTAAAAAAGTAATAATAACAATAATAATGTATTTTATTTTCGATTACAGCTTGATTCCACACCGTAATTTTGGTACAAGTATGGAATTTCAACGTGGATATCGGTAGCCTAAATTTCGCAGGCCGAGCATAGATATCAGGTGTGCGCCGGTGTGGGCTCGAACCCCGGACCATGTGCATGGTCAGCGAGAGTCCTAACCACTGTGCCACGGACGCTCAACATTTGCTCTTTCATTTCCAGCCGTGGGAGTTGACAATCTCATAAATACTTACGTCTTACCCAGTACTGTACACCTAACATTTACATTACTCATTTTATGATTCCAATGGGCGAGCAATAAAAGTAAAATAATTGCAACTTCACTGGATATACTTTTAACGGCATTGCCTGGCAGTCATGGAGTTCAACAGAGAGAAATTCTGTGGAGTAAATAATATCATGACTCAGCTACAAGGTAGCCAGCGCGATTCGATACAAACGAAATGAGTTTTTTTTTCACACGCGCTAAGATTTTCACTAGCCTGAACTGCTTTAAAAATTCATGCTATACGTGACAGTTAGATATTAAGTAACAATCTACATTTTGAAGGTGGTGAATGCAGCACAAACTACTGTCAGATTATTACTCAATGTATGAATCGCTCAGCGTCCAGTGAGTCCTACTCAAGATGATCTTTGTTTAACTACTTTAACTACCTCTGTAGTTAAGACAAAAGAAAGCCTCTCAATAAAACTATCGCAGAACACAGCTACCTATAATAGCTTTATCTTGTAATAGGCTATGAGCCACATTTGCTGTGAGACGGCTGATATTACCCATATACACAGCATGAACAAGTTAATTAGAACCCAGGACTCACTGGCTGAAACCAATGAGCCACATCCTTACAATATATGTATATATAAGTTATATAAACGACGTAATTAACCAGCATAAATATATAACAAATTGAAAGTTTAATTAGCAACAAACCTGACAAATTTGTATCCACAGTATGCAACTATATCCAAGTAAGAAATATTTGACTGGATATTAAGGATATAGATTCCGAAAAGAGTCAATAAAACTTCAAGCAGTAACCAGCCAAAAGCTTCACTTGCTAAAATACCAAGATATTCCGGTGAAAAACGACTTTGGAGACCAAATATAACACCACTCAAAAGTATGTAGGTAATAGAAGCCATTAACGGTATGTACAGGTCCGGAGCATTAATATCATCACCGGGAGGTACCGGTCCAGCAGGGTCATAATTGGAAGCCCACTTCTAATGAGCAAGAAAGATTGAAAAATTACAGATTTTAAATGTACAAGCTAATGTTTTGTAAGTCTTATTAGTGATACACGAAAATAGGATACTATTACAATCTTAGAGCACGATAAACCAAGGCTTCTTTCTGACATCCAAATGATAAAATTTTGAACGTAAACTTAACAATGAGTCCCTAAATTGCGTACTTATCTGTTGAATAGCTAGCTGCATTTATATCACTCATGGACGATACCATCCAAAGCTGAACATAAAAAACAGAGAATATAAATACAAGGCGAAAATACTGTTATTACTCTATTCCAAGACTTTAAGCAAAAGACTTGCAAAATGACTACAGTTAAGTGGATCGCGACACGTGTTACCCTTACGGGTCAAATGCAGTATTGCCTGCAATTTGAATTAAGAGTCAAAACTGTTAACAAGGTGTCTACTGATCATGCTGTTCTGAGATCCGTTTATGCTTGATTTTGTTTCCTAGTTTACCACAAAAGACCAGTTATCCCGTCAAGATACCAGTGCATACGCATGTTTTGGTTAGGCTGATTAATAAATTATTCATATGGTAAACAAACACTCTTTTAGAATTCGCCAAGCGAATTCATGAGAGAAGGCATAATTAAATTTGGTTACATAACCTGCGAATCCACTTTGTTGTCCATGGTCATATATTGAAGTGGTCGCTATAGTTTAGCTTCTCCGTTAACTTAATACTAATCACCGAGCCCTAAGTCCGAAATAATACCTGACACTAATCTTAAAGACAATGTAACTGCTCAAGACCGTAGTCCCAGCTGGCACAGCATACCTAGCCAGGTTAGGTTAATTAGACCTACAATCAACTATAACATTTACTAGGCATTACTCCTGAATGTAGCTGTACATCAAAAACAATCTAAACTCAAGGTGTTTCTTTACCTAATCCCAACCTAAAAATATCAGAATACAACCTCAAGGACAAACAATTACATATCCCCATGAAACGCATGTCTGCTGGCTGAGCTGCTTCTTCATTGGGGCAGGCATTCAAATAAAGAAATATAGCACTTTATAGACGAAAACACGAATCAAACGGGATGAACCTACTGTGTGTGCAAAAGGAAACAAGACCAATCCGATTTTTTTAGCGACGTAGGAATTGTTAACGGAGAAATAATATTTTAATCGATTCACATTAACATATTCGTTCACCTGAAGCATTAAGTAAGTATGAGACAGCTTACATTCTTCTGCACATAGTTTGCACCTTCACCAAACATGGCTGACCCATAGCGAACAGCCAAATCGGGAATGAAGGGATTTTGAACAAATGGTCCATGTGTCCCACCTGTGTTGTCACTTGCTCTCTGTACTGAGGAGGGGTATTCTTGACTATAAGAAGGATAATTGGGGTAAAACGGGGCTAAAATAGACCGTGGTTAGGGCTCTATGAAACAAACCTTCCGGATAATTAGACGCATAGTCTGGATTATATCGTGCACACATGATGAACGCGTACACCGCAAAATGCAAATTAGGCGGGTTGTAAAGGCAAATGTAAAAAATTTCATACAGTTATACGGTATTATTTTCGTTGAAAAATCAACAGCTTCCTCTTCCAAAAATAAAAGAACAGACTAAAGTACTTTTAATTAGTGGTAACTATGATAACGAAGTGGCGCTAATAACGATGTCAACAACTACAACAGAGGAACAATTTTCTAACGAAAGTGATTTCGTTTTGAAACCAAATAAATATGCATTTCTCAATGCTAAGTGCTTGCTTCAAAGGTGTACTGATAACGACTACAACATGTTAGTGAACTAAAAGCTGAAATAAATTTCTATATCTTTTAGCTATGATCATCTTGTTAGTATACTACGTACAGTTTTAAGAGGCGGTAGTGATGATTCACTGACTGAACTTGAAAATTTGAGCCGTAAATTGAAAAAGTACAAATGCTCTGCGAGTACACGATTGATGAGAAATGTTAAAGAGAAGTCTGCTGAATTAGATTTGGCAATACTTCGCAGACCATACTTTTCGGTATGTTTTATCCCTAGCTGTTCTCTGACTTATGCAGTACAATCCTAAAGAAAGCCTCAAACTTCAGAATTTTCCTGATTTACCCAAACTGTTCTTTGCATTAGAACAAGCTGGAATAGGTTTGTCATATGAATTCTCTTGACTGGTCACTTTAAAGGATTTCCGCAGGAAGAAGTCATTAATCTCTCGTTGTCTGTACGGAACTTTTTAAAAAGTGTACCCTCCAACAGTGTCAGATTTTGGGGAAAGTATTTAGGAACGTGTAAATGTTACTACATATTGGAGGTGGAAGAATTACAGCCAGCTGTCAAGCCTCCTGATTCGTTTAAAGTTCAGACCGACTTGATGGAAAGTGAGAGGACTGCAAGGTCAGATGTCGCACTTGGTGAAAGGCTGGCGGTACTGGATTTGGATCCCCTTCCGAAATCTGAATGGAAATCACTGCCATCTATACCACCTGAAGAAAGTGGAAAGGGAACCAATAGAAAAGCATATTACGTCTGTAATATTCTTGGGGAGAAGTGGGTCAGACTTCCGGATGTCACTCCGGAACAGGTAATTTGACATATACTTGTCATATTGTTTCTGATATTTAAACTTACTTTCAGTTAACAGAAATAAGTATAATGTCTCAGACTTTTGTGTAAGATTTTCACTTGCTGTCCACTCGAGACCAGAACATTAGTTCGAGTTAATCACCAAGTAAATGTGAAACAAAATATCGAACTTTACAATCTAATATAAGGTTTTCCTTATGTAAACAGTTTTGCCAAATATTCCCCATTTTCAAGGCTATTTCTACATAATTAGTTACTTCTGTGTTCAATAAGTATATGTAGAAAAAGTTATCCCCCTGAGCCACACGATACGAAACCGGTGATACCTCAAAGCCGAACAGAAAATATGAAGAACCTCACTGAAATAAATCTTTTAGACACTTTAACACTAGTAATGTGACATTTTTAACTCAAATAATTTATAATAAGTGAAAAGCAGCTTAAAAAGGATACCGTAACAAATAACAAGATCCAGATTTACAGTTTCGCTCACCAGGATCAGCAAATCTCCATACACTTTACCATTTCTGAATTGATATCCTCTTCTATAGGTGGAAGATCAGATAATGTGTATGAAACATGTGTTTTAATTAGTTAAAATAGTTCAGTAACCTGATAAAATAAATTCTGAATAATCTCCTAATTGTAAGACTCTATCAGTCAAAATTTATAACACCCTATTCTAACGAATACCAAGAGGAAGATACTGGCAAAGTGTGTAAACCATCTATTTAATGATTTCCCTGATTTTTATTTAAGTTATTAAAGTCCTAAACTATGTAATAATAGGTTTTAATGCTTCACAATAAAGCGTAATAATAGCATTCCTTTTCAAACCTTATAGATTGTTACAAGTCGTATGATAAAATACTTTTGCACTGGAAACTTGGAGGCTGAAATTAATTCATACCCAACATTTCCAGGAACCGAGAAAAGCTTTCTCAGAGCACAAATAGCACGCATATCCGGATCAACGATAATCTCCCCAATCAACTATTACCAGTTCAATGAAGACGAAGAAGAGGAAATGGAAGAAGATGCTTCACGTGAGAATTTCGTTGAAAACTCTGAATACGAACCTATGACTATTTATGATTTAACTGATCCTAGTCTATCCAACTGGGTCCACCATACTGCCTATATATTACCCCAAGGTCGGACAGTGTGGTAAGTGTAACAAATACTGAAATTCCGTTCTCTAGACTGCTTCGCTTCTTAAAACATACATGACTAACGGTTAAAATAAAAATGCATTCATCATTTTATACAACCTTACGTTTATTTGTGATGAAAGCTTAATCGTCATATTTTATTCGGGTTTATCAGACTTTCTATATAGCAGATATCAGTACAAATACCGAAATAAAGACTGTTTTCATTCTAAACTTAACAAAGGCCTTTCCGAATTCGGTGACGAAGTTATTTTCCGTAACTATTCAAACTTAGATTTATTGCTTGAGGATAGAGGCTTGGAGCGGATGTTAATTCTTTTATGGTAAATTTCTGTGGTTGTCCAAACCCTTCTTGAACGAATCAATTGAGGTTGCAGACACCACTTCTTTTGGGAGTCGATTCCAAGTGTTTATGATTCGGTGTGAGAACCAGTACTCAACAGTAATATAATTTCTTCTTGGCTTTTGAACTCTCCTGCTATGTCCTCTAAGGTGTTCCAATCTGGTGGGAAGGAAAAGAGAGGATATATCAAGACCTTAGTGATTATGCAAAATTTCAAACATTGTGATTAAATTTCCTCTCTGCCTACGGTATGACAGGGAGAGGAAATTTAAACTGTCTAGTATTTCCTCGTTTGATAAGTTAGTCATGTCGAGAACCATACGTGTTGCCTTCCTTTGAACCCTTTCTAGAACGTGTGAGTCCCTTTTAAGACAAGGACTGGCGGCCTGGATACAGTTTCCCAGTCTTGACCTCGCCAGAGATGTATATAAGGAGGTGAAGATATCTCTGTTGATTCTAGTAAAGGCTCTGCGAATTGCTCATGAGAATCTGAAACTACATGCAGCCACCGCGCGACAGTAAGCTGTAGTTTTTAAGTCATGGCTAACTATGACACCTAAGTCCAAGTGAGTCTGAACTGATGGAAGTGTCATTTCCTCTAGTTCGTAGCAGCTGGTGCTTGCTTGTCTGATGCGCATGGTTGCACATTTTGCCACATTGATCAGGAGCATTCATTCTGTGGACCACTCTGACAATTTGTTGAGGCCTTCTTGCAGCGTGGACGTATCACTGTCGCCCTTCAGCTCTCTCCAAATTTTAAGTCATCTGCGTATAGGACCATAGTGGAGTCGGTGAGCAGAGGTCACTCATTGATATACAAAATAAATAGGAGAGGTCCGAGTACCGTGCCTTGTGGCACTCCGCTACGTACTGCTGTCCAAGAGGAGAGTTTCGAGTTCATCCTAACCCTCTGCATCCTATCTATGAGGAATTCCATGAGTCACTTTAGTAATCTGTTTTTGATACCAAGTATTTCCAACTTCATGAGTAGTCTTTTGTGAGGTACTTTACCAAAGGCTTTGCTGAAGTCTATGAAGACGAAGTCAATGGGTCTTCTGTTGTCCCTTGATTTGACCCAGCTTTCTCTTGCACTGAGAAGATTTGACAGTTACGAGAGGTTTCTTCGGAAGCCGTGCTGTGCTCTGGATAACAAGCTGGTGTTTCGCAGATATGCCATGATGCTTTTCTTGATAATTCTTTCCTGTGTCTTGATTAAGGTGCTGGTGAGACTGGTAGGCCTGTAATTTGAGGGGCTGTGTCCTGATCCTCCTTTGTAGATGGGGGTTAATATGGTGTATTTCCAGTCATGCAGCAACACTCCATTTAGGAAAGAGGACTTGAAGGTAGTGGTCAAAGGGCCGGTTACGTAAGTCGATAGCTCCTTGAGAAGCCTTGGATGAAGATTATTAGGACCCATTGGTTTCCCTGCACCTAGTTTCATTAGGCAGTTGAGCACAATGCCTTGGTCGATGTCAACGGAATCTATCCTCTATTCCTCCTATCCTATCCCCTATTATAATGCAGCCAAAGCTGATCTTAATGTGAGTAAGGACCCCTGTGTAAAGACTTGGAAGAAGTAGTCTGTCATTGATTCTACTTTTTCTTGATCTTCTTTGATTGTGTTATTGTCAATAGTCAGATTTGGGACACCACTGGATGTTTTATTCCTGAAGTTAACGTACGAGAAAATTTCCTTAGGTTGCGCCTTTGCATTTTAGGGGAGATGTACTTCGAACTCCACCCTTGATTGAGGGGTTTCTGCAGTAGCTTGATTCCTAGCAGTGTTATATAACTTACTGGTCTCAGGAGTCTCAAGTGTGGCAAATAGGTTCCAATATTTGTGTTTACGTCTGAGTAACTTACAAATCACTCGGTCTGCTAGGCTTAAGTCGGCACGGATATATACGCCTGATCCTTTAAGAATTTGAGAGTTGCTTAGAATGGCATCCCTCACTTCTTTCAAGTTTATTACGACTTTGAGGAGACGTACAGGCTGATTTACTGTAAGGTCAGGCTTTTGGGCAATTCTATACACGCTGTGTATTGTAATGCCTGATACTGTTTGTGGCAGTAGCTTATCTAAAAAGAGCTTGAAAAGGCTAAGGTCATGTTCGAATCTGGCCTTGGGTTTGGGGGCCAGTGACTATTCCACTTTGTGGAGAGTGAACGACCTGTCAGAGAGATCAGGTTTGCTTGCCGTGGCTGTTTTGCTCTGGGGCGTAAATGTCTTTTTGCCCTTCGTGGGCAGTGTAGCCGATGTGTTGTCCTCATCTCGCTTTTTGCGAGAGACTACATCACGCCATGCATTGGCGTCCTCCTCGCTAGTTGTAGTCGATTTTATCTGCCTGCTATCCACCGGTGTGGATGAGGCTTGATCTACCAGTTCCTGGGCGACTTGAGCTGAAGCTTTTTGACCCTTGGTACTTCTCTTCTTCGTGCCAGTCTTTTCATTACTGTCACTGGATGGCTTATCCGCTTTCGTGGGGGCAGCATAGGTGTCCGGAATTTGGTGGGTGCTCTTCTGTGATGAAGGGCACTCAGTCATTGATAGAGACGCATCAGGAGCATGTACTGCTTTTTCAATGACGTTAGTCACATCTTAGGAGTAGTCGGTCTTCTCCTGTGGAAGACCCTTGCAGTCCATGAGCTTTAGAGCCCCACTGAGAGTAGCAATGGTTCTGTTATACGAAATTTAGTTGTACTACAGCAGTCATTGCACAACCATTTTGCCAGAGGTTCGCAGCAGCATTTGTATGCTGCAGGAGTTAGGTTTGTGCACATGCTATGAAACCATCTCTTTCAGTTATTACACTGCATTCCCACATCCACTGCAAATCGGCACATAACCCTTCCGCAGCAGTTCTTTTTGATCGGCATGCTTTTTAGAACGAAAAAACGATTTAAATATGACTTTGTATATATATATATATATATATATATATATATATATATATATATATATATATATATTGTTTATATGACCTTTTATTACCCTAAAAAATTATTCCGCTAATTTTTCTGCATAAAAATTGTTTATTTATCCTGAATTGATTTTTCGGGGTCAAAAATGGATTATAATTTAAAACCCCTTGATTATGTTAATCTTTTTAATGAGTTTTACTGAAGTTCATCAAGAAAAAATCCTGTGCAGAATACATGAAACGATGAGTTGTCAATAAAATATAAATATGTGCACATATTAATGACAATCATTTAAAATATACATTTAAAAAATACATTTTCATCTAAGGCAAATACAAAAGACATTGTTAGCTTATACATCCTTTGTCAGAGGCCTTCATAAACGCTTATCGTAGACTCCTATCATATTAAAGTTGAAACTTTTCAGATCTTATGCCTAATAGATTTCCAACCAATAGCTTTTTGATTCGTGTTTTTTCACTTCATTTTTTTCATTTCTTCTAAGTTTCATTGACTAGTATATAAAAATCTATCTGAAATACATTTTCAAGTATTGATTTTGTAGGGATTTGGTTTGATTGTATGGAGGATTTAATCATGAGCTGACATCAGTTAGAGAACCACTGGAAAACCTGGGAGTACATACATTTACATACATACATTTATTTTCCCCATTTCCTAAAATCCATTCGAGGGAATCTTGGCAATACAACATTTTATTTGTATGAAGGATAAATTTTATACATTTTACTGCAGGTTATATTGAAAAAACAGCATATAGCTACTTCAAAAATCATCTTCGAAGGAAGATTAAGATTAGAAAATGTAAGCTACAAATCCTCTCATACATAAATCTTAATTCTAATAAAACTATGTGATATGGGAAACTTTAGAAATTAAAAGTAAGGTAAATCGTTTCATAACACTTTCAATAATTCATCTTTTAGTCTTATACCTCTAAATTTGACTGTTGTCGCCACCCAATATACATGGACAAAACAAGTAGGTCCAAACTTACGATTTGTTCTGTAAATTACCTTTTGTTCCTCTGGGTGGAATATTGTGTACAGTTTAATAATGTAGATAATTAAGAAATTCTAAGAAGACATTTAATGTTTTTATCGTTTGATATGCTGACGGTGGACATTAAAGCGGCATTTAACACAATAACAACTTGTGTGCATCCTCATAACGTGTAACCACACAGGAAATTTAACAAATGTAGTTAATTCAAAACTTAAAATTTTTTTTGATTTACAGCTTGGTTCCACACTGTATTTTCGTACAAGTATGAAATTTTCAGCATGGATATCGGTAGCCCAAATCCTGCAGGCTGACAATAGATATCAGGTGTGCATCGGCAGGGGATCGAACCTCGGACCATGTGCATGGTCGGCGAGAGTCCTAACCATTGTGCCACCGACGCACTTAACAAAGTTTCATGCAATGATTATCAAGTAGCGTTTAACGTATCAATGATAACACCTCAGGAAGAAGTCACTTTTTATTACTTCTGAAGGAATATCTTAGTTTGCCAATTCACTTTGCTGACTAGCAGGAACAAGTATTCAAATTAAGTTCGGAGTCGCCGACTAGCTGATTTCAATCACTTAACAATGTTAAAGACATTAGACTGATACAGAATATATTTAAAACAAACAAAAAGAGTTAATAAAGCAGTGTTTAATGAATTCATCCCTGTATTTAGAGCATCCAGTTGAAGAGTTCAACCGAAATATGATGAATTCATTATATCCTATTTTATTAACTTGTGTTGATTATTTTAAATTTGTATCGGAAACTAAATGTTGCAAAATATATTTGTTCAGTGCTTAAACTTTCATTACTCATTTCTGTGTCTGTCATTTATTGATTTATTACTAAGAAAAACTACTCTATTTCACCTGACATTTCATTCACTGAAGATTGCTTATAAATAATAAATTATCAGCTAGTTCTAACTACGAAAATGTTACATATCCAAACTAACTACTCGCGAGTAGACAAGTTACATTTTGCAAATAAACTTCAATTGGATATGCCATCACGTTTAGAGTTAAGGGGTTCCTTGTAAGTGAACTAAGGAAAGAAAAGTAGACGTATATTACGCTGTCCTTGTTATTTACTTCTTCCATTAATATAATTCATTTGTTAGTCATCTTAATAGGATAGTGAAAGTGACCACGTCAACTCCTAACTTAGTGATAGGGAGTGAAGTGATAGAACATGTTGACCACTTCACCTATTTGGGAAGTTGTATCACCACCAACGGACTGATTGACAACGAAATCTCAGCACGGATCCAAAAGGTTCGAGCTGCTTTCGCCATCTCTGACGTAGGCGTGACATCCAGCTATCAACCAAGGGACGTGTGTACTGCTCAGCAGTTCGCTCCGTCCTTCTCTATGGCTCTAAAACATGGCCAATACGAGTTGAAGACATGAAAAGGTTGACTGCTTTCGATCATAGATGTCTGCGATCTATGTCTCACGTTAGGTGGTTTAATAAGGTAAGTAATGCTGACGTTAGGTGTAGAGTGTTGGGCAAAGAGGGAAAATCAATCGACGAGGCCATAGAGTTACATAGATTGAGATGGCTAGGTCACGTGGTGCGCATGCCTAACCACCGCCTCCCCCGACGACGGGTATTACTAGCTGATATAGGTTGCAGGTTGGAAAAGAGTAAGTGGTGGCCAAACAAAAACATGGCCTCATCAATCCATGAAATCCTTGACAGTTAAACTGAGTCGGTCAGGTAGGGAGATGCAGACTCCCGGGTTGGGGGCCTTGGGACTCTAGGAATCAATGGCTGGAGACAATAGGTGACATGGCTCAAAATCGTCGTCAATGGCCAGCGCAGATGTATTCAGTCTCTGTAGTCTTTCATATTCCTTTCTACCATTACCCATTGTGTTTCACTCTTATACTTGTCAAACTCTATTGATTCTCTTCACTCATCTTCTTGTCTACCTTTGTGTGGTATTTGGAAAGTGGCAACTCGAACTTCTGCACTTCGGTGGCAAGTTCTATGTTGAATCCAGACAGAGAGACAGTGAAATGAATGGTTATTTAGGTGAAAAAAAAACAGGAAAGATATGCTTTCTAAATTTACTATTGCCGTGTGTAGACTCGACGAACTGTTTCATCTTGACATTATGTTAATATTTCACCCCCTCAGTCAGGACACGATTCTCGATACGAACAGGCTTTTGGGTCATAAACGTTACAGTTCTTTCTTGTTTATAAGTGTTTATTGAAGTTCAGTAATTATCAATCTAAATAATTTGAAAAGGAAGTAAGCTTTGTTTTGAAATGAAATTCTTGTTTAGAATACGGAATGACAAAGGTAGTAATAACTCAAACAGCACACAAATTAACTTCAGGTGAAAATCTCTATACTAAGGATTAGGCTGGATATAAACAGTATGGAAGTTTTTTCTTCATGAACTTAGTCAGGTTTCCTATGAGTGGAACTACAGCTACCCTGACTTAGCTACCTATCAAACCACTAGGTCACGAACTCATTACACATTCTATCTACTAAGATTTTGGCAACCAGGCAGTATTACTGCCATCCACATAGTCAATGTGCTTTACAATCATGTTCATGTAAATGCATGCAGTTTTTGAGTTATAATTTATTTTCCAAATTTCATGTTTCTCTGTTATGTCCAAGTCATAAGTACATGAATCGTTTCAATTCACAAGCACTTTGAATTTTTCCGATGAAGTTTTTAAGTTCCCAAGAACTACTTTCTGTACTACATTTAGAGAAATATGTGCATATATTATTTATGACATGACATTAAATGTATCACTTGCAAACTAATCAGTTCGAGGATATTTATAGAAATCCGAGACAACGATTACACATTACGAGGCATACTTAATTCTATAGATTGCATCATTCAGTCAAGAAAAGATAGAGTGTATTACATAGTGTTGATTGACATGAATGACTGAAAATCAGATCGGGAGATCCAAACTGCTAGAAAACCATCCTGATCGTATTCAGAACAGCTTCACAGCGGTTAACTGACTTAGCTGAACCTATTTCGATGTTCGTTGGATAGGCTTTCCGCCCAAAAGTGCGATGTTTAAATCTTCTTCATTCAGATAGCAAGGTCTACTGTTTAATACTGTCTTTCTATTTAGACTGCCAAAAAACATAAATATCTAGAAATAACTTACACTTCTGTAACTTTAACCTGTTGGTCTTGTGAAATGAAATCTGTGGATTGAATCCCTGTTAATTTCATATCTACTCATTGCTGAATTGTCCGAAGGAAGTACAAAATACCCGTCTAGTATTATGTTTTAAAATGTTTTCCACTTGATGTCAGTTCATGATGAAACTTATCCTCAAAATCAATCAAATCTGTACAAATGTTCATTATTTTTTTGTCATTCCGCTTGACTTTGTAAAGTAGAATCAGTATTTAAAAGTAATGGATTAACTTCTAATTTATTCAGTTAAAAATTCCTTTACTAACCCAAATTTCTATTTCAGAAATTTATTCCCTATTTACCAATTAAAACAAAGCAAAATTAAATGTTTGTGCAGAATAATATGAGGCTATCGTTCATTTCGTTGGATTCTCTTCAGCTGTTTACAACCTAAAAGTTGATCATGTCATAGAATTTTGCCCTACTTGCAAGGATCAACATGATTTTTGTTAACAGATACAAATGTTGATAAACAGTATTCAGAAATTCCACATATATATAACTTGTTCAGGTGCGTCGGTGGCATAGCGGTTAGGACGCTCGCCGACCATGCACATGGTTCGAGATTCGATCCCCGGCCGACGCATTCCTTTACCTCTCTAAGCCACAAATAATGCTGGTGAAGAGGAAAGGTTGGGCATGAGGCCATCAACCCCATCCTGTAAAATAAACACTCCTACAGAAACTTCAACCTACTAGCTTGAAGCCCTATGTTCCACGGGGGAACGTGAAGGAGAAAAAATAACTTGTACTAGCGGTCAAAATACAAACATGCAAAATGTAATGGACTGTATTTCAATTTCATTAGTTTATGTCCAGTCGTTTACAAACAAGCATTGATCAAGACCCTGTTTAGCAGAATCAGAAGAATATGCTCCAGAGAAATACTGGAGGAAGAACTCTTAAACATTGAGGAAGTCTTGAAAAATAATAGTTATCCTCCGATATTCATCAAAAAGTATGAAATTTCCGAAAATCTAAATGCGAAACTAACCACAGCGAATAAGAAACCTATCTTCTTCCCACTGGATTTTAAAGCAGGAATAATTAACATAGGATTGAAACCTTCTTTAGCCAGAACTTATCCTCTGGCCAAATTGGTTCCCGTTCATCGAACAACAAACTCTTAGGTGCAATCAAAGGTTGATGGATACCCTTCCTATGTTAACTCGAATTGTGTATACAAACTTATGTGCGTCTGCGGTAGCAGTTACGTCGGGAGAACAGAAAGAAGGGCATATCTCAGATTCTCTGGACATGTACCGTCTACGTCTCAAGGGAACAATTGCTTAGTACAGTGCTATTCCCAGACATCTTGTTGATACTAATCATGAGGTGAACAGAGTAAAATCCTTCAAGATTATTACTATTGCACAATACAACTCAACTCTCTACAAATCTGCTAAGGCAGTCGCTATTAAACGTTTAAAAACTGACTTATGTGTTCGGAAAGATTCACTTATTAGTCTTTCTTTGACATGGCGACTCAAAGTCTGTTCTCTTTGTCTCAATCGATTATATAATCTTTTGCATTCAGCCACTCTCTCCGCTTTTGCTTTAGTGTAGTTTCTTTCTTTTTGTTTGCATCACTCATCATCAATTACTTTTCCCATTTGTTGATTGTGCAACTCAGTTTTCAATGTATCCCACTACTAATTTTGCATGTTTGTATTTTTACCACCTGCATTGGTTATATATGTGGAACTTCTGAACACTGTTTATTAACACTTGTATCTGTTAACACAAATCATGTTGATCCTTGCAAGTAAGACAAAATTCTATGTACATTTACATAATCAACTTTTAGGTTGTAAACAGATGAAGAGAATCCAACGAAATATATAGATATATACATATATATAAGAGTTTTACAGGGATGTGGATTACTTTCAATGTAGATTTTGTCATGATCCAACATCAGATAGAGATCACTGTAAGCCACAAAGTGTTTAATGACTCTGAAGAGTCCAAGACTGTGACGAAAGAGTTATCGATTGCTCCCTTTCAATCATCTCTTTAAATGATGTTGGTTCATGCGGTAATTCACATTCATACAAGAGATAAGTTCGAATTACACTCAGTGCACACATATGACAAATGTTTTCTTACTATCAACACACAATCATCCGATGTACTTTTCAGCTTATTATATATATATATATTAGCCTTTAATCTCACACAAATAAATTTTGTTTATGAATAAATTTAATCACTTTAAGGTTTCAGACAGATTAAGTAAATTCCAATAGAAAAAGTGCAATGGTTCAAGATGCCACAATTCTTAAGTTATCTAGTTACATACACCTTCCATTATTTAAGTATAAGGTGAATGAATCTTTCAGATACCTGGCATAAAAATAATAAACACAGTTTACAATAAGGTATTATACTAATAATCTTATGAATTTTTTTTGTAACCCGTAAAACTTAGACATTAGACGTAAGGCATAAACAGTTATTGGTATGAAAATGGTTATTTATATGAAAGCAACCTTCGATAGAATAACTGATAATAATAATAGAAATAATAATAATAGTAATAATAATAATAATAATAACTATCGTTATTATAATCATTTTGAAAATTAAATAAAAAGGTTTGAATGAAATTATTCACAGTTTTTGTTTCAATCTGAAACCTGCCTGACAGAAACAAATCAAATGCATTTTCAGGTTCAACGACGAGCTGAAATCAGCTAGAGAGGCATTGGAATACCTGGGACTGCTGAACAAATGTTTCACCCTAGTTTGGAACTCATCAGGGGGACGCTCCCACTGGGATTGGAACCCATGACCTCCTGATTATAAGGTGAGCTCATAGACCATTCAGCAACTGGGGACAGATCCAATAGCCGATGGATTTCAACTTCTGGCAATTCACGATATGTAGTGCAGTAAATGGTGATGAATCCAAAGTAGGACGAAACGCACATTCTGGACTGTGTTGCCAGGCACCACCCACTAAATTATTTCATGCACACCCCGAGAAATAGTCGAACTGTTCATGCTAGTAGCCGACATGTCAACGGAGGTCGTACATTTCGGTTCAATCAATCATATCTTGATGATTTCTAAGAAAATATTCCGTCTTACCTTCTATACCAAGAAGTTAAGACATTCTGGTATAACCCAACCCTTAGTCCTACAATTCGTTAACTCCCGTATTCTGCCTATTATTCTCTATTGTTCCCCCTTAGTTTTTCCTGGGCTACTGAATAAAGACTATACCTTATTACGCAGGATGTTAAAGGTTGTCAGCAGGGTAAGCAACGTGCCGCTTAACCAGCTTGTTAATATTCTGGTCAAAAGGCACGTGGACTCATGTGAAAAATGGGCTAAATCCATTTTATCTAACTCACACCACCCTCTTCATTCACAACTCTCCCCTTGTATCCCCCTATATAGAATATTATATGCTCGCACTAGTAAGTACAAAAACTCAACCATACCCTACTTAGCTCGTGTTCTGTGCGATAAAGAAAGCATTAGGGGTGAAACTTATAACTTATTAAATAGTCAGTAGAACAACTGGATCTCGTCTTTCCAACTCATCATTCATTCCTTTTCTCTCTTTTTTTCTCGGTTATTTGCTGCTTTGTTTCTTTCTTCTGCTTACGCCAGTAAATATGCTACCATCTACTTTCCTAACACCTTCAAACACTCTGTTCAATTTTGGATTTGCTACCGGTATGCCAATATGTTGCTGTCATAATAAACTGAGATTTCCTTAATCTATGTAGAATTTTATTTATTGTTAATGTACTAACTGGATGTAATACTGTAGTAAAGTGCTGAGAATTCCATTCTGTATCAAAAGTACTGTTTTGGAGTAAAGCAAATTATTATTATTATTATTATTAGTGGGGAAATCGAAATTGACTTAAATAATTTAAAGCTCTCCATACTGTTTATTAAAATATGTACTACAAAGCATTTTCATATTATTTGTAATACACTTGAGAAAAGTGTAAGCAGTTATATCTCTAATTCTTTTTCATTCTGATGAAAAGACATCTTGTCTTTTATTTTGTTAATAAATAAAGGTGGAATACAGCAACCAAATCGAATGATGATTTAGATGATGAATTGTCTGAAGAAGAAGAAGAGGAACCTGATGAACCAGAACCAGAAACAGGACCTCCATTATTGACTCCATTATCGGAAGATGCAGAAATTGGCAGTATTCCACCATGGTCTACTCGTATTACATCACAGTTAATACCACATTATGCTTTTGCTGTACTGTCTTCAAACGTTTGGCCTGGTGCATATGCTATAGCACAAGGCAGGTAAGCTGAAAGAATACTGTCAAAAGTTATAAAGAGACTGCTAGGTATGTTAACTGGCAGTTCAGCTAGAAATGTTATCAAATTAGGAAGGCTGTAAGCCAGAATCCCTACATCTAGCCATTGTACCAATTAGCTTCCACCAACTGTGTACATTTACTGGCCATCAATAAGTGTTATAAAAAGTAAGTTTACCACTGGTTTGTTCAGATAACGAAGGACGCCTTGTAGGATCACTTTATATGAAACATTCTATCATTAGATAACATAACAAAGTAATGTTTCCTATTGATTAAATATTTATAAATCTAATACTAATGTCATGCAGTCTAAGTAAGTGACCATGTGACAAACGTTTTTCAGAAATTTTAATATGCGTTCATGATATAAAGGCTTTAGTGACTACAGTTTAGCGACTATTCTAGACGAAATAAAAAGTATTTCGCCTTATTGAACCAAATTCGTAATTTTTAAATTATTTCACGATGTGCAATTTACACAATATGATCAATCTAATTCCATATTAGATATGTTTATTTGAGAAAAAACTGACAATAGAGTATTATTTGATTCTAGACGCTTATGGTACAATTTATTCACCATAATCTTAATAGATTCGGAAGTGTTACCCAGTAAATACTATTGTCTCAGCGTATTCTTACTTTACCTTCCAAGTGGGGCATAGAGCTTCAAGCTTCAGCTTTAGAGTTTCAGTAACAATGGTGTTTTTTTTTAACAGAGTGGAGTTGCTAGCCCCACTTTCAACCGCCCCTCCGTCTTTATCGGAGTTATTTCCAGCTAAGTGAGGTTTAGGAGTGAGTTGGTCGAATTCCGGATGAGTGTTCTGTCACTGAACCAACTAAATAAACGCATTAAATACTAAATCATATTCTACTACCAGCTCCAAGTTGTTTTATTGCTAAAGATAGTGTCGAAAATGGAACATTTTAACATCAGTACCATCAGTTATAACTTCTTTTCACTGTTTGTTAACTGATATGAAAGTTCTACCTGTAAGTCAACCATGCAGGAGAAGCTTTTAAAAGTTTCAAAGTAGGAAAGACTAAGTCATTTGATAATGATGACATTTACCCTGGAACTGACTTTGACAGCAAGATATATATATATATATATATATATATATATATATATGATTTTATGCGGAATATGTAACATGTGACAAAACTATCAGCTCAAACTATGTATCCTCATCACACTATGACTCATCTGAACCAATTTTTTTATTGATAATAGAAAAACGATGTTGACTAGATAAGAACTTAACTCAAGTAGATATTCTGTTACTTTTATTTTTTATTTTATTTTCCTTCACGTTCCCAGTGGAACATAGAGCTTCAACCTAGTAGCTTGAAGTTTCTGTAGCAGTGTTTATTTTTACAGGATAGGGTTGCTATCCTCATGCCCAACCTTTCCTCTTTACCAGCATTATTTCTGGCTTAGCGAGGTAAAGGAGTGCGTCGGTGGCCGGGGATCGAATCCCGGACCATGTGCATGGTCGGCGAGCGTCCTAACCGCTATGCCACCGACGCACCTGTTAGTTTTATTGGTGAATAGAATTCAATACAAACACATTAATCATGAGCATTCATTGTTATATATTCGTTGTTATTCATAATCATTTACTTTGAAATACTGGTGTTCAGTTAAGTGTTACATATATGCATGTTATCACATTCACATGTTCTGAACTGTAATCTATTAATAATAGAATTTTCATGTCAATGATTCGATGTTATTTTAAAAAGTATTAGTGTCTTCACTAACAGTAATTCTTTAATTAATTATTGGATGCTTTAACTTGTAGAACCTGATGACGAAGCTATCAAAGGGAGTATTCTTTGTTCAGTTTTCAGATTTCAACTGTTTCTCTGTTTCTTTTTTCAGATTCTTTGAAAATATCTACATAGGATGGGGATTAAAATATACTGGCACGAATTTTAATCCTTATACAATTCCTAAGCTATTTGATGAATTCCCTTCAGGATTAGAAATTACAGAGGTTGATGATCCAACACCTGAAGAAGAAGCTGCTTGGAGGGCTGCACAAGCTGAAGCTGCTCAACGTCAAGCTGAAGAAGGTCAAGAAGAAGAAGAGGAGGAGGAAGAGGAAGAAGATGATGGTAGTGGGGGTGAAAAGGATGATGATGATGATGAGTAGAGAAATTACCATTTTACAATAAGCTGGATTTTACTAAACACACATGGGGGTGTAAAACATTCCAAAACATATCACTATTTTAGACATTCCATATGTATGAATTTTACTTGCTATAAAGTGATTTATAAGAATTCTTATTTTTGCTATTATACGGACTATCACGGGAAAATATTCAACTAGAATAGGGTTCTTCATAATGGCACCGTAATACTTAGCCAATTGCTGGACAGGTGTTTCTTTCCATTTGACTGGTATATCGCCATAGTCAAGCTGTCACAAATATGGAAAAAAAACTGTGGTAGTACTAATTTTTAAAAACCCTTTCATCTCACAGGTTTCATAAATGTTGGATGTTAATACACGACTCCTTAAGTTACTGCAGAATACATCAGGATATACGCTGTTCTGTTTTCTGCCAACTAAATCCTGCTTACGCTAGCCGCATGCATCAAGGAATTCAGTTGTTTGACGTGATCAGCGTATATTCCAGCCACTTCAGATTGCGAGGATTTACAAAATCATAAACTTGATTCCTTCCCTTATTTGGCACTCAACGGCTGACATCAAAATTCACTCAGTAGTTCCAGGACGAATGAGTATCCGTATAAGTAGTAAATAATGAAATGGATGTATGGAAGTCATGCAGTGAGGAATAAAAGACCAAATGAAGAAGTATGACATTTCTATTCACATGAAAGTAAGGTATAAATGTAACTGTACAGTTACCAAGACTTCTCAGTCATATTTTCCAGTCGCCAACGTTAGATTTTATTTCCCTCACAGAAAGAACCAAATAGTCAACCCATTCAGACAAATATTCAATCCCTTCATGGATTGGCACAGCTAATTGTTTGTTTTCTATGGTTAACGCTAGAGGATTTTACTCCTCTCTTGAAATGTGAGTCAATAAACCTTTGAGAACCGGTCGTGTCAGCTAATACTATAAATAAATTACCAGTCCCCAATCCCCTCTCTCACTTACGTCTACCACTTTTACAGACACTGTAAGGGTTGTAGTTTCTGCATCATCGTTTTATCCCAGATGCGACTAAACAGACGACAACAATAAAATTAAAAAATCCATACAGGCTACAGCTTGCTTCATATTCGAAAGAATTAGGTACAATTTAATTAAGTATATATATATATATATATATTACTGCTCCCTTGGGTTCCTAGTGGAACGTAGGGCTTCAACTACACGTCTCCGCTTCCTGCCGTCTTCTGCTGCACTTTTCACCTGGATCCATGTTAGTCCATACTGTTTCAACTCCTCTTCACACGATCTCTTCCATGTCACCCACCCTTGCACTGACGTCCCACTCGCCGCTTCCCTTCCAGCCTGGTTCCACTCGAGCAATGGCCTGACGCGCGCGCGATGTTACCCAGCGGTCTCCTCAGCGAGTGTCCGATCCATCTCCACTTCCTCCAGCATATTTGTTGGGCGATTGGTTCTTGTTTTGTTTTTTTCTCAGCCATAGTTTCTTGTTGGTGATTCTTTCCGGCCCGGCCATCTGATCTTCAGTATAGAGCCAGCGAAGACAGTTGTTGATAAAGGTCTGCAACAGGCTGTTGGTGGAAATATTCTTTGTGACCCGCCCGCCAAGTTTCTGATCCGATCCGTATAGAAGAACTGACTGACCTGACGTGTTTGTATTGAAAATCCGAATTTTGTTGTCGATGCTGAGTGACGAAGATTTCCAGATTGATTTCAGGTTGATGAATGCGTTTCTCACCTTCCCGATTGTCGCTCGATTTGACATCCTCGTCCTTTCCCTCTGTAGTTGAGACAATGCTCCCTAGATAAGTGAATGAAGTAACCTCTTTCATATTCCTCCCATTGATGGTGATTGGCGCTGGATGTAGCTGTTGTTGTTGGTTGGTTATTTTCATAACCTCCGTCATGTCGATATTCACCTGGAGTCCTGTCTTTGCTGCTTCTTCGACCAGTTTGTCCGTTTTAGCTTGTAAGTTTTCGATTCTGTGTGACATCAAACATAAATCATCCACGCGCGAAATCCAGGTCTTCTAGGTTCTTCGCGTCGGTCCAGGATATTCCTGTCTTCTCGTTTCCCACTGTCTGACGCATAATCCAGTCCACCACAATTAGGAATATCATTGTATATATATATATATATATATATATATATATATATATATAGACCTCGCGTTGACAACAATATAATTTGGAAACTAATTCAACACTACAGCGTGGAGTGACCAAATCTCTACCAGCCTCATTCAACAGCTATACACAGGTGATCCACAATGAAAATTCAGCGAGGCATTTGAAGTGACGACTGGAGTAAGATAAAGCTGTCTATTATCACCGATGATATTCCTAACTGTGGTGGACTGGATTATGCGTAAAACTGTGCATGGCTAGCGAGAAGACATGAATGCGTTGTACTGATAAGAAGACTCTAACAGATCTGAACTTCGTAGACGACTTATGTCTGTAATCCCATAAAAACTTGAAGACTTGCAAGCGAAAACCAACAGATTGTCAGAAGAGGTAGGCAGCGAAGACAGGACTCTGGGTGAACATAGAGAAGGCGGAGATGATAAAGATAACCAACCAACAACAACCAACACCAGTCGTCACCAACGGGAGAGATTTGACAGAGGTTACTTCCTTCACTTATCTCACCAAGAAGCGCGGATTCAACCACAGGCAGCCGGAACAGATGAGGATGTCAAAACCAGCCAGAATCGAAAAGGCAAGATACGCCTCCATCAACCTGAATTCGGTTCGAAAATCTTCTGTACTCAGCCATCATGAAGAACAAGATTCGAATTTTCAACATGAATGTGAAGTCAGCCATTTCTATATATGGGTCAGAAACTTGGCGCATCATAAAAACCATTTCCAACAGACTGTCATAACAGCTGCCTTCGCCAGTTCTGAATTGAAGACCAAATTACCAGAAAGAATTTGTAACAAGAAAATCTGGCAACCAAGAGCCTATTGCTCAACAAATATGTGGGAGAAAATGGAGATGGATTTGGCACACGCTGAGGAGACCGTCGAATGACACCGTGCGTCAGGCTATCGTTCGAGTGGAACCTGAGTGGGTCGTCTAAGGGTGACATGGAAGAGATTGTGCGAGGAGGGGCTGAAAGATTATGGGCAATAGTGGGCCAGTTTAAGAGGACAGCAGAAAATAGAAGAAAGTGGAGATGTTTTGTTGAAGCCCTATGTTCTACTTGGAATATCGAACTAACCAAAATGGTACTTGTAACGGTTGATAATGGCTTCACCTTAATACACATACTACTGATAGATATCAGTAGTTGGACTGACCACTAGTAAGTGCTAATGTGGTGTGCAACATACTTTAAGGCAAAGTGGTCAGTTTGCTTGTTTTGGGGTAAAGTTGTCTTTCTTTTCTTACCTTGAACAATTTTTTTCTCTAAGCGGATAACTGTGAACAAAGAATTTGAATAAAGCAAGACCAACAGTTTTTGCAGAATAGAATGGTACCATCATTTATTTCGTAGGCTTCTCACCAGCTACTTACAGCCCAAAGTCATAATTAAGTATATCTACAGAAACCATTTTCACATGCTTGCACAAGGTTTATTTTTAAACAAAAACCAATCAGTGAATATATGCATAAAATAATAATAATATATATAATAATAATCACTTTATCCCAAACATTAATAATCATGCACAATGGACACTCTCGGCATTACTTGATCAGATGAAAGAGATGGCGAAAAAATCCAGTTACTAGCGCGAGGAAAGACTGATAACTACTTCCTTCTGAAAGCATAAATAGGGTTTCAGGCGCTTAATGGAGATTGCTTCGGCAAACTTAAGGAGGATTAAACTCTTCTGCATACTGCTAATTTTGAACGATCTTGCCACGTCCACCTAATGTTCCGTATCAAGGAGATACCTGGCGACCACACTGTTTAAAACGTTTGTTCCCTTTAGACATAGGCTCTTTGTTAAAAGTTCAGAAGATCTGAAGTATGCCAATCTTTCTGTTCTTCGAATCTAACTGCTCCCACAGTAAGCAAAGAGTTCAATGGAAAAATATTGACTTCTTAATAAGAGACTTTGGTTTTATATATATTTATATGCCCTTGACCTGAGAATCTTCTTTTGACCTCTGCTCAGCTAAATTATTTATTCCTTACATCTCTGTTTGGTTTTCAACTTCTACTCTCAACTCAAAATTAGTTCTGAACCTATTTCTTTATTTACTAATAAATTGAGTAGCATCGTTAATCCTTTTTATTACGTTACTGAATTATGTGACATGAAAAACTTTCATTATTTTATTTATTTATTTAGATATGATAAAAACTTGGTACAATATGGCACCAAGAAGGATGCGCCACACAATAATAGTAAAACAACATAGATCAAAAGAAAAAAAGGAAAGAAGAGAAAAATATATATAAGTAGAGAACGGATAAAGAACTTCATCTGGAAGGAAAACAGTCATACTTAACAAGTTCAAACAGTATTGGTTAACTATCATCGGGAAGGGAAGAAGGAAGGAAATCGCAACACGTGTAATAGCACTCGATAAGTTTCATTGATTGTTTGTTGCTTCATTCAATTCATTGTGTGAGGGCTGAGATATTGCCCAGGCACCCAGACAAAACCAGGTGGTTTTATTAAGGGACTACCCACCCCCGAGCCTTTGACTTGGAGTCTAATCCGTAAGGCAGCGGAGCAGCGTCAGGAGCTGCATTCCCATGGTTTCCGGTGACCCATATGGGTTCATACACCGTTTGATCCGATTGGATTCTGGAGCCCATGTACCCCATGGTAACCCCTTTTAGTTTAACCGCTATCCAAACAACCTTCCTGACATGGTAGGACCTGCAGGGACAGAGTCCCAGTCAGTTTAGCATGTTGGGTCATTACGGTATTCAAGTCTGACCACCACGGCAAGGTAGCAGTTATCGGCGGGGTAAAAACTTTCATCTACATGCTGAATAAATAAACTATGTGAATATTCTGTGTACTGTTTTATGATGTATATTGTTGACAAGATCCGACGAAGTAAAGAGATATCATATTATCCAAAAAAACTAAAGTAGATGTTTGTGTATAATGCATATTTCGTGTGATCGAAATACAAAAAGAGTGATCAAATTACCAAGATCGGTTACATAGAAACAAGAAAAGGTAAGGGAGGAAAATCAATAACATAGTATTAAGAAAATAAAAAGTCTGCAATTAGATAAGGGGAAATACTCATTTTCTGCATTTTTAACAAATACCTAATTGAGAAGTAAATATTTATTCGCTGAACTGGTGGTTTTGAAGACAATAAAATGAAGGAAGATAATGACAACTTATGATCTATGATTTAATGATGTCACCTACAATCAAAGGGATGGAGTCGCCATGGGGTCTCCTTTAGGACCGCTCTTAGAGGACGTCTTCATGGAAAGCTTAGAGAATGGCCCACTAAAGGAAACCATCGATAGTTTGTTTATGTACAAAAGATATATTGATGATACCTTCATTGTATGTGATGAAAACTCTTCAACTGCCAAACTTCTTGGTATATTTAATGGTTCTCACACATCTTTGCTTTTCACGGTCGAAGAAGAGTCGAACTCCTCGTTTCATTTCCTTGTTGTTAAGCTAGAGAGAAGAGAGAATGGAACGCTGTTAAGGTCGATTTACCGAAAGCCAACATTCACTGGGCAGTATACTAACTTCAACAGTTGGGTACCTTTAGGGAGAAAGAGAAATCTTATTAATTCCTTATGCTCCAGAATTCGTAAAATCTGCTCTGTAGACACAATCGACATGGAACTAGATAACCTTCGATCAAATTTCCTTAACAATGGGTTTCCTACAAGGTTCATTGAACGTAACATCAAGAAAGAATCCATCCCTAGACAAATCACAGTACCAAAGAAAAAACTGTTTATGAGTCTAGCATTCAAAGGTGATACCATTTCGGAATTGATTAAAAATTGTTTATCTAAATGTATTAAACGCACTTTTCCTGCAGCTGAATTGCATCTAGTTTTTACCAGCCGAAATATGATTAGACAATGCATCAAGGATAGATTACCGGTTTTGTCCACATTTATGTGCATTTACTTTTTTACCTGCTCTTGTGGGGCTGATTATATTGGACGTTGTAAGCGTAATCTCTGAAAACGTGTAGCTGAACACTATCCGGTTTGGTTAATGAAAGGCTAACGAAGAACTGTGAAATCATCTATTTGTGATCACCTGTTAGAGTCTGGTCATTTAGCCCCACGTGATTCATCTTTCAAAGTTATATACATGGCAAAATCCAATCGATCCAAAAGTTTACGTTTTCTTCACTTATGCATAGCCGAAGCTTTAGCTATACATGAACAGAAACCTAAATTATGTGTTCAGAAATGTTTTGACAAACCCCTTTCTTTACCTTGGTCATTGTAATGTTCTTTCTAGTTTTTATTTTATTTTAGCACTTGAATTCTTTCGACTTCACTTCACATCTTCATTCTTATCGTAATCATACTCCTAATTTTGAAAATTTTTAGACAACACTTGACATTTTTAAAACATATCTGATATCAATTGACATATAAAACAATCTTTAATAATTTTGTAATTTATTCACTTCAACTCTACCCTTTATAACATTTTAATTATCGTTATTTTTATCACATATATAGGCATATTGACTGAGCAATTATCTAGTGCCACTTAATAACCTTTTTCTGTAATATAAATACGACTGTACAGCTTGAAAATGAAGTCGTTGAAAAGAAATTTCTTCACTGAACAAAAAACAGTGTTTTTGCTTATGAATAAATGGGTATTTTTCGTAACTTATGATTTCATTATATTGTCATCTTTTTGACTAAGAACATCAAAAGTGTGTCACCATGAGTAAATACAAGAAAGTTACCACTCACGAATTACTCGACGCATGGTTGTTGAAGCAGCCATTAGGTGCACTACTGTCGTTGGCTGGCTAGATACAATGACTTTATCATACACTAATTTTCATATTTAAATATTTGGAGTCAGAAATCAAATAGGCTTCTGAAGTGTGATATATTGCTTATTGACTTTTATTACTAGAACTGGTACACTTGGGTTCATACAATGAAAGACTAGGATAGTCGTACCTAGTTTCCGATGGGAACACAAATCGTTTTAAAGGAATTCTGTTTGGCATAAACAAAAAAAGCTATTGGAGTTGCAATGAGTCTACCTCATGTTAAATACATATGAAGATTTATTAGAATGTCTCTACACTCTGAGTATTTCGCTACAGCTATCATATATGGGAAAGTCTGAGTATTATATGATAAAAAAGACAAAATATTTTAATCGCACAGCTAAGTAGAATAATATCAGTTTGTTCTCATTGTTATCACTACATGAACTATAAAATCACCTAAAAGCAAGTTGTTTTGTTCTAAGCCTTAACTCTTTACGATATCACAGAGGAGAGATAATTTCAAATTTTGCTGAGTTTCAACTCCGATACGTTCTAAACAAAACTAAAATAAAGAAGAATATCTTAGGTTTATCGAAAAAGGTTCTCGAGAGAAGTGTTCTTCCAGGTTTAAGTGATACATTTCAACATCAGCGATAATAGCTTTTTCCTGGATAGTATTCATTAAATGCACAAAATTTTCAGAGGATTTTATTGTGCGTTTTCTCTTCGTTCAGGATCTCTAAGTAATTGACTGTGGGTCGCTTGACCTGAAGCGCAAATCAATCCCTTATGACACTGCTTTTTTGTCTTCTTCATCTCATGTTTTGGAATACGTTGTAAACCATGATTACGCTTTTTCTAAAGTCATGTAGAAACTTCCAAATCAGTAGGTTGTAGACACATTTTAAATATTTGCGATACTGGACAATACCATTAGAGGTAACGTTTTAGTAGACTAAAACAAAGTTAACAAGAGAAATGATATGTATATAGTGATAGAGGATTTTAGTAACCCAGGTTTTGAGCAGGCTACAGTGCTGTTTTAAAAATCAGAGAAATCTTAAGGTTATAAGCAGGTGTTCTAGCAGAGGGTTTCGATATATTGAGATTTTGTCAATCTATACTGAATCCCCCTGATTGCTAACAGTTTACACTCACTTGAAAATAATTGGTTCTTAAAATAGAGAATAATACTTTCAATGGAGAAATAACAATTCTTCAGTTCCTATTTATCCTCATTATTTGATATTCATTGTACGATAGACTAATCTACGTTGCTAATAATAAATTTATATGGCTATTTATTTATTTGGCCTTTTGGTAGTCATTTAGTTAGGATTGGACGTAAGCCTGTGTTTACGCACTGGTTTAGCCACCAAAACCTGTCAATTTAGGATTCATTCAAAAGTGCTTCTCAAGGAGTAAGGGATGTCAAGTCCCAAAAAGAGAAAAAAACAAGGATTACAAACTATTTGCATTAGTTGTTAGGATTAAGAACTACAGTTGCATTTCATCTAACTTTAAGCTCATAATCCATATGTGCCTAATATGCTGCTATTACTTGTTTTCACTGTCTAGACACCACTAAAAGTATCACTAGAAAATGTTTCCACTTATTTTACACTAAAGCGAAATCATAAATTTAATTATGAGTAATAACATATTTTAAATGTAATCCAGAAATGCGCGATAACTTCTTCATGATGAGATTTGTGGCAAAAATCAAACTATGGCTAGGTTAATAATGATGATATATTGATTCCGCTAGACTAACCAATGAGTCCTTTCGTACGCCATATTATAAAGAGGATTCATTATTATCATCTCTTTGGGTTCAAAGTTAGACATAAAACTTCAACTGGATATCTCCATTTCGTATTCTCTGTAGTCCTTTGTAGCTGGCTCCATGATTGCCGATGGGCATCGCCATTTCCCGTTCGGGTTCCACTCGAAGGCCTGGCATACAATGTTCTTCTCACCTTGTGTCCAATCCATCTCTATTTTCTTCGGCATATTTGTTAGTAAATGGGTTCATGGTTGATTAGTTTGCAGAGTTTATTGTTGCTCAGCGTTTCTGGCCATTCGATTTTCAGTATAGAGGTAACACAGTTGCAGCCTGTTAGAACTGCCTTTGGTGACGAGCCATATCTCTGATCCATAGAGGAGAACTGACTTGATATTAGTGTTGAAAGTGGGAATCTTGTTCTTCATGCATGTAAAAATGTAATCGACGGGATTTTACAAAACCCCCTGAAAATATAAGTCGGTTATTAATAGGTTATCATTTATCTAAATACTTTATCTTTGTGAGTTACATCAATAATGATGGGATCATCAGCCTAACAACACTTCAGTATCCATCGTTTTATTTACCACCCTGACGTCTATACTTATTTACATCATGCGATTTACTTGACATTCATCTATAATGTACTTTTATACCATGTACTTAAAAAGCATTACCGATAAATTTCGACTTGTAATGGTATACAATCACGCTTAGATTCATGAAATTAAAACATAGTTAAACTAGACAGTGAAAGTATGATTGACCGCTGAAAATCAATACAATGGTAGCAGAATCGGCAAGTATTACAATAAGCAAGGTGTATATGATGTTGATTACACAGATTCATTGTGATGTCGTACAAGTCTATCTGTAAAACACTGCACGGTTAACAACTCCGAAAGAATGAATATTGATTAAAATCGATTTATCTTTACTAAACAGAATACCATCAGGAATTTCATTAGATGCATTCCAACTCATTAATGAGCATTCCTTTGTTAATCTAGTTAATTAACGCCGCTAAAGTTTAACTTCACTAATTATTAACAACTCTATGTGACATCACACGGTAGACCCTATATCGGAAAACGACGAAGGTTAGACCTCCGAGGCTGACATGAAAGCGACAGTGTAAAGGAGAAATGAAAGCTTGTAGATAGTCGTAGAGCCAGTTAAGAAAAAAAGGCGGCAGAAAATAGAATACAATTGTGATGTGCTGCTGAAGCCCTACGTTCCACTCACAATCCACAGGATGAATAATAAATAATAATGATAATATAGTAATTTTTAGTAGCTTTAATTTGTGTATTCTTAAGCTTAAAGTTGAGTCGTAAATCTCTAGAACTAATGTTCACCCATCTTCTTAGTAGTCATTGTCTTCCATAAGAATTATAACTTGTAAAAATTTTCATGAAATCGACTATACACACATTAGCTTTGGGGCGCATTAAGTATGAAGCTTCATAGTCATTCGTAGGCAATGGGTATGAACTGGACAATAAGCGGAATAAAAGTCCTTTTTGTATAAGTGTACGAAATGTATTTATTTTATGACTAGATAACAACAACAACAACAACAGCCTGTAATTTGTACAATGTATACATATGTACCATTGAGTTAAAAAAATATTGAAAGTATATTTGTTCTATTCACGAATTATTCTTCTATTCAAGGGACTCATCTTTCCCGACCAGTTGATCTAGATAAAATAAAAAGAATAATAGAAAACAACAAAATAATGCAATGACAATGCCATGAAATATTAATCAAAGTATAAAAGAATAAGTGTACTTATATTACTTTGGACCTTCTTGTTCCCTCCACATGTTGTCATTTTCCATTACAGTGTTACCGTTTTTCAATATCAACCTTTTAGTGTTAGTATTCACGTGTCTCGGTGGTTCAGCCGTAGACTGCTGACCAACCATGCATATGGCCTGGAATTCGAGTCTCAGCCGGCGCACACCTTTACCTCCCTTAGCCGATTATAATCCCGACAAAGAGTGACGGTGGAAAAACAGCACTGCTGCTGGAACTTCAAAGCTAAAGCTTGAAGGCCCTACGTTCCATTGGGAATTCAAAGGATTAAAAAAGTTATTATTTACCAATATGTCTTAGATTAAACACTCAATTTTTTCTGCTCCACTCATCAGTTGTGAATGCATATCTACATGTTATTATTTGACAAAATCGATAACTTAGAATAAAATATGCATCAAGATGTTACATACCAGTACTGGAAGTTATGCCAATCCCTATGCTAATTACAACGGCATTTGAACAAGACACGTTGTACCTACATAGTTAATTTGGTTCAATTAAATTATGAGATGTATAGTATGATTAGTTGATGAACTTTTGTTTGAGTCAATAAGCACAATAGGAAAATAAACAAGTTATCTTCTCAAAGACTGACTGACTTATCAATGTAGAATATTGCACAAAAGTGTAATCTAGTGCTCAATAGTGACAGAATACAGGACGGAGTTGTCTGAAGTCCTAGTGAAAAGTCGTGACCAGCGCAGTCCATCAAATACTCGCCGATGACATTAGACGATGGTCACGCTACATATCCCGAATAGACAAGAGTTAGAAGTGATGAGCCGCTGAATTGCGTCCAAGTGACTCAACTGTATACAAACTCACATTGTAACTTGCTGGTCCTCGGTGCGTACTGACGAAGACACCCAAATAAGGACGAAACGACTGGCCAGTACACCCTGGCTTCTAATTCATCTTTAACTTAGTTCAGTTTGTGATTAATCTTGGAAAGTGCCCCAATTCAATTTGCCATTTCTAATCTAATCCTGCTTCAAATAACACTGCTCGTTGAGGAGAGCAATGGTTAAACATTGGTAATGCATGCTCAAGCCACCTCAATCGATGTAGCTTTATAACCTCATCGACTGAATTCCTGTCCTTAGGTGACGGTCTCCACTTAACCCTAATATTATTCACAATATTGCACCACTTAACACCAGATACTGAATGCTAATCTTTTCATACTTTCTAAATTCAATATCCATGTTTGAAAGCAACAGAGGTGGACAGAGCAAACTGCTGGATAATAAAGACGTCCTTTGGTGGAAATCCGCGTATCACATCTACGCCAAAGATGACTCAAGTTAACCAATACTAAGAGTCTTTTCTACTCGGGTGGAAATTTTATTAGAAGCGAATATATATGGGCTGATGCAAATCCTTAAACAAGAAGAGTGAACAAGATATTCAACCATTTTACCATTTGTTCTCAGACTAAGAATCCGTATGACTAGTCCAGTAGGATGATTTTAGATACGACAGACGAATCATATATCAAAAATACTTAGCCTTTCGCTAAAGACGTTTAAGAGACAAAATTCTGAAATTGTCTTCACTTAAAAGAGCAATTTCATATGAGAACTGTAGATCAACAAGACTTTTCACCTGTAACAGCTAGTTGTTGTTGGAAACCTATCACCTAGAATACATTCTCAAATATCAGCTGTAAGCCACATTTAGTGTACGAGGGCCTGATGATACTACATAGTTACTCGTGACTAGAATCCGAACAATTGTTTTAGAATGAGCAACTATACAGCACCGACTCTCTTCACAGATCATTTATGGCCGGGTAATTTATTTGTGTCCCTCAATGGCTCCATTCTGATGGTAGCCAAAACGGGATAATGCCTCTTTTTATGTTTGAGCTTAGTGCTAGCCAGGAACAGATGATATTCTTAACAGAATTGTAAAGGTAGACCAATGTTGTCGATTCGGCGGTATGGGACTCCCTAGACACCTCCAATAAACTATTCAGACTGGCTCAGCTATCCCTATCCGAATATTTAAAAAAAACCTGCTACGGTAAGCGTTTTGTTTTTAGCAATATAGTAGAGAGCTTCTTCTAAAACCTTTCTCTAACTTCTTCTGAATTGCAATTCGTGTAGCATAAGCGGAAATAACGAAAGACACAATAGATGATCACCGTAATATTCTTAAGTCTGTCTGTCTGTTTTCGACATAGAACTTTGCACATATGTGCGGTAGTTCAAGTCGCCACACTCCATGTACCACACAAAGCAAGAGAAGAAAGTAGAAGAAATGCATAATAGAGACAGTAAGCAGAGGTGTGAGACAAAGGAGGAGTAATAACGAAGAACAAAACAGTTTCACTGGAGATCATTAATCACAAGGAGTGGATGCATCTGCGCCACTGAGAACGATTTTGAGCCATGTCATCAATTGTTTCCAACCATTGGTTTTCATCGTACCGGGAACCCCAACCAGGAAGCCAGTCTACATCTTCCTACGTGACCGGCTTAAACTAACTGTTGTGAATTTCATTGACTGGTGCCATGTTTTGGTTTGACCACCACTCGCTCTTTTCCAGCCTGACCCTGTATCAGCTACCATTGCCCGTCGAGGAAGGCGATGGCCAGGCATGCGTAACACATGTCCTAACCATTTTAGTCGATGTAATTTCACAGCCTCGTCGATTGATTTCCCCTGTTTACCTAGAACTCTACGCCTAACCTCAATGTTGCTCACCTTATTATGCCACTTTACACGGGAAATAGAACGCAGGCACCTATGATCAAAGACAGCTAGTCTTTTCATGTCTTCCACTCTCAGTGGCCAGGTCTCACACCCATAAAGGAGGACGGAGCGGACTGATGAGCAGTACACCCGCCCTTTGGTCGATAGTCGAACATCTCGTCTACGCCAGAGTCGGCGTAAACTAACAAATGCGAAACGAGCCCTCTGTATTCGTGCTGAGATTTCGTCAGAGATCAACCCGTTGGGGCTGATGGTACTTCCCAAATAAGTGAAGCGGTCAACGTGCTCTACCACTTCACTTCCTATTTTTAAACTAGGCGTCGATGTAGTCCAGTCCTGTAACATCATCTTGCATTTGGCGGGAGCGAATCGCATGCCAAACATTCGTAGATTGCGGCTCAAGGTGTTTAGAAGACTCTGCATTTCGTCAGCGTCTTCGCCTAGAAGGACTATATCGTCTGCATATTCCAAGTCAACGAGATTATTCCCTGGTAGCAAGTCAATCCCTGAGTCGCTGAAGTCACCTAGGGTTAAGTCCATTAACACATCTATGATGAAGTTGAATAGAAAAGGGGATAATGGGCATCCTTGACGGACACCACTGGTCGTCATCAGTTCAGATGACAGCTCGCCGTAAGCCCTCACCTGGCTGTATGAGTACGAGTAGAGTGCCTTAATCAGTGCAATATATTTTCTCGGAATTCCCTTTACAGCCAAGCATCTCCAGAGAACTTCCCGATCGACAGAGTCGAATGCTGCCTTTAGGTCAAGAAATATAATGACTGTTGGACGCCGGTAGGAATGCCTATGTTCTAGAATCTGTCGGAGGGTGAAGATATGATCAATACACCCTCTTCCTGGTCTAAAGCCTGCCTGGCTCTCTCGTGTTTGTGCTTCCCGAGCACCACTCAGTCTACGCATGATTATTGAGCCTAAGACTTTAGATACTATATTAGTCAAGCTAATCCCTCTGTGATTATCACAGGAAGACTTGTCTCCCTTCTTGTATATGGGGATAATCAGTGACTTACACCAACCCGATGGGACTTCTTCTGATTCCCAGACGCTGCCTAGTACCTCAGTTAATCCGGACAGTAAGCTGTCTCCACCGTACTTAAATACCTCTGGAGTCATTCCATCAGGTCCCGCTGCTTTGCCTAGTTTCAGATTGGTGACAGCTTTAGTAACCTCAGTTAGTGACGGAGGACCTGTGTCTATATCCCATTCAGGGAGGTGTTGGATGCTCGGAAGGTTGAGCGTGGCTGTGGGCAAATTAAACTGCTCCTCATAATGCTCTTTCCAACGATCCAGTCGTCTATCCTGGGAGCTAATTATAGTGCCATTTTTTTCCGAGATTGTCTCACTAATGATTTGTCTTCTCCCACCCGTTTCCCTGATGAGTCCAAAGAGTTGCCTGGTGTTGCCTATCCTCGAAGCTTTCTCCATCTCTTTGGCTTTTGTCGCCCACCACTGTTCACGGTCCTTGCGGAGACTTTTCGTAAGTTTCCTCTTGTGCAGCTTTCGCTCCTCATTGAATTCGGAGCTCGCCGGAATAAGTCTTCTAGCATCTATCAGTTCGGATGAGGCGGTGGAGATCCAGTGGTTTTTACTCACCTTTGGGTTTACCTTATTCACAGCTTTTACAGCTGTATCTATGGCTGCCTGGATATTTTTCCAAGCTTCTTCAGGGTGAGCACAGCTGTCGAACACAGATATGTGTTTAGCTAGTTCTTCCTCAAATACGGATTTAGTTTCCTGATCGAGCTGGGGACGTGATGGTTTTACCGCCAGCTGTTTCCTACGTCCGTTCAGTCGTAAGCACACCCGAGCGCGGACCAGTGCATGGTCGGTATCTACGCACGTGTTCCAGAAGGAGCGACAATCTCCTACCGACCCACGCCAACGATAGCTTATTGCTATGTGGTCTATTTGTGTCCAGCGTTGGTTTGATGAAGGGGGTCTCCAAGTCAAACAGTGTCTCTCCTTGTGTTTGAAGTTAGTGCTTACAAGAAACAAATGATTATCAGAGCAGAACTGTAGGAGACGGTCACCGTTGTCGGTTCGCTGGCACGGAACTCCATAGGTGCCACCGACATCCTTCTCAGATTGACACAATTTCCCTACTTGAGCGTTAAAGTCACCAGCTAGAACGACTATGTCTGAGCGTTTAGCCTTTCACCAAACTAGACAGCTTTTGGTAGAACTCATCCTTCGTTTCATCTGAACTGCAGTCAGTGGGGGCGTAGGCGGAGATTACGAAAAGGCATCGGCGAGTAGTGCAGTCCTTCCTCCTTCTTACTGATCCGTTCAGGCGGACAGCACACATTCGGCTATCTACCGGGATCCAGTCAAGCAATGTCTTTTCTGCCCTAGTACTCAAAGCTATCCCTACGCCAGCTAATCCTCGTGAACTAGCTGTGGCATCTCCTGACACCCTCAAGGTGAATTTTGCAGATTCAACCTGTTGGCCAGGTGGGGTTAGGTGAATAACCACACTTGGGTCTTGTATGCGTGTTTCTGAAACACAGCATACATCAATGGCTCGTGATGCCAGGGTCTTGGCTAGTGATGCTTGTTGTCCTATTTGGCAAAGTGTCCTAACATTAAGAGCTCCTATATGAAATTGGTGGCGCGGCTTTAAGAGGCTGTCGGTGGTTTTTTGGCTTCCATCGTTTTTAGTGGACGCAGAGTGGAGAGGAAGTGGAGAGCTATCAAGTCGAGGAGTTGCATCAGTGGAAGGAAGGCAAGATGATAGAGATGAAGATGAAGACAAAGATGAGTGAGTAATAGAGAGGTTTCGTGTGCATTTCGGATTGTGAGGGCGATTGTTACTTCCCGGCTGCCCACACCGTGGAAGTTGGTTGCGTGACCGCAGAGCCCAGGGGACAACTGCTTGAGGCCGGTCACACGCGGCCTGTTTTTGTTTGTTCTTTTGTTTGGTGTGTCTCAGTAGCATATTTATCACTCCTGCCCTGTGACACGGCAGCAGGAAGCGCGGTCGTTGTTAATCCGGGCCACGGCCGATCCGGCATGAAATTTTGTGATTTTGTATTGGACATGATGTTGGATTGGGTAGCTGCTTTTTGTTTAACCGCTATCCAAACAACCTGCCTGGCATGGTAGACCTCAAGAGACATAAGTCTCAGCCAGTATAGCTTGAATAGATCATTGCGGTGTTCAAGCCCGACCACCACGTCAAGGTAGCAGCTTACAGTCGGGAATATTCTTAAGTACAAAGACAAGTGTCCATTGCGGTCCGACAGAGCCCTGACTTTTCTGATTTTTAGTTCAGTATTGTCCCTACATCAGCAAGTCCACGAGAACTAGCTAAAGACCTCAATATCCGTAGGGTGAATCTACTTAGAATCAGATTCTTCATCATCACATTACACAGTTAAACGCAAAAATTTATTTACCGTCTACAGTTATGAAGATGTAAATGAAACCAAGCGATTTTGTAAATTATACAGACTAGCGACAATAAATAATAATAGTGTCAATGATAAAATATGTAAAATCAGTTAACAAAGGGAGTGAAAAGGACAATGTTAACATTTCAATAATCATATCGAGGCAAAATCCTTCAAAATTATTATTATAATAAAGGCTTTTAATTTTTTCTAATATGACCGTCGCCAATTGCCAATCCTACTTAAAGTTTTCCTAATGTAAGACTGTTGTGAAGTGGTAGAACATGTAGGCCGTTTCACTTATTTAGGATGTACCATCAGCCCCAACGGGTTGATCTCTGACGAAATCTCAGCACGGATACAGAGGGCTAGTTTCGCATTTGCCAGTTTACGCCGTCTCTGGCGTAGGCGTGATATCCAATTGGCTATCAACCAAAGGGCGTGTGTACTGCTCATCAGTCCGCTCCATCCTCCTTTATAAGTGTGAGCGAGACCTGGTCATTGAGAGTGGAAGACATGAAAAGGCTAGCTAGCTGTCTTTGATCATAGATGCCTGCGTTCTATCTCCCGTGTAAAGTGGCATAATAAGGTGAGCAACATTGAGGTTAGGCGTAGAGTTCTAGGTAAACAGGGGAAATCAATCGACGAGGCTGTGAAATTACATCGACTAAAATGGTTAGGACATGTGTTACGCATGCCTGGCCATCGCCTTCCTCGACGGGCAATGGTAGCTGATACAGGGTCAGGCTGGAAAAGAGCGAGTGGTGGTCAAACCAAAACATGGCACCAGTCAATGAAATTCACAACAGTTAGTTTAAGCCGGTCACGTAGGAAGATGTAGACTGGCTTCCTGGTTGGGGTTCCCGGTACGATGAAAACAAATGGTTGGAAACAATTGATGACATGGCTCAAAATCGTTCTCAGTGGCGCAGATGCATCCACTCCTTGTGATTAATGATCTCCAGTGAAACTGTTTTGTTCTTCGTTATTACTCCTCCTTTGTCTCACACCTCTGCTTACTGTCTCTATTATGCATTTCTTCTACTTTCTTCTCTTGCTTTGTGTGGTACATGGAGTGTGGCGACTTGAACTACCGCACATATGTGCAAAGTTCTATGTCGAAAACAGACAGACAGACAGAAGACTGCTGTAATTTGTAGTGTAAATTGAAGCTCTCCAAATAAAATCGTTCAGAAATTTTTGCGAATATATCAGTATCTAGGAGTTCATAATAATCGAAAACACGTAATAAACATTGGTGTTATCACTAACATCTCACTGAGGTAAGATACTTAAGTTTGACTCCAGAAAAGTTGGTTGATATGTATTAATGAAAGATAGCATATTATAATAAAACAACTTTATAGTGATAAAACAGAGAAACTAACCTCAATTCTATTCATACATCTTTGTTAATTGAGTTTATGGCACCACTTTTATGCATGGTGTCGTTATCATACATTTGGATAATACTACCATTACAAAGACTAACTGTATCTGTATGTTTTTGGGGTACATTTATTCTTACTAAATCCATAGAATCAGTCTTGTCTTTCTCATGAACAAAAAAGTGAGTCGGACTGAGACGGAATGGATTGTGTACATAAGCATCTAAGCGATTGGATGCAGCTAACATAAGTCCAACAAAGAAAATTGATGGACGAGTTGGACGACTTGTATATTCAGGATGAAATTGTGTGGCAACGAAGAAAGGATGTCGAGTTGAACATTTGCTTCCTGAGAATGAACTATCCTCAGATTGAGGTAAAGGTCGTAACAGTTCGATAATTTCCATACGATTGCCTTTTTCTGCATCTCTACCGACAACAATAAGACCTGCATCTTCTAAGTCATTCACATATTTCGGATTTACTTCATATCGATGTCTGTGACGAGCATCAAAATAAGGCGCATTAATTAATCGATGCATAACACTATCTGAACATAATGTTTCAGACGTGGTGCATGTATCGCCTGCTCCAGATTCGGGTAACACGGGTGTTGATAATTCACGATGACTAGTCTTGTATGTACGTTCTAAATATGATTTAGATATTTCTGATAAATACATTAGTGTACGACGTCGTCCAAGTCGCATTGTTCCACCCATATTTCCAGGATTGTGTTCAGGCATATCAATAACAACTGGGTGAGTAGTGTTTGGATCAAATTCAGTTGAATTAGCATCCTAATAAACAATCAATAAGAAAACAAAAATCTGATCTTTCTTTCTTTATCGAAATTTATCAAGGGAACCAAATGTATGAAAAATAATAACAATAATAATTTGAACTTTTGAATATCGATAAAGTAATCTCAAGCAAATACTACTCTAAAATGATATCATTTTAATATCAAGTATTCATTTAGTATATTCCAGAAAAAAGGTGTTATGAGTTATAGAGAAATTAGAAACAGTATCAACTAGTTAACCTTACATTCATCCTCCAAAAAGAATTATCCCCTAGTGATGTCACCTGACTGTTATCATCATTATCATTATTATCAGAAGTACTGCAGTTAAATTTAAATTACATGATTTAACAGGGAGATGTCTCTTCAAGAATTTCATATAAGAATCCTCCCCGACCGACAACTGCTACCTTGCCGTGGTGGTCGGGCTTGAATACCACAGTGACCCAACAAGCTAAACTGTCTGGGACTCATGTCTCTGGAGGTCGTACCATGTCAGGAAGGTTGTTTGGATAGCGGTTAGACTAAAAGCAGTTACCATGGGGTACATGGGCTCCAGAATCCAATCGGATCAAATGGCGTATGAACCCATATGGGTCACCGGAAACCATGGGAATGCAGCTCCTGAGGCTGCTCCGCTGCCTTGCGGATTAGACTCCAAGTCAAAGGCTCGGGGGGTGGGTGGTCGCTTAATAAAACCACCTGCTTCTGTTTGGGCGCCCGGGCAGTATCTCAGCCCTCGCACAATAAATGAAATAAAGCAACAAACTCTCAGCCTTCACACGACAAATGAAATTTTGTGTGGCGCATCTTTCTTGGTGCCATATTGTATCAAGTTTTTCTGCGTCTAAATAAATAAATATACGAATCCCCTTTTATTAATTTGAATAAAAAATTTCTGGAGTTCTAATGAGAAGTTCAAACCAATAGGGTCGACCAAATGAGGTGTGAGGACGAAGACACGTTGACTACACTAAATGGAGATGGATTCCGAACCAGTGACTGAATAGTAATGTGATCGCCTTGTAACGCGATGGTCCTTGTTTCGATCTCTATTGTATTTACAGATGCGTGTTGCTGAGTAGTCCCATAGTCGGAGGATACAGCAGTCCGATTTTCAATCGTTCTTCACCTGATGTCGATTCATGCCAAAACTTACCTTGACATCTTATGAATATTTCTTGTTTTAACCTGGACTAGCTAATCAGCTTCCAAAGTAAATGACTAGTTGAAATGATATTATCAATCACAGTTAAATGAATATACGAGTATCATTCATAAAAACAGAGCACAATAGTATCCATGTGTGCAGCTTCCGCTGTCGACAGCTAACGAGTCTCATAATGGAACGGAACAAAACAACTAACCAATTAAAGTACTACTTTTTCTATAGATTCTCCATACCATAATCACCCTTGACTAAAGATGAATATTAAAAAGGTACCCCAGAAAGTAAAGTCTAGTTACATAGAATATTTTTATTGACTATTTATTATTATTGTATGAGCTTATAAAAGCTCATTTTACACTCATTATTTATGTTCATTAACAAACAATGGTAACTGGTGACGATACTTATAGCAATGAATGTGGACACTTAAAAGACTTGCGATCCAGTTCTTCTTATCTAGTTTATCACTTACAATAACAGAAACAGGGAGATAGAGAACTATCAGCTGTTTTCTAAAACAAAACGTAACTAAAGTGTAAATTGTTACAATAGAAAGAAGGGATTTTAGATAGAAAAGGGTTTATCGATCGATTAATCTGTTGACACGATGTAACCACATGATGACTTCAGTGAAATCAACTAACTAGTGATATGAATTTCCTTTATAAAAACAAAACAACTGAACGAGCATGTGAATAAAATTTACGCTAGCTAAGTTGATTCATTATGACTTAATAATAATAATAATTTTTCCTTGACGTTCCCAGTGGAACATAGGGCTCCAAGCTAGTGGCTTGAAGTTTCTGTAGCAGTGTTTATTTTACAGGATGGGGTTGCTAGCCTCATGCCCAACCTTTCCTCTTTACCAGCATTATTTCTGACTCAGTGAGGTAAAGGAGTGCGCCGGCCAGGGATCGAACCCCGGACCATATGCATGGTCGGCGAGCGTGCTGACCGCTATACCACCGACGCACCATTATGACTTACTTACAGCCAAAAATATTCAACTGGAACAATATGCCTATGAAACACTTATCGAGTAATATTTGACTGAAGATAAAAATGTTACTAGAAAGCAATTTTCTTAAATAGGTATTTCTCTCCAATATTATACCTTCACGACTAGTAGTGAATTATCTGGGGGCACAAGATTCAGAGAAGTTACGCTCAGATATTTGAAGCAATGTATACTAGATGCGAGTTGAAGTGACAAACTCTACTAGTCTCCTTGAGAGACAATCAACTGTCTGAGACAAAATATCAGTCCAAAGCTTCACTGATAATCAACATAGAACGAATGACGTCACAGCTGAAATGAAAGCAATTGTGAGTGAACGATTTAAGATTGACTACTTGAAAACACAGAATAAAGAGTTGTTAAAGATGGTTGGAGGTCGTTTCTGTTGTCATTCGTTAGCCCCGCAGTATCTCCCACCTTGACGGAATCCATGTCCCTGCAGTCAGAGACGTTGTCACCGAGCTATTCCGGCTCGTGATTGACCTCATGTAGGACTGTATTGGGTACTTTGATTGGACACTAATTAACTGGTGTCACGCCTCTAAATGAGGCATTGGGTGACGCAGGTTCGAGTCTCTGAAGAAACGTGGGTTCCTGCAAGGTTGCAGATAAGCCTTGCTAACGAGTGTCAACAGGTACGAAGCATAGTTCCAGGGCTTCCTTCCGATTGCCTCCAAGCATTTGATTTCAAGATTTCAGAGTGCAACGTGATGGCGAGCCATTTAGCATAGTGGCCACATTGCAAAGTTGATTGATACTCTGCACTAAAGAAAGGACTAGACACATAACACTAGTTAGTTAGTAACCAGTCAAACAATTTTTACAGAATTAGACAACTTTCAATGATTGAGTACAAAGTATCCCTTCTTCTGATGAAAGTGGACGGTAATATAGCTAAATTACGAAATGGAAGAAGTTAGTAACGGGAATCAATCAGCCCCAATTAAGTGAACGACCTGGCAGGTCTATACCTGATGCATGGACAGGACTAAACACACTGAAAGTCAGAATGAAAAGCGATTTGTAATGGATTACCATTTTAGTAGCCTTTTGTGAATATCTTGAGTAGAAAGTCGATTATTTTCTATGAATCGATTGAATTAAAGCTGCATCTTATAAACGATTATGTAAGCTCGATTATCATCATAAACTATTTTTGAATCTTTCCACAGTCCTGTATTTCTTTGTCACAACCTAACACCTACTTGGCAGTAGTGCTAATGCATTATAACAAGAGAAACTGAGTTAAGAAACGTAACAGCACCATAATACACGACATATTCAAGCTGCAATGATGACATCGAATAGCTGACCTGATACCATGTCTCTACTATTTCAGCTTATACTAGAAACCCTAAACTAAAATATCACTAATACCGTCATCATATCTATCATTATTACTGTGTTTAATAACTCATAATCTGTCTAAAAATGATAACTCGCCATTATTTTGGTATTTAAAGCACTGCCTCCAATCGTTTTATGCGATAACAAGGAGTTTCGTTTTGACAATCGTATCGAAGGCGGTTCACACAATCATCAACTCTGCTGGTTTGTTCTTTATCATCATGACTTCGCCTCGTCGTTATTTTTCACGCAATTTCTCATTTAATTTCTTAGTACTATTCAGAGTTGATAAACAGCTGTCTTATCTGAGTTTATTACATATACTTTCGAAATGCGCAAACTGATGAGTTTCTGACCATATATATATATATAATTGCTTCCTTTAATTCCTGGAGGAACAAAGGACCTCAGCTGCGCGTCTCCATTGCCTTCGGTTTTCTGCCAACTTTTTCACCCCGCTCCAAGTCTGCCCACATGCTTTCATCTCCTCTTCACATCACCTCCTCCACGTCATCCCACCCTTGCACTGACGACCACCTCGCCGCTTCCCTTTCGGCCTGGTTCCACTCGAGCAATGGCTTGTCTAGTGATGTCACTTGATGGTTTCCTCAGAGTATGTATGGCCAGCCAATCCATCTCTATTTCTTCCTGCCTATTTGTTTCACAATCGGTTCCTGCTGGATTGGTTCGCCCATTGCCAGAGATCTCTGTTGCTGATCTTTCCTGGCCAGCCATCTGATCTTGAGTGGTATTGAGCGAAGACAACTGTTAATGAAGGTCTGTAGTTTGTTTGAGATGCTCTTTATGACGCACTGGCCAAGTCTCTGGTCCGTATAGTAGCACTGACTGAATTCACATTGGAGTCGAAAATCCGGATGTTATTTTTGATGCTGAGTGGGGCTGTTGATCTCCACACAGACTTGAGAGTAATGAAAGCTTGTCTTGCTTTTCCGATTCTGGCTTTGATATCCTCGTCAGTTCCGTCCGCCTGGAGTTTGAAACGATGCTTCCCAGGTAGGTTGGTAGGTGAAGGAGGTTGTTTCTTTCAGGTTCCTCACATTTATGCTGACTGATTGTTGTCTGTTGTTGCTGCTGTTGGTGTTGGTCAGGAATATTCATCACCTCTGTTTTATCTATATTCATTTGAACTCCGTCCTATTTTTGATACTTCTTCTGCCAACTTATTGCTTTTCACTTGCATATCCTCCAGTTTGTGGGAAATCAGACATATATCATCGGCGAAGTCCAGATCCTCCAAGTTTTTTGTGTGAGTCCACTTTATGCCTGTCTCCTCGTTGCGTTGCCCGCTGTCTGTCGCGTTATCCAATCTACTGCAATCAAGAAAATCATTGGCGATAGTAGACAGTCTTGCCTCACTCCCGTCCTCACTTCGGAGGATTCCGTAAGTTTCCCGTTGTGGATTACTTGGTATGCAGCATTGTCGTATAACTGTTGGATGAGATGTATAATTGTCGGTGGCATCCCGTAGTAGTAGTCAAGCAAATTTACTGTTTTACGTAATCCCAGAAACGAACACAAGCGATATATTTCATTCAACACACATTTTCATTTGGCGTTTTTGTGTTCTGTGAACCAGGTCGTTTAATTTCGACTCTTCCATTGTTTATCTAGACAACATCTTCAATGCAAGCGTCAAAATTTTTAATTTATTGTAGATGAAAGGCAGATGACTGAACATGAAATAGTTTTCCTAAATGCATTTATAGCACAATTGATAACTTTTAACTATATCACTGGTAAATAAGATTTAAGGAATTTTAGTATCCTTAAAACCCCACTTTATATCTGTACACAAAAAGTCTGAAGTAACTTTCTCAGGCTGAATAAGAAGCTTTTATCAGAAATAAATACTAGAAATAACCAGATTGAAATGTGAATTCTTTCAACTACATTCGAATTTTTTCGTGTACATATGTAAGGATTTACAGATAAACAGTCATTTCTCATGCCCGCTGAAATTAATCATAAAATCCATTAATATCTTTACGATACATGACTTACTTCCCAGCCAAGAACATTTCTAGCAAATTCTATAACAGCACACTGAAGACCCAAACAAAGTCCAAGAAACGGTACACCTCTTTCTCGACAAAAACGTATAGCAGCCAACTTTCCGTCAACACCACGTTGGCCAAAACCACCAGGGACAACAACAGCATCTGCATTACTCACTGTTAACCAGGCTTGATGAAATGTATCTGGACTAGAGACACGAGTGCTTTCTTCAAGATCTTCAGCGCATACAAGTGAAGTATCGAGTTTTCGGTTTGTATAAATCGCTGCATGACGAAGAGCCTAAGGCGTAAAGATTATAATAATTAAAAAAAAAAAGAAATACGATCAGGTATCCGATTTTAGAAGAGATATTGTGATAGTGAAATAGTTATTTGCATTTTGTTAGCAGCCGTTTTCGTGCCATTTAGCCTTATTGAATGGTAAATGATCAGGCAAATGTAATAAAAACCAGTAAAAGAAAATCATGAAATTCTGTAGTAATGCCAAGCATACTTTCTGTATCTTTAAAGTTTACCATGACAACAATGTTTCATTCAAACACATAAATAGAGGAATACTGATAACAACTTCTCATGTAGTAACGCATAAGTACAGACATAAGGTAGAGACATTTCTGAGGCACAACCACATTATTGTTCAACTTTAAAAAAGCCGTGATTCGCGACAGGATGTATAAACCTACATGAGATTATTGATGTTAGGATATTTTCAAACCAGCAATATAACAGATTCACACTACTGATTTCATGGAACTTTATAAACCGAAATTTATAGCTTGTCAGGTGGATGATTTCAATTAACTAAGTGAACTTGTACCCGCTGAAGCATTGCACAATAGTCCAAGTGTATTGCGTCCAAATGTTAGTAGAATAGTGTTCCGAAACGAGTTTCATTGATTTTAGGTTAAATAGTTTGGCTAATAACGAACAGTCAAAGACGGATGTTGTAAAGATCATTAAAGAAATGAAAAACAAAACACAAGTATAACCAACATTATCAGATAAGGAAATAAATTAAAAATTAAAAAAAAAAAAAGATTATCACCTTTAATAAAGATAGGTAAGCATCATTAAGTTTAGCATATTTTCCAATAACAGCAACATGAACTGTTTCAGAGGCCAATTCTAATTGACGAGTTAATGCTTTCCATTTTCCCAGAATAGGATATTCAATATGTTGTTTAGGATTCAATTGAAAATGTTCTAATAAAATAGAGCATAAATTTTGTTCATTTAATCGGATAGGAACTTCGTAGAGATCATTGACATCTTCAGCAAGAATGACCTAGTTTACAAATAAAATACAAATTGTATGACAATAAGAATTAAGATAATAAATATAAGAGTTGTTATCAAAAGGATAAGACTTATATGAAAATATGTTTTGTAAATACTGTTACTTTTTATCTTGTAATAATTTTCAAATACAGAACAGTATAATGAACACTGTTTAACTGTTTCAATAAACTGCCTTGAATAATCTTGGAGACCTCATCAACTGAACATATATTCATCAACAAATGCCAACTGAATACAATTGCACATTTTTTTCTACAGTTTTGGGTTATAATTTCTTTACTTCTCAAAATCTCAGTGATTGTTAAAACGCTGTATAGTATGGTACGATATTTCCTGAAGTGCCATGAATACGTGAACTATCCACAGGCCTGTTGTAAAAACAATTTGATACACTGAAAAAATAATATTATGATTAAGCTAAAACATGAATCACTCCCGATAGCCCCTAAGCAGCAATTGCGAATTTAGCAGCAGCAAAGAAGAGAAACACATTAGACACTAATAGCTCAAAGCTTCCAGGTACTTCACGAGTAATCGAATACAGTACAGAAACACACATACACACAGACACCAAAATATTTTAAGCCTCAGTCCATGCTGTTTTCCTCCTAAGCAAAGACTGATATCCACGGCCAGGTGAGTATCGAAAGCTGTACAACTAATCAAATACCTCTGGGGTTGACAATGAGAAACCATTTGATTAGTCATACTGCCGTGAATAATATTATTCTCTTAAACACAAACTTCATACAGAATGTGAATCATTATATGCGGCAGACAAACTATCATCACAAGAGTAGGAAGGAAAAGAAAAGGGTTTAGAGGGCGTCATGTTTTCTGCTTACTGGTTGAATTTTCAAGTATTGGTTTTGTAGGGATTTTGTTTGATTCCATGGAGGATTTCATCATGAGCTGACATCAGTCACAGAACCACTGGAAAACCTGAAAGTACTGGACAGCCGTTTCGTTCTAGTTTGAGACTCTTCATCAGTACGCACCCACCGACAAGGTTTCGAAATCAGGACCTTCTGGTTACAAGGCAGGCTCGTAGACTATTGAACCACTGGGACCTTAGTTGAACACTTAGTACGTGCATTATGCACATTTTCTACTGGAATAAACTGATGGGGAGCCAAAGAAGCTAAGCTTTTAAGTACAGAAAGTTTAAACATTTTTATTCCAATTCGAAGGGAATTAAGTCTATGTACACAAATTAAAATCTAATATCTGGCTTCCCTGTCAGGTTAAGAGAAGTTAAAGAATGAAAACACTTGTACCACCAGGCGATAACAGTAGACCCATTGAAACTAACATGTAATTACTTGTATATAATGAACAATGAATCAGGAGTAAAGTGTGCCGCTCATTTTGATCTTAGATAATAAATTACAATAAACGATCTTATAGCAACACTTTCTTACATAATGAAAACACTTCTAAGGAAGATAGACAGAGATTTATTAGTATAAATGTTAGATAAAAACAGAAATATATTTTTTTTTATAAATAATGTCACTTACACGTTCAACTGAGACTTGACTGAATAAACTAATCTTATTGATAACGCTTGATGGAAGTGGTGAACTGCACCGACACATTAGAAGATCTGGATGTAAACCCCAAGCACGAAGTTCACGTACGCTTGCCAATAATTTAGAGAAAATTCAGTAAAGAAAAATATAAGCATATATACATATAGATACATAAGATGGTGTGCTAATGATAACGATAGTAGTAGCTAAGTAAATATAGTGTTCAGTCAGAAGCTGTCATGTTTTTTTTCACAACAGCTTATGAATAACGACAAAGGACAAAAATAACGGACGTAAAAATGCAAGTTATTACGTTTTTTAAATAAGATTGTACCACAGAATAGGACTAAGTTCGGTACCAATGGAACTCTACACAACTATTAAAACAATACGGTACTATCAAACAGTGAGCATTTGCCATAAATAAGAGAATTATTTTGGAATTTCACAGTAAGCCATCACTTAATGAGTGAGATCTCAAGTATGATTTAGTCAAAATTATGCACTGAAATAGACGATGAATGTAAGTATAAGGTTTTAATACGTAGCATAATTTACTACATAACTATAGCTGAACAACGTTATTCACTGTATTTTTTTTATTTTTTTATTTTTGATTACAGCTTGATTCCACACTGTATTTTTGGTACAAGGATGGAATTTTCAGCATGGATATCGGTAGCGATCTCCATACTCTATTTTACGTGCATAACCTTAAACTTTAATGGTAGAACATTAAAAAGAAATGTCTGGAGTAGATTGATGCACGCTTATACATTATGCAATGAGCCACCTAAATTGTGCAAGTATTGTATAAACCAAGACAAAATGAGTGGAGTTTGAACCCATCGTCTTATTAAAAGTCATGTTCAATCCAGTAGGCCATAGCCGATTATGCAGTCTTAAATCCAACGCTTTTACGTAGAACTTTAATGGTAAGTGCTCAGATTAGACAGCAAGAAAGAAATATAGAGTATATATTTAAGCCGTATACTCAATTCTCAAAATCCTGTAACGATGGATGATCAACGTTCGGGTTATAATAATAGTTTTACTAACAGAACCAATATGATTATGTGAAAAAAACTGCCTATTACGGATTTATGAGTCAAACCAGCATGATGCGTAAAGAGGTTACAACTTTATCTGAAAAGCATCAGACGTCTGTATAAGCTATGATACAAAATGCAATGCCGAATTTCAAAGTATGATTATTTCATTGTGACTTGCCAAGTGTTAGAATTTTGTATGAATATATTTCAAATACAAACAGTATTTTATGTTTTAATATGACGTAAATGTCCTTCAAAAAGCTTAGCGAAATTTAAAGACTTCCATATCGACTGCAGAGATGGATTTAAAAGCTTTGACTCAGTGAAATAAGTTAAAGAAAACCTATCTGTACGATCAGAAACCAGACACTCATTTAGTTGTTTTTTTTGCTCAAAATATTTTCATGACATAATAATACAACAATAACAGGAAAGGGAAACCACACAGGTGAGATTTCAGGGAGATGTTTATAGTCATTATTGTGTATAAATGTACATCCTTTATAAATGCTTTTTTATTGCACACTAGTCAGTAAGTAGTGTAATGTGTCTAGTTCTATATATATATCCACTTAGGATACTGAAAACAGTTAACTGAATACTTATGCATAGCAGCATAATAACAGTCCTCTTTCAGTTCGAAATTTTCATTGTCTGAGGCTAATAAATATACTGTAAATTCGAACCTAACATATATTTACTAAACGCCATTATAAAAATTCAGTATAGTCACAAGAAGCTAAGTGTCTATCAAACGGTTATTGTATCCTGGCCAATAGCAACAGCAACAACAACAGACAACAATCAGCCAGCATAAATGGGAGGAAGCTGAAAGAAACAACCTCCTTCACTAACTGACCTACCTGGGAAGCATCGTTTCAACTACAGGCGGACGGAACTGACGAGGATATCAAAGCCAGATCGGAAAAGCAAGACAAGCTTTCATTACTCTCAAGTCTGTGTGGAGGTCAACAGCCCCACTCAGCATCAAAAATAACATCCGGATTTTCGACTCCAATGTGAATTCAGTCAGTGCTACTATACGGATCAGAGACTTGGCCAGTGCGTCATAAAGAGCATCTCAAACAAACTACAGACCTTCATTAACAGTTGTCTTCGCTCAATACCACTCAAGATCAGATGGCTGGCCAGGAAAGATCAGCAACAGAGATCTCTGGCAATGAGCGAACCAATCCAGCAGGAACCGATTGTGAAACAAATAGGCAGGAAGAAATGGAGATGGATTGGCTGGCCATACATACTCTGAGGAAACCATCAAGTGACATCACTAGACAAGCCATTGCTCGAGTGGAACCAGGCCGAAAGGGAAGCGGCGAGGTGGTCGTCAGTGCAAGGGTGGGATGACATGGAGGAGGTGATGTGAAGAGGAGATGAAAGCATGTGGGCAGACTTGGAGCGGGGTGAAAAAGTTGGCAGAAAACCGAAGGCAATGGAGATGCGCAGCTGAAACCCTATGTTCCTCTAGGAATTACAGGATGTAATAATATAATAATAATAATAATACAAGGAAACCCGCGTTTCGGTACATAAAATAAAGATTGATAGACATGCCACTAAGTTGGATTCTATTACAGATGAATAATCAGATATTAGTATCAAGGAAAGTAATAATGAATAAAAATGTAGAATGTTTTCAATTTAAGACACGAATAATATGAGTTTCCGTGAAAACATAGAACATGCGTAGACGTGACAGTTGAGTTATGAACAGCAGGAAATGAATAACCATGTTCTTAAAATTAAAAAAAATATCTTGCCAAAATGAGTTATAACAGGAGTTACTGGTGAAACTTAATTCACTCAATTTTTACGGGTTGATCACGGATTGATATCAGTTAGAGAACCATTGAAAACCAGGGAGTACTGGACAGCTGCTGTTTCATCCTAGTTTGGGAATCATCGGCAGTACGCACCCACTGGGATTCGAACCCGGGACCTTCCGGTTACAAGGCAAGCTCGTATACCATTCAGCCACTGGGACCCGATTCAATGGCTCGTGAATTCTAAATTCTACTAATTCGTGATTTAGCGCGACCCCAACCATTGTCGTTGGTGGGACATCCATCCACACACGTGACATCTAATTGGACTTCACTGGTCACGACTTCTCACTAGAACTCAGGAAACTCCAACTTGTAGCAAGTCACTAGCGAGCATCAGATTAACTTTCTATAGTTTGGTTTGTAAGGATTAGTTATGTTTTACGGGTTGATCACGGATTGATGTCAGTTAGAGAACCATTGTAAACCAGGGAGTACTGGACAGCTGCTGTGAGAAGTCGTGACCAGTGAGGTCCAATTAGATGTCACGTGTGTGGATGGATGTCCCACCAACGACAATGGTTGGGGTCGCGCTAAATCACGAATTAGTAGAAGTTAGAATTCACGAGCCATTGAATCGGGTCCCAGTGGCTGAATGGTATACGAGCTTGCCTTGTAACCGGAAGGTCCCGGGTTCGAATCCCAGTGGGTGCGTACTGCCGATGATTCCCAAACTAGGATGAAACAGCAGCTGTCCAGTACTCCCTGGTTTTCAATGGTTCTCTAACTGATATCATTCCGTGATCAACCCGTAAAACATAACTAATCCTTACAAACCAAACTATAGAAAGTCCCTCAAGTTTACTATATTATCATTTCAAACAATTCCCATTACTGTGATTTCAGCAGCGATGGCTAATTAGGCACTACAGGAACCACATGAGCAGAGTATAATTAGGACTGTGGCTTTATAGATTTTATACTCAGCTTTTAACGAGTAAGTCTAGGATTCTGGCCTGACTTTAACCATCAGATTTTTAAATTAACAGTACATTTGATCCTAAAAGCCAAAATAACTGACGCGTAGCCTAGTGTACTAACCACTATATAATTGTTAAGTCATACATTATATGACGCTGTATTCCTTCTACATACTTTATTCAATACACCTCATTTGTATTCAGTAGCTGTTTAGAAGAATAAGCTGTGAACCAGTATGTTGTAGTCAGTCATATCTTAACCACTGCAACAAGGAGTTTCTATCCACACCTAATTTGAGTGGTCCCGTAGTAGTCAAATATTAAGATTTACCATCCTATTTTGTTCATGAACCAGTTGAAACTTCTACCTTCTGTATCATACCTTACACACTAACTACAATTCCGTATCTACTACGGGTTATAGAAAGTAATAGCTCTTGAAGATCTTAAGTATGTAGATGAGATATGCACCTGAATTCATACATATTCCAGTCTAACTCAGTTGAAGAATATATATATATATATATTGCGATACTGATGTGTAAATAAAAAAACGCTTACTTGGGTAGGTTTGGTCTTGGGCTCTCCGACAGATGCAAGCTGCGGTACGAGGCTCACGTGCACACAACAGAAGTTAACACTTCCTACTCGGAAAAGCATTTGCCTGAAGGCCTCTACATACGGCATAGATTCAATATCACCAATCGTACCACCGAGTTCGATTATGCATACCTCTGGGGTTGAACCACTTTCATCAACTGGAATTTGAGCAACATTCGTGACCCATTCTATGATGGCATCCGTTATATGAGGTACAACCTAGGATATTATATGAAAAGAAGTAGAATAAATTACAGATAATTTGGGAACAATTACAAAGGAATATATGAATGAACATAGAGCTTAAATTTCTATAGCACCCTTCCTATTTGCACAGAAAGGAATCAGGTTTATTCCTTTTTGTTCTGGGTGAACAAATTTCTGCGCATGATACTGTGGAGAATGAGACGAGATTTCTGAGATGTATTTACCAAAAACAAGTATCCGTAGGAAACTTTGGGGGAGAAGCCAATTAGAAAATAAGGCCTTAGATACCTGCTAGTCAGTTGTAACTCAAAAGTTTTAAATACTTTGTTTTACATCCTCTTATTCATTAACAAATATTCACTCGATTTCATGAGTATGGTTATCCTTTGCTTTGAACTCAAAATTATTTTACATTTGTTTGTTAACACTGTCAGGTGATTCAATACATCTATAAAAATTAATATGAGACTACAGACTCCTAGTTTAGAAACATAGATTGCGTCAACCTTGACGTACTGGTTGCCAGTAGAATCTCGATAGTGATAAGAAAGTCTCATTCGGCATGTGCCGGCAAGTAATCTAATTACCCATCGAAATGCGTGTATCGTACAGCAGTTCATAAATTCCTTGTTCACAGCTGTGAATCATGATAGCTGAAAGTAGATATTAAACTGGTTACAGGTAAAAGAGCTCATTCATATTTTATTGTAATCGTTATTGTTCCAATAAACGAGGAATCTTTTTTATTTTGATCATCCTTATAGTCAATTTCATTTTCATTTTCCTCAGCTGTACGTTACCTTTAGATCCGACTAGACGTTAGGGTGACCATCAAACTTTGGTCTTAAAATGGTAGTCTGAAAACCCTCAATACCGACATGTGGTGCATTTCAAAGTTCCACACACAAGATCTCGACGAAATGCTTAGGACAACTTTTCTGTATGTCAGCTAAAAAATACGTTTCCTGTGTGCTTCTTCGAAGACCCTGAGACAAGCATCTTGCCTATTCTGTGTTTTTATTGCACAAAACATCAAAACAGAAGCTATGTTAGTATAATAGGTTCTTATAAAAAATTGTTTGTGTTGATGAGATGGGTTATCTTAGAGTAGGAAGAAAATTAAAAAGAAAAGCGTTATCTTTTTGATGCTACAGCCTTTGGACCCATATATCGCAGCTGAAATGCAATGAAGGATGTTTATCATCATAACTGTGGTAGTGGGGACGTAGTTGTAGCATGGAGATAGCATCTACTCCTGGTAACAGTCGACAGTTGAGTCTAAGTCATTCAAACCTTATGTATGTGGGCGATATTATCTCACCATGAGATAATAACAGTCTATCCAAACCTCAAAGTTATTTGGCAGTCAACTTCAGTAATTACGATACCTTTTGAAAATATCTGTAGCAAAATTGGTTGCAACCTGTGTCCACCATCGCCTTAGTAATTAAATTGTTACAAGTAAGACGCTCGTGTACGTAAGCAATTATAAGGGATGAAATAGCCAGTCCTATGGTGGAAGACAAGGCAATATACAGTTTCGGGAATTTCCAGCACCGTCGCAAATTGGTGTCATCCTGAGGCCTTAGACTTCTTGGCTTGGATACATGTTATGAATATCATCATAGTGACTAACATATGGTTCACTAGTCGCTAACCATAGGACCAATTGGAAAATTCCGGGTGCATAGTCCGTTGTGTGGCTACGTGGGACGAAGCGTAGTCACGCTGGATTAGTTTTTAGGAGCAGCGCGATTCCCTGGATAGGTCCAAAAAGTCATGCTACTAATCAGATCAGATACGTCTAACAAGTGAAAATAGTGGCGGAAATGCATTTCTTCTCACTCAAGAATTGAAATGAATATACTTCATAAGTTTACTTACTTGCTTCATTCCCTTCAGTCATCCTATTTTCTTTGTCCTTATATAGTTACTTATTACTTAGTGTTCATATTTTACAAAGTTCGAGTTTGTAGCAAACAACAAAAAGCATACTTAAGTTACTGTCAACACTATTAAGTTGCTTTAATAAGTATTTAACAACTCCTGTTCTTTGAATGTGATAACTTTCCGTGAAAACTAGCCATTGAAGAGAGACAGTAGCGAATGCCTGCAAGATATATTCTATACATATGTGTTTTAATGACAACAGGATTAATAATAATAAACCAATGACGAAAAACTCAGATTTTCACTAGTGACTTTCTAAGAAGTAATACTAGAAATTATATAGTTCTAAGTAGTAGCTTATGAAAATCCGCTTATTGCGAATATTAATTATCGAGACAAAATCTGCGCAATATGTGTACTAAGAAATGTGCTACAAACGAGAATATAAGGTTATGGCTTTTGGCATGTGGTTAGAAATGTCATTCGTTGTACGTTAACGAACACACTACTTCGTTCGATTATATCCAGGAGTTCACAACTAGAAATGAATGTAAACGAAGACTATTTTACAGACTAACAGCGCTGGGTATGCATTGGAATATATTATACTAATATGCTATATGTATAATTTAGCTATTTAGGGAACAACATTCTTACCTGAACTGTTTTTCCAAGATAATCACCCCGACGTTCTTTTTCGATCACTTTCTGATAAATTTTTCCAGTAGTAATGTTATTATCTTTCGTCAGTGTTATGTTTAAAAATCTCTCATAGTTTCCCAGGTCGAGATCAACTTCACTACCGTCATCCAAGACATAGACCTCCCCATGTTCATACGGTGAAAAAGTACCAGCATCAATATTCAAGTAGGGATCAATCTTTATGCAGGTAACGTTCCATCCATAAGCTTTCAAAATAGTCCCAACGCTGCTGGAGATAATTCCTTTGCCAATCCCGCTAATGACACCACCAGTTACCAAAATGTATTTCACTGTGTGCTTTACGAAATACATAGAATTAAATTGCCGTTAGAGAATCCGGAGACGTAAAACGATCATATATAAGGCATAAATGTAATAAAAAATTCACTTAGAAAATAAGAAACACAATTTTCTCCATATTTTGCAATGGTGATTCAGTTGTTTCAAAACAAACAGCTAAAAAACCAGAACTGAATACTTATTGTACCGGTTAAGTATCACCTATGAAAATAATTTTCGTTTGACATTTATATTCACTGAAACGCTGCTTTCCCAAGATCAGCAGGAGATTAACAACTACCCTCAAAATGTGAAAATTCCTATTTTGCACTTTGACGATTGATTTGACCCAACATTACCCATATGAATATTTACAAAGTCACTCTAACAACTTGCACAAAGTTACAAAAGGAGAAAGTCCGACGAATTCGCTTGAGTAGAAATTTATCACTGATGACAATCTCGGTAGCAGGGGAAATCCCTTGATCCACACAGGAAATGTATATCACTCGACGACAAAAACACTTTGAAACACTAAAGACAGTGTGAAAACACTGCATTAATGCTTCACGGAATTTCAAAAAATTCTCATATGTGCATTTCTAAAATAAATTCACGATGTCTTAGGCGTGAGAAGGTACTTAATAAATGAATTACTACTGAGGTCTAATATCTAACATTTATGCTAAATTGATGACATTTAAATATTTTCGAAAACATATACCGGGAAGAATAGTTCAACGCCATGCAACGACATACTTGAAGTTCTAAGTATACATATTTTTCTTGCCGGAGCTACAAATCAGAGAAAACAATACGAAACTAATGCACCCTCCAGTTTACCAGAAGTTACCTCCAACAGAAACTTGTAATTTGTTACTAAGTAGTCTTGTGAATTCTGAAAAACTATGCGAAATTCAACGTATGAGTAACAGGGAGTGACTCTACTATTTTTATACATTAGTTAACATCAGTACAAATTTACATACTGCTCTCCATCATTTAACATGACTTAAAAATATATCGTGAAGTAATTTTAGAAATTATACTGATGGCGGAAAACGAAAAAAACTCATATTTAGAAGAAAAAGAATCTTTAGTGACCGTTAACGACAATTAATAATTGCCACAAACACATGATTGCAACGAACCATCGTAAAATTCCGAAGTGAGCACAACCTTGAAGAGTATTCAATTTAACTTCAGGAATATATTAAAACATATATGTTATGAAATAACTGGTTGTGTTTGCACCGAGAAATGATGATTTAGACAGCTCATGGGAAAAATCACATAAATGAAGTGGTGAAAAAAGGACCCTATCCGCCACCACAGATCTTGACAAAAATCTTCATCCATTGTCATGAACAACGTTCATCTTTTGCTCTACCAGTTCGCTCCAGATCTCCTTTTCTAGTTTCTTTTCGATAATAAGTATATAAGCAGGACCAAGGTACGTATCTGTGGTGTTACGTATCAATTAAGGGAAATAGTGTTATGAATGATATTCATATTTACAGATTGTGCGAGACTGTGTCCCTTTATTTATAAGGACGTTCTTTTCCAGATCAAAGCTATTACTGAAAAGTTTTTCATTTATTGAACACTGCTGGGCTGTGCATCATCCTCTGAATTCAACCGTAGAGAGAGCGGGAATGCATCTGTGCTCCTTCCAGTTATACATGATTTGTTTTACCTGGTAATACAATACATACGGACCTGTTGGCGGACTATAATCGATTATGCTCTTTAGGTAACCTTAACCATAAAGTCTGCCACTTCCGATATCTTGGGAATCTTGTCTCAGGTTCTCATATATATTGCCGGAGGGTTTTCGGAGTAGTCTTAGGAAGAAATTTGTGTCAGTAGTTGCTTCCAAAAACTAACTAATATATAATCTTTTGGACAAATATTTGTACAGAAGTTGACTAATATATTCCAAGGATCATTCTATTGTTGACTATCAAATGTTTTCACCGCATGTATTCTGTGTACAAATGTACATTGTGATATACAATTAATTAACGGTTCCTCGACATTTTATCTTCACTCTGATTGGTTATTTAAAGTATTTTGGTGGCCGCCATAGTTTGTGAAGTCTCTCATTCTACTCGCCCTTTATTCTGTCGATTCAAGGTGATAAGTGTGTACTTCAGTCAAACACTGAGACTACATTATCTTAAACTATTCGTCTCGATGCACATTAAAGAATTAATGATATGCATCTCGCTGAATATACGGCGTGCACCGGGAATCAAGAAAATTTGTTCAGGGTGAGATCAGCTGTCCTTGACTAGAGGACTTCAGAAGTAATTAAGTGCACTCACCTTTCAGTAACTAAAGAGCTTCTAACATGCAATATCGAGAAGCTTAATAGCATATTCCCATTGCTATGGCAGCTAAATGACAGGAGCTATATTTTTATATGCTTTTTAAGTAAACAGTTTGCATCAAGAAACTTTTCTGACGTATCTAATATCAACGACATAATGCACTTTAACTGCGTCACATTTGCTCTACGTGAATCAGGAAAAGTTACTTGATACTGATATCTGCGCAAATCGATGTATTAAATAAGGCAGAAAATTCAAATTTTAAACGTGTGTTTTTGTATTTTCATGAAATCATGCTAGTAAATGTAGCCTATTTGATGAAACGCTATTGTTTAATCGACTTGGTAGCTATTGGTATTCATAGCTCAATTAAAACATTAATTTTGGATTTCATTTACTCACCACAACCTGCTTCTCATTTTAGGACAAAAAGTATTAGCACTATGGGCACGGTGTGTCGCGTTGTTGTGAACGTGTTATTCAAGCAGCCTTTACTTTCGGGAGAGCACTTTAAATTGCTTTAGGAATCTAATTTTCAAACAGAATTCAGCCTCATGCGTGAAAGAATACTGATAAGTTATTCAGAAGATAAGGAAGACTTTATTTTTCAGCTTATTCGCATAAATACTATTGTAAGCCAACTCTCAGTAAACTGTCAATGTCCAGCTCTTACTACGCTGGATCTCACACTGTCCCTCGAAGATTTCAAAAACAATTTCTCATAACAAACGCGAAAAAGGCAGAACACAGATTGGCGAATTCGGAATCCATTATTCGTACGCAAATATGTAACCAACAATAAGGTTATTACACATAAGGTTTAAGAATGAATGTTATAACAATAAATCACAAAAATATTTATGATAGATTTCTATTTTCCAACAAACAGTGAACGAACAGACGATGACAGATGCATTGATGCCTCCACGAAAATATAGGGAAGTTGGCTTTGAGCAAACAGCCATGAATTGATCGCTCAATCTTCAACTACATTGACACTCCCCGGCAAAAGAGGGATCCATCCCTTTTCGCATCACGACAAATACACGCTGACATGGATACCAGTGCGAGAACCTGGGTCACACGGACAAAGCTGAAATGGAAAACAAACAGAAGAGCCAACACACCACGAGCATACCCACAGCACAATCTCACACATCAATGACGACTTCCACCTTCCAGTTAAAGGCATCCTCTTGACACACCCTCTTGCAACACAATCGCCACTTGCTAGAATGACTCTTGCAGAGCGCAACGTGACCATAGCGGCACCTCATGATACTCTACGCACATCCTCTTATCTACCCACTACCGATTACCACTGCAATCGCTTGTCACTTCTTCTGCCTCACTTCTAGTAACGGTGACGTATGCGAGCCTCAGTCGTATACACTCTCGCTCCCTGGCGTGTAGGACCACAGCCAATCATTATCTTCGTATGCATGTCATTCTCAGCAATAGCCTAGCCTCCCCGGCGTACACGACCCATCTGCTGTCTTTAACACCAATCAATCCACTCGTGGATGTAATAATATAATAATATATTTCACATAAATTAAGCATTTACATGATTGACATACCGTTTGTTCAGGCATGATCATATTAGACAAGTGCAGTCTAAAATTGAACACTGTTTTATGAACTTAAAAATTGGAAAATGACCTCTAGAAACTTTATAAGAATAGAACATAAGATTTTGGTTTAAGTCTAAATTATAATATTTAATATACTCATAGTGAGTAAGACTCATGCGGGAATTATGAAATTTTGCGTTAATGGAAGGTAAGAAGAGAGGTGATATACAGGTGCTAGAGTAAGACACACTGGATTCAGACCGTTATTATTATCATTTTATCAATCAATAAGGGTTCGAAAGTTTTTAAAAATCCACATTAGATGGTAAGTACAGCATTATATTGGTATTAGCAGATAAAAAGGACCAATTGGTCGCAAAGTTAACTTTGCGATGTTGAAAAGAATTCAGAATGGAGTTTGTTCCGTTGTTCATCGTAAGTGCTAACAATATTCTGGATACCGCCCAAGTAATACAGATGTAGAAAGCAGGATTACTGTCCATTAGCAGTGCTTCAGTGCAATACCTTCGAGAAGTGAAGAAAACAGGAGCAGCCAGCAGATAATAATAATTTAAGCAAACAATATGCGATAACCGCAGGGTTTTTTCTACTTTTTTTATTACTAGGAATTTCTAGTCATTGAGTTTTATAGTGTTACATACTAACGGTTAGATTGTTTATATTAGTAAACAACAACTGAAGTGTAGAATAACAATAAAAAAGTAAAAACTAGGGCGAAACGAATTATGGTTTTCACTCTTATATAGGGTGATGTTGGGAATAATAACTGAAGAAGTGAAATCCGAATGCCAAAGTACATAAGTTATTTAAAAAGAAAAGAGGAAGTATAGCAATACTGATTTATGCTGTTGTTCTGATTTATACAGTTAGATGTCCTCCTGAAGTAGAGAAATCGTATCATGAGCCATTTTTTCAAAGAGTTTGTACGCAAGCTGTGACATACAGGCAGCATTTATTTTTTATTTTATTTATTTTTTTTTTGAAGTAATTCATCCTCATGAGCCTCAGCAGTAGAGTGCATTCCCACAGATAAGGGTGGTTCTCTTAAGTCCCCACCATCATATCCACTGAATAGCAGTCACCGCCCTCCCACCTTTGAATCTGCTAGGCCCTGGCGAAATACTCCTTTTTTGTTTTTAGAAATAAATCTTTTATTATTGCTACGTGTCATATGGACAGTTTTGGCATTAACAAGCTAACTCAACGATACTCATGGTACTGTAGTGCACATTGTACCTTTGAACTTTTGTTTAAACTCGCTCACCCACGGTGATCCACATTTTATCTTTTGAGTTGTGAGTCTTCCGTACGTTCATTGGTTCGCTCTCTTGTTGTGCTCTCTTTCTGAACACTTTCCGAGCCTACCTCCAGCAACGTCTGCAGCTAAGTTGTACAGTCACTTTATTTATTAAATCTGTTATTCAGTTACGTTAAATACAACTCATACTAAGAATTCTTTCCATTGTTAGTTTCTAAACTTTGATTGAGTTAATCAGTACTTACACGTTAGGTAGAGTACTCGTAAAGTCATAAGACGGTGAAGTTTTTAGTAAGTGTGGTGATATCGAGGAGTATCTTAAGTCTAGCTTCAACACTTACAGTACGAACGACTACTTTCAGTCAGCCGTTTTGTATGCATCGTCACTAACAGCATTTTAAAAATGTTTACGTACAATAAAAAAGTAAGAGAATCAGAGATTTGCAGGCTACTTTCAAGATTTTAGTTATAAGCATAGCAACGAAAAGTTAGTATGAAATGTTACGGAGGAGAAAAATACATAAAGCTACATAGTTATGTATATGTCTACATAAAAAGAGAGTAGCCAGTCATAAAAGATAGTTCAGAAGAGTTCGACTACAGAGTGTTATGATAGCATAACAGTAAAATAAAATCCGTTGATACTTAGGATTCACAGTGTAGTTAAGAGACAGTAGTTAGTTATAATAGATAGTTCAGAAGAGTTCGACTACAGAGTGTTATGATAGCATAACAGTAAAATAAAATCCGTTGATACTTAGGATTCACAGTGTAGTTAAGAGACAGTAGTTAGTTATAATAGATAGTTCAGAAGAGTTCGACTACAGAGTGTTATGATAGCATAACAGTAAAATAAAATCCGTTGATACTTAGGATTCACAGTGTAGTTAAGAGACAGTAGTTAGTTATAATAGATAGTTCAGAAGAGTTCGACTACAGAGTGTTATGATAGCATAACAGTAAAATAAAATCCGTTGATACTTAGGATTCACAGTGTAGTTAAGAGACAGTAGTTAGTTATAATAGATAGTTCAGAAGAGTTCGACTACAGAGTGTTATGATAGCATAACAGTAAAATAAAATCCGTTGATACTTAGGATTCACAGTGTAGTTAAGAGACAGTAGTTAGTTATAATAGATAGTTCAGAAGAGTTCGACTACAGAGTGTTATGATAGCATAACAGTAAAATAAAATCCGTTGATACTTAGGATTCACAGTGTAGTTAAGCTGATTTTTTAGACGGTCCCGTTTAGGGCTGGGATTTCCGTAGACACAGATGTTAATAATAATATATATAATATAATACGTAATACTAGATTAATTTGGCAGTCAGCCGCTGGGATTAAATGCATTTGAATGACTGAAGAGTTGTGAGGGTAGTTCATTTAGGTTCAGTGCAACTTTCGTGGCGAGTATGACAGGCTGTGTATTCCACTCCAGGTTTGCTTGAAAGGATTGCGGATATTTCGTGATGTTGCTTGCGTAAAAAAAATAATTGGATCAACTAAAAAAAGGAACTGAGAACAGAATTAGCTCAACGTAGAATATTTTAAATATGTCTGATAATACTGACCGTTTCTGTTAATGCTTTGAGTGAACAAAGCTGTTTAGGTACATAAGTCGGAGTGGGAAGAAACAATATCACGAATTTTCAGCATGTGGCAAACCGTGTCAAGACTATTTTCGGAGAAATATTTATGTAGTAGATGGGTGAATCGTTGTACTGTGGTGCTGTTTTTGATTTCATTTGGTAAGAAGTTCCATATTTGCCTATATTTGACTGTAAAGAAGTTGGAACGAGAATTCGTTCGACAAAGAATATGACTTAGAGAAGACCCGTTGCTGCGTAGTTCATACGTCGAAGAAGAAAAGTTAAGGTTATTATTGGGGAAGTATACTATTCCTTTGAGAATTTTAAATAGGAGAATGAGGTTAAGTCGGTGACGCCTGAACCAAAGGGGTTCGATCTTAAGAGTTGCGCAACGACTGTTGTAGGGGACTTTCAGATTTGTTCCTAAGATTCTACTTGTAAATCTCCTTTGAACACTTTCAATCCTTAGTTTGTCCTTAACAGAGGTGCTGTCTAGGATAAATGGACAGTACTCAAGGAGGGGCCGTATGTGTGTTCTATAAAGTAACATTTTAGATTCTTTGGTCTGAAAGTTGTGAAATATAAATCCAAGTAATCTCCTGGCTTTAGAGACTTGGTTGGTGACATAGAGAGAGAATTTAAAATCGGCAGAGTAACAGAGCCCGAGGTCAAGTACAGAAGGAAAGATAGTGATAGGCTTGTCGTATATAGTTATGCGTGGTGCGATACGTAAACGAGTTGAGCATAACAGACCACACTTCTGCACGTTGATCTGCATCATCCACGACTTACACCAAGTTTCAATATTATCAATATCCGATTGGATTTTATAAGATAGGTTTGTCAGTTCTTGGGTGGTACTGTAGTAGACTACTTTCAAGTCATCGGCATATAAGAAGGGTCTGCCATGCTTTATAACATTACAGACGTCATTTAGGTATATAAGAAAGAAGAGAGGTCCTAGTACACTACCTTGAATTACGCCACTTGATATAGGAGTGGTACTGGAAAAAGTGTCATTAATCTTAACAGACTGGGACCGACCACGCATAAACGAATTACACCAGTCTAATAGATTGCCAGATATACCATAAGCCTTAAGTTTTTTCAGGAGTAAATCATGACATACTTTGTCGAATGCCTTCTTAAGATCGATATACACAATGAGCACAAGGAATTTTTGATCAATAAGTCCAGTTATAAAATCGAATAGTTCCAGGTGGCAAGTCATACATGATCTGGACTTTATAAAACCATGTTGAGAAGGTGTTATGAGGTTTTCAGTCAATAAGAAGTCAGTGATTTTGGTACTGATTATCTTCTCAAGTATCCTAGACAAGACAGACGTTATATTGATTGGCCTGTAATTTTTTACATCACATTTTGAGCCGGATTTAAATCTAGGGACAATATATGTCTGCTTCCATTTAGAAGGATAAACTCCGTTCATAAGGGACGTTGAGAATATTTTAAGCAAAAGGAGAGGTAGATCGGAGCCACCATGTTTTAGGAAGGAAGACGGAATTGAGTCAGGTCCAGGAGTATTGGAAAATTTCAATGAACGCACTGCACTTTCTATAACATCAACGGTCAAGCATATATTTGACAGTGTTTTGCCTGTTAACGAGTCAAATTCTATGCATCCAGAAATATCATGCGTGTATGAGTCAGAAAAGTGCTTGTTAAAGAGTTCGGCTATGCCTGCATCATCCTTAACAACGACATTATTATGAAGAATGTAAGGAATGTTGCCTTGTTTATGTTTCAGTCTTTTTGGAAGAGTTTGCAAAGGGAGCTAATTTTGGAGTTACTTTTAAGGGCGATAAGTTCTTCTTTGTAAATTTTAACGGCATTATCTGATCTGATTTTATCATATACCTTAAGGATGCTAATGAGCGAGGAGAAGTCCATAGATTTATTATAGGTTCTACGGAGTCTTCTTAGCTTATTCCTGGTAGCATTCGGTATATATAGTTGATTTACACAGTTGCGTTTGGATGTATACCAAGGGATAGATTCGTTGAAGCAAACAGATATGTTGGAGTAGAAACTGTCAAGGGCAGTATCAATGTCTGCCGAGGAGAAAAAGGTATCCCAGTCTTGGCAACGAATAAAAGACTGCGTTGTTTCCCAATTAGCCTTTGAAAAGTTTCTGACTTTTACTGTCCGACGACGCCCTTTGCCTGACCTACCTGCTGTTAGGTTAAAGGTGGAAGTGACCGTGTTGTGGTCGCTGCCAGGGAATAAAGGCCCAACTCGAGTGCTGACGGGGAGAATGTTATGTGTGAAGATTAGATCTAAGATGTTGGATTTACGTGTGGGGTGAATAACATTTTGTGTCCATCCATAGAGTTCAACCGAATTTATAAAACGATCAGTGTATTTAGGAACCTTAAGGCTATTCCACTGGATACCAGGCATGTTAAAGTCGCCAGCTATAATTTTATAGTCAAAATTTAGAGAGGAGACGTGTTCGAAAATTTCACATAGACGGTTCGTTGTGTTAGAATCAGAATTGGGCGGGCGATATATACATCCCAATAAGAGTCTTGTATTTAAGTTGGTGTTGAGTGTAACCCATACTGCGTCTGTCAGTGAGCAACCCAAATCATCAACTTCTACAGCGTGGAATTTATTGCTAACAAAGATAAGACAACCACCACGTCCTTCTTCTCTGCCATGTCTAAAGTGTGTGTATCCTGGTGATTCTAGTAGTCTGTCATTGAAGTCAGATGGTAACCATGTCTCGGTAACTAACAGTACTGAGGGCTTACAAAGTGAAAGTAAGGAGTGAAGGTATGGAATTTTATTGCAGATAGAACGAGCGTTTATAAGGAAAAGAGTAAATGATCTTTGATTAGTGGTAAGGGACGAGGCAAAATGAAGGAGATGATGATGTGATTCGGCTGAGGTTAAATGAAAGTTAGATGATGGTCCGACCGGTATATCGAGTGTTCGGTGCTTAAAGCCTTCATCGTTTTCGTTAAGATCCTGTGAAAAGGAAGAGGATTTCCATAGTTGATCGCTTATCTCACGATCGCATGGAGATAGGCATACTGGGGTACGCTGGGTGTCTGAAGGGGTACATTTGAGAGTAAGGAAACAGACTGTTTGGCATTAGGTTGATTGGTGGCATTACTGTTGGGTGTGGAAAGGAGAAAAAATTGTGAGGGGATTGATTAGTTGGACAGTTGTAAGGACGGTTTTGTTGTCGGGATAGTGTGTTTGTGGGGTAGTAGCATTGTCTGGGTGGATCTCCAAGCAGACTATGCTGAAAGTTTGGGCGACTGAATCCATGTGGCTGTGCACCAGGGATATGGGCATAGTTGAATTTAGTATTACGCAACCTCATAGTAGAGGTAGGGTAGCTATAAGTGGTTGTATTAGAATGGTGAGGAAAAGTGAATGAGGGAGGTTGACTAGTGTCTGTTAGATTTGATACCGTAGATGTCATTTTAGGAAATCTAAGCGCATGAGTAGTAGAGGATGCTGAAACAGGCTTGATAGAGTGTGTGCCACGCATAGGAATTCTATTTTTTACATTTTTTCTCATAATTTGAGAGCTAGACGTGAATGTGATACAAGGGTTTTCGGTATATTTAGCATGGCGGGTAGGATTTTCATTGGTACCTTTTGCAGACAGTGAGTGCTTTTCAGGTTGTTTAACAGCTGGAGAAGTACTGGATTTAGTATTGGTAACCCTACCAGGCTTCATTTCAGTGTAACTAGGTGGAGGGTTTCTTTTAGGGTTTGGGTGGTATTTTTTATTAACATCAATGGGGCTGGTAGTATCCTTTTGGTGACTTATTTCACCTGCTGAGACACTTTGCTTGGCACGACGCTGGATTGGTGTCCTGTCGTGAATAATACGTATATTCTTAAAGTTGCTTACTCTCTTAAAGAGATGTTGGTTGTTTACAAAGCGACTAGCATCCACAATGTTATTAAATTCGAACATTATTGGACAGGATGTATTAGCTGAAGATTTACGCAATCGTTTGCACCTACAATGGGAGTCTGGTATTTCACATGTCTTTAAAAGTGCATTTTTCAATGTTTTAATGTTAGTACTGTCGGGCACATTGAAGACGATTGCATTATACATGCACTGAACACGCTTAATCACTTCCGTGGAAATGTGATCTATAATTCTCTCACAAGACTGTAGTGTATCATAGTCAGGAAAGTCAGCAGGCTTCATAAGATACCTAAGGGGTAAGAGATCATGGACTAATGGAAGAATGTCTCTACTTTCCAGGTTATTGGTTTGGGTAGTTGTGTTCTGCGTAGATAATGAGCAGTTGGCGTTTTCCAATTTGGCATTAGGTTGACGTCCACGGGTCGCTGATGACCGATGGAAATTTTTGCGTTGAGGGGCTTTGTTGGTAATGGAAGCGGTGGTGCTACAATCTAACTTCTGAACTGGCATATTTGTAGCCTGCATAAAAGCATCCGGTTGAATAGAATTAGGTGATAGCAAATCTGCCTGTGTGTTGCAAGGATTATCGAGGTCGATGTCTAAGTTTACTAAGCATTTGGGGGAGTCAACATTTCTTTTGACACAACCTAAAGAATTGATATTAGCAGGTATAGAGGATAGTGAGGCCATATGTATGTTCGGACCTTCTGACTGACAGTTCTGAGCAGGGTATATGGGTGGTGTGGTTTCAACCACATCAGAAGAGCCTGTGTCAGATTTTCTACTAAGAGCCAGTGTGGCTAGGTAAGGATCCATACTACTTGTCTCACAACCTGTACTATTGTAAATATCCCTGATAAAATCATTTATTACACAAGAAGGTGAAGAAGTAATGATTTCCGATCTTGTATCGTTTAGCATCTCCGTCAGATCAGGGGAAAGTGTGTTACCATGTTGTTTAGGCTTGCTAGATCTATGTCTTTTGCTGATTTTTTCAGCTGATAGTGAAGCACGTCGCTTCGATAGTTTACCAGGCATTTTGTGTATAGCTAATACAGAACTGCAGAGGTATATGAGTCTTAGGTTGTTTGACGTTATGTCAAGACAAAAGACAAACGTGATATTGGCGTAAGACAGAAATGGAGGTATATGAGTCTTAGCTTGTTTGATGTTATGTCAAAATAAAAAACAAGCGTAATATGTGCACCGAAATTCAGATGCTCGAAGTGGTAATAACTTAATCAATAGCCTGAAACAGGAAAACAGGCAAGGATAATATCCAGTGACTGGGAAGGTAGGTTTAGATATGAACGAAAATAGTGCTACATCTATTAGAAGTCAGTGGCACTAAGGATATATACAGAAAAGTGGGAATACAAGAAAGAAAAATAAAAACGAAAACCGCGCGGAAAAATCGACCAACTTCGAACCCGGCGCTAGTCGATGCGAGCCTCAGTCGTTTACACTATTTCTCCCCCGAGTGTATGACCACAGCTAACAATTATCTCCGTATGCATTTCATTCTCAGCAATAGCCTAGCCTCCCCGGCGTACACGACCCATCTGCTGTCTTTAACACCAATCAATCCACTCGTGGATGTAGAAGTCTAGAAACAACTTCAGAAGTAATCACGACGAAAAATTTAACAAAATTATGCAAAAGAACAAAGTTCGAAAACAACAAGTAAATACAATGAATCCAAAAGACACAAATTGATATGACACACCACACGTATATACAAACAGTACAAATAACCTGGCCGATCGTGTCTCGATGCAATTCCTTTGAAGAATTGCAGGACTTACACCAGTACGCCTGCAACCCTTCTCACGTTGACGATTGCAAGGTGTGGAATGTCCGGACACAAATAAGATTAACCAACAATTACATTAATTGGAACTCACACAATTATTTAACACCAACATATGTACAATCAACACATCAAATGTTGTGGATTCCGGCATGACGAACTACCATTGAAGAACTGTAGGACTTACAGCAGTACGCCTACATTCCTTCTCAGGTTGATGATCCAAGTGGAAGTCGTCCGGACACAAACAGAATTACCAACAGACGGATGAAAGATGATATCAATTCAGTAGATACAACATGAATACATGTACAAAATCACACACCAAGCAAGTTGGGCTGCTCATTGATGCACTACCCTTTGAAGAATTGTAGGACTTACAGCAGTACGCCTACAACCCTTCTCAGGTTGACGCTCTAGGTTGGAAAATCGTCGAAGAGTTCATTTGCTGACTTCCTTCTATCATCTATATCCTAAAATCTGAACGGTAACACGCTCATGTCATTGTATCGTAGAATATAGATGACGAACAAACATACGACACATCTCATCAACCTAGTGTAGAAACAGAGTAATTTACACCAAAGATAATAGCATTCAAATAGTAACTTGAAACTAGAAATGCCTTTATTCGTGCAAGTCAATTTAACAATTACTCTCTCGTTTACACTTGGCTTATCCTCACTAAACTGAGCAGTATCTTTCGTCTCTTCAAACGGACTGATACCAGCATAGTCATAGGAAAATATACTTGAGTTCATGGGCGTCTGTTTCATTGTGGATGAGAACACAAACGACGACTGATTGATAACAGTTGATGAGCTTAGCGGTGGATCAAAAGCTGTTGTTGCTCGACTTTCAGAAAGTTGTCTACCTGCAAGACCACCACCACTGCTGTCTTTTACTATTAGCTCAGGTTTAGCACTAGCATCTGATGATAGGCGGGCTACATGCTGATCACTCACACTGACGGTCTCACAAGTATGCATGCCTTCTGCAACTGCATCTGCATTTATTTCTACTTCACGTTCAAGTTGTACAGAAACTTTATTCAACTTAGCAGTAGTAGGCATATCCCTCATCTCATCATGATCAACCAAAGACAAATCTGCAGTATCATGGTCATTATCACAAATACTCAATTTACCATTATCTATTTGGTCAACTACATTAATTTCAAACTCTTTAATAACAGAAGTAGACAATTTTGGTTCCTCCTCACAAATCCTTAGAGGTTTTATATCTTCACTCTGGCTAGTAATACTTTGTAAACTTGTGGAGTCAGAGCTGTACTCTGAAGCAGCAACTCTATTCTGTGACACTCTATTCAACAGTGGCTTACCAGTTGCTACTACAGACTTCTTCACCGCACCGTTATCGTCACACAATTCGGAGTCAGGCCTGGAGTTTACATTTAGCTTATCACTGAACTTGCTCACCGGTTCACAGTTCACTTCTGTATGCACCTCTTGCAAACGTATAAAACACAACCGTGTTTGTCTTGCATCTTGTAACTTATCTGTTGAGGATGTACTACGAAACCTGTTACACTCATTAGGTCTATATGCATTACTATACATCATGGAGCCTTCTCGATATCCACATCTCTGAGGCCTACTCGTCATCAATGATTGCATTTTGCTCTCAGACTGCTCTATTCTAAGGGTGAGATGTAATATACTGGCAAACTTGCCCATAGATTGATTGACGCTATCTTTTACCAGTTTCAGGATATCATCAAACTTTGGCTCGATACCCTCATCCTCCATACGGGAGCTTATCTTCACCCACTTCCTTTGCAGTCGAGTAGGTAGGCGTCTTGCTATTACTTCTAGTATAAAACTCGAGTTGAGGTCACTCATGCAATTCATCGAAATCAAGGTATTCTTATTAGTCATAAGATTATATAAAACTCAGTAAGTGCCTTGGAGTCATCTTGAAGTTGACTGCCGTTGACTTTGACAGCTTCGTATACGTTCTTTACAATCATTGAAGGTCTTCCAAACCTTTGACGTAATATGCTCATAGCCTCAGCGTATCCCTGATTAGGGGGCATGAGCTTACAGCACTGTATAGCCCTTGCAGCAACGCCAATGCAACACCTCATCAAATACATTTACTTCAATTCATCACTTATTACGAAACTACTCAGCATGATCTCAATCTCTCTTACAAATTGTAAATAATCAGCCGGGTTTCCATCGAAACACCGTGGTTCAAATTTAGGGAGTTTGATATTCCTATTATCCCTGAACGGCGAAACAGTGACATCACCCATATCATGCTTAATATCAGACACATCGTTACAAGTAACAGACAAATCACCATGACTTACTTTCCTGTTTGGTTCCAAGACGCTCTTTCCCTGCTTTGACCCAGATATCATTGAACGTAACCAAAATTCCAGAGAGTTCCAGATATTGCTTGTTCAAAGAAGACTTGGCCGGCACCAGGAAAGATGAACGGTGACTATCCAAAATGTAACTAACTGCCACCAACCGTCAGGAACTGCTAATCACGTCTCAAATACCGCTAATGCCCAGCTCTTGCTACGCCGGGCCTCTCGCTGTCCCTCGAAGCCTTTCAGAAACGCTTAGTACTAACGGACGCAGAAACCAGAACACCGATTGGTGGCTCGAGAATTCTCTATTCTAACACCAACATATGAGCAGCATAATAACTAAGGTCTTTAAACAAATACAATAATAAATCACGATATTACTTCTGACGGTTTTAGATCTTCTTTCTGAACTGCGACCGATGAGACGATGACTGGCGTATTGATGCCTTCGCGAAAATATAGGGAAGTTGGGTTTAAGCAAACAACCATGAATTGATCGTTGAGTCTTCAACTACATTGCGAAATATCATGGGTCCATTTTCTCAGGCATCCAACGTTAATCCATACCTCTTTGTGATGATGGAACACGCGACGGGAAAGGTAGACGCCGTAGTAATCCCAGACCAAAGTGCAAGTTCCGTGACAGATGCAGTAGTTAGACACATCGTTGCAGACCACGGCGTAGCAAAGACAATACTGACAGGCCAGTGTCCCTGTTTTGAAAGTGAAGATCTTACTTCCTGTTTACGACAGCTGGGCATCAAGATGATCAGAACAACCCGATATCATCCACACACTAATGGCCTAATGGACGGAAACAACGGTACACTGAAGGAGTGGCTGACCTCGTAGGGTGGTAACTGGAAAACGGAGCTTCCACTGATTTTACTAACACATCGTGATACCACTCAGGAAACAACGAAGAAGTCACTCTTTCAACTGATGTATGGCAAAAAACCACGTTTACCGATACACAACGAGACTTGACCTATTCACCAAAAGAGAAGTACGACGAAGTTCAAAGCAGAGCGGAAAGAAGCAGTCAATAATGAAATGCAGAAGCAGCGGGGACCAAGTTTAGTGCAGAGACAGAAGATATACGGTTGAATAAGAGCCAGGTTCACGGAAACGCCTTCCAAATTTGGAAGGAACATACGCAATCACAAAAAGATGGGGCCTAGTATATACCATCCGAAGAGGTGACAAACAGAAACGAGTTGACGCCAGTCAGCTCCAGCGGTGGGTACAGTGGGACAAGCTGGTCAGTAACAATCCTCAACCAGATGATGCACAACCCAGAAGGTCGGAACGACTGCGCGCGAAGCTATTTGACCGGGGGGCGAGTGTGGTGAAAGCAGGCTTTGGTAATCCGTGTCAAAAGAGATGCTGGCTGCAGACCCATTAAGTAATCCCGAAAGTTCCAGATGGCGCTCCACAAGACGAACAGAGGAATAAAACTGCCCCAGAAATCGATCCAATAAAAGCAATCCAACGAATATAAGCTGTCAATGAGTTTTACAAAAACGAATAAGAACTATCAAGGTACTTATCCTAAGTTTCTATTGTTACGAAGACGCTCCGCGTCGAGCGGGGGATAGATTTTGTAGCTGAGAGTCTGCAGTCTGTTGGTGACGCTTTTGATAGCACGTGCGCTAAGTCTCTGGATCGGTACCAATGTCGACCTGAGTTTAGCGTTGACAATTCAGACCTTGTTGTTTCGCTGCGGAATTTGATATTGAATTCAGAGTTTTGAATGCCTGTCTTGCTTTCTGCATTCCATCCTGCATTGAGCATTATTATACACACCGCTTGTGGCTGACAGACTGTTTTTCTAGATATATGAATGTGATGGACTACTCCAGGTTCCTCACGTTTGGTGATAAGTGTTTGTAGTATCTTCATCTCCTCTTTTCTCCTTGTGCGGCTGAAGTCACCTCCTAGCTCACATCATTTTCCGCAGTATTTTTTCTTTTTTTAGACAGCGGGATTTCATTGCAGTTTTGAACTGATGAGAGAATCAAATACAAATACACAATAAAATTTAATAACTACGTATACCATTTCTTTGTTTTTTGTGTGGGCAGTGACGCATTCTTTTGGAGTCGGTGAAGTTGTTTGCTTCTTTAACTAGCACCTTCCCTTTGCCTGTTACAAGAGTTTTAGGGGGTCAATTGAGCAAATACCTGTTCACTGGTTGGCACCAGATCTCACATAACTGACGTATTATTAGGTATCCCACCGGCGGCAGTTCCTCAAACAGATTCTTTCCGAACTTACCTAAGTTTTGCCTGCTGTTATCCGTTTGGATTTTGTCTCCTTATGGCAAGTGGAACTTTCAGGCCAAGCAAGAGCGCGTCAGCCTTCATTCTAGTATAGAAACAGCAGGCAGTCATGCGGAATACGTCCGCTAGTCAACCTCAAGTGTGAAACCTAACCATTTCCTCCGTCATTTCAAATCAGGAATGGACGGAACTGTCACTTTGTAGCATCAAAAAAATCATGTCATGCAGTTCGGATTCCAATGGGGAGAAATAGTTATTGAAAAATTCGCCATTCAAGCTACTTGTCCAGGCATATTCGTCGACTAGGTGCGTGAGGCGTAGTCTCCACAGATCTGAGTAAAGTCTTGTGGGATAGTTTCGGGATGTCGTTGGCTTTAGGTGGGCTGGAGAGACAAGATGGAGAAGGCCCCACTGAACAATTTGAGAATAATGTACTCTTCACACAAAAATTAGTTTGCGCGTTAAGTAATTAGTACTACTACTGGATGCACAAACTATAAAGCAAATGAAAATGTCAACTATATGGACTTCTAGCAGAAAGGACAAGCAGACAGATAGGCTGGAAAAGCACAGCATTACCTCAGCACTTAAAAGTGCTAGGTTAGCAACCCTAACATTTCCAAGTAGGTTTACTAGATACGCAGATACCTTGGAACATTATCGACATTATTTCATTGCATTTGCGGTATATTAATGGTGGCGCATTCAAATAATTGTGAACATGCTCACCTCAAATGATTTAGCAAATTGATGATGCCTGAAAAGGTATGTTAGTCATTTACAAGCAAATGAGGATATCATTAAAATATTTGGCATCCTCGTTTTATGATGCCATAGTCCTAGTCCAGTTCCAGTCTGGCCAAGCCAGTGAGAAACATATACTCACATTGGGAAACCTCGGACACAGTCTCGGAAGATAAGTTAATCAAGTCGATATTCTTAGGGGTTGCATTTCTGAGGGGGGAGGGAAGCCGATTTAGGGTGTCTACAACACAGTATGCTGTGGCCTCTGAGAGGCTTACAGTTTAACATTTATACGAGCCCGATTGTTTTTACAAAAATCCAACAAGCTGAACTTCTGAAAAATTGCTAATTTATGACCCTTCACAACTGTTGTTTGTAACATAACCAATCCTGCCTGTTGAATTGGAAAGTATTTCTTGTAAACTTGTCTGTTTATGCGAAATATAACTTATTATTCATGAATAATGAATGCCTTTCCGTGTGCTTGAAAATGTTTACGACCTAATTCATCCAGTGTTGTGTTTTATAAATTCAATTTTTGAAACTCGAATTGAACTTATGCATTAATACAGCCAATCGATTGGTAATCTGGATAATTACTTTAATGTAAAAGTCAGTTTCCAAAACCTAGATATTCTAGCACACATGTGTTCCTCCACACCTCACAATCTTTCTTCACTATCCAGTCGTTCACAATGATTGAGATTATCAGCGACTTTAGGAATCCCTCAAAATCCTCCATTGGCTCAAATAACTTCACATAGCTTCTATTTGTAAAGTACTTAGCATGTGATTCTGTCACATTAGTTTATAAATTTCCGCGGCAGTACGATCCGCACCGTTGAAGCTGTTTCCAAATTACCTAATCAAAGGCCTTGTCAAAGCTAAATAAATTGGGGGCGTAGCTTTGTGTCATTATAGGCTCTATCCGATGACGATGCATAGTCATCCAGTTCGGTCTATTTAAAGTCTGGGTCAAAAAAGGTGTCGGGAAGATTTGCTGTAGCTAGGAGATAACCCACCGGAACTCACAATACCATTTCTAATGTGTGATAACCGACCCGATTTCAACTCAGGCGGTATTTAATGACGGACCGTAAGTTGCCGGTTTTTCCACCAATCAAGCATTAGTCAGTATATCAAGTTAATCACATGGCAGTGTGAATATGTGATTCAAGGTTTTTTACTACCAGTGCACTAAAATTGCCTACAAGTGATGTCATTATAATATACATTCACACTTCTTATCCTATTGCTTTGGTCTTCTGGGAAAGACCAAACGTCAAAGTCACGACAGTTGTTGCCCCCAACGAGCAGGAAAATGGTTCCAGCAAACAAGTTCGTTGAGCCTTTACTCAATATTTACCACCACCAACAGTTTACTTTACCTAGGTCAGGATGGTTCCTAGGGGATTCTTATTCCTAGAGTCTGCTTCACTCTCTTCAGTGTGATGTGGATTCATAATTTGATCCTTTGTGTGAAAGCTTAGGGACCCTATCTTAGGTGGCTTTACAAGTTTGCCTTTCTTTCAACAGTCAACCACTTTTTACGCATCCCTAAGTTTTTGCAGTGGTAGCTTGAGGATGTATGTCAAGATTCTTGGTTCCGATTTCAGTGATAATGGGCAGATTCAACCGGGTCCTGCTGCTTTCTTAGGATTCTGTTGCTCCATAGCGTTGAAGACATCCGTTTTTGTCGAAGGATTAGTGTTCACAGGCATTCTGGGATCGAGGCCCATAATTTTGTGCGAATTATAGGTTTCTGTGACTCAAGAGTCCTTTAATTGATTAGCCAAATGCTTCCGCTACTTAACGCTTTCACCAGCTCCAACTGTGTTGAACTGCTGCAGAAGGCGACGTGGTTATCTGGTATGGATTTGCCAGGTCTGTCTTATAAATAACCTGTACTCCGTCACTTATATCTTCTTGGAATACTGGCATTCTTTTGCACATATTTCGTTAAGCGCTACTTAGATCTTACTCGTTTCATTACACTGTTTATTAATACCCCTCCCTTTTCCATCAGATCCCAAATGTCTTCGAAAAATATTGTCAACTTAGGAATAAGTACCTTGATAGTTCTTATTCGTTTTTGTAAAACTCATTGACAGCTTATATTCGTTGGATTGCTTTTATTGGATCGATTTCTGGGGCAGTTTTATTCCTCTGTTCGTCTTGTGGAGCGCCATCTGGAACTTTCGGGATTACTTAATGGGTCTGCAGCCAGCATCTCTTTTGACACGGATTACCAAAGCCTGCTTTCACCACACTCGCCCCCCGGTCAAATAGCTTCGCGCGCAGTCGTTCCGACCTTCTGGGTTGTGCATCATCTGGTTGAGGATTGTTACTGACCAGCTTGTCCCACTGTACCCACCGCTGGAGCTGACTGGCGTCAACTCGTTTCTGTTTGTCACCTCTTCGGATGGTATATACTAGGCCCCATCTTTTTGTGATTGCGTATGTTCCTTCCAAATTTGGAAGGCGTTTCCGTGAACCTGGCTCTTATTCAACCGTATATCTTCTGTCTCTGCACTAAACTTGGTCCCCGCTGCTTCTGCATTTCATTATTGACTGCTTCTTTCCGCTCTGCTTTGAACTTCGTCGTACTTCTCTTTTGGTGAATAGGTCAAGTCTCGTTGTGTATCGGTAAACGTGGTTTTTTGCCATACATCAGTTGAAAGAGTGACTTCTTCGTTGTTTCCTGAGTGGTATCACGATGTGTTAGTAAAATCAGTGGAAGCTCCGTTTTCCAGTTACCACCCTACGAGGTCAGCCACTCCTTCAGTGTACCGTTGTTTCCGTCCATTAGGCCATTAGTGTGTGGATGATATCGGGTTGTTCTGATCATCTTGATGCCCAGCTGTCGTAAACAGGAAGTAAGATCTTCACTTTCAAAACAGGGACACTGGCCTGTCAGTATTGTCTTTGCTACGCCGTGGTCTGCAACGATGTGTCTAACTACTGCATCTGTCACGGAACTTGCACTTTGGTCTGGGATTACTACGGCGTCTACCTTTCCCGTCGCGTGTTCCATCATCACAAAGAGGTATGGATTAACGTTGGATGCCTGAGAAAATGGACCCATGATATTTCGCAATGTAGTTGAAGACTCAACGATCAATTCATGGTTGTTTGCTTAAACCCAACTTCCCTATATTTTCGCGAAGGCATCAATACGCCAGTCATCGTCTCATCGGTCGCAGTTCAGAAAGAAGATCTAAAACCGTCAGAAGTAATATCGTGATTTATTATTGTATTTGTTTAAAGACCTTAGTTATTATGCTGCTCATATGTTGGTGTTAGAATAGAGAATTCTCGAGCCACCAATCGGTGTTCTGGTTTCTGCGTCCGTTAGTACTAAGCGTTTCTGAAAGGCTTCGAGGGACAGCGAGAGGCCCGGCGTAGCAAGAGCTGGGCATTAGCGGTATTTGAGACGTGATTAGCAGTTCCTGACGGTTGGTGGCAGTTAGTTACATTTTGGATAGTCACCGTTCATCTTTCCTGGTGCCGGCCAAGTCTTCTTTGAACAAGCAATATCTGGAACTCTCTGGAATTTTGGTTACGTTCAATGATATCTGGGTCAAAGCAGGGAAAGAGCGTCTTGGAACCAAACAGGAAAGTAAGTCATGGTGATTTGTCTGTTACTTGTAACGATGTGTCTGATATTAAGCATGATATGGGTGATGTCACTGTTTCGCCGTTCAGGGATAATAGGAATATCAAACTCCCTAAATTTGAACCACGGTGTTTCGATGGAAACCCGGCTGATTATTTACAATTTGTAAGAGAGATTGAGATCATGCTGAGTAGTTTCGTAATAAGTGATGAATTGAAGTAAATGTATTTGATTAGGTATTGCACTGGAGCTGCTTCAAGAGCTATGCAGTTCTGTAAGTTTATGAAGCCAAAGGATGGCTACTACGAGGCTATGAGCATACTACGTCAAAGGTTTGGAAGACCTTCGATGATTGTAGGGACATTATTCGAGGCTGTTAAGAGTAGTGGTGGTCAGTTACAAGATGACTTCAAGGCACTCACTGAGTTTCTGGATAATCTGATAACTCACAAGAATACGTAGATTTCGATGAATTGCATGAGCAATCTGAACTCAACTTCCGTCCTGCGACGATTTTCCAATCTAGGGCGTCACCCTGAGAAGGGTTGTAGGCGTACCGCTGTAAGTTCTAGAATTCTACAAAGGCTAGCGCATCAACGGGCAGCCCAACTTGCTTGGTGTGTGATTTTGTACATGTATTCATGTTGTATCTACTGAATTGATATCATCTTTCATCCGTCTGTTGGTAATTCTGTTTGTGTCCGGACGACTTCCACTTGGATCATCAACCTGAGAAGGAATGTAGGCGTACTGCTGTAAGTCCTACAGTTCTTCAATGGTAGTTCGTCATGCCGGAATCCACAACATTTGATGTGTTGATTGTACATATGTTGGTGTTAAATAATTGTGTGAGTTCCAATTAATGTAATTGTTGGTTAATCTTATTTGTGTCCGGACATTCCACACCTTGCAATCGTCAACGTGAGAAGGGTTGCAGGCGTACTGGTGTAAGTCCTGCAATTCTTCAAAGGAATTGCATCGAGACACGATCGGCCAGGTTATTTGTACTGTTTGTATATACGTGTGGTGTGTCATATCAGTTGGTGTTTTTTGTATTCATTGTGTTTACTCGTTGTTTTCGTACCTTGTTTTTGTTGCATAATTTTGTTAAATTTTTCGTCGTGATTACTTCTGAAGTTGTTTCTAGACTTCTACATCCACGAGTGGATTGATTGGTGTTAAAGACAGCAGATGGGTCGTGTACGCCGGGGAGGCTAGGCTATTGCTGAGAATGACATGCATACGAAGATAATGATTGGCTGTGGTCCTACACGCCAGGGAGCGAGAGTGTATACGACTGAGGCTCGCATACGTCACCGTTACTAGAAGTGAGGCAGAAGAAGTGACAAGCGATTGCAGTGGTAATCGGTAGTGGGTAGATAAGAGGATGTGCGTAGAGTATCATGAGGTGCCGCTATGGTCACGTTGCGCTCTGCAAGAGTCATTCTAGCAAGTGGCGATTGTGTTGCAAGAGGGTGTGTCAAGAGGATGCCTTTAACTGGAAGGTGGAAGTCGTCATTGATGTGTGAGATTGTGCTGTGGGTATGCTCGTGGTGTGTTGGCTCTTCTGTTTGTTTTCCATTTCAGCTTTGTCCGTGTGACCCAGGTTCTCGCACTGGTATCCATGTCAGCGTGTATTTGTCGTGATGCGAAAAGGGATGGATCCCTCTTTTGCCGGGGAGTGTCAATGTAGTTGAAGATTGAGCGATCAATTCATGGCTGTTTGCTCAAAGCCAACTTCCCTATATTTTCGTGGAGGCATCAATGCATCTGTCATCGTCTGTTCGTTCACTGTTTGTTGGAAAATAGAAATCTATCATAAATATTTTTGTGGTTTATTGTTATAACATTCATTCTTAAACCTTATGTGTAATAACCTTATTGTTGGTTACATATTTGCGTACGAATAATGGATTCCGAATTCGCCAATCTGTGTTCTGCCTTTTTCGCGTTTGTTATGAGAAATTGTTTTTGAAATCTTCGAGGGACAGTGTGAGATCCAGCGTAGTAAGAGCTGGACATTGACAGTTTACTGAGAGTTGGCTTACAATAGTATTTATGCGAATAAGCTGAAAAATAAAGTCTTCCTTATCTTCTGAATAACTTATCAGTATTCTTTCACGCATGAGGCTGAATTCTGTTTGAAAATTAGATTCCTAAAGCAATTTAAAGTGCTCTCCCGAAAGTAAAGGCTGCTTGAATAACACGTTCACAACAACGCGACACACCGTGCCCATAGTGCTAATACTTTTTGTCCTAAAATGAGAAGCAGGTTGTGGTGAGTAAATGAAATCCAAAATTAATGTTTTAATTGAGCTATGAATACCAATAGCTACCAAGTCGATTAAACAATAGCGTTTCATCAAATAGGCTACATTTACTAGCATGATTTCATGAAAATACAAAAACACACGTTTAAAATTTGAATTTTCTGCCTTATTTAATACATCGATTTGCGCAGATATCAGTATCAAGTAACTTTTCCTGATTCACGTAGAGCAAATGTGACGCAGTTAAAGTGCATTATGTCGTTGATATTAGATACGTCAGAAAAGTTTCTTGATGCAAACTGTTTACTTAAAAAGCATATAAAAATATAGCTCCTGTCATTTAGCTGCCATAGCAATGGGAATATGCTATTAAGCTTCTCGATATTGCATGTTAGAAGCTCTTTAGTTACTGAAAGGTGAGTGCACTTAATTACTTCTGAAGTCCTCTAGTCAAGGACAGCTGATCTCACCCTGAACAAATTTTCTTGATTCCCGGTGCACGCCGTATATTCAGCGAGATGCATATCATTAATTCTTTAATGTGCATCGAGACGAATAGTTTAAGATAATGTAGTCTCAGTGTTTGACTGAAGTACACACTTATCACCTTGAATCGACAGAATAAAGGGCGAGTAGAATGAGAGACTTCACAAACTATGGCGGCCACCAAAATACTTTAAATAACCAATCAGAGTGAAGATAAAATGTCGAGGAACCGTTAATTAATTGTATATCACAATGTACATTTGTACACAGAATACATGCGGTGAAAACATTTGATAGTCAACAATAGAATGATCCTTGGAATATATTAGTCAACTTCTGTACAAATATTTGTCCAAAAGATTATATATTAGTTAGTTTTTGGAAGCAACTACTGACACAAATTTCTTCCTAAGACTACTCCGAAAACCCTCCGGCAATATATATGAGAACCTGAGACAAGATTCCCAAGATATCGGAAGTGGCAGACTTTATGGTTAAGGTTACCTAAAGAGCATAATCGATTATAGTCCGCCAACAGGTCCGTATGTATTGTATTACCAGGTAAAACAAATCATGTATAACTGGAAGGAGCACAGATGCATTCCCGCTCTCTCTACGGTTGAATTCAGAGGATGATGCACAGCCCAGCAGTGTTCAATAAATGAAAAACTTTTCAGTAATAGCTTTGATCTGGAAAAGAACGTCCTTATAAATAAAGGGACACAGTCTCGCACAATCTGTAAATATGAATATCATTCATAACACTATTTCCCTTAATTGATACGTAACACCACAGATACGTACCTTGGTCCTGCTTATATACTTATTATCGAAAAGAAACTAGAAAAGGAGATCTGGAGCGAACTGGTAGAGCAAAAGATGAACGTTGTTCATGACAATGGATGAAGATTTTTGTCAAGATCTGTGGTGGCGGATAGGGTCCTTTTTTCACCACTTCATTTATGTGATTTTTCCCATGAGCTGTCTAAATCATCATTTCTCGGTGCAAACACAACCAGTTATTTCATAACATATATGTTTTAATATATTCCTGAAGTTAAATTGAATACTCTTCAAGGTTGTGCTCACTTCGGAATTTTACGATGGTTCGTTGCAATCATGTGTTTGTGGCAATTATTAATTGTCGTTAACGGTCACTAAAGATTCTTTTTCTTCTAAATATGAGTTTTTTTCGTTTTCCGCCATCAGTATAATTTCTAAAATTACTTCACGATATATTTTTAAGTCATGTTAAATGATGGAGAGCAGTATGTAAATTTGTACTGATGTTAACTAATGTATAAAAATAGTAGAGTCACTCCCTGTTACTCATACGTTGAATTTCGCATAGTTTTTCAGAATTCACAAGACTACTTAGTAACAAATTACAAGTTTCTGTTGGAGGTAACTTCTGGTAAACTGGAGGGTGCATTAGTTTCGTATTGTTTTCTCTGATTTGTAGCTCCGGCAAGAAAAATATGTATACTTAGAACTTCAAGTATGTCGTTGCATGGCGTTGAACTATTCTTCCCGGTATATGTTTTCGAAAATATTTAAATGTCATCAATTTAGCATAAATGTTAGATATTAGACCTCAGTAGTAATTCATTTATTAAGTACCTTCTCACGCCTAAGACATCGTGAATTTATTTTAGAAATGCACATATGAGAATTTTTTGAAATTCCGTGAAGCATTAATGCAGTGTTTTCACACTGTCTTTAGTGTTTCAAAGTGTTTTTGTCGTCGAGTGATATACATTTCCTGTGTGGATCAAGGGATTTCCCCTGCTACCGAGATTGTCATCAGTGATAAATTTCTACTCAAGCGAATTCGTCGGACTTTCTCCTTTTGTAACTTTGTGCAAGTTGTTAGAGTGACTTTGTAAATATTCATATGGGTAATGTTGGGTCAAATCAATCGTCAAAGTGCAAAATAGGAATTTTCACATTTTGAGGGTAGTTGTTAATCTCCTGCTGATCTTGGGAAAGCAGCGTTTCAGTGAATATAAATGTCAAACGAAAATTATTTTCATAGGTGATACTTAACCGGTACAATAAGTATTCAGTTCTGGTTTTTTAGCTGTTTGTTTTGAAACAACTGAATCACCATTGCAAAATATGGAGAAAATTGTGTTTCTTATTTTCTAAGTGAATTTTTTATTACATTTATGCCTTATATATGATCGTTTTACGTCTCCGGACTCTCTAACGGCAATTTAATTCTATGTATTTCGTAAAGCACACAGTGAAATACATTTTGGTAACTGGTGGTGTCATTAGCGGGATTGGCAAAGGAATTATCTCCAGCAGCGTTGGGACTATTTTGAAAGCTTATGGATGGAACGTTACCTGCATAAAGATTGATCCCTACTTGAATATTGATGCTGGTACTTTTTCACCGTATGAACATGGGGAGGTCTATGTCTTGGATGACGGTAGTGAAGTTGATCTCGACCTGGGAAACTATGAGAGATTTTTAAACATAACACTGACGAAAGATAATAACATTACTACTGGAAAAATTTATCAGAAAGTGATCGAAAAAGAACGTCGGGGTGATTATCTTGGAAAAACAGTTCAGGTAAGAATGTTGTTCCCTAAATAGCTAAATTATACATATAGCATATTAGTATAATATATTCCAATGCATACCCAGCGCTGTTAGTCTGTAAAATAGTCTTCGTTTACATTCATTTCTAGTTGTGAACTCCTGGATATAATCGAACGAAGTAGTGTGTTCGTTAACGTACAACGAATGACATTTCTAACCACATGCCAAAAGCCACAACCTTATATTCTCGTTTGTAGCACATTTCTTAGTACACATATTGCGCAGATTTTGTCTCGATAATTAATATTCGCAATAAGCGGATTTTCATAAGCTACTACTTAGAACTATATAATTTCTAGTATTACTTCTTAGAAAGTCACTAGTGAAAATCTGAGTTTTTCGTCATTGGTTTATTATTATTAATCCTGTTGTCATTAAAACACATATGTATAGAATATATCTTGCAGGCATTCGCTACTGTCTCTCTTCAATGGCTAGTTTTCACGGAAAGTTATCACATTCAAAGAACAGGAGTTGTTAAATACTTATTAAAGCAACTTAATAGTGTTGACAGTAACTTAAGTATGCTTTTTGTTGTTTGCTACAAACTCGAACTTTGTAAAATATGAACACTAAGTAATAAGTAACTATATAAGGACAAAGAAAATAGGATGACTGAAGGGAATGAAGCAAGTAAGTAAACTTATGAAGTATATTCATTTCAATTCTTGAGTGAGAAGAAATGCATTTCCGCCACTATTTTCACTTGTTAGACGTATCTGATCTGATTAGTAGCATGACTTTTTGGACCTATCCAGGGAATCGCGCTGCTCCTAAAAACTAATCCAGCGTGACTACGCTTCGTCCCACGTAGCCACACAACGGACTATGCACCCGGAATTTTCCAATTGGTCCTATGGTTAGCGACTAGTGAACCATATGTTAGTCACTATGATGATATTCATAACATGTATCCAAGCCAAGAAGTCTAAGGCCTCAGGATGACACCAATTTGCGACGGTGCTGGAAATTCCCGAAACTGTATATTGCCTTGTCTTCCACCATAGGACTGGCTATTTCATCCCTTATAATTGCTTACGTACACGAGCGTCTTACTTGTAACAATTTAATTACTAAGGCGATGGTGGACACAGGTTGCAACCAATTTTGCTACAGATATTTTCAAAAGGTATCGTAATTACTGAAGTTGACTGCCAAATAACTTTGAGGTTTGGATAGACTGTTATTATCTCATGGTGAGATAATATCGCCCACATACATAAGGTTTGAATGACTTAGACTCAACTGTCGACTGTTACCAGGAGTAGATGCTATCTCCATGCTACAACTACGTCCCCACTACCACAGTTATGATGATAAACATCCTTCATTGCATTTCAGCTGCGATATATGGGTCCAAAGGCTGTAGCATCAAAAAGATAACGCTTTTCTTTTTAATTTTCTTCCTACTCTAAGATAACCCATCTCATCAACACAAACAATTTTTTATAAGAACCTATTATACTAACATAGCTTCTGTTTTGATGTTTTGTGCAATAAAAACACAGAATAGGCAAGATGCTTGTCTCAGGGTCTTCGAAGAAGCACACAGGAAACGTATTTTTTAGCTGACATACAGAAAAGTTGTCCTAAGCATTTCGTCGAGATCTTGTGTGTGGAACTTTGAAATGCACCACATGTCGGTATTGAGGGTTTTCAGACTACCATTTTAAGACCAAAGTTTGATGTACACCCTAACGTCTAGTCGGATCTAAAGGTAACGTACAGCTGAGGAAAATGAAAATGAAATTGACTATAAGGATGATCAAAATAAAAAAGATTCCTCGTTTATTGGAACAATAACGATTACAATAAAATATGAATGAGCTCTTTTACCTGTAACCAGTTTAATATCTACTTTCAGCTATCATGATTCACAGCTGTGAACAAGGAATTTATGAACTGCTGTACGATACACGCATTTCGATGGGTAATTAGATTACTTGCCGGCACATGCCGAATGAGACTTTCTTATCACTATCGAGATTCTACTGGCAACCAGTACGTCAAGGTTGACGCAATCTATGTTTCTAAACTAGGAGTCTGTAGTCTCATATTAATTTTTATAGATGTATTGAATCACCTGACAGTGTTAACAAACAAATGTAAAATAATTTTGAGTTCAAAGCAAAGGATAACCATACTCATGAAATCGAGTGAATATTTGTTAATGAATAAGAGGATGTAAAACAAAGTATTTAAAACTTTTGAGTTACAACTGACTAGCAGGTATCTAAGGCCTTATTTTCTAATTGGCTTCTCCCCCAAAGTTTCCTACGGATACTTGTTTTTGGTAAATACATCTCAGAAATCTCGTCTCATTCTCCACAGGAATAAACCTGATTCCTTTCTGTGCAAATAGGAAGGGTGCTATAGAAATTTAAGCTCTATGTTCATTCATATATTCCTTTGTAATTGTTCCCAAATTATCTGTAATTTATTCTACTTCTTTTCATATAATATCCTAGGTTGTACCTCATATAACGGATGCCATCATAGAATGGGTCACGAATGTTGCTCAAATTCCAGTTGATGAAAGTGGTTCAACCCCAGAGGTATGCATAATCGAACTCGGTGGTACGATTGGTGATATTGAATCTATGCCGTATGTAGAGGCCTTCAGGCAAATGCTTTTCCGAGTAGGAAGTGTTAACTTCTGTTGTGTGCACGTGAGCCTCGTACCGCAGCTTGCATCTGTCGGAGAGCCCAAGACCAAACCTACCCAAGTAAGCGTTTTTTTATTTACACATCAGTATCGCAATATATATATATATATTCTTCAACTGAGTTAGACTGGAATATGTATGAATTCAGGTGCATATCTCATCTACATACTTAAGATCTTCAAGAGCTATTACTTTCTATAACCCGTAGTAGATACGGAATTGTAGTTAGTGTGTAAGGTATGATACAGAAGGTAGAAGTTTCAACTGGTTCATGAACAAAATAGGATGGTAAATCTTAATATTTGACTACTACGGGACCACTCAAATTAGGTGTGGATAGAAACTCCTTGTTGCAGTGGTTAAGATATGACTGACTACAACATACTGGTTCACAGCTTATTCTTCTAAACAGCTACTGAATACAAATGAGGTGTATTGAATAAAGTATGTAGAAGGAATACAGCGTCATATAATGTATGACTTAACAATTATATAGTGGTTAGTACACTAGGCTACGCGTCAGTTATTTTGGCTTTTAGGATCGAATGTACTGTTAATTTAAAAATCTGATGGTTAAAGTCAGGCCAGAATCCTAGACTTACTCGTTAAAAGCTGAGTATAAAATCTATAAAGCCACAGTCCTAATTATACTCTGCTCATGTGGTTCCTGTAGTGCCTAATTAGCCATCGCTGCTGAAATCACAGTAATGGGAATTGTTTGAAATGATAATATAGTAAACTTGAGGGACTTTCTATAGTTTGGTTTGTAAGGATTAGTTATGTTTTACGGGTTGATCACGGAATGATATCAGTTAGAGAACCATTGAAAACCAGGGAGTACTGGACAGCTGCTGTTTCATCCTAGTTTGGGAATCATCGGCAGTACGCACCCACTGGGATTCGAACCCGGGACCTTCCGGTTACAAGGCAAGCTCGTATACCATTCAGCCACTGGGACCCGATTCAATGGCTCGTGAATTCTAACTTCTACTAATTCGTGATTTAGCGCGACCCCAACCATTGTCGTTGGTGGGACATCCATCCACACACGTGACATCTAATTGGACCTCACTGGTCACGACTTCTCACAGCAGCTGTCCAGTACTCCCTGGTTTACAATGGTTCTCTAACTGACATCAATCCGTGATCAACCCGTAAAACATAACTAATCCTTACAAACCAAACTATAGAAAGTTAATCTGATGCTCGCTAGTGACTTGCTACAGGTTGGAGTTTCCTGAGTTCTAGTGAGAAGTCGTGACCAGTGAGGTCCAATTAGATGTCACGTGTGTGGATGGATGTCCCACCAACGACAATGGTTGGGGTCGCGCTAAATCACGAATTAGTAGAATTTAGAATTCACGAGCCATTGAATCGGGTCCCAGTGGCTGAATGGTATACGAGCTTGCCTTGTAACCGGAAGGTCCCGGGTTCGAATCCCAGTGGGTGCGTACTGCCGATGATTCCCAAACTAGGATGAAACAGCAGCTGTCCAGTACTCCCTGGTTTTCAATGGTTCTCTAACTGATATCAATCCGTGATCAACCCGTAAAAATTGAGTGAATTAAGTTTCACCAGTAACTCCTGTTATAACTCATTTTGGCAAGATATTTTTTTTAATTTTAAGAACATGGTTATTCATTTCCTGCTGTTCATAACTCAACTGTCACGTCTACGCATGTTCTATGTTTTCACGGAAACTCATATTATTCGTGTCTTAAATTGAAAACATTCTACATTTTTATTCATTATTACTTTCCTTGATACTAATATCTGATTATTCATCTGTAATAGAATCCAACTTAGTGGCATGTCTATCAATCTTTATTTTATGTACCGAAACGCGGGTTTCCTTGTATTATTATTATTATTATTATATTATTACATCCTGTAATTCCTAGAGGAACATAGGGTTTCAGCTGCGCATCTCCATTGCCTTCGGTTTTCTGCCAACTTTTTCACCCCGCTCCAAGTCTGCCCACATGCTTTCATCTCCTCTTCACATCACCTCCTCCATGTCATCCCACCCTTGCACTGACGACCACCTCGCCGCTTCCCTTTCGGCCTGGTTCCACTCGAGCAATGGCTTGTCTAGTGATGTCACTTGATGGTTTCCTCAGAGTATGTATGGCCAGCCAATCCATCTCCATTTCTTCCTGCCTATTTGTTTCACAATCGGTTCCTGCTGGATTGGTTCGCTCATTGCCAGAGATCTCTGTTGCTGATCTTTCCTGGCCAGCCATCTGATCTTGAGTGGTATTGAGCGAAGACAACTGTTAATGAAGGTCTGTAGTTTGTTTGAGATGCTCTTTATGACGCGCTGGCCAAGTCTCTGATCCGTATAGTAGCACTGACTGAATTCACATTGGAGTCGAAAATCCGGATGTTATTTTTGATGCTGAGTGGGGCTGTTGACCTCCACACAGACTTGAGAGTAATGAAAGCTTGTCTTGCTTTACCGATCTGGCTTTGATATCCTCGTCAGTTCCGTGTGCCTGTAGTTGAAACGATGCTTCCCAGGTAGGTCAGTTAGTGAAGGAGGTTGTTTCTTTCAGCTTCCTTCCATTTATGCTGGCTGATTGTTGTCTGTTGTTGTTGCTGTTGCTATTGGCCAGGATACAATAACCGTTTGATAGACACTTAGCTTCTTGTGACTATACTGAATTTTTATAATGGCGTTTAGTAAATATATGTTAGGTTCGAATTTACAGTATATTTATTAGCCTCAGACAATGAAAATTTCGAACTGAAAGAGGACTGTTATTATGCTGCTATGCATAAGTATTCAGTTAACTGTTTTCAGTATCCTAAGTGGATATATATATAGAACTAGACACATTACACTACTTACTGACTAGTGTGCAATAAAAAAGCATTTATAAAGGATGTACATTTATACACAATAATGACTATAAACATCTCCCTGAAATCTCACCTGTGTGGTTTCCCTTTCCTGTTATTGTTGTATTATTATGTCATTAAAATATTTTGAGCAAAAAAACAACTAAATGAGTGTCTGGCTTCTGATCGTACAGATAGGTTTTCTTTAACTTATTTCACTGAGTTAAAGCTTTTAAATCCATCTCTGCAGTCGATATGGAAGTCTTTAAATTTCGCTAAGCTTTTTGAAGGACATTTACGTCATATTAAAACATAAAATACTGTTTGTATTTGAAATATATTCATACAAAATTCTAACACTTGGCAAGTCACAATGAAATAATCATACTTTGAAATTCGGCATTGCATTTTGTATCATAGCTTATACAGACGTCTGATGCTTTTCAGATAAAGTTGTAACCTCTTTACGCATCATGCTGGTTTGACTCATAAATCCGTAATAGGCAGTTTTTTTCACATAATCATATTGGTTCTGTTAGTAAAACTATTATTATAACCCGAACGTTGATCATCCATCGTTACAGGATTTTGAGAATTGAGTATACAGCTTAAACATATACTCTGTCTGTTTTCCATTTCAGCTTTGTCCGTGTGACCCAGGTTCTCGCACTGGCATCCATGTCAGCGTGTGTTTGTCGTGATGCGAAAAGGGATGGATCCCCTTTTTCCGGGGAGTGTCAATGTAGTTGAAGATTGAACGATCAATTCATGGCTGTTTGCTTAAACCCAACTTCCCTATATTTTCGCGAAGTCATCATTACACCTGTCATCGTCTCAACGTTCGCAGTTCAGAAGGACGATCAAAAACCGTCAGAAGTAATATCATGATTTATTATTGTTATATTTGTTCAAAGACCTTAGTTATTATGCTGCTCATATGTTTGTGTTAGTCTAAAGTATTCTTGAGTCCTGAATCTGCGTTCTGGTTTTCGCGTCCGTTAGTACTAAGCGTTTCTGAAAGGCTTCGGGGGACAGCGAGAGGCCCGGCGTAGCAAGAGCTGGGCATTAACGGTGTTTGTGACGTGATTGACCAGTATTTTTTGTCGAATCTTATATTTGTCCATGGAGTTGTGAAATTAGATTTGTATACAATTCGTCTTGATGTTGTTCCCCATGGGCATTCTGATTACTATTGTTCTCCTGGGTTTTTTATGCGCGTAAGGCTTCAAAAACACATCTCCATTTTTTTCTATTTTGTGCTGCCCTATTAAGCTGTGCTTGCGTTTTCTCCTAATTTCTCATCCCCCACTAGCACGATCACCCTAATATCAGCCTAAGACTAGCCACTCAACGTTTCTGACTAAGATTAAACTATAAGACTTGGAGCGCAACGCCGTTCGATGACCTCCTAAGAGCGAGTCCGATCCAATTCCTCCCAAATTATCCGCCGCCAATACTTTCTTCCTGACTGTTGATAACGATCTGAAACCTCTCGGAAGTGCTGTTATAGACGTGTTTTCTTAAATCCTGAAGCACATAGAAGAACCTATCGATTTGACATTGGCGTGGGAATCAGAATTTCGTTGTTTCTGCTGAGTGTAGGAGGTTTTCAAGCTCGTTTCAAAGTACTGCAGGTGCACCTTGCCTTTTCGGTTCTGACTGGCCTTGATATCTGCATTTTTGCCTCCACCTGTATTTGAAACAATGATTCCTGTATAAGTGAAGGGGCTAGTCCCTGTCAAATCTCTCCATCTGGCTGCTTTCTCCGCCAGTTTGTTGGTTTGTGCCTGCGAGCCTTCAGGCTTATTTGACATTCAACACAAATCATCCAGCCGCGAAATCCAGATCTCCTAGAGTCTTTTCAGTGATGTCTCCCAGCACCTCCGTCTTTTTCCTTGACTTAATCTCATTCTGGAATAGGTGGAAGCGCAGCTTGTTGAACATAGCATTAAACAGAGGGCCAGATGCAGGCTCAGGCCGTTTCCTGTAGAAAGGAACAGTCACTTTTAAGGTGAAAACCCTCAGATATTCTGAACTTGGTGCAAAATTCAAGCTCAATACTGAGAAGCTTAACAGTAAATCTACAAGGGGCATCTTAACTGCATTCATCAGAGTAGTGTGGAAAGCAAAGTGTAGCATCACGTGGAAGCCTGTGTGCCCGCTTTAAGTGACACTGAAGAAAATCCGTGTAGGTATCTTAAGAAGAAAGGAGTAGCACAACTAGAAATAGCTCTCTACAGACTTCTGGAGGCTAAGAAAGATCAGAGGGATGTTGAAATTGAAGATGAATCCGGGCCGAGACGATCAACGAAAGACGATGCCAAGGTCATGCTACATCACACTGTGTGTAGAAGTAAAGAGTATTAGGATACACGGATGGTAATTCAATGATACACTGAAAGCTTAAGGAGAGGTCGTATGTGGGAGAATTCTGAAATCACCGTAGCAGACAAATGGAGAAGAGACCAGTGTAGATGGAAGGAGTAAATTTTAGTGAAGGGGACCTAATTAACAAAGAGAACAGACAAAGGAGACAATGGGCCGGTCACTTCAAAGGAATGTTGAACCGACCGCCACCAAAATATCGTACAAAAATATCTATAAAAACCGCGGCACCACTAATGAATACCAGTCGTCCGATAAGTTCAGGAGTTTTGAATGCCGCGAAGCTTTGGTAAGCCAGACAGGATAGCAGGAGGATTAGACGGAATCACTCCGGAAGCACTGTAAACGGGCCTACAGGGCATGCTCATATCAATACTGCAGGAATTTCTGAAGCAAGGCAGAGTACACACTGACTAGGAGAATGGTTGCCCTGTCAGACTACCTAAGATTGGCAGATCATTACTCCATGAGAACTGAGACGACACCGCCTCGTTCACCCCAAGCAAAGTACCAAGTCGCGTCATCATGGAGCCGCTTGAAGATGACAGGGACAGAAAATTCCGCACAGAACAAGCTAGATTCAAGAAAAGCAAACAACCTTCGGATCAAACAGGAACTCTTTGCATGCAATAAGTCTTCTTTGTAATCTTAACTGGACGCCTAGTGATATGGTGAATCGCTGGCAGTTAGTACTGCTAAAAACATTATTATTGGTGAACAAACTCACTTTTCACAGGACAATTTTATCATTTTATGAATAGCATGACCACACTTGTCACCAGTAACATAAATTTCAATTATGGTCAGCATTCTGGGTTATTTTACACAATGACTATACTTGGCATTATACCTAGTACATTGTGTCTACCTATGTATTGTGGCCTAACGGATTTTATTCCATTACCTTGTCTCATTTAATTTTTGCGTAATTGGATAATCGTAAGTGTGCTCACTCCATGTACACATTTACCTAATTGATTATGCCTTTAGGCTGACGTCCCTTATGTGCAAACAAGTGAGAATTTATTACTATAGAAAAACAGAGCATTGGACTGCAGTCATTTCTCAACTTCAGCACTACTGGGCGCCTTAAATCTTTGTTAATCTCATTCAACAACCACATGATGATGCCACATGTCAAGTGATTCAAAAGGGAAAACTGAGCGAAGCCTGTGATAGACATTCTGACTATCGCTGATGAATATCATTGCCATGGGTCATGAGGCCGACTGTGAGGGGCAAGAAGACAGGTACAGAGCGAGCTGACGTAAAGAAACCGCAAGATATGGATTTTTCCGATGATTTATTTCTACTGCCACAAAAACTTGAATAATCACGTCTGAAAACCAGCAATTTGGCGGGAGAAGCAGTGAAGAAGAGTTTTAAGTCAACAGAGGTGTTACGTCCAGTTTAATCTCCCAGGAGTGCTTTTGATCCAAGGAAAATGTTTCTAGAGCCACTTTTGCTGTGGGACTCAATTCACTATTACCATGTTAAGGCTTGAGTCATTCTCCCTGATGCCCACCATTTTAACAATCGTTCCTAAAATAAGCGACGTGTCTGACTCGCTGTCTAGGAGAGTATGCGTTTCCAACCACGCTTTTGATTCGAACAACGTCGCATGGACTAGAACAAGGTAGACCCTCCCAGTGTTGATCTCATATCTGAAAAGTGTTACCTAACTTACAGCTGTCATTGTTCATCAAATGTAGAAGGGTGTCATGGAACAGACCGCATCCATCCATATTACGTGCATTTCGTGAAGGACAGTGTTTTGCAGTATGGCCCAATTCGGGCAGGCCGACAAGTGTTTAGCATCCTAACTGTCTGTTTTTTCGCCTTGATGGCCATATCCTCCATTTTGGGGCGCCCTGTAAGGCTACGATAACCGTTAGACAAAATTCAGTCCTTTCACTCCCCTTGAATACTCTTAGGTTGCCTTGCAGTTGCCAGTGAGGCACAGAATATTCTTTCCCTGCAGCCCTCTCTTCCCTGGGTTGTGCGCTGTGCCTAACCAACAGTTGGAAACATGTTCGAACTATTCGTGTTCTCTCTCCTACAAACCTAAATAGGTCCTCGAACTCTGGCTCTCTACTGGCCACCGAAATTCTGTCGCCTACTCAAACCATTCTGCCTTGATATCGATGAGGAAGTGGTTGACAACTCGTTATGGACTAATTCGAGAGTGCAGGCCAGATAAGTATCTGGCGCCTGCCAACATCGTGTGGACTGTAACGAGCCTTATAACAAAGTAGGACCATCTATAGACATGCTAATGGGTTGATAATCCCCTGTGAAAAATAAAGGACAGTTCAACGGGGAAAATTACCTTTATCGGCAAAATCACCTTCAGAGGCTGTACAGTCATGTTTGTCTAGTTCGCCAATTCTCTAACTCTTCCACGGTCTTAACCCCCTCATTCCTCCTACCCTGTAACTTTTTATTTTTATTGAATACTTTGCCTTGAATTCAGCAAGTGTTTCACTATAATCATCCCCGCATAATCATTTTATACATATTCTCACCCTCTTCAACTTGTTAAATGGACACTCAACTACTTTTCTTATCACCCAGAAAAAAATTTAATCCTCTCAGATTTCCAAATCTTTCTTCCTGTGTGCCGTAGAGTATTACATAATTCATAACCTGAATGTTTACTTCTGAGGCCACTTCTAAATAATTATGACAATTGTGTCACCCCTTTTAATCAATGGTGAATAACTATACATTTTCGGTTGATGTAAACATAGCCATACATTCTCTGAAGATGATTTTGTCATGAATCCCACATAAATTCACTGGGAGTTGAATGGGCAATCGTATTTTCTTGTTTTAATATTTCAAAATTTATCCGCATAACTCTTCCATAGGCGAGACCTAAACGAATCGCTTCACATTCCGCAATAGCTTTTCTTGCCTCTCCCTGACAAAATGGGGAACACAACTTTCTTTCTTGTCACTTGGTTTCCTTTCAACTGTGTTCCGAAACCAGCTGACAGTGATCACCATCAGAGTGCACAATATCGACCCTTGACATTCCCATAATACTAATGGTGCAGATCAGAAATTCCATCGGTTCCAATGCGAACTCGTACTCGCCTCAGACTTACTGCCTAGTTTGAAATAGGACTGCCTCAGCGCCTCTTCCAATTATAACTTTCTTGTCGGCTTATCTTCATAATGCGAACTATTTAAAAGACTTTTAATCGCTATGGCTATTACTCATGCCATGCAGACGAGCATTGTGGCTCTCAGAAATAACTTTTTCAAACATTTATACATGCATGAAACATTAACGTTCTTCTCATGTTCACATACTTTGTCTTTCTGGTATTATGCTGCCGCACCTACTCTTCTATTTACCTTCTGGTCGGGGTCGGACAACCCTACATTTAAACTGAAATGAGGCTGGACTCCAGACCATTCAACTCATAACTACTCAAATTCCATCAACGATCCCACGCTGCCATTTGAAGACGCTAGCCAACATTCTGTGCAAGGAGTATTCATGCACTCAAACAAAGAACTAACTGGTTTTCAAACAGTTTTTAATGTCTTACACCACCTAAGTGTAGAGTCTGTAATGCAGACGAAAATGCCGCTAACGGAGAGATCTGGAATCGACCTCAGCCCCATTTGATGCCGTAAAAGAATCCAACATGACGTTATCTAGTTTTCGCATCCACGATCAAATTTTTTCCTGTTATAAAACTACAATAAGAATGCTAAAAAATGGAATAAATATATCACTGCCTCAAAGGGCACTGATATAAGCGTTCAGTAACAGTTAAAATATCGCCAATGCATAATTCCCCAAACAGAATACTGAAATATGAAATAATAAATTTAGATGTTCCAAAGTATCAGAAGGCAATGGGGATGCGCAGGTGAAGCCCTATGTTTCTCTAGAATTAAAGGATATAATAATAATATAATGATAAAGTATCAGTTCTAAGTGTAATGTATAGCGGTGTGATGCAAAAGAATGTATCTGCGTTCAGTGAGTGCGAACAAGGGCTCCATAATTGAGCTAAAGAAACCTCTATTAATCTAAGAAGCCTACGTGCTACATGCTTCATGCCTGTTTTCGAGTATGGGCACATGGAATATGTGAATCTTGTAGCATTTGTATCTGGCAAAGTTTGTTGTTAGTTAATTGACAATTGGCAGCTCGTCCGTTTGATAGTCTTTGCTAATTCAATGAACCCTGGCATTTATGACCCCTCATCTGCTCCCTTCTTATTATTTAAAATGACTGAAGGGCGCTAAGGTTTCACCAAAATTCTCCTCCACGAATATGCCCTATATCCACGTAGCTTGACGGTTTTTCCTTCATCAAGCATCTTTGATGTAACGTCGTCTATTTTGATGCTTTTATCTTCTTATTTTAGCTTCGAATACACTATATAGAAATGTTATGTAGGTGTCAGCAAGCGTAAAACTCAAATAACATACCTTCCGAACGACTTTCGGAATCATAACGTGTTAACGATGATTATTATTGTTTCATTTAATTCCTAGAGGAACATAGGGTTTCAGCTGCGCATCTCCATTGCCTTCGGTTTTCTGCCAACTTTTTCACCCCGCTCCAAGTCTGCCCACATGCTTTCATCTCCTCTTCACATCACCTCCTCCATGTCATCCCACCCTTGCACTGACGACCACCTCGCCGCTTCCCTTTCGGCCTGGTTCCACTCGAGCAATGGCTTGTCTAGTGATGTCACTTGATGGTTTCCTCAGAGTATGTATGGCCAGCCAATCCATCTCCATTTCTTCCTGCCTATTTGTTTCACAATCGGTTCCTGCTGGATTGGTTCGCTCATTGCCAGAGATCTCTGTTGCTGATCTTTCCTGGCCAGCCATCTGATCTTGAGTGGTATTGAGCGAAGACAACTGTTAATGAAGGTCTGTAGTTTGTTTGAGATGCTCTTTATGACGCGCTGGCCAAGTCTCTGATCCGTATAGTAGCACTGACTGAATTCACATTGGAGTCGAAAATCCGGATGTTATTTTTGATGCTGAGTGGGGCTGTTGACCTCCACACAGACTTGAGATTAATGAAAGCTTGTCTTGCTTTACCGATCTGGCTTTGATATCCTCGTCAGTTCCGTGTGCCTGTAGTTGAAACGATGCTTCCCAGGTAGGTTGGTAGGTGAAGGAGGTTGTTTCTTTCAGGTTCCTCACATTTATGCTGACTGATTGTTGTCTGTTGTTGCTGCTGTTGGTGTTGGTCAGGAATATTCATCACCTCTGTTTTATCTATATTCATTTGAACTCCGTCCTATCTTTTATGCTTCTTCTGCCAGCTTGTTGCTTTTCACTTGCATATCCTCCAGTTTGTGGGAAATCAGACATATATCATCGGCGAAGCCCAGATCCTCCAAGTTTTTTGTGTGAGTCCACTTTATGCCTGTCTCCTCGTTGCGTTGCCCGCTGTCTGTCGCGTTATCCAATCTACTGCAATCAAGAAAATCATTGGCGATAGTAGACAGTCTTGCCTCACTCCCGTCCTCACTTCGGAGGATTCCGTAAGTTTCCCGTTGTGGATTACTTGGTATGCAGCATTGTCGTGTAACTGTTGAATGAGATGTATAATTTTCGGTGACACCCCAAAGTAGCGAAGTAGTTGCCGAATCACCTCTCGATCGATGATGTCGAGGGCCTTTTCGGAGTCGATTAAGTTGAGATAGAGAGGTGACTGCCATTCCAAGTTTTTTCAATGATGATCCGTAGTGTGATGATTTGATCAATACATGACCTGTTCCTTATGAATCCAGCCTGTTCCGATCGGAGTTCTCATCCAGGGCTTGTTTGATTCTCTCCAGTATGATGTGGCTTAGTATTTTGCTTGAGATTGACGGGGGCATTGTCAATGTAGTTGAAGATTGAACGATCAATTCATGGTTGTATTGCATTATGTACATATATGTATGTATGTATATTTATTTACATTGTAGCGGTAGATAATTTCCCAAAATTATTGACCACAGCAATTGTAAATGTAGTTGAAGATTGAACGATCAATTCATGGTTGTTTGCTCAAAACCAACTTCCCCAATTTTCGCGGAGGCATCAATACGACAGTCATCGTCTCATCGGTCGCTGTTCAGAAAGAAGTCAGGAGACAGCTGTCAGAAACCTTAGTTGTAACATTGTTTATATGTTGGTGTTACAATAAAGAATCCTCGAGTCGCCAATTGGTGTTTTGGTTTTGTGTCCATTATTACTAAGCGTTTCTGAGAAACTTCAAGGAACAGCGTGAGCCCGAGTGCAGCAAGAGCTGGGCATTAACGGTTTATGAGACGTGGCTGACAGGCATATTTCCGCGTCTGTTCTTGCATTGACTTAATTCTCCTTTCTTTGGCAGTTTGAATAAGTATCCTTTCTTCCAATAATTAGGTTGTTGCCCTCTTTCCCCACCTTCTCCAGTAGTGCTGTCATCAAGTCCGCTGTTGTCTCTGGGTCCATTTTCAATTTTTCTGCTGGGGTTCCATCTGTTCCTGCTGCTTTTTCAGCTTTTAGCACCCTGACTGCCTTCAGGACTTGTGATTTCGTCCAAGGTTTTAACGCTGATTAACTCCACATTTTCGATAATGGCTCACCAATGAAATTATAAATACAAAGGCGACAAGCGTTTATATGATGTCGTAAACCAGCGTGGGTATGATTTATTGTTGCGGGTATGTGTATTTAATTAGCAAAGGTGAATCCAGAACTGTTATTAGGATGTGGGCGGTATCTGTGACGATACCATAGATAGCGAACCGGAAAATATGTCGAACTAATGATCGAAACCATTGCACACTATGAAACCTACCAATATGTAAGTAATAAACCACGTAGGTCAAGAGAAATGGAAGTAACTAAAACCATCCCTATGCTTCAGATAATTCACTCCTGGCACAAAAGTTCTTGAGAACAATCTGCGCAATGCCTTCTCGAATCAATCAGAAGAACCTAAACTATGCATATACAATTTGGAATCAAAGTGCGAGAAAAATGGATTAATGTCTTACGACTGCAACCTATATGACGTATACAATGTTTTTATGTCTCCATCATATCAGATATTCCATAATCACACTGAACATACTAAATTTCGGGTAGCATATGAAATTCAGTCCTGTATGATCTACTAGCCTTGAATTTCCCTCTTCCAGTAAGTGATGTTTATCCTGTCACCCTGCTTTATATTCATTTGAGAACCTGCTTGGTGATCAGTGAGTTTCTGAGGACATCACATGGAGAAAAATACTTTTCAGAAATTTCTCACGGCCCTTTCTGTGTCTTAATAATGGAATTTTGAATACAGAGTGTCTCTGTTCCTCTTTGTTAAGTTCCTTTCACTAGCAACAAGCGCCTCAATGTAGTGGGTCTAGTCAAGGACCTACACCATAAGCGTTTACATACAGCACTGATTTGAAGATGCCTAACATTCACTGATAGTCACTGCCACCCTGGAAATTTGGTTTCACTGTCTGAAAATACATTGCCAGATATATTGGCTTAAATCCCTGAATGTGTTCCCCTATTTTTCACCCCCTTAACATTCAGTCAGATAATCAAGCCTTTTCCACGAAGAAGAGAATTATATCATTGGAGTCTAACAAGTACAAAAATTGCGAATAGTATTAAAGAGCCTTCAGAAATTATCAGGAGTTACTAGGAGGCCGCTGATCGGACTTCTGAGATTAGCCATCCCAGCCACTTCAAAACAGCTTGACGAAACGGCGTAAAAGTAAGTGTCAGCAAGCATCTACTTGGAAAATAATCAAGACTATGTCCCCTAGAACGTCTGTAAGTTTACCAAGTATCCCCTGAAATTATGTTGTTTAACATTGTATATGTTCCACAGAACTGGTGATATGAGATCAAAAATATTACGGAAACATTTTATACCGCTAAGTGGGACTTTTAATATTTTAAAGGCGAGGCACAAGTGTACATTTTCCCGGGAGGATTTTTAACTGCATCCTAACGATACTGTAATTAGTAATTACCAACCAAATGATTAGTTTATTGTTGCGTCCTCTCTCTCTGTTAACCAGGAATAGGCTGGCTGGTACTAGTTTTCACCTCTTCACTCAACCTATGACATTTTTTATTTTTTAATTATATTTTTTAAATATTTTTTTAAAAGCACCTCAAAAAGGCCCAAGGTTACCATCTCATTCCTACGGCTCATCATGTATCAAGGCGTTCTTATTAGAATTGCGGTCACTAAGTATTGTTAAGAGGTCACTTTAATGCTCTTACTTCATTCTGGAGAAAAGAAAGCTAAATATTTGTCTTTACGACAGTAAACTTTCTCAATTATGAAGAGAGATAAACTTCACAATGAATGACTGACCACTGTTTGTTCAGTGAATTGCATTGATGAGGGAAGCCTATAATCATCACTTGCAGTCTTATAAACATAAATGTCATCTGATAGATGGAAACAATGGAATTTGTTTTCATGCTTCGTTTATCAATGTGCACATTGCCTGTATCTGGCTGCGCGCTTTTCGACAAGATCGTTAATGGCCATATCTGCTGCCCGTGGGAAACTTATCGCAGTAATAGGAGACGAAGATACATGTACTGGGTTTTTGCTCAGCGGTACTGGTGAAGTCGATAAAAACCGTAGGCCAAACTTTTTTGTGGTTGATAAAAATACAACTCAAAGCGATGTTGAAGATGTATTTAGATCATTTGTTGGACGTGATGATATTGCTATAATTCTGATTGTACAGAATGTCGCAGAGATGATACGTCATCTAATAGATTCTCACACTGTTGCCATTCCGGCAATTTTGGAAATACCCAACCGCGATGTTCCTTATGATGCCAACAAAGACACTATCCTGAAACGAGCGAAGGGGTTGTTTAGCGCGGAAGACTTTCGCTAAGAGGGGGTGAAAATTACTTTACAAAAACATGCATAATATGTGATATTTATTTGATTGATTATAAATAAAAATTTAGTAACAGACTTTCTTATTGATTATCAACTATGTATGCATCTGTCCTTGAAATTGTAGTGTTTATTTTTCAGGAATGTCTGACTACAAATCGGTGGCTTCCAAACTGGATCATAATGCAGAGGAGTTTGTACCTTTAGCGGATTTGCAAGAAAAAACTTATTCAGAGATAAGAATAACTGTAGAGTCCGTTTTCGATGCAGATTTCTCAAGTTCTCAAGCAAGCCTGAAAAAAGTAAGTAGTTCAACCACTTGCAACCACTTTTGATATATACGTTGATTTTGTTCCCAGTAAAGCTTGCATCTAAGGTTGGGTTATTGGTTGGGTATATCCCAATAGTTCCGAAACATTTCCTCTACGTTTATTTACTTTCTTCCAAGGTTTGGCAACCTAAGATGCTGCACTCTTGCTTACGGATAGAAGACGGTAGTCCAGCCGAACATATTTCTCCGTCATCTAGTAACGTAGAAATTTTTGCTGTTCTGCTGATACAGTGGCTTCATCGAATCATGCCATTTTTAAACACCGTCGCCTTTTTCCCCACCCTGGGCAAAGTTATATCATAATCAAAACCACAATGACCTTGGTCAACCAGTCGGAATCCAGATGCACATAATTGCTTGAAAATGCACTAAGTAATATTCCCTGCTTGTTGTAAGAATGTCTCCCAGTCTATAGGGAAATCACACCATGCGTAATAGATGCATTCATCCAGATAACTGTAGGTCGTGGTACTTTGAGCTCTGTTGATATTTATGACACTTCTTAAACCTGCTCCTAACTCTAGCCCCAAACCTTAGTCTTAAAAGCCATGACCCTACCTAACGGTATAGGTTTACAGAAAAAGTACCTAGAGAATAGGTGAAATACTGTATCTACCTTCTCCAAGTCCAAGAAGGTGGACATGATTTGATTAGAAATGATGTTTCATAACATTCTCTGTGTCTGACTGGTTCATGGAGGTCAACTTTTGAAATACCTTGGGTTTGGCTATGATACTTTAACTTCGCTCTATTCTGTGCTGCATCTAATGCGCCGAATAGGTTGTGGATTGAGTCCAGTTTTAATATAACATAACAGTCCCCGACATAAATGGGTTGAATATCTTGATAGGTAACCTGATAGGAGTAGAAGTGCATATTCAAAGACATCTACGGTCTTTCCAGATAGTTACCCGTTAATACTACAGTGCAAACTTCAGTGCTTTCTGTTACACTCAAGTTTAGTCAGATAATTAGATAACATACTTGGAGGATAGGTGATCTAAGTTGATTCAGAATAACTGTTTATACTTTTTAAAACTTTTTTTGTTAATATTCTAGTACCTACCCATTTCATCAACACAGCCGATAAAGACTAGGGCATCTGCATTTTCTTAAATGGTTGCTTTTATACAAATAATAGCATTTCATGATAACCATTACATAGGAAGGATGTCATGCACAAAGCATCAACCAACTACTTCTAACTTTCTAACCGAAAATTTAAGTAAACCCTCCTCCTGCCACCCCCGCAATTTTGTTGTACAACAACTCTGGGTCAGACATCTCTTCGTGAGCTGTATTGACGATATTTGCATGGTTGAAGGCCAACACACACCGATTGTCACTTCGTAAAATTCTTAGAAAATCACGTTTCTGTTTATAATAACCAAAAAATTGGAAGTGATACTTTCTCCCCCAGTGACTACCAACTGCGATAATTCTATAGTTGATCGATGTAGACAAACAGCAGAGAATCTTTGATGTGATCGTTGACTGTTATTTAGTTTTTCCACTCATATCTGCTTATGTGTTGGGACGTCGGGGAATTGTTGACCAAAAACTGTTAATAATCCTGAGATAACCTGGCATCATATCCAGTATATCTTGAAAAAACAATAGCGAATACATTTATTTATTAAATTTATGGTAGTGTCTAATTCTACATTCCATTTACCTGCTAAGTTTTATTCGGCCTGAATTTGAATTCCTCTAATGTAAAACTTGCAGTCCGGAAGTGTTTAGATTCCAAATGAAGTTTAGAAAAATTGAAGATAACAGCAGAACTGCTGTTACAACTGAAAAGCATGAAAAATGCACATAGTGAGTGTTTTGGAATCTTAGAGAAATATGAAACTTGGTCATGCGTATACTGTGTAGGTGTGCTGTTCAAGTTTTTACGAAATAAACGACTTTATATCCATAGACTACTAGGGAATCGAAATAGATCCTTACCATATGTTTATCAACCAGATATACCCATCCGAATGTCTCATTGCTTTTTCGCAACTAAAAATGGTACGATATTTTGCAAAAAAACTAAATATTACTGCAAGCCCGACGTTTTCAGTGATGTAAAGCTGCTATAATTTATATTTTTGCCTTTTAAATTGCTTTATTTCCACTTTTTCAAATACTTTCTCTTCCCTATACATAGGTTAGGGCTGTTGCTGAACTTAATTCAGCAAAAGCTTCTCGACTGGTTGGTGAAATTTTAGCTGAGTTAACAACATTGAACGTCAAACGAGTTGGTGTAGGATGCCGATGTCTTAAAGATGTGCGGGCTCATTTGCCTGTTACAAAAGGAAATGAAGTTGAGGCTGCAGTTTTCAACCGTGTCAAATCGATGACTCAGGAAGTTATATCGAGTAATATCCTAAAATCATTTATGCTCAGTTCACAAAAGTCCATATCCAACTCTTCAAGATCTGATTCAGAAATATGTGTAGAATCTGGAGATGTCCCTAAGGAACCTGAAAATTCATCCATTGAACATATTTTTGCTCTAGTTACATTCCTCAGATACCTTATTACTAACCTCAATACACTTGATGACTGTGAAGGCTACGTTTCTGCTCCACCTATTCAACCGTGTATAGACTTCTGTTTACTTCTAAATACCGTCTGTGAGCTCCAACTTCATTCTGAAAGAACAAAAAGTTCTGAGCCGAAAAATGAAGCCAGTTTATCCCTAACAGATACAACTTGTGCTCTTTTATCCGAGTCCAGTTGGAACAGCTTGATGTACAATTTATTCGATGGTTTTTCTCAGGGACTTATGCACTTCAATTTAATTCTGACAAGTACTAACGTAAGAGTTCTTGACGGTACATGGCAGCGCACTTGTAGTATAGATGAACGTGAAAATGATTTTGAAAATAATCAAGATTTTACTTCTGCATCACATCTTTCCATGCTAATAAATAAGTGTTTGACTAGTTTGCGTGCATTACTAGTAGAAGAACAGCTACCTATGAGAATCTTGCGATCCACCGTTTTAGATTTACTGATGTATGCCTCAGAAATGGCTGCTGTTCAAAATGCCTCTGGTTCAAATTGGACAGAGCCAAATAACTTCTGTGAAGAAATGTGTCCAGATATCAACCTGTCTAACGAATCTCTGGAAGAACTAAACGAAGAACAAGCAGCGGACTTTCAGCGTTTCCTGAAAGACACCGGTCAACTGTCTTGATATATCTCATTGAAAAAATAATACATTGTAGAGTTAATTTATGTTAATAATTCAGATTTTGTCTTTCCTTATGTATACATGATCTGACTTCACTGTATGCGAAAAATAATCTTTGTTCCGTTACTGTACTTCGTCGGTCATGTTTCATTCTAAGCATTTTATTTCCTACCTCTGTTTTGACCCTTACCGTTGTATAATTGTCAAGTTTTTCATTTCGGCTTTAATGTTTTATCCCGCAAATAAATTAATAATTCGTCTTCAAAATGTTGTGCAACTCATATTACTACCGCTGTTGTTAGTGTTTATGATTGGTGGGTGGTGAAATGTAGTAACCATGAGGCGTTCGGCAATCTAAGGTATGAGTCTTATCTATTCTACGTGTGAGGTTACACAGCTCGCCATCGTTATATGTGAAACAGGGCGCAGACTTATGTCCCAGTTAAACGACTACTGAATAACTCCATAGGTTACGACTTTAAAGCGTGTTCTGTTTACGGGAAACAACAGACGCTGTTGAAAACCATAAAGGGAGTTCAGCTTTTAAGAAGCCTCTGCATCATATTTAAGCATTTTTTTATTCGTCTGAGCTCTCATATTTCTTCTTAGTTCAGAAACAGGCTCGCAAACTGCATCAAAATACCTAACTTCCAAGCAAACTTTAGATTTGTAGTACAATAATACGCGTCTATGACTGATCCTTACTGCACCTTTCCCTAGTTTTCTATCCTGCCTGCTGTGCAGAATGTTTCACTTGTTTAAACATTACAGATGATTTTACTAGACCATAATCCCAAGTTAAGGTATACTGTTAATCATATTTCTGTATTACAAGCCGAGACAGTGGTTAAAATTCATCTAGCGTGAAGAAGATTGAAAAGTAGTCCTGTTCTTCAGATCGATAAGAAACTAAAGGTAATTCTAGAATTATTAAAGTACTAGTAAATGAAGGAGATTCTTGAAAAGAGGCATAAAGCAGACATTGCAGCTCTGACCTCTCAATGAGAAAGAGAATAAATCTGTGACTCCACCCGAGTATTTTGCCTCTTTTACACGGGAATTGTTTTTATATTTTTGCCTTGCTGGAAAGTAAGAATGTTTTAATGTAAGACCGTGTGCATAACTGTTTCATTCTGAATGACTGGTCGTTGGAGGCAGTTTCACCCGCTAATTTGAAGTAGCTGAAGATAGTCATGGAGAGTAATTCAAATATTAGTAATTTTATCTCTAGTCTAGTTGACAGCACTAAGCAGTAGCACATAAAAACCTAAGCTCGCATGCGTCATGTCACTAAAAAATTACATTGCCCGATTTCGAAAGGAAACTCCAAAAAACACGGGATTTTACAAACCAAATTTATTATTCATACAAGTTCGGATTTCAATTATGTACAAAAATAGCAAGGGTAATATTGACATTGATTTCCCGCAGGTATTCTCTGCATAGTTTGACCGAAGTAATTGGCTTAATTCACCATGATGCTTACATATTTGATTTCGCTTCCCACCGTTCTTTCGCCTGAAAACTGAGAAGAAGAAAACGGTTTGATGATAAATATGACATAGGTAATGTCTTATCAAGGCTGCTGTTCACAAACAGGCATAGTTAACTGAAACAGAATTCACACTGACAGATAAGAAGAAAGTGAATCGTACAAACTAAAGGTGATTCAAGGCGCTACAGTTTATGTAATAATACAGAAAGCAGTCATGGCAGAAAGAAGGGGTGTGAAAATCATTACAAGATACTGATCAAAGAGAAGCGAAACAAGTAATGAAGGTGTGTGCGTCGGTGGTATAGCGGTTAGAACGCTCGCTGACCATGCACGCTAAGCCACTAGCTTAAAGCCCTATGTTCCACTGGGGAACGTGATGGAAAAAAATGAAGAAGGTAGGCTTAGTCGCCAATTAATACCAGTTGAAGAACCACGAAGAAGGAAGCAACACCGATTGACTGGTAGAACGTCAATTCCCGAATGGAGTCTACCTTGAAGCCAACAAAAAACTCTAATAAATCTAACATATGATTTCCCTTTGAATGTAACAACATTAAAGTCATTTCACACTATCCAATAGAAAACAATTTATACCGCTGTATAATATATACCTACTCATATAAGCGATATTATAAGTCACAGTAATGTCAGAATAATATTAAGTTGGACAGACATACATTAATCAATATCTTTGCTTAAAAATATAAGAAAAACTGAACATAAGTTAGTTTACTATCAACAATCATTCCAGGGAAAAGGTGTAGCTCGTAGCCTGTTATTAACCCTGTTAACCGGCTTTACGTATTGATCATTTTTATTCATATCAAATGAATTTCTCAAATAAATTTACATGGTAAATTAAAGTTATTGGGGTTAATTTAGACTTCCACATTAAAACGGATGTGAATAGTGTAATTTCAGTTCTAACTAACGTAATACAACCCCCGTGTATGAAGTTATCGGTAGGTGATTTGTTTAAGTCTCATTTTTTGTTATCAGACAAGCAAGTAGAACATAATCGTTTTTTTTGTAACAACTAAATCCTCTATATCATAAGATGCACAGTGTACGTGTAAACAAGGTGGATTATAGTTCGATATCCATCGTGATTCATCTAAGACAAAACTATAAAGTAAAACTAGATGGATGCAGATACAGACTATACCAATAACTCTCTGGTTTCTCTGCGTCGGTGGCACAGCGGTGAGGAATCTCGCCGACCATGCATATACTCCAAGGTTCGATCCCCTGCCGACACACACCTGATATCTATGGTTGGCCTGAAAAATTTGGACTACCGATATCCATGCTGAAAATTCCATACTTGTACCAAAAATACAGTGTGGAATCAAGCTGTAATAAAAAAAATTAATAGTCTTCATGTCTACCTGTGAATATAATGTCCTCAACTATAGTTGTAAATCCAAAATATAATTAGTTGGAACTTCGATTATTAATACACATTTTCTTTAAAAAAGGTTTCTTAAATATAAAAAAATCAATTGTGGGTGTAACTCTCTATTAGAAAATGTCAAGTGTGACCTAGACTGCTTAATAGTTAATTGCTTAGTGCTTGACTCCAATAGTGATTGAAAAAGTATTCAAATCATTAAGAAAGCACAAATTTCTCTCTATCTCTCTGTGAACATTATTGATATATGTCTCCCAATCACATCCATGTTCTCTTAGTACACTACACCCAATAAGTGAAACCTATATTATGATAATTGAAGATACCGCCTGGGTGGTTAAACATTTTTCGGATAGAATAAGCCTTAAACACGAGACACAGTGGTTGGTGATAAATGAGTCGTTAGTCAAAAGACCTACAACTCTGCCTACAGAATGAAAATCTACTAAAGCAGGTGTGTGAACAGACTTTATCAAATAATGACCATAAAACAAAATCAATCATGTGGAAAAAACAACAACACATAAACACAAGAAGAAGAAAAAATCAGTTAATCCAAACGAACAAATAGATTAGCATGACTTCATTTTTGGGTAAATCTAATCCAATTGATTATGATAATGAAGTATTCCGATTTTGTCAATTAGAAATTCACTTCATTTGAAAAAGGCATTCGAAGAATGATAAGAAAACAAACAGGTCAAATTGTGAACAGTTCGAACTTATCATAATCTACTACTATGATACACAGATTAAATAAATGAAAACATTAGAAAATGAAACTTTCGGTAGCATCCGATGAAAAATTAGTTGAAGAGACATAGAATGATATTAGAATAAAGAGCATACAAGATTTCATGGTACAAACTGCTTTATATTATGCTAATCAATGACTAAACATCTTAAAGACACTAGACTTTGATAAATGCCCCAAAATACAGTTGTAAAAATTAAAACCTTTTTTGTATACTGCGCCAACCAGCCAGTGTCATCGACGAACAGTCGTTCACACACGCAGCTTGATGAATCCCCTTGGTCCCAACTGTCCACTATAGAGTTTCAGGCAACTTCATGCTGCAGTGAGTCACTAGTGAGCACTAGATTAATTTTTTAACGTTGCTTTGTAGAGATTTCTCTGACTTTTAAGGTTGATCGTCAGCTGACTTCAGTTAAAGAACTATTGAAAAACAGGAAGTACTGGACAAATGTTTAGTCTTTGTTTGGGACTCCTCATCAGTACGCACACACGACTCCTACGAGGGTCGAACACAGGATTTTCAGCTTGCAAGGTAGGCACATAAGGACAAAATCCAGTGATCCATCAATTCTAACTTCTGCCAATTCGCGATATAACACCAAGCAACAATTGGTACGAAAACTTCTTCAGCAATAAGTATGTTGGCGAAAATGCCTAAAATAAAGCAGTAATAAGCAAAATTGACGAGAAGGCTTTTTGCCAAATCATGTGTTTCCCATCCCTTACTTTTTGTATAGACAGTTTCCGGCACAATAGACCACTTCACTCCTAATTCTTTAAACTACGGATTACGTGTGTATCAGTTATCTATCATCATCTTGGAAAGCCTGACAAATAAAAGGGGCATGTTGCATGAAAGAGATTTTGCGAAGTCTACAGGAGAAACTATATTTTGTCAATGTTTTGATATAACCCATGATATTTATGTCTCATAAAGAAAAAGTTAAACTTTAGGCACCACCAACTGCCCATCAGTGAATGACCTCGAACGCACCAATCACGTGAAGGAGGTATATTTATGAAAAAGATGTATTAAAAACTGTATAGAAGTGTTACAGAGGATACCTTCCTCTCTCATGTGATAAAAATAGCTCTCAGTTTTAGGTTGGAGTATCAACAGAGTATAATCCCATTGTGGGTGAAATTTATTTTGATAAAGTCTCAGTGTTATAGAGCAATCGACGTCATCAGCAAATGTTACTGTATAACATTGTGAGAATTTATCAAAATAGATTTTACCCACCATGGAATTATACTCCACCACAGTGCACAAGTTCTATTCTTATATCAACAGAGTAATTTAACCACGTTCTAATCTTTCCTAGACCTAATGTGGAAATATGCCTAAATTAATCCTAATCTAACTTGAACTAACACTAATGTCCCCTTTAATAGGTTAACTTAACCCTAACTTGTCATTGGCCTAAACCTTAACTTAATCTTTCCCAAACGTTAGGTGAAACTTGCTAGAAACCCCATTTAATACCGTAACACTTCGATGAGCATATTTTATTGGTGATGACAACATTATTTGCCAGGTTTCACTAACTTGCTCAGTGAGCGTTTCAGGGTCATTGGTGTGGTCGCACTCCATTGGTAGTTAGTGGTGCTTAAAGTTTAACTTAGTCCTCATAAACAAGTATACAGTGATTTAAGCGCCTGATAGGAAATCAATGATCTACTATTTGATGATACTGAGTAGTATCTGTCATCACTTTGAACTTGTATGTCAGCCAAGTGACAGACTGTATCTTTATCCAATAATTTCCGGATTCTTTGAAGAAGCATTGAATTATTTAAAATAGAAGTTTCACGGGCCTATGCCCGAAAAAAGGCGACCTGGTCGACATCCTAGAGAGAAGAATATCTAACATCCTGAAAAGAACATTCTCTGCTGCTACATTACGATTGGTATTCTCAAGCCGCCCATTGTTCTTCAACAACTTCAAAGATAAACTATCGCATTCGACCACTTATGTGTATTTATCAATTTACTTGCTCACATGGAGTGAGACATATGGGTCTTTCGATGCGCGTTTTATCTAAAAGAGTCAAAGAACATTATCCCGTATAGCTACGAAAAGTTACCAGTGGATCAATAAGAAGTGCTATAATTGAACATATATTCAACACTGGTCACTCAAATGGTAAGGAGAATTCATTCAAAATCATCTACAAGGTCAAAGGAGCCTCCGAAAAACGGTAAGCTTCCGTATACTTTGCGTTGCTGAGGCCTTAGCGGTCCGGAGAGAAAACCTCGATTTATGTACACAGAAGAAACTTCTCCACTCCTTCCTTCTCCCTTAGGTATAATTCCAAGTTCTACTACTTTGTTAATAAGGCTTTTTTTGAATGTTTGTATGACGTTTTAGCAATATATTTTCCTAACAAACCCTTTATTTACCCTACCTATTACATACTTTATTTTGGACACATGTCTCCATGCTTTTTCATTAACATCCTATTTGGCTGAGTGTCTTTCGTATTACGCAACACCTGTCAATATTTACCAATCTTCACCCCCCCCTATTTACAATTTGCTTATTCATCACATTTTTGAAACATTTCAATGATGTAAACAATAACACCAACTAATTTTTATTTCGTTTGACAATCCTAAAGTATACATATATATACACACACACGATAATTACATATAAATACGATTGTACAGCTAAGGGAATGAATTCGCCGAAAAGAGACTCTTCGCTGAAAAAAAACACTGAAAAATGAAAGAGAAATAGTTAGACGGTAATAAAAGTGCTACAGAATTAGATGAAGATAAGGAATTGAAAGTATTTGGGTCCATGGTATCATTTCGAAATGAGGTCATCAGTAGAAGACACTTTTTTACATTGCAGACCCTAACCTAATAACCAAAACTGCCAAATAAACTTAAAACTGAAGGTGAATGATTCTTTTTTATACTAAAATGATGTATTGATTTAAAATCTTGCAATGCTAGAGATTTCTATAGTGCAGCCATTATCTATAGTTTGGTCAAGGAAGATCTAACTAGCAATCTCCTCTGTCCTATTTCCGATCCCTTTTTTACCGCTGGAATTCTGTCTACATCCAACCACATAGGTGATCTCGGTTCAAAACCTTGTCTAGTTTACTAACCGACAGTAATCCAGAAGAAGATGGTGGGCTGCGTATGAAGTCACCAACCCCACCCTGTAGAAAACAACAACACCGTCACTACTGATACTTCAAAGCTCATTCCACAAGTGATATGTTCCAAATGGAACTCAAAGGAATGAAAAAAAATAACTTTAGAGTCGTGAAGTAAAATAAAGCAGTTAATAAATGTATAAGACTTTGGCAATAGATGATTCCATATTAATTTGTTTGTTAGACATATCATATACGGTGAGACAGTATCATTATTTACTAGATGACTGGATGATGATCCAAATTAATATGGAATTTAACTGAAACAAATTTCTAATGCTCATTAATTCATGTTGATTCGTGAGAAAATTTAAGCTAAAATCGATCTGTTTTATTAACATATACGATTCGATTGATAAATTTACTACGTTTTTGAAATAAATTTTGTTTAATTAACACTTAAACTTTTTGTACGTGAATGATTATATATTATTATTGATTTGCGAGAAAATAAAAAAAATGAAAAGACAATCTTTATATTACTGTCCATTGTTGCAACTAATAACATTTTCACATTTAAATCACATGATTTGACCTGTAACTAAAAATATGACCTTCAAACTATATTCAATGACTCTAGTCTGTAATGAACTTTATTGACCCAGTGTATCGCGTGAATTATGATGCTAAAGCATACGATGAGTCAGTCAGTGATTGAACTAATGCCTGGGAGTGATTAAAAAAAGGTCACTATAACTGCAACAGGATCTTGCCATAGGCTCCCGTTCTTACCAGGTGATTAGTTAACAAAGTACCGAGCCATAATACTGACCAGTTTATGGAACGACACAGTTTTATACGCTAATGTTAACAACGAAATTATACTTAATAACTTGGAGGGAGGGATAGACATTTAAAGCCACTCGAATTTACTTACACACGATTATGAGCAAGCAATAATTTGGACTCATTGACTTTAACGTATTTGAACAAAGTAGCGATATACATTATACCATCATTTTATAGTGATGAGGTATTAACATCATGCAAAACCGCTTTATAATTAGGAAGTACAACGAAATGAGAACGGGCAACAACAGGCAAAAACAAAATGATGGAAAGCCTTAAAAAATCAATAAGTCAAAACACGTGTGAAGGGTTTAATTCTCGACTAATACACTACCAAACCTTGCCTGGTTAGGACTAAGTCCAGTAGAGGTGGAGCAGGGTTGGGCATCAGGCTAACAACCCTACTCGTAAAAATAACACCCTTGTTACAGAAACTTTAAAGTTTGTAGTTTGAAGCCCTATGCAAGAGAATAAAACACAATATATAAGGTGAATAAAAATACTAAATTATACAACATCAAAAAGTGAAATGTACGTATAAGTTACAGTTGTATCTACGTTGTTGTATGGCCATATTTCTTAAATTGAAGGCGGCCTTCGACTCCGTGGATCGAAAGGTACTATGGCAATGTTTGACTGTGAAGGGAGTGCCAAGAAAGTACATTGCACTAATCAAGACACTCTATTCAAACTCACGTAGCCGTGTATGGGCATTATGGGGAATCGTCATCTGAACTGATAACAACCAGTGGTGTCCGGCAAGGATGTCCACTTTCCTCATTTTTGTTTAACTTCATCATAGATATGCTAATGGAAGTATCCCTAACTGAACGTAACGACTTAGGAATCGACTTGTTACCAGGGTATAATCTTATTGACTTAGAATATGCAGATGACATGGTCCTGTTAGGGGAGGATGCTGACAAAATGCAGAGTCTTCTGAACACCTTGAGCTGCAATCTTCGTATGTTTGGCATGCTATTCGCCCCTGCAAAATGTAAGATGCTGCTACACGACTGGACTACGTCAACTCCTAGCTTAGTGATAGGGAGTGAAGTGATAGAACATGTTGACCACTTCACCTATTTGGGAAGTTGTATCACCACCAACGGACTGATTGACAACGAAATCTCAGCACGGATCCAAAAGGTTCGAGCTGCTTTCGCCATCTCTGACGTAGGCGTGACATCCAGCTATCAACCAAGGGACGTGTGTACTGCTCAGCAGTTCACACCATCCTTCTCTATGGCTCTGAAACATGGCCAATACGAGTTGAAGACATGAAAAGGTTGACTGCTTTCGATCATAAATGTCTGCGATCTCTGTCTCACGTTAGGTGGTTTAATAAGGTAAGTAATGTTGACGTTAGGCGTAGTGTTGGGCAAAGAGGGAAAATCAATCGACGAGGCCATAAAGTTACATAGATTGAGATGGCTAGTTTACGTGCTGAGCATGCATAACCATCGCCTCTCCCGATGGGCATTACTAGCTGCTATAGGCGCAGGTTGGAAAAGAGTAAGTGGTGGCCAAACAAAAACATGGCATCAATCCATGAAGTCCTTGACAGTTAAACTGAGTCGGTCAGGTAGGGAGATGCAGACTTCCGGGTTGGGGCCCTCGGGACTCTAGGAATCAATGGCTGGAGACAATAGGTGACATGGCTCAAAATCGTCGTCAATGGCCAGCGCAGATGTATTCAGTCTCTGTAATCTTTCATATTCCTTTCTACCACTACCCATTCTGTTTCACTCTTATACTTGTCAAACTCTACTGATTCTCTTCACTCATCTTCTTGTCTACCTTTGTGTGCTATTTAGAACGTGGCAACTCGAACTTCTGCACTTCGGTGCCAAGTTCTATGTTGAATCCAGACAGACAGACATTGTTGTAGTGATCTATTTGATACAATTAAGTCTCTAACTAATAGCACAAACAAAAGGCCTACAATTTTTTCTGTAACATACACCTTAGTATGACTGAACTCAACTTCTTTCACAGCGAATTCTCTCTTAATTAACATGATTTATAGCACATTGTCCAAAACTGCATTAACTCACGATAATTCTGATCACAGAGTAACAATTAGCAATGAGATGATGTTACTATCCTAAAGTCTTAATTCAACCATCCGTACTTTTTGATTTTAAGATGTAACATAAACGGACTTAGTACTCCATATTTCTCCTTACTATTTTTTGTTGTTGAGTAAAATGTATTTATTCAAATTGATCAGTCATGCAATTTAACTGTATTTTGAAGCTATCAGTTCATTAAAAACTAACCACTTACAATTCTACACGAAAATAAACAGTTAATTATATATGATAGATTTGATACTATCAGTTATTTTTTGTAATCTTCAGAATAACTTACAGCCACACAGGTTTTCGATATTTTGGTTTCTCCATGGATTCACCTGGTTTATGAGTAATCGAAGAAATTGTCTCATTAGAAAGAACAGTGGACGACGACTATATTTTCAAAGAAATACAAAGAGATTAGAAAGAAATGATTAATAAAGAAGACTATAGTATGAATCATGTGATTGTATAGACTATCTAATTATCATATGAATGCGTGGAGCTGTATATAGTTTATTATGTGAAGGAGTTCGAACCCTGCTCCACTTATCGAGGTATAGGCAACCAGGCAACAATATTGGCCTTCACACACAGTAGGTGTAGATTAGCTCCAACTGTACAAAAATCCAAGTGGTTACTGTAATTTCCTTTCTTTTATATGAATGTGATGCAATTCAACACTCCATCACAGGAGTAGGTAAACTGATATATGCACAAGAATACTGCATGTGAAGATAAGTACATGGGCCAGCCGTATCGTTACGGTATCGTCTTGACGTGCACAAGAATATCTTCCAATATTATTGTCGAAAGGAGGAATTAGAAGAAAGAACCTACTTCTTATACATCATTCTGTACCGATAGAGAAGTTTTTAAAGTGGTATACAGCAAAAGACCAAATCATTCGGAGGATTTCCAGTTATATAATCTGTCCACAAAGGGAGCTCCTGCTGCACACAAAGAAACCATGAACTATGTATACAGAAGCGGTTTGTCCAATTCCTTTTAGTCTTGTGGACTCAAACCTTTTTAATTTGTGCAATAGTTTGATATAGAATCCATTGCTGTTTATTTCTCTCCAAAAAATTAACTTTGAAATATACTCTAAATATATTTTGAATCTTCTACTCCTGTGCACATTATTCTTGTTTCCAGGTGCTTACAGTAATCATTTCTAAGTGATATCCATTAATTAGTGTTTTTAGATCACCTAAGATTACCTAACTAAATATAGTAGTTTATTCGTTACTTTTCAAGATATGTAGTTCCATATGTTTTCTTATCAAATGGTATCAACAAATGACCTTCAGAGGCATTTCCGTGACCCTTTTAGAACATTATTCAACCGTACACCTCTAATGAGAAGATATGGAAAGAATATTCTTTGCTGACCCATGTATTTCTATTATATGCATAATAATAAAAAGCGATGAGGAAGTAAACCTGCATAAACGTCTTAGGCAAGACAAGCAGTGGCCTACTACGGACACCTGAAAGCCAACAGAGAAGAAAAAGATAGGGAAACAGATGAATCAATCCACAGATGAACAACGAAAAGAAAATCCAAATAAAATCTACAGAGAACTCAGCAAAGAAGTGGACAAGAGTGTTAAGAAAAACAAAAGATGATTTTACGACAAAGTGGCAATCGAGGCGGAATAGGATGCAGGTAAGACAGATCTCACAACAGTGTATCAAAAATCTCGTCATCATCTGGGAAGAGGTCGACGGTAAAATATAGTAAAGGATATCCAATTACCAAATAGGTGAAACAACGGAAATGCTTCAAAGGACTCTTAAACCGTCCCTCCATATACGAAAATCAAAGTATGTATAACTGATACTATACTTAAAAAGCAAAACATGTGCTAGAATTGATTCGGAACATAAGACTGTTTCAAAAAATTATGTCTGAAAGTAATCAAAGATCCAATCGTTAGGATACTGACGTATTATGGCTAACGGCAACTAACACAGACACGCCTTGGATGTTATAGAGTACTGAATATTAGTTTTTGGGTATTTATATTCATTAATGCATTTCACTGAATTAAATGTGTGAATAAACAAAATGTATTTCAATAAGATGAAACTAAAAGTATTATGAAGTAATAAGCATACAGATAGTCAAGGCTACATTCATCTTAATAAAGCAAACACGTACAACTACTTTACTACTAGTGGTAATGTTTACAGTTTTAAATTTCACCAAATTTTAAATGCAGAATGTGCCACTTCTAAAACTAAAACTATCAACTACAACTTACAGAACTATCTCCAATACGATCACTTATTTCTACAGCCAAGTCGATTTTTTTGGACTCTAATGCACGATTTAAACGCCATTCTAATGTGCCTTTACGTAAACTATCAGCATGAATTAGACTTGGATCTTTTGGATGACTTGGATTCACAGCAATCGGAGTAGGTAATGGCTATAAAATGAAGAAAAATAACTTTGTTTACAATAACTTTTAAAAAACCGTTGACTAACTAGTTTAATTTTTAGAAAAAGGAAATCACGACCTTAGATATCAGTCTTTTAACAACGGAAATAAAACTGACTTGTTACTTTCTTTAAATCAATGTGTAAATTTGATAAGGTTAAAATTGCTATTGAGTGAGAATAAATGTAGTTGAGTGTTAAATTAACAAGTGTAAAGAGCGCGTGAAAATGTACAAAAGAAACATATGAGAGTTATTAACAGAGAATTAATTGTTAAAGTATAAGCAAACTAATAGTACGATTGAGAATTCAAAAAGAAAATTTCCTTTTACAGGAAACAACTAGTGAAGAGGTTCAGACCAAGGTAGAACAAGAGACTGGACAAACTTTTCTGTATACAGAGTTCGGAGTTTATTTATTTATTATTTTTATTTAAACGCATAAAAAACTTGGTACAATATGGCACCAAGAAAGATGCGCCACACAATAATAATAAAACAACATAGAAGACAGATTCAGCGAAGAAAATTTTCTTTATCGACGAAATCATCTTCAGAGGCTGTACAGTCGTATTTATACTTAGAAGAATGTATGGTGGTCTATTATTGAGTAAGCACAGTCTGAATTCTTTAGACTACCATACATTCTTCTAAGTATAAATACGACTGTACAGCCTCTGAAGATGATTTCGTCGATAAAGAAAATTTTCTTCGCTGAATCTGTCTTTTATTTTCTACAAAACAACATAGGTCAAAAAAAAGGAAGGAAGGAAAGAAAAAATATATAGAAGTAGAGAACGGATAAAGAACTTCATCTGGAAGGAAAACAGTCATGCTTAACAAGTTCAAACAGTGTTCGTTAGCTATCATCGGGAAGGGAAGAAAGAAGGAGATCGCAACACATTCGCCACTGATTACGACTCTTGGCCATATCCGATAACGTTTCGAGCCATCGATTTGAGCTATCTCTCGGACCCCAACCAGGGAGTCATGGCACACCAACCGATGCTAATCTAGCACAAAAATCCTTCATCCCACGACGCCACGTCATGGACTGACCACCTCTGAGTTCGGAGTTGTATTGACGAATCGCCAACGCCTCCACCATACACAAAAGCCGAAACCTAACACCCTTTGTACCATTCGGCCTCACCTTGTAGATAATTTTGAAAGGCGACTCTGGTGGAGCCAAGTGGCTTGAGTTCACCAAGTGCTTCAGAACTGAGCTAGTAACTGTCTTGGATTTTCATTTCGATAACCATGCCGGATAATGTTCAGAGATGAGTTTGGAAAGCGTGCGCTTTATGCGGCCAATATAACTAGCTGCATACAAGCAGGTAAATTTATAAACACATATTGAAATGGCCCAAAGCGGCAGTTTATCCTTCACACACTCAACTACCTTTATTCTCACTCACTAGTAATTTTGACCTTATCAAATGTGTAAATATTAACAGATCATTGATTGAAAATGCTGAAGACCAATAGGTTTAAAACACAGTTGTTTAAACAAAATAATGATAAATATTATCTGACACGAGTCAAGTAATGCCGTTAATTCTATTCCAGAAGTGGTGAAACATCAGGAAACTTAAAGTGACTTGCTAATCAATTGCTTTTATTTCTTATTACCGAGTTATTTGAATATAGTAAACTAATGACGGCAACTATCAGTCCTAACTCTAGTGCTTATAGGCGAGACATGAATCCATGTACTTAAATAAATCACACATATCTGAGTAAAATGGAGTGAAATATATTCCAACTTAAGAGGTTTATATCTTCATTTTTACAGAATAAAGTTATTTAAAATATTTCTGCGAATGGTTTTTGCCCCTACACAATTTCGACGCCTGACAATATATATGAAGGCCAACCATTTTATCCAACCACTGAAATGTAAATCCATGTCAAATTGTTGTGCTTAGAACACAATGTCTATAAATGCATGGAAGAATAAAGGCGTACGAGTGTACAAATGGAATCAAATGTGGTCAAGAGTAACGACAAATGCCTAAAAAACATGTGGCGGGGGATAACCACATTATGTTTGAAATATGCTAACGCTGAAAAATATGAACAACAAATTTTCGAATAGATGACTACATGTTTCACGTTCCTTAATTTAAAGTTGTATGTGGGCAATGCACAAACTTGCAAAGCCATAGTAATTATGAATACCAACTGCCTTCTATCAACGCTAGACAGTTGTTAGCTGATTTCCCCAGCCAACAAAGTGAGAGAGAATTTATTTCGGTAAGGAAAGTGTATACATGCCGGAAATATAAATAAAACAGTACACAATACAGACCAAAAACTGTAGGCATGTTAAAAGAGATAAAAATAGTCGGTTACCTATTAGCCTAACTATTAGATGTTAGATATTGATCTCTGATTGGTTCATTTTCAGACTACATGTTAGATTCACTTATCGAAATGACGCAATTATTTGGAGAGGCAAAGCCTAAAAATTGTGAATGTCTTCAATCTATCCAAACTTGGAGTAAGTACACAACATCGTCTCGCCATGCGATGACATACAGATCTGCCCACACCCCACTTAGACATTTAGTGGCCGGCGTAAGTGTTGTATGCACTTTGTACAGTCCAAGTCATAAGCTATTAGATATACGATGCTATGGATAAAATGGATGATACTATCCTTTCAAATGGTGCTGACAGCAACAGCCTTTTGAAAACCTTGACCGTAAGTCCATTTCTCTTTAGGACATGATTCGTTCTTGTGAAATGCAGAACGATTCTGAAGAAGTGGTATGTGCTGACTCGGTTAAAGGATAGGCAGTGAAATGGATGGATGAGTGGCGGTTGATGATTCCCCAAAATTATTAGCCTACAGCAATCATCACTCCACACTGGCTTCGGACCTTTTTAGATGAAGGCTCGCAGTCAAGCATCCACCCCATTTGGCACGCCGTCATGTTACGTTCGTTCGTTCATACACGATTACTAGCTATTCTGACTTTTCGAATTGACTTTGGTCTACGCAGAACAAATACTATAAGAGTTGTGGGTGTGGGGATTTGCGTTAGTATACGTCATGCTTTCTGTAAACATCGATATGCCCTCATCCTCTGAAGATGTTGTTCACTCTACTTATTTGGCGAGTTGCGTCAACCCTAATGGACTGGTTGCTGACGAATTCTCAGCATGGATTATATAATGTTCATTTAGCAGTTGTCAACTAATACTATTGCAACAGGCATAATTTCCAGCTATCAACCGGAGGATATGCGTAGTACACGGCTGTCAGAACAGAAGACATTATTATTCACGACTATTAAAAGTGGCAAGTACAAAAGCACTAGAGGTTTGGGACTATAGGTATTTGTATTCAATTACTCGCCCTAGGTGGTGCAATATAGTAATAATGAGGTTAGACGCGAATTGTTAGGTAGTTAGGGGAAGTTAAGTAGTGAGACTGCTGAGCGCTATTTCAAACTTATACTAAAACACTTTTTATCCAAAGTCCTACGTCGATAAGTAAGCCAAATTAGTGCTTGCTTTCTAAAAGTGTGGATACTCGAACTGAATCGCTTTTGTATAAAGACTAAGTTGGCAATTTAGTTCATTTCACCAAAAAAATAATTCATCAGTTTTGTCGATGTTTTATAGTTGAATAATGATTAGTTGACTGTAAATGTTAGACTAAATACCGTTTCACTTGTTGAACTTATTGACGTAGTAAGTTTCCTTTTCTTCCAAGGCCGTAGAGCAATATCTTGTTTATTTACCTCAGACTCGATGGCACGGAGGTGTACGGCAGTCTCTGACGACTCCGGCATAACTTCTAGCACTGAAAACAGATATTTATCAATACACTACACAAAATACTAACCATTTTCAATTATTTTTCGTTTAAGTTCAATTTCACGTATCTTTGTTGAACGGGAACACATAAGACGTTTGCGTTCTTGAAGGGACTGCAACTTCTAAACATTATTACTAATCAGCGTGCTGGTATAAATACCTTCACTAATTCGTCACGCATTGTGTGAATGTTGACGACTTCAAATTCCTCCCAAGTAAAGAACTCATTAACTAACCTTATCAGATGAAAGATAGTAAACAAACAAACGAAAAAAACATATATGATGTTAGTTGCCGCTTAAACTAAGGAGACAATCAGTCATAGGAAATTATATATATATATATATAAACAATTTCTGGCAGGTAAAACTTTAGGCACCAGTAAGTACCAAGATAGTGCACTCCCATCTATGACCTTGAAACGTTCAGTTGGCAAGTTAGTTAACCTGGTAAATAATACCGTAATCATGAGTGAAATAAGCCTAATGAAGTAGCAAAATCAACGCAAATGTGATGAGCAAGTTCACTATGTAAACACACACTACTTTCATAATTCTACACACTGACAAAATCCAACAATCCACTTGATTTTGCTATCTTTACCAGTTAGCCAACTTGACAACAAAAAAACGACCCAGACTGACGAACGATGATCAAGTATTTCACAGCCTACACTTAGTTTAGTTACCTTTACCTCTTCTCGAACTTGACAACCAAAAATGACCCCAGACTAACGAACGATGATCAAGTTAGTAAACTTTATTTTGATATAATAACAGATATACTATTACCTTTGATATTTGGTTTGAACGATCTTCATTGTTATTTTGACTTTCAATATGTCCTTTTAAGTTGAACTAAGTCTATATTTTTTCTCACCCCCTAACTCTTTGTTATATATATTCAGATTCAGATTTATTGGTTGAGGATAGAAGGCTTGCAGCCTATGTTAATCCTTTTCTAGTAGATTTCTGTGGTTGTCCAAACCCTTCTTGAACGAATCAGTTGAGGTTGCAGACACCACTTCTTCTGAGATTTTGTAAATTCCGGTTTAATAATACTTTGAGAAAGCTATTAGCATTAAATAGCGAAATGTCAGTAAAAACAATCTCGTTTTGTTTTTTCATTCATTGGGAAATACAAAAACCTCTATTATAATGAAGCCTAATGAAGTGTTACATTATTAAATGGGATATCTGGCAAGTTTCAAGTTAGGTTTGGGAAAGGCCAAAGTTCAACAATAGAGTACAAAGGATGCGAACGCACGAATGACCTTGAGCCGACCAATCATAAAAATGAGGAATTTTTGCACGGAAAACAAAAAATTGCATGAAAACACATTCAACAGGGTGTCTTTTTCTGACGTGACTTAAAAATACGTCTCAGTTATAATAAGGGGTTTCAGTTGCTAAGTAAGACTAGTTTCCATATATGTATTCACTGAGGTGACTAAAAAAGCTGTTTTTGTGAGTTGTTTATCTCTCTTATCTTGTTGTGCAGTCTTCCCAAAGGCCTTCGGTTGAATTACTATGGTTTCTAGTGAGAGGATCGACAACTACTTGCTTACAAATATTGGTGATAAAACTGTTTTATCATTTATTTAAATCTGCATGTTATAATAAATGACATCAACTCTAAATCTACCCCTAATTGTAGCCCTAAACTTAGTCCTTACCCTAACCCTAGACTTAATACTAGTCCGTCAGCTTAACCCTAATTATGACCCTGGTCCTAACCCTAACTTAATACTTCTCTTAACTCTAATCCTAACCCTAACGACCTTTTAACATATTGTCCAAACTGTACTTAAAACCATGATCTGAGTGACATTTGCATTTTGGTTGGTGAATAGCGTTGATATTTTAGTTATTATCATGACAAGTGTCATAAGTCAACGACTAGCATGCGTTCAAGTTCATTCGAGCGTTCGCACTCTTGGGACGCTATTGTTGAACTTCCCCTGGGAAAAATCATTTGAGGTTAAAGCTAAGGACAGGTTAGGGTTGGGTTCTCAGCTAGCATTTCCTTCAGGTGCACAGCAGAATCTTCGGGGCAAAATCTCCAGGTTTACAAATCTGATTAGGCCGACATTAAGGTTGGTTCGAGTTCGAATAGGGTTTAGGGATGTTTTCACTTTAGGGTTAGGTTGAGAAACGATGAGTGTTATTCTTACGGTTGGGTGACCTAGATAATTACATGCATATGTTGATAAATTACTTCGTTGGCACTGGAGCCCAACACTGAGAGGTATTTTTGTCAGATGTCAGAGAAAGGTATCCTGCATAACAGTTGCATACTTTTCAATCCTTTTTCTTCATAAATATATACGTATTTTATCTGCAAAAATCACCTCGAATATGTGGTCGGGGCGTTCAAGGTCGGTTTCCCATTGGTAATTACTAGTGATTAAAGTTCAACTTTGTCCACTTTAGTATCGCGGTGCTGAAATAATGAAGTTGCGACTCTGTAAATATATTAATTAAGCATCTGAAGCTGTTTTCACCTATTACCGCATCATTTCGGCAAATACGTATTTGCCGAAATGATGCAGCTGTTTTCATATTTTTCATTTTTTTATTTACAGCTTGATTCCATACTGTATTTTTGGTACAAGTATGGAATTTTTAGCATGGATATCGGTAGCCCAAATTCTGCAGGCCAACAATAGATATCAGGTGTGTGTCGGCAGGGGATCGAACCTCGAGGTCCGATCGGACCATGTGTATGGCCAGCGAGAGTCCTAAACACTGTGCCACCGACCACATGGTCTGAGTTAATGATGATTTTGTATATAAAGTAAAAATTCAGACGCTTCTATCGTTAAAATATGCAGTAAATACACCAGTTAGCTCACCCAATTCACAAAAATACATCATCCCGACCTTGAAGGTATAAATATCGCTCCGACCTTCAGGCAACAAAAAGCCTCCTCAATGAACCAGTTTAAAACGAAGATGATCTCTTTGAATAGCCTTCCGAATAATGAAAAATAAACCTTGCTTTCTGACTGATTTTTATTTTACAATTACTTTCATCATCTTAGGCTTTTGCTTCAGGGAAAAAATTATTCTGCCTGAAGGGAAGATTAGGAGGCTTTAGGCTGTTAAATGACTAAATCTGTATCGGTATATCACTTTTCTTTCGATTCATTAGGATGGAAGATGGAAACGGAAACGACGGCACTAATATTAGCAACTTATATAACAATACTAACTATGTAATTTGGAAAACGGATAGTGACAACTGTGTTAAGGAAATTATGAGAGTGAATTAATTGGTCGATCAAAGTGGATCCATGTGGGCGACTTTTGGTAATACATTATTACCGAGGGTCGCATGTGTACGACTTCTAGAGGCTGACGGCATTGACGTTCACGGATAGTACGAAGTATACTAACGCAAGATCTAATATCCACAACTTCTATAGCATTCGTCAAGTGTATACCAAGGCAGGGTAAAACACAAGAGTCGATCGTTCAAATTACGAGATATATTTCGGGACCAAATCGGAGTTTGAGATGATTGGTTAGCTATTTAGGGATCGCACACTAACGAACGAACGTGACACGACGGCTAGCCAAATGGCGTGGATACTTCACCGTAAGCCTTCATCTAAACAAGTGAACTTAAACAGTGATGGCCAGCATCCACTGTTCAGTGATGAATGCTGTGGCCAATAATTTTGGGGAGTTATTTACCGCGAAAGATTCCTAATGGGCTACAGTTATGAAGCACTTGCTTAACTTGTGGAGCCAAGCCCATTCACCCCGGAAGTGGGTGCAGCAGTTCCTCTCCTACAGGAGAGCCAAATGTGGTCTGTTAGACATCTTCGGATGTCTGGACGCCTCTGACAGCCTTTTAACTACGTCAAGTGATGCCGTTCACCTGAAAACTGAACGTGAAAATCGAGATGAAACTTGCAAAATGAAGTCTTGCGACCCGGTGCTTAAAAAGTATTGATTGGGAAGCGTAATGACTGAGGGGATTTTGTCCATGCATTCATTGCTAAGTCCAGATTAACCACTTAGGTCACATTTCGTGGGTTACTAGGAGTCTTTTTTGGAAAAATGATGGATCACACTTGTGGCTTTCAAGTTTAAGGAAGGGAAACTGTCTGTGTTTCATGTCTGAATATCGATAATCAAGGCAATACAGTCGTTTGAAGTAAAACCCGACGCTAAGAAGAAACAAATTCTCACCTGGTTAGTCACCTATGTCGACGCATCGCAAGAAGGCGTGTATGATCCATCCTCTGTGAATTATATTTGTCTAGGGACTTGTAATTCATGTGTCAAGCTGACGATTTGGCAGTCCATCAGTATTTCTTTCACAGGAATATTTACATGAGTCGCCAAGGCGCCACGTAGAAGAAGCTGCCGACGATTACTGTCAGGGTCTTGAGGTACTCGTATCAAGCCTCTTAAGGAACTCTGCGTAGTAATTTATTGTAATCGTCTTATTAGTATTTCGAGATGACCGAATTACACGAATCCAAACAAAACACAGAGAGGACGGAATTAAGGAGTTTGTATTTAGCGGAATTCTAATGTAATTCATATATGAAACATATAAGCAATCAACAGTAAGTACTTATAATAATAATTTTATTCTCATATAAACATAAATTTACATGAAAATGCATGCCATTTTTACAGGCACGATCAAGTATGTTATAATATCAAATCTTAAATTGTCTACAAGTTAATAATGTTTAAACAGTTTAATATTTGATATATATATATATATATATATATATATATATATATAATTACGCTCATTGTCTGAACCAGGCCGTATAGTTATTGAATTGTACAGTTGTCCTCCAGGTTGAGCGGGAAAATCGACTTCGTTTCGTTTTCATCCCGTGGTTGTAGGCATACGATAACCAACCAATATTGAGGTAAGTACAACGTTTACAAGGATTGGAAGCTGTTTTAGAAAAGTTAAAGTGCTTAGGTGAATCATTAAAGTGTAATAGATTAAGTGAGTGAAATATATCATTAATAAACACATTTATATAGAAAACAGAATGGGGAAGTAATTAATCCTTAGGCCGACAACGTTCATTTGCAATGTATAATAAAACCAATATATTTTATACTATCATGATGTCCACTTTTGGCTTTAATACAATTATTTTCAAGCCAGTTGTTTTTATTTCATGCCTTTTTTCTATTTGGTGCACAACCGTACCCTCCAGAGAATAGGAATAGAATAAGTCGAATCAAATTCATAAAGAGCTATAAAATGTTAGGTTTAATGGAATATAATGAGGATCAAGTAAAGACGTTATTAGAAAATAAGTGAGACAAGATATTGTGAAGTGGTATTTAAAGATCTGACAATGGATAGCAAGTTAATTTATAAGATGCCCCATAAATCTGTGCAGATCCCGCATGGTCGCATCTCAACAATAGGCTGAGCGAATGGTATATATTTAAAGGTAGAAGCATGATCTGTCAAGGCGTTCATTATTATCTTTTTCAAGATAAAGATCTAAGCCCTCATAAAAATCAGAAATATCTCGAGCCTTTAAATTGCATATTGCTGTTCCTGCAGAATGGGGTGATTCACCTTAGTGACCACCACCATATCTACTGATCAGCTAGCGCCACCCTCCCTCCTTTTTTGATGTTAGGCTCTGAGACTATGATTATTATGGCTACCGCAAATATATTGCTTGGTACCAGACATGTTCGTACCCCATATTCCATCTCCCTAGCTTTCTTAATGAGTGCTTCCAATAGGTCTCCACGTACATCTTTACGAACATATTATATATGTGTGCATGCATCCTGATGAACAGATTACTTTATAAGAAGTTAAAACCTTAAAGAGTGAAACGAATAGGTATTGTGAATAGTGGAGCAAGATTTAGCAGAACACTATAGTTAAGGTTCAATTTAGGTAGTATGGACTGAAGGTAAGGTCGGTTGGCAGGACTTAGAGTACTTATATATAGTAAACATCTGACATTGCAAAGTAACGTGTCTAGACATATTATAAAAAGATATTAACACAGAACCAACAAAATTTTGGCATTTTTAACAATACTGCAGTGTGTGTATACTGAAGAATGGTAGTTAGTCTACAGGGAGCCGTAGAGTAAATCAAACCATATATGATAAGAGTATAATCAATAATATAATTCGTATATCAAATATTACACTAGGTTCAATAATTGAGTGTTATAAGGGAAACAAGCGTGGTAAAGCAAGAGAACATTTGATGCATAAATATTTTAATATTTTAATAACCATCTAATTTAAGAATTGAACATGCATGATTAATAAGTATTATTATATTAGTATATACATATGTAAAACGTTAAAAGGTGTGGATGCTATTACAATTATTTCCAGTGTTACTTTTACCAACACAACTTAGTGAAAATTATAGAGAATAGAAATCAGTAAATTAGTTAACGTTCGCTGCGTGAGTATTAGAGTCGAGATATACGTATGTGACTATACTGAAGACTGGACTGGCCTTCAATTTCCGTTCTACCAACAGTTGTGGTCTTTTAGACGAGCTAGGGTGGACATGTTAAAGTGTCTTTCTAGGCTCCGTTTGAACCCATCAGGGTTTTCACAACATCTTATTTCAGGTGGTAGTTGGTTCCAAAGAGTGCAATATTTTATGGTGAAAAAGTTTGCCCTAATGGATTTTCTGTGGGTAGCCACCTTGACAAGGTAGTCGTGGTTTCGCAGCTGATATGATTTAATATTTTCCCAAGTTATGGATGAGTTACTGTAGCAGTGTTTCCTAATGACTTTGAAGAGTAGAAATAGGTTGCACTTCACTCTCCTTAACCACAGAGGCTCTAATTTCAGACGTACACACCTGTCAACATATTCCACTTGTTGGTCGAACCCTATTATGCGTTTCGTGAGGAATCTCTGGACACTTTCGATTTTTTTTCTGTCTACAGTCCTGAGGTTACTAAATAGGAGAGCACAATATTCAAGTTTGGGACGGATACATGTCCTATATATAGCTAATCTTGCTTCTTGGGTGTAGAAGTTACGCAGTACAAAGCCAGTAAGTCGTTTACAGTCAGATACAACCTTGTTTGCATGATCGGAAAAGGATAAATCTGAGTATGTTATCCCGAGATCTGTGACTGTGTTCAGTTTTGAGAGGAGCTTACCGTACATATATAGGCACATTATCGGTTTCCAGCGTCCAAGGTGGGTTATACCGCACTTGTCTGGGTTGAAAGTCAGTTGCCACTTTTCGCTCCAATCGCCTAGATCGTTTAAGTCTTGTTGGATCTTGCTTTCGACGCTCATATCACCGTACCCATAATCATATACTATCTTGAGATCATCTGCAAAAAGGTATGGCTTGCCATACTTGATTACAGAGACTATGTCAGGAGCTGAATGCAAGCTACAATACACTGAACAAAAGAGTGAAGAAGAGTGCCAGGGAAGACAAATGAAAATATTATGAAACCATGGAAAACGAAGCAGAACAAGCTGCAGGCAAAGGAGACCTCGCCACACTCTACCAAACAACTAGGAACCTTTCGGGCAAACGTTCGACACAGATTAAGCCAATAAAGGACGACAATGGAAAGTCAATCACCAAAGAGGTGGAACAGAGAAAGCACTGGGTTGAACACTTCAAAAGACTTCTAAATCGTCCGCCACCTACAACACGTCCAGCAATACCAACAACGGAAGCAGAACTACCAGTGAACACTGACCCCCCGACGAAATCAGAAGTCCTGAATGCAATCAAGATGCTTAAAGCTGGGAAAACACCGGGACCAGATGGAATCCCAGCAGAGGCCTTGAAAATAGACCCAGAGACAACAGCGGACTTGATGACACCACTGCTGGAGAAGGTGTGGAAAGAGGGCAAAGTACCCGAGGATTGGAAGAACAGTTACTTATTCAAACTTCCAAAGAAAGGAGACTTAAGTCAATGTAAAAACTGGCGTGGAATTATGCTTCTGTCCATTCCAAGCAAGATACTAAGTCGCATCATCCTGGAGAGAATCAAACAAGCCCTAGATGGAAAACTTCGTCCGGAACAGGCTGGATTCAGGAGAAACAAATCATGTATGGATCAAATCGCCACTCTACGGATCATCATTGAACAAAGCTTGGAATGGCAGTCACCTCTCTATCTCAACTTCATCGACTTTGAAAAGGCCTTCGACAGCGTCGATCGAGAGGTCATTTGGAAACTACTTCGCTACTACGGGGTCCCATCGACAATTATACACCTCATCCAACAGTTATACGACAATGCTGCATGCCAAGTAATCCACAACGGGAAACTTACGGAAGCCTTCGAAGTGAGGACGGGAGTGAGGCAAGGCTGTCTACTATCACCAATGATCTTCCTGATTGCAATTGATTGGATAATGCGACAGACAACGGCAACCAACAAGGGAACAGGCATAAAATGGACTGACACAAAAGACTTGGAGGATCTGGATTTCGCCGATGATATATGTCTGATTTCCCACAAACTGGAAGATATGCAAGTGAAAAGTAACAAGTTGGCAGAAGAAGCATCAAAGATAGGACTTCAAGTGAACATAGATAAAACAGAGGTGATGAAGATTTCTAGCCAACATCAACAGCAACAACAACAACAGACAACAATAAGCATAAGTGGGAAGAACCTGAAAGAAACAACCTCCTTCACCTACCTGGGAAGCATCGTCTCAACTACAGGCGGAACTGACGAGGACATCAAAGTCAGAATCGGAAAAGCAAGACAAGCTTTCATTACTCTCAAATCTGTGTGGAGGTCAACAGCACTCAGCATCAAAAATAAGATCCGGATTTTCAACTCCAATGTGAAGTCAGTGCTACTATACGGATCAGAGACTTGGCCAGTGCGTCATAAAGAGCATCTCAAACAAACTTCAAACCTTCATTAACAACTGTCTCCGCTCAATACTCAAGATCAGATGGCTGGCCAGGAAAGATCAGCAACAGGGATCTCTGGGAGCGAACCAATCCAGCAGGAACCGATTGTGAAACAAATAGGCAGTAAGAAATGGAGATGGATTGGCCATACGCTGAGGAAACCATCAAGTGACATCACTAGACAAGCCCTCGAGTGGAACCCGAAAGGGAGGAGGCGAGTTGGTCGTCCAAGGGTGACTTGGAGGAGGTCATGCGAGGAGGAGATGAAAGCATGTGGACAGACCTGGAGCAGAGTGAAAAAGTTGTCAGAAAACCGAAGTCAATGGAGATGCGCAGCTAAAGCCCTATGTTCCTCTAGGAACTAAAGGATACAATAATAATAATAATAATGTCATTTATAAATAAGAGGAACAGAATAGGGCCAAGAACACTACCTTTTATTATACCACTGGTTATCGGCTTTGAGAAAGACAACTGGTGGTTGATTTTGACTAAATGCCATCTTTCTGGGAGAAAAGAACTTATCCATTTGAGAAGCTTTTCGGTTATTCCGTAGGATTGGAGTTTTGTTAGGAGTCTGGTATGTGGGACTTTATCGAAGGCCTTGGTAACGTCGAGAAACAATGTTGTTACCGAACAATACAGAGACAGAAATTGTCAATCACCACATCTGCAACACGTCGAATATATTCTTGCGTATTTATAACGAAGTCTCGGTTTGCTTGCAAGTGGCTGCGACCTTCTAACTGATTCTGTGATATTATCTTCATCACTGATATCTGGACTTATTTCAGAATTATCTACAGAATCACGATTAGTAGCGGAATAATTAATATTAAAATTGGAACGATCTAATTCATTGATTGTCACTTTGTTCAGGTGTCTGTTATGAACTGAATTATATTCGATGTCTAATATCTTCACTACTCGATTTCCCATATTTTGTAGTATGATTCCAACGGAAGGTCTATAGTCATTCCCTTTGTAATAACGTACATTAGAAGTCGTGGACATCAGATGCTTTTTGAGAATTCGAGATTTGAAAAGTTTTACAGCACTTTCACGGGTACTTGTATGCTCTGCATTCAACAGACGCAGTCTATGTATATCCAGCAATTCTTCCATTTTAAACAGTTGCTCTCTCATCTCATTCAGTTCTTCTCGTGTTTTCGACAGTTCGCATTGTAACTCAGCTACCTCATTTTTGAAAACAGTTGACGCTTGAGTTGCTGAACTTGTAGTTGAGGTTTTCATTGGATGAGATTGATTATTGAGAAAAGTTGAAAGAGATATCGACTCCATTTTACTAGACAGATTGGGAGAATTATAAGAATTCTGAGTAACATAAGCATTCGGACTTCTGCAAACAGTCTTGATGTGTCCAACTTTACCACATTTGTGACACATAGCACCCCGAAAACGGCAAGTGCTTCGTAGATTTAACTTTCCACAGGAAAAACACAGTTTAATGTTTTTGATCTCTCGCTGCATTCTATTACCTGTGGATGACAGTTTGGATTGCTTTCCATGAACACTTGTATTTTCGACTTTAGAAAGCATGACATCAGATACTGACGTAGTGGGAGCAGAGTATTCATTATTGACATCTTCATATGTAATACATAAATCTTTAGCAGTTTGAAAGGTACAAGAAGGAATCTGAATTAACTCTTTCACTAACTTAGGAATATTGATTCCAGCAATTAGACGATCACGTAGTTGAGTATGCAGCTGATCTCCAAAGTTACACTTTGAAGCTTGAATTTGAAGTTGAAGAATAAAGTCTCGAATCTTCTGGTTGGGAGCACGAACCAGTTTGTTGAATTGAGCCCCCTCTCGTGTCTCAAAATTAGTTATATGGAAGTGATGCATCAGAAGTTCACGAAGCTTACCATATGGCAGAGAAATTGGTTTATCTGGAAACGACAGAGTCTTCACTAGGCTATATGCATCTAGCCCAATAGCAGTAATGAAATGTGCTGGTATTTTGTCATCCCAAATATTCTTTGAAATGCACCACGCATCGAAGCACTCAAGGTAATCAGCAATCTCCCGCGGAGAACCATTTATATGAAATTTTCCCAGGTTATTTAGTTCCATCGCGACGCCAATTTGTTGTAATTATTTGTAATCGTAGTATTAGTATTTCGAAATGACCGAATTATACGAATCCAAACAAAACACAGAGAGGGCGGAATTCAGGAATTTGTATTTAGCGGAATTCTAATGCAATTCATATAAGAAACATATTAACAATCAACAGTAAGTATTCAAACAATACAGAGATAGAAATTGTCATTCACCACACTCTGCCAGGTGAAGAAATGGATTCACACATCCTGCAAGCTGTTGATACATTGTTTTTGATGTCTCGAGAGAGATGAAATGTGCACTCCGAGAATTTACCCTCAATGAATGCCTACGACCTACGTGGGGAGTGCGGCACAAAATTATTTGTTTCCGGTAGCACTTAGATAATGTCTAGAAGGAACTATTAGCATTCTAGGAAGCGTCGTACTAGCAGACTTTCCAACCTAATTTTGAGATATTGACAAAGTGGGTATTGGCTCATGGACTCCGTCTTGAAAATCTGCGAGAAACTTTATTGATGTTCCAACCATGCTTAAACAGGTCGAGAAAGCTCCATGTATTAGGGCTTGTAGCTGCTCAGGCGCAGAGTTCTTCCTTTGCCAGTTTAGACTATGCTTATACCTAGATCCCGTAATTTGAGGGAAGATTATTTCGCATTATGGTGACACAGAGGAAGGTTAAAAATTCAGCCGGAATAATTGCAGTTTTAGTGTGGACGAAAGCATTGTCAGACATTTTTGGTAACAAAAGCTCATGCCAGCGACTCCTACTGCATCTCATGGGTTACTATTATTGCTTACTAGTTCCTGGAGAAATAAAGGCCTTCAGCTCCACGTATACATCGCGTTCGGTCCTCTGCCAACGTTTTCACCTCGCCCCAGATCTGCCCACATGCGTTCATCTCTTCCCCACGTGACCTACTCTATGTCACCCTCCTAGTGACGACCAACTAGCTGCTTTCATTTCGAGTTCCACTCGAGCGATGGCCTGGGGTGTGATCTCACTTACATGATGGTTTGTTTTCTCAGAACATGGCCAAACCATCTTCATTTCTTCCTGCATATTTGTTGCACAATTGGTTCTTGCTGGGTTGGCTCGTTCATTGCTAGAGATCCTATCCCGTTGCTGATCTTTTCTGGCCATCTGATGGTTATTTAGTGTAGACAGCTGTTGATGAAAGTCTGTAGTTTGTTCCAAGTACTTTTCGTGACGCACCGCAAAGTCTCTGACTTCACAATGGAGTTGAAAACCCAGATCATATCTTCCTAACGTTCTGTTGATCTCCACACAGGCTTGAGAATAATGAAAGCTTTGCTTGCTTTCCTGACCCTCGCTCTGATATCATCATCAGTTTCATCCGCCCGTAGTTGAAACGATGCTTCCCAGGTAGTTAGGTGAAAGAGTTTGCTTCTTTCAGATTTTTCCCATTGGTGCCGATTGTTGTCTTTTGTTGCAGCTGGCCAGGAATCTTCATCACTACTATTATCTCTATGTTCACCCGATGTGAGGTATTATCTTTGATAATTCTTCTATCGCGAACTCGTTGCCTTTCACATGCGTATCCTCCAGTTTGTGGGAAATCAGAGATATATACCATCGGTGAAGTCCAGATCCTCCAAGTTTTTTGCGTGAGTCCATCTTATGCCTGTTTACTCATTGCCCATTTTCTGTCGCATTATCAAATCTACTGCAATCAGGAAGACCATTGGCGATAGTGGACACCCTTGCCTCACTCCCATCCTCACTTCGAAGGCTTCTCTAAGTTTCCTGCTGTGGATTACTTGGCATGCAACATTGTCGTATGAATGTTGGATGAGATGTATAATTGTCGATAGCACCCCTTGGTTGTAGCGAAGTAGTTGCCAAGTGACCTCTCGGTCGACACTGTCGAAGGCCTTTTCAAAGTCAATGAAGTTGAGATAGAGGGGTGACTGTCACTCGAAGTTCCGTTCAATAATGATACGTAGTGTTGTGATTTGAGCAATGCATGACACGTTCCTCCTGAATCCAGCCTGTTTCAGTCGAAGTTTTTCGTCTAGGGCGTGTTTGATTCTTTCCAGGATGATGCGGCTTAGTATTCTTCTTTGGATGGACAGGAGCATAATTCCGCGCCCGTTCTTGCATTGGCTTATGTCTCCTTCCTTTAGCAGTTTGCAAAGTTAGCCTTTCTTCCAATTAGCAGGTATCTTGCCCTATTTCCACACTTCCTCCAGTAGTGATGTTATCCTGTCCGCTAATGTCCATTTTCAATGCCTCTGCTTTAATTCCATCTGGTCCTACGGCTTTTCCAGCTTTTAGGATCTTTATGGCCCCTAGGAATTCTGCTTTCTTTGGAGGGTTGATGGCAACTGGTAGTCCTGCTTCCGCTGTTGGCATCGTCAGAAGCATTGTGGGTGGCAGTCGATTCAGAAGACCTTTGAAGTGTTCAGCCTAGTGTTTCCTTTGCTCCGCCTCTTTGGTGACTGACTTTCCACTGTCATCCTTCATAGGCTTAATATGTGTTGATCTCTTCCCCTATAGGATCCTAATTGTTTGGTAGTGTCGCGAGGTATCCCTTGCCTGCATCATGTTCTGCCTCACTTAGTATATTTCCACAGTACTGTCTTTTCTCTTCTCTGCACTTTTCTTTACTATTTCGTTCAACATATTGTAGGTTGCATTCAAATCCTGTTTGTGTTGATAGTCAATGTACTGGCTAATCTTTTGTTTGAACACACTTCTCTCTTCTGTTGGACTCCATGTGTCCAAAGTGAGCAACTGTTTGTCCCATCTCTTCTTTCTGTCAAGAAAATCCATGCACGCTTGAATCCACACCGCTTTCAGGCTGTTTCAGTACTTTCCAACGATGGTCTCTTCGCTAGTGTTGGTCTGTGTCTCCGCCTTTTCTTTATGTTTGCAAAGATGTTCTTTGTGGCCTTATCTTTGAGTTTTTGAGAATTGAACTTTGCTCATGGTCTATCTGCAGTTCCTGTTTCTTTGAGAGCTCTTAATGTGGTTTGCAGTGTTCTCTGTACGAAGATAGTGGTCTGAGCCGTCATCTGCTTTTCTTCTTAATTGTGTGTCCAGCAAGCTTCATGTCCACTTCTTTCAGCAGCATTGAGATAAGGCCAGTTTGGTTTTTGGTTCGCCCGCCTGGTGACACCCATGTAGCCTTGTGGATATCCTTGTGCTTGTACATGTTGCCTCCAATCACTAGTTCATTGAAAGCGCAGAAGTCAGCAAAGAATTCTCCGTTTTCGGTCATCTCTCCGGGTGCTTCCCTACCAATTATGAGTCCTATCGCTTTGTTGTCTGACCACAGTGTGGCGTTCATGAGAACTTCACTGTCGCCGACTGCAGTATTGTCCATTGTTGCCCTTTCTTCTTTTTTAGGTCTGCGCAGTTTGTGGGTGCATAGCATTGTATAATTGTCACTCTCCTTCCTTTTGATTTGAATCAGGTGGTCATTATCCTGAGCGAGATCACCCCCCACTGTATCGAAGGCTTTGTCGCTGTTGGCGAAATCATGATAGCCACATCCTCGATGTGCATGTGGTTTTCTTGTGGGTGATCAGAGTGGATCATCGACTGTCCCATTGACAATTCGGAGAGTTCACGCGGCAGTCTTTCTAGTCTCTTAACGTTCCATGTTTTCACGAATGTTTTTCCTTTTGTCGCAAGGAGACTCATCGCGCTGAAGTTTTGTGGCGACCTTCTTTACAGGGTGGGGTTGCAAGCCTCACGCCTGAGGAGTTAGTTGCTACAAAGAGATGTAAGTTACAGGGGAGCGACTATATGACTTGCTCCCTTTAGAATCGGGAAAACTGGAAATAAAGGAGCTAAATACGTTCGCTGTGCCTTCCTTGATTACACATCTGCATTTGACTCTGTTCCCAGGTCTCTCTTGCTAAGTAAGCTTGCTGCAACACAGGCTGAGAGCTGGACAAATAAGTGGTTGCATTCCTATTTTTCTGAAAGGAAGCAGTACACCGTCTACAATGGAAAGTCCTCCACTACCTCACTTACTTTAGCTGGTGTTCCTCAAGGTGCTGTTCTTTCTCTCTTTCTGTTTTCGTTTTTCCTACATGACTTGCCCCATTCTGATGTAGCCACTTTTGTTAAGTGTTCTTACGACCCCTCTGTTTCTATGCCAGTCAACTCTCAGTCAGATTGTTCCAAAGTAAATAACTTTCTGTTGGAAATTAGTCAATGGTCCTCTTCAAACGGACTTAAGCTTAATCCGTCTAAATGTCAGGTAGTCAGTTTCACTGTCAGACGTAAACGTGACCTCCAACAACTAGTTAGCTCACATGGCCCCACTATCATTGATGGCACACAGGTTGAAAATACATCTAATTTCAAGTACCTTGGGCTGAGTTTTTCCACCGATCTTTCCTGGTCTTCCCACATCTTGCTAGTTACTAGAAAGATGTTTCGCTTAACGTTCTAGATTAGGAAATTTAGGCAGTCTGGCATAAAAGTCTTTGCTTTCTCAATTTGTCAATTCTTGTATTCTACCCATCCCCCTTTACTGCTCCCCATTAGTCTTTCCTGGACTACTTAAGAAGGACTTTGCTTCGCTGAGAAGGGCACTAAAAGCCGTTAGTAGGGCAAGTGGGATATCGTTAAACCAACTGGTTAACACTATTGTGGATAGACATATTATATCATGTAAGAAACTAGCGAATACAATATTGTCGGATCCCGAGCATCCTCTCTATACGCAGCTGTCTCCTTGCATTTCATCTGGTAGAACTAGAAGCAGCTATAGGAGGCTATATGCTAGGACTGCCAAATACAAAAACTCCACAATACCATATCTGGCACAGCTGTTATGTGATGAGAAATCCGTTAGGTATGACACGATAAACTTACTGCGACACTCTAACAAATAGTCCCACTAGTTTTTGTTTTCCTTTCCTCGTTACTATTACACTGCTGTTCTCATCTTCTATCATACATCAACTTTATATTTCATATCCTGTGGTGCATTGTTTGAAATGTAAACTCTACGCTTTTTAATTTTTATTTATCTTTTAGTTTTTGGCGTTGGCTTTTATTTATTTATTTTTTGATTTCAAAAATCTTACACAATTTATGAGGTAATTAGATGCAATATACTGAAATGCACGCTTAAAATTCCATACCTGTACCACAAATACCGTTTGGAATAACGCTGTTATTATTATTATTAAAGCAATCAGAATAACAACAGTAAAATATCACAGCAGGAAAGACAGAGACAACAACGACGAAAACCATCATAAAAATTATCACCGCTAAATACAATTGCCAAGAATAACACGTAGACCACAGACAGACTGACTTGGGTTAACTTTGGCATATAAATCTAATAATACATACAATTATATATACTAGTTAGTGTTAAACTTTCACAAAGTGCCAATCAGATATTTGTAGTTATTAACAGTCTGTAGGGGACTTATACTAGAGCTCACTAACATTATAAATATAAGAATAATAATCCAAGTCAATGGAGTGTTAAATAACAATATATTACCAAAAAATGTAGTGACGAGTTGTATCAACAAAAAGGATAACTTGGATATAAAGTCTAAGTCCTCTGCTACAAATTATGTATATAATCCACGGGTACGTTAATTGATTGGGTTGCGTCTGCTGTAGCTGCTGTGTTCCGGTTGTAGAAATGTCTTCGGTTGAGAGTAGTAGACTCCTACAATAAATCCGAAGTATACAACGCAGTGTGAGTGGAGCAAGTAAGCAGAAGTGACCAGGGAGAAGACGAAGTCTCCAACAGCAGAGTGTATTTTCCAATTGTACACGGAAGTTATGAATATTTCAACAAGAAGCGTTTTAAACAAAAATTATGTACAATATCTCGAATTTACACAAATAACCAAAAAGTGTACAATCACATTGTTACGTACTCCACATGGCTCCTCCTAGAGGTCCGGAGAGACCACCGAAAAATGATAAGTAAAACTGTGAAGTAAATAATAATAGTAATAACGATTTTCGGATAAAAATAGGGATATATTACAACATGCATAAACGCGAGAAGGTATGTGAATCATGTAAAGTCTGAAAGCATATACAATGAGTTCAGCAATAAAAATTGAAATAGAAAGTCATGTCACTTAAATTTGCACTAACCATGAACATAGATTTTTAATGGATAAAGAAAAATATGTAAATAGACAGTAATTAAGGAGGGGAAAGAAACATTAAAAAATATGGATTAAAGATCAATAGTTTCTGAAATGGACGATACCTGTTTTGTAGGTGAGGTACATATAAATAAATAATAGTGATAGTAACATCAAAGTTTACGACGAAATACTAACGGTCATGATAATAATGTCTAAACGAAAAAGATAATAATAATTTTTAATTATTTTTTTTTTAGTCCTCAAAATGAACGTAGCGAGCCGGTTTACTGATTTGCCGACCACTACGTGTTTGATATGGAGGGAGGATAAGACTTGGTGCCGGTGGAGTGGAATCGGATGTTTGATTATTTGATTGCGCAGCTGCCGATGTAGATTCGAAGTCGTTGTCGGTGTATGCGGGTTTGATTCGATCAATTGAAACAGTCTCTCGTTTTCCATTCTTGTTCACTGTAAAGTGTTTGTCTGAACGTTTAATAACTTGAAAGGGTCCTTCGTATGGAGGTTGCAATCCTTTTCTGATGGCGTCGACTCGAATGAAGACGAATTTGCAAGTTTGTAGATGTTTGTTGATCTGATCTCGTCGGGGAGATTGTCGAGGTGCTGTTGGTTGAAGTTGAAGCATTTGTCTAGTTAATCGGTTAGTGAAGTCGGCAATGTTCACGTCTGTGGAATCGGCTGAGGGGACTAGCTGTCCAGGCAAGGTTAGGTTGGTGCCATAGACAAGTTGAGCCGGTGTACATCCTAAATCTTCTTTGATAGTAGATCGGATACCAAGTAAAATCAAAGGTAAGTATTCACTCCACTTAGATGTATCATTCTGCGCCATCAGGGAGCTTTTCAGTTGTCTGTGGAATCTTTCCACTAGACCATTCGCTGCCGGATGATAGGCTGTTGTGGAGATATGTTTCACTCCCAGAAGTCTCGTCAGTTCGCGAAAGAGTGTCGATTGGAATTGAGGACCGCGGTCGGATGTAATAGTAGTTGGTACACCGTAGTTTGACACCCAACGTTTTCAGCAGATATGTCGTTTAAGGGGCATGCAATAGCCCAACGAGTAAATCTATCAATCGCTGTCAGGATATGTGTATATCCCCTTGATGTTGGCAATGGTCCCACGATATCTATATGGATATGCTGAAATCTCCTTTCGGGTAATTCAAACGTCTTCGGGGTTGTAATAGTGTGGCGGTGTACTTTGGAGCATTGGCATTGGATACATTCTCGTGCCCATCTCCGAATGTCAGAGTTCATTTTAGGCCACACGAAGCGTTCGCTGATCAGTCTGACCGTGGCGCGTACTCCAGGGTGAGAAAGCGAATGTAAATGTTCGAACAATGCTTTTCGGCAACTGAGAGGGACAAATGGACGATTAGTGCCGGTAGATACATCGCAGACTATGGTTGCATCTGATAAGGGGATAGGCACATCTTTGAGCTGTAAGGAAGAGTTTCTGCGGCAGGTTTGGAGTTCAACGTCATCTCTTTGTAATTGAGCCATACGATCAAGACTGATGTCTACCGACGTTTGGAGCTGGTTAATGTCACTTCTTGAAAGAGAATCGGCTACCACGTTCGCATCCCCTTTGATGTACTGATGTCGGTTGAAAATTGGGAGATATAATCCAACTGTCTGGCTTCTCTAGGGGAGTGTTTATCGAGTGAAGTAGTGAAAGCATGACACAGGGGCTTGTGGTCAGTAAAAATAGTGAAATGCCGGCCCTGTAGTAAGTAACTGAAATGCTTCACTGCAAGATATATGGCCAGCAATTCTCTCCCAAAAGTGCTGTATCGTGTCTGAGCCGGTTCCAACTTCTTAGAAAAGAATGCGAGTGGGGTGACTTCGCCCTTCATCTTTTGTTGTAATACTGCCCCTACAGCTACTTGGGAGGCATCTGTGCACAAAATAAGCGACGCTTCGGGGTTGATATGGGATAGCATAGTGACTCTGGATAAGGCATCTTTTGCGTTGCAAAATGATTCGTGTGCTTCAGCTGACCACTGAAACTTTTTAGGATCATTTTTAAGGAGGTCGGTTAACGGCTGGACGATGGAGGCACACGAAGGAATGAAACGCCGATAGAAATTAAACATCCCCAAAAAACGTCTGACCTTCTTGAGTGAATCTGGTTCGGGGAAGTTTTTGATGGACTCTATCTTTTCCTCCGTAGGCGTAATACCATTCGCGGTTATGTGGTGTCCCAGAAACTGTATAGAGGAGACACCGAATATGCACTTTTTGGGGTTAATGACGACTCCATATTGCTCAAATCGTTGAAATAAGATGGTGAGGTGATCAGTATGTTCTTCGGGCGACGAGCTAGCAATTAAAACGTCATCGATATATACAAATACAAAGTCCAAACCTTGTGTGACCTGATCCATGAAACGTTGGAAGGATTGTGCTGCGTTCTTTAGGCCAAATGGCATGCGGAGAAATTCAAACAAACCGAAAGGTGTGATGATGGCCGTTTTTTCGATATCCTCTTGGGCAACTGGTATTTGGTGATAGGCCCTGACCAAGTCTACTTTAGAAAAAATGGTTTTTCCGTGTAATGTCAGGGAGAAATCATGAAGATGAGGAATAGGATAACGGTCGGGAACTGTGGCATTGTTTAAATGTCGGTAATCCCCACATGGCCTCCAATCATGATCAGCTTTAGGCACCATGTGTAAGGGCGAAGACCAAGGACTATTGGAGGGTCTGATGATGCCGAGCTGCATCATGTGTTCAAATTCTGCCTTGGCTGCTGCCAATTTGTCCGGGGGTAATCTACGGGACGAGCACGAACTGGTTGACCCGTAGTAACTATCTTGTGAGTAACTGTGTGAGGGACGTCCTCGATGTTGTACGACGGCTTAAGAATTTTAGGGAAACGGTGAAGTAGGGAGGAAAAAGGGCAATCTGCTGGTCTTTCAATACTGATATTATAGACAGAATAGCTGGAGATAATTCCATGGATCTTTAGATGGGTGTTGTTATCAATCAGTTTTTTATTGTTGACGTCAACTAACAGGTTGAAATTACTCAAGAAATCTGCTCCGAGGATGGCGTGACTGACGTCGGCTACTATGAAAATCCATGTGAAACGCCGACGTAAACCTAGATCCAGTATGAGGGATTGCTCTCCATACGTCTGTATGCTTGTGTGGTTAGCTGCCCGGAGAGACAGTTTTCCGGGTGTCCGTGTAGATCGCCTGGATAGTGAAGGAGGGATTACGCTAACTTCTGCTCCCGTGTCTACCAGGAATAAAGTGTCTGAAGTTTTATCCTTCACATAGAAGAGGCGACTTGTTTGCTTGCCAGTAACAGCTGTCGCCATCACTGTCTGGCTGAGGCGTTTCCCTGAGCCTGGTTGGCTTCGCTAAAGCTGCACGGTTTTACACATTTCAGGGCATGACGTCCAAACTTCCAGTGATACCAGCATATATTGCTATCCCGAGAAGACGTGTAAGAACGCTGTCGTGAGAAGGATCGTCGTCGTGATGGTGACCTTCTTTGTGAACTCCGTCTCCGGACTTGTCGATCAGACTTATTAGTTTCCAACTTGTCAATCCTTGCCGCTAAGTCTGCAATGGCGGCGAGTATCGGTGTGTCTGCCGTGGGTGTGGAATGACACGGTGTGGCACTATCAGATGCTACGTGACTTATGGTGTTATCGGATAAAACATCCAAAATACTATCTGCCATGTCACTTAGTTGGTCTAAGTCATACGACTTTCCTGAGATGATTAAAATTTGCTGGACATTTCTAGGTAAACGTTGCAACCACATCTGTTTCAGCACTACCTCGTCTACTTTATGATGTCCGATTAACTGGCGCATGTGCCTGAGCAGCTGGGATGGTTTACGTGGGCCTAGTTCACAGCCTGTGAGCAATTGTTGGATTCTTTTCTCATCCGACAAACTGGTACGTTGTATGAGGAGGGCTTTAAGTTTATCAAATTGATGTTCCGTCGGAGGATCTTCGATGAAATCGCTGATTTCTGTCAATACTGACGGAGGGAGTTCTGCCAGCACCATACCATATTTGGCTATTTGGGACTTAATGCCCCGTGCTTCTAGCAACGGTTCAATTACCGCAAACCAAATCCTTGGTTCTGCGAAACCGTATTGGGGTAAACGAAAATCAGTGATGGCATTTATTGTGGCATTTGTCTCGCTATTAGTTGTCTGCTCGTTTGATGTACCGGACTGAGGTGATGACATTATAAATATGAGGTTATTGGTGCAAATTAGGATACAAATATAAACCACACACAAAATCACAATGAATATAAAAATAGCAAAAATAAGAATATGAATATGCCAAAATAATCCGTGTTCTTATCGGGCTCACCAATTAATTTGTAGGGGACTAATATTAGAGTTCACTAACATTATAAATATAAGAATAATAATCCAAGTCAGTGGAGTGTTAAATCACAATATATTACCAAAAATGTAGTGACGAGTTATATCAACAAAAAGGATTACTTGGATATAAAGTCTAAGTCCTCGGCTACAAATTAATTATATAATCCACGGGTACGTTAATTGTTTGGACTGCGTCTGCTGTAGCTGCTGTGTTCCGGTTGTAGAAATGTCTTCGGTTGAGAGTAGTAGGCTCCTACAATAAATCCGAAGTATACAACACGGTGTGAGTGGAGCAAGTAAGCAGAAGTGACCAGGGAGAAGACGAAGTCTCCAACAGCAGAGTGTATTTTCCAATTGTACACGGAAGTTATGTATATTTCAACAAGAAGCGTTTTAAACAAAAATTATGTACAATATCTCGAATTTATACAAATAACCAAAAAGTGTACAATCACATTGTTACGTACTCCACAAGTCAAGAAGATTATGTATTTACTGATTCAGTGTTCGAAGGTAAATGAATTACAATAAATTCTACGGCTTCTTGGTGAGAAACATCAGAGAAATGAGGGTTTTATGCAACTACGGAAATGTAACACATAAATCCATCTTCATTTCGAATAACTCCGTTACATGTGTGCCTTCAACGTTACCGAAATTTGTACTTCAGGATCTTCCTGAAAGGCCGGTAATGATTATAATAGCATTAACAGTTCTTTAAGACAATAAAAAGTATATGTATTATAACCCCGAACGAGCCTTATGATTCCTTATCGCCCTCATTTCTTCCTGTCTGAACGGTTCTGGATATTTGACTCTTTCCAGTGCGCTCTATTCTCACGACTGCTACGACTTTATTGGACTCATCAAAAGAACAAACATGAGTTTATGTCTGGAAGATGTACGATGTGTACCATGGTAGCGAGTTTTCTAGGACTTTGAAATTTCGCTTCATCAAGCAATTCTGCAGTTAGGGGATGAGTAGTAGGTGGTTTGAAACAAAATTTGAGAGCTCCTAAGATAAGCCAGTGGAGCTCAAGTTAATAGGACTGAGTGTAAGATACGAAAGACAGAAGAGGTGCATGCACTCATAACAGAGAGAAAGTAAAACGGACAGAACGAGGCTAACGGAAACGATAATTATGGAAGTAATAATCACAATAAAAATTATGATAAAATGCTGAAGTATATGAAGGTGATTTCAGTTAGGAATAGGGTGGTGTTTTTAATACCACAACAGACTCTGGAAGTAAATGATTCTAGCTGTCTACTCACAAAAGGCATCGCTTTAACTGGGTACCTTGAATATTTGACACTTGTGTCTAATCCGTCGGTCGAAAGTAGTTTTATATCATATTCCATTTCTGAGTGGGATGGGTCTGTTCCACATCAGCAGTATGGAAACTTTTATTCTTCGAATGCAAGGAAGAAGACCATTCGACAATTGCTGATTTAGAAGGCTAATCCACTTGTAGTAGTCTGGTCGGATCTTCCTGCGACTTTGTCAAGCCTCAGATGTCCCCGTTGTCCTCCATTTTTTTACATCCTCCGCTTATAGAAGTCATGATATGATTGGGTTATTATGGATATCTTTAACAAAGACTGGAATTGCCTCCCGTGATACTCCTGTGGTAGCCATTTTCATGTGTAGGATTTGTACAAAAACTTCCAACCCTCTTGCGAAATTCTGAGAGCCTGCAAGGATGGAAGGACACAACGGAATTTTCGATGGTCACTTTGTGCATTTATGGAGAAACTAGCTAGTGGTAATGGTGGGTCATCAGGCCAGCTAACTTTGATAACTTAGCGAATACGACAAAGACTACATACACTTAAACGTGAGTATTCCGAAACACGAAGTACTCTTAAAATGGACAGTCAACCTTTTGTGGTTTATGAAGTGTTTGGTTTACGTCTACACCTTACTACATGTTCTCATAACCTTCTACAGTTCCAAAAGTGACGCCAAAACGCAATGCCATTTGATGCTTTTCTAATCCAACTCCTCGATAAGAGACTGGGTATCTCTGTCTTCAGCTGATGCAAACAAAGTTGGCAGCTTGCCAAAAAGTGCTCTGCTTTCCATGGAAATATGTTGCATGGATATCCTGAAACATGTGAAGTCTTCACTGAATAATAATATTAATTTTTCATTCACGTTCCCAGTGGAACATAGGGCTCCAACCTAGAGGCTCGAAGTTTCTGTAGCAGCGTTGAGTTTTCTTGGTTTGCTAGCCTCAAGCCCAACCTTTCCTCTTTACCAGTATTATTTCGGGCTTAGCGAGGTAAAGGAGTGCGTCTGTGGCCGGGGATCGAACCCCGGACCATGCGCATGGGCGGCGACCGTCCTAACCACTGTGCCACCGACGCATTCACTGAATAATACTATGCCAAAAGCCACATCTGCAAAAAACAGACTATTTTTGTGTAGATGATATTATCCTCCAATTATCCTATCCTGCTCATCACCGTAATATTCCAACAGAGTTCATCTGAGACACAACACCTTCCAGGTAATACACTAAGAGTCTTCCGCAGTCAGATCAAATAACGCGGAAATCAACATGAAATGTCAGAAAACTAGAGTTCCCATCCATTCTATCAAAATAAAAAGCAGTTTTATTACAACTTATCCACTAAAACTTCTCCAAGCGAAATAACAACCAGTGTATCGCACAAGTCCAGCCAACTCACGAATTATGATTCTAGATTAATGACACAAACACTAAGGCCGTCTGATAACTGCTACCAAGATGGGTTTCTATTCGGTAGTTGTGGTGATTGACAATTTCTATCTCTGTATTGTTTAAATACTTACTGTTGATTGTTAATATGTTTCTTATATGAATTGCATTAGAATTCCGCTAAATACAAATTCCTGAATTCCGCCCTCTCTGTGTTTTGTTTGGATTCGTATAATTCGGTCATTTCGAAATACTAATACTACGATTACAAATAATTACAACAAATTGGCGTCGCGATGGAACTAAATAACCTGGGAAAATTTCATATAAATGGTTCTCCGCGGGAGATTGCTGATTACCTTGAGTGCTTCGATGCGTGGTGCATTTCAAAGAATATTTGGGATGACAAAATACCAGCACATTTCATTACTGCTATTGGGCTAGATGCATATAGCCTAGTGAAGACTCTGTCGTTTCCAGATAAACCAATTTCTCTGCCATATGGTAAGCTTCGTGAACTTCTGATGCATCACTTCCATATAACTAATTTTGAGACACGAGAGGGGGCTCAATTCAACAAACTGGTTCGTGCTCCCAACCAGAAGATTCGAGACTTTATTCTTCAACTTCAAATTCAAGCTTCAAAGTGTAACTTTGGAGATCAGCTGCATACTCAACTACGTGATCGTCTAATTGCTGGAATCAATATTCCTAAGTTAGTGAAAGAGTTAATTCAGATTCCTTCTTGTACCTTTCAAACTGCTAAAGATTTATGTATTACATATGAAGATGTCAATAATGAATACTCTGCTCCCACTACGTCAGTATCTGATGTCATGCTTTCTAAAGTCGAAAATACAAGTGTTCATGGAAAGCAATCCAAACTGTCATCCACAGGTAATAGAATGCAGCGAGAGATCAAAAACATTAAACTGTGTTTTTCCTGTGGAAAGTTAAATCTACGAAGCACTTGCCGTTTTCGGGGTGCTATGTGTCACAAATGTGGTAAAGTTGGACACATCAAGACTGTTTGCAGAAGTCCGAATGCTTATGTTACTCAGAATTCTTATAATTCTCCCAATCTGTCTAGTAAAATGCAGTCGATGTCTCTTTCAACTTTTCCCAATACTCAATCTCATCTAATGAGAACCTTCACTACATGTTCAGGCAAGTCCCATTGTTTTATAATTGATACTGGGAGTACTGAATCTATAATTTCTAAGAAAGATTTAAAATCGATCTGTAAGAATGTCCAGTGAGACCCTACTACTAGTTCAATTACAGGCATAACTGGTCATAAATTACCTCTTATCGGTGCTACTAACATTTCTTTGAAATCAGACAGTGGTAATTTTGTAAATATTCCCTTTCTTGTTAGTGAATATGGTCCATCTTTATTGGGATTAAAAGCCCTTAGATTGTTAAATGTCGAAATCTCACTTTGTACTGAGTTGTTTGATGAATCTTTGTTCAGAGAATTACTTCTCCAATGTTCAAAGAGTGTAGGTGGTATGTAGATTCAGCCCATCCATCTTGAAATAGAGGGTGATCCTATCTTCCTGAAACGCCGATTAATTCCATATGGATTGCGAGATGCAGTTAAGAAAGAGTTAGACAAGTTGGTTGAGCAAGGCATACTTATGCCAGTTGAGTCTTCAAATTGGACTACTCCTATTGTTACGCCACTAAAGGCTGATGGAAAAACACCTAGAATTTGTGGTGACTACCGCCTTACACTCAATAGTCGTCTACTACAGCAAAGTTGCACTACTCTAGAAACTGAAGACATTCTCTACAAGCTACATGGCTCAAGATACTTTTCCAAAATAGATCTAAAAGATGCCTATTTGCAAATTCCTCTTGATGAGGCGTCTAGTGCATTAACAACCATTAATACTCCATTTGGATTGTTCAAATATAAGTTCTTGCCTTTTGGTTTAAACGTTTCACCCGCAATATTTCAAAATGTAATAAATCAGATGATAGATGGATTAGATGGTGTTGAGTCATACCAAGACGACATTATAGTTCATGGTCCTAATATCGAATTGCATAATGAACGTCTTTTAAAACTGTTCAGGCGTTTATGTGGGAATAATGTTCTTGTTAATCCATCTAAATGTCATTTCACTTTGTCGTCTGTATCATGCTTGGGATACACAGTAGACTCCGAAGGTTTCAGACCTGATGCTAGTCGTTTGGCACCTCTAATTCAAGCACCGTCACCTAATAATATGTCATCGCTGAGATCATGGATAGGTACTCTTCAGTTTCACTCCAGATTCATTCCCAACTTCACTCAACGGTTATCTCCACTTTTTGAGATTGTCTCCAGTAAACAGTTTAAGTGGGAACAACAACATGAGAATATCTTGCGAAAAACTTTGGAGTTTCTTAATAAACAAGCTTTCCTAAGACTTTTTTGTCGAAAGATAAGTCTGTTCTCACTGCAGATGCTTCTCCTAAGGGTATAGCTGCAGTACTTGAGCAAAATGGACTACCTGTTATTTGTATTTCAAGACGTCTAAGTAAGAGTGAACAAGGGTACTCACAAACCCAGAAAGAAGCTCTAGCAGTTGTATGGGCAATAAGACGCTTGCACAAGTATCTCTTTGGTACTAAGTTTCACACAGTTACTGATCATCAAGCTTTGAAATTCATTTACAATCCAGAAAAATCTTTGAATAAATCATCTGCTGCTATGGTTCAAAGATGGAGTTTAGAAGTAAGTGCATATGATTACACTATTGAGCATAGATCGGCAAAGGATATACCTCATGCAGACTTCTTATCTCGTTATTCATTATTTGGAAATGCTGCTAATGATACTGATTGCTTGTTAGTCCAGCCGTTACCGGTGGATCGAGTTCGACCTATAAATGATACTCGGAAATATTACGGATGCGTAATAAATGGAACAAAAAGAGGTTGGAATGTTCAGTGCAAGCGAAGATTTCCAGACTTTTATAAGCGAAGAGATGAGACTTCAGTCCATCCTGAAGGATTTCTATGTCTGAATGACAGAATTATTATTCCTCCAACTTTAAGATCTGGGATTTTGGACGATCTACATTCTGCTCATCTAGGAGCTGATAAGATGAAATCATTAGCACGCCTAACATGCTGGTGGCCGGAAATTGATGCTGACATTAACAAAAGAACAAGGAGCTGTTCTAGCGTTTTGTAATTAATTGTAATCGTAGTATTAGTATTTCGAGATGACCGAATTACACGAATCCAAACAAACACACAGAGAGGGCGGAATTCAGGAATTTGTATTTAGCGGAATTCTAATGCAATTCATATAAGAAACATATTAACAATCAACAGTAAGTATTTAAACAATAGAGATAGAAAAAGTCAATCACCACATGTACCGTATGAAGCCTGTGTCATTTATTCTCAAGTTGTGTGTTCTACTCCGAATCGGTCGAAAAGGGGGAATAAAGAGATGAAAAGAGAGACAAAATTGGGAGGGTAAATATGCCAAAAGATGAAGATAAAGGCGAAATTGCCTCATATTCCCCCTTGGACGAGACTCCGGATAATATTCCCCCAATTCGCCTTATTTCCCGCCTTATTATGGCATGAATTCCCTCTTATCTCTGCGTGTGACCGTAATCTAATGCCATTGGCCACTCTCTTTTATGTATGTGTAATAAGGCGTAGGTGTCTGTCTATATTAGTGTGACAAAAAATACATAAACGGTCGGTTTACCTTCACTTACACTCCTGTTTTTTAGTGCTATTACTTCCCGCTGTGTTCTGCTTGTTGGATTCGTGACAAAGTTTCCACAGGAGACTCAATGTAAGTACAACGCCACAAATGTAGTGCTGGAAACGTTATTTCAGGGTAAAAATTATACTTCTTACAATTTATCAGTAACCTCCCGTGGACAGTAAGAGGTTTAGGTGCTTCCTCTGTATTGGATTTTAACCCTCTTGAAGAAAATTTCCCACTTTTTGATCGCACAACTGTCCGATTGGCTGTGTTTCCATATTGAATAGAGGGTTAAATAAACGGATTACACATTATTGTGATTCAATCCGAAGAACACAATATTCAGTGAAGAGACTTTTCAACGAATTTATTATCCAGCTGTACAATCGTATATATATATATATATATATATATATATATATATATATATATGGTTTTTAAGAAATTACATCCGGTGAGGGGATTGGATCAAAGTTGTGAATACATGAAATAATAATAACATAACATAATAATAATAACATGAAATGCAATTAAAATATTTGTGATTATAATCATAGTTAAATGTCAAGTAGCAAAACAATTACTCTAATATATAGGATAATTCATAAGATGTATGGATGTTGGGAAAAGGTGCATAATTATAGGATTAGTAGGCTAATATAAAATGTTACATAACAGGCGTGAAATTTGATAAGATAGAATTCAGTATTATAGAAAAATTTAGGATGACAAGTGGGACAAGCGGAAGCAATTCAGAGTGAGAATAGTAATAATAATAATAATCGTAGTAATGAGGGAACGGTACATAGATTAACTATATAAACAAAATAAATAAATAAATGTCTATCCATCTACGGCCAAGGCAGAAGTAGGGACTGTGCATACGTCTTTTGTACACAAAGGTCTGGTTTAGATTCGTGAATGGCCAAGTTCTCCGCTGTCTTTAGAAGTCTATAACGAAGAAAACGCGACAAATTAGCATGGATTTTGTTGATGATCTTAAAATCATGGTCAGGGTTGGCAGATTGACAGGAGTCGATCAGGTGTTTTAGAATAAAGCTTTACACACACTTCCTTTCTCCCTTATAAAACCATGCTGGAATACGTTATCGTGACCTTGTGGAAAGCATCTTCTGGTTACTGCCAATGTACCTTGCTCCACAAGAGCAGGTGAACTGATAGGTGCACATGGAGGCGGCCAGACGGGGGAGCTTATCTTTTACAAAGGTATAGAATAACTTGTGGCTAGTGAACGTTATAGTTAATTTGCTGCAAAGAACGTCTTACTGACTGATTTTGAGAGACGATTTTTGAGCATATCTGAAGCTTGATCACCTTTGAATTCCAAGTTCATGAATAAGGTTTTCTTTGGAACTGAGTCGGTGACCAGTTTAGACTGCTTATCTTTCGTGTTACTGTCGATAAAACAGTTCGGGTAACCATTTTCTGTGAGCGTGGTTTTTAGGAAGTCAAGTTCTTAGTCAAGTGATAGGACCCAGAAGAAAATAGTATATCATCCTCTCTCACGAATCGTGTGATTTATCTTGAGATGGAGTTACTATATGGATCTATCATTTCTCACGCATATTGTGATCTAGTGTGGGGTCAATTCATCGTCTTTTGTCTCACTTAGGTCTTTGTCGGATCGCAAACCAATGAAAACAACCATTTACAGCCAATAAGAATAATCCATTTTCACGGTTGTGAACCGACTTTATTATGGTAAATAAAATGCATAAATATCGTGTTTGTTTCCTAATAAACTTATTATACAATATCTTACAGTCACAGGCCAGCCGTTTTTTGATTTTGCGTGGCTCCGTGAATAGGAAGGTACAACAGTCAAATAGACGTATTAGCCTACCAGTCGAGATCATCACCATTATTGTAATTAACAGGCGCAGACATAACAAACTAGAGATGAGTTTATTCAATTCAGTTAATTTATAACACAACGCAATCAGAACTACAAATGTTTCTTATCCCAAAGCAGAGCAAATGAATTAGCTTCCTTTTCCTGGAGATAGGCGCACAACTCTAAAAGTTAGTTAGTTTTCCGTTCCATGTACGTTTTTTGTGGATGGATCTTTTGAGAGATCCGTCATTGCGTCTACTAAGGCACAGATCAAGAAACAGAATACACTCTGAAGAACCAATAACCTTCCAGGAATAACACTTTCCCACTGGGATATCGATCGCTCTTAAGTTTCATACCCTGTTTATGTCTACTTAAAACAGTTTCCATTCAATGAGGAGAATAGGAGGGTAGGTGAATGATAGATGTTCGTACGCAGACTCACCAGTAAGGGAGATGAAAGGATGTTGAATAACACATAAAGTCATATGTACACAAAGGTGAGTTCTTATTCTTAATCTACTTAGAACAAAGACAAATCAAAACATCGAACTTATCGTCCAAAATGCTAGATATATTTTGGGATCACGGTCATAGTGCGATGATGATTGCTTAACTAACTAGCGATTACTTACGGACAAATGAATGAGACACAACAATGTGTCAAACTGCATGGATACTTAATCGCATACCTTCAGTTATCCAGTGGACTTGAGCAGTGAAGGTCAGCATCTAATGGTGAGTGATGAATACTGTAAGCTAGTAAATTTGGGAAATTATTCGCCGTTACAGATGTGATAAATTAGTTCTATGTTCTTTCTTCAGAATATCTTAATACATTACCTTCATGTATACAGTAATCTAAAGGGAAAAGATAAGGTCTATTAAATTGTTTCAAAATTTAAAAAATGTATGAAGTTCTTTCACTGTCACAGGGTTCTTGCTCTGCTTCAAATCACTGAAAATACCTTATTGATTTATGAAGAAAATAAAATACAAATTCAGTGAAGAAAATTTTCTTTATCGACGAAATCATCTTCAGAGGCTGTACAGTCCTATTTATATTTACCAAAAATGTATAGTAGTCTATTATTGTTTTCAGCCAAGCACAGAAAGCAACTACGTGAGATTTTAAGGAATAAAGACTTGATTCTGACCCGCCCCAATAAAGGCGCTGGCATTGTCCTGATGAACCGATAAGACTACATCGATGAAATGTTATCTGTCATGTCAGATGAAAACAAATTTTCAAAAGAACGTAACCCCAAAGACCAAAAGGAACAAATTGAAGGAAAGATAACACAAATGTTGAAGAAGATGAAGAACGAATCGATTATCAACTTTGAATTATTTGAGCAAACACGATCCTCAGGTTCTGTGATTCCCCATTTATAGGGTCTGCCGAAAGTGCACAAAAAGAACACACTACTACGTCTAATCTTGAGTATGACGAATTCCCCATATCATGCTGCTGCCAAGTGACTCGCAGACATCTTTCTACCTATCAGAAATAATCTCTGCCAGCACAGCGTTTCAGACTCATTTGAATTCGTCGATTCAATAAGTGATGCTAATGTACCCGGGAAGAAAATGATATCTATGGATGTTAGGTCCCTTTTTACCAATGTTTCTCTCACCGAAACTGGAGCGACTCAGGTAACTCCTCATAGAGAATGGGAATATTCCAAGCTTTATCGAGAAAAACATGAGTTTAAAGCAAAAGCCTGAAAGAACCCAGACGGTGCCGAAGAAACTGCTGTTTATGAGTGCTGAATGTAAAGGTGATACTGCAGCTGAGACCATGAAGAATCGCTTATGCAGATCACTGCGGAAAGCCTTATTTGCGTCTGATCTACGGACCAATTTCTGCAGCCGACAAATGATCAATGGATGTGTGAAGGATAACCTGCCGATTTGGGCCATTTCAATATGTGTTTATAAATTCACCTGCTCGCATGCAGCCAGTTATTTTGGCCGCACAAAGTGCACGCTTTCCAAACTCATCTCTGAACATTATCCGACATGGTTATCGAAATGAAAATCCAAGATAGTTACTAGCTCAGTTCTGAAGCACTTGGTGAACTCAAGCCACGTAGCTCCACCAGAGTCGCCTTTCAAAATTATCTACAAGGTGAGGCCGAATGGTACAAAGGGTGTTAGGTTTCGGCTTTTGTGTATGGTGGAGGCGTTGGCGATTCGTCAATACAACTCCGAACTCTGTATACAGAAAAGTTTGTCCAGTCTCTTGTTCTACCTTGGTCTGAACCTCTTCACCAGTCGTTCCCTGTAAAGAAAATTTAATTTTCAATTTACTTCAATTAGTTTGCTTTTACTTCGATAATTAATTCACTATTAATCACTCTCATATGTTTCTTTTGTACATTTTCACACGCTCTTTCCACCTGTTAAATTGACACTCAACCACTCTTGTAACGACAGAGGACAAGGGCCAGGCAATAGATCGTTTATTGAGGAAATCAAAAGATATACATTTTTATGTAGATTATTATTCATTATTATTAGCAGAGAAACAGCGTCTTCTGTGTGGTTGTTTTCTCGCTGAAAGTTAATCTGTCATCCCTTTGTGAACGTTTTTTGAAGGTCAGGCCATATATCTGCGAATCGTATCCGCCCACGCAAAGTCTGCTGTGAATGTTTGTTGAATTGGTCTTTGTTCTTGTTTTTTTCTCATGAACGTAAACATTTACGTCAATTGCTGTCTACCGATTTTGGCTAGCAGACAGCTCTCACCACACCCTTATTATCCACTCAACAGCAATTTTAACCTTATGAAATTTCTAACCATTTCTTCCTTTGTACCGTTGAGTACTACGTAATTTACAACTTTTATTTTTACTTCTAAAGCCACTTCTGAGTAATTATATCAATTATGTATGTCACCCTTATTACTCATTAATGGACTAACTATACATTTTTGGTAAATATAAATAGGACTGTACAGCCTCTGAAGATGATTTCGTCGATAAAGAAGATTTTCTTCATTGAATTTGTCTTTTGTTTCAAAATTAATAAGGCTATTGTGATTTGGAACGGGCATTTATCCAGTTCTCTGAGCGAACCAGCCAGACTGATTATTAAAAGGTACTATTGTAGCGCACCTATAATAACTCTAACTGTAGGCTGATGGCGAATAATAATATTTATTATTGTATACCACCAAAGCACAATTTAAGTCAAATTAACTTAGCTAAGTTATCTAGCGCAATCCCATTATATTACATCACAGATTACTAACGAATCTTGTTAATTAGATAATTTTGCAGTGGTTTGGGTAACAACAGTTGAAGAGTATTACATTCCTTAGATATTCTTCATTAACTGAATGATTTCTACAAAACAAACTATGTGATGTTAAGATTCTGTCGTAATTTTACGTAGTAAGTGTATTGAGTTTTATGTGGTTTAGAAAAAGTGAGGAAATATAAACAGTTATTTTTTTTCTTGTATTTCGATTTATCTTAATTACTTATACAGTTGAAATCGGTTACTGTTAGTTCATAACACTATGCATAGTTAAGCTTTGCTGTCCAGTTTTGCTGCTGAATAGGTTAAATCTGTCATTATAAAAAATATATATTTTTTAAGCATAACTTATCTGGCTTTCTCTGCTCTCAGTCAGTCGTCGCAATAATCGCAAAAACGTTTTTACTTACACATGGTACATATAAGCTAATGGGCATAAATTAATAATCGATCGATAGATATACTCAAATACATACACATATCTACACAAACAGCATACTACAAGTGATTAGACATATTATCGACTAAAATTTGAATATTTCTTTTTTATTGCCTAGACCTCTCCTCCATTCCTTTATACTCATCTTATTTTCTACATTATAAGGCGTTTTTAACAGAAGGTGAACTAATTTGAATTAATTGAGTCGTCAGTTATTTATCGAGTAACTCAAATGAGGCATAGTATAATCGAAAATGAAAACTATGACATATTTGGTGTAACGTGTAAATGTGACACATCATATAAAGCATTTAGAAATTTACCATTATCAGAGAAGCTAATACGCAGTTTTCAAGCAGTATTTGCAATATTATATCATGATATATCTGGTATTAGAGAATATTATGAACACTTTATATTAAATCATACAGTAAGAAGACTACGTTATGTTATACATATGACATTTTTCTATGTCACATTAAATTTTATGAAAAAACCATGTGCAACACTAGAATTTTTTGAAACACGTATTATAAGATTTTGTTTTTCTGTTTCACTTTGTGTCTTATACTTTTTGGCTACATTACGTGTTTCAAATATATCTCATTGTAATGTAATAAGTATGATATTAATGTTATCAATGTTTTTTCATGATTTATACATTATAGATGATGAAAATTATTTATTAAATATTACCTATATGTCAACAATCTATATTACAGTGCCGTATTTTCTCTTTTTATCAGTTAATCTTGATGTCTTGTTAACTGTATTAATATTATATGTTACAGGACATCATTTATTACATGATACATTTTATTCTTTATTAAAACCAAATAATCCATATCATAAAAGAGATATACCTACATTAAATACTTTAATAAGTGATTCATATCATTTATTAATTATAATAAATTTATGGATATTAATATTAATTCCTTGTATACATGTACATATATGGGGTCATTTACGTGGACATTTAACCTTTTTATATTTAACTCAACAAATGCATAATTTTAATCAAATCAATCGACAATTAGGTCGACAAAAATTTATTCAAAACAATGTTATACCAAGTGAATTTATACAACATACTAGTCAAAATAATAATTACAATCAAAATATGAATTATAGAGAGAATATCGACGACAATGAGGATGACAATAATGATGACGATCAATATGACAATGGCATACTAGGAGAGGATAATGCTGAAATTGATTTGGAAAAGTACAGCTACAAACACCTGAATATTAATGACAACATATATGATGATATTTATGATACTAATCTAAATAATATCACCTATAACTTACCACATATATCTTCCTCTTGCATATTGAATTATCATGAAAATGTCAGTATAGTATGTGTAAATTTCTATGAATTAAAAGAATTATTTCAAGGTCGAAGTACAGTAGAACAAATAAAAATAATTACACAAATTTATTCATCAATTGATGATCTGTGTGAACAAATGAAGTGTACAAAACTGAATAGTATTGAAAATCATTATCTAGCTATATCAGACTATAGACAACCAATCAATGAAAGTGTTATTAATTGTATTAATTTTGCTTTATCATTATGTCGTATAATGAAAAGAATTGGATATGAATTAAAATATCGATTAAATTTACGTGTTGGTATACATACAGGAGATATTGTTACCTGTTTAATGGATAAAGAACAGTTTAAATTTGATATTTTCTCAACTAATTTATTGATAGCACAAAAATTAGAAATGACAAGTTTAATTAATCGTATACATATATCAGATGTGACTTATGAACATTGTAAGTCAATATTTCAAGTAGCTAAAGGTGAAACTATCAAATTAGAATATACCACATCTGGTTTTATATATAAAACAATTGATACGTATTATGTTGATCCAAAAGCTTTACCATATAAATATAAAGAGAAAATTATTCATCAGAATCCAAGAGAAATTAGTCATAGAGCACTGAATTTACTCAATGAATTAATCTGTTGTTTAAGAGATGAATATGATGACTTTTTAACATTTAGTCAAGAAAATCTGTTAGAGATACCACAGAGTTATTATGAAAGTAGACCCACACAACTGGGTAAAATAAATAAGCCCAGCATAAAATATGATCGTAAACACTTTTTGAGTAGACTACGTAGACATATCTATCAAGAAGAATTAGTGACTATTATTAGACAACTAGATGTTGACAAGAAAAAGAAAAATAGTAAATGGAAAAAATCTTATCAGTATGCATCAATTATGTCATTTTCAACTGTTTATAATGATCCAGAAATTGAATGGCATTATGCACATCGTTATCAATTTTCAGCTCCTATGGGACAATGTGTACTAGATTCAGAGAAATGTGCTTTTATGATTGATTTAACTGTTATCAATGTGTACAATTGTTTTCTAATTAGCTTTTGTAATTTATTATTAAGCTATTGGAAATTGAATGGTGATATCAATATGATGATAAGTTTAATAGAGGGGATTTCAATACTTTTGTTTACTATAATCGTATGTTTTTTATTTGTTAAATCAAAAAACAGTTGGCAAGTAAAGAGTATAATTGACAAACTATTTTCTTCAGTAGCAATATGTGATACACTGTTATTATGCTTATCATTATTTCCTATGGTATATGTGTTTTTGCATGTTTTACTTCCATGGATGTTAGGGAAACACGACTTTGAAACTTTTGATAATCCCGTGCATATTATGAATAATGCTAATATTACTACTACTACTACTGATAATAATAATAATAATATTAGTATGAGTTGTAAAAGTGGAAGTATGAAAATTCCATCAAATCACACTGAACTAAAGGATATATATCGTCACTTAGTAGTATCATTAGAACCATTAGTGTGTATTGCACACTTTTTACCGACTGCAATCAATTTTCGATTTACATTAATTGGACTTGTATTAAATTTAATATATATTCTTTTTTTTAATGCTTTATTATTTCCACCTAGTTTAGTTACATGTATACCTACTTGTATGAATGATTCAATGAGTAATAGTTCATATTTCTATTTGCATACTATTGAAATCTTGTTTTTTATAGTAACTACAACAAGATTATGTAGAGAGTCTGCACAGATTCATCGTCTGTTATTTTATCATAAACGTGAAGCTGATATACAAGTAGAGTCAATTGCTATGTCTGTTGAACGTACAAGAAGTTTATTAATGGATGTAATACCAAGGGAAATTATTTATCAAATAAGAAATACTTCAGTAACTAAATCAATTTATTTAATAAAACCTGAAAATTATAATAATAATAATAATAGTAAAATAGAAGATTATTGGATAACACCAGAAAATGCTGGTGTTGTTTCAATATGTGTAACAAATTTTTATTCAGAGCATATTTTTACTGTTCAAAAATCTGAAAGTCAAAAATTTAGTATTTATGAAGAACAATACTTCCAGTCGATTGATACATTAAATAAACTGATGAAAATGTTTGATCAATTATTAGATAATCCATTATTTTATGATATACAAAAAATTAAATCTTATCATCATTGCTATATGTTAATGAGTGGTTCTAAACAAACCGATGAGTCTGTTACCCATTTGTTAGCTTTACTAGAATATTGTTTACTAGTGAAAGACAGTTTAAACCAATTTAACACTGAAAATTTTTTAAATCGTAAAGGTTTCACCCTGTCGATTGGTTATCATTGTGGTGAAGTTAGAGCCGGTATGATTGGTTTAGTAAGACCAATATTTGATATATTCGGTGAACCAGTGGATATAGCTAGAAAAATTATGCTTCAGGACATAGTGAATGAAGTTGAAGTTACCCATAAAGTGATGGAGCTATTTAAACTGAAATATAACTTTACTAAGAATGGGAGAATCATATCTACCATAGATGATGAAATACCTATTTATTCATGTAAACCTAAGTTATAAGCTTAAATATTGATCATTTAGAATACAGCACAACTGTTTAATTGTTGTTGATGTTTTGTTAACATATTTCACTTGTTAATTATTTTATTGGATTAAATAATAATAATTTATATAGTTTAAATACTACTTATAGTCTTTTCTGATTTAATTCTGTACACGTCAATATTACAAGAGGGTAATATTTCAAAGTGATGTAAGTATCCGGAAGATTATATTGCTTACACCAATGATCATCTTAAAAGACATTTAGAAAAGACGAAGAAATGAGATCTCTAATTTTAGGAGTGAGATGAAATCCATTGTTGCAATCTGTTGCTTAAAGGTTTCGATGCCTAAAATAGATTTAATTAATTCTTATAAAGGTACATGAAGTCAAAAACAATTATTCTTTTGGAGTACACACTATAAATACTTTTTCAATATTCTTATTATTTTTCTAATTACTGTGAATATTTATTATTATTATTGAAGAAAAAATTGTCTTGAATAATTCGTTTTTCGTATATGACTATATACTGATTGTTTAAACACAACAGTCAACGTATAGCCAGCAGTTTACATCACTTCTTACTCCCCAAATGCTATTACTACTCTAATCACTTGCTGTTCTTGACTATAAGAAATCAGTAATCAATATTTTAAGTTGTAATCGGCTGTTTGGCCTCTTCAGCTGTTGATATGCACGAATGAATTGATTAATGTGTCTCAGCCTATGGGTTTTTCGACAAAAATAAACCCTGAATGATATACGTATTTGATTATTGGTTATGTATATAGTAATGAACAACTCGAAAATCGAGAAACTGCATTCCAAATTCCTTCAAACTGGTCAACTCACTCCCGTAGGATAACAAAGGATAAGATTAAAACTTTTCAACTGAGAAAAGAATGGCACTTGTAGTTTGGTCCATTTAACTCCATCTTAGCTTATCCTAAGTTGATGTCTATGGTATAAATTAAAGTGTAACAACAGAAGGCATGACATGGAAGCCAAGTTATTCTGTTGCTAACGTAGTATTGAACTATGGGAATATGTAAGAATAATATTCCGATGGAGAACACTGTCTGTATCACACCATCACAATAGTACTCTGACAGGTATGGATATGCTAAATAAGATTGTTCACATTTTGCTTTCTTTAGTTTTTAAATTCTTCCAAATTGCTTACAAATTATAAAATCGAATTACTGACTTTTGTGTGCAAGTTGACGCGACAGATACTATGAAATTATCATACAGTATCAGTATTACTTAAACTTTTATGCAAAAGTCTTTCTTATGATGTTAACAAGTTCTAATGGTACTAAATATATGATATCCAAAATATGGTTATCCAAACTGATTTGTTCTCGGAGCTGAAGTTTTGATAGGGGACATTATAAATATCGTTTTATATTTAAGAATTTGACGAAATTTAAATGGGAAGTGAAGTGTCTTTATGATGCTAGAATGAATGTAATTGACAAGTTGATGCATTTCTTATGATATTGATTAAGATAGGATTAATTGTATGAATGTAAATCGCTAGTAATTTGCCACCACATTTCTGGCCGTGCAACATTATCATAGCGTGTTTAATTGATATCCTTCTCCTGAAGGCATTATGCTGATATTACCTTCATTTTAAACTGTCACTCTTCCCTTATTCCAATCAGTTGAAGAAGTCCAAGTTCATGCGATTAAATGATGTCTTTCACTGCATCTTTTTTCCTCAGTTGTTAAAATGTTTTGTCAACCTCCGAAAACTTAATTAGATACAGTAAATTGATAACTTCAATTCATCTTAATTTCCTGGGATTTTCTCACAATATAATGATGCATTAAGGTAATTGGTTACTCCCGTTACCTTTAAACGTATGGCCTCTAAAAATCCAATAGTTTTTCTTATCTGAGTATATAGATTCAGTTATTTGGGCTTCATTAGTGCAATATTCTTACTAAGATGAAGGGGTTTTTAAATCATCATACTTGGTGACTAGTTAATGCTCAAGACAAGAAAACATAACATAGTTTTCGACTGTATATTATCTGACTTATTGGTATTCTCATTTGATTCTCTTAAATTTGTACATAATATTATGAATTTTTCTAAAGCAGTCATGTTTTACTATATAAAAATCGGTAAAGTTAAACTATCATAGCCAAAATCACAGTGACCTTGAACAACCAATTAGAGCTCAGATGCAAAAAAATCGTATGATATTTGAAAAATACACTAAAAAATATTGCAAACTTAACATTAAACTGTATAGTTATAGCTTGTGCTGTAAAAATGTCTCCCAATCAATTCACAGCTGATCCATAGAGAATCCGTACCACGTGTGATATACTCATTCATCCAGGTGACTGTAGGTTATGGTACTTTGAGATCTATTGATATTTCTGACACTATCCTTCAAGCTACTTCTAACTCTACCCATAATTCTAAATTTAACCCTAATCCTAACCTTAACCCTAGACCTCAATCTTAAAGGCTATAACTCTACTCAACGGGATAGATTTGCAGAAAAAGTAATAAGGGAATAAGCAGAATACTGTGCCTATCCTCTCCAAGCTCAAAAAGGCAGGCATGACTTGATTTGGAATGATATTTCATAGTATTCCCTGTGTCCAATTAGTTCTTGGAGGTCAACTTCCGAAAGACCTTGACTTTGCCTCTGATACTTTAATATCACCTAAAACTGATTTATTCGTTTCGTTCTGACTGTTACCTTATTACGATATGTCTACGCTATATTGAAACTGGTATAAAAGAAAGAATGCTTTTCTTACTCCCGTTTTTAGCTATTCACTCAATGTGTTTGTCTGGTAGGGTATTTCTTGATAAAAATATTTTCAGAAATTTGGTTCCCTTGATGAATTTCGATAGAGAAAGAAAGACCAGATTTGCAGTATAAAATGATATCATTCTATTTCACAGGTTCTCATCAGCTGCAAACTATCTGAAATTATAATGGTTATAAATAACAACGTTTCATACTTCAATGTTTGGAAGGTAATACAGAAAATATTATAAGATGAACGCATCATCAATTTATATACTGTCAAACTATGAAAAAAGAGGAAAAAGGGGTGAGAGAAGACAGAAAAAATCTAGTAAACAGTGTCAACATGGCAACTCAAGGGGGTCAAAGTTCATCTATTTGAAAACTTGATTGACACCCTCTTTCTGTATGCATAAGTTTGCTCTGTGACGTTTGACACTGTTTACCAGACTTTTTTCTGTTTTTTGTCTCCTCTCACCCCCTTTTTTTCTTTTTTCATAGTTTGACAGTATATAAATTGATGATGCATTCACCTTATAATGTCTTCCGTATTACCTTTCAAACAATGAAGTATGAAATGTTATTATTTATAACCATTGTATTTTCAGGTATTTTGCAGCTGATGAGAACCTGTGAAATAGAATGATATCATTTTATACTGCAAATCTGGTCTTTCTTTCTAAATCGAAAAATATTTTCATTTCAGCTTGTATTTCATGATAAAAAATGCATTTTTTTTATTGATAATATACCTTAGAATCTTCGCGAATTAGTAACGGTTAGTGGGATGAATATGTAAGATATCCATAGTTGGTTCAATTGTATTGTTAAGAAGTTAACCTATTTACCTTCATAGTTTGTAACTTTTTCCATTTAGTTTCTCACAATTAAACAATAATTTTGCATTCATTTGTCTGACCTTACCTGATTATTTTTTTTCCTTCACGTTCCCCAGTGGAACATAGAGCTTCAAGCTAGTCGCTTGAAGTTTCTGTAGCTGTGTTTATTTTACAGGATGGGGTTGCTAGCCTCATGCCCAACCTTTCCTCTTTACCAGCATTATTTCTGGTTTAGCGAGGTAAAGGAGTGCGTCTGTGGCCGGGGATCGAACCCCAGACCATGTGTCTGGTCGGCGAGCGTCCTAACCGCTATGCCACCTGATAATAAAAAATTCCAATGGACAAATTTCGTTTTAGGATTGATTACTGTACTTTTATTAACATTTTAGATAATATTAACAGTGTTAAGTTCAGAATGAATGAATGGAAATATCAGCGTCGTGCACAGAGTCGGTGGCACAGCGGTTAGGACGCTCGCCCACCATGTACATGGTCCGGGGTTCGATCCCCAGCCGACGCACTCCTTTACCTCGCTAAACCAGAAATAATCCTGGTAAAGAGGAAAGGCAGGGCATGGGGCTAGCAACCCCATCCTGTTAAAAATAAACACTGCTACAGAAACTTCAAGACACTAGCTTGAAGCCCTATGTTCCACTGGGAACGTAAAGGAAAAATTATATATACAATCAAATAAGTTGGTGGGGTTGTGTGTGTATTTTTGATCATGTCAAAGAATATTTCCTTTCTCTCTTACACATTAACTTTGAAAGGATGGATATCAGGAGTAAAATATTCAAAAAGGGATTTCAGAAATTCAGTTGTGTATGACAATAATAAGAAATTCAAAATACAAGGCACTTGGAATATATAAGAATTTTAACTTAGAGGAGCGCATTAATATACACTACCAGTAACAAAATTGGTCTCAATGCGTGTACAATAGCGATATATATATATATATATATATATATATATATATATATATATATATATATATATATATATATATATGAAGTACCTATAAAATCCTTCATTTTCGACTACACAGCAAATTCCTAACTCTGATAAGAGTTTGAAAGAAACATCGCAATGTAACAGCAGAAAGCAAAACACGGAAGCAAAGGCATATTTTCAAGTGATCAAACCGCTACTTATATATATATATATATATATATATATATATATATATATATAGTTTATACTCTTTAACCAATCAGTGAGCGTATGATTTTGGTTTACATTAAACGACATGAAATAGAATGTTCAAATACACATATAGTATTCTGTTACTAATGCAGTATTGAACTGTAGGAATACCATCCTGACTCTAGCAACAAATACAATGTTCAATTTTATAATATTATTCCGTTGGAACACATTGTCTGTATCACACCACCACAATATCAATGTACACCTGAAGTAGCTTTCCAAAATTGTTTTTTGTTAAGTAAAATGATGAAACATAGGATATTAATGGATGAAACATGAATAAAAAGTAAAGATAATACAGAAGATTTGTAGATCACGTGGATGATTTGCAATTAATAGTATTCTTTGAGCTGGTCGGTTTAGTTGTTGAGCTTTCGTCGTCCTTATAGACAACATCCCCTTTCAACGCAATATTTAGCATAAAGCGAAATGATTCAAATTTCTTCATGAGTGATATAATTTCGTCTCCCGGTAACCAGCTTTACATACGTATTGACCATTTTCTACTGACTTGGATTTTAAACTTTCTGGTCACCTGATTTACTTTTTATTAGTTGGTATATATCATCTATATTAACGTGTTTGTCAATTGCATTTTCGTTTGAGTACTAGGCTTCTAGGAATTCCCTGACACTTTTGGTGTTTCCTCTGTCTAAGATTTCGACATTATCCTAATCAAACTGATGTCCATAATTGTCTACATGCATTGATACTAAAGAATATATATCGTGTCTTTTCACGGCTGATTTGTGTTCTTGGATTCTAATTCGAAGGGGACGCCTACTTTGACCGATGTAATGCCTGTTACAGTTCATACAATTTATTTTGCCAAAGTAGGCGTCCCCTTCGAATTAGAATCCAAGAACACAAATCAGCCGTGAAAAGACACGCTATATATTCTTTAGTATCAATGCATGTAGACAATTATGGACATCAGTTTGATTAGGATAATGTCGAAATCTTAGACAGAGGAAACACCAAAAGTGTCAGGGAATTCCTAGAAGCCTAGTACTCAAACGAAAATGCAATTGACAAACACGTTAATATAGATGATATATACCAACTAATAAAAAGTAAATCAGGTGACCAGAAAGTTTAAAATCCAAGTCAGTAGAAAATGGTCAATACGTATGTAAAGCTGGTTACCGGGAGACGAAATTATATCACTCATGAAGAAATTTGAATCATTTCGCTTTATGCTAAATATTGCGTTGAAAGGGGATGTTGTCTATAAGGACGACGAAAGCTCAACAACTAAACCGACCAGCTCAGAGAATACTATTAATTGCAAAAAGTAAAGATTTTCATTCACTTTGATACAAGATATTGTCAAAATTATCTGATTAGAAGATTTTTATTGATCAACACTGTAGAATTATCATGTGTATTGTCTATAGTATTAACGTTTTCAATGAGTCATTTAAAGATACAGTATCTTCTAGTATATTGATCACACGAAAACTGAATGTAAGAAGACAGTATCGCATTTCTTAAACTTTTTTTTCATTTCATGAAGATATGAGATTAAAAGTAAAGCCACTTGCAGTTACTCCTTAGATTATATTATATTTTCATCAAAAACTAACTCAACTTTGATATCATTAATAGGAGATTATTGAGTAAACTGATTTCACCTTAGAGTATTAGTGTAGTGTGTGCTATTGATAAGACGTCTCAATAGTATATAAGGAGACATTCATCGGTATGAAAAAAATCAAATAACGGAGAGATAGATTTGAAGTCAGATACATGAAATGAACCAGTATTACAGTAAAACACGGGAGATACGAAGAGAAGACAAAGAAACACAATGCGAAGAACAGCAGTAGAACAACACAGAAAATCTGTGCAAATGACAATTTTCAGATAAATTGTACAAAATTTCGCTATGTAGACATACTGAATTCCAAATAAACATTCCTTTATCAAATCTCTTGTCTTCTACGGTTACGTTATTACTTCCCTCAAGCTATTTAATTCATGATACTACCATCCATATTAGAATCACAAAAAAAAACACAACAAATTGCTGCTCGGTCAGTTATCGTAAAACTCTGTATAAGTGTACTTGTAAAACAAGAAACTATTAACATTACCTAAAGATAATAAAAACTATAATATGAGAATAGTCTTTCCCCAAAAAGTGATTGCGTTTTGTATTCTGGATGCTTGAGCAAACTACTGTCAGTTATAAACTTCTTATTAATTTGATATTTTCTTCTGGTAAATTTTCAAAAGGTGTTTATACAGTTTGTTAAATATGCAAATGTGCATTTGAATAGGTTAAATTCCATTCACATCAGCAGAATTCCATTCTTTCTGTTATGGTGAATTATAAAGAGGTAGTGAGAGAAACATCAGTCCCAACTTTGAGACATTTAGAAAGAGGTATATCACGCAACAGGATGTAATGCATTGTAAAGGGTAGTGCGTTTATTAGCAATAAAAATACGACATTGTTTCAAATCTAGGCCCCTTTCTTAATTCAGCTTCATTTATTGAATACAAAATAATTGAGCAAAGAATATTCTTTTCGATAGATTCATCTTCCGGCTCTACAATTATATATATGTTTATGTACACAAAATATTCAAGACTGGTAGTTAATAACAATATTAGTGTTTTTTAAATAATATCGATTTGTAAAGTATGATCAATGCAATTACAGTTCACTAAAAATACTTAAATTTTAATAGTAATAAAAATATAATAGCGAATCGAATATCAACTAAAATTAGGGAAATTGCACAAAAATTGTGGATAATTCAAACCTGGATAGCCAAGGTAAGGACAGTGTCTGAACTAACTACTTTTGGATGCATAAATTAGGCTTGTTAATGTGGATTCCCACAGCCTCAACAATATTTAGTAGTCGAAATCTTAAGGCAAAATTAAGATTCGTAGGTATGCGGTAAATGACCCTGAAAACATGGTTGACGTCAATCTTGTGTTCTGTCTCCACAAGATGAGATAGAATAGCGCTACGAATGGATTTTGTTTGACCTTTGCTTAACCACGCAGGATGATGTTCGGAAATTGGACGAGAAACACGCCTACTTGTGCGGCCTATGTAGCTGGCTCCACAGGAGCAGTTAATTTAAATAGTCTTTGACAGTGTTTGAGGCTATTTTTTCATAACTTAATTTCGAATTTCAAAGACAAAGAATAACACTTTCTGCATGTTGATAGAATTACAAAAAATATTGCTTTCAAAAAATAATAGGGCATTTATATTAAGTGATAAGCGTCGGTGGCACAGCGGTTAGGACGCTCGCCGACCAGGCACATGGTCTAGGGTTCGATCCCTGGCCACAGACGCACTCCTTTACCTCGCTAAGCCACAAATAATGCTGGTAAAGAGGAAAGGTTGGGAATGAGGCTAGCAACCCCATCCTGTAAAATAAACACAGCTACAGAAACTTCAAGCCATTAGCTTGAAGCTCTATGTTCCACTGGGGGACGTGAAGGAATAAAGTATTAAGTGATACCAAACGTAATTTTCACCCTAGACCTTTGCACAAAAGTGCGGCAGACTATGTTGTCACATTACACAAAACAAATGTGAAGAAAAGAAAAAATGCAAAGAAAATATAAATGAAAATTCATGGAAGGAAGAATGATGAGAATCTGCAGCTGATAAAGAACAATTCAGGGATATATCTGTTACCAGAAATCTCTAGCCATTTGGTTTATTAACGCTCTCAACATTTGGATCGGAAAATGAACAAGGAGAATTAGCTATGTTAGATTACAAAATAAAACGAATAGAAGAGGGTAAACTGCACACTAGCGTTTATAAAAAGTCAACGCATACTAACAGATATTTAAACTTTAATTCATCTCGTCCATTGTCTGGAAAGCCTGGCCTAGTTAATCGTCCAACAAACCAAGCAATAGCACTAAGAAGTATAGCTGAAAACCTAAACGATGAAATGAAACAAATAGAAGAAGCGTTGGTGTTAAATAACTGTTATGTACTGCTGCTGAGTGAGTTATTAGAGTCTTCCCTGTCACCAATTATGTTATGTACTCGTCGAGTAGTTAATAGTCCTGACGCGGAAAGAGGGAAATCAGAAGACCACCAGGTTTACGATGATACTTGTATTTTCCAGACAAGGAAAATAAGTGTCACACAAGTGTGTGAGTGAATTGGTACAGGTGTACGAAAAGTGTGTGAACCTGAATAATATACAAGTGTCTAATACAAAAGTATATATGAAAATGGCTAGTACACATGAACCAATAAGATAACGTCTTACCATGATTGGTTGTAATGTCGTGTGATGATAAGGTTATACATTGTTTATTTAGTTAGTGGACAGACAAAAGCATAGTGTCAGTTATAATGGAATATCGATCCATATACACAGCAAAATATAACAGACTGTCAATAACAAAACACATCATGTGGATACATATCAATAACTATACTATGCAATCCACTAGGAAGATCAAAAAAAGGTTGAAAGCAAAATAAAAGTAGTGGTGAAACTAATAATGATGACATAGATAAGAAAGAATGTAAGGCATCTATATTTATACCATATAAGGAGGAGAAATCTGAGACACTACGTAGGATTCTCTACAAGGCAAGAACTAGGGTGGTATTCAAACCTAAAAACTCAATCAGAGACAAGCTGTGTAGGCTAAAGTACCCATTGGACCCAATTAGACAAAATTATATAATTTACAAATTACCTTGCAATGACTATGCGTTAGGTCAACTACATAGGTCAAACTAGTAGGTCAGGAGTAATGAGATTAGCAGAACATAAGAATTTAGCTAAGGTTAGAATGATTGACCCCGTGAAGATAAGTAATTTAGGAAAAAGCTCAGCAATTTGACTGCATGCATACATTAGCACACAACCACACAATAGGATGGGAGACGGTTAAAATTCTAAAAAGTAATCTAGGTAGATGGAGAGAGAGGTTGATTACTGAATCCTTGTTCATGGAATCTACACCTGACACGCGCAATAGGAATGACTCATCACTCATTCTGGAAATATGAAAAATACTACTACTAATCAAGTCAAGCGATGAAAAGTAGTGGAATTATATAAACGAAGTTAGAAAGTTGTGTAAGTAACTTGATATTATTATGAACGATAAATTGTGCTCGAAACGTCATCAGTAAATAATACTGTGAGACTTTATCAAAATAAATTTCGCCCACAATGGAATTATACTCTACCCGAGAGCACAAGTTTTATTATATTAACGTCTCAAGGACTGCAAACAGGAATCCTGCACCTCCCTAAATGACTCAAAGCAAAAGTTAAAAACTTCATAGGTTGGTGCCAAGTTTCTGTCTGACTATCCATAATTCTTTTTTGAAAATGAATTCCATATAAGCCCACATTGTCCGTCGAACATGGCGACGGTTGAGTTTGCGCGACTGGCATCCCGACCATCTTAATCAAGCTAACTTGAATATCTCATTGACTGATTTTCATTGTTTGCCTAACATTTCACGTCTAACCTCAGTATTATTCACCGTATTATAACACCTAACATGAGAGTTAGAGCCCAGATGCCTACACATCTTTTATTTGCAGCTTCAAAGGAGAAACGAACAAATTTACATGCATTACTCTTGTTTGTTGATGGCTAGCCACATATAACACCCACGCCAAAGATTATGCAGGTTGGCAAAAGATCCTCGTGTCCGTGCTGAGATCTTATCAGCGACCAGTCGGCTACAACTAATGCAATTTCCCGAATAAGAGAAGTAGTCAATATGTGCAACTATTTCACTCCTTATCTTTAAAGTAGTTAGTATAGTTTAGTCCTGTAGCATTATCTGATATATTCAATTAAAAGTTATTAACGCACTTGTTACTGAAAAAGACGGACATTATAGTGACTCAAATTTATTAAATGATAAGGGGGAAGTCGATACAGAATCTTACATGAAAGTATGCCAGTTCGATTCGCCACATTATGAAATGATAGATGAAACGAGAAAGTACAAAAATCAAACTATGCTATAACGCATAAATATGAGTATGGGAGAAATGATTACATGAAGATTTGTAAAAGGCGAATGTTTTGAAATTATATTTCTAAACGTTTTCAGATAGGTATACTGAGCCTTTTTTAAAGCCAAACCTTTATTACTGAGTCAATTTGCACTCCCTATTGATTGATTATATTGAGCCAAATTGCTCGTTAGATAACGCTTTGATTTTTCATCAAATGATGAGTGCAGGTTTCCAGTCTCAGCAGAAACATAGTCGCTCACTGGGGTTTCGGGTAAATCCAGATGACTAGTCCCAAATAGAACGAAGTGTGCACCTTTAATTCCACTGTAAGTCACCAACAACCAGAATTAAATAAAGCTCCAGAATAGTAACTGGACATATCTTAATTTGCTGTTATGTTTAGTCTTACCAGATACATTTGCTTACAAATCAACTACTTTTTTCAGGAATAACTACTCATCTAGAGATATTGTAGTTGGGTATGTCTCTGAAAAGTTAATAGCTCACTGACTAAATTCCAGCAACCGATATATAACTTCATCATAGATATGCTAATGGAAGTATCCTTAACTGAACGTAACGACTTAGGAATCGACGTGTTACCAGGGAATAGTCTTATGGACTTAGAATATGCAGATGACATGGTCCTGTTAGGGGAGGATGCTGACAAAATGCAGAGTCTTCTGAACACCTTGAGCAGCAATCTTCGTATGTTTGGCATGCTATTCGCCCCTGCAAAATGTAAGATGCTGCTACACGACTGGACTACGTCAACTCCTAGCTTAGTGATAGGGAGTGAAGTGATAGAACATGTTGACCACTTCACCTATTTGGGAAGTTGTATCACCACCAACGGACTGATTGGTGACTGAATCTCAGCACGGATCCAAAAAGTTCGAGCTGCTTTCGCCATCTCTGGCGTAGTCGTGACATCCAGCTATCAACCAAGGGACGTGTGTACTGCTCATCAGTTCACACCATCCTTCTATATGGCTCTGAAACATGACCAATACGAGTTGAAGACATGAAAAGGTTGACTGCTTTCGATCATAGATGTCTGAGATCTCTTCCTCACGTTAGGTGGTTTAATAAGGTAATTAGTATTGACGTTAGGCGTAGTGTTGAGCAAAGAGGGAAAATCAATCGACGAGGCCATAAAGTTACATAGATTGAGATGGCTAGTTCACGTGCTGAGCATGCATAACCATCGCCTCTCCCGATGGGCATTACTAGCTGCTATAGGCGCAGGTTGGAAAAGAGTAAGTGGTGGCCAAACAAAAACATGGCATCAATCCATGAAGTCCTTGACAGTTAAACTGAGTCGGTCAGGTGGGGAGATGCAGACTTCCGGGTTGGGGCCCTCGGGACTCTAGGAATCAATGGCTGGAGACAATAGGTGACATGGCTCAAAATCGTTGTCAATGGTCAGCGCAGATGTATTCAGTCTCTGTAATCTTTCATATTCCTTTCTACCATTACCCATTCTGTTTCACTCTTATACTTGTCAAACTCTACTGATTCTCTTCACTCATCTTCTTGTCTACCTTTGTGTGCTATTTGGAACGTGGCAACTCGAACTTCTGCACTTCGGTGCCAAGTTCTATGTTGAATCCAGGTAGACCGACATCTAACGTTGACTGATCATTAAATGGAAATCGAATTAAAACTGCATTTGGTACAAGATAGTCACAGAAATTACTTAAATTTCTGTAGGACAGCTTTTGAATAAACACATTTGAACTTGAAGCTGTTTGAATGACTAACCAATATTAGAATATGTGGTTTACTGTCTACATACGTAATTTAACCATTTGAATAATTGAGTTCGTGCTTTAACATTGATTTTTGTTTGACACATTAGGTCACACATAATACATCAATTGATTATATTTTAAGGTATTATACCATTATTTCTATATTCTCAAAGATGAAATAAATATTTTGCAGTCATAATATGAGAGTAAATGTCTAGAATTTAATAATCAGACTGAAGTTGTTGAACATATGATTCATCTCTCTAAAGATTTGCCTAAAATAATTGACACTTTGCCTTACAAATTACGTAGTATGTAAATCAATTGGTAATTCTTTGTGATTCAGACCGTTTTGTGTGTTGCTTATAAAGCTTTTTTTCTTTTACAAAGTCTCCAACCCTTTAGTGTCTAAAAAGCCTATTGCCAGTATTGAGTCCCAAGGGGAATAATACCACTAGCACTGGGGATGCGGGCACATTCTACTGGTGAGTTCCAGACAGGACAAAACGCGTGTTCTGGATTTCACTACTGGATTCTAATCCTATTTAAATATTAGGTTCAAAGGCGCTTCAACAGCTTCAGTGACAAAGATTAAGGATGATTCCAATTATCGTATATCGTGTAAGAGGTGCGTCGGTGGTATAGCGGTTACGACGCTCGCCGACCAGGCACATGGTCCAGGGTTCGATCCCCGGCCACAGACGCACTCCTTTACCTCGCTAAGCCTCAAATAATGCTGGTAAAGAGGAAAGGTTGGGAATGAGGCTAGCAACCCCATCCTGTAAAATAAACACAGCTACAGAAACTTCAAGCCATTAGCGTGAAGCCCTTTGTTCCACTGGGGAACGTGAAGAAAAAAATATATCGTGTAAGACATGTGTGAAAACAAATGCACCAAGAAAGACAAAATACTGATTGACATCAGTAATTGCTCAGTTCAAAAGTGTTTTTCTTAGTATTTTTTCTGTTAAAGATAAGTCATATAGATGAATCAACGTAGTACGAGTGAAAACAGATCACTTTTAACATACACTTGTTATACTATGGATGTTTATCTGTTAACGTTAGTAATAATATGATTCCCCTTTCTAGTTGAAACATTTAGCTGTCAAAGTTGCGAAATTCTCATACAAGTTTACTATCTTTCAAGACAGTGAATTAAAACACTAGAGATTAGGTCAGGAATACTTATAGTCATGATATTGACTGGCAAGATTGTTGTATTATTGTATATAGATGTAAGGAATACTAGAAGTTTTATTAATAAATTACCGATGCACCATTTCAGTTACAACTAATTGGCAGTGACAGTTGTACGTCGGCAGTTCAGTGGCAGAATACTCGCCAACCGCGAACGTGGTCCAATCCCCAAACGACACACTCCTAAACCTCACTTAGTTAGTTATAAGCCGGGTAAAAAGGTAAGGTTGGTCATGAGGCTGGCAACCACGTGCAGTAAAAAAATAAACACCAATGCTACTAAAACTGCACAACTGAAGCAGGAAGCCTTGTGTTCCACTCGGAACACAAGGGAACAAAAAAAGTAATGAAAGCCAAGCAAGATGCGATTCTGTCCTACTTAACTAGCGTAATATTGTGAGACGCTCCCACATTCATAACAGAGGTTTCGTTATAAGCATTATCGTGGTGTAATTACAAAATATCCATTTTTAAAAAATTTTCTTGATTACACACTGTATTTTTTGCACAAGTATGGAATTTTCAGCATGGATATCGGTAGCCCAAATTTTACAGGCCGACCATAGATATTAGGTGTGCGTCGGCAGGGGATTGAACCTTGGACCATGTGCATGGTCGGCGAGAGCCTTAACCACTGTGTCACCGACGCCACATACACTAACAGAAATAAAATAACTGCATTGTCTATCAAAAACAAGCAATATCACTACTTGTCTTCATTAATTTTAACGTAGATTTCACTAAGAACTGACATGGGTTAGTGATCATTTAAAGCCGGGGATCACAGAACAGCTGTCTTCCTAGTTTGAGACTCCTCACCAGTGCACATTAAACAGTGTAACGTTTGCAATTCACCAGTTCAGTGGATAGAAAACTAGTAAAAAAAAAACAACAACCAGAAGTCAAATAGTTTTAAATGAACAAGCTTTCTGAGCCTAGTACGCTGCTGATGAGTTCAGCTTTAAGTAATTCAATGTTCATTCGGTATTCAGAAAATTTTGATTTGCCTATTAAGCACTACCTGGTAGTGTCAATAGTTTTTAAGTACTCATTTAAATCAGTAACAAATATCGATCCACTAATTTAGTTTTCCTGTTGATTCCTATTTATGATGTCAAGTAAGTCACATATTGTGATCTGAATATTTCAGGCCTACAAAGGTAAACATGGTGATTTTCCAGCTAAGGGTGAGTAATTTGCTAATGAAAAATATCGGTCTGTAAATAGATCACTAAAGTGTGTGAAGTGCTAAGTAAACAATGAATTTTGACATTGGATAATTGGACGAGTCCCAAATAGGAAGAAATGCGCATCCTGGATTCCACTGCTAGCCACCATCGACCAATTGTATATTGGATAACTGGTGTTTAAATTATCTATACACAGTCGATTAATTTTTCTAGTGACCAACTATAAAAACAACAGAGTTTTCATTGGAAACTGAGTTATTATCACTTATACGAAACTATTGTGAGCAAAGCATACCATTGAATAAGGCGGTTATTTGGAAAGTACCCGTGCTGATTTTAATTTGTGGATGGTGACTAGCAGTGGAATCTAGGATGCGCATTTCGTCCTATTTGGGACTCGTTACCTGGATGTGTCTGCATTTCCCAGTGAGTGGTGATATTCCCACCGAGGCTCCAACCCAGTGCCCATAGTTTCAAACGCCAACGGGTTATCCACTAGACCGCTTGAGACACCTCTTGTGCAACGGGTCTTATTAATTGAATTGAATTTTCCACTGCTAATCACTATCCACAAATTAAATTCTAATTAAATGCCCAGACATCGTCAAAGCATATGCACAAGAAACCGACATGTCAACCCGAGACCGAGCACTTCAGTCCAATCAATCGACGGGAAAATCTAAAAGTTCATTTATACCAGTACTGATATTCAGATTTTACTAGTCAGATCATCACTGACCGAGACATCGTGTAGACATTTCCTTCATTTGCAGACTATGAACATCAATACAATATTTACAAAATAAGAAAAATAAGTTAGTGGCTTAAACATGACCCATGATTTAGTCTATGACCAACTAATTTCCAGTATTTTCACGGTTAATTAAGTTTACATATATGAGATGTACTAAAACACTTAAAGCAAAAATAATAATACTGTGTCCTTCAGAAGACTATATACTACTGATTGGTTGAGATGAGTAGTCGCATACCACTCTCATAGCATCCAGTAGTGCTTGTTAGCCAGACCGAAATGATCTAAACCCTGAGCGGCCGTTTTACTCGTTTCGGACAGAGCTCATCAGAGTTGTACCCAGTTTGACTTAGGACAGAGAGCCAAACCACTTCAGACCATCTGATTTCTGGCTAGCTACTTCATCGAACTGGTCATGTCATAAATCAAATTCAATTAATTATCTCAACCAATCGGCAGTATGCGGTTTTGTGCTAATATACTTTCTATTTTGATTACCACTTATGTTATCAAGTAGGTCACAGTATGTGGTCAAAATGACTTCGTTTCTAAGGGAAACTGAAGTGAAATTTCACCCCACGAACTGTGTAGATTGCAAATTGTGTATTTGATTTATCCATCAGAAGATTCATTCACATTATTGGACATAACCTTAACTGCATGGAGGATTTCATCATGAGCTGACATCAGTTAGAGAACCACTGGAAGACCCACCTGGGAGTACTGGACAGCCGTTTCGTCCTAGTTTGGGACTCTTCAACAGTACGCACCCACAGGGGTTCAAACCCAGGACCTTCTGGTTACAAGGCGAGCTCGTAGACCATTGAGCCACTGGGACCCGATCCAATGGTCCTTGAATTCTAACTCCTGACAATTCACGATATAGTGCGACCAATTCGCAATGTCTTCTTCGATGAGTTACTGCCTCATCTTCAACCTGTCCAGTACTCCCAAGTTTTCCAGTGGTTCTCTAACTGATGTCAGCTCATGATGAAATTTTCCATGCAATCAAACAAAAATCCCTACAAAACCAATACTTGAAAATGATCTTAACTGACATATTCATCATAACTGTGTTGGAAAAAGGCTGATCCGGGATGACATTCGGGGCTGACAAAGTCAGAATTAATTTATGTTTCTTTGTATACATTGTAACCAAAGACCAAGTAACATCTGTGAATATTTCTTCAACTGAAAGCCTACTTTGCTACATATCTCTCTTCATTGGTCTAGGTGAAATGTTTCAAATGCAAATATATAGATGAGAACCATCTCAATATTGGAATACCAACAACATATTTGAAGGAAGTACTACTGAGATGCATTCTGAACGTCCAGTTCACTTTCAACTACACCATCTATAGACAAAGAGATGGTATTGCAATAGGATCCCCGTTGGGTCCACTACTATCAGACTGCTCCGTGGCAAGCCTCGAGAAAGGTTCACTAAAGCCAAGCATTGAAAATTTACGACTGTATAAAAGATACGTAGACGACATATTCATTATTTGTGACAGCAACAATGAAGACATTTAGCTGTTACCATTCAGCAATAAAATTCACTGATATAAGTATAAAACTTGGGCACTGTGGTAGAGTATAACTCCATTATGGATAAGATTTTATTTTGATAAATCACACAGTGTTGTACAGTTATATTAACTGATGACGTTTCGAGCACAAACTATTGCTCATAATCATATCAAGTTACTCACACAACTTTGTTCTTTCATTTGTATACATGTGTAGAATCGATTAGATATTGGATTAAAAATCAATGTGAGATAATGTACATTCAGAAATACTAGTACGAGTGTTGTTGATCATTTGCAGTTAGATGGGAAAAAAGGACGAGTGTTTTTTTATAGTCATAATAAGCTACTTGTTAGAATGTTGTGTTTGAATTGAAATAGAATTTTAAGATTATTTAATATCTTCTGATTTGACTGATGGCAATAATACGAGTGTTATTGATCAACTATAATCAGATGGGAAATACGACGAGTGTTTTAATAGTCATAATAAGATTTATGTTAGAATGTTGTGATGTGTTTGAATTGAAATACAATTTTAAGATTATTTATTATCCTCTTCTGATTTGACCTGCGGTAATAATATCTTCCATATCTCTGGTATTTGCATTGAGTCATTTTTGTTGCATGTGTTGGGTGTAGACTCGATAAATAAGGATTCCGTGATCAACCTCTCTCTCCACCTACCTATATTACTTTTTAGAATTTTAACCCTATCCCACCCTATTGTGTGGTTGTTTGTCATTGCGTGAAGTGCAATAGCTGAGCTTTTTTCTAAATTACTTATCTTTTCAGGGTCAACCATTCTTACCGTAGCTAAATTCGTATGTTCTGATAATCTGACTATCCCTGACCTACTAGTTTGACCTATGTAGTTGACCTCACAGTCATTGCAGGGTATTTTGTAAATTATATTATTTTGTTTAATTGGATCCAACGGGTCTTTTAGTCTACAGAGCTTGTCTCTGAGTGAGTTTTGTAGGTTTGAATACCACCCTAATTCCTGCTTTATTAAGAATCCTACGTAGGGCCTCAGATGTCCCTTCCTTATATGGTATAACAGTGAATGACTTATATTCTTTCTTATTTGTGTTATCATTAATAGTTTCACGATTATTTGTGCTCGAAACGTCATCAGTTAATATAACTGTACAACACTGTGTGATTTATCAAAATAAAATTCACTCTTGAAATGCAAAACGAATCAAGAATTACGTTTCTTGATGTGGAACTAACAAGAAGAATCGATGGGAGCCTAAGAAGATCGATCCATAGAAAAGCTATTTGGAGTGGTTAGTTAACAACTTTTTATAGCTGGGTACCCATTCAACAAAAGCGGAATTTAATTAAATCCCTTGCCACCCGCACCAGACGGATCTGTAGTCCAGATGTTCTAGAAACAGAATTAGATCTTTTGGGAAAAATCTTCATCCAAATGGATACCCACCAAGATTCATTGACAAAATTATCAAACCAAGAATTTGGAGAAATGGAACTTCACTTGCACCATAAATGAAACTCTACATGGACTTGGACTTCAAGGGAGATTCAGCAAGTGATATTCTCAAGAGAAGGATCACATCATCTCTGAGAAGAACATTCTTTGCAGCAACACTAAGAATAGTGTTCTCCAGTCGCCCACTGATCTGCAGAAGCCTCAAGAATGAGATCCCGCATCTAACCATTTCTATGTGCATATATCAGTTCACTTGCTGCTGTGGAGCCAGGTACATCAGTCGTTCGACGCGCACCCTGTCCAAGAGGATTCAAGAACACTATGGTTGCGAAAAGGCAGTAGCAGTACAATAATGAATGCGATATTTGAACACCTAGTTAACACTGATCATTCCATCTCAACGAACGCCTCTTGCTTCAAAGTAATCTACAGAGCCGAGAATAACCTACCGAACGGTTCCGTCTTCTTTGTATCGCTGAAGCTCTGGTAATTCATATAGAAAAACCGGAGCTGTGCATACAAGAGAGAATTACTCAACAACTTCTACTGTCATGGTAACATCTTTGTTGATTTTTGATGACTTAATTTTTGTTTGTTTGCCTGTTTCTTTAATTGCTCATAATTTTTGTATTCATTTAGAACTCTTACGTAATTTCGCATTCTCTACTTTGTTCCTATGTGTACCCTGAGTACAACTCAATCATCAAGCTATTCATATTATTACATAACTTCTTTTTTAACAACTGTTTGCGACAACTCATAACCTTTGTTACTACCCTAATTTCATTAACACCCAGTTTTCTTGACCGATTTTGTATTACGTAAACTCCAATTACCGATCTTCACCTGATTAGTTAAAATAACCGTAACCACTTGGATCTTTGTTTGAAAAACTTAATGTATACATGCATACAAAATAACTCATATAAATTTGCGGTTGTACAGCTAAGAAAATGAATTCATCGAAAAGAGACTTCGCTGAACTACGTGTTTCGTTTCCAGTAAAAGAAATGTCTGTGGAACAGATACTAAGACCCCTTTTAACCCAGTTACCAAATGAATGAAAAATGATTAACTCTGCATGCAATATTATCACTTTAGTTTCCAAAAACAAAGTCTTTTAGTCGTATTGAATTGCACAGAAGCAATTCACAACTGGTGAAACTATCTGCAGTAGCTTTAGTTTTACAAATTAACTATCATGTAATGGGGGTAATGATGCATTTAGAACTAATACAACGTTAAAATATTAGACAGAGGAAACAACAAGAATGCTAGAGAATTTTTAGGAGCTTGGCATTCCAGTGAATCATCAGTCAATAGACACAGAGATAGACAAAATTTATCAGCCGATAAGAAAGAAACTTCACACACAAAGGGTCAAAGTTCAAGTCAAAGAAACAATCAGTTCTAATACAAGTAACCTAGAAGGTGTGAAAACACACAAAAACAACCAATCACGTCCAAGGTCACCAGGAGAGATGATTAATAAACTCGTGGAGAAATCTAAAAGCTTACTTCCTCGAATTGAAGTATGCGCTGAAGATGTCACCCAGTAGGGTGATGAAAGCTTCGCAAATTAACCATCCAGCTCAGAGAACACAACCACATCAAAATTAATACAATATAAACTAAACTGTGTTTTTTTATTCCTTTACGTTTCCAGTGGAACATAGGGTTTCAAGCTAGGAGCTTGAAGTTCCCATAGCAGTGGTGTTGATTTTTACAAGATGGGGTTGCTAGCCTCATGTCCAACCTTTCCTCTACCAGTCTTATTACTGGCTTAGAAGGGTAAAGGGGTGCGTCGGCCTAGGATCGAACCCCGGACCACAAGCATGGTCGGCAACCATTCTACCACTGTACCACCGGCGCATAAAATAAACTGTGCTCTAAATAAAATGATTAATTTTAAAAGTCTATAGATATAGAAAAACTAATTTAAATAATATCAGAAGTTATACACAGTGGAAATAAAGAAATGTATTATTATAAAAGTTTTTGCATTTCCCAATGAACATAAAAATGCAAACGACATTGTTGAGAAACAAAGAAACTTAAATAATAATGAATATCATATACCTAATGAGCAAATTTTTTCAAACTACTACATATGAAATTGGTTTGGACATATATAATATAAATACGGGTCAGAAACTTGGTGCATCACGGAGAGCATTTCCAACGCTTTAAAAACTTTTAACAACAGCTGCCTTCGCTGGCTCTTTATTGAAGACCAAATGGTGGACCAGAAAGAATTAGCAACAAGAAACCATGAGAACGAAATAACCAAGAACCTATCGGTCAACAAATATTTAGGGGAAAATGGAGATGGATAGGGCACACGCTGAGACCATTAATCGACTTCGCGCGACAGGCCTTCAAGTGGAATCCCAATGGGAAGCGAAGAGTGAGTCGTCCTAAGGTGAAATGGAGATCGTGTGGCGAGGAGGAGATGAGAGATTATGGTCAATCGTGGGCCCAGCTAACGACGACAGCAGAAAGTAGAACAAAGTAGAGACGTGTTGTTGAAGCCTTATTTTCTATTCGGAACCCAAGGAAACAATAATAACATAAATAAATGCATTTGGAGAAAGAGAAAATGAATACAACTGAAGCTACAACCAAGAAAAAAGGTTTTAGTGCATATAAGCATTTCACGCATAACCAAGGCTTCTTCAGATATTACGTATTGAAGATGAAAGTGCAGTGAGGCATACATAAAAATTCTGTGAGATACTTCAAAATTTATATGAAGATTAACTGAGTAATCACAATGAACTAAATGCCTTCAACCCTGATTTAAAGTCCTTGCTGCACGATAAATGAAACATATTGGTGGAATATGGTCTCATTATGACCTAGAGTTTACTTCCTTCGGCATTGAAAGAACGTTCAGTTAAGTTGCCACATAGAGGGACTGGGATACTGTCAAGCCGTTTGAATTGATTTTATTAATAAGTCTGAATAAACTGGGAGTAGTCTATAAAATCCCTATATTCGCCTTTATTTCCTAGACAGTATTTTCAAAATGTTAGAGCACAGGACCAAAAGTATATGACAAGGGCACGAATCAACACTTATTAAGTTAACCAGCAACATTATTTCTTGATTAAGTATAAAATTTGGGCACTGGGGTACAGTATAATTCTGTCATAGATTGAACATTTAACAGTGACATAAATAAACCGTCTCAAAAACTAAACACAAAATATTAATGAACCAATAAACGATATACTTACATTATCATCATCACCATCTCAAATGTACACAAACCAATTAGAAGTAATTATCAGAAATAAAAACAACATACTTTACATGGGAGCGAATCCATAAGGACTTAGAATAACAGGAAAACATGAGTTTGAAGGAAAAAATTAAAGTAAAGCGTGATCAGAAAATGTTCTTATTATGAAAGTGTTAATCAGATATGTAAAAAAATTAAGTAACTATAAGTAGTGCGATGAGATAATCAAAAAGGATGGAATTGTCATGAGTATAGTTAAAGTATATTAAAAAAGAGGGTGGGGTTGGTGGGAATTGTAATTCTCATTTACAAGATAGATGGAGGTTACCTAGCAGATGATTTTTAAATTCAATGGTTGGAAATTCGATCTTTCAATTGAGACAACTTGAATTTCATGCCGTTAACTGTTCTGAAAGAGATTTGAATGTCCTATCTCCAAAAAACAGACTACACTTCCATTACGCTGATCACCTAATCTAATTTGGCAAGTAGTAAAATTGTCACGGTGAAAACTGTAGCCATACAATACGAGTCCAGTCACTGTTGTGCTTCAAAAGTATGCTCCGACGGATTCCTTAGGCATCTACACTTGACGTTCTCTTCTAAGTTTTGAAATTTCTGTTGTGACATTCCTTTATTTAGAAGGAAAACAAGAGGTCCCGTAAAGACATCTTGTTTTAGCTTTTATGTCCTGTTGTCTTTGTTTTGTTTTCAGATAGATTACTGTTTTTTTCATTTCACTTTTCCTCCATGTTGACTTTATACTAGGTGTACTGATGTGAAGAATGTTAACTTCGACATGTAAGTTATTTTTTACGAATTGTCATCACTACGGTTCATCTTACTAATGCATCTATTAAAAGTTAATGAGTTGGCAACACCCGCTACATTGCACACGTGAGATTTTCAAGTTAAATATCAAAAACAACTTTTTCTATTACTACTTCTGAAAACATTGAAGGGAACAATTCATGTCTAAATAGGATTGCCCCTCTAATCTATTCACGCAACAAGGAGTAGCAAACGTTTAGCCATGTTTTATTCGCCATACAGATGGCTCATGACATTAATAACTATCTGTTGTGAATTTTCCATAAAAGTATTCTGTGCATCTTTAAAAAAGGCTACGCATGACCACTGAAATGGCATAGTCCAAATAAATATTGACTTCATAGTAGGGGTATGAAAAAAGCCACCTTAATAACAAGTTCTCTTCTTAAGCATACTTTCTGTCTTCCTGACTGTCTATCTCTCAGTTCTCTTCCCCTAACTCACAGTCACACTGATCAAACCTCATACTTTTGTGCATTCACTGACCTAGGTTGCCCTTTCTAAACACCTTATCACAAATGTTAGGTTAGTAGTAATAAGTCGGAAATGCCCACTTATCAAATACGACGCAAGAAATTCGCTTGAATAACTTCATATAGGTAGTTATGAATCCATATATAACCTTTTGAAATTATATACAAAACAATCAAAATATTAAAAGGTGAAAGGAAGGACAATCTAGGATAGTCAAAGGGTTCAATCAGGTAAGTTAAGTACAAAACAACAAATACACGGATTGTTTTCTGGTACAATAATACCGTGTCATTCAAGAAAACTTTTTTAATAGAGAGATAAAGTGAAAAGTTCTGATAAAAACAAACAAATGAACGTAGATATTTATAACAACCAGTATTCAATCGTTCACCTCCGCTTAAAAGTGTATGATTTTAATCTTTTGTCTTCATATTTGAACACTGGGGACATAAAAGACTAAAAAGTAGTGAAATGTGATATTAGGGGGTATGAATGATACATATTCTTCATAAGATTACATCATAAAAAGTAAGGTGTAATTCTAAGAGGAGGTTTAACTCGTTCTTCATCTGGTACAGCATTAAAAAGCTTAGCTTCAAATTGTGTTGGACTATTAAACGCCAAGATTGCAGCAATATTTCCACAACGATAACAATAATTTGGCGCTGACCAAACAGTGATAAGACGTCCATCAAACATAGATTTATAACCTTCATGCACCAGTTGATGAGCTCTACAAATAACTTCTAGACCATTCAGTTCAACAAATTTTTGAGTAACCTAAAAGTGTATCGACAATTTGAAAAAATATATACATATAAGAATATGTAACATTGGTTTTAGGATGTTTATTTTAAACAAATTAAGCATAACTACCGTATGAACATGATAACCGATTACCATTCTGTTTTGGCCAACTAAATTATTCAGACTTATATAACTTAAATACCTGGTAAAAGTTTGTTATACTAGATCATGTATGAGCTTTAGTCAGAAGTCAAGTTTTACAACAATGACAGACATACCGATCGAACTATGACTGCTACATTACACGGTTCATATTTAACTCATCTCCAGTTCTAAAAAGTTTACTCTATAAGGATACATCTCATATAATGAAATTTCAGTGGCCAAGTGAGTCGGTGGTACAGCGGTTAGGACTCTCGCCGACCATGCAAATGGTCCAGAGTTTGATCCCCTACCGACGCATACTTGATACCGATTGGTCGGCCTGCAAAATTTGGGCTACCGATATCACATGCTGAAAATTCCATACTTGTACCCAAAATACGATGTGGAATCAAGTTATACCCAGAAAATCTCTCAAAAATAAATTGAAATTTGCTACAGTTCATACAGTCTAGCTATGCAATAAAACCGGACAACGAGCTAAGATTTCTCTTTTTCAAATGCAAAGAACAACTGTAGAATATGTATGCAGTGATTGACTACTTCCATTACCATATTGTTTCTATGTTCATTGCCATTTGTTTCTGTTTACTGTATGTACACAATATAAGTAAGCTGAAGTTTTATTTATATTCATACGACGAACGTAAATATGTTGTCATTTAGTTTTGAAAATGTTAGAGGTGGTACAGAATAGAATAGAAGAAATTACATTAAATCATACCTTTGGTCCAAATAAGTATCCTGCACCACGAGGACTAACTGTCCATTGAGCTACATCATCAGGATCTGACCATAAAATGTCACATAATGGTCCTTTATGAGGTATTTCCATATGTCTGTCAATTGTCCGGATTTGATCTAGTGTTTTGACTTCTGGTGAAAGACCTCCATGAACACAAAGAACTTCTTCTTCAACCAACGCAGCTATGGTGAGGAGATCAAATACTTTACAACAATAATGCCACGGATTTGCATTGCCATATTTGTTTATACATTCATCGTAGAAGCCATAACACTAAGAAAGTTGTGAGAATGGAACAAAAATTGCAGAAATAATAGACATGTTAGTCAAATGTAGAAAAACAATGTACTATTATAGGATGTGAACAGATGTCTCGTAGAATTACCGTGATCACAAATAAAAGAAGACTGACTGGTGCAGACACCTAATTAACAGCTAACCTTGTGTTGACAAAGAAAAATGCCTCAGTAGTAATCACCCATACTAGGATAATATGTAAACCAAGAAGTTCAAATAGAGAGAACATCTTTGGAAAACATTAATCGGAATCAATTCCAAAAAAGTACTACAGCTTGTCGTCAGACTAAAAAAATACTTATTCTAATGCAAAAATTCGAAACTCCTAAACTTAGGAACATTTAAAGTTATTCAATGTCGTATTTTTTCATAATAAAACTGCTTGTTGTTTAACCCGACCGAAAGCTGCTACCTTGACGTGGTGGTCGGGCTTGAACACCGCAATGATCTATTCAAGCTATACTGGCTGAGACTTATGTCTCTTGAGGTTCTACCATGCCAGGCAGGTTGTTTGGATAGCGGTTAAACAAAAAGCAGCTACCCAATCCAACATCATGTCCAATACAAAATTACAAAATTTCATGCCGGATCGGCCGTGGCCCGGATTAACAACGACCGCGCTTCCTGCTGCCGTGTCACAGGGCAGGAGTGATAAATCTGCTACTGAGACACACCAAACAAAAAAGAACGAACAAAAACAGGCCGCGTGTGACCGGCCTCAAGCAGTTGTCCCCTGGGCTCTGCGGTCACGCAACCAACTTCCACGGTGTGGGCAGCCGGGAAGTAACAATCGCCCTCACAATCCGAAATGCACACGAAACCTCTCTATTACTCACTCATCTTTGTCTTCATCTTCATCTCTATCATCTTGCCTTCCTTCCACTGATGCAACTCCTCGACTTGATAGCTCTCCACTTCCTCTCCACTCTGCGTCCACTAAAAACGATGGAAGCCAAAAAACCACCACCGACAGCCTCTTAAAGCCGCGCCACCAATTTCATATAGGAGCTCTTAATGTTAGGACACTTTGCCAAATAGGACAACAAGCATCACTAGCCAAGACCCTGGCATCACGAGCCATTGATGTATGCTGTGTTTCAGAAACACGCATACAAGACCCAAGTGTGGTTATTCACCTAACCCCACCTGGCCAACAGGTTGAATCTGCAAAATTCACCTTGAGGGTGTCAGGAGATGCCACAGCTAGTTCACGAGGATTAGCTGGCGTAGGGATAGCTTTGAGTACTAGGGCAGAAAAGACATTGCTTGACTGGATCCCGGTAGATAGCCGAATGTGTGCTGTCCGCCTGAACGGATCAGTAAGAAGGAGGAAGGACTGCACTACTCGCCGATGCCTTTTCGTAATCTCCGCCTACGCCCCCACTGACTGCAGTTCAGATGAAACGAAGGATGAGTTCTACCAAAAGCTGTCTAGTTTGGTGGAAAGGCTAAACGCTCAGACATAGTCGTTCTAGCTGGTGACTTTAACGCTCAAGTAGGGAAATTGTGTCAATCTGAGAAGGATGTCGGTGGCACCTATGGAGCTCCGTGCCAGCGAACCGACAACGGTGACCGTCTCCTACAGTTCTGCTCTGATAATCATTTGTTTCTTGTAAGCACTAACTTCAAACACAAGGAGAGACACTGTTTGACTTGGAGACCCCCTTCATCAAACCAACGCTGGACACAAATAGACCACATAGCAATAAGCTATCGTTGGCGTGGGTCGGTAGGAGATTGTCGCTCCTTCTGGAACACGTGCGTAGATACCGACCATGCACTGGTCCGCGCTCGGGTGTGCTTACGACTGAACGGACGTAGGAAACAGCTGGCGGTAAAACCATCACGTCCCCAGCTCGATCAGGAAACTAAATCCGTATTTCAGGAAGAACTAGCTAAACACATATCTGTGTTCGACAGCTGTGCTCACCCTGAAGAAGCTTGGAAAAATATCCAGGCAGCCATAGATACAGCTGTAAAAGCTGTGAATAAGGTAAACCCAAAGGTGAGTAAAAACCACTGGATCTCCACCGCCTCATCCGAACTGATAGATGCTAGAAGACTTATTCCGGCGAGCTCCGAATTCAATGAGGAGCGAAAGCTGCACAAGAGGAAACTTACGAAAAGTCTCCGCAAGGACCGTGAACAGTGGTGGGCGACAAAAGCCAAAGAGATGGAGAAAGCTTCGAGGATAGGCAACACCAGGCAACTCTTTGGACTCATCAGGGAAACGGGTGGGAGAAGACAAATCATTAGTGAGACAATCTCGGAAAAAAATGGCACTATAATTAGCTCCCAGGATAGACGACTGGATCGTTGGAAAGAGCATTATGAGGAGCAGTTTAATTTGCCCACAGCCACGCTCAACCTTCCGAGCATCCAACACCTCCCTGAATGGGATATAGACACAGGTCCTCCGTCACTAACTGAGGTTACTAAAGCTGTCACCAATCTGAAACTAGGCAAAGCAGCGGGACCTGATGGAATGACTCCAGAGGTATTTAAGTACGGTGGAGACAGCTTACTGTCCGGATTAACTGAGGTACTAGGCAGCGTCTGGGAATCAGAAGAAGTCCCATCGGGTTGGTGTAAGTCACTGATTATCCCCATATACAAGAAGGGAGACAAGTCTTCCTGTGATAATCACAGAGGGATTAGCTTGACTAATATAGTATCTAAAGTCTTAGGCTCAATAATCATGCGTAGACTGAGTGGTGCTCGGGAAGCACAAACACGAGAGAGCCAGGCAGGCTTTAGACCAGGAAGAGGGTGTATTGATCATATCTTCACCCTCCGACAGATTCTAGAACATAGGCATTCCTACCGGCGTCCAACAGTCATTATATTTCTTGACCTAAAGGCAGCATTCGACTCTGTCGATCGGGAAGTTCTCTGGAGATGCTTGGCTGTAAAGGGAATTCCAAGAAAATATATTGCACTGATTAAGGCACTCTACTCGTACTCATACAGCCAGGTGAGGGCTTACGGCGAGCTGTCATCTGAACTGATGACGACCAGTGGTGTCCGTCAAGGATGCCCATTATCTCCTTTTCTATTCAACTTCATCATAGATGTGTTAATGGACTTAACCCTAGGTGACTTCAGCGACTCAGGGATTGACTTGCTACCGGGGAATAATCTCGTTGACTTGGAATATGCAGACGATATAGTCCTTCTAGGCGAAGACGCTGACGAAATGCAGAGTCTTCTAAACACCTTGAGCCGCAATCTACGAATGTTTGGCATGCGATTCGCTCCCGCCAAATGCAAGATGATGTTACAGGACTGGACTACATCGACGCCTAGTTTAAAAATAGGAAGTGAAGTGGTAGAGCACGTTGACCGCTTCACTTATTTGGGAAGTACCATCAGCCCCAACGGGCTGATCTCTGACGAAATCTCAGCACGAATACAAGGGGCTCGTTTCGCATTTGTTAGTTTACGCCGACTCTGGCGTAGACGAGATGTTCGACTATCGACCAAAGGGCGGGTGTACTGCTCATCAGTCCGCTCCGTCCTCCTTTATGGTTGTGAGACCTGGCCACTGAGAGTGGAAGACATGAAAAGACTAGCTGTCTTTGATCATAGGTGCCTGCGTTCTATTTCCCGTGTAAAGTGGCATAATAAGGTGAGCAACATGGAGGTTAGGCGTAGAGTTCTAGGTAAACAGGGGAAATCAATCGACGAAGTCGTGAAGCTACAAAGACTGAGATGGTTAGGACATGTGTTACGTATGCCAAGCCATCGCCTCCCTCGACGAGCAATGTTAGCGGATATAGGGTCAGGCTGGAAAAAAGCTAGCGGCGGTCAAACAAAAACTTGGCATCAGTCAATGAAATCCACAACAGTTGGTCTAAGCCACGTAGAAAGGTGTAGACTTCCAGGCTGGGGTCCTCGGGACGGTAAAAATCTATGGTTGGAAACAATTGGTGACATGGCTCAAAATCGTTCTCAGTGGCGCAGATGCATCCACTCCCTGTGACTTATGATCTTCAATGAAACTGTTTTGTATTTCTTTATTACTCCTTTGTCTCACACCTCTGCTCACTGTTTCTATTATGCTTTTCTTGTACTTTCTTCTCTTGCTTCGCGTGCTACACGGAATGTGGCGACTTGAACTTCCGCACATTTGTGCAAAGTTCTATGTCGAAAACAGACAGACAGACAGCTTGTTGTTACACTGTCATAAAGTTTCGACAATTTAAGTTTTAAAAGGGAAGCTTTTATTCATGTGTTATCTTATATCCTTAACAGAATCGTAAATTTATTTTCATTTACGTGTCTCTCATTGATGAAATGTGTATTGAGCTAGCATCTTTTTGTGCATCGAGACTCCCTGGTTGGATTCCTGGTGACCGAAAGACTCAGTGGGTTGGGATGTTATTAGATATGGCTCAGGAGCGACATCTATGGCAAAAACAGTGCACGTTTATTCTTCTGCTTCCGGGGGTAATACGGCGTAACGAAAGGACAAGGTAAAATTACTGGTTCTACCTTCCTCTCAAAAAAGACTTATTCACCTTTTACTTATGCTGTTATTGGATTAGTCGTATGACGCACCTCTTGGTGTAAATGCTATACATTTGCTTTGAATAATTTAATTAAATAATAAGAGACATGAATAGTGTCACTTGACAAGTCATTGTAGCATGTAATAACCGATTTTACGCGAGAGAACATGACAATATAAACCAGGGTATATATGATTAGTGCTTCGTCAGGTTTCCTAATAAAGAGGTTAAGATTTTCACAAGCGTTTCAAAACACGAAGACAGGAATTTCTTTGACTGACGCGTAAGAATACTTCTAAACTTCCTAGTTAGTCAAGAATACTGAATTATTAATCAAAACTGCAAGAATTAGTTTCAGTAGAACACTTTTAAAATTACACAGTACAACAGTGGGTAGCTCTGAAATACGCGGTAACGTCTACTACTATGAGTAGAAAAATATTACTAGATCCTCCTCAATCTTAATAACAATGGAGAAACATTTACCCAGCACATATTTTTTTCGGGCTCAAGATTACCACTAACACTCAATGTGTTGATATTAGTTATGCTTCCCAGTAGCCCTAACTAAAGTAAGCGGAGTATGATATTAACAAAGAAATCGCTGGTTTTAAGTGATATTTTAAAACAACCACTGCAGGATGATATGGATTAGACAAACTGACTTTCTAGTCTTTGGTACCTTTAGGTGCTATGAATTAGCATTATTGGGAAACAAGAAAAGTATTCCTTACAAAAACTGAGGCCTTAGAAGACACTTCGTGAAGCTTCAGAAAAGCGAAAAAACGTACTGAATCCAAGACACTAGTGTGTATTCAAAATGATATATTCTAAGGAAACTAAAACGACCAGTAGTAGTCACATTCATTTTATATGACTCTGTGAAAATGACTGGGTAGATTTTGCAAGAGGTAATTGCGACGCACACGTAGAATCTTGAAAATTTTGACCACTTTCGGTAAGAAATTGAATTTTTAGGCTTTCCCTTGTAATATATTTTTGGGGCATGGACAGAAACCGGCTTTCAGGAATCCAAAAGCATTTATTTGGCGACGTAAATTATAGTAAATAGTGACTTCTGCGTATACCAAAATAAGTAAACAATGCTGGTTGTTACTTGTGACTACTACTTACAAATTTCTCACTGAGCTATTCTTAAGGTTAACCGTGTTATGTTCCTAGCTAATCATTCAAAAGTACCAAGAAGTTATTCAAAATAACATGAATAGTAATTCTATCGGACTTTGTAGTGGACAGAAATACCACAAACATAAGTCTCACGACCCGATCATACTTAGTAAGAACAATTAGAGGACGATGTGAAACTATGGCAGCCACCTCGATACATGAACATCTCTTTAACAATTTCGAAACTCGTAGCTCTTTAATTCTAATAATTACTCAAGCTCAGTGGTAAGATAGATCAAAATAGCTGCCAAAGAATCTATAAATTTAAATGCAGAGAGACATGAAACTCACTTGAGTGACCTGCCGGCTTTCGTGATTTCCCCTCAGTAGTGTTATCCTATCAGGATACTTAGCCTTTAAAACAAGTAGTAATGTGAATGTCTCAAGACTGTAGTATCCACGGTCGACGAAATCCCCCATGAAAATATAATTTGTATCAGGGAGTTTACCTCCTGTGCGAAATAATTGCAAAAGGTCATAGAATTGTCCATGAATATCCCCACATACAGTCACGGGGAAGCTAACTGGCTGTACATTGCATTCTTCAATCAATAGCTCACTGACATAGTTACATAGTTTCCGTAAGTCGTTTTCAGGGAGATATTTACAAGTTTTCACACACTCCATCCAGTGATCTAAGTCCATTGTACAATAAATAAATATTCAGCACATCAGTAGTATGGACGGCTTATAAGACAGAGTTCTTATGTGTGAAGGTAAATTGTAGATATTGAGTTAGGTTGACAGCTTGCGAATTGTTCTGAAGAAAAAGGAAAAACAAAACCAGTTTATTCAGTGAACATTTCTGTGAATTTATGCTTATTGTGAAAAAATTATCGAAAAAGTTGGTAATCAGTAGACTAAATAAATTCCATTACATCTCACAGGGTCGAAGCAATAACTGTAACGCTGTAGTCAATTATAGCGGTGCATCTTGTTGAAGCTATATCAACGGTGAACTGACAACATCCAGCATTTTACATGTCTGTATTGTCTTGATTCGATTAAATCCCTACCATAGCTTTTTAAATCAAAATGGCCTATCATGCGTAGTGACGCTATTTAATGGGACTGCCTTACTGGGTAATACATAGAGCAGATGATATGATGCATTTCTTGCAAACAAACTGTATAGTTCGTGTCAGCATGTCATCACTTTGTCTTTGATTGTATGTGTATTTTTCTTCAAATTAATTCCACCACTGGCACTTGCAATCGACATCTTACCAAACAGTCTTTCAGATTAGCCGAAAACACCCTTGGGAATACGATACCAAGGCACTCGGAAGTAGATCAAGTGGACAAGTGACTAAAAAACAGTTGCCAAGCTAAATGGAAAAGTCGTTGAATTAAATACAGTACATGAGAAACAGAGGGAAACGGTGAAATGAGAAGCTACGAGTAGAAGACTACAAATGGAACGATAGGATAAATAATAATGACAATGTAGTTGAAGAATGAACGATCAATTCACAGTTGTTTGCTCACAAAACCATCTCCATATTTTGGAGGGAGTCATCGATACTGCAGTTATCGTTCCATCGTTCGCTGTTTGTCAGAAGTCGGAGAAACACTATCAGAAACCTTATTGTTGGTTACATATTGGTGCAAGAATAAAGTATTCTCCAGTCGCCGATCCGTGTTCTGGATTTTGCGTTAGTTATTTCACATTGTTGCTGAAGGTCTTCTAAGGAAGGTGTTAAGTCCAGTGTAGTTAGAGCTGGACATTGGCAGTTTCTGATATCTCCTGGGATTATCTGCCGTATTTGTCGGCAGTTCGTCTTTCCTCGTGTCTGCCCAACTTTTTTGGACAAGTGTTATCTAGAACTTTTCAAGATTTTTTGGTCAAGTTCAGTGATGCCTGGGTCACGGAAGAGACAAGGCGTCTCGGAAGCAGTTAGAAAAGTAAGTAATGCTAAGTTACTTGTTAATTGTATGTATGATGCTCAGCATGATGAGTCTGTTGTTCATGCTTCGCCGTTTAGGGATAGTAAGGGTTTAAATTTTACCAAATTCGAGCCCCAGTACTTTGATGGAAACCCAACCGACTACCCACAGTTTATCAAAGAGTTTGAGATCATGTTGAGTGGTTTTTTATTAAATGATGAAATGAAAGTAATGTGTTTGTTGAGGTACTGCACTGGTGTTGCTGAAAGATCTATAAAGTGCTGTAAGGTTATGCCCCCAAACGAATGATATACTGAGGCGATGCGTATCCTGCGTCAAAGGATTGGAAGGCCTTCGATGATTTTAAGGAATGTATTCGAGGCTGATAAAGGTAATGATAGTCAGTTACAAGATGACTACAAGGCACTCTCTGAGTTTTTGGATAATCTGATGACTTACAAGAACGCATTGATTTCGATGAATTGCATGAGTGGTGTGAACTCAAGTTCCGTCCTAGAAGTAATAGCGAGACGCCTACCTACTCGACTGCAAAGGAACTGGATGAAGATAAGCTCTCGTATAGAGGATGAAGGTATTGAGCCAAAGTTTGATGATATTCTGAAACTGGTAAAAGATAGTGTCAATTATTCTATGAGCAAGTTTGCCAGTTTATTGCATTCTACCCCTAGAATACAGCAGTCTGAGAGCAAAACACAACCATTTACGACGAAAGGGTCTCAGAGAAGTGGATATCGAGAGAGCTTTATGGTGTCTAGTATTCCATATAAACTTAGTGAGTGTAATAGCTTTCATGGGACATCCCCAACAGATAGGTTACAAGTTGCGAAACAGACACGGTCGTGTTTTACACGTTTGCAAGAAGTGCATACAAAGGCGAACTGTGAATCAGTGAGCAAGTTTAGTGATAAGCTAAATGTGAAATCAGCGTCATCAAGTTCTGACTCCGAACTGTGTGACGATAATGGGGCAGTGGAGAATCCTGTAGTTGCAGCTGGTAAGCCATTGTTGAATGGAGTGTCACAGATGGCACCGCAGTTTGTGCAAAAGAAGACAGTTACAGTTTCAGAGTGCAGTTCTGGCTTCACAAGTTTTCAAGGTATTACTAGTCAGAGTGGAGGTATAAAACCCATAAGGATTTGTGAGGAAGAACCCAAATTGTCTACTGCTGTTATTAAAGAGTTTGAAAATGATGAAGACGGTCAAATAGACGACGGCAAAGTGAATATTTGTGATAATGATCATGATAGTGCAGATCTATCTTTGGCTGATCATGATGATATGAGCAGAATGCCTACTACTACCACTACTGTGTTAAATAAAAGTTCTGTACAACTTGAACGTGAAATAAACTTGAAGGCAGATGCGGTTGCAGAAGGTACGGATACTCATGACAACGTCAGTGTAAATGATCCGTGTGTAGTCCACCCGTAAGCATATCTGGCGGCCTGCTTGAACATAGGGCTACCAAAAATTCCACCTTACAACATTTTGCAAAATTGCTTTGGTTTGCTCTTTTAATTTTGTTTTAATTTATCAATAATGTGTCCTAATCGTATTATACATAATCGCGCATTTTTAAAATCATTACAACCTACCGCGTTGTGTCATCCACAAAAATTGAGAAAAAAGCATCACGGTGGCTGGCAGCGTGCACCGAAACGTACACAAATTAATCAAATGACTGTTCCTGAACTCGTTAGCACTAATTGTAGATCCCTGTCCAACAAAATGGATTACCTTCAATCCCTAATGTATTCCAATGTTTATCGAAATGCTGGCGTTTTAGCAATACAAGAGACTTGGCTGCACCAGCATTATGATGATAATCTAATTTCAATAAATGGATATAAAGTTTTTCGCCAAGATAGAAATAGTTCCAAGAAAAAATATGGAGGAGGGGTAGCCACATATATAAACACAAATTGGTCTACATCAAATCACGTTTGCTTCAATTATTCTAATGACAGTATAGATTGCATAACCGTCAGGTGTCGCCCAAAACACTTAAGTAAATATTCTTATATATACATAACAAATATTTACATAACACCCAATTGTAGCCTTTCTAATATAGTTATGTTTGCAGATGAGTTTACTGAATTCGCTGCTCCTGCATTCGGAAACTCGTTGTCTATAATCTGTGGTGATTTTAATTTATGTGATCACAGCTTTCTTACTTCGCTTGGTCATGAGAATCTAGTCAAGTTTAATACACGTCTGGACAAATCACTAGACCTGGTTTTCATAAATGACCGTGATGTATATGAAACCCGAAGGAGAGCTCCTTTGCTAAATTCTGACCACTGCATTATTCGTATTTTACCGAAAGTGTACGGCAAGTTACAACGAACATTGTTTAGTCATTTAACAAAGAAGATACATGAACGTTCATATTCCCATGACAACATTCTAGCATTAAGAAGCATGTTGCATGATACCAACTGGGAACTGTTTACTGACGATAAGTTGGATGCTACTGTCTCTAATATAACCGATTATCTGAAGTTTTGTTTGGATATTTGCTGTCCTTATGAAACACTGTTTTCGAGATTTGACAGAATCTCTTCTTTGCAACTGAAAAAACTTAGAAGACAAAAAGAGATGTTGTATAAGAATTGTGATAATACTGGTGTCCGTAAAATAAACACCCTTATAAAAATTGAAATAGAAAGGTTGAACAGACTATATAATGAAACATTTTTATCATGTAAAAATCCTTCAAACATTTGGAAACTTTTCAATAAACTAACAAGTAAAAAACAAATGTCCGTTGATGCTTATTCTGATGTAAATGCTTTAAACAAATCATTTATCAAGAAACAAAGTAATATGGTTGTACCTGATGTACCTAGTCAAGAAAATGGTAATTTTCAGGGTTTTGAAGAAAAGGATGTACTATTATGTTTGAAGTCATTAAATCCAACACACAGCCTTGGTCCAGATGGTGTACCAAGCATTCTTCTCCAAAAGTGTGCAGACATCTTGTGTCATCCTCTTACTCAAATCTTTAACGCATCATTTAAGAGGGAAACGGTACCTGCTGACTGGAAAGAAATCAAGGTTGTACCTGTACAGAAATCATCTTCTGGAGCAGGTATAAAGTTTAGACCAGTCGCTATAACATCTCCTTTTTTGAAAACAATGGAGAAACTTCTTTTGAATATTCTTAAACCTTTTTTAAAAGCTTTTAGTGACCCTAAGCAGTTTGCTTATAAGTGTGGAAGAAGTACATTAGATGCAGCCATTGTACTACACCACAATATTGTTTCCTGCCTTGATAAGGGCGCTAAGTTCGTTCGAACAGCTTTCTTAGACTATACTGCAGCTTTTGACTCTGTTCCTAGGACACTTTTATTAGGCAAGATGAATTCAGCACAAACAGAGTCCTGGGCAACTAGATGGCTGTCTTCTTATTTTAAGGATAGGAAACAGCATACTGTTTTGGCTGGAAAGCGCTCCACTTCCCAGCTAACTGAAAGTGGTGTGCCTCAAGGTGCAGTACTTTCTCCATTTCTTTTCTCTTTCTTTCTGCATGACCTTCCGAACTCACCCGAAGTTAACTTCATTAAGTATGCTGATGACCTGACCGTTTCTGTCCCTGTAGTTGCCACATCGGATTGTTCCTATATGAATGGCTTCCTAGCTGAAGTTAAGGATTGGTCTCGCTCAAATGGTCTTAAACTAAATCCAACTAAATGTAACACTGTTGATTTCAGCCTGAGAAGTGAAAAAGACATGCATAGATTGATTCAATCTCATGATTGTTGTAGTATTGATGGTACCATGATTGAGAGTAAGTCAAATGTTTCTTATCTTGGCATTAGTTTCTCGTCAAATCTTTGCTGGTCGTCTCATATTCTTATAGTTTCTAAGAAAGTTTTCCGTCTGACTTATTACATAAAGAAGTTGAGACACTCAGGTATAACTCAATCTCTTATCATACAATTTATTAATTCATGTGTTTTGCCCATCATTCTTTATTGTTCTCCATTATTCTTCCCTGGGCTACTCAAGAAAGATCATATAATACTACGAAGAACATTGAGGGCTGTAAGTAGGGTCAGTGCTATCCCCTTGACTGAACTAAATGACACTGTTGTCAATAGGCATATGAATTCTTGTAAACACTTAGCTAAAGTTATCTTATCTGATAGTGAACATCCTCTTTATTCACAATTGTTTCCTTGTATCTCTTCGGGTAAGACCAGAAGAAATTTTATAAACATTTATGCTCGTACTACAAAATATAAAAATTCGACCGTTCCATATTTGGCACGAGTATTGTGTGAAGAGACAAATATCAGAAAAGAACTTTTACAACTTTTGAATCAATAACTAAATTATAAAATGAAATGATGCATATTAATGCATGTGTTATTTGTTATATCATTTATTTATTATTCACTATGACCTAGAAAGGGTATGATTTTGTTGGGTTTTTTATTTTTATTTATTTTTTTTTTTATTTTTTTCCTATTAACTATCAATATTTTAACATTTTATATATTTATATAATCATAAACAGAGCTAAACCATTGCAATATGTAAAAGAAACGCTGAAAATTCCATGCTGTAAATTGTTATTGTTGTGGAATAAAGTGATTATTATTATTATTATATTATTATGTTAATGCTAAACTGGAGCTAGTCAATAAAGATAGCAGTGGTGGTAATCTTGCGTTTAGACAACCTTCTAAAGGCCGAACAACAACAGCTTCTGATGCACCGCTAAATTCATCAACAAGTGTCGCTCAGTCGTCGTTGGTGTTGTCATCCACGATGAAAGGGACGTTCATGAAGTCACGTGTCTTATGCTATGACTATGCTAGAATCAGTCCGTTTGACAGGACGAAAGTCAGTGGTCAGTTTAGTGATGATAAGTCAACAGTGTACGAGAGGGTAATTGTTAAACTGACTTGCACGAATAAATGCATTTTAAGTTTCAAATTACTATTTGAATGTTATTATCTTTGGTGTAAATTATTCTGTGCCTACGCGTGGTTGGTCAGATACGTCGTATGTGTGCTAGTCATATACATACCATGATACAATGACATGGGCGTGTCACCATTCAGAGCTGAGGATATAGATAATAGAAGGAGGTCACAGTGGTTAGGACTCTCGCCGACCATGCACATGGCCCGGGGTTCGAGCCCACGCCGGCGCACACCTGATATCTATGGTCGGCCTGTAAATTTTGGGCTACCGATATCCATGCTGAAAATTCCATACCTGTACCAAAAATACAGTGTGGAATTAAGCTGTAAATCAAAAATCAAAATCACCAAATGAACTCTGCGACGACTTTCCAACCTAGGGTGTCAACCTGAGAAGGGTTCTAGGCGTACTGTTGTAAGTCCTGCAATTCTTCAAAGGAAGTGCATCAAGATATGATCTGTGAGGCTATGTGCACTGGTTGTATATACTTGTGGTGTGTCACATCATTTGTTGATTTTTGGATTCACTGTGTTTAATTGTTGTTTTCGTATCTTATTGTTACTGCATATTTTTGTTAAATTGTTCGTCGTGATTTCTTCTGAAGTTGTTTCTAGTCTTCCACATCTGTGAATGAATTGACTGATTTTAAAGACAGCAGATGGGTCCTATACGCCGAGGAGGCTAGGCTATTGCTGAGAATGACATGCACACGCAGATAATTGTTAGCTCTGGTCCCACACACCGGGGAGCGAGAGTGTAGACGACTGAGGCTTGCATACGTCACCGTTACTAGAACTGAGGCATTTCGTGTTCCTAGGGGGACCGATGGTAGTGATCCGGTCCGAAGTGCATAGTTTGCAGCTGTTAACCTAGGCTTAAACTCTCTATGCAGACGTTCTACCATACAATTAGATTGATGCCGTTCAAAACGCGTAAAGCCTAAGTTTCTCGTCAGGGAGAAGCAAAGCCGCTTTTGAAAATCCTCATGCGATCAGTAATTATGGCGGATGGGTATACAAAATTTGGGGTCCATTGTTCGAAAAAGACGCCTGTGACAGTTTCAGCAGATACATCTTTAACGGTTGGCGATATAGACGTCCGCGAACAGTACTAAGTATATTAACGCAAGATCTTATACCAACAACTTCTAACTTATTTGATTCTCGCGTACCAAAGGCAAGGCAAAAATACCGCAATCCACTGTCCAAATTACGAGATATATTTCGGAACTAAATCGCGGATTGAAGAGGAAGCTAAGCTAGCTAGTTATCGTGCACGATAGTGACGCGACGGAGTACCGAATGTCGGGGATGCTTGACGGGAAGCCCTCAGCTAAACAAGTCGACTTAAACTCTAATGGTCAGCATCCATTGTTGACTGGTGACTCCTATGGTCAATAATTTAGGGAAATTTTTTTCGCTACACTGTTAATATATTCAGTTTTGTTACTAGTCATGGTGTGGTGTGAGCTACCGATAGTATTTACCAGTAATAAATATGGAGATATTCATCAGCACAAAAATGACAAACAGCAGGGTGTTGGACTTGACATCAGAGAAGGGAAATCCATCAGTATTGTGGAAAACATGAAGACACGAAATAAGGACAAAGAAACACAATACTAAGGGCAGTAGTAGGATAACACTGATGATTTGCGCAAATGACTATTCTACATTAAGGAATGCATAATTTCCCTATATGTACTGTTGAAGACTAAACGGTTATGCTCGTTTATAAGTGAAAAAAATACAAACCTGCGATAAAGTATAAATATATCTATGTTTTAGAAGCTGACGGTATAGACGTTCAAGAACAGTACTGAGTATATTAACGCAAGCTCTTATACCGACAACTTCCAATGTATTTCAATCTCGCGTACCAAAAGCAAAGCAAAAGACAGTATTTGACAGTCCAAATTACGCGATATATTTCAGGACCAAAACGAGTTGTTAGACGAACGCTTAGCTGGCTAGTGATCGTGCACGAACGTGACACGACGGAGTACCAAACGGCGAGGATGCTTGACCGAAAGCCTTCAGCTAAACAGGTCGACTTAAACAGTGGTGGTCAGCATCCAATGTTCAGTGATGATTGCTGTGGTCAATAATTTTGGGGAATTATATACTGTTACAGCTCACCCCCCCACTAGGAGGGGGTGAGCTGTAACAGTATTTCATCCGAACTGCAGTCAGTGGGGGCGTAGGCGGAGATTACGAAAAGGCATCGGCGGGTAGTGCAGTCCTTCCTCCTTCTTACTGATCCGTTCAGGCGGACAGCACACATTCGGCTATCTACCGGGATCCATTCAAGCAATGTCTTTTCTGAGTACTAGGGCAGAAAAGACATTGCTTGAATGGATCCCGGTAGATAGCCGAATGTGTGCTGTCCGCCTGAACGGATCAGTAAGAAGGAGGAAGGACTGCACTACTCGCCGATGCCTTTTCGTAATCTCCGCCTACGCCCCCACTGACTGCAGTTCAGATGAAACGAAGGATGAGTTCTACCAAAAGCTGTCTAGTTTGGTGCGAAAGGCTAAACGCTCAGACATAGTCGTTCTAGCTGGTGACTTTAACGCTCAAGTAGGGAAATTGTGTCAATCTGAGAAGGATGTCGGTGGCACCTATGGAGCTCCGTGCCAGCGAACCGACAACGGTGACCGTCTCCTACAGTTCTGCTCTGATAATCATTTGTTTCTTGTAAGCACTAACTTCAAACACAAGGAGAGACACTGTTTGACTTGGAGACCCCCTTCATCAAACCAACGCTGGACACAAATAGACCACATAGCAATAAGCTATCGTTGGCGTGGGTCGGTAGGAGATTGTCGCTCCTTCTGGAACACGTGCGTAGATACCGACCATGCACTGGTCCGCGCTCGTGTGTGCTTACGACTGAACGGACGTAGGAAACAGCTGGCGGTAAAACCATCACGTCCCCAGCTCGATCAGGAAACTAAATCCGTATTTCAGGAAGAACTAGCTAAACACATATCTGTGTTCGACAGCTGTGCTCACCCTGAAGAAGCTTGGAAAAATATCCAGGCAGCCATAGATACAGCTGTAAAAGCTGTGAATAAGGTAAACCCAAAGGTGAGTAAAAACCACTGGATCTCCACCGCCTCATCCGAACTGATAGATGCTAGAAGACTTATTCCGGCGAGCTCCGAATTCAATGAGGAGCGAAAGCTGCACAAGAGGAAACTTACGAAAAGTCTCCGCAAGGACCGTGAACAGTGGTGGGCGACAAAAGCCAAAGAGATGGAGAAAGCTTCGAGGATAGGCAACACCAGGCAACTCTTTAGACTCATCAGGGAAACGGGTGGGAGAAGACAAATCATTAGTGAGACAATCTCGGAAAAAAATGGCACTATAATTAGCTCCCAGGATAGACGACTGGATCGTTGGAAAGAGCATTATGAGGAGCAGTTTAATTTGCCCACAGCCACGCTCAACCTTCCGAGCATCCAACACCTCCCTGAATGGGATATAAACACAGGTCCTCCGTCACTAACTGAGGTTACTAAAGCTGTCACCAATCTGAAACTAGGCAAAGCAGCGGGACCTGATGGAATGACTCCAGAGGTATTTAAGTACGGTGGAGACAGCTTACTGTCTGGATTAACTGAGGTACTAGGCAGCGTCTGGGAATCAGAAGAAGTCCCATCGGGTTGGTGTAAGTCACTGATTATCCCCATATACAAGAAGGGAGACAAGTCTTCCTGTGATAATCACAGAGGGATTAGCTTGACTAATATAGTATCTAAAGTCTTAGGCTCAATAATCATGCGTAGACTGAGTGGTGCTCGGGAAGCACAAACACGAGAGAGCCAGGCAGGCTTTAGACCAGGAAGAGGGTGTATTGATCATATCTTCACCCTCCGACAGATTCTAGAACATAGGCATTCCTACCGGCGTCCAACAGTCATTATATTTCTTGACCTAAAGGCAGCATTCGACTCTGTCGATCGAGAAGTTCTCTGGAGATGCTTGGCTGTAAAGGGAATTCCAAGAAAATATATTGCACTGATTAAGGCACTCTACTCGTACTCATACAGCCAGGTGAGGGCTTACGGCGAGCTGTCATCTGAACTGATGACGACCAGTGGTGTCCGTCAAGGATGCCCATTATCTCCTTTTCTATTCAACTTCATCATAGATGTGTTAATGGACTTAACCCTAGGTGACTTCAGCGACTCAGGGATTGACTTGCTACCGGGGAATAATCTCGTTGACTTGGAATATGCAGACGATATAGTCCTTCTAGGCGAAGACGCTGACGAAATGCAGAGTCTTCTAAACACCTTGAGCCGCAATCTACGAATGTTTGGCATGCGATTCGCTCCCGCCAAATGCAAGATGATGTTACAGGACTGGACTACATCGACGCCTAGTTTAAAAATAGGAAGTGAAGTGGTAGAGCACGTTGACCGCTTCACTTATTTGGGAAGTACCATCAGCCCCAACGGGCTGATCTCTGACGAAATCTCAGCACGAATACAAGGGGCTCGTTTCGCATTTGTTAGTTTACGCCGACTCTGGCGTAGACGAGATGTTCGACTATCGACCAAAGGGCGGGTGTACTGCTCATCAGTCCGCTCCGTCCTCCTTTATGGTTGTGAGACCTGGCCACTGAGAGTGGAAGACATGAAAAGACTAGCTGTCTTTGATCATAGGTGCCTGCGTTCTATTTCCCGTGTAAAGTGGCATAATAAGGTGAGCAACATTGAGGTTAGGCGTCGAGTTCTAGGTAAACAGGGGAAATCAATCGACGAAGTCGTGAAGCTACAAAGACTGAGATGGTTAGGACATGTGTTACGTATGCCAAGCCATCGCCTCCCTCGACGAGCAATGTTAGCGGATATAGGGTCAGGCTGGAAAAAAGCTAGCGGCGGTCAAACAAAAACTTGGCATCAGTCAATGAAATCCACAACAGTTGGTCTAAGCCACGTAGAAAGGTGTAGACTTCCAGGCTGGGGTCCTCGGGACGGTAAAAATCTATGGTTGGAAACAATTGGTGACATGGCTCAAAATCGTTCTCAGTGGCGCAGATGCATCCACTCCCTGTGACTTATGATCTTCAATGAAACTGTTTTGTATTTCTTTATTACTCCTTTGTCTCACACCTCTGCTCACTGTTTCTATTATGCTTTTCTTGTACTTTCTTCTCTTGCTTCGCGTGCTACACGGAATGTGGCGACTTGAACTTCCGCACATTTGTGCAAAGTTCTATGTCGAAAACAGACAGACAGACAGTGGGGTTTTGAGGACCTTAAGACAGAACCAGCAGGAAGTAAAAAATCTCGCTGGTTCCCTTACGGGTGAAAACATCTTTCGAGCGGCTTGGTGGTGTGCCTATTGGTTTATCTGCTTATGCTAATAGGGTTTTTGTGCATAGCTTCCTTGGTGTTGTTCGTTGGATCGCGTGCTTCCTTTGTTTCTTGTCCACTGCCTGTCGCATCTGAAAAATAAGACAAGAACGCTAAGAACCATGTCGAGGAAAATGTATCAAATCAGCGTTTTTTGTTAAAAAACATGATGCTCATTCACCATACAGTAAAGTAATGCTAAGTTTAGAACATAGAAAAGAATACATCTGATTTTTTCGTGCATGTAACATGCTCTGTTAAAGAAAACGATTTACGTGTGTTTAGTGATACTGCATAGCGAAAATTGATGCGTCTAAGAAAATAATAAGTACCACAAACGAATGAGTTGGGTGAATCACACGACTTCGTCATGTCATATAGGTGTACAGATATTCTGGGCACCTAAAGGTACGTCCAGAATGGGTTTTCTTAAGGGGCTCGACAGAATATTCGGTAGCTGTCGCTGTGCTAGTGCCTTCGTCGAGGTCTAAACGATCTTCGGTTACTTGCGGACTATGGGGTACGTTGAGCTTTATGCTAATAGGATTACCCTACAAGTAAGCCGGTTTCAGACGGTCAATGCTGACGGTGTCCTCGCAGCCTCTTTGTCCAAGACAAAGAATTTATCAGAACATTTAATTACTTTATAAGGTCCGTCGCATGGGTGTACCAGAGCTCTACGCACAGTGTTACGACGAAAAATACATGTGAAGAAGTTTTTAAACACGGAAGAGCAGAAACATCAATGGACTATGGACGAAGGGGAGCAGGTTTAACTGAGCGCATTGCATTTGTAAGCCTGCTGACGTATGAAGCGTTATCTACCGTTGGTTGGAAGCTCGAGGGAGAAACAAACTCACCAGGCAGTCGTAGTGTCGTGCCACATACTAGCTCGGCGCTAGCACAACCAGCATCAGTTTTCAAGGCGTTTCGTGTCCCTAGGAGAACCAACGGAAGGGATTCAGTCCAATGGGTGTTGTTTGCAGCTGACAGACCAGCTTTCAACTGTCTGCGTAGACGTTCTACCATACCATTAGCTTGGGGATGGTAGGCTGTTGTTCCAAAACGCATGCAACCTATGATTTTAGTCAGGGCGAAGAATAAGCCGCTTTCGAATAGCCCCCCGCGATCAGTTGTTATGGAAGATGGGCATCCAAAGTTAGCGATCCATCTTTCGACAAGGACGCGCGTGACTGTTTCAGCAGATACGTCATTGATGGGTATTGCTTCCGGCCATCGTGTGAATCGATCGATGAAAGTTAAAATATAGTTATATCCATGGGATTCAGGAATGGGTCCAACCAAATCTACATGGACGTGTTCAAAACGGGCGTCAGTGAGAAGAAAGGTGCCAAGTAGGCTTTTGGTGTTTCCTATTACCTTGCACTTTCGACAAGCTAAGCACGTGTGTGGTCATTCCCTTACTTCTTTATTAATGCCAGGCCAACAAAACCGACTAGTTACGAGCTTGACAGTAGTTCGAATACCTGGGTAGGATAAGCCATGCAACGTATTGAGGACGTTACGGCGATAACTTTTAGGCACGATGGGGGCGAGGAGTACTCGTGGAAATGTCGCATAGAATAGTATCTCTTCCCATACCTAAGGGTTTCTCTGCAAGTTGTAGAGTTGTTTTCGGCAATTCAGGTTGAAGCTCGGCATCTTCTTTTTGAAGACGAGCCATTTTTACAAGGTCTATGCCATCGATTTGGGTGAGGGAACAAACGCGCGACAAGGCATCTACCACAGTGTTGTTTACTCCGGATACATGGTGAATATCTGATGTAAACTGTGAAACGTAATCCAGTTGTCGTGATTCCCTGGGTGAATACTTATCTGAAGGTGAGTTCAGAGAGTATGTCAGAGGTTTATGATCAGTAAAAACTATGAATTCACGACCCTCTACTGAATGTCGAAAATGACGTATAGCATAGTACATAGCCAGAAGTTCTCTGCCGAATGTGCTGTACTTCGTCTCAGCTAATTGAAGGCGCCTGGAGAAAAAGGGGAGTGGTTGCCACTGTTTGTCAACTAGCTGTTGTAGAACTGCGCCGATTGCAGTGTTTGATGCATCAACCGAGATAATTGACGGTGTCGTTGGATCCTGATACATCAGAAGTGTGTCATTCGCAATAGCTTTTTTAACCTGGGTAAAAGCATTTCGAGCAGACGCGTCAAGTTCTATGGACTTGTTATTCCCTCGAAGGAGGTCTGTCAATGGCTGAATCAGAGAGCCACAGTTGGGAATAAACCGTCGATAATAACTTACAAAGCCATTAAAAGTAATGGTAACACCATTAACGTAACCTTTCAAATGCCAAGTCCAAGTGTCTAAGGTGGGTTTCCTTGTCTGGACTGGCAACGAGGCAGTCGTCTAAGTATGCGTATACAAAGTCGAGACCACGAAATACTTCGTTAATGAAGCGTTGGAATGTTTGTGCTGCATTCCGGAGACCGAATGGCATACGTACAAATTCAAAAAGTCCTAAAGGCGTAATGGTAGCCGCTTTCGGAATATCTTCTGTTACCTTTGGGATTAAGTTATGTGCTTTATTCAAGTCGATTTTAGAGAATATGGCAGATAATGCCAGATATGCCAGATAATGTTGCCGTCAAGTCGTGTATATGAGGAAACGGATAGCAATCAGGGGTTGTTTTGGCATTCACTCTCCGGTACTCACTGGTGGGTCGCCAATCATTGCTATCCTTTTTTGTTACCATATGAAGTGGGGATGCCCATGGGCTATTCGTAGGTCGAAAGAGGCCAAGGGTGAGCATATGGTCAAACTCATTCCTAGCTATTCTCAGTTTGTCAGGAGCAGGTCGTCGTGATCTAGATGTCACGGGTTGTCCTGTAGTAATGATGTGGTGCATAACACTGCTGGTTATTCACGGTAGGTCGTTCAATGGGCAATTAAATTCCGGATATTTATCAACCATAGGTTGAAAATGGGGTTGCCTTTATCTTAACCAGTGACAAGCTGAGGCCTATGTAGGTGGTGCCTTTGATAGACAGACTAGTAGTATTGTCAATCAGTCGTTTCCGGCGGATGTCTACGAGTAAATCATGATGATTAAGTAGGTCCGTGCCAATGATGGGCATTGTAACGTCAGCGAGAAGGAAAATCCATCGAATAGGTTTGCGTAAACCTACGTTCAGATAGACGTATTTTCTACCAAAGGTTGCGATTGGTTTTCCATTTGAGCCTGTAAGTTGAAGGTAGGTTCCTTCTGTCGGTCTGATGCTGTAGCCAGAAGGACGCTGACTTCGGCGCCTGTGTCGACTAAGTATCGAGTCTGGCTAATCACATCATGGATGTAAAGTAGGCGGCTAGTGCCACCGGCGACGGTTGCCGCTAACGCGTGCCAGCGGGATAGTTTCCCACAGACTTTGAGACATTTCCAAAGTTACAAGGCTTACGGCAACACTTTGCTTCTTGGCCATAGGTGTTGTGGTACCAGCACCAGTTAGGGTTTTTCAGAGAACGTGGCTTGAACTTAGATCGACCACGTGAGTTTCGCCGTTGAGGAGATTTAGGACGACGGTCGGAGGAGTTAGAAGGCATGTTTGACCTAAACATCTGTTGGATGGAGTTGCATAACTCTATCATTGCAGGATCCTCACTCGAAGTCTGCTTGGCAACCGAGCATATTTCAGGAACTGACCGTTTAGTTATTTCTAGAATCTTATCTGCAGAAATAGTTAAGTCATCTATAATAACATCCTGAAGTGTCATAAATGCAGTCTGCACAGACTGTGGCAGCTTGGATTAGAAGAGTTCTCTAAATAGTCCTTCATCGAACTGACTTTGGCCGATAACCTCTCTCATTCTTGTCAGCATGCTCACGGCTGACTGATCTCCTAACTCGATGTTACGAAATAATTCGTCCAGACGTCGTCGGTTCGTGAGAACGGTTCCCCTGAGGAGGGATGCTTTGACCAACTCGTACGAGTTACTTACCTCGGGACTCAACATCTGTGATGTTACGTATTTGCTGAATTTCGTGGCAGGGCACGGATAACTGTGAACGTTGATCGGTTATCCCATGCTCACAAAAATCTGCTTCAGCTATCTGAAACCACGTCTCAGCATTATCTGGCCAGTATGGTACGAGCTGAATGGTTTTAGAAGTTGAGCGGATACGAATGACCTTAGGACTAGGATCACTCATGACGAAAAATATGTCGAATAATATATGGTACAAGAACAAATACAAAAAGGAACGAAATCACCGGGGTTATCTGCGTATTAATCGAAGATGAAGTTCGCGGTTGAGCTCACTAGTTCAAAGGTTGACGGTATAGACGTTCAAGAACAGTACTGAGTATATTAACGCAAGCTCTTATACCGACAACTTCCAATGTATTTCAATCTCGCGTACCAAAAGCAAAGCAAAAGACAGTATTTGACAGTCCAAATTACGCGATATATTTCAGGACCAAAACGAGTTGTTAGACGAACGCTTAGCTGGCTAGTGATCGTGCACGAACGTGACACGACGGAGTACCAAACGGCGAGGATGCTTGACCGAAAGCCTTCAGCTAAACAGGTCGACTTAAACAGTGGTGGTCAGCATCCAATGTTCAGTGATGATTGCTGTGGTCAATAATTTTGGGGAATTACATACCGCTACAATGTAAATAAATATACATATGTACATATATATACATAATACAATTAATTGGTGAGTTACAGTTGCCCCAAAATACACAAGTAAGTATGTACAGAATTGTGGTAACGAAGTATTCATTTTTGTTCTGCATGTAGTAATTTATTGTAATCGTAGTATTAGTATTTCGAGATGACCGAATTACAAGAATCCAAACAAAACACAGAGAGGGCAGAAATCAGGAATTTGTATTTTGCGGAATTAGAATGCAATTCATATAAGAAACATATTAACAATCAACAGTAAGTATTTAAACAATACAGAGATAGAAATTGTCAATCACCACATCCGCCACACCTCGAATATCTCCTCGCGTATTTATAACGATGTCTCGGTTTGCTTGCAAGTAGCTTCGAGCTAACTGATTCTGTGATATTATTTTCATCAGTACTATCTGCACTTATTTCTGAATTATCTACAAAATCAGGATTATTAGCGGAATCAATAATATTATAATTGGAACGACCTACTTCATTTATTGTCACATTGTCCAGGTGTCCGTTATGAACTGAGTGATCTTTGATGTCTGATATCTTCACCACTCGATTTCCCATTTTTTGTAGTATAATTCCAACAGAAGGTCTATAGTTAATATCTTTGTAATAATGTACGTTAGAAGTCGTGGACATCAGATGCTTTTTGAGAATTCGAGATTTGAAAAGTTTTGCAGGACTTTCACGGGTACTTGTATGCACTGCATTCAACAGACGCAGTCTATGCATATGCAGCAATTCCTCCATTTTAATCAGTTTGTAAGAGTTCTACTACGGCTTAGAGTGGACCTATACTCTAAACACCCTTACAAACTTCTTCACCGTTTTGCGACCTGCTAAGCTTAGCAGTACACTACTCGACGCGCAAATACTGACGAACTGTATCGTTGTAAAAAGACTTGATGTGACAAGAGTACCTGGGAGAATTATATTTTATTCAACGAAATATAAAATTCAATAAATAAAGAAGTCGTACAACTTATCTGCAGACGTTGCTGGAGGTAGGCTCGGAGAGTGTGCAGAAAGAGAGCACAACAAGAGAGCGAACCAATGAACGTACGGAAGACTCACAAGTCAAAAGGTAAAACGTGGATCACCGTGGGTGAGTCAGTTTAAACAAAAGTTCAAAGGTACAATGTGCACTACAGGTTATCCCCCCCTAGAAGGTTGGTGGGAAGCCAGCAAGCTTCGATATACAACAGTAGGATGGCTTGGCACAATAGCAATGGGTGAATGAGAAGGTTTGAAAATAGCAATAGTAAAAAAAGAAATTTTACCGAAAGGAAAGAAAGCAAAAGAAAAGAGAAAAAAATTAAGGTAAGTTGGAAGTGGTATGTACATGATTAGTGAAGTAAGACGGAATATGATAAGAAATGACGCTGGTGCCTTGTGTGGTTGTAAGCTTCTGCGGTCTGATGTTGTTTTTTTTTAATTTTTTTCTTTTTTTTGTCTTTCATATTTTTATTAATCTTTTTTTTATATTTTTTTTATTGTATCGATTCATTCTTTTTTTTTAATTCCGCACTATTACAAGCTTACTTATGTGGAGGTTTGATGGTAAACCTCTGGCGCCGAGGCTGTCGTAGCAAGAAGGTGACTCATTATGTCTAACTTTCATATTAGACCAATGCTCCCTTCCTCCGCTTCAACAGAACCTAGCAGTCATGTTAAAGGCAATCATTATACCAGCGTATGATAAGGAGCAGGGTAAAAAAAACAACAGAAGAAAATGGGAAAGAAGGTTAAGATTTCAAAATCGGTGTAAAGGTACTACAAAAGCTTGTGCGAAATCAATGCGAGGAAAAGTGGTGCAACTTGGAAGTAGTACGTTAGAATGAGATAAAACAAAGGAAGTTTCTACCCTGTGAGAACTTATAAAATTACAGAGAAGTTAGTACATAACCCATAGCTATGAGTAGTTATCATTACCAAAATTACTTTGTTCATGTTGCTAAGTGCATAACTAAGATGATGCATAATGTTTATAAGTACGGTTCACAAAATAAATGAATTGCAGGAGGGCATAAACCCGAAGGAATATAGTACAGGCTGTGAAAATAAATTGAGCGGATTACTATGTACAGCATAGAAGTGAAGCATTTATGCGCAAAAAAATATGTATATCTGTCCATTTAACTATACAGTGGAAGTTTTTTTTTGTTTTTTTTAAATAATCTTTTTTTTTATTTAAAAAATTTTTTTGTTTATTTATTATTATTTTACTTTTTTTTACTTTTTTGTATTTTCTTTTTTTTATAAAAATTTTTTTTAATAATAATTAATTTTTTTTGGAAGAAAATGGGCAGTGAAAGGTAATATACTGTTCATAATTCCTCTTTTGGTGTGGGTTACAAGATGACATGAGAAGCCAACTGATCTAGCGAGTAGATTGAGATGAAAAATTAGGGGTAAAAACAAACTGATGCTGGTCCTCTGTAACGAGAGATAAAGATTAAAAGGATTAGTGAGGGTTAAAACGACTACTCCCAGAAGCGGGACCAAATAGATTAAATATAGCAGAATTGAATAAGAAATTGTGACAAGGAATAAAAAATCACTAGTAGCCTTACCTATGGATTAGTTCAGTGAAAGAATTCTACGAACCTCTTGGGCCAGTGAACACGTCGACCAGCACGTGTGACCGGGGTCTTACTGGTGACGGTAGGAGAATCATCATTCACCACCGGAGGTGAGGTAGTTGAGTCTGGACAAGGACTAGGTTCAGTGGGGCTATTTGATTGAGCCGATGGGGAGGGTGAAGGTTCTTCAGTGTATGCCGCTTTAAGTCTGTCTATGCTGACAGTGTCTGGGCGGCCGCATCGGTCAATAACGAAAAATTTATCTTTACGACTAAGGACCTTAAAAGGCCCGTCATACGGTGGTTGTAATGGCTTTCGTATGGCGTCGTGACGCACGAAAACGTGTGTACAGTCATCAAGTCGCCGATCAACCTGAACCTTTCGGTTCTGAGTGCGTGTGGAAACTGGTCGGAGTCGCTGCATAAAACTTTTAAGTTGCTGAGCGTAACGGGTGGTATCCGGGAAATTTGGCTCGAAAGTTTCGGGAGCGATTAGCTCGCCTGGTAAACGCATGGTGGTACCGTACACCAATTCAGCTGGCGAGCACTGCAGATCCCCCTTAAGCGTAGCCCGGATGCTAAGCAGGACCAGTGGTAGCGAATCTGTCCACTTACTGTTGTCCACTGCCATCAACGCAGCTTTGAGTTGACGGTGGAAACGTTCTACTAGGCCATTTGCCGCGGGATGATACGCGGTTGTGCGAATGCGTTTGCATCCCAGCATCTCTAACAATTCTTTGAAGCTTGTGGATTCAAACTGTTGTCCGCGGTCGGTAGTGACAGTTGCGGGACATCCAAAATGGGCAACCCAGCCATCCATGAAGGCACGACAGACGGTTTGAGCCGTTACATCAGGTATCGGAATGGCTTCCGGCCAACGTGTGAAACGATCCACACATGTGAGTAAATACGAGCAGCCGTTAGACGGGGGCAGAGGCCCTACTATATCCAGGTGGATATGATGGAACCGAGCGTCTGGGGTCGCAAACGTCCCCAACGGCGTGATGTTATGCTTGGTGACTTTAGCACGTTGGCATTGCACACAAGCACGTGTCCATTGACGCACATCACGGTTCATACCGGGCCACGCAAATCTCGCAGAAATCAACTTGTCCGTTGCTCGTATGCCAGGATGGGAGAGGTTGTGGAGTGACTCAAACACAGTTCGGCGTAAAGACGTGGGAACAATCGGTCGAGGAGTACCAGTTGACATATCGCAAAGTATAGTTGCCTCACTGTTTAGCAAGGGGACGCGTTCTATTTTCAGTGAGGTTTTATTTGACAGGTGTTCTAAGTTCAAATCGTTCAGTTGGAGTTCGGCCATTTTATGAAGATCGATGGTTGGTGGTACGGACGTAGCACATACGCGAGACAAAGCGTCTGCTACCGCGTTATCCGATCCAGAAACGTGCTGGATATCAGAAGTGAACTGGGAAATATAGTCTAAATGGCGTGATTCTCGCGGTGAATACCGGTCTGAAGTAGTGTGGAGGGCGTACGTCAATGGCTTATGGTCGGTAAATACCGTAAATTGCCGGCCTTCCACGAAGTGACGAAAATGCTTGACAGCAGCGTAGACAGCGAGAAGTTCCCTACCGAATGTGCTGTATCGAGATTCGCATGCGGTAAGTTTACGTGAAAAGAAAGCAATCGGTAGCCATACATTAGCCATACGCTGTTGAAGGACGGCTCCGATCGCAGTATTAGAGGCATCTACGGAGATGCTGATTGGAAGTTGAACATCTAGATGGACCAACATTGTGGCGTCAGCAATAGCTTTCTTGATAGCTGCAAAAGCTGTCGAGGCTTCCTTAGTGAACACCAAAGACTTGCATTTCCCTTTAAGCATGTCAGTCAAGGGGGTCACGATATGAGCACACTGTGGGATAAAGCGACGGTAGTAACTAACCATCCCGAGAAAAGTGCGTAGTGCCTTGGGAGAAGTGGGTAGAGGGAAGTTTTGAATAGCTTCTACCCGGTCAGGTAACGGATAAATTCCATCTTTGTCTATCCTATGTCCCAAAAATTTCAGGGAAGTGACTCCAATCTGACACTTCGGCAAGTTGAGTGTGAGGGAGTGTGTCACAAGTCTTTGGAAAACTGTCTGCAAATGAAGTTGATGAGTGGCTTCATCTGGACTAGCTACCAAGATATCGTCCAGATAGGCGAAGGCGAAATCAAGCCCGCGCAAAACGTCATGTATAAAACGCTGGAAGGTTTGTGCAGCGTTCCGTAAGCCAAAAGGCATTCGAAGAAACTCGAACAGGCCAAACGGTGTAATCACAGCAGTCTTAGGTATATCTTCGGGGTCGACGGGAATCTGGTAGTAAGCCCGTGTAAGGTCCAGTTTGCTGAATACTCGAGCTCCCTTGAGTGAGGCGGTTAAATCGTGTATGTGCGGGACAGGGTAGCGATCGGGAACAGTTTGTGCGTTTAGTCTGCGGTAGTCGCCACAAGGACGCCAATCTAAACCGTTATTCTTAGGTACCAGGTGCAACGGTGAGGACCACGGGCTGCTGGATGGCCTAATAATCCCCATTTCCAGCATATGCTCAAACTCCGCTTTGACAACCTTTAGTTTTTCTGGGGATAGTCGCCTCGGCTTTGCGAAAACTGGCGGGCCAGTAGTGACAATATGGTGTTTGACGTTGGAAGTCGCACATGGCAGGCCGCTGCTAGGTTTGAACAAATCTGAAAAAGACTGCAGTATATGCGAATAAGGACCAGTGCTAGTGGGTGTGGCATATACCGGGCTGAGGGCTGGGCCTTGTGTGACGATACCGCTGACGGAGAGGTTTGTGACAGGATCTTTTAACTTATGATTACCTGTATCTACCAGTAATTGGTAGTGCTGCAATAGATCCATGCCAATTATACCTGTGGTAACGTCTGCCACCAGGAAGACCCAACGAAGTGAACGACGCAAACCGATGTTAAGATCTATAAAGCGCCTGCCGAACGTAGCAATTGGCGAACCGTTTGCGGCTCGTAGTTGAAGAGACATTGGCCGCCTGCGCTCCTCTACTGTGGGTGGGATTACACTGACCTCTGCTCCGGTATCAATTAGGAAGCGTATCCCAGTGTTACGGTCGGTAACATAGAAGAGGCGACATGAGAGTGGTTCGCCAGCGACGTTAGTCGCCAGTACGTGCTGGCTTGCTAGTTTCCCGACTGTTGAACATCGAAGGTGCACGGGCGAGTGCACTTTTGGGCTTTTGCTCCGTAACGTCGATGATACCAGCACACTCCAGGCTGGTTACTTCGGGACTGTCGGCGCTTGCTGCTAGCACGTGGCAAGGGTCTACTACTACGCGAACTCGAGGGACTGCGTCCACGACTCCTGGAGTTCATCTCCTGTCGTATACTACAGATCTCCTCGTATAGCTTGGCTATATGGGCCACCGCGTCAAAGCTTGATGACCCCCCATCAGACGAATCTTTAGTCTGAGCGGGAGCAGCAGTTACTGTTGCGGAAATGCCAATTTTGGGATTGATGGCCTCTACGGCTCTATCAGCTGCCTCGGCTATCTCCTGTAAGGGGTACTTGTAGATCGGTGCTAAGATACCCTGGACTGCCTGAGGTAATCTTTGAAGCCAAAGTTGTTTGAGAAAAACCTCGTCAATTTTAAAGTCCGCCACTAGCTGCTTCATCTGCCTCAACATTTGTGAGGGCTTGCGGTCACCTAACTGAACATCGCGGAAAAGTTCCTGCACTTTCTGTTGGTCAGTAAGTGCGACTCGTTGAATTAACGCCTGTTTGAGCCGCTCGTACCGATCCGGAGACGGATCTGCGAGAACGTCAGCCACCTCGTCTATGACACTTTCGGGTAGGCTCACAATCACGTGGTTTACTTTGGTCTCTTGTGAGTGTATGTGTCTAATGGCAAACTGAGCCTCTATATGATTAAACCATGCAGCTGGACGATGTGTCCAGAAGGCGGGGAGTTGCAGCGTTATAGCCATCTCTGACGCAGAACTGTTGTCAGCCATCTTGCACACAGGGCACAATATTAACAAGGTGATAAAAAAACCAATATAAGTACAAAGAAAACAAATCGAATCTTTATAACCGTGCGTGAAAGGAAAAAAAATAACAAAATAAACGGTACGTAAAAAGAATCGTTAACACGTTAAGCTACTATAGCGGAAAACGGTGAAAACGGGCTCACCACTTGTAAGAGTTCTACTACGGCTTAGAGTGGACCTATACTCTAAACACCCTTACAAACTTCTTCACCGTTTTGCGACCTGCTAAGCTTAGCAGTACACTACTCGACGCGCAAATACTGACGAACTGTATCGTTGTAAAAAGACTTGATGTGACAAGAGTACCTGGGAGAATTATATTTTATTCAACGAAATATAAAATTCAATAAATAAAGAAGTCGTACAACTTATCTGCAGACGTTGCTGGAGGTAGGCTCGGAGAGTGTGCAGAAAGAGAGCACAACAAGAGAGCGAACCAATGAACGTACGGAAGACTCACAAGTCAAAAGGTAAAACGTGGATCACCGTGGGTGAGTCAGTTTAAACAAAAGTTCAAAGGTACAATGTGCACTACAAGTTGCTCTCTCATCTCATTCAGGTCTTTTCGTGCTTTCGACAGTTCACATTGTAACTCAGCTACCTCATTTTTGAAAGCAGTTGACACTTGAGTTGCCGAACTTGTATTGGAGGTTTCCATCGGATTAGCTTGAGTATTTTGAAAAGTTGAAAGACACATAGACTCCATTTTACTAGACAGCTTGGGAAAATCATAAGATTTCTGAGTAACATAAGTATTCAAACTTCTGCAAACGGACTTGATGTGTCAAACTTTACCATATTTATGACACATAGCATCCCGAAAACGGCAAGTGCTTCGTAGATGAATCTTTCCACAGGAAAAACACGGTTTAATGTTTTTGATCTCTCGCTGCATTCTATTACCTGTGGACGGCAGTTTGGATTGCTTTGCATGACCACCTGTATTTTCGACTTTAGAAAGCATAACATCAGACACTGACGTAGTGGGAGCAGAGTATTCATTATTGACATCTTCATATGTAATACATACATCTTTAGCAGTTTGAAACGTACAAGAAGGAATCTGAATTAACTCTTTCTCTAATTTAGGAATATTGATTCCAGCAATTAGACGATCACGTAGTTGAGTATGCAGCTGATCTCCAAAGTTACACTTTGAAGCTTGAATTTGAAGAATGAACTCTCGAATCTTCTGGTTGGGAGCACGAACCAGTTTGTTGAATTGAGCCCTCTCTCGTGTCTCAAAAGTAGTTATATGGAAGTGATGTATCAGAAGTTCACGGAGCTTACCATATGGCGGAGAAATGGGTTTATCTGGAAACGACAGAGTCTTCACTAGGCTATATGCATCTAGCCCAATAGCAGTAATGAAATGTGCTGGTATTTTTTTATCTCGAATATTCTTTGAAATGCACCACGCATCGAAGCATTCAAGGTAATCAGCAATCTCCCGCGGAGAACCATTTATATGAAATTTTCCCAGGTTATTTAGTCCCATCGCGACGCCAATTTGTAGTAATTTATTGTAATCGTAGTATTAGTATTTCGAAATGACCGAATTACACGAATCCAAAGAAAACACAGAGAGGGCGGGATTCAGGAATTTGTATTTAGCGGAATTCTAATGAAATTCATATAAGAAACATATTAACAATCAACAGTAGTATTTAAGCAATACAGAGATAGAAATAGGCAATTACCACACTGCAGTTGCTCACATCATGTAAGAATATGCCAATTGCCCAAGGCTACTTGCGGAGAAAAAATAAGATTGAAGAGAAAGATCTGAAAGTGAATATACCGATTAGTTACGGGCTACAGATGATTGGCGATAGTAGAAAGCAAGAAGCTGGAGAAGGGAATTTGTGCCGTCCGTAATGCGCGGTGTACCAGTTGGTGTCCTAATTCAGTCTCAATTAACAACTATGATGCGCAGTGTATTCATTATTTTTACTATTAAACAATGAACGTATAATCTGATATCTTCGGCCTCAACGGTGTATATCGAATAGCCGTTAAACATCATGATACCAAGTCTTTTGCTTTTTCCCTTTAAAATAGCTTAACTTTCATATAAACCTTTTATTGCTTCGCATTTGTAATCATTTCTAGGGAACTATATATTCATCCATGCCGAATCTGGGGTTCACTGATCTTAATAAATAAATACCGTGAGAAGATTCAGAACTAACTAGAATCGAACTAATCTACCTGGTACTTTGACTCTCATAACCCAAATAAGATGGTCTTTATGTTAACCTTCATAAGGAGAACGATGAACATATATTCTGCCTGGGTTGAACATGTGAACTAAACATGTGAGATTATTTACCTTCACATATTGTGTATTTATTTTCCGGTTGCATTGTGTTGTTGCATTCTTGGATCGGTTGATGAACCAGTTCCCCTCAAAACCTTTACGATTTATGCAAATCACAGCTGTATTCGTGGTAATGTTAGTGACTGAATAGATGTATCTAGTTAGGTGTATTTGCTTACCACGTTTAGGGAATAAGAGTAGCAGTTTGTAATAATCATAGGCCTTAGGATTATTTTAGTTGACCTTGTGGTTATTGGAGAAGGAATTACTCTTCATTTTAATTTTATTTAAGTTATGTATTCAGGTACTAGTGTGGTGAGAGCAGGCTGCTAGCCGATTGGTTGGCACTAATCTACGTTAAGGTCTAGGTCACTAATATGGGCCGTGAGAAAATATGAACAAGCCTGAGTCAACAACCAATCACAGCAAAGTTAACGTGGCAAAATATGATTCGCAGAGAGAACTCTATTTGTCAAGGAATCCCGAAACAACCAATCAGAAGCCTGCGTTTGTCTACCTAAACAACCAATCAGATGACTGCGCTTGTCTATAATAATGTAGTTGAAAGATGTATAAATACGTGTTGATTTTCATAATAAAACGATCTGTTGCCTGGCCCTTGTCTTCTGTTGTTACATTTGGTGTCGCTGCCTCCAAGAAGATGAAGATCCCGTGGCCAGCTGCGTTTGAAGAAGGTGACATACGGAGCTTCTTACGTGACTTCGAAGCCGTTGCTGAGCTGGTGGGTGTCAAGGAGCAGGCGGCGAAGGCAGTTGTCCTGGGGACGCTGTTAAGAGGCCGAGCGAAGGCTGCATATGACAGCGTAGACAGGTCAAATGGCACAGCGTCTTGGAAGAAATTGGTTGAACGACTAGTGTCCGAGTTTGACAGCGAAACAGACAGACAGCTAGCAATGCAGCAGTTCCGGTCAATGAAGCTTGGACCTGATGGAGACCCGCTAGTGTTGGCGGTGAAACTGACTAATCTACTTCGACGCGCGCTTCCCACTTTAGATGAAGAATCAGAAGCGCAGTTACTGTCTTCCCAATTCATCGAGAGTGTCCCCGACCACATTTCTCAGCGATTAAAACTGGTTAACGCAACGCAGCCGATGGATATTAGTGAGCTGGCGAAGGTGACCAGACAGCTGCTGAGCACAACGGTAGCCGCTATAGACCAACCAAAACCAAACGAATATGAGCAAAAAATTGAAGCATTGCAGCGGGAAGTGGCGGCGTTAAAGTTGGCTGATAGAAAAGACCGGTGTTTTGAATGCGGTAAGCCGGGACACTGGAGAAGATACTGCCCAGAAAGGCGAAAAAGAAAAAATTTCAGACGGTATAATGCTTGTTCTTTCTTTCGTATGAACCTAGGTTTAGTGGGGGCTATTGAGAAAGGCGCTCTGTATTCGAAGTTGCGAGTGAATGATCGAGAAGTAGTATGTTTGATAGATACAGGAGCGGCCGTGTCGTTAATAGATAAGAATTTATGTAAGAGTGTTAATCCGTGTTCATTGACAGTACAAACAGTAGGCGGGTATGTGTTGCGTATCACGGGTAGATCGAACTGTACGGTCGTTGTTGGTGGCTGCGAGGTGACGTTTCCTTTCATTGTTGTACCCGAACTACAGCGAACGATATTAGGAGCGGATTTTCTGCGTGAGATTGGTGCCATAATCGACACGCAAGCGAACGTGGTGATCACGAAATACGGGCATATCAACATGTATGAGACCAGCGAGATAGCAGCGATTAAGCTGTCGACGGTACACAATGTGACAGAGTTAATTAATAAATACGATCATCTGTTCACTGGAGATGGGGACCCATACGGTTATTGCGATAAGGTGAATCATGAAATTCCGTTAAGTGATCCTAAAGTAAGGTCATTTTTAACGCGAAGAGTTCCATGTCATCTGGAAGGCGAAGTGGAGCGACAAGTGCAAGAGATGTTAAAAGATGATATTATTGAGGAAGCTGATAGCCCATACAACTCTCCAGTGCTGTTAGTAAAAAAAGCGAATGGGAAATATAGATTCTGTGTTGATTTCCGACAGTTAAACAGTATGACAGAGTTAAGACCGTGTGCCATGCCAACAGTGATAGAAACCTTAGATCGACTACAAGGTGCGAATGTGTTTTCGGTTCTCGATCTTCGCTCAGGATACTGGCAGATACCGATAAAACAAAGTGACAGAGATAAGACGGCTTTCATCGTGGGTCAGACGCAATATCGATTTAAACGCATGCCGTTTGGACTAGCAGGTGCACCGTTTACGTTCAGGCGACTGATGAAGCTATTACTTAAGAACTTGAAAAACGTGGAGGTTTATGGTGATGATCTCGTCATATACAGTCAGAACGAAAACGATCACGTCAACCATGTAGAAGCCGTGCTGCGACGCATCGAAGAGTTTGGACTACGCGTCAACAAAACCAAGTCTCAGATAGCCAAAAAGAATGTTACTCTGTTGGGACATAAAGTGGGAAATGGTGAGATTAAACCACTGCCGGAGAAAATTTTGACGATTAAAACGATTCCAGCCCCGAATTCAAAGAGAAAACTGAGACAATTCTTGGGTAGAGCAGCGTTTTATAGTCGCTGCCTACCGACAAATGAAAAGCCTATACCCTGCAGTTTTTGATGGAGACATATGGATCTTCGGGCAGGACTTCAAGGCTTCTGCGCAGTTGAGTGGCGTTCAAGATCTGTCAGCGATGGAGCTGCTACTTGAGACGCTGCTGGGAGGTCGGGCGAAAGCAGCATATGAAGGTGTGGGCCGAAGTATGGACGAATGTTCGACAGGGTCAGGCAAACAGTTTCCAAAGTGGGAAGGACCATATATGGTCACTTCGAGATGGGGTTACGCAGACACAGTCGCAATGGCGAACAATAAGAGGCGCGTGAACGTCAGCGAGCTCCAGAAATGGATACAGCGAGACAAGCCAACGATGACGCCTGCACCAAGTGGATCAAGCCGAATTCAGTCGCACGTATTTGACGGGGGGACGAGTGTGGTGAGAGCAGGCTGCTAGCCGATTGGTTGGCACTAATCTACGTTAAGGTCTAGGTCACTAATATGGGCCGTGAGAAAATATGAACAAGCCTGAGTCAACAACCAATCACAGCAAAGTTAACGTGGCAAAATATGATTCGCAGAGAGAACTCTATTTGTCAAGGAATCCCGAAACAACCAATCAGAAGCCTGCGTTTGTCTACCTAAACAACCAATCAGATGACTGCGCTTGTCTATAATAATGTAGTTGAAAGATGTATAAATACGTGTTGATTTTCATAATAAAACGATCTGTTGCCTGGCCCTTGTCTTCTGTTGTTACACTAGTACACTCAGGGGTATACAGATTACAGGTAAACCCAACATTTAAATTAGTTTGCTTATCCGATTGAAAGTTTAAAAATGTCCTTAGCTTTAAAGAAAAAGTACCCTTTTATCAACTCACCGCATCCTCACTAGACAAAGTTACTGAAGAAATTATTTTAGGAATTCAGTTATGCCTCACATCTACTATCTTTAAATTCCAAGGCAAAATATATAGACGAACTGAAGGTGTAGCAATGGGATCACCAATATTCCCTATCGTAGCAGATATGTTTATGGATAGCTGGGAAAATATGGCTCTTAATACGTTTAATCCTACTCCAAAAATATGGTGGAGATATATGGATGACACTTTCACAGTGTTAAAAACAACATATTTCTAGCTTCTTGACACACAAACTCACTAGTGGAGAGGGTAAAATTCACATTTGAAGCGGAAAATGAACAAGGAGAATGTAGTAATTTATTGTAATTGAAAATATTAATATACCGGGATGACGGAATTATAGGAATCTAATCAAAACCCAGAGAGGGCAGCAATCAGTAATTTGTATTTAGCGGAATTAGAATGCAATTCATATAAGAAACATATTAACAATCAACAGTAAGTATTTAAACAATACAGAGATAGAAATTGTCAATCACCACATCCGCCACACCTCGAATATCTCCTCGCGTATTTATAACGATGTCTCGGTTTGCTTGCAAGTAGCTTCGAGCTAACTGATTCTGTGATATTATTTTCATCAGTACTATCTGCACTTATTTCTGAATTATCTACAAAATCAGGATTATTAGCGGAATCAATAATATTATAATTGGAACGACCTACTTCATTTATTGTCACATTGTCCAGGTGTCCGTTATGAACTGAGTGATCTTTGATGTCTAATATCTTCACCACTCGATTTCCCATTTTTTGTAGTATAATTCCAACAGAAGGTCTGTAATTATTATCTTTGTAATAATGTACATTAGAAGTAGTGGACATCAGATGCTTTTTGAGAATTCGAGATTTGAATAGTTTTGCAGGACTTTCACAAGAACTTGTATGCTCTGGATTCACCAGACGTAGTCTATGCATATGCAGTAATTCCTCAATTTTAATCAGTTGCTCTCTCATCTCATTCAGGTCTTTTCGTGCTTTCGACAGTTCACATTGCAACTTAGCTACCTCATTTTTGAATACAGTTGATACTTGCGTTGCTGAACTTGCAGTGGAGGTTTTCGTTGGATTAGCTTGAGTATTTTGAAAAGTTGAAAGACACATAGACTCCATTTTACTAGACAGCTTGGGAGAATTATAAGAATGTTGAGCAACATAAGTACTCGAACTCCTGCAAACCGTCTTGATGTGTCCAACTTTACCATATTTATAGCACTTAGCACTCCGAAAACGGCAAGTGCTTCGTAGATGTAACTTTCCACAGGAAAAACACGGTTTAATGTTTTTGATCTCTCGCTGCATTCTATTACCTGTGGACGGCAGTTTGGATTTCTTTCCATAAACACTTGTATTTTCGACTTTAGACAGCATGACATCAGATACTGACGTAGTGGGAGCAGAGTATTCATTATGGACATCTTCATATGTAATACATAAATCTTTAGCAGTTTGAAAGGTACAAGAAGGAATCTGAATTAACTCTTTCTCTAATTTAGGAATGTTGATTCCAGCAATTAGACGATCACGTAGTTGAGTATGCAGCTGATCTCCAAAATTACACTTTGAGGCTTGAATTTGGAGTTGTAGTATAAAGTCTCTTAACTTCTGATTGGGAGAACGTACCAGTTTGTTGAACTGAGCCCTCTCTCTGGTCTCAAAAGTAGTTACATGGAAGTGATGTATCAGAAGTTCACGGAGCTTAGCATATGGCATAGAAATGGGTTTATCTGGAAACGCCAGATTCTTCACCAGGCTATATGCATCAAGACCAATAGCGGTGATGAAATGAGCAGGTATTTTATCATCCCGAACATTCTTGGAAATGCACCACGCATCAAAGCATTCCAAATAATCAGTAATATCCCGCGGAGAACCATTAAGAGGAAATTTTCCCAGGTTACTTAGCTCCATCGCGACGCCAATTTGTAGTAATTTATTGTACTTGAAATATTAATATACCGGGATGACGGAATTATAGGAATCTAATCAAAACCCAGAGAGGGCAGCAATCAGTAATTTGTATTTAGCGGAATTAGAATGCAATTCATATAAGAAACATATCAACAGTCAACAGTAAGTATTTAAACAATACAGAGATAGAAATTGTCAATCACCACAGAGAATTAGCTATGTTAGATGGTAAAATAAAATGAATGGAAGAAGGTAGACTCTATTCTAGCGTTTATGAAAAACTAACTCATTCTAATAGATATTTAAACTTTAATTCGTCTCATCCGTTAACTGTAAAGGTAGGATTAATTAAGTGTCTAACAAACCGAGCCATAGCACTAAGTAGTACAACAAAAACTTAAGTGATGAAATGAAACAGTTATAAGAGGCGTTGGTGTCAAATAACTATCCTATAAAATTCATTTGAAAGATCAAAAAAGGTGAAATCAATGTAGAATAATGGAGAAACTAATAATGAAAACATAAATAGGAAAGAATATAAGGCATCGACAGTTTTACCATATAAGTAGGGGACATCTGAAGCCCTACGTAGGATTCTCAATGAAGCAGGAATTAGGATGGTATTCAAACCTACAAACTCACTCAGTGAAAAGCTCTATAGGCTAAAGACCGATGGACCCAATTAGACAAAATGATATTAATTACAAATTGCCTTGCAATGACTGTGAGTTAAGTCAACTACATAGGTCAAACTAGTAGATCAGGAGTAGTGAGATTAGCAGAACATAAGAATTTAGCTAAGGCAAGAATGGTTGACCCCGTGAAGATAATTAATTTACAAAAAAGCTGAGCAATTGCAATGCATGCATCAACACACAACCACACAAAAGGGTGGGAGAGGGTTAAAATTCTAAAAAGTAATCTACGTAGGTGGAGAGAGAGGTCGATTACTGAATTCTCGTTCATCGAGTCTGTAGGGGACTGTTAGGAGAGCTCATTAACATTACAAATATGAGAATGATAATCCAAGTCAGTCAGATGTAGGGTAACAATATATTATCAAAAAATGCAGTAACGAGTTATATTAATAAAAAGATTACTTGGATATAATGTTTAAGTCCTCTGCTACAAATTATTTATATAATCCATGGGAGCGTTCACTGTTGGAATTGCGTCTGCTGGTAAATGCTGTGGACCGGTTGTAGAGTTGTCTTCGGATAAGGATAATAGACTCCTACAATAAATCCAAAGTATACAACACGGTGTGAGTGGAGCAAGTAAGCAGTAGCGGCCAGAGAGAAGGCGAAGCTTCCAACAGTATAGTATATTTCGAATCGTATTCGGAGGTTACATATATTTCAACATGAATCGTTTTAAACAAAAATCATGTACAATGTCTCTAATTTCTACAACTAACAAAAAGTGTACAATCATATTTTTACGTACTCCACCCAACACATGCAATAGGAGTGATTTATCACTCATACCCGAAATATGGAAAATACTACTACCAATCAAATCAAGTGAAAATCAAGTGAAAAATAATGGAACTATATAAATGAAGTTAGGAAGTCGTGTGATTACCTTGATATGATTATGAGTAATAAATTGTGCTCAAAACGTCATCAGTGAACATTACTGTATAACACTGTGAGACTTTATCAAAACAAAATTTACCCGTAATGGAATTACACTCTACCACAGTGCACAAGTTTTATCCTTATATCAAAATTATTGAAGTATGCTAAATGAAGATGACTTTTCATCGTATAATTTACTTTGTGCTTTGATGGGTCTGCTGTGGATAGAATCTATCAAAAAAGAATTAGACATAAAATTCTTTATCACGCCATGATATCTGGTATTGGCGGTGGAAAAAACATTTTAGTTGTGTTATCTATGTACTCTTATGCCGCAAATGATTTTATCCTAGGCATCATGATAGTTGTTGTTTCTGTCACCTACAAAACAAAATGTAATGGTTATATGTAATGGTATTCTGCAATGATCGAATCCCAGTAAATCAAACAACAGCACAGAGAGCGATGAATTTAGGAATTTGTATCTGGCAGAATTAATTGTAATTTCTGTAATAAATATTAACATACAACAATATGCATTTAAACAATATAGTATTAGGAATTGTCGATTACCAGAGAAAATAAATAACCTTGTGCACCCCAAATATTCCAGCAGACACTCTCTTTTAATCTCGTAATTTCTCGCGACTAATTTTTGTTTGTAATGTATAAGATGTTGTCACATGCAATCAATTCGAAATTATTTTAATCACATCTAACTAAATTTTTACCTTCCTCCTTGTTGTAGTACTTAACAGTTAGTACTTTCATGGAGAATAGCGCAGAATACAAGCTTAATTTGTTAAAGACTATACTAGATGTCTTTTATTGATGTCGGTGTCTGTAAAAAAGAAGCCACCATTAAAAAAAGAAATCAACCTATCTAAGTTTATTAAGTCTAATTTCTTCGCTAATACAAACGACGGTACTGAATGCAAGTGTAGTTATTATACAAAGTACCGACATTCCACAATAATAGCATCCCTCTGAATCACAAGACGTTAGCTCTTGGACGTAGACAACCAGTTTATCCAATACAGTCCCGCAGGAGTTAATCGCGTCCTCAGTATCTCAGTGGTAACTTTCCTCACCATATCACTGGACGAATCTGGATCAAATATCTGAGGAGACATTATTGGCATAAGGGTTAAAGATGTATGGTGCTATAGAGAGCAAATAAGCATGAAACCTAGGTAGTTGGCATCCTACTAACAACGTTTAATCTCCTCAAATCAGCTGAAATTACCCATAAATTTAAAAATCGAAAATTCAAATCAATAAATGAATGATTTTACCTTTCCGTCGACAATTTGCAAGAATTTAGGAAGCAGCTGAATCCACTCTTATTCTGAAATGTTATCTTTCACACTAAGATTATTTTGGAATTATCAAAATAATATATTACCAATGAAGAGAGAAGCATGAATGCAATTATATCTCAATGCCAGCAAATACTTTCAAAATCAAAGAAGGGATTTATATAATGTAAGAAAACACAGCGAGATTCTGTGCTTGTTACAACGCTTGTAAAACTGAGAAGAAGTGCATTGTCTGTCCAAGGTGTTCATCTCATTGACAAACTATTACATCAACATTAAGAACAAAAGTTAGTGGGTTATAGGCGCTGATAGGGTCAGTTGTGTTTTTTCATGGATGGTGACTAGCAGTGGAATTCAAGATGCGCACTTCAACTCATTTAAGACTCTTCAGCTGGGTGTGCTTGCAATCTCCAGTGAGCGCTTTTCTCACTGGAACTGGAATCCAGCACCTATGATTTCAAATGCCAAAGCATAAGAGGTATCTCTCGTGCCCTAAGTAACTCAATGGACAAAACTTTTGCGGTTGAAACAATGATCACAGCGTTCGGCTCTCACTGGGAGCAACACTATTCACTGAAGATTGCAGGTACGTTCAGATGACGAGTGCCAAATAGGCAGAAATGAGCATTCTAGATTACATTGATAGTCAACATCCACTAAATAACATCATATTCATTTTAACACGTCATTGAAGCGCTCGTGTTAGTAGCCAATATGTCAACGTAGGCCACACATTTCAGTCCAATCTAATCAAAAATTGGGGAAAACAATAATTAATTTAAACAAATGATTTTTGTTTTCTTTCTTTTAATCCATCTGACGATATGTGAAAGCCAACTAATCACTATATTTCCATAATAATTAAGGTAAGAAGGGTGAGGAAGACCTTAGGAACCATAGCTACAAATTATGCCATCATCACAATCGTAATTATACGCAATTAAGTGAATATGGTTAAATTATTCTAAATCTTTTAGTAAATTAAATGCATAGTGAACACCAGCTTGGCTTTTATTCGCATAAAATGTTGCCATTAACTATACTGAAATGTCATGTTCCCTATTTTTATTCTATCGACCATTTATTTAAAATAAAACTCAGTGACTTTTTCAAACTTATTGCAAGAAATCGCTGGCGATATTTGGTGTTATTTCATTTTAGTAATTTTCCTATGCACAAAACGGTTTCAGCTTGTCTGCCTTATTTGTAAAGATCTAAATATCCAGTTACACTTCTGTTAACGACCTCATTTTAATCCGATATCATGAATTTCTTTTTTCTCCTTTTTCCTTTTGACTAACTGTACATTATTATTATTCCCTTGCGTTCCGAGTGGAACATAGAGCTTCAACAACAAATCTTCACTATGTTCTGTTTTCTGCTGTCCTCTTCAGATGGGTCCATAGTTGCTCAAACTCTCTCATCTCTTCCTCACAAGATCTCCTCCATGTCATCCTAGCACTGACGACCCACTCACCGCTCCCCATTTAAATTCCACTCAAGGGTGTGCCTGGCAAGCGATGCAATTCGACAGTTTCCTCAATGTACGCCCGATCCATCTCCATTTTCTTATACATATTTTTTGAGTGATCGGCTCTTGGTTGGTTTCTTGTTAGCCAGAGTTTCTCGTTGCTAATTCTTTCTGCCCATTTGATCTTCAGTATGGAGCCAGCGAAGGCAGCTGTTGATGAAAGTCTGCACAGGCTGTTGGAAATCCTCTTAGTGACAGACAGCGAAAGTTTCTGACCCACTTAGAAGCACCGACCGACTTTACGTCGTTGTTGAAAATCCGGATCTCGTTCCTTAGGCTGAGTCAGTGCAGAAGATTTCCAAACTGGTTTCAAGCTGATGAAGGCATATCTTGCCTTTCCTATTCTGACTTTGAAATCTTCATCTGTTCCGACTGCCAGCAGGTGAAACGATGCTTCCCAGGTAAGTGAAGGAGACAACCTTTGTTAAATCTCTCCGTTGATGGTGATTGGTGCTGGTTGTTGTTAAGGTTGCTGTTGGTTGGTTATCTTTATCACCTCCGACTTCTCTGTGTTTACCTAAAGTCCTGTTTTCGCTGCCGGCTTCTTCGACCAGTTTGTTGGTTTTCGCCTGCAGTTTTTCGAGTGACATTAAACATATATCATCTGCGAAATCCAGACCTTCTAGAGTCTTCTTACCGGTCAGTGCAGCATATTCCTGTCTTTCCACTCCCTGTGCACAGTCTGACGCATAATGCAGTCCACAACAATTAAGAATAATATCGGTGATGAAAGACAGAATTGTCTTTCCACCGCCTTCACTTCAAAGGCTTCTTACCGTTGTCCATTGTGGATCACTTGACACGTGCCATTGTCACATAGTTGTTGAATGAGGTTGATGAAAACCTGGGCAGTGTACGTGATAGTGTTTTAGTAGTTTCCTAATGACTTCTTGGTCAACGCCGTCTGTCAAAGACCTTTTCGAAGTCGATGAAGTCAAGGTAGAGGTTTGACTGCCATTCTATGCTTTGTTCAGTGACGATGTGTAGAATTGCAGTTTGATCAACACATGATTTGCCTTTCCTGAATCCAGCTTGTTCCGGTAAGGCTGGTGCAGTTCTGTATCCAGTGCATCCTTTATTCTCTCAAAGTTGATGCGACTTGGTATTTTACTTGGCGTGAACTAGACCATTATTTCACGGCAGTCAGTCCTCGCAAAGGCCCAAGTTGCCCTTTTTGGAAGTTTGAGGAGGTAGCCAGCCCTTCTTCCAACCAGTAGGCACCTTTCCTTCTTTCCCAAGTTTTTGCATTAATGGAGTGAGAACATCTGCTGTAATCTCTGGAGCCGTCTTCAGTGCTTTAGGAGGAATACCGTCTGGTCCTGTTGCCTTCCCGGCCGGGCTTCAGTAGCTTGATCGCATTCGGGATCTCTTTTTTCGTTGGAGCAGTGGTGTCCACTGGCACGCAGTTCAGTGTGTTCTGTTGGTGGTATTTCTGGGCGAATTGCCGGTGGTGGACGATTCAAGAGTCTTTTAAAGTAATCAGACCATTGTTTGATTTGTTTCTCCCCCTTGGTGATCAGGCTCCCTTGAGCATCCTTTATTGGTTTCATCGTCTTGGTTGATCTCTCCTCGGAAAGAGACTTGGTTATCTCGGATAGTGTCACGAGGTCTCTTTTATCTGCGGTCTGACTGTTCTGCTTTAGTTGCCAGCCGGTGTGTCATAGAACGGTCGTTTGTTTCTTCCAGCACTCGTTTCCACTTCTTCATCCAATTCAGTGAAGTGTACATTGAACTCAGCTTCTCCTTCTGTTCTCTTGCCCATCTTTGCATTGAGTTATCTTCCCTTTCATCACCCTCTTCTCTTCTCTAAGTTTTCATGTATGTGTCCGTTGAGAGCCACTCCTTGTGTTGTAATTTTTTGTAATCGTAGTATTAGTATTACGCGAGGACCGAATTACAAGAATTCAACCAAAACACAGAGAGGGCAGAAATCAGGAATTTGTATTTTGCGGAATTATATTACAATTCATATAAGAAACATATTAACAATCAACAGTAGTATTTAAGCAATACAGAGATAGAAATAGTCAATCACCACATCCGCCACACGTCGAATGTCTCCTTGCGTATTTATACTGATATCGCGGTTTGCTTGCAAGTCTCTGCGATCTTCTAACTGATTCTGTGATATTATTTCCATCAGTATCATCTAGACTTATTTCTGAATTATCTACGAAATCAGGATTAATAGCGGAATCATTAATATTATAATCGGAACGACCTACTTCATTTATTTTCATTTTGTCTAGGTGTCTGTTATGAACTGAGTGATCTTTGATGTCTAATATTTTCACCATTCGATTTCCCACTTTTTGTAGTATGATTCCAACAGAAGGTCTATAATCATTCCCTCTGTAATAATGTACATCAGAAGCCGTGGACATCAGTTGCTTTCTGAGGATTCGAGATATGAATAGTTTAGCAGGACTTTCATGAGTACTCGTATGTTCTGCATTCAACAGACGCAATCTATTCATATGCAGCAATTCCTTCGTTTTAATCAAATGTTCTCTCGTCTCAGTCGGCTGTTGACGAATAAACAACCAGCCAGCTTCCATTTCACTCACTTTTCTCCGAAACACTCCACACTGATGTTCTAAATCCTTTTGCACACCTGACGCTGACTCAACAAAACATTCAGGTTCACGGGTTCTTTCACTACTTCGCTTATTCTCAGATTCCAGCTCAATGATTCGAGTTACCAGTCTGCAGATTTCTTTCTCCTTCATTAAACAGGAATTCTCAACAGCTGAAAGTTTAACTGTCAAATTTTTATCGCCGCCTGTAAACGACCAAACAATTCATTGCTACTTTTCAACCTCTAACAAATTTTTCCTGTTTTAGACAGATCGCATCGTAACTAAACCACCTCATTTTTAAAAACACGTGATAAAGTTGACGCTTGAGTTGCTGAACTTGTAGTGAAGGTTTTCATTAGATGAGATTGAGTATTGTGAAAAGTTGAAACACACATTGACTCCATTTTACTAGGCAGATTGGGAAAATCATAAGATTTCTGAGTAACATAAGTATTCAAACTTCTGCAAACGGACTTGATCTGTCCAACTTTACCATATTTATGACACATAGCATCCCGAAAACGGCAAGTGCTTCGTAGATGAATCCTTCCACAGGAAAAACACGGTTTAATGTTTTTGATCTCTCGCTGCATTCTATTACCTGTGGACGGCAGTTTGGATTGCTTTGCATGACCACCTGTATTTTCGACTTTAGAAAGCATAACATCAGACACTGACGTAGTGGGAGCAGAGTATTCATTATTGACATCTTCATATGTAATACATACATCTTTAGCAGTTTGAAACGTACAAGAAGGAATCTGAATTAACTCTTTCACTAATTTAGGAATATTGATTCCAGCAATTAGACGATCACGTAGTTGAGTATGCAGCTGATCTCCAAAGTTACACTTTGAAGCTTGAATTTGAAGAATGAACTCTCGAATCTTCTGGTTGGGAGCACGAACCAGTTTGTTGAATTGAGCCCTCTCTCGTGTCTCAAAAGTAGTTATATGGAAGTGATGTATCAGAAGTTCACGGAGCTTACCATATGGCGGAGAAATGGGTTTATCTGGAAACGACAGAGTCTTCACTAGGCTATATGCATCTAGCCCAATAGCAGTAATGAAATGTGCTGGTATTTTTTTATCTCGAATATTCTTTGAAATGCACCACGCATCGAAGCATTCAAGGTAATCAGCAATCTCCCGCGGAGAACCATTTATATGAAATTTTCCCAGGTTATTTAGTCCCATCGCGACGCCAATTTGTAGTAATTTATTGTAATCGTAGTATTAGTATTTCGAGATGACCGAATTACACGAATTCAACCAAAACACAGAGAGGGATGAATTTGGGAATTTGTATTTGGCGGAATTATATTGCAGTTCATATAAGAAACATATTAACAGTCAACAGTAGTATTTAAACAATACAGAGATAAAAATTGTCAATCACCACACCTTGTCTTGCCTCTTATTTCTGCCTAAAATGGTTGTACACGTTTATTTGAAAATCGCCGTGAGATAATTATTTCCAGCGTCCTTCCACGCTGGTCTCCTCAGTGATGCCACGTAGTGTCGGACTTGGCTCTGATATCCGTAGCGAAGGTTTCCTTTGTAGTTTTATTTTTCAGTTTCTGAATGTAGAGCTTGAATTTCTACCTGTCACTAGTTGTTTTCATGGGTTCCAGCTTCACCTAAAAGGTTCCTAGCCCACATCTGACCCCTTTTTGACTTTGTATCCAGCAGGCTGCGTCTCCAGCCCCTTGAGCCACATTGAGATGAAAACTATTTGGTTTGTGGTATATCCGTCAGGCGAAATCCATGTTGCTTTGTGTATATGCTTGCGTTTGTACACGATCCCTACAATCATAGAATTTTTGAAAGCCCGGAAGTTTGCGAATTATTCTCTATTATGATTTATTTCGCCTAGCCAGGGCCTCTTGACCCATGATGAGTTCTCTTCCGGTATTGTCTGCTCCCGTTTCAGCTGGCATTCATACCGCCTATGAGGATTTTGTTGTCACCATTTGAAATGTTGTCTATTACTCTTTGTAGTTGTCTGTAAAAATCATCCTTCTTCCTTTGTTCCGCGTTGTTTGTAGCATTGTGCGTTGCACTGGATAATTGTGACGTTCCTGTCTTCCTATTGAGTTGAATCATGCTGTCATGATCCTGGATGAAATTGGTTCCCACTGCATTAGTTCTTTGGCTGCCATTAGTGACATCATGATAGCCACTCCCTGCCTCAGTGTGCTCTTGGTTGTCGTCTGGGTGACCGAACCGGAGTAAATTACTGACTCCCCCGTCGATATTGTTGTCAATCCATATCCATTACATCTGTTTTCGCAGATATCCAGCACTTCTAAGCCTTATCTTCTCATTCCGTTAACCACCTGGGCAGCCTTCTCAGTCTCGCACATTGTACGGATATCCCACTTTCCGGTTCTTATTCTTGCTTTTATCATGAGAGAGAAGGCACACCGGTTGACTGGCTTCCTGAAGATGGCTTTCACCAGCCCGCTGTATCATTTCGCCTTTCTGATTCGAGTGAAGAATAAGATTCATATTTGAAGTTTTTGCATTTTGAATATGTTTTCTGTGCGTTGAAGTTTCTCTAGAGGTTTGATAGGTTTAGGAGTGTAAGGTTTCTAGGCCCACACCCAACCCTCCTTTTTTACCCTGGCTTGGGACCGGCTACAAAACAAGCCAACTAGTTAACTAGGCGAGGTTCTGACTAACTGTAGGGCGTTTGTTCTTCTCCACTGACTCTTTGTATTTACCTTTGTAATTTTTCGTTTTTATGCATTTTTTGAAGGTTTCTTTAATTCTACTTCTTCCTATATATTATCTTGAATTATTTGCAACTGAAAAATATTGCAAATGAAAGTTACCTAAAAATAATTTGTCAGATAAGTCATTTTTATTAGTTAGTGGTCATGGTAACAGAAAGTGTTAATCCTAATATTTGTTTATAAGCTATCAAATCAGTTGAAAGTTAGCTATTAAATATTATGTAAATTGACTGTGAAGTTTGTCTACTATGGTAACTAAATTTATAAGGATATACTGACTAGTCGGTCAATAAAAAAAAATCAATGTAATAATTAAGCAGCGAGATAACTTCTCCCTTTTTGTATATGACGTCTGTTTCCTTTTCTTTGTCTCGTAATCTGATTATCGTTGTCTTTTACCTAAAGTGTCTAATCTATAATTGGAAGAACGTGGATGGTGAAAAAAAGGCTGAGATTATATCTCAAAATTACATGCTTAATTGATCTTTTTCTAAATGGAAATGTTAGACAATAGTTGTAGGTAAACTGCTTGCTTATATTAGTATAATTCAAGTTTATATATTTGAAATTTACCAAGTGACTATCAAGATTCTTTTAATACAAAAATAAATTAACGCTTAATGTGTATGTTATATGAATGTAGCTGCTAACTCTAAGTGTTAAAATCAAATATCATTTTTAATGAAGATAGTAGTTATGTGACGAGTGCGACTGATAAGATAGTATAACAAGAGACGTTCATCGGCCTGAAAACATCAAATAGCTGGGAGATACATTTGATGTCAGAGAAGGCAAATGATACGGTGTTACGGAGATACATCGGATACGTGAAAAGAACACAAAGAAACACAACATGAAGTCCAAAATTACTACAATACGAAGATCTGTACAAATGGTGCGTTGAAGATAAGGTGTACATAACTTGGCTATATAGAGATCCAAAATTACTGATCATTATTACTAATTCTTATTTATTACTTATTACTAACTGACAACAGAATGGGTATTCCGGTGTCTCGGTGACAAAATGTGATCAGTGGGGTCCACCAAATCTGATATGAGGAGCGATGATCTCTGATGACATTGAATGGTGCTATATCACAAATTTTCAGAAGTCAGAATTCACAACCCTTTGGATTTCAACCCGGTATCTGGTTAACAAGTGCGTCGGTGGCACAGCGGTTAGGACACTCACCAACCATGCACACTGTCCAGGGTTCGATCCCCGACCGACGCATTCCTTTACCTAACTTAACCAGTAATAATGCTGGTAAAGAGGAAAGGTTGGGCATGGAGCTAGGAACCCCATCCTGTAAAAAATTAAACACTGCTACAGAAACTTCAAGCCTGTAGCTTGAAACCCTATGCTCCACTGCGAACGTGAAGGAAAAAAACCTGATTAACAGTTTTGACTCGTGACGTGAAAACTTTGTATTCGATATCCTCTAAGACTATGGGTGCTGCCTATTGAAGAATATTAAGCCAGAATGAAACATGTGTCCAGTACTACTTGTCTTTTAGTGATTCTCTAACTCTAACTTGAGTATCAATAATTCTTGTTTCAGGAGTTGGATTTATTGATAATTAACAGTTACGTTTTTTCTGCAACCTAGGGAATATCCATGTAAATAACTGATGAGATACAAATAACATTCCGCAATGCTTAAATCAGAAGTTTCTCCAGTATGCAGTCACACTATAAATAAATTCTTATTAAGCTTGATTGTACACAAGAATGGAATACCATTCGACTACTGTATACCTGCTGTGTCAATACTTCTAATTAAAATCTGCCGACCAGGTGTGTACAGTGTAAGTATTACTTGTATATCAAAATGTACATTAATCAGCAGTCAAAACCCAACAATTGAATAAGTTACCACCAAGTGACCCCTCTATGATGTGTGGTATGCAATTTACAAGTCAGAATGAAACGTCCCAATTAGTGCGGTGCTCATATTCAATTCTGTGTTTAATCAGCTGAATTTGTGTGTCCCTTGCAACCAGTAAAACAGGATATCAGTAGGAAGAAAAAATCAACAAACCAACGTCAGCTTAAATGTTTTATATTCCTGGAAATTTGAGTATACAGTTTCACTAGCCCATGAACTAAGTTGACATGAGGAGACGGAGCATGAAAGAAATAATCCAACGAAATAGTGTCCTTTTAACAACTTTTTTACTGCTTTAAAAACGACTGATTATGTGATAGAGACGATTATTAAGCATATCCCTTTTTTGAAGTGGCACCACCTGCTATATCCGGTGTGTATTAGCACGTTTCAATAAATAGGCCAAGTATACTAGCATGATTTTATGAAAATTCAATGATATACTTTTGACTTTTGGACCTGTCGCCTCCATTAATCCATTACCGTGCTCAAATGTCAGTGTCAAGAGACATTTTAAAATACAAGTGCGGCAAATGTGACTCAGTTCAGGTAAATTAGGCCACCGATATTCTGTACGCCAAAAAATATTTTTCTCATGCGAAATCTCATTTAAAAAGCATATTAAATAATAACTTGCCATTAAACCACCGCAGCTAAGCACTACAACACTACAAATAATGGCGGTATGCAATAAATCCATTCATATGATAGCATATTCTTCTAATACCTGAATATATACTATCTAAACCGAACTACGTCGTAATGTCCAGAGGATGTAGATTTATTTCGAGACTTTATTAATATTCTGTAATTTAAAGATTTAACATTTTAGAAGACAAAATAAATAAAATAAATAACTCAGAAATATATTACTAATTAGTACAGAGCGTCCATGTAACCGTTGCCAAATTTGTTGTAACTGTCGGTAATAATGCTGAGATTTCGGTTGGATACTGAATGTAATGGGAAACTGTATTGAAGACTGAACAAGACTGTTTTCTCTCAAATACATTCGGTTTGAAAGAGACAGTAAAAGTGTGGATTTGGATTGGTTAATCAAAATTTACGATGTGACGAAGTCTGTTAATAGTTTAACGCTATGTTTACCTACTTCAGTCTACGAAATTAATCATTTAAATTGTATGAAATAAGTTATGGGTACGCTTTCAATAATATCCAACTTATAACAACCTTATTCAACAGCTATATGATAATGCCACAAGTCAAGGGATTCGCAGGAGGAAATTCAGTAAAGAAGTGAAGACAGAAGTATAACAAAACTGACTACTGTCTGCTGCACTCAGCATCATGGCGACAAATTGATTGTAATATGTATCTCAAAGGTCATTATAATATGCTAATTATAATTTGTAGTGTGTAAATTACTTGTCGAAATAATACAGTGCGCATATAACAAAAAAAAAATAAAATAAAATAATGATCAACAAACTGAATTCACTTTGCATTTCACTCCCTTGAAACAACAATCAACAAAGTGACATAATACAAAATATTTGAAAAAAAAACACAACTGCAAATGAACTCCACTTATACTTACCTAATATGATAAGCAGTTATTGTGAACACTGTACACATGTACACAATTAATAAACAGGATGTATATTAACAGTAGATCAATAGAGCTAATAGAAATGTATTTAGAAAACGATATATTGGTATAGATATATTTTTAAGGATAATTTATTATGTCATTTCATTTCATTTGAACAACAAGTCAGCTAAACAGCTGTATGCATTAAAATACAAGTTCCATATGATCATATAAGTGGTTTGATATAAAGGATTCTGATATTCATAAATGATTTCTATTATAATCCGAAATAATTTGAAAGCCTGATGGGATATACATAAGGGTATGCTAACGGTCAACGTACATAAACGTCAGTTGTATTTACCCTCCTTAAAGAGACAAGAGGCAGACATGAAAGTGTTTTTGTGAACAGCACACAAACCTCTATTCAGTTTACTCTTCGGTTACATTCGGCTATATCACAATGCAAACTGTTTTATTTACTTAAGGGTGAAGAAATCAGCATTTGACCCGAATTCACGATTTAATATTCACCGATGACTCTGAAGTGAAGACTGCAGCAAGATGAGATTGCCCACTATCACCGATAATATTTCTGATTGTGATGGACTGGACCATGCATAAAACCGTGTAAAGTGAAAGGAAAGGAATACGTCAGGCCGACAAAAAGACTGCAGAAGATTTGGACTTCACGGCCTGTTTGAGTCACTGGGTTGCATGAATCGCCATTCAACACAATTCGTCATATTTTCTTCAATCCTTATAGTTTTAACCAATCACTTACTTTTTTGAGTCGCAAAGTATATCCATCACATTTCTGATTAGTTTTCAAACTGTCAGTGTACATTTCTCAGAAATAAAGGAAAGTTGTTATGCGGGATTAATCTATGCTTCCAATAGAGCAGCAGTGTACCAAATGATATACTACAGATTGTTAGTGTACTGGAAGATCCTGAATGAAGACAAAATAATATGCAAAAAATAACTCTGAGAATTCTATGCATTGTGTAGACATTTTGTCCAGATTAAAGCTATTATTATTATTATTAATGTTTAATGTCACACATACTCGATGACCTAAAGACGAAAACCAGCTAGTTGCCAGAAGAAGCAGCCGAGAAAGGACATCAAGTGGAGATAGAGATGAGAGTGGTGATGAAGATAACCCACCAATCAGCAACAAGCACCAATCACTATCAACGGGAGAATTTTGAAGGAAGTCACTTCATTCGATTATCGTGGCAGCCTATTTTTAACTACACACTGCACGGATGAAGACGTAAAAGCTAGACAGGATCACTAAAAAGCACGAGAGACCATCATTAATTTGAAATCTGTTTGAAAGTCTGCTGCACTTAGCATAAAGAACAAGATTTAAGTTTACAACATTAATGTCATTTTAGTCAATGCTTTTGTATGGCTCAGAAACTTGGCAGGTCACAAAAAGCATTCTGAACACGCCTCAAACTTATCAACATCTGTCTTTGTTCCATACTGAGGGCCAGTTGGCCAGGCAGAGAGGATTCACAACAAGCAACTCCGGGAATGAAACAACCAACAACCATTCGCCCAACAGATATTCACAGAGAAATCAAAATGAATCGGACACACACTTAAGAGACTGTTGAGTAACATCGTACTCTGGGCTGAAGAGTGGAACCAGAATGGGAAATGACGAGTTGGGCGTCTATGAGTGACATTGAGGAGGTCGAATGTGGAGACTTGTGCATAACTGTACAGCCGGCCAAAAAGGACTCCAGAGAACAGGATGAAATGGAGATGAGCTACTGAAACTTTATGTTCCACTCATAACCCACGTGAATAATAAAACTCATACAACATTTAATCTAATTAGTAAATGAATTAATATATACTCGTCACACACAGCACTGATGTGTTGTTGAAGCCTCATGTTCCATTGGGAACCCAAAGAAATAATAAGAATACATACAGCACTTAGTATGAAAACAAATGAATTGGACAAGTTTATATACCTAGACATTTAAGAGATGACAGATCTTGCACTAAGAAATTCCAACAGGTCCTGATAATATCAAGCTAACAGTGTCCCATAAATCTTTCACACAAAATAAATAGTGTAACATCTCTTAGAGCTGGACCGTCCATTTACATTAACTAATTTAAACATATCTATAGCTCTTATGAAATACTTACTGAACTATACATTATGCTTAGAGAGTAGTGAACATATATTCATGAAATGCATCACTGGTGTTTAAAAAATTATTGCTGAAATTTCAAGCATATTTTCAGTCGATTTTTTTTTGTAAAATTCTAAGCAGTTTCTATATTCCATATTAGACAGGCCAAAAAAGAACAGAGAGAGAAAAAATATCTGCATTCTATTAAGACAAAAATCGATTAAACTGTCATCCAAACTGTATCTTTTCATTTGCCTCCTTTTTTTGAGAATGCTGATATAACCATCACGCATCTGCCTTCTTGATGTGAATTACTTTGAGCTTGAACGCATTAAAAATTTCAGGTATGCCTAGAAGAGTAGGTTGCAAAAAGGAGTAGAGCTTTCTAGAGGTTTGTAGCTGCACGAAAAGACGCAAGAAAAGAATGTCTAATTATAGTGGTACAAAATTTTACCACATGATTTATACCCATACTCATTGAAGTTCAAATTTTCAAGTATTAGTTTTGTAGGGATTTAGTTCGATTGGATGGAGGATTTCATCATGAGTTGACATCAGTTAGAGAACCACTGGAAAACCCGCCTGGGAGTACTGGACAGCTGTTTCGTCCTAGTTTGGGACTCCTCAGCAGTACGCACCCACCGGGGTTCGAACCCAGTACCTTCTGGTTACAAGGCGAGCTCGTAGACCATTGAGCCACTGGGACCCGACCCAATGGCCCATGAATTCTCCAGTGGTTCTCTAACTGATATCAGCTCACTATGAAATCCTCCATCCAATCGAAGTTCAAATTAACAAGTTGGTATTTTACGAAGATCATCGTTGTAGCATAAAGCAGTGACGTAAGTACGTACATAATTGATAAAATTCACATCCCGCGGATATTGTTTGTTTAACAGTAACGGTCTGTAAGACAATAGGTAACTTACACAATATTATACACTTCCTGTTCTCAAATATATCTCTCTTTGTCTTTGATTTCAATTACTTTCAATGATTTTTATTTATTGTATTTTTCCTTGTTCCAGACAATCGGGCAGTCGTCTCATTTGTATTCATCATTATTTCATCAATAAGCTACTGAATAGATAAACCAATCACCGTACAGCTATTTAACCAATAAGAATCAACAAGTCCTTTTACTTACCTGAGATAGTTGGCATATTTTTTAATATAACTGTGATTTTAATCCTCTTAATGTTTGAATAACTAAGCTAGTCATGTATTTCAAAAGCTGTGATATTTTAGACTAAATGAAATCAGTTAATATATACACTGAAATAAAACAATTCATTACTGTTTTAAAAAAATTCAATTTTCACTTGTCTTCAAGAAATTTAGTGAAATGTTAAAAATGTCCAAAAGAATCAATGATGAAATGAATGTAAGTGCCTTCTTCATTATTGTTTCTCTTAGTGTTGGTGTTGCTAAATTTCTTTATTTTTTATTGTATCATTTATAATACTGATAAGTAAATGCATTGCGAAGTGGTCGCACTATGTCGTGAATTGGCAGAAGTTAGAATTCAAGGACCATTGGATCGGGTCCCAGTGGCTCAATGGTCTACGAGCTCGCCTTGTAACCAGAAGGTCCTGGGTTTGAACCCCTGTGGGTGCGTACTGTTGAAGAGTCCCAAACTAGGACGAAACAGCTGTCCAGTACTCCCAGGTGGGTTTTCCAGTGGTTCTCTAACTGATGTCAGCTCATGATTAAATCCTCCATGAAATGCATAAATCAACGAAATACGCCCATATTGAGTAATAAGAAAAAGATGTAAGCAGCGAGGAAAATTTTCTTTTCAAAGATTCATTTTCAATCGTAACTATGTGTAACCAAAAAATCATAAGATATGCTGGTACAATTAGTCCTCAAAGAACGTATTACGTAACGTAAGGTGTAATCAAGATGGGGTGGCTAATTCGAAATTAAAAAAGAGGTGGAATTTGGCATGACATAATAAATGTGAGGAAATGACTAATCAATATAACTCTATAGAATGGACAGGAACTAGTAGAAAGATGATAAAGTGTTTTTATAAAAAAATCTGTATGAGAACGCAATGCCACTAATAAACAGTAATAAAGTGATAATAAACTATGGAAGATGGGAATAATAATGATAATAAAAAAATAATAAGAGTAAACCTACATAATAAAACAGAAGCAAAATTATAGTAAGAACGTTACTATGGCCACGATAGGGCGAGTGATTGTATGTAGTGATTTCAACTGCAGGGGTCCGTTTTTAGATCCCAAATAGCCAATGATTCAGCTATGTACAGATGGTGTATTCGAAGTTCTTTCATACGATATTGAGGGACTCTGTGTAGCACCGTGAATCATTCATACGACAGGTACTTGATGTCCAGAGTTGACAAGTTGTCCGGGGATTTGGCTGCTAGTATTCTTCACTTCTCCTCTGGCTACCTGGCTAGCTAGGCTGGACAATGTTCCAGAATACATCTGTGAACTTGACGTTGCGTACGGCTGATATACTTTGTTCCACACGAAGAAGCAAGTAAACTGATAAATACACATTGAGGTGGCCAGAATGGTATCTTATCCCTAACGTTAGACTGGGTAAATTGTCGGCTGGAGAATCGGATACGTAAGGTGGCTGCTTGAAATGTCCTCGTCAGATATTCAGAAAGGCGGTGTCTAAGAATTTCTACATTGATGTCACCCTTGAATTCGAGGTTCGTGAAGAGAGTTTTCTTAGGACAAGTTGTGATATTTGGCGACGGAGGCTTTTCCTTCATATTTTTGTCGATGAGTCTTGTTGGACACCCGTTCTCCAGTAGAGCTACATGTAATGAATGATGCATCGGACAGGGATTTTTATAAGACAAGTACATATCCTACCTAACTGATATTTTGTTTCATTCTCTTATCAACGCGACTAGTGTCCGAATGAAGAATAGATATTATGTGTTCTATTTAAGCCTTATCCGTTACACAAGCCCCTGAATCATAGTATTCGTTCCATTCCTCAGGGAAAGAATAAAATAGTCGATGCTTGAAACACCTGTGCGTTGTGCGATAGTCACCACAGTCTACTTTAACATCAAAATGCCTGATATGTCTTTTTTAGGTGGCTATTCAAGCCTTGAAAATCCATAAAGAGAATGATAACAGGAAAACAAAGTTCGCATGACTGAAAAGATCTATACTAACGGAATTTTTTTCCCTCGTGAAACTGACTGGTCTAATGAATCTCATAGGGATATCCGCAACTCATACTGGCAATAAGTGGCAATCATTTATGTCTAAATTCAAAAGGAATGCTTGTCATGTATAAGAAGCATAAAGAACATCAAAGTATACCACATGGATAAGAATAATAACAACATTCCTAATAGCTTCATTCTCAAAAATGCTTTCATAAATGGTACAGAATTCTGTTCAAGCTATATTATAAAACAAATACTCCTTAAAACAAGTTCTCAATTTCGCAAATCAATTCACAATTTACACAATTCGAGGTGATTGTTTCACCACTGTTTCTTTTGGAGACTGAGATTATTCAGATCGGAATATATGCTCCGCTTGGTATCATAAATGATGATTAAGGAACTAAATAATCACCTCCGACTGTGTAAATTATGAATTAATTTGCAAAATTGCTGACTGGTTTGCAGATTGTGAACTTGATATATGGTATCACCAGTTTACTGAAGTAGCTAGCTGGAATTCAGGTTGTTTGTCTTGAGTCTACTTCCTGAGTTGAATCGAACAGCATACACTGCTGAGTAACTCTGCCCCAAAGGAGCTAAATGGCCTTCCTATTACTTATATCTAGCTAGCAAATACTATGGTTGTATATGAGTAATATACAACTACTCTTTCAACCAATCAGTAGTATATAGTAATTTGTATTCACTCCTTGTGTCTAGTCTTCGAGTAGGATAATAATCTGTAGGATATCATTTCATGAAACAACATTGTTCTTTTCAAAGCACGTTCAAATAATCTATACTGTAGGTTAGAAGTTATTTGAAAATGTGCATAGTTACAAATTACGGGTCAAGAATTTAATTGGACAATTAAAACAAGAAGAAATACAGCAAATAAGAAGTGTTTTGATAAATAAAAAATTTGGTAGCCAAGTATTTTGAACAGGCCGCCACTGCTTCTGATGAGTCATAGATATGTGATATGTAATATCAATAAAGCTGCTGTGCTTTCGGGATAGTAAAACCATATGTTATTCATTTTATCTGAACTCAGTAGTCTAAAATAAGATGTTCATACCATCGGAAATCAAGTTTGCAATTGAACAAACAATGATTCGAAACGTTTTTGTTTAAATTTGAGTGGCGGAAATACTCGGCCAACTTTTTATTTATCTGTTTTATTCATTTTCTGTCCTCAGCGTGTATTTTTCATGAGACTTCTAAAACCAGACTAGTTGTCTTCCATTCAAAATTTTGTACATTTTCTTAAGATTATTTCTATAGGGAATATATATATATATATATATATATATATATATATATATATATATATATATATATATATATATATATATATATATATATATATATATATATGTATAATGAACGCATGATAATAAAAACTGAAGAAAATTCATAAATTCTGCGAAATTAATCGTAAAACTAATAATTTATATTGCGAATTTTGGAACGAAAGTATAAAGTTTGAAAGAGACAGTAACAGTGTGGATTTGGATTAGTTAATCAAAATTTACGATGTGACGAAGTCGGTTAATAGTTTAACGCTATGTTTACCTACTTCAGTCTACGAAATTAATCATTTAAATTGTATGAAATAAGTTATGGGTACGCTTTCAATAATATTTAACTTATAACAACCTTATTCAACAGCTATATGATAATGCCACAAGTCAAGGGATTCGCAGGAGGAAATTCAGTAAAGAAGTGAAGACAGAAGTATAACAAAACTGACTACTGTCTGCTGCACTCAGCATAAAGAAAAACAAAATTCGAATTTTCGCCGCAAATGTCAAGTCAGTCACTCCTTCAACATGGGTCAAGAACTTGACGAATGCATCACGAAAAGCATTTCCAACAGGTTGCAGACCTTTATCAACAGCTGCCTTTGCTAGCTTTATATTAAAGATCAAATAGTCGGCCAGAAAGAATTAGCTACAAGAGACTATGGGAACAAACTAAGCAAGAACCTATCATTCAACAGATATGCAGGAGAAAATGACGATGGATCAGACACACTATGGAGACCATTGCGTGAAATCATACGCCAAACTCTCAATTGGAACTCGATTTGGAAACGATGAGTAGGCTTTCCGAGGATGAAATGTAAGAGATCTTGGAAGAGGAAGATGAAAGCCTATTTGCTATTGTGGAGCTAGCTAAAAGAGAAGTGAAGAAAATAGAACAAATTGAAGATGTGCAGTTGAAGCCCTGAGTTATACTTTGAATCCAAGGAAATAATAATAAACGCAAAAATGAGATTGTAATAAGAAGTTGGCTTGACTGATGAAGTTATTGAAAAATGTTTAATTAAATAAAGGGTTAATTCACAGAACGAAGCGGGATTTTTTTTCACTCTTCAACATGAAAATGTCAACTGTGTTTATTGGCGCACTTTTAATTGAGCCAATCAGTGTTACCTGATGACACACTAAAATGGATATGAATAGTTATCAGAAATGTAGCCTTTTAATAAACAAAAAGTTCTAATGAGTGAATTAATGGTTATTCGAGTTCTTGGCTCAAACCGAATTCATCATTTATCACTCATCGTAACGTAAATGTAATCAAAACAGTCGACGTAAAAGCCTGAAGCACTGAAGTCCATGAGAAACTCTTTGATTGTGACCATAAGTCAATCATGATTAAATCCTCCATGCAACCATAAGTTACGTCTAGAAATTTAAAAGAGAACAAATGGCTCTCGCTATCAACTAAGGCAAAAATTGACCAAAGTATTCTCGTTGACTGAATTCTAATTTCATAATGGATTAGATTTTATTTTGATAAATCCTACAGTGTCATACAGTAATATCATCTGATGACGTTTCGAACACAAACTGTTGCTCATTATTATTATTATTATTATTATTATTATATAAGCTTTATTCCAAATCAGTACTTGTGATACAGAATGGAATTCTCAGCATTTTACTACAATATTGCATCCAGTTTTTTTTTACATTAACAATAAATAAAGTTCTACATAGTTTAAAGATTATCTCAACAACATATTAGTATGTCGGTAGCAAAGCCAAAATTAAAATGTTTGAAGGTGTTACAAAAGTAGATACTACTAGCATATTTACTGGCGTAAGCGATAGCAAAATGGTCGAGATATACAGAGTGTAAAAGAACGAACAAGAATGTTTTAAGTAGAGTTTGCAAGGAAGAGAGAAACAAAACAGCACATAACAAAAATAAATACAGAATGAAGAGAGAGAAAACGTTGTACCTATAAATGATGTGAGTTGGAAAGACGAGATTCATTGGTTCTAGTGACTATTTAATAAGTTAAAGGTTTCATGCCTGATGCATTCTTTATCACACAGAACACGGGCTAGGTAGGGTATGGATGAGTTTTTGTACTTACTAGTGCGAGCATATAGTTTCCTATATAGACTTCTTGTTTTCCCTGAAGAGATACATGGGGAGAGTTGTGAGTGTAGAGGGTGTTGTGAGTCAGATAAAATGGACTTCGCCCATTTTTCACATGAGTCCATGTGCCTGTCCACCAGAATGTTAACAAGCTGGCTAAGTGGCAAGCTGCTTACCCTGCTGACAACCTTTAACATCCTACGTAATAAGGTATAGTCTTTCTTCAATAGCCCAGGAAAGACTAAGGGGGAGCAATAGAGAATTATAGGCAGAATACGGGAGTTAACAAATTGTAGTAGTAAGGGTTGGGTTACACCAGAATGTCTTAACTTCTTGATGTAGAAGGTAAGACGGTATATTTTCTTGGAAATCGTCAAGATATGAGACGACCAGGAAAGATCAGAAGATAGAGTGACGCCTAGGTATTTAATTTCCGACTTAGTTTCTATTTCAGTGCCATCTATGTTGCACACCTCGTGAGCGCTAACCAGTTTGTTTAGGTCAGATTTATGCCTAAAGGTGAAATTAACTGTTTGGCATTTGGAGGGGTTTAAGGTTAGACCGTTTTCCTTGGACCATTGGCTAATTTCTGATAAGAAGCCATTTAGTTTAGAGCAGTCATTTTGACATTTGACAGGTAAAGATACAGTTAGGTCATCAGCATATTTGACAAAGTTAATATCATTTGAAGACGGTAGGTCATGTAGGAAGAATGAAAAGAGAAGTGGGGAGAGTACAGCACCTTGGGGGACACCAGATTCAGTGAGCACAGCAGAGGAGGATTGACCTTTGTATACGGTGTACTGCATTCTGTTTGAAAAGTAGGAATGCAACCACTTAGTGACCCAAGACTCGGTTTGTGTCGTGGAGAGCTTATTTAGCAAGAGACTTCTAGGTACAGAGTCGAAAGCAGAAGTGAAGTCAAGAAACGTGCAGCGGACATATTTGGCACCTTTGTCTAATGATGAGACAATACTGTTGTGTAAGACGGCTGCAGCGTCTAAAGTACTCCTACCCTGTCTGTAGGCAAATTGTTTGGGGTCTTCGAAGCTTTTAAGGGAGGGTTCGAGTTTAAGAAGTATTAGTTTTTCCATGAGCTTTAGAAACGGGGAAGTGATGGCGATGGGTCTGAACTTTACGTTCTTGCTATTTCCAGGTTTAGGGACAGGGACTATTTTAATGTCTTTCCATGGAACAGGTACAACGTTTTCGGAGAAAGAAGCATTTAGTATATTAGTTAGAGGAGAACATAAAGCATCTGCACATTGTTTTAGGACATATGCAGGTATGCCATCAGGGCCAAGACTATGTGAGGGCTTAAGAGTTTTAAGACATTTCAAAACATCGAGAGTATTGAAGTCCTGGAAGTTATCAGCTACAAGATTGGTAACATTAGAAGTGGTTATGGTAGAAGGAGAGCGTATAAAAGACAGATTAAGAGCATTAACATCACAAGAGGGAAAAACATTACATCGCTTACTATTGCCAGTAATTTCATTGAAAAGTTTCCACATGCTGTTTGGAGATTTGCATGATAAAAGTGTTTGGTTATAGATAGCATTAAGATTTTTGATTTCAGATTTGATTTGAGCATTTATCTTTTTAAGTCCTAACTTGTCTTTGCATTTATATAACATTTCTTTTTGCCTGCGAAGTTGTTTGAGATGGGGTGACGAGAAGCGGTCGAGGCGTTTGAACAGTGTTTGTTTGGGACAGCATATGTCAAGGCAGAACTTAAGATAATCCATTATATTGGTGATTGAGTCATCTAATTTACTTTCATAGAATAGATCCCAGTTGGTATCTTTTAACATGCATCTTAGATTGAGTAAGTTGTCAGATGTGTAGCTTCTTTGTTGTGCCTTCGTGGACAGGTGTGAGAAGATTTTAATATGTGTTTTGCTGTATATTTTTGGCAAAACGCGGACAATGCAGTGATCGGAGTTATGTATCGGTGAACGTCTACGTGTTTCATATACTCCTTCATCATTGGTAAAAACCAAGTCAAGGGTTTTGTCAAGTCGAGTGGGAAATTTGACTATATTTGTGTGACCAAGAGCTTCAAGAAAGGAGCAATCTGATGTGTTGAAGTCTCCAGTAATAACGGATAGAGAGTTGTCGAAGTTGGCAGCAGCAAACATGGTGAATTCATCAGCAAAATTAGATAGATCAGATGGAGAGCAACTAGGAGAAATGTACATGTTTGTAATATAGAATTGTTTGTATTTGGGGATATGTTTGGGGCGACATTTGACAGTAATACAGTCAATGAAGTCATTTGAGAAGGTGAAGCAGATGTTATTTGAGACAGACCATTTGGAGTGAATAAAAGTTGCAACGCCACCACCATTTTTCTTATTACAACAGCGACGGTCTTGTCGAAATAAAATAAAGTCCTTTAGTGAGATAAGGTTGTCATCATACAGTTCATGCAACCACGTTTCTTGTAATGCGATTATGGCAGTGTTATGATACGTATCAGTTGACATCAGGGATTGTAGATACATTATCTTATTTGGTAGAGAGCGACAGTTTGAGTTCATTATGACGGGGACCGTAGTTAAGTGTATTGGTGTACGTTTGAGAGCTCTCTGCCAACCACTACGATGTTTCCTCCTTGGTTTCTTTGGAATATGAAAGTCATTTGGTCGTAAATTATTAATAAAGTTACGAGAGTAAATGATTCTGCTAGAATTCATATTTAAGTGATAAGTGTATGCTGGTAAACGGGAAACTGGATGCAAAATGTAGATATTTTGTTAGCAGGCCCAAAAATTCAACAGGCCGCCAAGGTCATAATCATATCAAGTTGATTGTTTAGTTGACATAGCAGATTATGCCGAAATAATTGATGTATAGTCGCTACTAAAGGTAAGAGAATCTAGAATACCTTATGAAATATTAGAGAAGATGCTTGGATAAGGAAGAGAGTAAAAACTGTTTCATGTTCTCCGACCGTGAGTATTAAATCGTAAACGCTACATCCCTAGTTTTGGTGACATCTTCATCACTAATTTCAGTAAGTAAATATTGAACTATCATCAAGTGTGGTGATGAAACGTCAACAATTGAACAGAATAAATTTTCAAGTTTGGCCATGGATTGATATCAGTTAGAGAACCATTGAAAACCAGGGAGTACGGGACAGCTGTTTCGTCCTAGTTTGGGAATCATCGGCAATACGCCCCCACTGGGGTTCGAACTCAGAACCTTCCGGTTATAAGGCAAACTCGAAAAACAAATAGAATCCTTACAAATCAATGCTGGAAAATTAATTCGATGCTCTCTCGTGACTTAATACAGGATGGAGTTCCCTGCAGTTCTAGTGAGAAGTTGTGACCAATAAGTTTCATCCAGTAGGGAGTGAAGATGGAGTTCCTGCTTGTAACAATGCTTGGTGGTTGCGCTAAAAATCACGAATTGGCAGAAGTTAGAATTCATACGATGGTCATTGAATCGGGTCTTAGTAGCTGAGTGGTGTACCACCTCGCCTTGTAGTCGGAAGGCCCTGCGATCGAACCCCAGTATATGAGTATTGCGGATGATTTCCAGACTAGGATGAAACATCTGTCCAGTACTCCCTGATTTCCAATGGTTCTCTAACTAATATCAATCCGTGATCAAACTGGATAAACAAGTCAGATCCTTAAAAACCAACTCTTTGAAATACAGTACATTTTGTCATATTATCACGAAGCTAATCAGCAGTAAGGCTTTGAGATTTGTTCTGCCCTATGTTCCGGTGGGAGACATACTAACCTATAATGAGAGTTTCTAATCAGATTTCTTCCATTATAGTCTCTTGTGTTTCTTACTTAAATGACATTGAATGTACTATCGGCTTCTCATTTAAATAATAATGAAATGGATAACTGATACCATATAGTCATAGACTATGACAGTTAAAATACCATATAAGATATCTAATTATCATGGCGACAAATTGATTGTAATATGTATCTCAAAGGTCATTATAATATGCCAATTATAATTTGTAGTGTGTAAATTACTTGTCGAAATAATACAGTGCGCATATAACAAAAAAAATAAATAAAATAAAATAATGATCAACAAACTGAATTCACTTTGCATTTCACTCCCTTGAAACAACAATCAACAAAGTGACATAATACAAAATATTTAAAAAAAAACACAACTGCAAATGAACCCCACTTATACTTACCTAATATGATAAGCAGTTATTGTGAACACTGTACACATGTACACAATTAATAAACAGGATGTATATTAACAGTAGATCAATAGAGCTAATAGAAATGTATTTAGAAAACGATATATTGGTATAGATATATTTTTAAGGATAATTTATTATGTCATTTCATCTCATTTGAACAACAAGTTAGCTAAACAGCTGTATGCATTAAAATACAAGTTTCATATGATCATATAAGTGGTTCGATATAAAGGATTCTGATATTCATAAATGATTTCTGTTATAATCCGAAATAATTTGAAAGCCTGATGGGATATACATAAGGGTATGCTAACGGTCAACGTACATAAACGTCAGTTGTATTTACCCTCCTTAAAGAGACAAGAGGCAGACATGAAAGTGTTTTTGTGAACAGCACACAAACCTCTATTCAGTTTACTCTTCGGTGCAATAGGTGCTCACCTAAATGACTCTTACGAAAGGTATTTGAAAGACTTCAGAAATTTACACAAAGTATAAAAAATAAAGTTCATCAAAGTTCCGACTTAAAATAGCTAATTGTGAAACGAAGTTAAATCGAAATCCTGGATATTTTTTATTACTTTACGATCCCAGTGGATCCTACGGCTCCAAGCTAGAGCTTTGAAGTTTCTGTAGCAGTGGTGTTTATTTTTACCGGGTGGGCTTGCTAGCCTCATGCTCAGCCTTCCCTCTTTACCGGTCTTATTACCGGCTCAGCGAGGCAAAGAAGTCCATCGGCCAGGGATCAGACTCCGGACCATATGTATGGTTGGCGGGCATTCTGCTGCTAAGTCATTGATGCGTAAAGTCCCTGGTGAATATGTATTATTATTATTATATGTTCAGTCTCCTGAGAAACCTAATGGTGAGTGTTTGTTCAGTCTAATAACTTAGCATGTGACAATGTTCAAGATTTACTCTGAGAATGGGATACTTCCTCATTTTCCCATTCTCCCACCACAATTCGTTCAGCAGATATGTTTCACGATTTCATCATGAACTGACGTCAGTAAGAGGACCACTAGAAAATCTGGGAGTAGTGGACTGCTGTTTCATGCCAGTTTAGGACTCTTCATCGGTGTGCAGTCACGGAGGTTCAAACCCATGGCCTCCCGGTTAAAAGGTTAGCGAGCTCGAAGACCATTAAACGGCTGGGACCCTATGCACTGACCAGCCCATCAATTCCAACTTCAGCCAATTAACGAAATAGCGCGTCTACTATCTAATGTCATCGGAGAGCATTTGTCTTCACATCCAACGTGCTGTACTTCATTAACGACGACTTCCCAATAGAACCCAGGTAACCACCTACCTAAATAGAGCCACTCACGAGCACATCTCGTAACCAGAAGATCCTTGGTTCGAACCTCAGTGGATGCGTACCAATGAAGAGTCCCGGATTGGGATGAAACAGCTATCCAGTGCTCCCAGGTTTTCTAGTGGTCCTCTTACCGACCTCATTTCATGGTGAAATCCTCCAATCAATTTCTTATAATTGTTTAGAACAGTTCTGCCGGTATATATTTTAATAAATATAAAGAAAATACGAAGAATAACATCTAATTTCTATGAAAACCTCAGTATTCTGGTAATAATAAATTACTTTTAAATCTTTCAGAGGCAATATAGCAATACTTTTTGTACTAACAATGTACCCAGCATATTATTTGTGGGATTCAACTGTGATTTAAGTGACTTTCACCACTCCATTTTCTTACTTACTTACATTCAATAGAAATCCAAATGATCGATACAAGACAGTGGATATTAGATTGCTTACATTTAATTTATGAATCATATTAAGCTTATTTATTTATCGTTTGTTCAAGCACCAAAGTTTTATCCGCCATGCTCTTTCACTTGACAGTCAATCACTGGGGATGTATGCATATCCAAATGACGACCCTCAGATTGGAGGAAACACTCACCGTTAATTCCACTACTAGCCTCCATCAGCCAAATGACGTCATGTTTACTCTCAGATATCGTCGAGGAATGTGAACTAGGGGCCGATAGAATATTTCAGTCCTATAAAACCAGTCATTGGAAAATTCAAATTCGATATATCTTGTTTATAGGAATCGCTTGTTAATAATCAATGGAAGGCACTCATATATATGTCTTATAATCTAATTTTTAGAATCCAACTTATCATTTGATTCTTTGAGCTGTTTCAGTCTGATAACAGTGATGAAAAATTAATCCGTGAACAGGCGAAACGTCAGCTCGGTGTTTAGATGACTTCTGTTCGACTCGGAAGCCTAGGTGTTTGACTACTATATATGTGAAACAGTAGTGTGTACTATTATGAAAAATAACTTTTAGCTAAATAGGTCTCATGACATAGTTTTACCAACGTTATCAAGTACTTAATAGTCTTCATGTTATTTTATGGAGTCATTTGCAGACTTTTACCTTACAATAAATCGCAGTAACATACCTTGACGTGCTGAAATTCAACTATTTGGAAACTGTAAATATTGATTTCGAATTTTCAAGTACTCATTAACATGGTGCGAATGTTAACTTGAAGAAATTGAAAATACTAAATAGGTTTAGGCATTTATGATTTGATGGAGGAGTCTTCTGGTCGTCAAGTATTACACAATATTTTAGTAAGATGAATAAGGTGTTGCCCCAGTTTAATTCTACAAAGCCCTTAATTTTAGATTTCATTGGGAGTCATGTAGAAATATGAACTAAAATGGATTCGCTTATATTTTTTCAAACATTTTTTGTTTTATTCTAGCATACTACTAATTCCAAACAACACCTTTGAATCTTGGGCAGTTATATTTAATAATAATAATAATAATAATAATTTAATTTATTCCAAAAACAGTACTTATAATACAGAATGGAATTCTCAGCATTTGTCACAATATTGCATCTGATTTACTTGAAATATAAATAAAATTGCAAATTAAAACAAAAGTAACCAGAGGAATTTGTCCACGTTTACTATATAAAGTCAAAAATATTCGAAGGACGAATTGAGAGTATTAAATATAATAATAATAACAGTGGGTTTGTTTCAAAAAGTATTGTCGATTCAGTTTGGAAATTTTAGCATGTTATGGAATATTGGATCTAATGTTCTGTTGATTTAGTATAGTGAGGGGAAATACAAAATTAACAGTTATTAAGACAGCTTAAACGATGTTCACACTTATGAAAAAAATAAACAAAAACAAAAAATTGAGAGGATTGTGAATATAAGAAATGCAATAACAATAAATCTTGTTGGTGTAAGGGTGGAGGAAATGACTTATTTAGTAGTGCAAAGAAGGTTAGTTAGTTCATGCCTGACACTATTTTCATAACATAAAGTACGTGCCACGAAATATGGTATAGTGGAATTTTTATACTTAGACGTACGTGCATTAAGTCTTCTGAAAAGGCTTCTTGGTTTACCTGAGGAGAAACAAGGTTGGAGCTGCGGGTAGAGTGGGTGCTCAGAGTCTGGCAAAATTCCTTTAGCAAATTTGTTGCATGACATCAAGTGCCTATAAGTGACAATGTCAACGATATGGCCCGATGGGATACTACTCATCCTACTGACAGCCTTCAGAGTTCTACGAAGAATGACATAGTCTTTTTTAAACAATCCAGGAAAGAATAAGGGTGAACAGTAAAGAAGAATAGGTAAAATACACGAGTTGACAAACTGTAAGAGGAGTGGTTGGGTAATACCTGAGTGCCTTAACTTCTTAATGTGAAGAGTCAGACGAAATATTCTTTCAGAAATTGCTAAGACATGGGAAGACCAGGATAGGTCAGAGGAAAGAATTAATCCAAGATACTTTACTTCAGACTTGGTTTCTAAATCAGTATCATCAATTTTGCAAGGATTATAGGAACCAACGGCTTCATTTAACTTTCGTTTGCATCGGAAACTGAAGTTAACAGTGTGACATTTAGAAGGATTTAGTTTGAGACCATTAGCCAAAGACCATTTGCTAACTCCTGAGAGAAAGCTATTCATCTTTGTACAGTCTAGCTGGAAGTTAACAGAGGTTGAAATAGTTAGATCGTCCGCATACTTAACAAAGTTCATTTCGTCATCAGAGTGAGGCGATTCATGCAAGAAGAAAGAAAACAGAAAAGGAGAAAGGACAGCGCCTTGAGGGACACCAGCCTCAGTAAGTAACGAAGTTGACGACTTTCCTTGACATACAATGTACTGCTTTCTTCCTGAAAAATAAGAATGCAGCCATCTGACAACCCAACAGCTAGTTTGGGTTTCAGCAAGCTTGTTTAACAAAATGTCTCTAGGTACTGAGTCGAAAGCAGATGTGTAATCTAAGAAGGTGCAGCGAAAAAATTTAGCCCCCTTGTCTAAGCTAGAGACAATGTTATGATACAGGACTGCAACTGCATCTAAAGTACTTCTACTGTGTTTATAAGCGAATTGTTTTGCGTCGTTAAAGGTTACGAGTGAAGGTTGAAGATTAAGTAAGAGTAACTTTTCCATAGCTTTTAGAATAGGGGAGGTAATAGGAATAGGTTTAAATTTAAAACATGTTCCAGTAGACGACTTAGTTATGGGTACAATTTTAATTGTCCTTATGATAACAAATCTAATAGATTTGCTGTCGTGCTTCAGATTATACCAAAGTTATTAGGAAAATCCTTACCTTTCAACAGTTTTATTTTGTGTATTAGCGTCAAAATCTCCAAATATTACCTACTGCTGTGATTGCTATTCATAAGGGAAACAAAAATTTATTGATTCATTGTCAACTGTATAGATGTAATACAATTCTCTTTAGGATTCCAGTCAAGCGTGAATAAAACCATAGACATCACAGTTACAATTTTCATATGAATGAATCGATTATTTATTACAGTTTTAACAGTATGTATATTGATTAATCCAAGAGAAAAGAATAGCATGACAGAGTTTCCCGACTTGCTTGCTTAAAAACAGATTTACGCCATCGCTTATTTTCAAAATAATAAATCTGTACCAAGATATCTAAATCTGCACACTAACTCTGTATAAAATTGAGTATATAAAAGCAGAATAAATCGTAACTACTTTTCTCCTTACCTTTCCTTTACTAGCATAATAAAAAGTCATGAAATGTAGATTATTTAGACAACCACATAAAATTGTGTTATCCTGCATTACAGAACTTACAGTACCCCTGGTTTTTAAATCACTGACGTGACCGGAAGAATAAATCTAATTTTAAAAACTCCTGTCAGGACATATAAATATAAGACTTAACTATCTTATCTATGTCTGTGAAACATTTTTATTTTCTACTTCAAAGTTTAGGCTATTCACTTCAGTGTAAGAATTAAGCAATTTATTAAGAAAGCTATTTCTACTTCTGTAGCAGGTGGATTGACGCAGATATCTTCTGATGACTTTAAAAATATATAATACTTATATCTAATAGTTGTCACCAATTGCTTCCGTCCATAGTCCATAATCTACATTGAAAGGGCAGCTTATCCATAATATACATAAATCCATTATTAGTGGAGTATAAAAATTAGGGTATTATTGTTTAATAATTCCCATTGTAGCATTAAGAACACAATATTCAGCGAAGAGACTCTTTTCAAAGAATTTATTATCAAGTTGTACAATTGTATAAAGAAATTATATCCGGTGAGGGAATTAGGTCAAAGGTGCGAATACATGAAATAATAATAATAGTATGAAATGCAATTAATATATTTGTGATTATAATCATGGTTTAATGTCAAATGGCAAAATAATTAATGTCATATATAGAATAATACATAAGGTGAATAGATTTTGGAAAGGTATACATAATTATAAAATTAGTAGACGAATATGAAATGTTACATAACATGGTGTGAAATTTGATAAGATAGGATTCAATACTGTAAAAATAAAAATATAAAAGTTAATAATTTTGGGGTTAAAATGACAGGTGGATCAAGTGGAAAAGATTCAGAGTTAGAGTTGTAATAATAATGATAAAAGTAATTAAAATAATCGTAGTAATAAGGGAAAAGTACATAGAATAACTAAATAAACAAAATAAATAAATGTCTATCCCTCTACGGCCAAGGCACAAGTAAGGATTGTGCATACGACTTTTGTACACAAAGGTCTGGCTTAGATTCGTGAATGGCCAAGGTCTCCACTGTCTATAGAAGTGTATAACGAAGAAAATGCGGGAAGTTAGCATGGACTCTATATATGATCTTGAAATTGTTGTCAGGGTTGACCGAGTGACAGAAGTTGATCAGGTGTTAAAGACATTAAACTATGATTATAATCACAAATATCTTAATTGCATTTCATACTATTATTATTATTTCATGTATTCACACCTTTGACCTAATTCCCTCACCGGATATAATTTCTTTATAAAATCATATGTATATACGCTTGTACAACTTGATAATAAATTCGTTGAAGAGTCTCTTCGCTGAATATTATTGTTTAACACATCAGTAAGTCATTGTTCCTTTATTATTCAGATATCTGGGATAAGTAGGAATGTAATACAGCGACAGGTCGATATTGATAACTCTGTTGACAAAAACATCACTCGAATGTTCCAAAATAAAAAAAAAGAATAACAAACCCTTTAGGCGTAAAAAGGTGATAGAAAGAAGAAAGAAAAAATTTATTTGCATATGGAATTTCTCTATTATCGGTAAGATTTTATCATTCACTTCACTATTATTTTTCTCTGCTTGTTTATGTACTGGACTAACCGTAGCTTCATAGGCATTTCTATTTCCTTTTTTTCTCTCATGAATCATATCAATACTACGAATTGATTTTTATAATAGATAACATCTGAACAGATGCACACAAATCTAATATATATATATACTTTAATAGTTTTAATGGAAAGATTGAAAAATGTATATATCAGCAACTCTGTAGCAAAGCATTTTCTAGCCTAGGTGTCTGCGTGCATGCACACACACGTGTATGTGTGTAGTGCTAATATTTGAAAATATTCTCACTTTTCAACTGGTATTGAACATTGAACATGTGTTTGAATATTCTTGATTTATGAGTTTCTTAATTAAAAAAGTATTTATTAACATGAAATCACTTTTTAATATCTTTTCTTCACTGTCTACTGGAGATAACTGGAGCTCATGTAATCAGTAATATGAATGTAGAACTTAGGCACTGTGGTAGAATGTAATTCCATATTGGATATAATAATAATAATAATTTTTCCTTCACGTTCCCCAGTGGAACATACGGCTTCAAGCTAGTGGCTTGAAGTTTCTGTAGCAGTGTTTACTTTTACAGGATGGGGTTGCTAGCCTCATGCCCAACCTTTCCTCTTTACCAGGTTTTATTACTGGCTTAGTGAGGTAAAGGAGTTCGTCGGCCGGGGATCGAACCGCGGACCATGTGCATGGTCGGCGAGCGTCCTAACCGCTGCGCCACCGACTCACCCATATTGGATAAGTTTATTTTAAATATCCCACAGTGATTCAGCATGAACAACTGGGTAACGTTTCGAGAATTGATTATTGCTCATAATCATATCAATTTAGTCACACGGTTTCACAATTTGTCTTATATATAATTTTTCTCTCTATTCTGTCTCTCCAACTTCATTTTGTTGTTTGTTGTCCCTTTCCATATTTCCAAAGTAGCAGTTGCACGTGTTAAGTCAATAAACAAGGCTTCAGAGATTAACCTCTCTCTCCACCTAACTATATAGCCTTTTAACACTCTCACCCTGTCCTAATCACCCTTTTTTGTGTCCTGTGCGATAAAGAAGGCATTAGGCATGATACCTATAACGTTTTAAATAGTCAGTAGAACAACTGGATCACGTCTTTCCAACTCATATCATTTATAGGTACTACGTCTTCTTTCTTTCTGTTCCTTTTTTCTCTCTCTTTTTTCTCTGTTATGTGCTGCTTTGTTTCTTTCTTCCTTACTAACTCTATTTAAACATTCTTCTTTGTTCTTTCACACTCCGTATATCTCGACCTTTTTGTTACTGTTTACGCCAGTAAATATGGTAGCATCTACTTTTCTAACAGCTTCAAACACTCTGTTCAATTTTGGCTTTGCTACCGACATGCCAATATGTTGTTGTCAGAACTAACTGAGATTACCCTTAATCTATGTAGAACTTTATTTATTTTTAGTGTACTAACTGGATGGAATACTGTAGTAAAATGCTGAGAATTCCATTCTGTATCACAAGTACTGTTTTGGAATAAAGCAAATTATTGTTATTATTATTATTACATGCAAGTAAATGCAATGCAGTGGCTGAACTTTTTTCTCAGTAAATTAGCTTAGCAGGGTCAATTATTCTACGTCTAGCTAGATTTTCATGTTCCAATAATCTGGTTAACCCTGATCTATTGCTTTGCCCTCACAGTGAATACATGGTATTTGGTAAATTCTGCTATTTTTCTTAATTAGATCTATTGAGTCCTTAAGCCGAAAAAGTTTATGTCTGAGAGAGTTGGTTGGTTTAAGTGCCGCGCCGACTAATTCTAGCCTCATAGAAAATCCTACGTAAGGCCTCTGACGTTCTTTCTTTACACAGCGGTACTACAGAGGCAATGAATTCTATATTTTATTTTTGTCATTTTCATTTACTAGTAATACTTCCTTTATTTGTTTGATTTCGTTGTTTAAATCTTCTGGTTTACTAGTTAGGCTCTTGGTCCGATTATAGAGACATTTAACTAAACTTATCTTTACCAATTCTGGATGGGATGAATTAAAGTCTAAGTATTTATTAGAGTGTGTCGGTTTTCTATAAATGCTAGTATCTAGCCCGCCATCTTGTTTTCGTTTATTCTACAGTCTACCATGTCTAACCCTGTTCGTTTTCTAACTCAGAAATGAATTGGATTCCGTCTGCCATTAACGTTAAATGTGTGAAAAATAAGGGATATATTCAGATTTCAACACAGTGAATGTTTCATCCACATATCCTCACCATAACATATGAACAGAATTAAATGTTCTAAGAACCTTTTGTTCCCAACTGTCTATAAATATATCTGCTACTATTGGGGATATTGCCACCCTATTTGTTTGTTTATATAGTTTATTTTGAAATTTGAGTACAGTGGAAGTTAGACATGGCTGAACATCTGCTATTTTTTCATCAACCGAGAGTTTAGTCCTACTTATGTGTTCAGGATCAATGTTTAATTCATTCCTGATTGCCTTCAAAGCAGTATATAGACTGATTATGTTAAAACTAATCATTTTTTCATCTTTTGCCAATTGATGCAATCAACTCTTCATCTTATAATGAAGGCTTCGTAATCAAATAGAGTTCACTAATACTGAAGGTTTATAACCATTTGACTACCAACAATCCAGAGAATTCAAATTGGCCTGCTAATACAGAGTTACATAAAATTAAGACTCTACTCATAAGACATCCAATACTGATTTGCGCCTGATCAAGTTTATGATCAAAAGTTTACAATCAACGTAATTTTTTCTGAATAAAGTAAGAACAACAGTTTGTGCAGAATAAAATGATACCATTATTTGTTTAGTTCGCTTCTCATCAGTCGCTTACAGCCTTAGGATATTATGAAACTTATGTACAGAAACAGTGTTAACATACCTGCAATTTTCATAGCCTATCAGTTGACAGAGATGGCATGCAATGGTAAAAGAGTTGCGTAATAAAGACAATAGGCTAAATAGGCCAGAGACCAAGTATTCGAATGAGAGAGAGAGAGAGTAGAGACATTGAGTTACCAGAGTAAGGGAAGACTGAAAACCGCTTCTTTCTGAACATATAAATTAGGTTTCAGGTATTTGATAGAGATGGATTCGGCAAATTTGAGAACTGAATTATTCTGTTTTTTGATAATTTTAAAGGATTTTGCTATCTCTATCTCATGATCCGTATTTGCAAAAGCCTGCTTAAACAATTGGACCACAAGAATTTTCATCCATCAAAATACCTAAACTCTTCGGCATTTCTTATTGTTTTAATCATTCAGTTATATCAAATGATGCCTGCATGAACTCGCTTTGAACGAAACTCCACACCAATCTTGAAGGAAATGAAAAAAATGTACAGAAATGGTTCCGTCTTTATATGCAACCACAATATGTTACTTAATATACTTCAGAGTATTAATTTACATGTAAATCCTGTACGAGGACGAAATATTTTGGAACGCTGAAAATTTCTGTACTATGTTTTCACATACTGTCTGAAATAAAGCCTCATTATTTTATTATGATTATTATCAAGATGTTTGCCAGGGGCACTGTTGAAAGTGTTAGTTTCCTTGAAATGTAGGGTTTTTGGTACATGTTCAGAAAATCGGAGGTGTGGCCTTCTTTCTGTCCTTACAATGTAAGTGCGCTCTCAGATTCATGTAGATTTGTATACACAGAGTCAAGATGAGAAGATTATCTGCTAAATGTATACAAAATATTACATTTTTCAATAGCATCTGTAATGGGAATTTCATGGAATTAAGAAGTTTAAACATTAGCAATGCCGACATGTATGAGCTAATGATCTCTTAGCAAATGTTTAGGAAAGATAATATTTCTCACCTTTTTCAATCCTCCTGCGCTTGAGAAATACCTATTTTATGCATACAGTGAATAATATCCATTCGTTTCCAGGATCTCAAATAGAAAGCCTACATCCAGCTGCATTGGTAAAACTAGTTGTCGATGATTTTGTGGGTTCATTAGCTAGCCTTTTCCTTCGTATAATTGACATTTCACAGGAATCAATTGTTACTTTTAATATCTGTTTATCTTTGAAGAAAATATTGTAGTCCCAGCAAGTCAGTGGTTCAGTAGTTGAATGCTTGCCAACCCCGTACGATCTCCAAGTTTGAATTCCGGTCAAAAGCTCCTATACCTCGCCTAGTCAGTACTAAGTCCAGTATAAAGATAATGCTTGGCGTGTGGCTATCAACCCATCCTTGAGACTTCAGAGCTTAGGCTTGGAGCCCTATGTTCCACCTGGAATGTAGAGTAATGAAAAAAAAGATTGCAAGTTTATTATATTACCATTAGATCTATATAAGTGCGTCGGTGGCATAGCGGTTAGGACGCTCGCCGACCATGCACATGGTCTGCGGTTCAATTCCCGGCCGACGAACTCCTTTACCTCACTAAGCCAGTAATAAAACCTGGTAAAGAGGAAAGGTTGGGCATGAGGCTAGCAACCCCATCCTGTAAAAGTAAACACTGCTACAGAAACTTCAAGCCACTAGCTTGAAGCCGTATGTTCCACTGGGGAACGTGAAGGAAAAAAAAGACCCATATAAGTGTACTGCCGTTCCCCCATAAAAATGCCTTCAGTGTTGACTGAGCAGATCATGCTTTGAAGTTTATCCATCCAAATATGTGGACAGTATAATTCCTGTAAATTTATGACATAATTCAAACATACATTTAAATTTCATTAAAAACTAAAATTTCTGTATTCAGGGAATAGAAAAATAAATAGACTCAAATTAGTTTTTCTTGACTGGAAAATAATTAAATTTTGAAAAATTACTGAATTTTTCAGTAATGAAGTTATAAAATGTACAATTTTTATCTATCCAAAGCAAAAACTAATCCCTTATGGTTAAGAGAATTATTGTTTACAACTAATGAATGCGTTTTTCTATGAATGAAATGGGTCTTAAACATTTTGTTCTCAAAGAGGTCTACTGATCTCATGTGAGTGTGTTCAGTATACTAAGTGAAAGGATGTTCGTTAATAAGATAAAATAAATATATTTTTGACTGAAGGATATATCATGTAAAGAATGAATTTTTTCAATACTTACTACCATGAACTAATTTTAACAACAAATCGGATTAAAACAGGATATTTGCTATTTAAATTACACTGAATTTACAGCCAGGATGATCACGATAAAAAAATAACGAATGTCAGAAAATTTGCTGAATATTAGTTGATAGAAGTTGATTGTACAAATAATCTTACATTTAGCTGACGGTATAATCAGAAGCTCTGAAATTTAAGTAGTGGAGATGGTATCGTTTTTGTGGGGCGGGTGGAGTAGCCATCCTCAAGCACGACATTCCCTTTTTACAGGACTTACCCTCGGCTACGCGAGGTTTCAGTAGTACTCCAGCTAAAACTCAAATCGCAAACACATCCGTGGTTGGCAGATATTCTATCTCTGAACCACCGACGCATCCTGATGGTATAAGGCATTCTACTAAGCAGTTCGGACATAATTGAATAAATGTGCATGGAATGTAGATCACCTGTAACACTGCGCTTTTTCATTGGACACTAGTAACTAGTATGACGTGTCTAGTCCTTTCTTTGGTACAGACTGACTTTCATCAGTCAGGTTTGCAATGTGGCCACCATTCTAGGTAGCTCGCCATCACTGCACTTTATTGATCGTTTAGGTTTACAATTTTTACTGGTGGGCGTCACAGGTAAATGTAAACCAGACGGGCAATGAAACTAAGAAGGACTAGATAACACTGTCTAACCATTGCACTCATTCAATAAAACTGTCGACGAAGTCATATCCAAAAGCAACCATTTTTATGAAAATGGATTCTCAATTCATGAAACTGAATAATAGTTGTAGAACACTGAGTTTTGAAAGCATGTGGTAAGTGAGGGTAAAATTGATACTGACCAAAATATTTCTAACACAGAACATTTATTGTAGGACATAAAACACCTGGACTTGCTATTGCATAGGGTTTTAACTAATTACCCCCTATGAAATGTTCAGTGATATTGAAATAGCTTTGAAATCGATAGAGAAAGAAAGACCAGATTTGCGGTATAAAATGATATCATTCTATTTCACAGGTTCTCATCAGCTGCAAACTACCTGAAAGTACAATGGTTATAAATAATAACATTTCATACTTCATTGTTTGAACGGTAATAGATAAAACATTATAAGGTGAACGCATCATCAATTTATATACTATCAAACTATGAAAAAAGAAAAAAGGGGGTGAGAGAAGACAAAACAGAAAAAAATCTAGTAAACAGTGTCAACACGGCAACTCAAGAAGGTCAAAGTTCATCAATTCGAAAACTTGGTTATTAAGTTGAGCTCACTGGTGTGTAAAACTAATCAGTGTAATAAAAGTGATATGGTTACCAAGGGAGTGAGAGATTGACTACACTCTCTTTCTGTATGCATAAGTTTGGTCTGTCACGTTTGATTGCAATTGCTTCAGCAAATCGTAGTAGATTCCCTATCCTTTGTATGTTTAATATTTTGAAGGATTTGGAAATCTCGACAGAATGACCCGTATGCACAAGGTGTCTGGTAATCGCACTGTGTGAAATAGAGTGATATCATTTTATACTGCAAATCTGGTCTTTCGTTCTCTATCGAAATTTATCAAGGGAACCAAATGTATGAAGCTTTGAAATCGACTTCGATTCACAGTGATTACAACACTTATTCTAATCCATGCAGTGAACCTTCTTAAAAACATCAAAGTAACTATTAATCAATCAGTGGGAAGTGATTTATCTTTACACTCACAAACTAACATCAAATCCATTGAACACACTCAACTTAATACTTCAACTTTAAAATATGTACAAACATTTAAGTAAAATTACTGTAACAAGGTTGGTCGTGGGCTGATATTAGTTACATAACCATTCGAAAGTCAACGAATACTAGATAGCTGTTGCGTCGTAGTTTGGAACTCTTCATCTGCACACCTCCGAAGGAATCTGAACCCAGAACGTCCAGGTTACAAAGCCAGCTCGTAGGCTGTTCAGCCACTGGAAACCGATTCAATCGTCTATTAGTTCCAACTTTTGCCAGTTCGCGAGATATAGCGCAACAGCCAGCCAATTAATTGTTCTCTTATCTGACTTGACATATTGATAAAGAGTCCTGAACGAGTAAGAAACAGATGACTCTTTAGCCGATGTCAGCTCGCAATCAAACCTGTAGTCAATCAAATTCCAGTAAACCAACACTTAAACTTACTACTATTATTTATACTATTTTACTCTGTTTAACTGATGTGTTTTGGTTTCCTGTTCTCTGACATTCAATTTTCCTAAACCCATTTGTTTATTTACTTTATAGAATACTGAATCACAAAAGCAGACTGAATACGTGTCTGAAAGAGAACGATGCATAGACCGAGGTCCAGCATGGATAAAAGCTATATGTGCATTTATCATACTATCAAGTCACTATGGTATACTAAACTGTGGTGCTTTATTCTATCCTGGACTAGAGGAAGCTCTTCAAATTCCACTGAATGTTCTCTGCTGGCTGATGACTGGTCAATTTGCAATTACATTTTGTTTGGGTAAGCACTGATTTAAAAAAAATGTAGTTATCATTTGATAGAAGTTTTTAAATTGTCAATATTTGTTTTCTTTATCACGCAATACTGTCAATACAGTCCAATTCATTTATCAGTAAAATGTGGGATGAATGGTCAAAATGTTTTTAGTCACTGAAACTATATAAAATCACTAGCAGCTGATAAACGTATTTCTTGTTATTATTTTGTCAACACATCCATTAAAAAGAATACGAATGAAATATCGGAAAACATGAGAAGTCTTAAGGAATTTCTCTTACTTTTTATGGTCGTGAAATAAAAAGCGTTAATGGAGTTAGCGTCGAATAACTTATCCTTGGAATTACATGTTGAATTGATAAATTATAACAACTAGACCATGGAAATCCAGTTTTTGCGAACCGTTAATATTTCTACTAAGCGTTGCTTTCCTTATCCATTTCCACCTCTTCATTTCATGCTGTATATTTTAATAAGCAAAAAGCATTATTTCCAAGGTCCTAACACCACACAAGTCATCTATCTGTTTGTAATTTTTCCCAAAGACTCTACACTCCAAACTACTTAAATGATCTTGTCAACTGGACTCATTGTAGCTGGATAAAGAATGCTATTAATCAGAAAATATATACTATTGTCGACAGTGACCTACTGACGCTGCACAGTATTGCTTAAGTCACAGAACTCAGCTTTTGAATAGATTGTTTTAGTGCATCGGTGGCACAGCGGTTAGGACTCTCGCCAACCATGCACATGCTCCGCGGTTCGATCCCCTGCTGACGCACACCTGATATTTATAATCGGCCTGCAAAATTTGGGCTAACGATATCACAGGCTGAAAATTCAATACATTTATCAAAACATACAGTGTGGCATCAAGCTGTAACAATAAATAAATAATACATAATAGTACTCAGAGTGCATAGTTGTTTTGTTTTTATAATGATCTGGAGACTATCTGGGACAGCATTAGTCAATCATACTGATCCTAATGTCACTCTATAATGATCCCGGTTGAAAGCAAAACTTAGGTTGCTACAGGTTTCAAACTGTTATGCGTTATTATCATTATTTTAGGTAAAACGTTTGGCTCGATCGCATGGTTTATACTACAAGTGCAAATAAAGCAATCATGATTATATTCAGCTGTAATCTTCTATATGAGGTATTTAAATAAAATTATTTTTTTTCGATTTATTTTAGCTACCAATATTTATGCACTGTACACTAAATAGACCAGATGGCTAGATAGGCAAAACTGCTTCTCCGGTTATTATTACTTTTCTATTTACTGTTCATCATAAATGCTGAAATAAGCTGTATGTTGTGAGAGAAAATGAATTGCATAGTCTGCTGATAAGAGTTAATCTAAGTGGTAACAAATAGAAGAACAGACCACAATCTGAAAGAAAGAATATAAAACCTGGTGTATTGATAATTCTATTGACAAATTCTCAGCAAAAGTATCTTTACTAGATCAGAAGAAATATCTCAATAAAATTCGGCGACTCAGGTTTTCGCATCCTTCTTACACACAGAAAGCTACTAATCAAAGCATATATATATATTTAAACATTATAAATAAGTGGCTATCCATCAGTTCGCATACAATATTAAGAAATTAGAATTTGTGAGTATATTTGTTGTTGTACAAGTTGCTGGTTACGTGTAACCGTGTATTCACTTAAATAAATCCACGGATGAATTCTACAGTTGAATCACTCAAAATGTGGTGAGACATGTCTCCCAGCCAAAATTGGTAGGCAGCAATTTATGTCAGTGTTTACGTCCCAAATATTGGTCATGAGAAATAAACAAGAACTAAGGCTGACTCAAAAACCAATCACAATAGATGTTGCGTGGGTGGATACGATTCGCAGATATATGCTCTGACCATCAAAAAACGGCCATAGACAGATGCCAGAATAACTTTCAGTGAGAAAACAACCAATCAGAAGACGCCATTTAATTGCAAATAATAACGAATAATAATGTACATATATATATATATATCTTTTGATTTCCTCAATAAACGATGTCGCTTGGACCTTGTCTTCTGTCATTACAAAAAGACGGCTTAATTTTATCTGTACTGTGGAAACAGATCAAAAAATCGTTTCCTCTATACATATCACACCATAACTGATAAACAAAATGTCGTTTACAATCATAAGGAAGTGGGTTTAAAGACCACCTGCTGCAATTAAATTATCTGATATTTATTCTTAAATTACATCACAGAATAAATGTTGAATGTCAGTGTTTATCTAAACACACCTTAGTCTTTCTAGAGCCTAACCATTCTCTTTTTAGGTAGAGTATGAAGACATTTATAATGAAGTTGACTTTTATCTAAATATATGTATATCAAAGAAAAAATAAAAGTAACTCAATATTTTCAGTAAATAAGACTGACTTCTATTTATTATTCAAATATTTTTGTTGGTCTAGAGATTGTCTATTTTTACCTTTTGATTGTGATTCTTTTAACCTGTACTCCATACGAAATTACGGCAAAGATAACTTGATGACTTTTGCTAACAATTCTCAGTATTCAAAACCTTTGAATTTATTCGTTGTAAACATTATATTCGTGATATATTCATATGAGACATCAGTAATAAATTAGACACTAGGTTTACTGGATCCTTGTTGGCAGTCATAAGAAAGCTCAAAACTTAAGTTTAATGCCTACTGTTGTAATGACAGAAGACAAGGTCCAGGCAACAGATCGCTTATTGAGAAAATCAAGAGGTATTTATAGATTTTTAATGTGCATTATTATTGGTATCATTGTTAGTGGAGAAGAACAATAACAAAGCCTAACCTTAAGAAAATTGCCAGCTAATCACAGCAGAGTTGGAGTGTGGAAATACGATTCACAGGTATCCTGAGAAACGGCCGCAAAGAGATGACAGAATAACCTTCAGTAGAACAGCAACCAATCACAATAGGTTGCTTCTCCACTAACAATGATACCAATAATAATGCACATTAAAAATCTATAAATACCTCTTGATTTTCTCAATAAGCGATCTGTTGCCTGGACCTTGTCTTCTGTCATTACAACAGTAGGCATTAAACTTAAGTTTTGAGCTTTCTTATGACTGCCAACAAGGATCCAGTAAACCTAGTGTCTAATTTATTACTGATGTCTCATATGAATATATCACGAATATAATGTTTACAACGAATAAATTCAAAGGTTTTGAATACTGAGAATTGTTAGCAAAAGTCATCAAGTTATCTTTGCCGTAATTTTCGTATGGAGTACAGGGTTAAAAGAATCACAATCAAAAGGTAAAAATAGACAATCTCTAGACCAACAAAAATATTTGAATAATAAATAGAAGTCAGTCTTATTTACTGAAAATATTGAGTTACTTTTATTTTTTCTTTGATATACATATATTTAGATAAAAGTCAACTTCATTATAAATGTCTTCATACTCTACCTAAAAAGAGAATGGTTAGGCTCTAGAAAGACTAAGGTGTGTTTAGATAAACACTGACATTCAACATTTATTCTGTGATGTAATTTAAGAATAAATATCAGATAATTTAATTGCAGCAGGTGGTCTTTAAACCCACTTCCTTATGATTGTAAACGACATTTTGTTTATCAGTTATGGTGTGATATGTATAGAGGAAACGAATTTTTGACCTGTTTTCCCAGAATAAATAAAATTATAAGTCATATTTCTGTTACAACAGAAGACAAGCGCCGGGCAACAAATCGTTTATTGAGGAAATCAAGAGATATTTATATTCAAGTGTTGGTTTGTAGGGATTTGGTTGATTGGTTACAGAATTTCATCATCAGCTGACATCGGTGAGAGAACCATTAGAAAACCTGGGAGTACTGGACGGCATTTTCGTCCTAGTTGAGGACTCTTCGGCAGTACGCACTGATCGGGATTCGAACCCAGGACCTTCTGGTTACAAGGCGAGCTCGTATACCATTTCGATGAAATAAGTGTTCGCTATTCTTCATTAACTTTCTTTTAGGTGTTGAACGTCTTAATTTTCATTTTGATGGTTTCAAAAGTCTCTGAATATACAGACTTTTCTAAAATTTGACTTAAATATCATTTCAAGAAGTACTTTTAATTACGCATCTCTTGATTTTAATTAATACCTGTATTTATTCGCCTACTTTTAACTTTTTCAGCACCACTGTATAATCGTTTATTGGATTTGGTGTCTAATAGACCTGCGACAATTATATCGGTTGCAGTTACAAGTGGTGCAATCATCTCATCTGTATTCTTTAATAGCTATTTAGGATTCTTTCTCACTTATACACTAGTTGGTGGTAAGTTAATTATTTTTTGATTCAAAAAAATATACTTTTAATGGATCTGAATAAAGCAAGAACAACAGCTTTTGCAGAATAAAATGGTACCGTCATTTATTTCATTGGCTTCTCATCAGCTCAGCTGCTTACAGCCCAAAGTCATAAATAAAGAGCGGTTATCAGTCTTTCCTTGCCCTGATAAATGGATGTTTTCATCCTCTTTTTCAAATGTTTACACAACACCGAAGATTTCCATTGTGTATTGTGATCACTATTGTTTGGGACAAAGTGTTCATTATTATTGTATATGTTAATTGTTGTGTGTACAGATTGATTGATTTTTGTGTAAAACTGAACTCTGTGCAAGTGTGTTGAAATTGTTTCTGACTTTGGACTGTAAGCAGCTGAGATCATAAGAAGCCAACGAAATAAATGATGGTACCATTTTATTCTGAAAAAAAACTATTGTTCTTGCTTTATTCAAATTCATTTAGGAGGAATAAATGTATTATGCATCTATTAATATTCCCTTATGTTAGTAGACTATTAAAATGAATTGGGTTATAATTAAGGCTAACTAAATTAAAACAGAACAATCTCCTAATGCTTTTAGGCAGCTTAGTAATACATATTCCCATGAGCAAATACCAACATCTTAATCTGGTACACTAGTTCTCTTATTTGTGTTTGCGAAATAGGGTACAGAATAGCCATAGTAATTTGATAATTTGAGTAAAAATGTATCCAAGGAAGAAAACGGAAGATAAAGTCAAAGGCTATGAATTTCAAAAATATTTACCTTTATAAAACCAGCAGAAAATACTTCATAGCATGAATGATTTTGAAATTAGGTATCATTTTTTTCCATTTCATTAGCTTTGCTCGATAAATATGAAAACAACTTACCTTTCTCTCTCTCTCTCTCTGTATTTCTCCTATGCATTGTTTACAAATTTGAATTCTAATATTATTTAACAGTGGACTAGTTGATGAAACTTCCTAAATCATTTAAAAGAAATCCGTTGTGAAGTCATGGTTGAATTTTCTCATCGAATTTTTCGGAGACATACACCGAAAGTTTATTTTGGATTGCCTAGAAAGAAAGTTTTAATGCGACATTCACATAAATGTTCTAATAAAGAGAAAGGCAGTTAATATGTATATAAAGACGAGTGTTTCCGAGTTCTAAAAAAGGTAAAACTGTATCTTGGGTTAAAACGCGTCAATGCTCGCCAACGTGCCACTTAACCAGCCTGTTAATATTCTAGTCGACAGGCACTTGGACTCATGTGAAAAATGGACTAAATTCATTCTATTTACATAACTCACACCACCCACTTCAATCAACACTCTCCCCTTGTATCTCATCAGACAGCCAAAACCAGAAGCCTATATAGGAAAGTATATGCTCGCACTAGCAAGTACAAAAACTCAGCTATACCCTACTTAGCTCGTGTTCTGTGCGATAAAAAAGCGTTTGGCGTGATACCTACAACTTATTAAATATTCAGTAGAACAACTGGATCACGTCTTTCCAACTCATATCATTTATAGGTACTACGTCTTCTTTCTTTCTGTTCCTTTTCTCTCTCTTTTTTTCTCTGTTATGTGCTGCTTTGTTTCTTTCTTCCTTACTAACTCTAAAATAAAACATTCTTGTTCGTTTTTTCACACTCTGTATATCTCGACCTTTTTGTTACTGTTTACGCCAGTAAATATGGTAGCATCTACTTTCCTAACAGCTTCAAACACTCTGTTCAATTTTGGCTTTGCTACCGACATGCCAATATGTTGTTGTCAGAACTAACTGAGATTACCCTTAATCTATGTAGAATTTTATTTATTGTTAGTGTACTAACTGGATGCAACACTGTAGTAAAATGCTAAGAATTCCATTCTGTATCACAAGTACTGTTTTGGAATAAAGCAAATTATTACTATCATTAACAACTTAACTCACCAGAAATCGAAAACTAATGGCAAATATTACATATATACATCTATAAATATATAAATATATATATATCATCTATATTATAGTACTACAAATATCTTCGTGAGCACCTTTAGATTGAAACTGAATCTTTCATCAGCAACAAAATGTTCGAATTCATAAGACCATCCGGCTCAAATATACCACGACTCTACGGACTTCCGAAAGTACACAAGAAGGGCATCCCTCTTCGACCGATCCTCGACATGACCAATTCGCCTTATGACCGCACACCCCAATGGCTAGCAGATCTACTAGAACCAATCAGAAGACAAGTTTCCTGCCATACAGTTCGAGATTCATTCGACTTTATCGACTCAATTGAAAACATCAACGTATCCAACAGGACCGTGATCTCATTAGATGTCACATCACTATTCACAAATGTTCCACTGACTGAAACAATATGCTATATATGCGAACTTATTGATTTCAAAGGAATAAACATCGGTATACCCACCGAGCGTCTTAAAGAACTCCTGCTGAGGTGTACCCTGAATGTTCAATTCTCTTTCAACAACGAAATATATCGCCAAAATGATGGTATAGCTATGGGCTCACCACTAGGCCCATTACTTGTAGACTTCTTCATGGAAAAACTCGAAAACACATGCATGAAGAAAATGATCGATACCTTCGGAATCTACAAGAGATACGTCGGAACGGACAGCTTATTAACTTCCACGGTTGGGTGCCCCTATACACCAAACGGAACCTGATCCGTTCACTCAGCTACAGGGTTCACAGAATTTGTACCCCGGACACCGTAGAAGATGAATTGGACAATCTCAAGAGAATCCTCGTCGAGAATTGTTACCCAGAACGATTTATTGCAAAATCTATGAATCTTAGGCCACAAAAGCCGCCCATGCATAGCGTCCCGAAGAAACCACTCTACATGAACCTTCAATTCAATGGAGATATATCTGCGGAAACACTAAAAAATCGACTGTCGCGCTCACTCAAGAAGACCTTCTTCGCAGCTGAACTACGACTAACTTTCTCCACAAAACCTATGATTCATGTGAACAGTGAACACCTTTCAGATAACTGTTCTACAGATAAGTGATTTCTATTTGTTTTCGGACATCATTACAGTACACCAGTTCATAACTCTCTGAACGTCATACTCATTATTTCTTTAAGCCAGTAGCGATATTTTTTTCACATGGAAATGGAATGATCCCATTGCACAAGTTATCAGTTTGACATAAGGGTTATATCAGATGATGATAATAATAACAATAATAATAATAGTAAGCCATGTTCAAACCTTGAGAAATTAATAAGTACTAACTTCTGAACAGTAACATGAAATACAGTCAACAAAAATACAGCTTATTAAAACAATATATGTATATAATTTTCATATAAAAGTACAACTTTGACAGTGTGATATCATATAAGTGAGTTTTGTTTTCTTGTCGACTAGATAGATCACACTATGAAACAGTTTTATTTACTGTAAATAAGAGAGATTCACTGCATGTATCACATATCTATTAAATAAGATTATATGGAATACAAGATTTATTACTTATATCGATAAGAATACTTGCTGAATTAATGTTAACTGTCAGAAAATGAAGGCCAACTATAATTGATAAGCTCCTCAAAAGACATTTAACTGTAGTGGAATTTCCAGTGTTTTAAGACTTTGTTTTAATGCGTACATATATGTTATGTACTGCTGCTGTGTGAGTTATTAGTAGTTTTCCCTGTCGTCAATTGTGTTATGTACTCGTTGAGTAGTTAATAGTCCTGACGCGGAAAGAGGGAAATCAGAAGACCACCAGGTTTACGATGATACTTATATTTTCCAGACAAGGAGAATAAATGTCACACAAGTGTGTGAGTGCAAGGGTACTTAGATGTACGAAAACATGAGAACCAGAATAATGTACAAGTGTCTAATACAAAAGTATATATGAAAATGGCTAATACACATGAAACAATCAATAGCCAATCTTAACATGATCGGTTGTAATGTCATGTGATAATAAGGTTATACATTGTTTATTCAGTTAGTGGACAGACAAAAGCATATTGTCCCTTATGATGAAATATCGATTCATATACACATAGCAAAATATAATAGACTGTCAAAAACAAAACACACATCATGTGGCTACATATCAATATACGCACTGTCTCCAATGCCATTTTGCTCTTTTCCATTGTACTGTTAACACGCACATCCTTTGAGTTTTTTCTATATAGCCATATTCTTAAGATAAGTTTCAGATCTTTTACCTTGGAGAGTGTTTACCTTTCATTCTACTCAATATACTGCTAACCAGAGGACATTACTTTAATAACTAAGTCTTTTTATTGTGTGCTTGTCTCCAGTACGTACAGGTTAGGTAGAGTACTAAACTATTGGGTACATAGATAAGTTACATTTAACAGTGCCTGGTTATGTAGCTTATTAACAGCACTACCAGTACCTTAAATATCCATAAAATCAGAATAAACACTTGTCATGAAAAAACAAAAACAAAAAAATCTGGTTTCTTACAGTAGATTTAGTTGGCTTGAAATAGTCAGTTTATATGTCTACAGGGAATCTTTTTCTCGCTGCTTTTAGTATTGCTTAGCGATGAATAGCGGTGGAATCCGGAATGATTGTTAAATCATATTTTTCAATGTTCAGTGAGTGATAAACACTCCAGTGTTTGAAGCTTTGTGTTCAAATTTCAATGGTAAGGCATCAGTCACAGGTAGACAAAGAATCGTAAGTTATGGAATTCATAGCCAACTGTTAATAATCACGGATCAATAACAGTTAGAGAACCACTAAAAAGCTGGAAGTACTGGACATCTGTTTATTTCTAGTTTTGGACTCACTGGTAGTATGTACCCACCGGAGTTCGAATCCAGGAGCTTTTGGTTACAAGGTGAGCTTGTAGACTATTCAGCCATTGGTCCATGAGCCGTAACTCCTACCCAATTCGTAATTTTAGCGGACCACCAGCCAGCCAATGTCATCGGCTGGTCACGACCTCTCACTAGAAATCCCGGCAACATCGTCCTGCAGCCCGTCACTAGCAACCATCAGATTAAGATTTAAGAGTGTGTTTGTAGAGAATCGATTTGTTTCAAGTTTCTGCTAACTAACACTGGTAAATAAAAAAATGACTTGAATATAGACAAACTTTCAAGTATCTAAAGTGAAAAAAGGAGAAGAAATCAACTTAAAAATATACGGAAATGGGAAATCAATAAAATAGACTAGAAATTCACTTAAGAGATGAGACTAACATGTTGAAAATGGACAGAGAAAGAAAAATCAAAAGATTATTGTTGCAGTGAGTGTGAGTAAGTAAATAAATAATAACAAATAATGATTCACAAAGCAAGTAAATTGACAGAGTTTCGAACCGGATGTTAGTACAGCGAATAGGGAGAATAATCTTCAATAATCTATTTTCAATTCTAATAAAAATATTACAAATTTATCCAATGATAAAAACAATATATGAAATAGTGAAGTTACCTTATCCACTTATACATTTGCAAACTATTATTGTTATATCCTCTAATTCCTAGAGGAACATAGAGCTTCAGCTGCGCGTCTCCATTGCCTTCGGTTTTCGGCCAACTTTTTCACCCCACTCCAAGTCTGCCCACATGCTTTCATCTCCTCTTCACATGATCTCCTCCAAGTCACCCTTGCACCGACGACCAACTCGCCGCTTCCCTTTCAGGTTCCACTCGAGCAATGGCTTGTCTAGTGATGTCACTTGAGGGCTTTTTTCCTCAGAGTATGGCCAGCCAATCCATCTCCATTTCTTTCTGCTTATTTGTTTCACAATCGGTTCCTGGTTGGTTGGTTCGCTCATTTCCAGAGATCCCTGTTGCTGATCTATTCTTGCCAGCCATCTGATCTTGAGTATTGAGCGAAGACAACTGTTAATGAAGGTCTGAAGTTTGTTTGAGATGCTCTTTATGACGCGTTTTATGTATCTAAGCAAAATGTAGCGCACTAACCCACATTTTCAAACTGTTAATCTGAAATGTAGTATCAAACAAATGATTTAGGTTTTAATATAAAGTCCTAGATGTAAAGGTTTGGAAATTCTTGAAACAGCTTTAAAAACTTGATTGTACATTTTCACGAATGCAATATGATTTTAGTGAAAAGTATTTTTAATTACATTATGCCTATTCTATTGATATGCTTATTTTCGAATATTATTTCTTTCTGTGTTTCTTAAATTCAGGTATAGGAATGGGTATAAGTTTTGTTCGAGTGATAGCTGTTATGGCTGAATATTTTAACAATTACAGAATATTTGCATTAGCTATTTGTAGTAGTGGTGCTGGTTTTGGAACTGTCATTTATTCCCAACTGGGCAATTATATGATTGACAATTATACATGGCGTATTGCATTAATCTCATTTGCTTTAGTTCATCTTAATGTTATTCCATTAAGTCTTTTAAATCGTCCCTTGTCATCAGAACCAACACCAGAGCCTACAATTCTAATGCCTAATGATCCAATCATGTCTACAATGAGTTTAAAATCTGTTCCAGGAATACCAAATATGTATGCTTCACAAATAAGTACAATGGGTGGCGGTATTGTTGGTAGTATTTTAACTAATATGGATGAAACTGGTCAAAAGTGTAGATCAGAGACAGCGTTTACTCGTTTAACAGGACAAGATATAATTGGTGTTGTAGAATTTATTAAAATTAGCTGTGATAAATCAAATACTAATGAATTAACTGTCAGTCCAATCAGTTTTATCAATGATTTGGAACCACAGATATTAGAGCGTATACAAACAGCGGCTGATGAATATTTCGACAATTTAGAAAATAATACACCTGAAACACTATTAAACAATGTGAATGAAACTCATTTGAACATGTTCCTTCCAATTATCTTCTTAGTCTGTGATCGATTATCTGGAATTCAGAGTAATTTACCATCAGAAAAACAAATTTTACTTGGTAGTCGTTTAAGTGGTATAGAAAAATTGTTTACTGATCGGTCTAGCCAACTAGGATCTACAGCGTTTATTAACACAAACACAAGTATTGAACAAATACCAAATTTGAATAAAACAACGACTCCAAAAACAGTACGAAAACCTAGTTCATTTATTGGTGATTCAATCACTTCAAGTGTACTTAAAGCTTATGATGCTAAACAAACTGAGAATATGATACGTGCAATTATTCAGCGTGCTTCAAATAAAGTAACAGAAATTTCAAAAGAATTAATATCCAATAAAATACTTGTTCATTCTAAACCACTGATTGTGATTGTAAACCAGAAATCTATTGATACAGTCAATTCAAAATTGCCATCAGAAGATCGACTATGTGTACTGGGCTACACTAAACCAGGTGATGATACAATTTTTGAAGAGAGCGAAAATGAATATCAAAATGATAATGAAAATGATGATGATGATAATAATAATGACAGTGGTAATAATATTGACAATGAAAATATCAGCCCAAAATCTGAACAGACTGTCAAAGAGACTGATAAAACTTCTAGACGTAATAGATTAATTTCACCTGGATATCATTTAACTAACTCGTACTTAAACCTTCGTAGTCCTAAGCTTTCCTGTGGATCTAGAGGATATATTGATCAGATGATACGTAGTGGGACTACTGTTTATCAAAGTCAAGCAATTATAGCACCATTTTACAAGTACAGAGATGTACCTGTCAAAGCTAGCTATTTGTCGATGACTTCAGTGACGGAACCGAAAGAAGCTGTTGAATACTTGACATCTAAAATTGATACTGAACAAGACCAAGAATATTCATCAGATGAAGAAAGGAAAAAAGCTAAACAGTCAATTGTAAATTCAAAAAATATTCTATTTTTGAGCTTTTTAATAACTCGTACACTAACCTACATTGGTGATTCTATATTATTTGCACATTTCATTAATTTCGGCATTAGTAGTGGACTGAAAGAAGAACAAGCAACAGGTCTGCTCGCATACGTTGGTTTGGCAAGTATGTTAGGCAGATTAGGCATAGGATTAGTCGGGCAGTTTTCAGAGAAACTGGAAATTCGTTCAATTGTGGCAGTAACGCTGTTCATTTTATCCATACACACTATATTTATGCCGTTCTATCCAACGTATCCAGCGTTAGCTGGTTATGGCATATGCTACAGTTTGTTTGTTGGACCTAGTTTTGCATTCTCAAATTCAATGACTATTCAAATTATGGGTGATGCAAAAATGGATCGCAGTTTATCACTGGTACTATTCTTTGAAGCAACAGGCTATCTTATTGGTGGACCTTTAGGAGGTGAGTTAAATCGAAGAAATTAGTTTTGTTTCTTTGCAGGATCTCATCATTAGCTGACATCAGTTCGAGAACTATTGGAAAACCTGGGAGTACTGGACAACTGTCTATTTCTAGTCTGGGGCTCTTCAACAGTACGCACCCAGGACCTTCTGGTTACAAGGCTAGCTTCTAAACCATTAAGCCACTGGGACTCGATCCAATGACCCATGCAATCTGACAAAGAGTTCCAAACTAGGACGAAACAGCTGTCCAGTACTCTCAGGTTTTCCAGTGGTTCTTCAAGTGATATAAGCTTATGATGAAATCTTTCAACCAATCAAACAAAATCCCTACAAAACAAATACTTGAAAGTTTTATTTCTTTTGACAACTTCTTGGCCGTAGGTTATTTCTTCCTTGTGAGTAATGGTGTCACTGTTAAAAAAGGTTGCCCAAAATGATGCAAATGTCAAATGGATTTCACTATCTATTACTAGGAAATAAATAAAATACAATGCAAGCATCGGTCCTACAAACGAACATGTCAAAACAGACTGATTTAACAGGTGCAGTAAAACGAGTAGTTAGAAATCACAATTATCATATGAAGTGTCGAACGGAATATTCCCATATTGAGGCATAAGAAAAATATTTAAACAGAGAAGAAAATTTTCTTTTCGGTGACTCATTTTCATAAGCTGAATAATCGTAATTATATGAAATAAAAATTTCACACGACCAATCATAAAATGGTGAAATTTGTCCTCAGAAAAGTATTACGTAATGTAAGGTGTAATCTAGAAGGGATGACTAACTGGGAATTAGAAAAGGGGTAGAAGTAGGGATGACGTAATATATGTGAGAAGATGACTAGTAAATATAATTGTGAAGACTGGACAAGGACTAGTAGAAAGACAACAAGGTATTTTTATAAAATCCGTATAAAAATGCAGTGTTGCTAATAAACAGTCGCAGAGTGATAATAAATATGGATAATAGTAATAATATTAATAAACTTACATAATAAAAAGAAGCAAAACTGTGGTAAGAACGTTACTCTTGCTTCTTTTTATTACACTATTATTATTATTTTATTACCATTATTAATCCCATCAGCCATATTTTATTATAATAATTTATTATTATTCCGTTGTGTTGTGCGTCGGTGGTACAGCGGTTAGGACGCTCGCCGATTATGCACATGGTCCGCGGTTCGACCCCCGGCCCACGCACTCCTTTACCTCGCTGAGCCAGAAATAATCCTGGTAAAGAGGAAAGGTTGGACATGAGGCTAACAACCCCATCCTGTAAAAGTAAACACTTCTACAGAAACTTCAAGCCACTAGCTTGAGGCCCTATGTTCCACTGGGGAACGTGAAGGAAAAAAGTTCCGTTGATTTCCGAGTGGAACATATGGCTTCGACAGCACATCTCCACTTTGTCCTATTTTCTGGCCTCCTCTTCAGATAGGTTCACTATTTCCCATGGTCTCTCATCTCCTCCTCGCCATACGATTTCCAAATCACCCTCACACTGACGACCCACTAGTCACTTCCATTGGGATTTCACTCGAGCACTGGCCTGTACTGAGTGCTATGTCATTCCACGTCCTCCTCAACGTATGCCCAATGCATGTCCACTTTTTCCTACATATTTGTTGAGCGATTGGCTCTTGGTTGGTTTGTTTGCAGACAGAGTTTCTTGTTGCTAATTCTTTCTGACCGACTGGCCATTTGATCTTCAGTATGGAGACGGTGTAGGCAGCTGTTGATAAAAGTCTGTAAATTGTTGAAAATCCTTTCCGTAACGCGCACTGCAAGTTTCTGACCCATAGAGAAGAATTGACTGACTTAACTTTTGTATTTAAAATCTGAATATTGTTATTTATGCTGGTTGAGCGTAGAAGATTTCGAAACTGGTTTCAGGTTGATGAAGGCATATCTTGACTTTCCGATTATGGTTTTGACATCTGTTCCATCTGTGGTTGAAACCGTGCTTTCTAGATAAGTGGCAATAATAATTACAGTAAACTTACTTAATGAAAAGAAGCAAAATTATGGTAGGGAAGTTACTCTGGCCACGATAGGACGAGTGATTGTATGTAATGATTTCGACTGCAGGGGTCCGTTTTTAGATCCCAAATAGCCAATGATTCAGCTATGTACAGATGGTGTATTCGAAGTTCTTTCATACGATATTGAGGACTCTGTGTAGCACCGTGAATCATTCATACGACAGGTACTTGATGTCAGAGTTGACAAGTTGTCCGGGGATTTGGCTGCTAGTATTCTTCACTTCTCCTCTGGCTACCTGGCTAGCTAGGCTGGACAATGTTCCAGAATACATCTGTGAACCTGACGTTGCGTACGGCGGATATACTTTGTTCCACACGAAGAAGCAAGTGAACTGATAAATACACATTGAGGTGGCCAGAATGTTATCTTATCCTTAGCGTTAGACTGAATTAATTATCGGCTGGAGAATGTGATACATAAGGTGGTTGCTTGAAATGTCTTCTTCAGACATTCAAAAAGGCGGTGTCCAAGAATTTCTACATTGATGTCACCCTTGAATTCGAGGTTCGTGAAGAGAGTTTTCTTAGGACAAGTTGTGATATTTGGCGACGGAGGCTTTTCCTTCATATTTTTGTCGATGAGTCTTGTTGGATACCCATTCTCTAGTAGGGTTTCACGTAATGAATTTAATTCTTTGTATATCTTGTCTTTCCGAATCCTTGAACTTATGTTATGTACGTATTAGGTTTTGTTTTCGCATCAGTGGGACGAAGCTCAGGAAGTTGATAAACTGTCCTGTCCATGTTGGCTTGCGATATATTGACCCTTGAATTGTTCACCTTTGTCTTCTGGTAAACATTACACTCAGGAATGGAAATACATATTTGATACACGTTCTAAGGTGAATTTTATTGATATGGTGTGCCACTTTGAAGGTCTCGAAGCGATACTCTCAATCATTGATATAAGTATAAAACTTGGGCACTGTGGTAAAGTATAACTCCATTATGGGTAAGATTTTATTTTGATAAATCACACAGTGTTATACAGTAATATTAACTGATGACGTTTCGAGCACAAACTATTGCCACTCATAATCATAACTTGTTTTCTTCTACTTTTTATTTAGGTATTATTAAAGAACAAACTGGAAATTATTCATCTGCATTTTTATTTTCTGGATTATGTAATATAATTGCTTCTATAATTGTAACTGTGCATGCTTTGATTAAATTTAATTCATTTGAAAGGATAAAAAAATGTTTATTTCCACGAGTAAAGCAAAAAATTGACAATTTAAATGAACTTTCAGTTTAACGACAAGAATTTATTTATTGTTTTTACTTGTAAAGTATCAGATAACCGTTAATAAAATGACAATCATATTTCCCGCACAAATCATCGAAATAGTCAATTTAAACAAAAATGAAAAAAGTCAATTTTTTCTGTATTTTTTATCTTGATACTGACCAGGAAATACGATTATGTAGACGTTCAGTTTACTTATCAGCCCAAACATTAATTAAATCTATTGATTATGACAAGATGATGATGATTACCTGTTAATACAAACCTCCCCCAAAAACATCACATACACATTGATGTTATTAAATTGACATATGGACAGACCTTGAGCAATATATTATTCGATATGTATAAAACAATATTTGTGATTTAAACTTTGGAGCATATCATATACTATATTTTTTCTTGACTACATTTTTCTACACCAAAAGATTTTACAAAAATAACATCACAAGTTCACCTGAGCTTCATTGTGACTACTTTTTTCTTTAGAAATGAAAGAACTTCATAAACTTTATTATTTTGTCATATCGTAATCAAAGAAGTAAACTTTGTTTGTTTTGAGGCAAGTTTGAGCAACACATACCTGGTTGATTAAAACTCATTTGAAAATCCCAAGTAAACTTTACTAAATTGCTATAACATTGATTCTTCTGAATAACCTATTTCCAATGTCAATGTAATCTGCATCACTTGTATTTTTCGTGTGATTTTCTGTGTCTTATGTATTGATTAAGGTGACCTCTTTTATATTATCATTTTTCATATTTTAAATGTATTTTTATCTATTTATTTATTATATCATATTTTCTCAGCTGTCTAAACACTGTATTTGATTTACATTAAATAAATGTATTAAAGTGCATTGATTGATTCAAAGTTCCGCATTTTTCTGAGGTGCAAACATGTAATTGTCTAATGAAACTTGCCTAATATTCCTTGACTGTCCGTTATTCCATAAGTTAACTGAATTGTGATTCACACTATGCTCCTTTGTGTAAAAAGCTTAGATATACCATTTGACCTGATAAGTATGATTTATATATGCACACTTTCTTGGCAAAGTAAAGGTAATTGTGCTATCAGCTGTTGTTTGATTGTTTGTTTTTCTTCATAAAAGTCTATAGAAATATTTTTCATAATTGCGGTATCAAACCCTGGATGACAAACTCATCCAAATAAAAATACGACTTCACAGATTTCCTAGACCCGTGCCATATATCTACGCTTTCACAGGGGTGATTGATTATATGGCGATTCCCTTTTTAGAAGTGGTACAAGGTGCTTTATCCTGTGGGTATTACAGCGTTTCAATAAACAAGCTTAATATATTAGCATGATTTCATGAAAATTCAAAAATGCGAGTTTATGTTTCGTAATTACTGTCTCTCTTAATTCCTCACACTAAGCAGATATCAATATCAAGCGACATTTTTTGCAGAAAAAGCAGAAAAAGTAGTGCAGTTCAAGAATATAATGCAAGTGATAATATGTACGTCAGAAAAATATCTAATGATGTAAAATTTCATTTGAAGAGAATATAAAAACACAACTTGTCATTAAATCATTATAGCAACGAACTACGACGCTACAATTAGCCTGCATATGCAATGAAGTCACTCCTTTCAGATCATTATGGAATGAGAGTCACTCTGTAACAACAGAAGACAAGGGCCAGGATACAGATCCTTTATTAAGGAAATCAATACATATTTACATATTTCCATGTACATTATTATAGATTATTTAAGCAAACAAAGAGTCTTCTGATTGGTTGTTTCTCACAGAAAGTTAATCTTTCATCTCTTTGTGGCTGTTTCTTGAATGCCAGATCATCTTTATGTTAACTGTATCCTCCTACGCAAAGCCCTAGTTCTCGTTTTTCTCACGACCAATATTGGGGACATAAACGCTGACGTAAATTACTGTCTACCAACTTTGGCAAGCAGCCTACTCTCACCACAACTCACCGTGGATTTTATCTGCTACACAAAATTTCTTCAGATAAGTTAACCTACTTATATACACTATTTAGTAGACATACGAGTTATACAAAAATGAGGTGGTGAGTTGAAAAGTGAGATTGAATAGAGCAAGAACAAAGTTTTTTCAAAATAAAATGGGACGGGGATCTAATAAATCATTCGTTTTTATGAAGATCCTGGGCAGCCAACAGCTGATGAAGTGGCCTTAACTGAAGTGTCATTGTACAACATTTTACGGAATTGCATCAATTCAGTTTGTCGAAATTCGTGAAAGGGAGAAAGAAATGTCATGAAATAGTAATTAAACCCAAATCAGCTAACAACCCCCATCGAGGAAAGTGATGACTGGGATTACTTTACGCGTGTTCGATAAATCTCAGTCGATGCAGTATGAAATTTGAAGAGTAATAAGTACACCTTCTTGAACATATTTCATCGTCAAGATCCAACGGATTCAGTACGGTTAGTGATTACATATATTCACTGCTTAGTCTGTAATAGTTGGCAAAACGTTTAAGAGTTTTATCATTGAAAATGATTCCATTCGCGATAAGTGGCACATCGGCAGGAAGCGTTGGTTCTAGGCTTCTTTCTAACTGACACTCTAAAGTCGGCAATGCGTATCTGCAATCTTGAAGGAACTGATGCCCTTCTGAGATTCAAACCCATTTCACCCAGTCAGAGGCCTTACTACTGAGCTGTTTAGCCTCGCGACTGACCTCCTGTGGGACTGCATTGAATATTTTTGATTGGACACTATTTAGTAACTAATGTAATGTATCTAATCCTATCTTTGGTTCAGACTGAGTTCTGTCAGTCAAGTTTCCAGTGTGTCCAGTCAGAAATATCAAACACAGTCCTACAGAAGGCGATGGCGAGTCCGAATAGCTCAGTGGTAACGTCTTTGACTGCAGTACTCCCTGGGTGACGCGAGTTCGAAACTCAGAATGGACATCAGTTCTTTCAAGGTTATAGATATGCCTTGGTAACAAGTTCTAACCAGCACGAAATCTAGGCCCATGCTTCCTGCTGATTGCCTCCAACCATCTAACATCAACAATTCAAAGTACACCTTGATGGCAAGCCACTTAGCATGGTGACCACATAGCAAATTTGACTGAAAGAATTCAGTTTGCACCAAAGATAGGACTAAACACATTACATTAGTTACTGAGTTGTGTCCGATCAAGAATAGAGTATCATAACCCTAGGGAATGACCTACCAAATGACTTTATATAGCCAGTCGGAGTAGCCACATGATAATAATACATGAATGGTAAGAAACGTACCATTAACATAAATCAATAAGAATATATTTAATCATCCTAACCTTAACCTTGATCCTGATGTGGTGAGAGCTGTCTGCTAGCCAAACTGGTAGATAGCAATTGACGTCAATGTTTACGTCCCATATCTTGGTCATGAGAAATAAACAAGGACAAAGACTAACTCAACAAACAATCACAGCAGACGTTGTGTGGGCGGATACGATTAGCAGATATATTGTCTGACCTTCAAAGAAACACCCATAAAGAGATGACAGATTAACTTTCAGCGAGAAAACAACCAATCAGGACACGCTGTTTCTGTGCTAATAATAACGAATAAAAATGTACATAAAAGTATATAAATATCTGCTGATTTCCTAAATAAAGGATCTGTTGCCTGGCCATTGTCTTTTGTCGTTACACTAGTACTAACCCTAACTCTGGTCTAATCCTCAAATTCAATAATGAACTGCGCTCTAAGTGAAAGAAATAAGTATGAAACTGTCGGTTAACGCATTAATACACGGAACAGAATAGATGCTTAACGAGGAACGATCAGATTGGTGATACAGGGTCAAAAAGAAAAGAAATCAAGTTCATTAAACCTTTCTATTATGGAATCAGGAAAATAATGATTACTAAAATAACAGAAGCATTAAATTCATCATGTGATAGTAAATTGAAACAGTATAATTGATAATTAATCACATGACATACTGAATAAAATATACTACTAATAAATACAACATAATTAATCTAAAGTAAAAGGAGTGTGATGATGACAACAGATGACTATGGTCAAAGAAAATGTAACTAATCCAAAGTATGTTAAGATACACTTGATTGAGTAGAACAACACAAGACGGAAAGAGAAAATTTCTGTTAAAGATTAAATTAAAAATCGAGGAATTTAATTTTTCTTAAAAAGTATCAAGTATGATAAGTAAAAAGAAGAAATTTATTCAAGGAAAGCGTAAATTTACAATGGCTTCAGTTGACCTATTAATAAAACAGTTAATTGATCCACGTATAGTAAGTGGTGAAAATGCAAAAATTACAGAGAAAGAAATTATACTTATGATGAAGCATATAGTAGACATTTTCTTAGAAGAACCAGTTTGTATCGATTTAAAATCAGATAGACCAATTTATATAATCGGTGATATTTTTGCTCATTTCCAGGACTTAGTTAATATATTTAATGCATTAGGTCATCCAGATCGTCAGGTTTATTTATTTCTTGGCAACTATATTGATCGTGGTAGTAGATCGATTGAAACAATTACTCTATTATTTGCTTATAAATTAAAACATCCACGTAATATATTTTTATTACGAGGTAATCATGAATGTGAGTATGTTTCAAGTCATTATGGTTTCCTGGATGAATGTATCCAACGATATAGTCGACGTTTATGGAAATCAGCTATAAATACATTTGACTGTCTTCCAGTTGCTGCTATTATTGATGATACAATATTTTGTGTACACAGTGGATTAATCCCATGTATACAATATTCAAATATAGCTAGTAAAATACAATTAAGAGATTATCTAGGTGATATAATTCGACGTCCAGTATCAATACCGGATAACTTATTATTAACACATTTAACATGGTCAGAACCATTAGAGAATTCAACTGGTTGGCAATTGAATCCATGTGGTTTAGGCCAGTGGTATGGTGAAGATGTTATTGATGAATTTTGTCAACGATTTAACTTTCAACAAATTATTCGTTCACATGATTTATTTCATAAAGGTTATGAATTTTCAGCTAATGAAAAATTGCTAAGTATTTGTACTGCTGTTAATTTAATGAATACAATAAAAAATTATGGTGCAGTTGTAAAATTATGTAAATCACCATTAAATAATATAATTAGAGGGACAATAAAAATTATTAAACCAAAGATAAGTTCACATCGAAATAAAACATCCAAAGAAATAATAATTATTGATTCTGCAACTCATAAAACTCAAAATTCTGATAATGATCAATGGGAAGGCGGTGAAGAGACTACTACAGTCACAAATTTAACAGCAACACAAGAAAGCTCATCAAAGAATCAATCGTTAAATAGTAATTTACAATTAAATCCTGAATACATTGATCAGCCTTTATATAGGCAAAGTGCTCATCAAAATCGATTCACCTTACAAAAGGTGTTATAGGATGAGAACGCATATAAAGAGGTGCATATATGCATATATATTATATATGTGGCTTTAAATAAAAAAAAGGGTTTGGGCTTCATTTTTGTTTTAATTCACTAACGTAATTTATGTTTAAATTTTACAGATAGAATATGACAACAGAAAGTGAGTGTGAATACACATGGGAATTTTTATTTTTGTAATATATCATAGCTGCTAGTAGTTTTCCATGTTGGCTTTAGATATTTACAGTTCATGACTTACCGAATATCATTATTGACATCTGAAATATTTTCAGGTTGTGAATGATTTCAGATAAGAATGAAAAGATGATTTTTAAAGTTTGTTGTACACGCACAAACTGTCTACTGACTGACATAGGCATTTAAGGGCACAGGCTACCTTGATACATCATACTAACACCAATATAAGATGCACGAATTTTATGACCGGACCTACGACCTAGTAGACTATGTCATCATTGTTATTTCCTTTAATTCCTAGAGGAACATAGAGCTTCAGCTGCGCATCTCCATTGCCTTCGGTTTTCTGCCAACTTTTTCACCCACTCCAAGTCTGCCCACATGCTTTCATCTCCTCTTCACATGATCTCCTCCAAGTCACCCTTGCACCGACGACCAACTCGCCGCTTCCCTTTCAGGTTCCACTCGAGCAATGGCTTGTCTAGTGATGTCACTTGATGGTTTTCTCAGAGTATGGTCAATCCATCTCCATTTCTTTCTGCTTATTTGTTGCACAATCGGTTCCTGATTGGTTCTCTCATTTCCAGAGATCCCTGTTTCTGATCTATTCTTGCCAGCCATCTTATCTTGAGTATTGGGTGAAGACAGCTGGTAATGTAGGTCTGAAGTTTGTTTGAGATGCTCTTTATGACGCGCCAAGTCTCTGATCCGTACAGTAGCACTGACTTCACATTGGAGTTGAAAATCTGGATCTTATTTTTCATTCAGGGTCAGTCCTTTTGATCTCCACACAGACTTGACAGAAATGAAAGTTTTCCCTGCTTTCTTAATCATCGCATTGATATCCCCATCAGTGCTGTCCGCTTGTAGTTGAAACGATGCTTCTCAAACAGGTAGGTAGGTGAAGGAAGTTGCTTCTATCAAATTCAGTTTCTCCCACTTATGCTGATTGTTGTTGTTGTTGCTGTTGATCAGAAATCTTCATCACCTCTGTTTCCTCGATGTTTACTTGGAGTCCTATGTTTGATCCTTCTTCTGCCAACTTGTTGCTCCTCACTTGCATATCTTCCAGTTTGTGGGAAATCAGACATATATCATCGACGAAGTCCAGATCCACCAAGTTTTTGTATGAGTTCATTTTACGCCTGTTTCCTCGTTTCCCGCTGTCTGTCACATTATCCAATCTACCACAGTCAGGAAAATCATTGTCGATAGTAAGCAACCTTGTCTTACTCCTGTCTTTACTTCTAAGGATTTCATGAGTTTCCCGTTGTGGATTATTTGGCATGCAGCATTGTCGTATAACTATTGGAAGAGATGTATAATTGTCGGTGGCACTCCGCAGTAGCCAAGTAGTTGCCAAATCACCTCTCGATCAACGAAGTAACAATCGCCCTCACAATCCGAAATGCACACGAAACCTCTCTATTACTCACTCATCTTTGTCTTCATCTTCATCTCTATCATCTTGCCTTCCTTCCACTGATGCAACTCCTCGACTTGATAGCTCTCCACTTCCTCTCCACTCTGCGTCCACTAAAAACGATGGAAGCCAAAAAACCACCACCGACAGCCTCTTAAAGCCGCGCCACCAATTTCATATAGGAGCTCTTAATGTTAGGACACTTTGCCAAATAGGACAACAAGCATCACTAGCCAAGACCCTGGCATCACGAGCCATTGATGTATGCTGTGTTTCAGAAACACGCATACAAGACCCAAGTGTGGTTATTCACCTAACCCCACCTGGCCAACAGGTTGAATCTGCAAAATTCACCTTGAGGGTGTCAGGAGATGCCACAGCTAGTTCACGAGGATTAGCTGGCGTAGGGATAGCTTTGAGTACTAGGGCAGAAAAGACATTGCTTGACTGGATCCCGGTAGATAGCCGAATGTGTGCTGTCCGCCTGAACGGATCAGTAAGAAGGAGGAAGGACTGCACTACTCGCCGATGCCTTTTCGTAATCTCCGCCTACGCCCCCACTGACTGCAGTTCAGATGAAACGAAGGATGAGTTCTACCAAAAGCTGTCTAGTTTGGTGAGAAAGGCTAAACGCTCAGACATAGTCGTTCTAGCTGGTGACTTTAACGCTCAAGTAGGGAAATTGTGTCAATCTGAGAAGGATGTCGGTGGCACCTATGGAGTTCCGTGCCAGCGAACCGACAACGGTGACCGTCTCCTACAGTTCTGCTCTGATAATCATTTGTTTCTTGTAAGCACTAACTTCAAACACAAGGAGAGACACTGTTTGACTTGGAGACCCCCTTCATCAAACCAACGCTGGACACAAATAGACCACATAGCAATAAGCTATCGTTGGCGTGGGTCGGTAGGAGATTGTCGCTCCTTCTGGAACACGTGCGTAGATACCGACCATGCACTGGTCCGCGCTCGGGTGTGCTTACGACTGAACGGACGTAGGAAACAGCTGGCGGTAAAACCATCACGTCCCCAGCTCGATCAGGAAACTAAATCCGTATTTGAGGAAGAACTAGCTAAACACATATCTGTGTTCGACAGCTGTGCTCACCCTGAAGAAGCTTGGAAAAATATCCAGGCAGCCATAGATACAGCTGTAAAAGCTGTGAATAAGGTAAACCCAAAGGTGAGTAAAAACCACTGGATCTCCACCGCCTCATCCGAACTGATAGATGCTAGAAGACTTATTCCGGCGAGCTCCGAATTCAATGAGGAGCGAAAGCTGCACAAGAGGAAACTTACGAAAAGTCTCCGCAAGGACCGTGAACAGTGGTGGGCGACAAAAGCCAAAGAGATGGAGAAAGCTTCGAGGATAGGCAACACCAGGCAACTCTTTGGACTCATCAGGGAAACGGGTGGGAGAAGACAAATCATTAGTGAGACAATCTCGGAAAAAAATGGCACTATAATTAGCTCCAGGATAGACGACTGGATCGTTGGAAAGAGCATTATGAGGAGCAGTTTAATTTGCCCACAGCCACGCTCAACCTTCCGAGCATCCAACACCTCCCTGAATGGGATATAGACACAGGTCCTCCGTCACTAACTGAGGTTACTAAAGCTGTCACCAATCTGAAACTAGGCAAAGCAGCGGGACCTGATGGAATGACTCCAGAGGTATTTAAGTACGGTGGAGACAGCTTACTGTCCGGATTAACTGAGGTACTAGGCAGCGTCTGGGAATCAGAAGAAGTCCCATCGGGTTGGTGTAAGTCACTGATTATCCCCATATACAAGAAGGGAGACAAGTCTTCCTGTGATAATCACAGAGGGATTAGCTTGACTAATATAGTATCTAAAGTCTTAGGCTCAATAATCATGCGTAGACTGAGTGGTGCTCGGGAAGCACAAACACGAGAGAGCCAGGCAGGCTTTAGACCAGGAAGAGGGTGTATTGATCATATCTTCACCCTCCGACAGATTCTAGAACATAGGCATTCCTACCGGCGTCCAACAGTCATTATATTTCTTGACCTAAAGGCAGCATTCGACTCTGTCGATCGAGAAGTTCTCTGGAGATGCTTGGCTGTAAAGGGAATTCCGAGAAAATATATTGCACTGATTAAGGCACTCTACTCGTACTCATACAGCCAGGTGAGGGCTTACGGCGAGCTGTCATCTGAACTGATGACGACCAGTGGTGTCCGTCAAGGATGCCCATTATCTCCTTTTCTATTCAACTTCATCATAGATGTGTTAATGGACTTAACCCTAGGTGACTTCAGCGACTCAGGGATTGACTTGCTACCTGGGAATAATCTCGTTGACTTGGAATATGCAGACGATATAGTCCTTCTAGGCGAAGACGCTGACGAAATGCAGAGTCTTCTAAACACCTTGACCCGCAATCTACGAATGTTTGGCATGCGATTCGCTCCCGCCAAATGCAAGATGATGTTACAGGACTGGACTACATCGACGCCTAGTTTAAAAATAGGAAGTGAAGTGGTAGAGCACGTTGACCGCTTCACTTATTTGGGAAGTACCATCAGCCCCAACGGGTTGATCTCTGACGAAATCTCAGCACGAATACAAGGGGCTCGTTTCGCATTTGTCAGTTTACGCCGACTCTGGCGTAGACGAGATGTTCGACTATCGACCAAAGGGCGGGTGTACTGCTCATCAGTCCGCTCCGTCCTCCTTTATGGTTGTGAGACCTGGCCACTGAGAGTGGAAGACATGAAAAGACTAGCTGTCTTTGATCATAGGTGCCTGCGTTCTATTTCCCGTGTGAAGTGGCATAATAAGGTGAGCAATATTGAGGTTAGGCGTCGAGTTCTAGGTAAACAGGGGAAATCAATCGACGAAGTCGTGAAGTTACAAAGACTGAGATGGTTAGGACATGTGTTACGTATGCCAAGTCATCGCCTTCCTCGACGAGCAATGTTAGCTGGCATAGGGTCAGGCTGGAAAAAAGCTAGCGGCGGTCAAACAAAAACATGGCACCAGTCAATGAAATCCACAACAGTTGGTCTAAGCCACGTAGGAAGGTGTAGACTGCTTCCTGGTTGGGGTCCTCGGGACGGTAAAAACCAATGGTTGGAAACAATTGGTGACATGGCTCAAAATCGTTCTCAGTGGCGCAGATGCATCCACTCCTTGTGACTTATGATTTCCAATGAAACTATGTTGTTCTTCGTTATTACTATTCCTTTGTCTCACACCTCTGTTTACTGTCTCTATTATGCATTTCTTGTACTTCCATCTCTTGCTTTGTGTGCTACATGGAATGTGGCGACTTGAACTACCGCACATTTGTGCAAAGTTCTATGTCGAAAACAGACAGACAGAGACAGACTCGATCAACGCTGTCGAATGTCTTTTCAAAGTCGATGAAGTTGAGATAGAGAGAGATGACTGCCATTCCAAGCTTTGCTCAATGACGATACATAGTGTGGCGATCTGATCAATACATGACTTGTTTCTCCTGAATCCGGCCTGTTCCGGTCGAAGTTTTTCATCCATATTGGCTTGTTTGATTCTCTCCAGGATGATGCGGCTTAGTATTTTGCTTGGAATGGACAGGAGTAAAATTCCGCGCCAGTTCTTGCATTGACTTAAGTCTCCTTTCTTTGGTAGTTTGAATAAGTATCCTTTCTTCCAATCCTTGGGTACTTTGCCTTCTCTCCACTCCTTCTCCAGTAGTGGTGTCATCAAGTCCGCTGTTGTCTCTGGGTCCATTTCCAATGCTTCCACTGGGAATCATCTGGTCCTGACTATGAGCGATTACTAACTTATTCAGCTGGTTAACCTGTTCCAATCGCGTAGCAACAACGACAACAACAACAATAACACCACTGGCACGCAAAAGACAAAAGAAAAGACTCTCTGCAAAAAGGATCTGATAGCGCTTGCGTGTATGCATGCTTAAAATGGCCATGAAAGACACTAATGTCATTGATAAATTAAACAGTGAACAGCCAATAGGATTTCAAAGGTCATAAGTAGAGTGAAAGAAACACAAACACACGTGTAAAAATGACATATAGAAAATTAGGTCTATATATCAACGATATACAGTGGAAGGAAACTAAACAATTCAGTGTCTCGGAAATAAACAATTGGGTTAATATGTGTTTAGCTGTCATAACGTTACTAATTTTGATTCGGATTGATGTGGACGGCACTAATAACAGTGCTGCAACTAAAATTTAATGAGAAAACCATCAAGTGACATCACAATAATAATAATAACAGCTTTATTCCAAACGGTATTTGTGGTACAGGTATGGAATTTTCAGCGTGCATTTCAGTATATTGCATCTAATTACCTCATAAATTATATAAGATTTTTAAAATCAAAAAATAAATAAATAAAAACCAACGCCAAAAAAATAAAAGATAAATAAAAATAAAAAAAACAAACAGCGTAGAGTTTACATTTCAAACAATGCACCACAGGATATGAAATATAAAGTTGATGTGTGATAGAAGATTAGAACAACAGTATAATATTAACGAGGAAAGAAAAACAAAAACTAATGGGACTATTTGTTAGAGTGCCGCAGTAAGTTTATCTTGTCATACCTAACGGATTTCTCATCACATAACAGCTGTGCCAGATATGGTATTGTGGACTTTTTGTATTTGGTAGTCCTATCATATAGCCTCCTATAGCTGCTTCTAGTTCTACCAGATGAAATGCAAGGAGAGAGCTGCGTATAGAGAGAATGCTCGGGGTCCGACAATATTGTATTCACTAGTTTCTTACATGATATAATATGTCTATCTACAATAGTGTTAACCAGTTGGTTTAACGATATCCCACTTGCCCTACTAACGGCTTTTAGTGCCCTTCTCAGCGAAGCAAAGTCTTTCTTAAGTAGTCCAGGAAAGATTAAAGGGGAGCAGTAAAGGGGGATGGGTAGAATACAAGAATTGACAAACTGAGAAAGCAAAGACTGTTTTATGCCAGACTGCCTAAATTTCCTAATGTAGAACGTTAAGCGAAACATCTTTCTAGTAACTAGCAAGATGTGGGACGACCAGGAAAGATCGGTGGAAAAACTCAGCCCAAGGTACTTGACATTAGATGTATTTTCAACCTCTGTATCGTCAAAGATAGTGAGGTCATGTGAGCTAACTAGTTGCTGTAGGTCACATTTACGTCTGAAAGTGAAACTGACTACCTGACATTTAGACGGATTAAGCTTAAGTCCGTTTGAAGAGGACCATTGACTAATTTCCGACAGGAAGTTATTTAATTTGGAACAATCTAACTGAGAGTAGACAGGCATAGAAACAGAGAGGTCATCGGCATACTTAATAAAAGTGGCTACATCAGAATGGGGCAAGTCATGTAAGAAAAAAGAAAACAGAAAAGGAGAAAGAACAGCACCTTGAGGAACACCAGCTAAAGTAAGTGAGGTAGTGGAAGACTTTCCATTGTAGGCGGTGTACTGCTTCCTGTCAGAAAAATAGGAATGCAACCACTTATTTGTCCAGCTTTCAGCCTGTGTTGCAGCAAGCTTACTTAGCAAGAGAGACCTGGGAACAGAGTCAAATGCAGATGTGTAATCAAGGAAGGCACAGCGAACGTATTTAGCTCCTTTATCTAAACTAGAGACTATGCTATGGTGAAGGACAACGGCGGCATCTAACGTACACCTACTATGTTTATAAGCAAACTGGTTGGGGTCGTTGAAAGGCTTTAAAGAGGGTTCAAGATTAGTAAAATAAGTCTTTCCATAACTTTCAAAAAAGGTGCGATAATATCAATGGGTCTAAACTTAACATTAGGTCCACTTGTTGATTTAGGCACTGGAACGATCTTGATATTTTTCCATGATTCAGGTATAATACTTTTGGGAAACGATTCGTTGAAAATGTCAGTTAATGGGGAACACAAGATGTCGGCACGCTTCTTAAGGATAACAGCAGGAACACCATCAGGACCAAGGGACTGAGTAGGCTTGAGAGATTGAAGATAATTGAGGACATTATTCGTGTAAAAGCATGAGAAGCAGTCATTATTTACACTATTTCAGTTAGGAATCATAACATTTGCTGGGATACATATGAAGGATTCATTAAGCATGTTAACATCTACAGAAATATCATTCATCATTTGCTTACCACCTGTGATTTCCTTTAATAATTTCCACATATTTGATGGGGGTTTACATGAAAGAAACTTCTGGTTATAGAGAGCATTCAATCTTTGTAATTCAAGCTTGATCAAAGTGTTCATTCTCTTAACACCAGATTTGTTTTTCATTTTAAACAACCTTTCTTTTTCATGGTGGCGCTTTTTGAGATGAAAAGAGGAGAAGCGATCGAATTTTAAGAAGATTGTCTCTTTTGGACAACAAACATCAAGACAGAAATAAAGATAATGTGTTATGTTGGTAATTGTGTTATCAAGAGCTTGTTCAGTAAATAAATCCCAGTTAGTGTCTTTTAACATGGACCTTAGATTCAGTATGTTGTCATGGGAATAACATCTATGTTGTGTTTTCTTTCCAAGGTGTGAGAAGACCCTTTTGTGCTGCTTTCCATATACTTTGGGCAATATTCTCATGATACAGTGATCTGAATTTAGTAGTGAGGCTCTTTTTCGAGCTTCAAATATTCCTGCGTCATTTGTAAACACGAGATCAAGAGTGTTATCCAAGACAGCCCCTCGAGTGGAACCCGAAAGGGAAGCGGAGAGTTGGTCGTCAGTGTGAGGGCGACATGGAGGACGTCATGTGGGTAGACGTGAAGCCAGGTGAAAACGTTGGCAGAGAACCGAAGGTAATGGCGACGTGCAGCTGAAGCTCTACTTTCCTCTAGAAACTAAAGCAAACAATATCAGTAATAATAATAAATAAAATTTGACGCATGAAGACAACAAGCAACTCGTCATAAAGACTAATTACCAATAACTAATTCCAAACACTCCTGACATCTAGAACTCATGTAAATAAATCTAGAAGATAGATTGATTCAACTCATTTAGAACAATCGACTTTCATCATACAACTTTACAAAACGTGTCAAGGTTAATTGTCACATTTTCAAGGACTGTGAATATTGGTGCTTTAGAGAAAAAAACTCAGAGGAGTTCAGAGAGATAGTTAGGAAGAAGGATATAACTAATCGATTATTGTGTTGCAGTCCAACTTGTTAAAACACTCATAGAAGAAAGTCACGTCAAACGTGTAACATAAAAAGTCAAAATCGATACAAAAAAGTCATTAATTAATATGAAAGAAACATCGATGATAAATAAGTTTTCATTAGTAAAATTTAAAAATGTAAACGCATCTGAGTTTCCACATAGATTCTGTGCAAAATTAACGGGAGTATCTACACTTGTAACAGCAGTAAGGCAAGATAATATAGTAGAGGTATATGTTCCATTGATCAAACCGCTATATATATATACACAGTTTATATTCTTTAAAAAACCACTGAATGTGTGATTTTGGTGTACATTAAACTACATAAAATAGAATGTCCAAATATGTATAGCATTTTGTTGGTAATGCAGTATCGAACTGTGGGTGTAGTTTTCAGACTTTAACACCAACAAATACAATGATTCTTACTGTGAGAATAATATTACGTTGGAACCCATTGGCTCTATCACACCCTAACTCAATAAGTTGGTTAATTGTTATTAAGATGAGATTAATCATGGTTACCACTTGTATATAAAGATTGGTTCGAGGTCATTGCATAGCGAAGGACTAATCTAAACCTAGTAAAGTTAGTATTCTTTGTCTGTTGGTAATTCTAACGGCAGTCCAAATATTCACTTTGTTTCCAACTTCTATGAGATGTCAAGCGATTGTACTAGTAAATGACTTCTTATTATTGTCGCTTGCCTCCACACAGTATTTTTGATACAAGTATGGAATTTTCAGCATTTGATATCGGCAGCCCGAATCTAGCAGGCCGACCATTGGTATCAGGCGTGCGTCTGTCGTGCATCAAATTCCGGACCATGTGCGTGGTCGGCGAGCGTCCTAACCGCTATGCCACCGAGAACGTGATTTGGAACCTTTGAGTCGTAGGCTTCTGGGAACACGTCAGAAAAACCGAATGGAAGACCACCTTTCTGTCCTTGCTATGGTACGTATATGTGAACGCAGTTGGACGTGAATTTGAGACAGCATCCGCCCACTTTTGAGTGATAAATATCACAAGTAGTTCAGCCGATAAGAATAAGTTTAGCATCAGGATAAATTCAAACCAAGAGAAACGCATAGTCTCTTTCTTCTTTGTTATTGCAAATCATTCCCATTGAACATTAATTGGATTTTTACCGATCGTAACGAAATTTCACTCATTGCCATGATTTGCTTTGTAACCAATCCATGAATTCCCCGGAGAGCCGTCTTTAAACATATACTTTTTGAGAAAGGCCAATCTTAAATGGAACATTTTCACACTCTCTCAAACATCAACTTGATCGGCTTCTGTTCGTACTTCATTGGACAGAAACTAGGGCAGGTTAAGCGTTGTTTAGTCCAAGCATCCTTGGGGCATATGCCTGTCTCGATATGAAGAAAGTGGATCCAATTGTCTATTGTGAAAAATTAATGCTCTAATGTGCATTGTTGTGTCACAGCTATTCCACCAATCTGCCATGGGAATTGACATCTAGCCTATTCTTGCTGATATATTCATGGGGAATTTAGGAGAAAACCAGACGAAATGTTCAATTGAAGACGCCAGTTTTCACACAAGGTAAATGAATGATACATTTGCAAGAATATAAATTTTATTCATACAGTTTTCTAAAGTTCCAACAACTCACAGCATCGAAACGTTTCTTTCTCAATAGAATTTGAGCTTTTTTGGTATACAGCTTTTAGCGAGTGATCATATTGAATAATTAACGTACTTCAAGTAAAGTCATGGGAATTTAATTGAATTTTTGATTTTTCCGGTGGGAACATCATCACTCACTGAGAAATGCAGGTACATCCAGATGACGAGACCCAAATAGGACGAAATGCGCATCCTGGATTCCACTGCCAGTCACCATCCACCAACTTAAGTCATGGGAAATTAGCAGCATTATGTAATGTAGGCGGCTTTGTCACATTTCAAATGAAGAATAAAGATGGTTGATATTATATCAATGACTAATTCTTTTCCTATTAGTTTCGATACGAAATACCAATAATCCTCCTTTTAAGGTTGTTTAAACAACTATGCTAACTACCTAACATGTGAAGATGAGTACATGGATGAAGCTACTCTAGAAACAGATTAAAATAATTTACGTAGAGATAATTACTTCTGCTTTATATATACTCATCTATGATTTCAAAGAACGTCAGTACAACTGAACTATTTAAATAATTAATGATCGGGCTCAAACAATAAATCCTAATAAGGTGATCGTATGCAGATTGATTTACTCTTTATTCATCTCAAATGTGACACAGGATTCTTCAAGAGACCACATAAGGATGTAAAAGATTCATCACTTCGAGACAGAATTACAATCGCCTGTACCATCAAAAAGGAATCGTTCATCTTGTTACTCATTAAAACACAAACTTGGTACACTATGGGCACCAAGAGATGCTCCACAAAAGACCTCATAGTTTGTGCGATGACCAGGATACTGAGATTTTTTAAAATTACAGCTTGATTCCACACCGTATTTTTGGTTCAAGTATAGAATTTTCAGAATGTGATATCGGTAGCCCAAATTTTGCAGGCCGACCATAGATATCAGGTGTGCGTCAGCAGAGGATCGAACCTCGGACCATGTGCATGGTCGACGACAGTCCTAACCACTGTGCCGCCGACCCGGAGACCTAGACTGAAGATAGTTGTCTTGAAAAAGCCATCCACTTCCCGACCCTTCGATTCGAAGGCTGATTCGCAAGGTAGTGGGGCAACATCATGAACTACATTGCCATGGCTTCCGCTGACCACAACAGGTTCATAATCCATTGGAATTCTGGAGACCATATACACCATAGGTTTGGAATCTGTTTTCCAACTCGTTCAGGTAGAACTGTCCATGTCCATCAGTCCGGTTGTAGGTGCCAGACGTTAGCGTTCGCCCAGCCGCATAAAAGTACAGAGGCAGAGGCTATGAATACGCGTGGTAACATGAGAGCATTTCGAAGGGAAAACCGAAGTCTACCAACCTTCGAATGTACTAAGTCCTTTATAAGAGCCAAACAGATTCTTAAAGTTCTAATGAAGAATACTGCAATTAGGTGCGCTAGTAACCATGAGTAAGTTACAACCTAATGTTACACTATCATAACTGACAAAAAATATTAGAAGAATCAGCTACTCCAGTTGCACAATTAAAACCTTACACTTAAGGAAATTAAAATTGTTAATATCGTAACACCAAGCAGTATTATCTTAGATCGACATTTCTGATGACACAAAAAATAATATAAAACACAAAATAATCGAGCAAAGAATATTTTTTTCGATAAATTCCTCTTCTGGCTCTACAATTATATATATGTTTATATACATAGAATATTCTAGACTAGTAGTCAATAACAATATTAGTGATTTTTAAATAATATCGATTTAACTGATTAAAAATGCCCATTAAAATTTTCAAAAGAATGGATACTGAACAAAGAGTACTCTTTACGATAAATTCATCATCAGGCTCTACAGTTATACATACATTATAGTGAATGAATGAATTAGTGTTATGAACAACATTAATGCTGTTTAAATAGCATCGAATCAATAATATTGATAGATTACAGCTGAATCGCATCAACATAAAATAAGCTGAATGTCAGCAGAATTGGGAAGGATAACACTACAAATTCATGAGTTTATAGTTTCTACCGTGAGAATATTAAACGGTTGCTGAGTGAGAATGGTTATCCTGAAAAGTTTATTGATAAGAATATGAATTTGAAACCCAAAGCAGACGAAGTTACTAACAGTTCCAAAAAATGCCTTATTCTTACAGATGCAGTTCCTTGGTGACAACACTAGCGAGATACTAACACAGCGCATTATAAATGCGGTAAAACGAGCATTCCCGGATGCTGAATTACGTTGCATCTTTGAGACCACTCCTCTTCTGCGTTCGGGAGTAAAAGACAAACTGCCTAATTTCGCCTCATCCATGTGTATCTACCAATTTGACTGCTCCTGTGGAGCCAGTTACATAGGCCGTACAATTAGGCGTCTTTCTCGTCGAATTTCCGAACATCATCCTGTGTGGTTAAGCAAAGGTCAAACAAAATCTATTCGCAGCGCTATTCTGTCTCATCTTGTGGATACAAAACACAAGATTGACGTCAACCATGCTTTCAGGGTCATCTACCGCATACCTACGAATCTTAATTTTGCATGAAGATTTCGACTACTTAATATTGCTGAGGCTGCGGGGATCCACAATAACAAGCCTAATTTATGTATCCAAAAGAAGTCCGTTCAGACATTATTATTACCTTGGCCATCCAGGTTTGAAATATCCTCAATTTTTGTGCACTTTCCCTAATTTTAGTTGATATTCTATTCGCTATTATATTTTTATTACTATTATAATCTAAGTATTTTTAGTGAACTGTAATTGCATTGATCATACTTTACAAATCGATATTATTTAAAAAACACCATTAACTACACTATTAACACATTATTAACTATCAATCTTCAATTTTTTGTGTATATAAAGATATATAATTGTAGAGCCGGAAGAGAAATTTATCGGAAAGAATATTCTTTGCTCGATTATTTTGTGTTTTATAGATGTCTGAAAAAACAATATGTATATAAACAAAGGAGATAAGCAATAATTGACTTCTAAATCATAAAAGTACTTCATGGGATCATATATTTGCGCTTTGACAGTGTGCCTTCACTGAATATGAATGATAGGAAGGAATGAAGTAAAATTCGAGTAATTTACAACACTACACAAGAAATGAGAAGCAGGACGAACTAATTGAAGCTGAGTGGATCACAACATATTGTCAAATACGATTCTACTTTGTGAAAATATACATTAACAAAACGATAGCCTTTTTAAATAAAAGTTTATATCATTTATTGTGGAAAATGACTACAGACAGATCCCGACTGTCTTACCGACAGAATTCAATTCTTATTTACCGATTTTCTGGAGGCAATATGTAGATGCATTGTACTTTTTCTATAGAATAACTTGGTTTAGCCAAATCGAAACATACAAAAAAACTTAAATTGAACCTCCAACTAATGAGTACAAAAAGAACAACCCATCAACGCTATAACACAGTAGTAACCTTGAATCTGGCAATATTATCTATCTTTCAAGCATTGAAGACCTTGACGCTCTATACACAGTTATCCCTACCCTCCCTTGCACACACACACACACACTGAAGAACACTTAATCAATAGGAAAGTTAAGAATATACAATGTATAATACGAAAGGTTCACTCTACTTTTACTCGACATTGTTGAACATTTTCAGTCCTAAGGTTTATATAAAAAAAATTTCAAAATATTTTCAACCATCTGACGACAACAATAGAAAGAAAACAAAATACAAATAACGAAAAGTTAGAATATGTACATTAGTAGTAGTAGTCTGAAAAACTATTACGTAAAACTGCCTTCATAGTATACATACACAAAAAGAAGGGAAAAGCCATTGAAAATCAAAGGAGAATATATTAAGGAGATAAAAAAAAGCAATGAGGACACGATACGGGAGTGAATTTATTCCACTTCAGTAAAGAAATGTGTAATTACACTAAAAAAAAGAAAAGTGTATACTGATAGAAAACATTGGAAAAAAAAATCACACGAAATTATTTCAGTTTTTATGAATATAAAAACAAAAAGATAAGTAGAGGAGAAATTAGAAAGTCATTTTGTTAATTATGTACAAGGCGGTTATAATAATAATAATAATAATAATAATAATAATAATAATTACACACAAGAAGTATTATGATCATTGGCTGAAAGGAAGCTGATTGAGATTTAAGATATTGGGGTGTATCTGAGGTATATTTGTTTACCTCCCACCCCCTTTATCAAGTAATTAAGTCACTTTGCTATTGCTATTCCCCTCCTTCTGTTGGTTACTGTTTTTCTTTTTTTTCTTTGAAGGTGCTTTAATTGGTTTGTGTACTACTTCTAACGCACCTGTTGTTTCATTTACAACAACACTTAAACTATCTTTGGTATTACTTGAAGAAGGTTGTTGAACTTTAGATTTCCTTGAAGGTTGATTACGGCCACCTTGTGGTAATGTCCGTGGTTTCTATTGGAAAAAGAAAATACAAAAATAAGAGAACACATTTAATAGCAAGTGTTTATATGAGGAGTAATATCACATGCATTCGTTTTCAAAGTACAATAAATGGCACTTATCTCAGTACATCTGTCAAGGAACTTATCCCTAAGTTCCTATTGTTACGAAGACGCTCCGCACCGATAAATACTATGTACTTTCTTTGACTTTAACTCCAAAACACCAGTATTATAAGAAGGAAGTTATATTGTTTGGCAATTAAAGTAGAGAACAGCACATAGTATTTACCGGTGCGTCTTCGTAACAATAGGAACTTAGCGATAAGTTCCTTGACAGATTTTATTCGTTTCTGTACGTCTTCGTCGAACTTGTACACGATCGAACCATTCGCGCTTCCGAGTTGCCCACCAATGGGTACCAGTTCCAAAAACAAACGTTTAATGTTCACCTCCATTGATAACATCCCTTATCTCAGTTTGTGAAACCATGAGGTTATAAGCGTCAGGAATTAACAAATCACAAGCAGAAATACAAGCGGATATCACCTAGATCACAAAGCAGATCTGAATTACCATGAACGTGCTGACAGACTATGCTGCAAATATATTAGAGATAAGGTCATATTGCTATTGTGGTGAGGGCAGGCTGCTGGCCAATTGGTAGATATTAATTTACGCCATTGTCTAGGTCACTAATATTGGCCGTGGGAAAAATATGAACAAGGCTGATTCAACAACCAATCACAGCAGACTTAACGTGGGCAAATAAGATTCGCAAATATATGGCTTAACTTTCTGAGAAACCAGAAACAGCCAATCAGAAGACTGTGTTTGTCTGGTTGAATAAGCTATAATAATGTACATGAAATATATATAAATACGTGCTGATTTCCTTAATAAACGATCTGTTTCCGGCCCTTGTCTTTTGTTGTTACACTATGACAACCGAGTAATTGTGTAGGTGAAATATAATTTTGAAGAGTGGATCGTGTTTATCCATAAATTTTATCCACCACAACAGTTTTCCTGTCAAATATTAGAACAACTTGACTTTTTGGAGGGATTATTCATATTTTCGTTAAAATGGACAGTAAAAAAACAGTGATTCAGAACTTTCATGGTAGCATTAACGTGTCTCATATCCTTTCTGAGATTCGAACCCGCATCACCCAGTGGTGCAGTCAGAGACGTTACCACTGAGTTCCTTCAAGGTTGTAGATACACCTTTCTGACGAGTGCCAACTAGCACGAAACCTAGGTTCAAGGCTTCCTGTGGCCGATTGCCTACAACCATCTAATACCATTAAATCAATGTGCACCGTGATGGCGAGCTAGCTAGAATGGTGGTCACATTACAACCTGACTGATAGAATTCAGTCTACACCAATCAGAGGACTAGACGCATCACACTAGTTACTAGTGTCAAATCAGAAGGTCACCTATTTCCCTAAACAAGGCAGCATCGTTTCAACTACAGGTGATGTGGATGATGATGTCAAAGCCAGAATCAGAAAAGTAAAACAGAGCTGCATTACTCTGAAATCAATGTAGAAATCTGCAACAACAGTTAGCATAAGGAACAAGATTCAGATTTTGGACACTACTGTCAGATTAATTCTTTTATTTAATTCAGAGACTTAAAGCATCGCAAAAAGCATTTCCAACAGTTACCTTCACTCCATATCAAATATCAGATGATTGGCCAGAAAAGATAAGCAACAGGGAATTCTGGGAACGAATTGACCAACAACCCACTCCCCGACAAATATGGAGAAGGAAGTGGAGATGGATAGGACATACGCTGAGGAGACCACTGAGTGACTTCACACAAACACCAGGGCCTAGAATGGAACTCAAATGGAAGACGAGTTGAACGTCATGGCGTGACATGGACAAAACCATATGAAGAGGGAATGGAAGCTTACGGGCAACCGTGGAACCGGTTAAAGAGAGCTGCAGACAACAGGATAAAATGGAGACGTGCATTTGAAGCTATATGTTCTACTTGGAACCCAAGGAATGATAACAATGCATTTTTATCGCCCAGCTCTACATAAACGCTAAGATGATACACAGTGTTGATTAGATAAATTATAAAACTGGGAATTAAAACAGATTCGTTGTCTTTCTTCGCAGTTCGGAAACAAGAAGTAAACCAGTTTCTATAATAATTTACTTTTTCAATGCAAAGGGTTTCAACTAATCAATACAAAGTTGAAGGAGAGTAAGCAAAATCCCTCCTTTAAAACTGACATAAACAACAGCTTACCATAAAATGTTAATCAATAACAATCAATCAGTAAACAATGAACAATACAACAGTAAATACTACCAGACACATAACTCACTTTAATGTCCAGTGGACGCTTTAAACCCATAACTAAAGACCGTAATGGTGTATTCTTGATAAACACTTCCCCTGTTGTAATATCCACCTGAATGTCATCAGCATCCATTATACTTCGGGAATAAGGGACTAAAAATTCATCTGGAATTTTGATTTCTTTAGGCTTCTTTTTCGATTTAGATGGCTTAGTATTTGTTTTCGACGCTGTAGTATGTTGTTTATTACTATCAGAGATATCCATCGGTAATATATTTGCACTAACTGGTGATGAATGTACAATTGGGAGTTCATCATGATCTTTTAGTTGTTCAGGTTTTTCTTCTACAATCTTAACAGATTTATTGTGGTTATTTGATGTTGTAATTTCTTCAAAACTATCAGAACGCTTTGGTGTATTCGGTGGTGTGTTAACTGTTCTCAAGGGTTCATTTGTACTTAGGAAATTCAAATCAACAGGACTTTCTCGTTCATCTGGTGATTTACTTCTTTCATTAGGAAAAGATTGTTCCAAAGGTTGTGAATTCATAGTAACTGGAGATGAGTAAACGTTTGTCAGCTCGATACGCTGACTGAATGTTTCAGGGGAATTATTTTTTCCATCCAATACTGTATTTCTGTCCTCATGATCAGAATTTTCCGATTCAGATGAATCAATAGTAATAACAGATGCATCTGATGAATCTGTCGAAGAGACACTTGGAATATCTGTAAGACGCTCAATGTTAACTGATACATCAGGTAATGCAAGAGGATGTGGAGTGGTGAGGGCTGAAGATTCGTTTGCAGAAGACTGCTTTACTTTCTTACGTGACCTTTTCTTAAGGGTTGAAAAAGCCGCCGATGTTTTTAGATTCAGGTTAAAAATATTTTTAAAAAAAAGAGGAAAATACGATATCATTCATCAAAACTTTAGCGAGAAAAATCTCATTACCACGAAAATGAATCTAAATTAATTAAATGGTTGTATGAAGTAGATTTTTCATGTACCAGCCTATAATAGCCACAGGTGTCTGAAGGCTGATCATGCTGCTCAATCCTGAAGGCTGAGGTAGATAGATGGAGGAGGATTCTAACCAGACAGACATCAGTTGGAAATCAGCTGCTTAAACCAATTGGCCTTATTTCTCCTGAGTGAATCAATCAGTTATGTAATAGAAATATAATTAGCAACTTAAGATCAAGGCGTACCAGCTGTCGGTAAAGAGGGGACGAAATTTCAACACCTTTCTGCATGCGTCAGACCAATAGTCGATAAGCTCGTGTATCTGTGTAATTTTTGACCTGAACATCCCTAACTTAATTTCAAATTGAGCTACATTAGTTAACATTTTTCATTGATAAAAGGGTATAGAGAAGACACACAGACAAACACAACCTTTCTCAATCTTATCAATCGACCAACCTTTATCACATAACATTGTATACGCGACCTCAGTAATATAAAACTAACGAGACTGGCTACAAGAAGGTACTTATGGACGAAGACCTGGAGTTAATCAAAACAATTGATGGGCACTTACAATTTTATCAATCAACCTTCTAAAAATTCTACTCCTGGATACTAACTAAGCACTGAAGCTGAGATCACTATCTCTTGACTTGTGACAAAATGTGAAATAAACACAGCATAAACTAAATTTCAAATAGAAGAACTTATTGACCTTAATGCACAATATGGCGAACATTAAACTAACACCGAAGAATTGAGACCGAAACTACCTTCTATGCTCAATTATTGGTCGATTTATAAAGGAGAAAAACCAGAGGAGTAACAAGGCAGAAACAAAAAGAGTTAACTTAGACAATTTGTCTTGGTAGATTGTTTTTTATGTATGCAGATAAAAAGTGTTTTAAGCCACTGATCTCTCACTATCTGTATAATTTGTCTTGTTTTTATTTTCGGCAAGTCATGACGACTCAAAATTCTTATTATCTCAATTAAAACGGTTGAAATATGTGAAGCTAAGATGATCATATTGTAAAACGGTTCTTCGCGTATATATTCTAGAAATCTTTACAAAAGTATGAGAACAGCAGTAGTCTTTGCATTTATCATAGGCGTGAAAAGTGAGAAACAGGATTCCGTTGTGGGCGAAATTTGCTTTGATAAACTCTCGTTGTTCTACAGTAATATTCACTGATGTCATTTATTGCTCATAATCATATCAAGTTACTTGAGCGATGAAAAATAATGGAATTATATACACGAAGTTAGAAAGTAGTGTGAGTAACTTGATATGATTATTTTTTTTCATTTTGATTTTGATTATCGCTTCATTCCACACCGTATTCCGGTACAGGTATGGAATTTTCAGCATGTGATATCAGGCCGACCACTGATATCGGGTTTGCGTTGGGAGGGGATAGAATGCCGGACCATGTGCATGGTCGACGAGAGTCCTAACCGCTGTGCCATCAACGCACCAGCAATAAATGACATCTCTAAAAATTACCATAGAACAATGAGAATTTATCAAAATAAATTTTACCCACAATGGAATTATACTCTCCCACAGTGTCCAAGTTCTATTCTTATACCAATGAAAAACACGATGAACACATTATGTATTAAATATTGAGATTTATTAGTTGTGGTCTATGCATGATATTATGTTTTTTAGCGATCAACCATTCACTTGATCCAAGTTAAAATGTGAATACATTTTGGTCGACCTGAGTCATTTAATAACGACACACGCTCGACAATAACAATAATAGTGACAAAAAAACATCCTAATTACCGAGGCTAGGCTTTTGCATTAAGAGGAGTAATGTGCTACACATTTAATTTATGAAAAGCTAACTACGATAACTAGTCAAACAGGTAATGTAGTCAATATGGAATACTGTGTAAAATAAGGCAGATACTTTCTTGGCAATCAGATATTACTACAGGAGAACAACAAAAAGTCTCGATAGTCACACAAAAAACTTACAACATGGGGACTAATTCCAGAGTCAGGTTTTCGACGTTTAGGCGGCTTTTGAGTATCGACTGATGTTTTAATTGGATTTTTTTCATCATTTTCGGAATGGTGAAGTCTGTTAGACGATATGAAGAAAAATAATGGAAATAAAAAAAGAGTTTAGCAATTCGATAAAATGTTATCAATAAATACAATTGTTCCCTGGGACTGAAATACAAGAATAGAATCTGGACACTGGTAGGATGTAATTTCACAGTTAAATAACCCATTTGAAATAACATACACTGAAGTGGTGTTATTTGTTGATGGCATCCGCAGAAGAATGTATTACTCATACTTTTGATTGCACACTAGTCAGTAACTAGTGTAATGTGTCTAGTCCTATCTTCACTGCAGACTGAATTCTATCAGTCAAAAAAAAATATCCACTACAGTCCTACAGGAGGTCAATCGCGAGCCTAAATAGCTCAGTGGTAACGTCTCTGACTGCACCACTGGGTGACGCGAGTTTGAATCTCAGAAGGGACATGAGTTCCTTCAAAGTTGCAGATACGCCTTACTGATGAGTGCCAACTAACACGAAACCTAGGTCGAAGGCTTCCTGTGGCCGATTGCTTCCAACCATCTAATATTACTCATATGTATCTCAAGGGACTTAGGTAATTTTATGACTTGGATTAAACGATCATTTAAACCTGTCTTAATATGCCTATGTGCAACAAAATGTATTTTTTTATTTATTTTGATTACAGCTTGATGCCACACTGTATTTTCGGTACAAGTATGGAATTTTCAGAATGTGATATCGGTAGCCCAAATTTTGCAGGCCGACCATAGATATCGGTTTTGCGTCGGCAGGGGATCGAACCCCGGACCATGTGCATGGTCGGCGACAGTCCTAACCACTGGGCCACCGACGCTCGTACGTACGTATAACCTCATGAATGAATGCTATATCATTGAACAAATTCAAACAAAATGTATAAGAGTAGAATTTAGACACTCGTAGAATATAATTCTATTTTAGATTAGTTTATTTCACAACTGGATGATATTTCAAGCGAATTAGAAAGTCATGTGGGTGAACTGATATGATTATCAATAAAAAAATAACCATGAACTTACAGAATAACAAAAAATTGTGGCCATGATATTATTTTACCAATAGAGTGATAAATGTTAAAAGTTAACTGACTAGAAGCCGTGTTTGAAGGGAAAAATATATTCCTAATGAAACTGAAGCTTGCGTCATTCAATACTTTCGAGCTGCTCAAGTGACAACTATAGTTGTAGGATGAGGGTTATACATAATATGGATTGATTATTGAGTGGTAATTAAGGCAACTAGCTAGTGCTGTGAAATGATCAAAGTCTGTATATTAGGATGCCTTTTTTTTCTCATTTGAGAATTGGGCTGATTAGAAGTTTAGCTGAAATGTGTGTTTGTAAACTATTATCGGACAATAAATAACACACACTTACATATAAATAGTTAAAACAAGACTATGAGTAATTCGAATCATAACAGAGTTTTGTAAATATTTAGCTGTGTATTTGGATGATAAATACATCGACTGATTAATCATTGTCTGGACCACCAAAATACTATTTCTATGGAATACCCTTTCACTAATAATGGTTGTACTCTAACTCCAACGTAATAGCTATCCATTCTGTACTCTATTGCTCTCCATTAATCTTTCCTGGGTTTCTCAAAAAAGACTATATCATATTACGAAGGGTATTAAATGCTGTGAGTGGGGATTGTGGTTTGCCACTGCGTGAACTCGCCAATACTATAGTCGAGGGACACATAAATTCCTGTACAAAATGGCAAAAGCCATACTGTCAGATCCTCTGCACCCCCTTTATTCACAACTATACCCTTGCATCTCATCAGGTAGGACGAGAAGTCAATATAAGGAGTTATATGCTCGAACTACTAAGTACAAAAATTCTACAATACCGTATTTAGCCCGTATTTTATGTGATGAAGACACTGTTAGAAGTGAAACATATATGTTACTATGTAATTAGCAAAGCGAGTCGACTTTTTTATCGTTTATCTTTCTGTAATTTTATGGTGCCACCCTTTCTATCGTTTAATTATAACTTAGAAGTTTTATTTTAGTTGTTATTACTATTATTACTATAATTTTATACTTTATGCCTATTTTTCTCCGTATTGCATACTGTAGTTTGCTACATAGCTGCTATAACGTTTTGTTATTATTATTATGTAACGTTAATTTTTCTTATTTTTTTTGACGTTTTTTAGTAAATTAGATGCAATATTGTACTGAATGTTGGAAATTCCTTGCTGTATCATTGGTACTGTTTTTGGAATAAAGCAAAAATTATTATTATTATTCACCTGATCAGTGAGAAATTAACTCTTTCAATTCAAAGTGTTCCACTAATGAATGGGTTCAATTCTGTCTGTTTGTCTGTCCGGATTCAACATAGAACTTGGTACCGAAGTGCAGAAGTTCCAATTGCCACATTCCAAATAGCACACAAAGGTAGACAAGAAGATGAGTGAAGAGAATCAATACAGTCTGACAAGTATAAGAGTGAAACACAATGGGTAATGGTAGAAAGGAATGTGAAAGATTACAGACACTGAATACATCTGCGCTAGCCATTGACAACGATTTTGAGCCATGTCACCTATTGTCTCTAGCCATTGATTCCCAGAGTCCCGAGGGCCCCAACCCGGAAGTCTGCATCTCCCCACCTGACCGACTCAGTTTAACTGTCAAGGATTTCATGGATTGATGAGGCCATGTTTTTGTTTGGCCACCACTTACTCTTTTCCAACCTGCACCTATATCAGCTAGTAATGCCCGTCGCGGGAGGTGATGGTTAGGCATGCGCACCACGTGACCTAGCCATCTCGATCTATGTAACTTTATAGCCTCGTCGATTGATTTTCCCTCTTTGCCCAACACTACGCCTAACGTCAACATTACTTACCTTGTTAAACCACCTAACGTGAGAAAGAGATCGCAGACATCTATGATCGAAAGCAGTCAACCTTTTCATGTCTTCAACTCGTTCGTATTGGCCATGTTTCAGAGCCATAGAGAAGGATGGTGTGAACTGATGAGCAGTACACACGTCCCTTGGTTGATAGCCGAATGTCACGCCTACGCCAGAGATGGTGTAAGTCAAGGAAAGCAGCTCGAGCTTTTTGGATCCGTGCTGAGATTTCGTCGCCAATCAGTCCATTGGTGCTAATACAACTTCCCAAATAGGTGAAGTGGTCAACACGCCGAGCTACCACTTCACTCCCTATCACTAAGCTAGGAGTTGACGTAGTCCAGTCCTGTAGCAGCATCTTACATTTTCCAGGGGCGATTCGCATGCCAAACATACGAAGATTGCTTCTCAAGGTGTTCAGAAGACTCTGAATTTTGTCATCATCCTCCCCTAACAGGACTATGTCATTTGCATATTCTAAGTCCATAAGACTATTACCTGATAACAAGTCGATTCCTAAGTCAATTAATGCAGCATTGAACTATTAATCAACCGATTAGAAAAAACTACCACTAGGTCGAGCAATTTCGTAGTAAGTGCTTAATTCTTATCGTTTCAATAATAACTACACCAAAATTTACAAAACCGAAACACTATTTTTTTTAAGATTTTTAAACAACATTTCCAATTTAAAATATAGTGCTATAAAGTCACACGGTCAATGATACATTTGCCATGTTACTGCTAAGAAATGGAAAGTTGCAACCATCTCAAACTGTTTAATGGATGGTTTCCGGTCGTCTTTAACTTGTGGACGTTAAATAGTAAATCACTTAGAGTAGACTATATCAATACATTGTATCTACCTGTAATCTAAGTTATGTAGCAAGAATCATTCGACCTGAACTAGTTATTTCCGTTAGGCTTACAGTATTAGGTAAGGAGGGTAAGTTAGTCGATGGAGTTGTGAAGTTACATCGACTGAGATGGCTAGGACAAGTGTTATGCATGCATAGCCATCGCCATACTCCATGAGTTATGTTAGATGATATAAGATTAGGTTAAAAAAGAGTCAAGGGTGGGGGCGGGGCAAAACCTGATGTCAGTCCATGAGGTCGTTCACCACAGATGGTTTGAGCCACTTAATGAGATGTTGACTGCCTGGCTTGGGGTCCTCAGAATTCTAAGAACCAATGGTTAGAGACTATTGTTGATATTGCTAAAAATCATTTTCCGTAATATTTCTCCTTATCATGATTCTTTCGAACTTATTTTTCCGCACTTTTGTCTACCTCGTGTGCTACACAGAGTGTAGCAGCTTGAACTGTAGCAATTCTGCCCAACGTTCTATGTTGAAATTCAGTCAGTTGATTGCTTCCACTACCGATATTACACTATGCACAAAAGTAATGAACTCAACACCAGATAATAAAAGATTAGTCAGTGTACCACTCCTTTCAGAACTGAGTGTACCTTATACTAGCCCAACTTTTAAACAGACGGAAGGAAAATGTAAATATAGTTGACTCTGGCGTAGACGAGATGTTCGACTATTGACCAAAGGGCGGGTGTACTGCTCATCAGTCCGCTCCGTCCTCCTTTATGGTTGTGAGACCTGGCCACTGAGAGTGGAAGACATGAAAAGACTAGCTGTCTTTGATCATAGGTGTCTGCGCTCTATCTCCCGTGTAAAGTGGTATAATAAGTCGAGCAATATTGAGGTTAGGCTTCGGTCGATTGCTAGGTAAGGAAGAGAAATCAATTGACGAGGTTGTGAAGTTACAAAAACTAAGATGGTTAGGACATGTGTTACGTATGCCAAGTCATCGCCTTCCTCGACGAGCAATGTTAGCTGACATAGGGTCAGGCTGGAAAAAAGCTAGCGGCGGTCAAACGAAAACATGGCACCAGTCAATAAAATCTACAACAGTTGGTCTAAGCCACGTAGGAAGGTGTAGACTGGCTTCCTGGTTGGGGTCCTCGGGACGGTAAAAACCAATGGTTGGAAACAATTGGTGACATGGCTCAAAATCGTTCTCAGTGGCGCAGATGCATCCACTCCTTGTGACTTATGATTTCCAATGAAACTATGTTGTTCTTCGTTATTACTATTCCTTTGTCTCACACCTCTGTTTACTGTCTCTAATATGCATTTCTTCTACTTTCTTCTGTTGTTTTGTGTGCTGCATGGAGTGTGGCGACTTGAAACTAAAGTTCCATGTCGAAAACAGACAGACAGTAAATATAGTTGTACAGATGAGTTATAATCTCCACCTGACCCAAACTATACCCCATCTTATTTAGCAAACATTAGGGAATAATAAAAAAGACGCCCAGTTCAGAAAAAAAACTGCAAATGATGTAAATATGTTTACGACCAACCTTTTACGTGAAACTGCAACCTGCGTAAATCCTAAAAAGACTAAGTCTGTTTCATCACCTGTATCATCATCTAATGTACTAGCTGATACATATGATGAATTGGATGATTCACGTGCCAGTGTATTTACCACTGTTTTTTCTGGTGATACGCTTCCACTCGGAGGATTACTAAACGGCCGATTCGAAATTGTAACAGGCAACTGTATTTCTTCTGAACCAATAGGCATGCTAACTGGGAAAGCTTGTTTACGGCGATGTGACTGCTGAGAAGTAGTAGTGTCTGATGAATTATTTGAAGTCGGTTGTCTAACACTAGAAATTTAAAAACACACACACAATATAGATGATTAAAAACTCAAAACTGCAGTCATCAATACTCAAGGTCAGAACAATCGACTATGACCGATCAATAGGCGTTCAATTGTGAAATTCGGATATCGATAAAATCTAAATATATTTTGAAACACAATGTTTGAATCTTATTCGTTGTAAGGCATTAAACACTATGTAAATAATATAGGTCATAGATTATATGAAACTTTCCGATTTCATAAGTTAAATTAACACATCACCCTGAAAGTTATGAAGAAAGAAGATTCTTTCCATAAAAATTTGCTTTAAGGTTCTGACAATCATGATGTAACGGTTGTTTTTCTTAATATTAGTAGACATGTGAAATATAAACACATTTTCTAAAAGAAATAACAAAAGCCAATTTGTCGCAAAACTGTATGAATTCACAGAGAACATTTCTCATTCATGAGATCCTCTTTAACTTATGCAGCGTGTACTACAAGATTTTGCGAATAGTATATATACACGTTGTGCGTCAGTGGTATAGCGGTTAGGACGCTCGCCGACCATGCACATGGTCCGGGGTTCGATTCCCGGCCACAGACGCACTCCTTTACCCCGCTAAGCCAGAAATAATCCTGGTAAAGAGGAAAGGTTGGGCGTGAGGTTGGCAACTCCATCCTGTAAAATTAAACACTGCTACAGCAACTTCAAGCCACTAGCTTAAAGCCTTATGTTCCACTGGGGAGCGTGCAGGAAAAAAAGGATATATTTTGCTTCACGCATACATCAAGTAGCCAGTAAACGATTCGGCTACCATATACTATTGTGTTTTGTTGTTGTTACACTACCCCTTCAATTTAACACTGTATTATTTGAAATAAATAAAGCCATAACACCATGCAGTCATTTTACAAATTAAAACTAATGTGGTTTTTAATGTTTAGCGTATTTTACCGTATATTTAATTAGTATCATACAAGTAAATTTGATTTCATGAATGCAGAACCCAGATATTCCGTTCATAATCCCAAGTAAATCAAAGTAGATCTATGAGAATGTGAACATCTTTAATCAAGATCGTCCGTACTTTTAACAGTTAAACTGTGATTAGTAAACTTAACGTAACACCACCAGTTCTTATGGTTTACTTAAAAGATCAAACACACCAACTACATTATGGGCCACCACCAACTGATACCTTTAAACAGTAGTTGCTTAGACTGAAGTAGACGTAATGGAATTTCAATAAAAGAAATACTTCTTCAATAATCAGTATCGGGTAATTATTCATCTGCATTTCATTTCTTGAACGTGTTTCATAGATGAGAAAGCATCTACAGATCCAGAAATACGAACGTTAACTATAGGTGTTCACGTTTTCTCTTCTATGTTGGATAAATAAAAACGATCAATAAACGTTGATTACAACAAACAAGGAACATAATAGTTTACCAAGCAATTCTCATAATCATCCTGTTAACCATAACCAACAATTATACAGCAGAGCAACTAACCCATCTCATGTAAACGCCAAATACCTAGCAAGACAGTGTGTTTGTCACTTTATCCACTTCACATACATGTGAAGTTTTGTATCCATTACTGCTGAGAACTGATGCAATATCTTTTGTGTTTCAGGAACAACCCTAACCCTAAACTAAAAAGTTGTTAGAAGAAGCAGAGAAGACAGGGGTGATGAAGAAAACCAACCAACACTCCCAACGGGAGAAATTAGAACTAGGTAACTTTCACTTATTTGGGTAGCATCATTTCAACTACAAGTGGTAAGGATGACGATGTCAAAGCTAGGACCAGCAAACTAAAACAAGCATTTAGAACTCTGAAATCAATGTGGTAACCTGCTGCAATCAGCATGAAGAACAAGATTCATATGGTCAGGAAGGAAAGGCGGCGGAGAACTCTGCAAACTAACCAACCAACAAACCATTGCCTAACAAGTATGCAGAATGAAGTAGAGATGGACTGGGCAGCATACACGTCAAGGAGACCATTGAGTGATATCACGCACTAGGACCTCAAGTGAAACAGTAATTGGAAACGGCAAGTTAAGCGTCGGAGGGTAAAACAGAGACTGTCTATAGAGAAGATGAGAGCTTGCTGACAATCGCGGAGGCAGCTGAAAAGGACTGCAGAAAACAGGGTGAAATGAAGGTGTGCTGTTGAAGCCCTGTGCTCTACTCGGAACCTAAGGGGTTAATAATAGTAATAATATTTTCTTCATAATTGTAGAAAAACTATCGTACAAGCTTTTTAAAGCCTAATGTAATTTAAATAAATCCCAACCAACCATTTCATCACGAAAACTTACCTAGCTGTTGTTGTTACATCATTAGGAGGTAAGTTCAGTGACAACGGAATGGAAAATTCGCTGATGCCATTATCATTATGAATTTGATGATTACCAGATGGTTGGGATGTTAAATCAAAGGGGTTTAAGGCTAAAACGAAAAATACAGAGAAATGTATCTAATAAAAGATTCACAAACATTTCTTATCATATGAATTTGAATCTTATTGAAATGAAGTGTTCTCACCATTTGAATTTACACAGAGGAATATATTTATTAGATTGTAGGGAAATTCAAATTTTTAATAAGGAGATAGGAAATATGCACAAGTTTTATGGTAATATGTAGTTGTAATGTAGTAAAAATTTGTGAATTTCTGGATGTACTTATCTTTAAACACAATGCTATCCAGAGGAAATAGTGTGTCAAGTGTTCAGACGAAAAATGTACACTTCATAAAGTTCTTAATCAGATAGTGTCTCGTTACCAATCCAAGAAGTATTCACAACTCGTCGATAGGATGGGTCAAGTTGATTTGCCTACAGAGAGTCTGCCGGGGCGAGACGCTGTTTAACTTACCATAGATTTTGTTCACTTCATTATAGAAAAAGCAGTCATTTAAATACCTGCTCGGCCACATTCAGAAAATATGTACGAAGGACGGAGAAATGCAAAACCTCAACAAAATATTGTTAGATAGTAACTATCCTCTGGAATTCATTAGACACTAGTGAGACGTCAAACAAAGGAATCCGTCGATACATCCAATCAGTCTCCAAAAAGAAAGTTTATATATCTCTACATCGTTTAAGAGTGATCACCAAAGTCTGATCACTAAACAAAGACTCAAACAGGCACTTAATAGAACTTCCTATACTTTTAAACTCATTTTCATACAGAAAAGAAACTTATGTTGCCCTGTAAACCTTCACAGAATCAATGTAATAGTATCACATCCCAACGTGTTTGCAACCAATTTACAAATATGGGTGATCACATATATATGGGAAGGACCCGTCGATTTTTGAACGTTAGGGTAACAGAACACATTCTGCAGTGGCTGCTAAAACAAACAAAATCACTTCATTCAGTTGATCCTGCAAATAGATGGTTCAACGTTATTCATCGTAAAGCATATCATAAAGTTAGCTCCAGTAGTGCTTTTAAACCTATGCATAAAACATGTTTGGGTCATAAAAGGCTTAACCCTATCTGGTGTTCAAAAGTTATTTGTTATGAGTTTGAACCTTTCTTAGCAATCCAATTTAAAAATATGGTTTATTTTATTCAATCTTTTCGTTTTCCGTTTTTCTTTTTTGCCTACCTTTTCTGTCTCCTTTCTGTGATTGTGACCTGTGGACATTCTGATCTAAAAAAGATAAGCAATTTTAATCCTTTACACTTAAATGCCTTTTATATAGGTATGTATAACATGTACAGGTGCGATGAGTATGCCTGAAATGCGTCGACCAAATACATCAGATGTTTCAGATTAAATTACCTTTTCGTATTGCTTCGCCAAAATCTAAAGATTAATTTGTACTACTAACAATTAAATCAGTAGGTGAAATCAAATAAAAAGAGAAAACGTACAGAAAGTATTCACGGTGTCAATCGAATTTTTGTTATCAACGTTAACCAGAAGAAATCAAATTGCCAGGAATGACTGGAGGTGTGGTAAATGTAAGCCAAAAGAGAAGGGGATTCAGTATATACCTTTTAATTTCACCCCAATATTACAATACAGTATAATGAAATACTATTCAGTTATACTTATTAGGAATTTACCATTTTTATATTGATTACAGCTTGATTCCACACCGTATTTTTGGTACAAGTATGGAATTTTCAGCATGTGATATCGGTAGCCCAAATTTTTCAGGCCGACCACAGATATCAGGGGTGCGTCGGCAGAAATTATGGTAAAGAGAAAAAAAGTATACCACTGTCCAAAATTATTCACTAGCTAACCCAAATCTGCTACATAAATTTGCAGAGTGATATGAGAATTACAAAAAGAATCACCAATTGTTCAGGCATGTGTTACTGACAAGAAATTGATATCATCTCCTGCAAGAATCCTCAATAAGGAAACGACGGATTAGTTTGGTAAAAAGAGAAATGAAGATAGCTGTGAAGCAGTATTTATTATTATTTTTTATTGAACTCCTTCATGTTCCCAGTGGAACATTTTTTTTTGATTTACAGCTTGATTCCACACTGTATTTTTGGTACAAGTATGGAATTTTCAGCATGGATATCGGTAGCCCAATTTTTGCAGGCCGATCATAGATATCAGGTGTGCGCCGGCGTGGGCTCGAACCTCGGACCATGTGCATGGTCGGCGAGAGTCCTAACCACTATGCCACCGACGGGATTCAAGCTACCAGCTATGATGTTTTGATAGCAATGGTTTTATTTTCACGGGTTAGGGTCTGTCTGTCTGTTTTCGACATGGAACTTTGCACAAATGTGCAGCAATTCAAGTCGCCACACTCCATGCAGCACACAAAACAACAGAAGAAAGTAGAAGAAATGCATATTAGAGACAGTAAACAGAGGTGTGAGACAAAGGAATAGTAATAACGAAGAACAACATAGTTTCATTGGAAATCATAAGTCACAAGGAGTGGATGCATCTGCGCCACTGAGAACGATTTTGAGCCATGTCACCAATTGTTTCCAACCATTGGTTTTTACCGTCCCGAGGACCCCAACCAGGAAGCCAGTCTACACCTTCCTACGTGGCTTAGACCAACTGTTGTGGATTTTATTGACTGGTGCCAAGGTTTTGTTTGACCGCCGCTAGCTTTTTTCCAGCCTGACCCTATGTCAGCTAACATTGCTCGTCGCGGAAGGCGATGACTTAGCATACGTAACACATGTCCTAACCATCTTAGTTTTTGTAACTTCACAACCTCGTCAACTGATTTCTCCTCCTTACCTAGCAATCGACCGAAGCCTAACCTCAATATTGCTCGACTTACTATACCACTTCACACGGGAGATAGAACGCAGACACCTATGATCAAAGACAGCTAATCTTTTCATGTCTTCCACTCTCAGTGGCCAATTGAAGTTTTAATGTAATTTTTCTACATTTTCTTATCACTGAATGTCAATTTCCCCGAGTAAACAACGCTACTGTCATCAAATACCATTGTGTTCTACCGTTACAGTGTTATACAATTACTATTCATTCACATGATATATTACCTTGTAAAAGGAAATAACAATTAAATTTCTCAAGTACAGTTTATCAAAGGCAAAAGGGTGAGAGAAAAAATCGATTGGGATAGTTCCACTTCCTGATGGTGAAGAAACAGAATATCGACTATTGAAGTGAATACCCAATACTGATTACTTAAGTAAAATATGTCGCAAGGGATTAATACTACATTACGATGATTTCTTCAAACACATGAAATAAGCGGTAATATCTTTTCGACTCGATTTTCATGCTGCGTAAGCAAGTAAAATTATTTACCAAATGTATAAATAATAAAATGTGTCCATACCAGATTATAATACTACCGTTTCACTTCATCAATATAAGAATATTTATATACAATTACATTAGCCAAATTAACAGGTGTCACTGGAACTGGGAGCGTCAGTGGCACAGCGGTTAGGAAGCTCGCCGACCAAGCACATGGTCCGGGGTTCGATTCCCGGCCACAGACGCACTCCTTTACCCCGCTAAGCCAGAAATAATCCTGGTAAAGAGGAAAGGTTGGGCATGAGGCTAGCAACCCCATCCTGTAAAATAAACACTGCTACAGAAACTTCAAGCCACTAGCTTGAAGCCCTATGTTCCGCTGGGAACGTGGAGGAAATAAAAATTGGAACCGGGTAACCATATGATTAGTATGCTACACAACTGGAAAAATAGTCCTATTTTGACCATTAAGTCCAATAAAATTATTAACAATTAGAAAAAAGCTAACTAAAGTTACTGAATATTTACAAAAAAAGTATTCCACCGTTATTAACTTACTAGGTAACCTAATAACACCAACTGAATTTGATGAACTGATATTATTGACGGATAACGGTAATGCTGAGACTACCATTTGATTTGATACATTAGGAGAAGATACAGACTGTGGATGTGGGATGATACTTTGAAATAAATGCCGTGAATGTATGTGGCGAGAAAGACGATCAACGGTAGAAGACCTTGATTAATAAAAAATAATATGAAGAATTTAGACAACGTTTTCATAAAAACTAGGAAAGCAACAAATGAATATAAATCTATGAATATAAATTCTATTTAACAAGCATGAATTAAACTTGCACGAGATGCTTAGCCAAAAAATCACGCCTTCAAAATGTACAAACTGAGATGCTAACTTTACAGAGTTCATATTATCTACACACACGTAAAATATACAGCTTCCAATTACCAAAGTAGAACTAGTAAAAATCGGATTCTAATAACAGTTCTTCCGACTGATAACTACTTTCTTGACGTAGTAGTCGAGCTTGTATAACAAAAAAGGACTCAACAAGCTCCACTGGTTGAAAAGAATATTTCTTCAGGTATTCCTGTGTCAGAAAGGTCGTTCGACTAGCGGTTAAACTAAAAGAAGTTACGTTCATCGTGTAAGTCACTCACTCAATGATGAACTTGTGTTGCTGGTGAGTAGGGATATAATAGCGGTTTGGTGTCTCACCCGGATGACCAGCTAACCAGCTATATTGCCCTTTCATTCTGGAGAGTGAGGTTTAGAAAAGGTCGACCTCAAGAATTCGACATTCCGGTCCGCAGAAGCTGAGGAAATATATCAGACTTATGAAGGCACTGGCGCAACTCTAATTTCAAGCTACCAATTTCACGTCAGGTAAATTGCGGCTTACAGACAAAAAGAGAGGTGGTAGATTACCGAAACCTCTAGAACAATAATCTAAACTCCAATCAAACACTAATCCATGCCTGAAGGTGTCTTACACTGAACGGGGATAGAAAAGGGACAGTAATAAAGCTCACTACGCTCATAAATTATCAAAATCACAAACTATTTAGAAAAAAAATAACTAATCGCTTATCTCAGAGTGACAGTAATACCCATTCTGACAAAGTCCGTCATGATATCCAGTCTGTTGTAGAAACATTGGTAAAGGTTGTTTATAACCAGCAACTGAAGGTTAGTAAATATAACTGCATTTCTCTTGCATCATCCTGATCGATAAGCCCAAGAAGACTGATTTCCGTAGGTGTCCAGCATCACAAGCACTAGAAGTTTTTCAAATCAATGCTGACTAAAAGTCTCCGCCCCATTAAGACGAGCAATGATGAGTGGTAAAAGCAAAAGGAATGGCAAACGCATCAGCATGAGATAATACTTGTCAAAAACTTAGTCTTACTAGGAGAACTGCTGTGAAGAATGCATGGTCAGTGGAATGATTTCTGAGGACAGAACCTCAATTACTTCTCAGGAGTAAACATTCCGAAGAACGGCTTAACTACCTTATAGTACATTACAGTTGCCCACCATATAATACCTGCCTCAATTTGATGTAGACATAGGTACTCCAACCGTAACCAACGTTGAAAAGGCTGCATCTTACGTAACATGAGGTAAAGTAGTAGCACGTGATAGTATAACTCCAGAGGTATTTAAGGATGGAGGTGAATGACTGACCAGGTTAACCAAGATATAAGATTATACGTGAGAATTTGAAATAGCTCTGTTGAAGCGATGTAAATCACTGATTACCCTAGTTTGTAAAGGGTAAGACATGTTTTCCTGTGATAATCATAGGACGGGATGAAAACTTCACTGACATAGTGTCTAAAGTCCCAGGTCCAACGATCATACGTAGACCGAGTGGTGTTCAGGAGAGACAAACCAGTGAAAAAAGGCATTAGGCCAGAAAGAGGGTGTATTTATGATATCATTACCCTTTGATGGGTTGTGTAACAAAAGCATATATACAGGCGTCTAACACTTGCCACATTTCTTGACTCGATTACGGTACTTCGTCACCTTAAAGTAGGGCAAAACAGACAGCCAGTGCTCTCTGCTTAACAATCATTCTTGATTCCTGACGAAGTCCATTTTGATATCACTATTACTAATAGAATATTTCCGAAGACACCTAGTCTATGATGCTCTGATCTTAATAAATGAAAAAAATAATCAATATGAAATACAGAAATGTTAGTAGTGGAAGCGTCTGTTCAGCAATGATAGAGGACATCAATGCATTCACAAACGTTATATTCATATGAACACTCTTCAATTCAAATTTGATAGGTGAATGGCACGAACTCGGTGATAAATCTCGACAGTATAAGCATTATTATTCGTGATGTCAACAGTGCGTTGTACCATCAAGGTTAAACATTGACTAGCAATTGTTTTTAGCTAACATTAATTCGTCATCACAACATGTGATGAAATAAATTTTAAAATGAAATACATTTCTAATCAACAAAATTCCCAATAGTGAGATTTCTGAGGGGTAAACATCCAACCACTGAGCAAACGAACAACAAAGCAAATAATAACTCACGTAAAAGGGCAATTAGGACAAATAAAACTATTTTTTGTCGTGGATGGTTCGCTTTGTTGACCACCTTCATTAGCATTCCCAATACCTAAAAAGTATTGATATTTTACAAATGGTAAATGTTCACATTAAAAAGAAATGCCAGATAAATGATCAGAGCGTAAATTATTCTGAAGTATTGTGACGAGAAAAAATCGGGTGTACGTCAAAGAAGTAGGTGTTTTGTACTACAATCGGGACCAAGGAATTATCTCACTAATTGGGATATTAGAATATTAAGATATTATTCAGCTTAAAGAGAATAGTACTCAATCCGCAGTTAGATTCAAGTCAATTAAAACAACAAGAACATATTCAATTGCAAATACTTATCACTCAAATCTACTTAGACCCATAAACAGAAATTTAATTCAAGTATTGGTTTGTAGGAATTTGGTTGATTGGTTACAGGATTTCATCGTGAGCTGCCATTAGTTAGAAAACCATTATTATTATTATTATTATTATTATTATTATTATGTCCTTTAGTTCCTAGAGGAACATAGGGCTTCAGCTACGCACCTCCATTGCCTTCTGTTTTCTGCCAACTTTTTTCACCCCGCTCCAAGTCTGTCCACATGCTTTCATCTCCTCCTCACATGACCTCCTCCAAGTCACCCCACCACTGGACGACCAACTCGCCGCTTCCCTTTCGCGTTCCACTCGACCCACGGCTTGTCTAGTGATGTCACTTGATGGACTCTTTTCTCAGAGTATGCCCAATCCATCTCCATTTCTTCCTGCCTATTTGTTTCACAATCGGTTGCTGATTGGTTCGCTCCCAGAGATCCCTGTTGCTGATCTTTTCTGGCCAGCCATCTGATCTTGAGTATTGAGCGAAGACAACTGTTGATGAAGGTCTGAAGTTTGTTTGAGGTGCTCTTTATGACGTGCCAAGTCTCTGATCCGTATAGTAGCACTGACTTTACATTGGAGTTGAAAATCCGGATCTTATTTTTGATCCTGAGTGCTGTTGACTTCCACACAGACTTAAGAGTAATGAAACCTTGTCTTGCTTTTCCGATTCTTGCTTTGATATCCTCGTCAGTTCCGCCTGTAGTTGAAACGATGCTTCCCAGGTCGGTTGGTGAAGGAGGTTGTTTCTTTCAGGTTCCTTCCATTATTCTGGCTGATTGTTGTCTGTTGTTGCTGCTGTTGTTGTTGGCCAGGAATCTTTATCACCTCTGTTTTCTCTATGTTCACCTGAAGTGAGGTCCTGTATTTGATGCTTCTTCTGCCAACTTGTTGCTTTTCACTTGCATATCTTCCAATTTATGGGAAATCAGACATATATCATCGGCGAAGTCCAAATCCTCCAAGTTTTTTGTGTGAGTCCACTTTATACCTGTCACCTCGTTGCGTTGCCCGCTGTCTGTCGCATTATGCAATCTACCACAACCAGGAAGATCATTGGCGATAGTAGACAGCCTTGTCTCACTCCCGTCCTCACTTCGAAGGCTTCCGTAAGTTTCCCGTTGTGGATTACTTGGCATGCAGCATTGTCGTATAACTGTTGGATCAGATGTATAATTGTCGATGACACCTCTTAGTAGCGAAGTAGTTGCCAAATCACCTCTCGATCGACGCTGTCGAATGTCTTTTCAAAGTCGATGAATTTGAGATAGAGAGAGTGACTGCCATTCCAAGCTTTGCTCAATGATGATACATAGTGTGGCGATCTGATCAATACATGACTTGTTTCTCCTGAATCCGGCCTGTTCGGGTCGAAGTTTTTCATCCATATTGGCTTGTTTGATTCTCTCCAGGATGATGCGGCTTAGTATTTTGCTTGGAATGGACAGGAGCATAATTCCGCGCCAGTTCTTGCATTGACTTAAGTCTCCTTTCTTTGGTAGTTTGAATAAGTATCCTTTCTGTCAATCCTCGAGTACTTTGCCCTCTTTCCACACCTTCTCCAGTAGTGGTGTCATCAAGTCCGCTGTTGTCTCTGGGTCCATTTCCAATGCTTCTGCTGGGATTCCATCTGGTCCTGCTGCTTTTCCAGCCTTTAGCATCTTGATTGCATTCAGGACTTCTGATTTCGTCGGGGGGTCAATGTTCACTGGTAGTTCTGCTTCCGCCGTTGGTATTGTTGGGCGCGTCGTAGGTGGCGGTCGATTTAGAAGTCTTTTGAAGTGTTCAACCCAGTGTTTTCTTTGTTCCATCTCTTTGGTGATTGACTTTCCATTGTCATCCTTTATTGGCTTAATCTGTGTCGAACTTTTGCCCGATAGGTGTCTAGTTGTTTGGTAGAGTGTGGTGAGGTCTCATTTGCCTGCAGCTTGTTCTGCTTCACTTTCCATGGTTTCATAATATTTTCTTTCGTCTTCCCTGGCACTCTTCTTTACTCTTTTGTTCAGTGTATTGTAGCTTGCATTCAACTCCTGTTTTTGTTGCTCGTCGGTGCACTGGATAATCATTTGTTTCACTGTCCTTCTCTCTTCTATTAGTTTCCAAGTGTCCGTAGTGAGCCACTGTTTGTCCTGTCTCTTCTTTCTGTCTAGAAATTCCATGTAGGTTTGACTCCACACCGTTTTCAAGTTGTCCCAGTGCTTTTCGACGCCGATCTCTTCGCTAGTGTTGGTTTGTGTCTCGGCTTTGTCCTTTATGCTTGCAATTAAGATGTCCCTTGTATCTTCGTCCTCCAATTCTTGAGTGTTGAACTTGGCTTGTGGTCTATCTGCAGCTCCTGATTCTCTGAAAGCTTTTAATTTGGCTTGGATTATCCCTTGTACGAGATAGTGGTCTGAGCCAACGTCTGCTCCTCTTCTTACTTTTGTGTCCAGTAGGCTGCGCCTCCACTTCCTTGAGATTGAGATGAAGTCAATTTGGTTTTTGGTTTGCCCATCTGGTGACACCCATGTAGCCTTGTGGATATCTTTGTGTTTGTATACACTGCCACCAATCACTAGTTCGTTGAAGGCGCAGAAGTAGGCGAAGAGTTCTCCATTTTCATTCATTTCTCCGAGAGCTTCTCTACCCATGATGAGTTCCCTTCCTGTGTTGTCTGGTCCCAGTTTGGCGTTCATATCTCCCATTAGTATTTTAATGTCACCAGCTGGAGTATTGTCCATTGTTGCCTGTAGTTGTCTGTAGAATTCTTCTTTCTTTTCGAGGTCTGCGTTGTTTGTGGGTGCATAACATTGTATAATTGACACTTTCCTTCCGTTGGAGTTGAATCTGGCGGTCATTATCCTGGATGAGATCGCCTCCCATTGCATCAGGACTTTCGTTGACGTTGGTGACATCATGATAACCACGCCCTCTGTGTGCGTGTGGTTATCTTCTGGGTGACCGGAGTAGATCACTGACTCACCCGTTGACAATCTGGTGTGTCCACTCCGATTCCAGAAAACCATTGGAAAACATGAGGATATTGGACAACTATTTCGTCCTAGTTTGGGACTCTTCAACAGTACGCACCCACACTACGGGGTTCGAATCCAGGACCTTCTGGTTACACGGCGAGTCCGTATACCATTAAGCCACTGGGACTCGATCCAATGGCTCATGAATTCTAACTTCTGCCAATTCACGACATAGCGCGACCACTAGCCAATGTCTTCGGCTAATTTGATTCTGTTGAATCAGGGATGATGAATGTAAATTAGATTCCGTAAGCTACTTATTCGACTAGGATTAAAAGTAATCAGTAGCAAAGACAAAGACCGACTGAATATCAAAACAACTTAGGGAAGAGTAACAAGTTTATGTTCAAGACTGTGAATTTTACCTCGTGAATGGTTGTTTAGTATGATACCTGACTGAATGTTATTTATTTATTTAAACGCAGAAAAAACTTAATGCAATATGGCACCAAGAAAGATGCGCCATACAATAATAATAAAACAACATATATTAAAAGTAAAAAAAAATATAAGTAGAGAACGGATAAAGAACTTCATCTGGAAGGAAAACAGTCATGCTTAACAAGTTCAGACAGTATTCGTTAACTATCATCGGGAAGGGAAGAAAGAAGGAATTTGCAACATGTTCGCCATTGATTACGATTCTTGGCCATATCCGATAACGTTTCGAGCCAGGTACCCAGATACACAAAATTATCAACAACTTCAAGCGGTTCACCCTCAAGAGTGAGTGCATATACAGGCTCCAGCCAATCTTGTAACAGTACTTTGCACTTAGACGGTGCAAAGCACATGCCATACTTGCAGACACTAACAGGATGAGGCAGAGTGGTACTTAAACTGGAGGTTTAGGGCCAAGAATCGCAGTGCCTAATTCAATAAATAATATGGTTGTTCATTCTAATCTTAATATAAATACAGATGCAAATGTAGTGTGATTATTCGCAATCAACGAAATCAGAATCAAAAAATATATATGAATAATGATTCGCGTCGTAACTAAACGTATCAATTAGTAAAATAATTATCTTAGGATCTATGAGACTAAATCGTAACTTGTCTAGTTTAATTTCAAAAATACTCACATTCCTTTACGATTCAAAACATCTTGGTTGTTCCACGTTGAAACCAGTCAGTCAGTCAATTTGTATGAAAACTGATTTTAACTGCTGTAGAAAACTCCATGGAACAGAGATACAAAATAAACGAACAGAAGACTCTCTTTCAAACAATTTTCAACTCACCGTTTGAAGTAGAACAGGAATTATGGACAAGGCCAGTACCATTTACAAATACATTCACTATCCCACCGACCTGAGCATTCAAAAGTTCGAAGGAGAAAATAAAAAACAATAAGTCGGATTACAGTGAAGGCAACATTGATGTATAAAGACATTCTCGTTGACAGAAAGCATATTATTACTGTGACAATTACTATATTGTGATATCATAGAGAAAAGCCCTGAAAACCTAAAAGTTAATTAATTACCATCCAGTTATATAGAAGGTAACTTTGAAGTTGTTTTGTTATCTACAAAATACGTGGGAATCTTGCTAAAAGAGTACGAATCAAACTTTTTCAGACCGCAGAAGTAATGCCAATTCACATATTAAAACCTGAACTCTGCACATAGAAGTCTCTTCAGTCATTAAACCTACAGTGGATCTGACCTATCTTAACACCAAATACGTAATTTTTGTTTTGTCTTTATCTTGTTTGTTTCTTTTTTTATTTCCTTCACGTTCCCAGTGGAACATATGGCTTCAAGCTAAGGGTTTGAAGTTTCTATAGCGGTGTTTATTTTTACAGGATGGGGCTGCTAGCCTCATGCCTAACCTTCCCTCTTTAGCAGTCTCATTACTCGCTAAGTGTGGTGAAGGAATGCGTCGGCCAAGGATCGAACCCCAGACCATGTGCATGGTTGGCGAGCATGCTAACCGCTATGCCACCGACGCATATTGTATAATATTCTCTTCTCTAGCCCATTGTTAAATCTCTACCTCCTATTATCAATGTTGTTAACTTGACTTTGGTTCAATTTTAATTTTAGCTGAGCTCTACTCAACCCCGTTTAGCTTATTTAATTTTATTTTAGTTTCTAACCCATTAACAAATTTGTTATCTAAAATTTACAATTCCAATGACGTAACCTTGGAAAAATTCGTTTTGTTGCTAAGACAATTTACTATATAAATACATATATAAAACTAATTAATACTTTTGAGAAATTCTATATAAGTTACATAATGATAAGTAAATACTACATTAACGAAGATTATATGTCCTAATAAGTGTATGAGCTTGAGGTTCAACGTGTAAAATGGCTTTCTGGTGTTAAAATCATTTGGATTTGCACAACAACGATTATTCGTTGGCCTAGGTGGTTTTTAACTACACACATGAAACACTGTCAGACACATTATATCCGTGAAAACTGGGAATAATATAAGTCATTCTTCAAAAAAGGAAAGCCATCAAATTTATACCAACCGAAATCATAAAAACAATTACTTCAGCGGAGTTGTTTATACGGCAGATCAGCTGCACCTTGTTCTTTATAGACGAGACTGGATAGAAAAATACTGTTGTTAAGCCCATTATCTAGTCATTTTTACAAACAGCTAAGCTTTAGACGAAGAGAAAACCATTCGATCATCACATGTATGGCACATAAATGTAGGTGAAAAACATATGAAACGATAAGAGGTCTACTACAAACCAGGAAGCATATCGAAAGCTCCAAGTTTAAATGATATGTTTCCGTGTTTTATAGACCCTAGTAAAAGAAGATAGAAAACAAATTGATGCTAAAGCATTTGCAAATTTTCTCTGAAGAAATGACAACTGATCAAAGCCATTCACAACATTAAGATTGTGTTGTGTGTTTAACTGGCAGACGCAACAAACAGTGTTACTGCTGCAAACGCCATTCAATCATTTAGTTCACTGTTAATCTTGCTTTCGAATGCCTTGTCAATATTCCGCATACCATCGGTCCTTCGAACGAGTAGGCTTAGAAACAACAAGCTTAGTAAGAGAATAACTAATTCATAGAAATTACCTTCTAAACAATACAACGGATTTCTAACAACTTAGTGCTCAAAAAGAAAACAGAAAAAAGTCAACTTACACCTTGTATAACACTCCCGCAACTTTCAAATAACTGGACTAGAGGACTAGGAGCTGTTTCCTCTCGCCTTGCAATCGCTAAATAGAACAAGCAAACAAGTAGACAGAAATAGTTAAAACGCACTCATACGAGCTTAACAATTGAGAGAGAGAGAGAAGAATACTAAACCACACGCCAATACTGGGAAATACAACTATTCCAAATGAAATCGATTTTCCAATAACTGGATTTATTCAAAATCTCATACTGGGTAGTTATTTTTAGGGACAATGACAATAAATTTTATGAATAGCCAGGCACGCTTTCCTGTGATTACCAATAGATTAACAAATTAAAAAATATCCCTACAGGATCCCACTATTATCTATATCTTTTCTGAACAGTGAAGAGCTAGATTAAGGATTAAATCTACACTAACATTGTTTATTTAATGAATATAGCACAGGTTGTAATAATTATCCTTGCAGCTTTTGTCTAGCACATTACCACGCGAAACATACGCATTTGTATTTGTCTGTCCGGATTCAACATAGAACTTGGCACCGAAGTGCAGAAGTTCCAATTGCCACATTCCAAATAGCACACAAAGGTAGACAAGAAGATGAGTGAAGAGAATCAATACAGTCTGACAAGTATAAGAGTGAAACACAATGGGTAATGGTAGAAAGGAATGTGAAAGATTACAGACACTGAATACATCTGCGCTGGCCATTGACAACGATTTTGAGCCATGTCACCTATTGTCTCCAGCCATTGATTCCTAGAGTCCCGAGGGCCCCAACCCGGAAGTCTGCATCTCCCTACCTACCTGACCGACTCAGTTTAACTGTCAAGGATTTCGTGGATTGATGTCATGTTTTTGTTTGGCCACCACTTACTCTTTTCCAACCTGCACCTATATCAGCTAGTAGTCCCCGTCGGGGGAGGCGATGGTTAGGCATGCTCAGCACGTGACCTAGCCATCTCGATCTATGTAACTTTATAGCCTCGTCGATTGATTTTCCCTCTTTGCCCAACACTCTACACCTAACGTCAACAATACTTACCTTGTTAAACCACCTAACGTGAGAAAGAGATCGCAGACATCTATGATCGAAAGCAGTCAACCTTTTCATGTCTTCAACTCGTATTGGCCATGTTTCAGAGCCATAGAGAAGGATGGTGTGAACTGCTGAGCAGTACACACGTCCCTTGGTTGATAGCCGAATGTCACGCCTACGCCAGAGATGGCGAAAGCAGCTCGAACTTTTTGGATCCGTGCTGAGATTTCGTCGCCAATCAGTCCATTGGTGCTAATACAACTTCCCAAATAGGTGAAGTGGTCAACACGCCCAGCTACCACGTCACTCCCTATCACTAAGCTAGGAGTTGACGTAGTCCAGTCCTGTAGCAGCATCTTACATTTTCCAGGGGCGATTCGCATGCCAAACATACGAAGATTGCTGCTCAAGGTGTTCAGAAGACTCTGCGTTTTGTCAGCATCCTCCCCTAACAGGACGCATTTGTAATTCGCATACTAATACTAATTATACATAAAGGAACATAATGAATATAATTTATAGATATTATAATAATTACTAACCTGAATTCGCAATTGTAGGTTGCACTTTTTGGGCAACCGGTGTTGACTGAACGCATAATGCCGGAGGTTGGTTTACCTTACTTGAACTGACAAAACAAAAGGTCTGAAATACAGAAAAAAGATGGTGTGTATTAACAACATAAACACCAAAGGTTGGGGAAGTTAATAAAAAAGTAAGAGGATGATAAGGACACTTGAAAATTATTTCCACTACCTCTCACATAAACAATTAATTTCAATATCAATATAAAAATGGAAGTATTCAGCATTCTCCAAGCATACACGACTGATTATACATTAATAAATTTTCATGAGAACTTGAATTGAAAACAACAGACTAATATGGATAGTAGAGTTATATCAATTAGCTTAACAGCCACATTGAACAGCCGATCGATCAATAAACTTTGACTTACACTTATGAGTTCCGTCTCGTTAGTTGAATAAGAAAAGGAAAACCGTACAACTGAAAATTAAGGATCCTAAAACATAGTGTCGGCAAAAAAACATCGAAGATTTATAGGCGGAAACCAACACATCGGAAGAAAGGGAAGTGAAAATAAGACGCCATGTAAATGTGCGGAAGATGGAGATGATGAAGATATTCAGCAAACAATAACAAACACCAACCACCACCGGTGGGATAAATCTAAAGGAAGTCACCTCTTTAAATTATCTAACCTAAGCAGCACCGTTCTAATTACAGATGGTAAAGATGCGGATGTCAAAGCAAAAGAGAATCAGAAAATCAAGACAGATGTTCATTGCTGTAAAATCAATGTGGAGATCGACAGCACTTAGTACAAGAAACAAGATCCAAACACTTATCACCAATGTGAAATCGATGCTTTCATATGGTCCCAAGAATCGGTGTCCACGTCCCCATAAGCACTCCCAACAAACTACAGGCTTTCATCGACACCTATCATTGCTCAGTACTGAAGATCAGAGGCCGGCCGAAAGGATAAGCAACCAGAAACTGTCAGTAATCCAACCAATGGCTTACTACCCAACAAATATGCAGAAGGGAGTGGAGATGGACTGGAGATATGCTGAGGTAACCGTTGAGTGATATCACAACGCCAGGCCCTCGAATGGATTCCAGATGGAAAGTAACGAGTTGAGTGCCCGACAGTGTCATGGAGGATATCATGTGGAGAGGAAATGAAAGCCATTGGGTGGTCATGGAACAAACTGCAAATAACAGTAGATAACATAGAAAAGTGGAGACGTGCTGCTGAAGACTCATGGCTCACTCGGAATCCAAGGAACAAATAATATGACATAATAAAACCTCCCGATCGAAAGCTGCTACCTTGACGTGGTGGTCGGGCTTGAACACCGCAATGTTCTATTCAAGCTATACTGGCTGAGACTTATGTCTCTTGAGGTCCTACCATGCCAGAAAGGTTGTTTGGACAGCGGTTAGACAAAAAGCAGCTACCCAATCCAATACTATGATACAAACAAATTCAGAAAATATCATGCCGGATAGATCGGGGCCCGGATTAACAACGACCGCGCTTCTTGCTGCCGTGTCACAGGGCAGAAGTGATAAATATACTACTGAGACACACCAAACAATAAAGAACGAACAAAAACAGGCCGCGTGTGACCGGCCTCAAGCAGTTGTCCCCTGGGCTCTGCGGTCACGCAACCAACTTCCACGGTGTGGGCTGCCGGGAAGTAGCAATCGCCTTCACAATCCGAAATGGACACGAAACCTCATGAAATCATTCGACTATTATGTAAAAAATTGGCAAATGAAGAAAAACCGAAGGTCAGAATGATATCATATTAGCTTATTTGTATGCATCATTCAACCATATAGATAAACTAACCCGATTTGCGATAGCACTTTTCAAACTTTCTGGGTTTAATAAATGTGGTAAATGTAATTCAGATGAGTGAGTTGGGTTTGGGGAAAATACAACAGATTGGATAGTAGTTGTAGGCACACAATTTAAACTGGAAGACACTGATGTAGTCAAATGTCTCAAAGGGAACTCATTGACAGTGTCGTTCCGTACCATACATTCCCGCTGACTGGTAACTGCAGTAGAAGTAAGTGTCTCATTCTGTGATATCAACGAATTATCATTCCTTGTATTACTGTTATTGCTTCCAGTGATGAGACTGCATAGAACTGATTGACGTGATACATTAGGCTGTCATATAAAAAAACACATGAAAACAGAATGAAGTTTAGGCGGAATAATTAATTTGAATATTATTTCAACTAATTATTATTGACATCACCAATACATATCTCCAGCTTTCCACAACACCAAAAAATCGGTATTCATATCTCGCATACAAAAATGTTAATTTGCACTACACTGCCATTGAAGTTTTGCCCAAGAAACAAATAAAAAACTAGTCAGAACATGAATATGACAATTGTATGGAATGTCGCGCACCACTTAGTTCATTAAATTAGGCAACTCGCCTATCTGAATATTACTTCAGTGATTAAGGTCATATTATTAACGCAATCCGAATTAGTTTGAGTTACACAACCTAAGGGAACTTAGATATAAACGTTTCATGCCAATGAGGACAATCAATCTATCCAATTTCCTAGGAAATTTTTTAGCATCAGTTCATCCTCAAAATCTACAATGAGTCAATATCAGCTGATGCAGTTATACAAGAAAAGTTGATATAAAGACAGACAGTACAGTCAACTTACTCGCGATTTTCCCAATTCATTGTTAACTGTCGGTTTAGGTAAAATAAATAGTGGACTAGGGAACAATCCACCTGATCGATATCCACAACTACTAGTAGTAGTAGTAGTATTAATAATAAGTGGTTTATTGCTTAAACTGGATAAATGAGACCTATTTCTAATCTCCGGTGATGGAATTAACATAGGTGGTGGTGGCCGTGGTGGAACAGTAGCAGAGTGTAGTTGCTTCCCATTTTGATACTGGTTCACGACTCTACTTGTAAATACATTTCCTGGAAAATTTGTGACACCCTCTGTTAAAGAATTGGATGTTTCAAACAAACTTTGTTTATCAATCGATGTATTGAAATGCATCGGGAATAGTGCTAGATCCCTTGGAGGAAATAAACATAACTAAAAACAAACAAACACAAACAAAAATATACACTAAAAAAAATAAACACGAAACATAATTCTTTCATAAAATTTTAATCACTTAGCTTTCAATTCGAATTCAAAAAATTTATATACTTATGGTTTGAGAAATCAGGTGGTAGTACCACTAGTGCTCATAATATAGTGAGTACAAAAACCCATACACAAATGAGAAGTTATCAGGAGACTCTCTGCTTTTACTTATAATGACATAAAGTAATGTAATATAATGACATGAAAAGACTAGCTACCTTTGATCATAGGTGCCTGTGTTCTATTTCCCGTGTAAAGTGGCATAATAAGGTGAGCAACATGGAGGTTAGGCGTAGAGTTCTAGGTAAACAGGGGAAATCAATCGACGAAGTCGTGAAGCTACAAAGACTGAGATGGTTAGGACATGTGTTACGTATGCCAAGCCATCGCCTGCCTCGACGACCAATGTTAGCGGATATAGGGTCAGGCTGGAAAAAAGCTAGCGGCGGTCAAACAAAAACTTGGCATCAGTCAATGAAATCCACAACAGTTGGTCTTAGCCACGTAGGAAGGTGTAGACTTCCAGGCTGGGGTCCTCGGGACGGCAAAAATCTATGGTTGGAAACAATTGGTGACATGGCTCAAAATCGTTCTCAGTGGCGCAGATGCATCCACTCCCTGTGACTTATGATCTTCAATGAAATTGTTTTGTATTTCTTTATTACTCCTTTGTCTCACACCTCTGCTCACTGTTTCTATTATGCTTTTCTTGTACTTTCTTCTCTTGCTTCGTGTGCTACACGGAATGTGGCGACTTGAACTTCCGCACATTTGTGCAAAGTTCTATGTCGAAACAGACAGACAGACAGACAGAAAGTAGGCTTTTATATTCATAAGTATTGAATGCTTTATCTACACTGCGATACAAAATATATGCACCACTAAGCTATGCTTATTACATTTCAACACAAATAAGTACACGAAATAAACAAACTATGAAAGCTAAATTATGAAGCAGAGAATAGCTTATAACTTTTTTTTCTTTCCTTCACGTTCCCAGCGGAACATAGGGCTTGAATTTTCTGTAGCAGTGTTTATTTTACAGGATGGGGTTGCTAACCCCATGCTTAACCTTTCCTCTTTACCAGGATTATTTCTGGCTTAGCGAGGTAAAGGAGTGCGTCTGTGGCCGGGGATCGAGCCCCGGACTATGTGCATGGTCGGCGAGCGTCCTAACCGCTATGCCACCGACGCATAACTTATAAGCTTATAACTGACATCTTCTAAATATACAATATACCGAAGTGGAATTCAGAAAGTTATTTATTTGCGAATAACTACTTCAAAGGCAGGCTACGATTCACCTAAATATGAGACTGAATAATGTGCAATATTAAATCGACAATATTGAGTAGCATGACTTTCCACAAGAAGCTTACAAATATGCCTGTCTTGCTGGCAAATGCTAGAGAGTACATAGCCTAGATGTAAGGCTTTGCTATGTCGACTGATTTTTTTTAATACTCGGTTTATTCTTACACAGTGTGGCAACCGAAATAAATGCCTAAAGCATAGATGAACACTGATTTCAAATTACCAATCATCCATTCATGAGACTGAGATAGCATTATGCCACCAAATAACGATTGTAAACCAGTGGGTGTTGTATTCTTAATAAGAATAGTATTTCCATCTGAAAACACTATGAAACGATATATAGCATAACCTGAATACTGTAAACAGAGTCAGTATGGAGTCCAGTTTTGAAATAATAAAGAGAATTTGTACCTCAGGAGGGTGTTTTTGTTATAATTGTGCCTTGAACTGGATGGGGTTTAACTACGGAAATTTCGCTATCCTTCTAGACAATATTTTTAGCGCCAGCTTCAAAATGACACTAGGTAATCCAATTTACTGATTACTCAACAAACACAGAATCCATAGATTCAGGCATCTTATTTATTAGGAGTCACACAATCATTTGCATCAATACAACAAACAACAAAACATAGTTAATTCAAATAAAAAATTTTGAAAAGAAGAAGCCAACAGTACTTTAAAAACTGTAATAAAATAAAACAAATACAAGATTAACTTGAAAAAGTTACTTCAACAATGAGAGTAGTCTGATTAAACTTTGAATGTCAACACATGCAGTGACAATTGTGATTTCAAATATTCATTAACACTATGGTAATTCTGATTTCGATGAAATCCGTCTGTAAATGGTTGAATCGACGGTGGATATTCCATAGAAAGGTGTGGGAAAAATTGTTCAGATGCAACTGTGTCACTCCAAGAGGAAGGGAGGAAATCGGTCAACGTCAACAAAGATCCAGGAAAAACCTAAAATGCACAAAAAAAACAAGTATATATAAAGTAAGAATGTCTTTCTACTTTATGCATTATGAACTTCTTCCTACATTACTTTCAAACTTTTGTCCCAGAAGGTAGTGAAATGCAGCATGATATAGTTTCCTCCTGATGAACCTGAATAGAGCAAGGACAACAAATTGAGGGGAATAACATACCGTTATTTCATTTTATTGGATCTTGTCAAACGCACACACAGCCTAAAACAGTTTTAATATCAAATATTCAAATACTTTAGTTATCGATTATGCAAGTGAGGTCCATTAAGAGTATGCAATTGAATAGCGTAATAGAAAGGATAAAAGTTGCTGTTGAACTTCTTAGTGTATATACAAATTATTACAATAATATCCTAGAGTAAGGAGGAATAGAGGTTGGAAATTGATTAGACGTGCAAAATCGATAGCACATCTACTTAAGGGTTATACAATTTATAAGTATTTGGTTGAACAGAGGTGAAAAAAGTCAGATCAAGAGCATAGACAAAATTAAGGATGCAAAATTGCACTGTCAAAACAAAATATATTTAAAATGACAAAATACAACAAAATTCAAATAACACTACATATATTCACTATGATAGAGAAAGATTAACGAACGTTTTTTCCTTCCTTCTTCTCATTTTTCACGGTTTAATGGCTACTGCTTCAGAAATATGCAGTAAACTGCAACTAACCTGAACTCAAAACAAGCTATCTTAATACAACTTTTTCCTAATCCCCATTTATCAGGTGATGAGCAATCACACTACTGAAGCATTTTTCACCTTTCAGCTGCAAGTTTCTTGGAATGCGCTCAGACATGAAATCACAAATCTTTTTGTTCGTTTGATATATGTGCTACTTAGTTACATTATATTAATGGCCTTTACTTTTGAACACAAATGTGTGTTAGCTTATTCACCTCAAATGTAGAATCCCTCACAGATATATTGTATTATTAGGTCCTCGTGCATACAAAGTCTATTTAAAAGCACAATGTGCCGATGTGACATTTTAAAAAAATAATCCAATTCTGGTAAATAATACGAAGAAATCTAATAAACAAAAAAAATAACTCACCAATTTGATAATTCCAGTGGAATTTTGATTTGCTTTGAGATTGTTCAATGTAGTATTCAGCACAGACACACTTGATCCACTTAAATCAATAAGTGATATGCAAGACTGTATTACATCATTTGATGACTTTGTCAAAGGTATACCCAAAGGAAAACGAGGTGGCATATAAGTTCTAAAGAATACATGTGTAACACAGTCGTTTACATCTATTGAAATAGTTCTCATGTAAGACAATATACCAGCTTGATGTAAATAGCCGTAGAATATAATCAAGGCAGACTGATGAATTATCCACAATATAGAAGAGATGATACAAAGACAAGAAAAGCGTCTTGTGAACCTTGCTTTACCATCTATACTTTGACCAATTACAAAGCAAGCATAGGGTAAGCATGGAATAAGAAAGCGTGCCTCTTGATGAGGTATTAAAGACAAAATTAATGTAGGGAACACTACACTAACCCAAGCAACACACAATGTTAGCGAACGAGATTGCAAAGGTTGAGTAAATAGTCGAAGTACAAAAATCGGCCCCAGTATTAAAGGCCAGTTAACAAGAAAGTGAGTGAACCGAGGATGTAAGCCATGCGACGAAACATGTTGTGTATTGGAATTATAAGCGAAAAATCGACAAGGTGTACAAATCAGTGGATATTTCGAGATACCAAGATGAAAAATATTTGATACACTTGTATTGTGAAAGTATAGTGTGTCTATCAACACACAAACAAAGGTATTACATAAAATAACAAACACAATAATAGGTAGACGAGTAGCAATAAAAATGATTTTAAATTTTGCGACTAAAAATACTAGTTCAATAATCCCTATAGGAAGGATGAACAGTAGATAAGTAGGGCGTAAAAAGCTAGCCCATACAATAAGTGAAGATTGAATGCATATAAGAATAGTAATGAAATATTGTTTTCCTTGTAGAACATCAGATCTCTTTATATGATTCAGTATTTCAAAGAATAATAGACCAAATACAGAGACATAGATTGACTCCCATGTATTAACAATTGTACGAGTAGACAATAGAATTCCACCGAATGCACATGATGCATAAAGCAATGATGCAGTTGGCACAGAATTATATCGGATAAAACTCAAGAAATGCTGAACTCTTGTTAGCTTTAATGTACGCGAATGATGAATGTGCATGCAAGAAGATAGTATGAACATGTCTATAAAAAGTGAACCGAGAGCGGTAGCCAACCGAGAAGGTAGTAAAACACGATTAATTAAATCAGACCCACTATAATGAGTGTTTGCAGCTGAAAGTAGACAACGAAATGGTTTTTTTTGAATGAACATGATTACGAAAATAAACAATATAAAAAAGCATAGCAAGGAAAATACTTCAGCTGTATGATACTATTTTTGTACTGTTGCAGTTCTAGACATATTCTATCAAACTTAAGCCTATTCTTGAGGTTCAGCTGTTTGACACGACCTGGACGGCAGTGACCACTTAATTCAAAGATGTATATTGGTGACCACACAAGTGTGTTAAAGATACATTCAATTACAACAGTGATGATGTGGTGAGAGCTGGCTGTTAGTCAAAATAGGTGGACAGTAATTTACGTCAGTGTTTATGTCCCCAATATTGGTCATGAAAAAATGAGAACAAATGCTTTGCGTAGGCCGATACAGTTAACATATAGATGATCTGACATTCAAGAAACAGCCATAAAGAGATGTAAGGTTAACTTTCTGTGAGAAACAACCAACCAGAGGACCGTGTTTTTCTGCTAACAATAATCTATAATATGTACATGAAAATCTATAAATATGTTGATTTCCTTAATAAAGGATCTGTATCCTGGCCCTTGTCTTCTGTTGTTACAATAATAGTGCTCTTCAGCTTTAAAGAATAGTGTAGTGTATAAATGGCACTGACTTTAACTGCAGTGACTTATCATCATCAGTCGACATAGATATTATAATTTATGTAGCCAAGCATCACAAGCATCAGTGTTTACCAAACACTAAACACACTTTGAGTATACAGAAAATTCACGCGAATTATCGCGTATGAAAAATATTAGACACAAAGAGGGAACACAACTTTATACTGAAAAAAAACTTACATCTAGAACTAATTCTATCTGCAATCCATTTATAGATCACAACTGGAATATGTACAAATGGTGACATCCCAGCCACAGATCTTACAGGACCCATATTATTCACTTTGAACTCCCATGTTCTCATTACTTTCAAATTATAAACATCACCTGCTGCAATCTCAATACTTTGAAAATATTCATCAGGATGTAAATAACCAGACTGCAAATCGAAGACAAATATAAAACGTAAGCATAAAAGCACTACGTAGATAATCCAGCCAAAGAGACGATAGTTGACAGACAGCTAAAATTGTGTATAACACATAAAGAAATAACTTAGATGAACCCTTTTTGTCAAGTTGTTTTAGAGATAATGAAAAGTGACAATTAACTGTGAATATTATTTTCCCAATGAAAAAAATGAAATACAAAAAGTATTTTATCGTCTATTAAAGATTCAAGAGAACATTAATAAGCAGAACTGATCACAATGTGGATTCAGCTTTACATGCAAGATGAATAGGTGTTTTTAATGAATCAGCACACTTCAGTTCATCCAACTTGGTTGCAGACTGTAAACAATCTCCTTGACCTTCATCTTTTAACTTTAGTTTTATACAATGATCATTAGCTTCAATAATTTGGATAGTATGTTCATTATTGGGATGAGGAAGAATACGCCAAACACTTGGTGTTTCTAACGTGGAGTGAATTGACCTATAAGAGAAAAATATAAAAGAAAATACTTAGAAAATGTACAAGTGGTATGGCACATATTGATTCTCAAACAATAGGGTTGTTGATTACATTTACAGCTGGAAATCATATTCATAAAAATATAAAGACATCTATTATTAGAAAATATTACACCGTAAGACTATCTGTCTGTCTGTCTGTTTTCGACATAGAACTTTGCACAAATGTGCGGAAGTTCAAGTCGCCACATTCCGTGTAGCACGCGAAGCAAGAGAAGAAAGTACAAGAAAAGCATAATAGAAACAGTGAGCAGAGGTGTGAGACAAAGGAGTAATAAAGAAATACAAAACAGTTTCATTGAAGATCATAAGTCACAGGGAGTGGATGCATCTGCGCCACTGAGAACGATTTTGAGCCATGTCACCAATTGTTTCCAACCATAGATTTTTACCGTCCCGAGGACCCCAGCCTGGAAGTCTACACCTTCCTACGTGGCTTAGACCAACTGTTGTGGATTTCATTGACTGATGCCAAGTTTTTGTTTGACCGCCGCTAGCTTTTTTCCAGCCTGACCCTATATCCGCTAACATAGCTCGTCGAGGGAGGCGATGGCTTGGCATACGTAACACATGTCCTAACCATCTCAGTCTTTGTAGCTTCACGACTTCGTCGATTGATTTCCCCTGTTTACCTAGAACTCGACGCCTAACCTCAATGTTGCTCACCTTATTATGCCACTTTACACGGGAAATAGAACGCAGGCACCTATGATCAAAGACAGCTAGTCTTTTCATGTCTTCCACTCTCAGTGGCCAGGTCTCACAACCATAAAGGAGGACGGAGCGGACTGATGAGCAGTACACCCGCCCTTTGGTCGATAGTCGAACATCTCGTCTACGCCAGAGTCGGCGTAAACTAACAAATGCGAAACGAGCCCCTTGTATTCGTGCTGAGATTTCGTCAGAGATCAGCCCGTTGGGGCTGATGGTACTTCCCAAATAAGTGAAGCGGTCAACGTGCTCTACCACTTCACTTCCTATTTTTAAACTAGGCGTCGATGTAGTCCAGTCCTGTAACATCATCTTGCATTTGGCGGGAGCGAATCGCATGCCAAACATTCGTAGATTGCGGCTCAAGGTGTTTAGAAGACTCTGCATTTCGTCAGCGTCTTCGCCTAGAAGGACTATATCGTCTGCATATTCCAAGTCAACGAGATTATTCCCTGGTAGCAAGTCAATCCCTGAGTCGCTGAAGTCACCTAGGGTTAAGTCCATTAACACATCTATGATGAAGTTGAATAGAAAAGGAGATAATGGGCATCCTTGACGGACACCACTGGTCGTCATCAGTTCAGATGACAGCTCGCCGTAAGCCCTCACCTGGCTGTATGAGTACGAGTAGAGTGCCTTAATCAGTGCAATATATTTTCTTGGAATTCCCTTTACAGCCAAGCATCTCCAGAGAACTTCCCGATCGACAGAGTCGAATGCTGCCTTTAGGTCAAGAAATATAATGACTGTTGGACGCCGGTAGGAATGCCTATGTTCTAGAATCTGTCGGAGGGTGAAGATATGATCAATACACCCTCTTCCTGGTCTAAAGCCTGCCTGGCTCTCTCGTGTTTGTGCTTCCCGAGCACCACTCAGTCTACGCATGATTATTGAGCCTAAGACTTTAGATACTATATTAGTCAAGCTAATCCCTCTGTGATTATCACAGGAAGACTTGTCTCCCTTCTTGTATATGGGGATAATCAGTGACTTACACCAACCCGATGGGACTTCTTCTGATTCCCAGACGCTGCCTAGTACCTCAGTTAATCCGGACAGTAAGCTGTCTCCACCGTACTTAAATACCTCTGGCGTCATTCCATCAGGTCCCGCTGCTTTGCCTAGTTTCAGATTGGTGACAGCTTTAGTAACCTCAGTTAGTGACGGAGGACCTGTGTCTATATCCCATTCAGGGAGGTGTTGGATGCTCGGAAGGTTGAGCGTGGCTGTGGGCAAATTAAACTGCTCCTCATAATGCTCTTTCCAACGATCCAGTCGTCTATCCTGTGAGCTAATTATAGTGCCATTTTTTTCCGAGATTGTCTCACTGATGATTTGTCTTCTCCCACCCGTTTCCCTGATGAGTCCAAAGAGTTGCCTGGTGTTGCCTATCCTCAAAGCTTTCTCCATCTCTTTGGCTTTTGTCGCCCACCACTGTTCACGGTCCTTGCGGAGACTTTTCGTAAGTTTCCTCTTGTGCAGCTTTCGCTCCTCATTGAATTCGGAGCTCGCCGGAATAAGTCTTCTAGCATCTATCAGTTCGGATGAGGCGGTGGAGATCCAGTGGTTTTTACTCACCTTTGGGTTTACCTTATTCACAGCTTTTACAGCTGTATCTATGGCTGCCTGGATATTTTTCCAAGCTTCTTCAGGGTGAGCACAGCTGTCGAACACAGATATGTGTTTAGCTAGTTCTTCCTGAAATACGGATTTAGTTTCCTGATCGAGCTGGGGACGTGATGGTTTTACCGCCAGCTGTTTCCTACGTCCGTTCAGTCGTAAGCACACCCGAGCGCGGACCAGTGCATGGTCGGTATCTACGCACGTGTTCCAGAAGGAGCGACAATCTCCTACCGACCCACGCCAACGATAGCTTATTGCTATGTGGTCTATTTGTGTCCAGCGTTGGTTTGATGAAGGGGGTCTCCAAGTCAAACAGTGTCTTTCCTTGTGTTTAAAGTTAGTGCTTACAAGAAACAAATGATTATCAGAGCAGAACTGTAGGAGACGGTCACCGTTGTCGGTTCGCTGGCACGGAGCTCCATAGGTGCCACCGACATCCTTCTCAGATTGACACAATTTCCCTACTTGAGCATTAAAGTCACCAGCTAGAACGACTATGTCTGAGCGTTTAGCCTTTCGCACCAAACTAGACAGCTTTTGGTAGAACTCATCCTTCGTTTCATCTGAACTGCAGTCAGTGGGGGCGTAGGCGGAGATTACGAAAAGGCATCGGCGAGTAGTGCAGTCCTTTCTCCTTCTTACTGATCCGTTCAGGCGGACAGCACACATTCGGCTATCTACCGGGATCCAGTCAAGCAATGTCTTTTCTGCCCTAGTACTCAAAGCTATCCCTACGCCAGCTAATCCTCGTGAACTAGCTGTGGCATCTCCTGACACCCTCAGGGTGAATTTTGCAGATTCAACCTGTTGGCCAGGTGGGGTTAGGTGAATAACCACACTTGGGTCTTGTATGCGTGTTTCTGAAACACAGCATACATCACCGTAAGACTATACATATTATCTACACTGACCATAGGTATTATCAAGGCTTCTATCGAATTTCGAAGCCATTAAAATAAGAATTGTTGATAGAATTGTATCAGTAGTTAGAACGAAACAATCAAGTGGGACACATAGTTTGATTCAAAATGTAGGATGTTCGGATCACAAAATGTAGCCTGTCTGAAACAAGTAAATGTGAGTGTGAGAGTTCCGGATAAACGAACTGGCACTGAAGTGGAGCAGTTCAAGTTGTCACTTCACGCAGCACACAAAACAAGAGAAGAGAACAAAGAGAGGTCCAAAGGAGTGACAATAAACAGAAGTGTGAGGGAAAGCAATGCTAATATGGAATAACAATACAGTTTTAGTGGATATGATGACAAATCACAAAGAGTGAATACATCTCCGCCATTCGCAACGATGATTTCCAGCAGTATCACCAACTATCTCCAGATATTGGTGTTTACCATCCCGAGGACCCCAACCAGGAAGCCAGCTTAAACTAACTGTTGTGGATTTCATTGACTGATGCCACGTTTTGGCTTGACCACCACTGGCTCTTTTTCAACCTTACCCTATGTCAGCTAACATTGCCCGTTGAGCAAGGTGATGGCTAAGGATACATTCATGGCCTAACCATCTCAATCAATGTAACTTCACAACCTCATCGATTGATTTCCTCTCACCCACCTAGCACTCGACTGAGGCCTAACCTCAATATTGCTTACCCTATAATGCCACTCAACACGGGAGACAGTGTGGTGAGAGCTGGCTGCTAGCCAAAGTGGTAGGCAGTAGTTTACGTCAATGTTTACACGTCCCAAATATTGGTCGTGAGAAAACTAAGAACAAAGACTGATTCAACAAAAAATCACAGCAGACTTTGCGTAGGCGGATACAATTTGCAGATAGACAATATGAACTTCAATAAGCAGCCACAAAGAGATGAAAGTTTAACGTTCAGCGAGAAACCACCAATCAGAAGACTGTATTTGTATGCTTACAATCATCTACAATAATGTACATGAAAATCTTTGAATATCTGTCGATTTCGTAAATAAACGATCTGTTTTCTGGCCCTTGTCTTTTGTCGTTACAATTGGACACAAGCACCTATAATCAAAGACAGACAGCCTTTTAATGTTTTCCATTTTCAATCAACAACCATGTCTCATAGAGGAGGATGGAGCGGACTGCTGAGCGGTATACACGTCCTTTGGTCGACAACCAGCCAGATATTACGTCTACGCCAGAGACTGGCATATGCGAAACTAGCCTTCTGTATACGTACTGAGATTTCGTCAGCGATCCATCCGCTGGCGTTGGCTGATGACACTTCTCATATAAGTGAAGTGGTCAACATGTCCTACCACTTAACTCTCTATCTGTAAGCTATGAGTCGATGTAGTCCAGTCCTGTAGCATCATCTTACATTTGGAGGAAACGAATCACATGCCAAACATTCGTAGAATGGAGCTCAAGGAGTTCAAAAGACTCTGCTGGATTTTGTCAGCGTCTTTACCTAGAAGGACTATATCATCTGCGAATTCTAAGTCAACAAGTCAATCCCTGAGTCGCTGAAGTCAGTTAGGGTTAAGTCCATTAGTACATATATGGTGAAATTAAATAGAAATGGGGACAGTGCGTATCCCTGGTGGACACCACTTCAGATGAAAACTCTTCGTAGGCTCTCACCAGACTGCATGAGTTGGAGTAAAGTGCCTTGATCAGTGAGACATATATATATATATATATATATATATATATATACATATTCTCAGCATTCTCTTCACAGCCCAAAATCGCCATAGTACCTCTCAGTCGACGAAATCGAATGCCACTTTCAGGTCCATAAATATGACGATTGTTGGACGGACACCGATAAGTATGTTCCACAATCTATCGAAGGATGAAGATATAATCAATACACCCTTTTCCTGCAATAAAGCCTGCCTGGTTAGTGCGTGTTTGTTTCTCTCGAGCACCACTTAGTCTACACATTACTGAGCCTAGAACTTTAGGTACCAAATTAGTCAATAGATTTCATCAGTAATCAGCCCATTGGGGCTAGTACAATTTCCCAAATAAGTGATTTGGTCAACACACTCGGCCACTTCACTTGCTATCTTTAAACCGACAGACCAGTCCTACAGCGTATTAAACTTGACAGGCACTAAGTGCACAACAAACATACGAAGACGAGCACCCACTTTGCTGAGCAGAAGCTCGGGATGTTCAGAAAAACGACCGCTTTTCAGTTGTTGCTTGTTTGAAATTTTGTAACATTCATGAGGTGGATTTCGTGAATTCACCACGTTGGTCAAAGTGGGGTTAAGTAAAAAACCACACAGGTCTGGCATGTGTGATCCTAAAGCACAATATACATCCACAGCTGCAGACGCTAGAGTTCCAGCTAGTAAGTACAATTGTCCGATTTGGCACTAGGTCCGGATGATGCTGAATCCTCTGATATAAGGTTACCGCTGTGCTTTTAGGACTGCTTTTCCAGCTCTGGTAGTAAAGTCAAGAGAAGGTGGCGAACCTATCTTTGGAATAGTGTTAACAGTGGCAGTAAAGCAAGTAGATGAAAGTGTATACGAATTCGGAAAGCTTTGTATGTGCATGAAAATGTGTACGCGGTTATTACTTTCCAGCTGCTCACGCCGCGGAAGTTGAATTCTTCTTGAAATCTCTGATACAGAAGGAGCAGTATTGTTGTGCAACCGCAGAGCCTGAAGGACAACTGCTCGAAGACGGTTACGCACGTCTTGTTTGAGCTGGTATTTGGAATTGTCAGTAGAAGACATTACTAGTGCCTATGGACCACGGAGGGGTAAATCGTGACGTACAATTCCCAGAGTCGGCCTTTACTAAACCCCACTCTTCGCGGAAGCAAGGCAGCATAGCTGGCATGCTGGTTATGAGTGCGACACTAAACTGCTGTTGCATCTCTGTTCTCAAGCAACACAAGTTCATCATAGCGTGGGTGACTTAAACGATGACGCTAACTGCTTTTAGTCTAACTGCTAGCTGAACGACCTCTCTGACATTCGAGAAGCTGGAGGAATATTCTGTCCGCCGGTGCAGCCCGTTCAGTCATTGAGATATGCAAGCTCGACCACCATACCGAGGAAGCAGCTATCGGTTGGGAAAACTGGTATTAGAATCCGATTATTACAAGTACCAATCTAATAAATGGAAGCTGTACATTTTTATGGTAAAACGAAACCTAGAAAATTTATACCAGAGCCTATAGGATCGTCTAAATATTTAAGAAATTTAAACAAGCAAAACGGAATAAGACGGATGGAGCAAATAGCGTAAAACACTAACATATAAGCAAACATTAATTTTTATGAGAACAATAAGTAGTGACAAGAAACCAACTAACATTTCATATTTGACTTTGGACACTGGCTTTTAAAAAAATTCAATGTAAACGTTTTTTGGTGCTAGACTATATTTATTAGTTAGTAAAAACTTAGTTAACCGGACCAGACTTAAAATGTGTTGGGCTATGAGCTACACTTATGGTGTGGGACACGACGATGCTACCTACCAACACAGGTTGAAGTATGCGGAGAGAGATTAAGTCAGGACCCGTCAGTCGAAATCCAAACGCTCAAGCTAGTGATCTCCGAGAACAACCACGTGAAAAATGCACCTCCATCATATTTAGTTAAGATAGGATTCTTATAATTATATTCATCCAAATGAATGTAAACTATGTAAAACATTTGGTAAGCCTGTGATTGAATGATATAAAAAACCGGTAATCAGGTATACTTAAATACAACTTTAGGAATCTATTGATTACTAACACACAAGCAAGCCATCAATAAAGGACAAACCTTAAGACAATCGTTGGAGGGTAGAACTCATCGGTTGAAATTTTAGGCTCTGGTGGAAGTGATATACCCAATTTTTCACACAAGATTCCCATCACCGTGTCAGCCCGCGCATTAATGTTTAGGGTCGCATATTTGGCTAGTTTTGTAGGCTGTAAATTAACAATGACTAATTTCGGGCTAATATTCTCTGCGAAATCTCCCTTTTTGTGATCACTTGAATCGGAAGAACTACAGTTATTGCTTCTTCTACATCTTGCAGTTCGACGAAGATTTAAGAGTGGGAGACCTGCAGCCGGGAACATTTGTAACGACGATCCAATACATATATGAAGATCAGCCTTTCTGTAAAAAAATGAGAAGTGTACAGCTTAACTCAGACATATAATATTACATTCGTACAACAGCACTTATAAGTTTCATAACTCACTTTGAATGTTCTATTGCCAGATTATAATCTAATTCTGGAAGATCATCTTCCCAATCAAGAATAGTATCATGCAGTTTGCCCCTATTATTAACACTCTACACATTTATATAAACACACCTGCAATACCGTTTATTTGGCTTAGAATAGGTGCATGAAACCGATGTTTGTCGCAAACCTATTGTTTCAGAAGGTGTTGAACGAGCGTACATGGTTCCGCAAGAACGACATGATTCAAGAAACATGTCCCCATGTAAAATAGCTAGACGATCTCTTGGGAAGCCAGATCTTAAATGTAGTCCATCGATATTTTGAGTGACTAAAAACTTAATCAAATCTGGCAGTTTAAGGTAAGTTCGCTTGAAAACGAGCATACCATATTTCTCCAACTCAACTAGTGCTCGATGTGCCAAAGAAGGGACAGCCTTTTCAAAAGGAACAGATAACTTTGGTTTTTTTCCTAGCTTATCTAACGTCCACACACCTGCAAAAGAAACTTGTCACATGAAAAACGGACTTACCATTAGGACCTCGGAAGTCTGGTATTCCTACTGAAGTGCTAATGCCAGCCCCAGTGTGTACAACTACATAATTAGACTGGCGAACTAAACTAACAAGTTGGTCGACTTTGAGATTTAACTGATACTCATCATCGAAAATTTCTGGTATCCCGCATACTCCCTTGTTGGGATAATACGATAACTTTGATGCATAATCAACTGACATGTAGAATGTGTTGCCTACAAAGGTAAATAGGAAAATGATCAAAAATAATGATTACAGGATGAAAAGCGTTAGAGACTACGCAAGCTTCATGCTTAACTAGCAGAAGTCTACTTTAAGAATATGTTGGCGATTGCCAGAAGAAATTCACTTTCATAGCAATTTTGCGTAAGATCCGGTTTACCTCTAGGTTTAGATACATGTATCTGGCTAAGGATGTGTGCTTCTTAAAATGTGAAATCTGTCGCAGTATTCATTTTGTGAATCTAAAGAGAACAACAAAATATTTCACAGGATAGAATTCATTTCATATACTCGGTTGCATTCTATTTTAAAAATTAGTGAATGTTAACAAACTATAATTCTGAAGTATGCTTGAACTTCATAAGTCTTTGATGGTTAGCTTATTTTCGTCAACACTGTAAATAAAACTAACACTATGTGGCTGCACAGTGTTGAGGAATGGGAGAATAATGCATTATGCAGAACAAAGAAAATGAAGGAACCACAAGAGAAAAATATGGCAAAGTGAATCAGAAGAGAAATATGAGCGTGAAAGTCACACATGGAAACCACTTTTAAAAGACTCAGTGATATTTCACATAAACCATATTAAACCAAAAAAAATGTTCTCTAACACTGGAAACTGACATACAAAAGAAATCAGTTTATAACGTTATTTTATGAAGTGAAACAGTTGTTTTTCCCTACGATTTACCGTCGTTACCTACTTTTCCTTCATGACGAATTCCCATCTGAACATGAATAAAATCGAGATAAGTAGCTTAGCGAAGAGGCGCTTTCCGACAAATTCATTTTTTTTCAGCTGTAAGATCGCACTGATATGGAACTTCTTCATGTATTCCGTATGGTTGCAGAAAGATAGTAGTGATTATATAAGGGGTGCGATAATCGAACACCTTGTCAACACTGGTCATTTCATCTCAAAAAAACTTACTTCAAAGTAATCCACCAAATGAATAACCTGCCAAAGGAAATACTCTCCCATCTTGATGGTATTAGATGGTTGGAGGCAATCGGCAGGAAGCCTTGGACCTAGGTTTCGTGCTAGTTGGCACTCGTCAGCAAGACGTATCTGCAACCTGATAGAATTCAGTCTACACCAATCAGAGGACTAGACGCATCACACTAGTTACTAGTGTCAAATCAAAAACTCTTCCATCTCCTTTGCATTGCTGAAGCTTTTGCCATTCAGTTAGCAAAACCGCAGCTATGCATACAAAAGAAGATTATTCAACCACTTTTGCTAACAGGGTAACAAGCTTGTTGACTTCTACTGATTTGATTTTTGTTTTGTTTTTAACCCTTTATAACACTTGTATTTCTTTAGAACCTTAAATAACTTTATACTTCCCTTCGTTTCGAGGTGTACCATGATTACACATTCGTTAAATTATCTATCTTATTATGTAACTCTGGAACACTTATTCAAATCCTTTCATGCACTGACTAACATATTAACGACTGTGTTTGTGGCAACTCATCACTTCTGCCTCTACCCTCTTTCATGAAAAAATTCTACATCAATGCGATCTTACAGCTGAAGAAAATTTATCAAAAAGAGCCTCTTCACTGAACCACATGTGTTGTTTTCAAGTTTTTATATCAGTTATATGAAATACTTAGAAGGTGTACTAGTGGTAGTCTTCTTGTATTTCTCAACTTTCCAAATATGAGACGAAAAATAAGAACTGTACTTCCCTTGACTAGATTGTGTTACAGGAAAACAGGAACTGAGACACCAAACGAAATCATCATTTTTCTCTCTTTCATAGACCAATTTAATTTGCGGATAAGAGACTGAAAGTTTCCGAAAGAACCTTGATGTAAAAGCATAATCCATATATTTACAACAGAACGGCAGTTTGTCACTTGTGCATTACAGTGGTCTATTTTATGGCTTCGCAATAACATGTCGATTAAAGGAGAGTACGAAGAAGAAACTGTAACTGATTTTTAAGCTGACACTAGACATTCATCACACTGAAGTAGCAATTGTCGTAAGACTTGCAGTACACGTATCTCCACTTAGTTCGCAAGGCAGTGATTTACAAATGATATCAAAAAGTATCCAATAGGGACCTTAATAGGCAAGAAGTAACACCCAATTTTCTCACCTTTCAGATGGATCTTACGGCATCCTTCATGTCATTCTAAACCACTTTCCGGTACAACAGTCTATCTACTGATCATTTTGCTACTGTATGATATAGTGCGTTAAATATGTTGAACATTAAATTGACGAGTGTCTGTCTGTTTTTGACATAGAACTTTGCACATATGTGCGGCAGTTCAAGTCGCCACACCATGTAGCACACAAAACAACAGAAGAAAGTAGAAGAAATGCATAATAGAGACAGAGGTGTGAGACAAAGGAATAGTAATAATGAAGAATAATATAGTTTCATTGGAAATCATAGGTCGCGAGGAGTGGGTGCATCTGCGTCAGCCATTGAGTACGATTTTGAGCCATATCACCAATTTTTTCCAGCCATTAGTGTTTACTATCCCGAGGACCCCAACCAGGAAGCCAGTCGACATCTTCTTACATGGCTTAAACTAACTGTTGTAGACTTCATTGACTGGTGCCGTGTTTTGGTTTGTCCGCCGCTAGCTCGTTTCCAACCTTACCCTGTCAGCTAACATTGCCCATCGAGGAAAGCGATGACTGGGCATACGTAACACATGTCCTAACCATTTCAATCGGTGTAACTTCATAGCCTTGTCGATTGATTTCCCCTCCTTACCTAAAACTCGACGCCTAACCTAAATATTGCTCACCTTATTATACCACTTAACAGGGGAGACAAACGCAGGCATCTATGATCAAAGACAGCTAATGTCTTCCACTCTCAATGACCGGGTCTCACAACCATAAAGGACGCAGCTGAGCAGTACACCCGCAAGTGACAGCAAGTAGGAACCATAAATTTTACGCAACACACATTGTAAGATACTGATTCCAACGGATTTGAGACGTCTAAAAAGATATAAATAAACAATAAACAATAAACAATAAAATGTCATAGAAAGCTCATATTCCAAAACCTTTGCCAATTTATCTTTACATTTTGGTCCAATATATTTTCAGTAAATAGTTTTTCTCTACGTTCCCATGCTTTTCCGAAGTGTGCTAATTGTCCGTCTGTCTGTTTTCGACATAGAACTTTGCACAAATGTGCGGAAGTTCAAGTCGCCACATTCCGTGTAGCACGCGAAGCAAGAGAAGAAAGTACAAGAAAAGCATAATAGAAACAGTGAGCAGAGGTGTGAGACAAAGGAGTAATAAAGAAATACAAAACAGTTTCATTGAAGATCATAAGTCACAGGGAGTGGATGCATCTGCGCCACTGAGAACGGTTTTGAGCCATGTCACCAATTGTTTCCAACAATCGCCCACACAATCCGAATCCGAGTGTGCTAATTGCTAAAAGTAGCAGCCAAGACTACAACCCATGACAACCAAGAAATTCGTTTCTTAATGACATGAGTACTGTTCAAAAACCAGTCACATCCCCAGCCGTAGGCGTGACATCCGGTTATCAACCAAGGGACGTGTGTACTGCTCATCAGTTCGCTCCGTCCTTGTCTATGGCTCAGAAACATGGCCAATACGCGTTGAAGACATGAAAAGGTTGACTGCTTTCGATCATAAATGTCTGCGATCTCTGTCTCACGTTAGGTGGTTTCACAAGATAAGTAATGTTGACGTTAGGCGTAGAGTGTTGGGCAAAGAGGGAAAATCAATCGACGAGGCTATAAAGTTACATAGACTAAGATGGCTAGGTCACGTGCTGCGCATGCCTAACCACCGCCTCCCCCGACGGGCTTTGCTAGCTGATATAGGTTCAGGTTGGAAAAGAGCCAGTGGTGGCCAAACAAAAACATGGCATCAATCCATGAAATCCTTGACAGTTAAACTGAGTCAGGTAGGGAGATGCAGACTCCCGGGTTGGGGCCCTCGGGACTCTAGGAATCAATGGCTGGAGACAGTAGGTGACATGGCTCAAAATCGTTGTCAATGGCGCAGATGTATTCAGTCTCTGTAATCTTTCATACTCCTTTCTACAATTACCCATTCTGTTTCACTCTTATATTTGTCAAACTCTATTGATCCTCTTCACTCATCTTCTTGTCTACCTTGTGTGCCAATTGGAACGTGGCAACTCGAACTTCTGCACTTCGGTGCCAAGTTCTATGTTGAATCCAGACAGACAGACGTAGACTATTTTAAATTACAATTGGGGTTGACACAGTAAATGGCTCCCAAACGGATGGGATATACTGTTATATCGATGAGCTCATGCAAACTGGTTGGTGAAATTATTTTATTATTTTATTTTATTTTTTATTTTTGGTTACAGCTTGACTCCACACCGTATTTTTGGTACAAGTGTGGAATTTTCAGCGTGGATATCTGTCTGTCTGGATTCAACATAGAACTTGGCACCGAAGTGCAGCAGTTCGAGTTGCCACGTTCCAAATAGCACACAGAGGTAGACAAGAAGATGAGTGGAGAGAATCAATAGAGTTTGACAAGTATAAGAGTGAAACAGAATGGGTAATGGTAGAAAGGAATATGAAAGATTACAGAGACTGAATACATCTGCGCTGGCCATTGACTACGATTTTGAGCCATGTCACCTATTGTCTCCAGCCATTGACGTAGTCCAGTCCTGTAGCAGCATCTTACATTTTTCAGGGGCGAATCGCATGCCAAACATACGAAGATTGCTGCTCAAGGTATTCGGAAGACTGTGTGAAATCTATCAATCATTACCCACATGATAGATCAGACTTTTAAAATAAGAATGCAGACTGTATAGTCTGTTTCCTATGCATCTTAGTTTTAATTCTTTAATCGAATAATGTCCTTTTATCATTCAAGTACAGCTGTTTGGCTGCTCAAGATTACTTATGAAATTGTTTTGATTACTACTCCTTACAGTTCACTCACACTGGATTACTTTAGTGAAACGCACCATGTTGAGTCAGTCAGTTTACATTTGAAGAGATATCCATGGTTATCAAAATCAAGTCAGTGAAAATCCCACAAAAGCTTTGCGGCTGTAACAGTCAAGGAAACCTTAGAAATTGATCGCTGAGTTTGCAGATTTAAAATCATAGGACATGTGATAAAGAACTTGATTGAGTCCTCGTTTAGAAAAAAATCTCGGTGACACTTCTGAAAATTTAGGGATTGCATAGAACGAACTACAAGAGCAGCTCGGACTTTCAGGCAATATCTAACATTTTAAATTATAGGCAATAGACAATTAAAATGATCCAAGAAAAGGATAAACAACGCAGAGCTGCTCAGTAACAGGATTAGTTATTTTTCAGAAACTTCGAGATTAGTTTTGACACTAACGGTCTCCATGGAGGATCTGGGTATTGCCGCACATAATATGTGCAGGAAACATTTTCACCTCTAAGCTTTAAAATGATGGCATGCCAAGTCTTCCGACAAAAATAGTAAACATGAGTGAATAAAGGGTATGACTAATGGGCAGAATTGGTGAATTTCAGTTGTATGGTGTTTGCCCTATTTTGATCAAAATTTAACAATTATTGAACCAATATTTCCCTATGATTTAACCGATACATTAATGTATTACTACCATTTTGCCACTGTCTTACCATCTATACCACTAATTAAGCAACATTCTACCATTTTTATCACTGCTTAACCAAGGCGTGCCCATTACATTACCACTTCCTAAAGATCGCGCCCATTTTCTACCACTATCTGATTATTCTCTGCCTATTTTTGTCCGACTTCATCTATCAAGCGTATAGCATAACGCATGGTCGTATGTAATTTAGTTTTGATGTGCGACAATAATAAATAAACAGTTTAAAAAATGTGCCATTAGTTTTTCACTCCTAAGTTGTATGATACACTAATGTACAAAATTGACGCAGGTGAACTTACATCTAAGGTGCGCGCCTTATCCTAGGACGTCCAGATCCGCATATGAGCAGTTCAAGCACCTATACTCGCCAAAGGACTGAAGGCTTCTACAAATCGTTCAATTCCACAACACTGAATAGCTCCAAAGAAGTATTTATCATGATGATCCAAAAGCATACAAGACTGCGTTATGCAAATCAGCACTAAGAACCATGACTCCTACTCCAAAAACCTGTTTTTCCGGAACACTGTCATGTAGGTCAGACCCTGATAGTGGTAACTCTAATATCCTTCAATTGAATTGTCTTTTCAGTCCCAGCTTCGATAAAACCCCATCATAGACCTTATCCGAGCAGAAGCAACAACATTGTTTATTGAATACCAAACGCAACTGATATAAACAACACGGAGTATCAGAAGCACTCCTGACATTTGAAATTTTATTATTTTTTCATTTAAAAAGTTGATCAATCACCAGTTCGGCAGTAATAAGCAAGCGATACAGTCGTTAGCTCTCGTATTCACATACAGCCTTTCAAACTTGGTTGTGCGCGTTGTTTAAGTTGCAGTGAAACTAGGCTCCTTTACACGAACTGTAGGCTCTCTTGGTGGTAGTAAAATTTGTGCTTGCACAATACTCACCAATGAAACTGAACTTTCAGCGTATTTTAATTTCGTCTCAAGGAATTCAACCAGTCACTCATATCATCAAACGAACTATTGCACAGTATTCTGCAGACGTTATCTGGCATCTCACTAGCTGTTTGAACAAACTGGAAAGGCTTTTGAAGAGGAGAATTGAAATACCATCGGCGTTGCGTTCCTAATTGTCAATGCTTATTCTGCATGTCAATGTGGTTGAAGATTGAACGGTCAATTCATGGTTGTTTGCTCAAAACCAACTTCCCCAATTTTCGCGGAGGCGTCAATACGACAGTCATCGTCTCATCGGTCGCTGTTCAGAAAGAAGTCAGCAGAAAACCGTCAGAAACCTTAGTTGTAACATTGTTTATATGTTGGTGTTACAATAAAGAATCCTCGAGTCACCAATTGGTGTTTTGGTTTATTTGTCCGTTATTACTAAACGTTTCTGAGAAACTGCAAGGAACAGCGTGAGCCCGAGTGCAGCAAGAGCTGGGCATAAACATTTTACGAGACGTGACCGACAGTTTCTGACGGTGAAATAGCTGGTGACAGTTTGGATAGTCACCATTCATCCTTCCTGGTCCCTGTCAAGTCCTCTTTGAACAAGCATTATCTGGAACTTTGTTGGAATTGGGTCAAGTTCAACAATGCCTGGGTCAAAGAAGGGACAGAGCGTCTTGGATGCAAACAGGAAAGTAAGTCATGGTGACTTGTCTGTTACTTGTAACGATGTGTCTGATGTTAAACATGACATGGTTGATGTTACTGTTTCGCCGTTCAGAGATAATAGGAACATCAAACTCCCTAAATTAGAACCACGGTGTTTTGATGGAAACCCGGCTGATTATTTACAATTTGTAAAGGAGTTTGAGATCATGCTGAGTAGTTTTTAATTAAATGATGAATTGAAGTTAATGTATTTGATGAGATATTGCACTGGAGTTGCTGCAAGAGCTATACAGTGCTATAAGTTTATGAAGCCGAAAGAGGGCTACTACGAGGCCATGAGCATACTACGTCAAAGGTTTGGAAGACCTTCGATGATTGTAGGGAAATTATTCGAGGCTGTTAAGGGTAATGGTGGTCAATCACAAGATGACTCCCAGGCACTCACTGAGTTTTTGGATAATTTGCTGAATTACAAGAATGGAATGATTTCGATGAATTGCATGAGTGACCTCAACTCGAGTTTTATACTAGAAGTAATAGCAAGACGCCTACCTACTCGACTACAAAGGAAGTGGTTGAAGATAAGCTCCCGTATAATAATAATAGTATATTCTCATTTTCTACATGAGAGACGCCAGTTTACAGGCATCATGTAAATTTATGTTTATATGAAAATAAATTATTATTATTATTATTAATATGATAAATTACATATACGATTAGCAATCATAATTTATAATAATGTTTTAATAAAATACATATTTTTTCTTACTTGTGTAGGACACACCAAATATACAGGCATGGATAAGCATTATATAATAATAATAATAATAATAATAAATTTGGTTTATGGGTAAGTTACATGGTTGCTGGCGTTTTTGTCTTAGGTCTGTGGGAACAATATGATAACCAGTCATTCAATGGAGCACATCATGAAATATAGGAATATTAACTTCGCATTAACAAAAAAACCCAAGTAAGTTTTGGATGGATTAAAAATACTTGGGAAAAAATAAAGCTTGAAGTAATTCCTAATCTCATTTTTGATTTATATTCAAATTGGGTAATAAGGAAGCTATTTTTACAGATACGATCAGTTATGTTATAAGCTACAATCGTGACGTTGTATTACAAATAGATACTTTTCCATTGGTATAAGAGTATATTCCACAAATGTAATCCAGGTTGCGTCGTGGAGAAAGTTAATTCGTTATTAACCAGGCAACTGAAAGATACGGGACCAATAATGTTTGCAGATCATTTGTCATTGTAAATGGTCAAATATCCACATTATTCATTCTCATTCAAAAAGTCAAATGGAAGCTGAAATGGTGAGAGAAAAAAGAAGACAAACAACAGCAACGCAAAAGAAAGCAACGGGAGTCCTTAAGGAGTGATTAATAAATTTATACATATATATTCTCTGTTTAGTAACTGTGGTTATTTTGGTACACAAACTAACTAGTCCCGTTATGCTAACTTTTATATTATGTGTAAACTAATATTACTGTCCTGTGTAGAAATGTTAATCATCTAGTTCCAATAATATTAAAATTTATAATTGTAGTTTGTTGTAACTACACGTTTAAAGAACTTAAAATATCTATGTAGGGTGAAAAAGAAGGTGTAAGAGTCAGGCGCAAAAGTGCATTGTCATCTTTGAGTAGTCTGGTGACTGAGGAGATGAACACTGGAAGTGTGTTTGCATCGCGCACATTAGCTGGTAGTCTATTCCAAATGACTGAAAACTTATTTAAGAAGAAGTTGTACCGCACGTAAGTCTGACAGTGCTCCATAGCAGCTAGGTTGTGATGATTTCTAAGATTGTAACTGATGACAGCGGTAGGTTTAGTTATTGGCTCGGAGGAATGCAAGAGAAGATTAGTTAGCTTATAGTAAAAGATAAGGTTTAGCTTAAGGCGTCTTTTCCAGAGGGGTTCTAATCTTAGTCTTACGCATCGCTCATGGTATTCCAGACCACTTTCTAAACCAAGAGTTCTTGAGGTAAACTGCCGTTGCACTCCCTCTAATTTAAGCTTGTCATTTTGTCTTAGTCCGCTAAGAATAAACGGGCAGTATTCTAAGATAGGTCGGACACATACTTTGTATAATAAAACCCTAGTTTCACAACAAAAGAAATTGCGTGTTATGCATCCTATCAGCCTTCGCGTTTTACGTCTGGCATAATCAGTCTGTTCAGCGAACGTTAGGTTACTAGAGTATCTAATACCGAGATCTACGACTGAGTTGAGCTTAGCTAGTTTTCGCCCATTTATTTCAAGAGTTAGATCAAGGTTACTGTTGCCGATACAAATCCAGCCGCATTTGTCAATGTTAAAATTTAGACAGGATTCAGCACACCACGTTGCAAGGCTACTTAGTTCAAGATGTATTTTAGTAACCATATCGCTTAATTCATGAGTGTAGCAGGAGTAGACGACTTTGAGGTCGTCAGCATATAGGAATGGTTTGCCTAAGGTGAAGCACTTGCAAATGCTGTTAATGTAGACTGTGAATAAAAGTGGACCTAGGACACTACCTTGCACGACCCCACTTGAGATCTGCCTAGGATGAGACAATACAGATCCAACTTTGGTTATTTGTACCCTGTTGCTTAGAAATGATTTTAACCAGTTCAGTAATGGGTTGCGAATTCCACAAGAGTACAGCTTCTCAAAGAGAATACTGTGAGATACCATGTCAAATGCCCTAGATATATCGAAGTAGAGAACAACGACTAGCTTACGTGCTTCGCGACTACTAGTGATGCAGTTGAAAAAGTCGAAGTGGCAAGTAACGCAGGATCTATTTTTGAGAAATCCGTGTTGAGACCTTGTAACAAGATCTTCCCTAATTAGGTAGTCTGACAATTGATCTTTTACAACTTTCTCCATGATTCGTGAGATAACTGGGGTTATATTTATGGGTCTGTAATTGCGGACGTTTGCCCTATCACCAGATTTGTAATGTGGAATTATGAAGCTAGTTTTCCACTCACTAGGGTAAGTGCCAGTGTCCATAGATATTGAGAAGAATTTAAGAAGTAACAGGGGTATATCACACCCACTGTTTTTGAAAATTATCGAAGCGAGGCCATCCGGTCCCGTACTAGTGGAAGGTTTAAGGCTTTTAATTGCTTGTACTATTAACTGATTAGTGAACACAATGCTTTCAAGGGAAGAGATAGTAAGGGGAGCGGTTTCACCAGGCATATGTGTTTCTAAACTAAAGTTTGCAAACCAATCACTGAAAGTTCACAGATAGTGGCAGGTTCATTGTAGATTACTTTGTCGTGAAGTAAGTATGGGATTTCCCTCGCCGACTGCATTCGTTTTTTAAGAAGTGCCGTTAAGTTATAAACTTTGGAGGTACTTTCAAGTGCCGTTAACTCTTCGTCGAGGTCCTTTTGAGAGCGTAGGCGCTTGATAGATTCAAGAGACTCGTGGATTGAGAGCAATAGTGATATGTCCTTAGTGGAATAGTACTGTTTCTTCAGCTTCCTTAACTTATTACGGTGTGCCCTTGGAATATATTCAGTTCGGTGTCTACTTAATTTCACTATTTTCTTTGGAGCAACTGTATCTAGACAAAGGGTAACATTCCTGTAAAACAGGGTTACTAAGGCCTCCAGGGAGTCAGTGGTAAAATAGTCATCCCATTGACAGAGTCGAATAAGTTCTTGGACTAATCCCCAGTCTGTATATTTGTAACTACGACATATTGTGCTTCCTGAGTCTTGTTTGTTTCCTGTATTTAGTGGTGAGAAAGGCAGAGAGCAGAGTACCATTCTATGGTCACTACTGGAAAATCGATTACCAACATAGGTGGATACTGGGATTGTGTCATGACAAAAAACAAGGTCCAACATGTTGTCACCACGAGTAGGTGTCTGGACGTGTTGTTGCCATCCATAACAGTCTATAGTGGCAAGTAATTCGTCGAAGCGTTGGGGGCCGGAACTAGTTAGCCAATTGACTTCTGGAAGATTGAAGTCCCCTGCAATTATTTTGTAATTAGCACTAAACGAGGATGCGTGTGCAAACGATTTAGCTAATAACGCATCAGTTTCTTTTGTTGAGCTTGGTGCTCGATAAACACAGCCTATGAGAAGTTTGTACTTATCTCCATGTAAGACAACCCAGAGTGAGTCAGGTACATTATTCATTGTTTCATCTTCCACCTTACTGACTACAAATGAGCTATATATATATATGAGACATCCTCCACCACGCTTGCAATCTCTGTTTGCACGGTGTACAGTGTAATCATCGATACCTATATGCACATCAAGTACAGAGGATGAGCACCATGACTCAGTAATCAGAGCTACAGTAGGCTTGGCGACTAATAATAATGTCCTTAGTTCAGATATCTTATTGATTAAGGAACGTGCATTAATTAGCAATATCGTGAATAAGTCACGGGATACTACAAACTGGCTTAAAATGTCACCATAACCTAAATCTATTTGTGCGTCAGCACCGCAAGAATTTATGAATGAAAAGGAGGTCGGACTGGGTGTCTGCACATCGGAGTTGGTGTGCAATGAGGTGGTCCTAGGTGCCATGGGTCGTACCAGTGATTCGGGACACCTGGAAAATTTACCATGTGTTCCTGGATATAAGGGTAGTACAGGTTGGGCCTAGGTTGACGGTTAAAAGGCATAGCATCAAAAGGTCTACCCATCCAACTGCTATTCGTCATACCGGTATACACCTTCGGGTTGTTTTTATAACTTAAAGGGAATTGTGAAGGAAGGTGCTTTGGCTGCAAGACTTTAGGAGTCTTGGAGCCTGACTTTCTATAAGGTGGAGCATGCGGAACACCTCCAGATATACTTATGTTTCGAGAGGAGTTTTTCGTAACAAGTGATGGTTTGTTGGCATTCTTACTCTCAGCAGGCTTATTGAATACAAAGTATTCTTCCCCATCATTAGTCTCAACCCTGCGAAATTTGTTCATCGTGGTGAGGTTACTACGTTTGGGGGGAAATTTCTTAGAACAACTTGCAGAAGTTCTAGTCATTTTAACATCTTTCGATGAGGCTTTATTTACAGGGGTACTGGTATCTAAATCAGTTCCTAGTTCCATTGGCAGGTGTGTTTGTTGTGTAGTTTGCTGAATGCTAGTTTCAGCACTAGGTGTCTGTTGCTGTGCACGATCCTTTTTTGGTAAATCAAAGCTAGAGGAGGTGACCAGGTTATTACTACGCATTATTCTGCGCTGACACGGTGTTTTATCCTGAGCTACGGTTATAGACTTATAACTGCTATTCAGTCTTAAGTGATCCTGACATTTAGTAAACTTACTAGCATCAAGGGAATTACTGAATTTAAAAATGATTGGGCAATTAGCCTGGTTAGACTTTTTACGAAGTCGTTTGCATTCACATGGAACACTAGCCATGCCGCAACAAATCAGGATTTTGTGTCTTACAGTTTTCAGGGGCAGAGAATCTGGGACGTTGTAAACTATAGCTTGGTGAGAAGAGGTTATACGCTTCATCACCTCCGTAGCCAAGCAGTCAATCAGATTTTCAGCTTTATTTAGGTTGTCTGGAGATATTTTAGGATGCCTTTCTAAAAGACAGGCTATTGGGTCTAAATTCAAAAGCTTATTTTGAGTTACATCCAGTAAACACTTAACCTGGCCAATATCAGAACGGCTCTCCGTGGTATTTGAGATTGGCAGTGACATACTATCAAACTGATCTAATTTTTTCTGAATTTCACTTACTTGCCTCTGCATATCTTTCAAAAGGAGGTTTAGTTTACAGAACTCAGAGTTCTCTAACAGAACATCTTTCACCTGTATCACAGGAGTGAGATCTGCACTCAAACCATTTTGAGAGCTAGTAGTTGATACTGTATTACCAGGCGGTAATGCAGTTATAACCGAATTTGAGCCACTATCTAAAACAATTGTGTTTCTACGAACACGTTTTTTAGAGATTTGGACCATAATTTCAAGAATTATAAGACAATAAGCAGTAAATAAATTTCAGAGCAAACACGTGCAAAAATGTTTCGCCGTTCAGAGATAATAGGAACATCAAACTCCCTGAAATTGAACCACGGCGTTTCGTCGGAAACCCAGCTGATTATTTACAGTTTGTAAAGGAATTTGAAATCATATTGAGTGGATTTTTAATTAAATGATGAAATGAAGTTAATGTATTTGATGAGGTATTGCACTGAAGATGCTGCAAGAGCTATACAGTGCTGTAAGTTTATGAAGCCGAAAGAGGGCTACTACGAGGCTATGAGCATACTACGTCAAAGGTTTGGAAGACCTTCGATGATTGTAGGGAAATTATTCGAGGCTGTTAAGGGTAATGGTGGTCAATCACAAGATGACTCCCAGGCACTCACTGAGTTTTTGGATAATTTGCTGAATTACAAGAATGGAATGATTTCGATGAATTGCATGAGTGACCTCAACTCGAGTTTTATACTAGAAGTAATAGCAAGACGCCTACCTACTCGACCGCAAAGGAAGTGGTTGAAGATAAGCTCCCGTATGGAGGATGAGGGTATCGAGCCAAAGTTTGATGATATCCTGAAACTAGTAAAAGATAGCGTCAATCTATCTATGAGCAAGTTCGCCAGTCTATTACATCTCACCCCTAGAATAGAGCAGTCTGAAAGCAAAATGCAATCATTGATGACGAAAGGGCCTCAGAGAGGTGGATATCGATAAGGCTCCATGATGTCTAGTAATGCATATAGACCTAGTGAGTGTCACAGGTTTCGTAGTACATCCTCGACAGATAAGTTACAAGATGCAAGACAAACACGGTTGTGCTTTACACGTTTGCAAGAGGTGCATACAGAGGTGAACTGTAAACCAGTGAGCAAGTTCAGTGATAAGCTAAATGTAAACTCCAGGTCTGACTCCGAATTGTGTGACGATAACGGTGCGGTGAAGAAGTCTGTAGTTGCAACTGGTAAGCCATTGTTGAATAGAGTGTCACAGCATCGGGTTATCGCTCCATAGTCCAGTTCTCACTCAACAAGTTTAAAAGGTATTTTTAGTCATAGTGAAGTTATAAAGCCTTTTAGGATTTGCGAGGAGGAACCAAAATTGTCTACTTCTGTTATTGAAGAGTTTAAAAATGATGAAATTGACGGTAAATTGAATATTTGTGATAATGATCATGATAGTGAAGATTTGTCTTTGGTTGATCATGATGAAATGGGGGGAATGCCTACTATTGCTGAGTTGAATAAAGGTTCTGTACAACTTGAACGTGAAGTAGAATTAAATGCAGATGCAGTTGCAGAAGGCATGCATACTTGTGAGACCGTCGGTGTAATTGATCAGCATGTAGCCCACCTATCATCAGATGCTAGTGCTAAACCTGAGCTGATAGTAGAAGACAGCAGTGGTGGTCGTCTTGCAGGTAAACCAATTTCTGAAAGCCGAGCAACAACAGCTTTTGATCCACCGCTAACTTCATCAACTGGTGTCAATCAGTCGTCGTTGGTGTTGTCATCCACAATGAAACAGACGCCCATCAACTCAAGTATCTTGTGCAATGACTATGATAGTATTGGTGCATTTGAAAAGACGAAAGATATTGGTCAATTTAGTGAGGATAAGCCAGGTGTAAACGAGAGAGTAATTGTTGAATTGACTTCCACGAATAAAGGCATTTCTTGTTTCAAGTTACTATTTGAATGTTATTATCTTTTGTGTAAATTACTCTGTTTCTACACTTGGTTGACCAGATACGTCGTATGTTTGTTCGTCATCTATATTCTACGATACAATGTTATGGGCGTGTTGCCGTTCAGATTTGAGGATATAGCTGATAGAGTGAAGTCAGCAAATGAACTCTGCGACGATTTTCCAACATAGGGCGTCAACCTGAGAAGGGTTGTAGGCGTACTGATGTAAGTCCTACAGTTCTTCATGGGTAGTTTGTCATGCCAGAATCCACAAAATTTGATGTAGTGATTGTACATATGTTCGTGTTAAATAGTTGTGTGAGTTCCAATTATCGTAATTGTTGGTTAATCTTGTTTGTGTCCGGACATTCCACAAATTACAATCGTCAACGTGAGAAGGGTTGTAGGCGTACTGGTGTAAGTCCTGCGATTCTTCAAAGGAATTCCATCAAGACATGATCCGCGAGTTTGTGTGTACAGTTTGTATATATGTGTGGTGTGTCATATCAATTGGTGTATTTTGGATTCACTGTGTTTACTTGTTGTCTTCGTGTCTTGTTGTTATTGCGTAATTTTGTTAAAATTTTCGTCGTGACTACTTCTGAAGTTGTTTTGAGTCTCCCACATCCGTGAATGAGCTGATTGATGTTGAAGACAGCAGATGGGTCGTATACGCTGTGCTGAGAATGACACGCACACGGAAGTAATAATCAGCTGTGATTCCACACGCCGGGGAGAAGGAGTGTAGACGACTGAGGCTCGCATGCGTCACCGCTACTAGAACTGAGGCAGAATGAGTGACAAGCGATCGCAGTGGTAATTAGTAGTGAGTAGATAAGAGGATGTGCGTAGAGTATCGTGAGGTGGTGCTTTGGTCACGTTGCATTCTGCAAGAGTCATTCTAGCAAGTGGTGATTGTGTTGCAAGATGTCAAGAGGAGGTCTCTATCTGGAGGCGCAGGTCGTCATTGTTGTGTGAGATTGTGCTGTGAGTACGCTTGTGGTGTGTTGGCTTTTCCGTTTGTTTTCCATTTCAGCTCTGTCCGTGTGGCCCAGGTTCTCGCAATGGCATCCAAGTCAACGTGCATTGGTCGTGAAGGAAAAAAGGGTTGGATCCGTTTTTCCCGGGGAGTGTCAATGTAGTTGAAGATTGAACGATCAATTCTTGGTTGTTTGCTCGAAACCAACTTCTCAATTTTCGCGGAGGCATCAATACGACAGTCATCGTCTCATCGGTCGCTGTTCAGAAAGAAGTCAGCAGTAAACCATCAGAATTAATATTGTGATTCATTATTGTAATATTTGTTCACAGACCCTAGTACAAACATTATTTTTATATGTTGGTGTAACAATAAAGAATCCTCGAGTCACCAATCGATCTTTTGGTTTTTTCGTCCGTTGTTACTAAGTGTTTCTGAAAAACTGCAAGGAACAGCGTGGGCCCGAGCGTAGCAAGAGCTGGGCATTAACGGTTTATGAGACCTTGCTGACTGAAAGATTCTTAGTAAAACTGGATGTCACAAAATTAAATCAGTGTGACTATTCACTAATCTTATCAGACGCTTAGCTCACTGATAATTCTGAAACATCATCGTTATTTTTATTGTTCCCTTGGGTTGCTAGTGGAACATTGGGCTTCAACTTTACGTCTCCACTTGCTTCTGTCTTTTGCTGTACTTTTCACCTCCATCCATATTAGTCCATACTGTTTTCAACTCCTCGTTACACGATCTCCTCCATGTCACCCTTGCACTGACGGCCCACTCGCCGCTTCCATTTCGGCCTGGTTCCACTCGAGCAACGCCCTGACGCACGCGCGATGTTTCTTGGTGGTGATTCTTTCCGGTCCGGCCATCTGATCTTCTGTATAGAGCGAAGAGAGTCGCTAATAAAGGTCTGCAACTTTTCGGAAATATTCTTTGTGACCCGCCAAGTTTCTGATCCGGATAGAAGAACTGACAGACTTGACCTCTGTATTGAAATCCCGACTGGATTTTGTTGTTGATGCAGAGTGACGAAGATTTCCAGATTAGTCCTAGGTTGATGAATGTGTTTCCCGCTCCCCTTCACGATTCCCGCTCTACTTGACATCCTCGTCCGTTTCGACTGGCTGTAGTTGAGACAATGCTCCCTAGATAAGTGAATGAATGAAGTAACCTCTTTCAAATCCCTCCCCTTGATGGTGATTGACGCTGGATGTTGCTGCTGTTGTAGTTGTTGTTGGTTGGTTATTTTCATAACCTCCGTCTTGTCTATGTTCACTTGGAGTCCTCTCTTTGCCGGCTGCGTCTTCGACCAGTTTGTCGGTCGGTTTTCGCTTGTAAGTCTTCGATTTTGTGCGACATCGAACATAAATTATCCACGCGCGAAATCCAGGTCTTCTAGGTTTGTCAATCACATCTCGTAAACCGTTAATGCCCAGCTCTTGCTGCAATCGGGCTCACGCTGTTCCTTGCAGTTTCTCAGAAACGTTTAGTAATAACGGACAAATAAACCAAAACACCAATTGGTGACTCGAGGATTCTTTATTGTAACACCAACATATAAACAATGTTACAACTAAGGTTTCTGACGGTTTTCTGCTGACTTCTTTCTGAACAGCGACCGATGAGACGATGACTGTCGTATTGACGCCTCCGCGAAAATTGGGGAAGTTGGTTTTGAGCAAACAACCATGAATTGACCGTTCAATCTTCAACTACATTGACAAGGTTCTTCGCGTCCGTCCAGGATATTCCTGTCTTCTCGTTTCCCACAGTCTGACGCATAATCCAGTCCACCACAATTAGGAATATCATCGCTGATAGTAAGCACCCTTGTCTAACTCCTGTGTTTACTCCAAACGCCTCGCTGAGTTTTCCGTTGTGGATCACTTGGCAGGTGCCGTTGTCGTACAGCTGTTGAATAAGGTTGATGAATATTTGGGGTACGCCATAGTACTCGAGTAATTTCCAAATTACTTCACGATCAACGCTGTCGAAGGCCTTCTCAAAGTCTATAAAGTTGAGGTAGAGGTTTGATTGCCATTCCATGCTTTGTTCGATGATGATGCGTAGAGTTGCAATTTGGTCAGTACATGATTTGCCTTTTCTGAATCCAGCTTGTTCCGGTCGGAGTTCTGTCTCCAGTGCGTCCTTTAATCTCTCCAGGATGATGCGACTCAGGATTTTACTTGGCGTCGACAGGAGCATGATTCCTCGCCAGTTCTTGCAGAGTGGGGTGTAAATCGCCCTTCTTTGGTAGTTTCACGAGGTAACCTTTCCTCCAGTCAGTAGGCACCTTTCCCTCCTTCCAGACCTTTTGCAATAATGGAGTCAGCATGTCTGCTGTAGTCTCTGTGTCCGCTTTCAGTGCTTCAGGGGGTATTCCATCTGGTCCAGCTGCTTTTCCAGATTTCAGAAGTTTGATCGCGTTCAAGACGTCAGCTCTCGTTGGAGGATTGGTGTCAACTTGCAGTTGTGTGCGCGCTGTTGTTGGTATTTCTGGACGGGTTGCAGGTGATGGTTGGTTCAAGAGTCCTTTGAAGTGATCCGCCCATTGTTTAATCTGTTTTTCTTCCTTGGTAATTGGGTTCCCTTGGCTGCCGAGTTTCTTCTAGGAATAAACTCCTTATGACTAGTTTTCGATGTTCTTTTACGTCGTTTTAATGTTCAATGCAACCGAATGTAGCAAGTTTTAAAAAATCCCTTAGCGCACGGTGGCTTTTTTGGACGTATAAAATCAACCCCTGCTCCTCCTGGTGGGGGGATTATTTAAAGGGCTGAGAAGTTATTTCGAACCGAAGATTTTAATTGGAATATATTCAAATGACCGTTTGAACTGACAAGCGCCAAAATAATGATAGTTGAAATAATGAGGGGAAAGAACACAGGGGGCTATCTAAAATTATGGCTACCAATCAGGAGTCATGTAATGTATGAAATCTTTTTGTTTCTCTTTGTTTGAATCTTTTAAAATACAACAGCCATTGAAATTGTTTACTTTTGCGTGCATTTAATATGTTTAGAATCCGTGTAAAATGGTGAGGATAAGGGCTGTCGTGATGTATTTTCGCGTATTGTATTTGTTTTTTATTACAGCTCGATTCCACATCGTATTTTTGGTACAAATATGGAGTTTTCAGCTTGGATATCGGTAGCTCAAATTTCTCAGACTGACTGTAAGTATCAGGAGTGCGTCGGGAAAGGATCGAACCTCGGACCATGCGCATGGTCGGCTAGAGTCCTAACCACTGTGCCACAGAAGACTAAGTTATCCTGTTCACGCCTCCAAGAGTATCTTAAATGTTCAATTTTGTAAAAATAAAATGAATTGATTAAGGCTTCTTTAGCGGAAAAAACCAATATTTTTCTGTACTGTGTTCCTACTAATGCGTGGAAGTGTTTCGTTATCTCAGATGAAACATGTCGATGTAATTGAAGATTGAACGATTAATTCATGGTTGTTTGCTCAAACCCAACTCCTCCACATTTTTCGCGGGGGTCATCAGCCTAGCAGTCATCGTTTCATCGTTCGCTGTTCAGTGGAAGATAAGAAACTATCAGAAACCTTGTGTAATAACCTTATTGTTGGATACATATTGGCGCATGAATAAAGGGTTCTCGAGTCGCCAATCAGTGTTCCGGTTTTTGCGTTGGTTATTACCAGTTGTTTCTGAAAGTCTTCCAGAGACAGCATGAGGTCCGGCGTAGCAAGAGCTGGACATTGACAGTTTATCAGAGTTTGCTGACAAATTGTTACTACAAAATTCATCCTCCATAATAAACTTCCCATATAAAGACTATTATTTGTGCTTTAGAGCTTTTAAGCTTTGTTATTTCTGATTTGTTTTAGATCTTAATATTTTAAATTGACTACAGGCAATGGTTGTTGTCATAGCAGTTATTCCATAAGAATCAGGCATTTGTTACGTGTTCGTTTTGAGGATGTTACACATTTTTTATTACACCCGTGATGACTGAAATCTTCCGTGAATCATCGAAGAAACCATATGGTGAATGAGAGACACGACCGAACTTCGTGGTGGCTAGGTTCATTTTGATGAGGAATATAGTTGAAATTGTTCAGCGGAAGATATAATACCAGTAAAGTTTACAGTGTTGCATAGAATTTTGGAAGAACGTGGCTGTTTTCTTCATGAAGTGGCTTATATTGATACTACTGTGTATCGAGACAAGAGGTATAATATGGACTGTCCTTCTGAAATGCTACACCACCTACAATTAGTGCTAGATTCTGTCGCAAAGTGGCTTGCAGCTGCATCGTACCATTAGTTCACCTGTTACGTAAGTTGTACCAGTCCTAATAATCATTCATTTTCAGATCAACAAGATATTCTGAGCTCCTTCATGAATTACCTTTGGCTATGAAGGATACGGAAGCCGGACTCACGACATTATTTGAGCAATTTATTGTTCAACAGGTTATCTATAAACATTGACGGTTTATCAGAGTTGGTTGACAGTTTTTGATTGTTTTTGATAGTTTTTGTTCGTCTTTCCTCGTGTCTGCCAGTCTTCTTTGGACAAGTATTGTCTGGAACTTTTCTGGAATTCTTGTCAAGTTCAATGATGCCTGGGTCAGAGTGGGGATGAAGCGTCTTGGCAGCAAGCAGGAAAGTAAGCGATGCTGAGTTGCTTGTTAATTGTAGTGATATGTATGATACTCAGCATGATGAGTCTGTTGTTCATGGTTCACCGTTTAGGGATAGTAAGGGTTTGAAATTAACTGAATTCGAGCCTCGGTGCTTCGACGGAAACCCAGCCGACTATTTGCAGTTTGTAAAGGAGTTTAAAGTCATGTTGAGTGGGCTCGCAATAAATGATTAAATGAAGTTGATATATTTATTGAGGTACTGCACTGGAGTTGCTTCAAGTGCTATACAGTGCTGTAAGTTCATGCCCCCTAACGAAGGATACTCTGAAGCTATGAGTATACTGCGGAAAAGATTCGGAAGACCTTCGATGATTGTAAGGAACGTATTCGAGGCTGTTAAAGGTAATGGTAGTCAGTTACAAGATGACTCCAAGGCACCCTCTAAGTATCTGGATTATCTGATGACTTGCAAGAATACGTTGATTTCGATGAATTGCATGAGTGATCTGAACTTAAGTTCAGTCCTAGAGGTAATAGCGAGACGCCTACCTACTCGACTGCAAAGGAAGTGGGTGAAAATAAGCTCTCGTATAGAGGATGAAGGTGGTGAGCCAAAGTTTGATGATATTCTGAAACTGCTAAAAGATAGTGTCAATACAATAAAAAACGATGAACCCCATGCCTGTTATATATTTTGAATTATTAACACCTTTTAAATACTTCTGCACCTGTCTGCTGGTTTTCTTGTGTCTTCTTCTCTTTTCAAACATACTGCTTTCTCTACTTATTCGTGATATTGCTAGCTCATCTGGTGAATAACGGGATCATCGGTATTATAAAATCTGCTGACAAGTTCAAAGTGGGTCTCATAAACAACTGGAAATGTCACAAATATGATGTACTTACAGGTAAATTTAAAGTTTAATAAACTTTAAAACTCTTTCTGAATGATTTACTGATAATTATTGTTTATTCTGCATCTCTTATGTAATACGTCAGCACCTGTACAGAAATGCCACTTACCTTCCTCAACTAACGCAATCATTTATGGTTCCCGCGTGAAATTGACATGTATTTTTTTTCAATCACAGTTTAGATTTGACGCTATATCTATTTCCTTATTTGTACACTGTATCGCGGCACGTTCAACGTTTGCGTTACATTTTTACGTGATTCGTTACATAAAATTTATCTTGTTGTAGTACTTGCACAAGTACTATACCACTTCCATACTTGTAACCACTAACTCTCATTTCTAATAGTTATGGTTAATCAAAGTAAAAAGCAACGAACCCAATCCCCTGTAAAACTGGTGTCTAATTTAACGTCCTTGATTGCTACATCAAGCAACACACCCCCAACAAACGGCTATAGTGAGTCACATAACTCACGTGTATGCCGTAAGCGTCGAGCTGAAACTGAGGATAAAACTGTACTGACAGCCAGTATTAGCACTACTCCTAAAAATTCGGTACCCTCTGCTCATACAGAACTCCTCCCTTCACCTTATGTGCTTATGGAGAAACTCCAGCCATCAAGCTCTTTTTCAGTACTATCTTCAGAAATAGAACTTCTAAAGTTGTCTATAGGAGAACTTAAGGCTGAGTTAAGGGAAATAAAAAACAGTAAGTCAGTAAATGCTGGAAACATCGAAACCAATACCGAGATATCCAAATTATCAGATCAGATCAGCGATATCAGATCGCAGGTCTGTGAACTGACACCTCTAACTATCCTCATGAAAACGGTAAACCTTAACAAGCTTGACACAGAATCGGTAACTAAGGTAGATAACCTCATTAACTTTGTTACCACAGAAGTAACAAAACGACTCGACGCAAAACTGAGTGCTATTGTCTACAACGTTCCGGACAATGAGGCACTAAAAAAGGTACAGCGCATCTTACTTAGTGAAGCGAAAATGCCTAACTCCAAGACTAAGTGCTACAGGCTGAAGAAGAGTCAACATGAAAAGTGTTGTCCTATTCGTTTTCAGTTCGAAACACCGGCAGAGACCAGAAAATTCATTCACTCCCAACACACCCTATCGCAAGCCAGAAACTACAAACATATAAAGGTCGGGGTGGAAAAAACAGTTATAGAAAGGCGCGCACACAACTATCTCACTAAGACTAATTGTGAAATAGGTAATAGGACATTGCAAGCAGCCATTATTCCCAACCCTGTGAAAGATACAGTAGACCCCACCGCATCACCCCTCTCAAAACACACAGAAATATCCCATCAGAGTGCAACACCAGCCGAAAGGCCACTAGACTGTAACCAAATAAATAATAAAACCATACCACCCATCACCGCAGAATCTAAAATGCCACTAAATAACCCCAGAAAAAAAGTTAAAACCCCCCGAAATTCGACTTTGTCCTCTCCTAGCTATAATTCCATTGGTAAAGATAAGGAAAATATGCCCCTAAATCATACCAACAAAAACAGTGGCAGCTTAAATAAGCCCACACTCCCCACGGTTAATAGTATTAGCACTCACAACGTGCTAAATCGCACCGTGGCACACACTAATATCCAATGTCACAACGATGTCACCCTAAATAGTACAAGTGGTAATAGTCAGAACTCGGCTACCAACAACTCAGGGTCTTCAGAGTATGGCACACAAACAAATTTCGACCGGATATATGGTACAAGTCTGCTGGGAACTAACCCAAAATGCAGTACACACGAAACCCACACAAGGACACAACTAGCATCAAACAATAGGTGGAATAATAAGCCATGGTCATCACAAGGATCCAATCATTTTTTATCCCCCGCGTCCCTGTCAGCGTTGAAAAAACAGCTGGTAGGGATGTTAACACTCCTAAACCACTAGTGCTGGCTCCCTCCTTGCATGAAAACAGGAACGGTCTAGTGCACCCGTATCCATTGGACACACTTGACACTTGCACAAGTATAGGCCAAATAAAGAACCCTACCCACTTCTGTAACCTAACTAAAAATAAAAGTTCCTTAGTCTATAGCAAATCCAGTACTCCAACTCCTAATTCTCCACCGAAAACAGCACACAACAACTCGATAGACATAGGTGAGCATGATGCTGGAACTCCTCTTAACATAGGATCGTCATGTCCAGCAGAACTACTGGGTGCTGAACCATATTCGGGGCTGACTAACGAACTTAAATACTTCAAATGCTACTTCAACTCTCATCTTTACGTAATCCTCATAAATGCTAGATCTGTTCTAAATAAATTGCCGATGCTCAGAGCACTCACAGTAATATACAAACCCCCTGTAATTGTCATCACTGAATCTTGGTGTCATTCGGACATCCTGGATGAAGAAATAAGCTTAGATAACTACACACACTTTCGGTGTGACAGGGAAGGTGGTAAGGGAGGGGGTTGTCTCATGTACTTTCTGAATGCACTTACTGTATCACAGCTAGAAAGTAGTACACTTAACATGCCTGAGACTCTATGGGTTAATGTACACTTAAATAACGTAACAGCATTAATTGGATGCACCTACAGAGCACCTGGCACCTTTAGTAATTACGAGACCCAACTTATTAATACTCTGGAGCAATTAACCGACTTACAATACGATCATAAGATCCTATGTGGGGACTTTAACTTACCTGAAATCAACTGGGATATACCCACAGGTCCAACTAAATTTGATAAGTTCTTAGGCACACTGGATATACTTGGCTGGAAACAAACTGTCACTACTCCCACAAGAGGTAACAACGTACTAGACTTAATCTTCTGCCACAATATAAGCCCCCTTTCAACGCTAGTAGGTTCTGAGTTCCCAGGGAGCGACCACAAAACAGTAATGTGTGCACTGCCAATTCCGCTGAGTAGCAATGCATCTCATACCTCCACTTCACAACAAGTAATATATAGGAACTATAGTAAGGCAAACTGGGCCTTAGTTGAATCGATGCTAAGATCCTCCAAATGGGATGAATACTTCACTACTGATGACCTATCGAGAGCCCTAACCATCTTCTACCATAACTCAAACATATGCTTAGATGCTGTCATTCCACTCCAAACACTAAAGGTTTCCCCACACAGAAAGTCATTCATAAAACCAAAGGATCGTAAGAAACTGAAGAAACTCTCAACAAGTTACTTCAAACACCACGACTTTGGCACTCTAGGTCTAATACTTAAAACCCTTAGCTCCATCACACAAGCTCAAGATTTCCGTATGAGAAAGGAAGAACGCATCGCAGTAGCCAGTCCTGCTAGAGTGTATGCACTCACAGAAATCTTAAGGAAGCGAATGAATCGCAAAAATCACAGCATTTCTCTCCTCATAGACAAAGGTAGGCTATGCACTAACTCTGCAGACATATGTGAACTATTCAACAAAACGTTTGCAGGTAACTACCTTAAGCCCTCAGTCCAGCTACTCGATATACACCCTATTACTAAAATGGCACAAACTCCAACTCCACTCACACCAAACCAAATTAGCACTGTTCAATTCACTTACGCTGATATTAACCAAACTATAAGAACCCTCAAAAGTTCAAAAGGTTTCGGTACCGACGGTATATCATCTTACTTCTATAAATATGGTGGCCCTGACATTCCTCTACTGCTGCTTAAAATATTCACAATGTCCCTAGAAACCCAAACTTACCCTGACATATGGAAGACAACATTCATTATGCCTAAACACAAATCTGGCTCGAAAACTGAAGTCAGTAACTACCGGCCAATCAATATCACACCTATAGCATCTAGAATCATGGAGAGACTAGTCAAAGATAACTTAATCAAACATATGCTTAGCTGCAACATCATAAGTCCGAACCAACATGGATTCCTGAAATCCAGATCATGTTTAACATGTCACCTAGACTTCTTCAATTTTGTAACCAGCAGTCGTGACAGACGGCAACTAGTACTTGTCATCTACTTTGACATTTCTAAGGCATTTGACCGTGTTGACCATTTACTGCTAACAAATAAACTGAACTCCTTAGGAATACGTGACCCATTATTAGGATGGCTTAAATCATTCCTTAACAATAGGTCCCAAATAGTTAAACTCGGGTCTGCAACCTCCAAACCTAGCCCTATCACTTCTGGTGTAGTACAAGGTAGTGTCATTGGACCCCTCCTATTTACACTATACATCAATGACATATGCGCTTGCTTCACGCACGGGAAACCATTCATCTTTGCAGATGACCTAAAAGTAGCTTATACATTCCAACGTGATGACTTAGGGAACTTCGAGAATGTAGTACAGAAGGAATTAGATAAAATGGCTGCTTGGTCGTCCCTATGGAATCTCCAATTTAATCTGAACAAATGTGGCTGGATCTGCTTCGGTGCACCCTCAATTGACCTGAAATTAACGCTCCAATCTGCTAACCTAACAAGACTCCGAAGTGTCGTTGACCTAGGCTTGAGGTACTCTAGTGACTTGACATTCTCAGAGCAAGTAGCATCACAGACTAGAAAATCGAGGATGCTCTTAGGATGCATACTCAGGAACTTTCACGACAATGAAGCCAAGCTAATTCTGTACAAAACATGTGTCAGACCACTACTAGAATACTGTCCATTTATTATAAGCAGCACTCGCACACGCGACAAGCTAAGGATGGAAAGTATCCAACGATATTTTACCTCAAAACTGCTTGGCTACGATTGTAAGAAAGACTACATCTCACGGTGCATGATCCTAAAACTTGACCCACTTTGGACAAGGCGACTTATTATAAACCTAATATTCTTCTTTAAGGTCCTTCACAAAATATCATTCTCAGGTAACAGGGACATACAATTCGCACAGGAAGGTTCTTACGATCTGCGTAACCAAACTTCCACAGTGACAACTCATTCTTTTAAGTCAACACTCCGTGAAAACTTCTTCACAGTCATGTATTCTAAAATATGGAATAGCCTACCCCTAGATGTCAGAACTTGCTCTTCGGTTACAAGCTTCAAACGCTCTCTATACAGACTGTTTCACTCTACTGATTATATTAATAAACTATTTACTCCTAGAACGAATCAAGCACTAATCTACTACAGCACCTAAAAGACGCACTTCAACACCCTTAGCAATCTTTAAACTATAAATAAACTAGCAGCATGGATGCATAAAGACATAGTACGGAACATACAGGATTAGTTTACCCTTAGAAATAGGACCTATCCCTCATTGTAACCTTCAAACGCTTGCTATATAAACTGTTTTGTCCAAATGACTATCCCTACCAGAACCCATCACTTATTTCTAAAACGCATCAGTCATTAGAACACTAAAACGCTCAGACTCATTAATACACATTATGACATTAAATAAACTCTAAGACTTCGCATAAATACGTGAAAACAAATACAATATAGAAAAATGTTTACTTAAGTATAATTAAGATAAACATTTATAAATGCATAATACATAAATGTCCTTTTCATGTTCACATACTTTCTCTTTCTGGTATTTTGCTGCTCCTATTCATCTTCTGGTCGAGGTCGAACAACCCTGCATCTAAACTGAAATGAGGATTAATTCCAAACCGTCTATCTCATAACCACTCAAATTCCATGAACGATCCAATTCTACCATTTGAAGACGCTGGCGAACATGCTGTAAATGAGTATTCATGATCTGAAATGAAGAAGCAACTGGTTTTCAAACAGTTTTCAACATTTTACTCAACTTACGAATACAGTCCGCCATGCAGACACAAATGGAGCAAATGGAGAATTCTGGAATCGACCTCGGCACCATTTGATGCAGTAAAACAACCCAACATGACCTTATCTAGTTTTCGTATCCACGATCAAATTTCTTTCCTGTTATGAAACTACGATAAGACTACTGAAAAAATGGAATAAATATATCACTGATCTCAACATAATACATCAATAATCTTTAAGCCAAGGGTGCTGTTCACAACAAAGTTATATAAGAGAATTGACTTCAAGCTTTATTTTTCCCAGATATTTGTATTACATTCATCTGATGTCTGGGTTTTTTGTTAATGCGAAGACAATATTTCTATATCTCTTTATGTGCTACACAAACAGACTTTATAGCAGACTGTTCCGACTGACTTTGATGTCAGAAAGAACAACCAAACTGTAAATCCATTATACATCAAATTTTGTGTAATTTATATAATAACTTATCCATGCCTGTACAATTGGTATGTTCCTGCATAAACAGGAAGAAATATATATTATTAGCCCACTTCATTTTAAATGTTTCTCTCACATTTACCAGTATTCAACTTATTTCTAAATTAACAAATCATATTATATATTCTATAAGTTTTCATAAATGTACATATGTTCATGCCTGTAAAAATGGCTGGTTTCTGTTACAGAAATAAAAATTATTATTATTAATTAATCTATGAGCGAGTTTGCCAGTATATTGCATCCCACCCTAGAATAGAGCAGTCTGAGAGCAAAACGCAGTCATTTACGACGAAAGGGTCTCAGAGAAGTGGATATCGAGAGAGCTTTATGGTGTCTAGTAATCTATATAAACTAACTGAGTGTAACAGCTTTCTTGGGACATCCCTAACAGATAGGTTACAAGTTCCGAGACAAACATGTTTGTTTTACACGCTTGCAAGAAGTGTATACAAAGGTGAACTGTGAATAAGTGAGCAGGTTTAGTGGTAAGCTAAATGTGAAATCAGCGTCATCAAATTCTGATCACGAGTTGTGTGACGATAATGGTGAAGTGAAGAAACCAGTAGTTGCAGCTGGTAAGCCATTGTTGAATGGAGTGTCACAAACGACACCCCAGTTTGTGCAGAAGAAGAGAGTTACAGTTCCAGAGTCCAGTTTTGACTCCACAAGTTTTCAAAGTATTGCTAGTCAGAGCAAAGGTATAAAACCTCTAAAGATTTGTGAGGAAGAACCCAAGTTGTCTAATGCTGTTATTGAAGAGTTTAAAAATGATGAAGTCGGCCAGATAGACGACGGTAAGGTGAGTATTTGTGATAAAGATCATGATGGTGCACTTTTGTCTTTGGTTGATCACGATCAGGTGAGCGGGATGCCCACTGCTACTGAGTTGAACAGAGGTTCTGTACAGCTTAAACGTGAAGTAGAATTAAAGGTGGATGCGGTTCCAAAGGGTATGGATACTTGTTGGACAGTCAGTGTAAATGATCAGCGTGTAGCCCACATATCGACCGATGTTAATGCTAAACTGGAGCTAATATTAAAAGACAGCAGTGGTGGTAATCTTGTAGGTAGACAACCTTCTAAAAGCCGAACAGTAGCAGCTTCTGATCCACCGCTAGGTTCATCAACTTGTATCACTAAGTTGTCATTGGTTTTGTCGTCCACATTGAAGGTGACGTCCATGAAATCACGTGCCCTGAGCTGTGACTATGCTAGTGTCAGTCCGTTTGAAAGGACGAATGTCAATGGTCCGTTTAAGGAGGATAAGCCAACCGCGTATTAGAGTGTAATTGTTAAACTGACTTGCACGAATAAAGGTATTTCAAGTTTTAATTAACATTTGAATGTTATTATCTTCGGTGTAAATTATTCTGTGCCTAGGCTTGGTTGATTAGATACGTCGTGTGTTTGTTAGTCACCCATATTCCACGATACAATGACATGGGGGTGTTACCGTTCAGAGATGTGGATATAGCTGATAGAGGGAAGTCAGCAAATGAACTCTGCGACGATTTTCCAACCTAGGGCGTCAACCTGAGAAGGGTTGTAGGCACATCACTGTAAGTCCTACAATTCTTCTGGAGTAGTTCGTCAAAGCAGAATCCACAACATTTGATGTATTGATTGTACATATGTTTGTGTCAAGTAATTGAGTGTGTTCCAGTTAATATAATTGTTGGCTAATATTGTTTGTGTCCGGACACTCTCTAACATTGCCACTTCGACTTTTTCAACTGCATCACTAGTAGTCGCGAAGCACGTAAGCTAGTCGTTGTTCTCTATTTCGATATATCTAGGGCATTTGACATGGTATCTCACAGTATTCTCTTTGAGAAGCTGTACTCTTGTGGAATTCGCAGTCCATTACTGAACTGGTTAAAATCATTTCTAAGCAACAGGGTACAAATAACCAAAGTTGGATCTGTATTGTCTCATCCTAGGCAGATCTCAAGTGGGGTCGTGCAAGGTAGTGTCCTAGGTCCACTTTTATTCACAGTCTACATTAACAGCATTTGCAAGTGCTTCACCTTAGGCAAACCATTCCTATATGCTGACGACCTCAAATTCGTCTACTCCTGCTACACTCATGAATTAAGCGATATGGTTACTAAAATACATCTTGAACTAAGTAGCCTTGCAACGTGGTGTACTGAATCCTGTCTAAATTTTAACATTGACAAATGCGGCTGGATTTGTATCGGCAACGGTAACCTTGATCTAACTCTTGAAATAAATGGGCGAAAACTAGCTAAGCTCAACTCAGTCGTAGATCTCGGTATTAGATACTCTAGTAACCTAACGTTCGCTGAACAGACTGATTATGCCAGACGTAAAACGCGAAGGCTGATAGGATGCATAACACGCAATTTCTTTTGTTGTGAAACTAGGGTTTTATTATACAAAGTATGTGTCCGACCTATCTTAGAATACTGCCCGTTTATTCTTAGCGGACTCAGACAAAATGACAAGCTTAAATTAGAGGGAGTGCAACGGCAGTTTACCTCAAGAACTCTTGGTTTAGAAAGTGGTCTGGAATACCGTGAGCGATGCGTAAGACTAAGATTAGAACCCCTCTGAAAAAGACGCCTTAAGCTAAACCTTATCTTTTACTACAAGCTAACTAATCTTCTCTTGCATTCCTCCGAGCCAATAACTAAACCTACCGCTGTCATCAGTTACAATCTTAGAAATCATCACAGCCTAGCTGCTATGGAGCACTGTCAGACTTACGTGCGGTACAACTTCTTCTTAAATAAGTTTTCAGTCATTTGGAATAGACTACCAGCTAATGTACGCGATGCAAACACACTTCCAGTGTTCATCTCCTCAGTCACCAGACTACTCAAAGATGACAATGCACTTTTGCGCCTGACTCTTACACCTTCTTTTTCACCCTACATGGATATTTTAAGTTCTTTAAACGTGTAGTTATAACAAACTACAATTATAAATTTTAATATTATTGGAACTAGATGATTAACATTTCTACACAGGACAGTAATATTAGTTTACACATAATATAAAAGTTAGCATAACGGGACTAGTTGGTTTGTGTACCAAAATAACCACAGTTACGAAACAGAATATACTAATAGAGAATATATATGTATAAATTTATTAATCACTCCTTAAGGACTCCCGTTGCTTTCTTTTGCGTTGCTGTTGTTTGTCTTCTTTTTTCTCTCACCATTTCAGCTTCCATTTGACTTTTTGAATGAGAATGAATGATATGGATATTTGACCATTTACAATGACAAATGATCTGCAAACATTATTGGTCCCGTATCTTTCAGTTGCCTGGTTAATAACGAATTAACTTTCTCCACGATGCAACCTGGTTTACATTTGTGGAATATACTCTTATACCAATGGAAAAGTATCTATTTGTAATACAACGTCACGATTGTAGCTTATAACATAACTGATCGTACCTGTAAAAATAGCTTCCTTATTACCCAATTTGAATATAAATCAAAAATGAGATTCGGAATTACTTCAAGTTTTATTTTTTCCCAAGTATTTTTAATCCATGCAAAACATACTTGGGTTTTTTGTTAATGCGAAGACAATATTCCTATATTTCATGATGTGCTCCATTGAATGACTGGTTATCATATTGTTCCCACAGACCTAAGACAAAAATGCCAGCAACCATGTAACTTAACCATAAACCAAATTTATGAAATTTATATAATGCTTATCCATGCCTGTATATTTGGTGTGTCCTACACAAGTAGGAAAAAATATGTATTTTATTAAAACATTATTATTGAGTATGATTGCTAATCGTATATGTAATTTATCATAACTAATTTATCATATTATAATAATAATAATAATAATAATTTATTTTCATATAAACATAAATTTACATGAAAATGCATGCCATTTTTACAGGCACGATCAAGGATGATATAATGTCAAATCTTAAATTGTCTACAAGTTAATAATGTCTCAACAGTTAAATATTTGATATATATATAAATACACATTGTCTGAACTAGGCTGTATAGTTATTGAATTGTACAATTGTCCTCCAGGTTGAGCGGGAAAATCGACTTCGTTTCGTTTTCATCCCGTGGTTGTAGGCATACGATAATCAACCAATATTGAGGTAAGTACAACGTTTACAAGGAATTGGAAGCTTTTTTAGAAAAATTAAAGTGCTGTGGTGTAACATTAAAGTGTAATAGATTAAGTGAGTGAAATATATCATTAATAAACACATTTATATAGAAAACAGAATGGGGAAGTAATTAATCCTTAGGCCGACAACATTCATTTGCAATGTATAATGAAACCAATATATTTTTTACTATCATGCGTTCACTTTTGGCTTTAATACAATTATTTTCATGCCAGTTGTCTTTATTTCATGTCTTTTTTTCTATTTGGTACACAACCGTACCCTCCAGAGAATAGGAATAGAATAAGTCGAATCAAATTCATAAAGAGCTATAAAATGTTAGGTTTAATGGAATATAATGAGAATCAAGTAAAGACGTTATTAGAAAATAAGTGAGACAAGATATTTTGAAGTGGTATTTAAAGATCTGACAATGGATAGCAAGTTAATTCATAAGATGCCCCATAAATCTGTGCAGATCCCACGTGGTCGCATCTCAACAATAGGCTGAGCGAATGGTATATATTTAAAGGTAGAAGCATTATCTGTCAAGGCGTTCACTATTATCTTTTTCAAGATAAAGATCTAAGCCCTCATAAAAATCAGAAATATCTCGAGCCTTTAATTTGTATATTGCTGTTCCTGCAGAATGGGGCGATTCACCTTAGTGACCACCACCATATCTACTGATCAGCTAACGCCACCCTCCCTCCTTTTTTGATGTTAAGCTCTGAGACTATGATTATTATGGCTACCGCAAATATATTGCTTGGTACCAGACATGTTCGTACCCCATATTCCATCTCCCTAGCTTTCTTAATGAGTGCTTCCAATAGGTCTGCACGTACATCTTTACGAACATATTATATATGTGTGCATGCATCCTGATGAACAGATTACTTTATAAGAAGTTAAAACCTTAAAGAGTAAAACGAATAGGTATTGTGAATAGTGGAGCAAGATTTAGCAGAATACTATAGTTAAGGTTCAATTTAGGTAGTATGGACTGAAGGTAAGGTCGGTTGGCAGGACTTAGTGTACTAAATTTTCATGACAGTCTTATATATAGTAAACATCTGACATTGCAAAGTAACGTGTCTAGACATATTATAAAAAGATATTAACACAGAACCAACGAAATTTTGGCGTTTTTTAACAATACTGCAGTGTGTGTATACTGAAGAATTATAGTTAGTCTACAGGGAGCCGTAGAGTAAATCAAACCATATATGATAAGAGTATAATCAATAATATAGTTCGTATATCAAATATTACACTAGGTTCAATAATTGAGTGTTATAAGGGAAACAAGCGTGGTAAAGCAAGAGAACATTTGATGCATACATATTTTAAGTATTTTAATATCCATCTAATTTAAGAGTTGAACATGCATGATTAATAAGTATTGTTATATTAGAATATACATATGTAAAACGTTAAAAGGTGTGGATGCTATTACAATTATTTCCAGTGTTACTTTCACCAACACAACTTAGTGAAAATTATAGAGAATAGAAATCAGTAAATTAGTTAACGTTCGCTGCGTGAGTATTAGAGTCGAGATATACGTATGTGACTATACTGGAGACTGGACTGGCCTTCAATTTCCGTTCTACCAACAGTTGTGGTCTTTTATACGAGCTAGGGTGGACATGTTAAAGTGTCTTTCTAGGCTCCGTTTGAACCCATCAGGGTTTTCACAACATCTTATTTCAGGTGGTAGTTGGTTCCAAAGAGTGCAATATTTTATGGTGAAAAAGTTTGCCCTAATGGATTTTCTGTGGGTAACCACCTTGACAAGGTAGTCGTGGTTTCGCAGCTGATATGATTTAATATTTTCCCAAGTTATGGATGATGCCTGTAAACTGGCGTCCCTCATGTACAAAATGAGGATATACTATTATTATTAATCGTCAATTTCAGAAGAGTTGCAGGCATACTAGTTTAAGTCCTGCAATTATTCTAAGGAATTCCATCAAGTCATTATCTGCGAGGTTTTTATATGTATATATGTCTGGTTTCTCATACCAATTGGTGTTTTTGGATTCACTGTGTTTACTTGTTGTTTTTTGCGTATCTTGTTGTGTTGCATAATTTTGTTAAAATTTTCGTTGTGCTTACTTCTGAAGTTGTTTTGAGTCTCCCACATCCATGAATGAACTGATTGATGTTGAAGACAGCAGATGGGTCGTATACGCCGTGCTGAGAATGACACGCACACGGAAGTAATGATCAGCTGTGATCCCACACGCCGGGAAGCGAGAGTGTGGACGACTGAGGCTTGCATACGTAACTGTTACTATAAGTGAGGCAGAATGAGTGTGACTGTGCTGTGGGAATGTCTGTGGTGTGTTGGACTTGCTGTTCGTTTTCCATTTCAGCTTTATCCGTGTGACCCAGGTTCTCGCGCTGGCATCCAAGTCAAGTGAATTGGTCGTGATGGAAAGAGGGATGGATCCCTTATATGGCGGGCAGTGTCAATGTAGCTGAAGATTGAACGATTAATTCATGGTTGTTTGCTCAAACCCAACTCCTCCACATTTTTCGCGGGGGTCATCAGCCTAGCAGTCATCGTTTCATCGTTCGCTGTTCAGTGGAAGATAAGAAACTATCAGAAACCTTGTGTAATAACCTTATTGTTGGATACATATTCGCGCGTGAACAAAGGATTCCCGAGTCGCCAATCAGTGTTCCGGTTTTTGCGTTGGTTATTACCAGTTGTTTCTGAAAGTCTTCCAGAGACAGCATGAGGTCCGGCGTAGCAAGAGCTGGACATTGACAGTTTATCAGAGTTTGCTGACAAATTGTTACTACAAAATTCATCCTCCATAATAAACTTCCCATATAAAGACTATTATTTGTGCTTTAGAGCTTTTAAGCTTTGTTATTTCTGATTTGTTTTAGATCTTAATATTTTAAATTGACTACAGGCAATGGTTGTTGTCATAGCAGTTATTCCATAAGAATCAGGCATTTGTTACGTGTTCGTTTTGAGGATGTTACACATTTTTTATTACACCCGTGATGACTGAAATCTTCCGTGAATCATCGAAGAAACCATATGGTGAATGAGAGACACGACCGAACTTCGTGGTGGCTAGGTTCATTTTGATGAGGAATATAGTTGAAATTGTTCAGCGGAAGATATAATACCAGTAAAGTTTACAGTGTTGCATAGAATTTTGGAAGAACGTGGCTGTTTTCTTCATGAAGTGGCTTATATTGATACTACTGTGTATCGAGACAAGAGGTATAATATGGACTGTCCTTCTGAAATGCTACACCACCTACAATTAGTGCTAGATTCTGTCGCAAAGTGGCTTGCAGCTGCATCGTACCATTAGTTCACCTGTTACGTAAGTTGTACCAGTCCTAATAATCATTCATTTTCAGATCAATAAGATATTCTGAGCTCCTTCATGAATTACCTTTGGCTATGAAGGATACGGAAGCCGGACTCACGACATTATTTGAGCAATTTATTGTTCAACAGGTTATCTATAAACATTGACGGTTTATCAGAGTTGGTTGACAGTTTTTGATTGTTTTTGATAGTTTTTGTTCGTCTTTCCTCGTGTCTGCCAGTCTTCTTTGGACAAGTATTGTCTGGAACTTTTCTGGAATTCTTGTCAAGTTCAATGATGCCTGGGTCAGAGTGGGGATGAAGCGTCTTGGCAGCAAGCAGGAAAGTAAGCGATGCTGAGTTGCTTGTTAATTGTAGTGATATGTATGATACTCAGCATGATGAGTCTGTTGTTCATGGTTCACCGTTTAGGGATAGTAAGGGTTTGAAATTAACTGAATTCGAGCCTCGGTGCTTCGACGGAAACCCAGCCGACTATTTGCAGTTTGTAAAGGAGTTTAAAGTCATGTTGAGTGGGCTCGCAATAAATGATTAAATGAAGTTGATATATTTATTGAGGTACTGCACTGGAGTTGCTTCAAGTGCTATACAGTGCTGTAAGTTCATGCCCCCTAACGAAGGATACTCTGAAGCTATGAGTATACTGCGGAAAAGATTCGGAAGACCTTCGATGATTGTAAGGAACGTATTCGAGGCTGTTAAAGGTAATGGTAGTCAGTTACAAGATGACTCCAAGGCACCCTCTAAGTATCTGGATTATCTGATGACTTGCAAGAATACGTTGATTTCGATGAATTGCATGAGTGATCTGAACTTAAGTTCAGTCCTAGAGGTAATAGCGAGACGCCTACCTACTCGACTGCAAAGGAAGTGGGTGAAAATAAGCTCTCGTATAGAGGATGAAGGTGGTGAGCCAAAGTTTGATGATATTCTGAAACTGCTAAAAGATAGTGTCAATACAATAAAAAACGATGAACCCCATGCCTGTTATATATTTTGAATTATTAACACCTTTTAAATACTTCTGCACCTGTCTGCTGGTTTTCTTGTGTCTTCTTCTCTTTTCAAACATACTGCTTTCTCTACTTATTCGTGATATTGCTAGCTCATCTGGTGAATAACGGGATCATCGGTATTATAAAATCTGCTGACAAGTTCAAAGTGGGTCTCATAAACAACTGGAAATGTCACAAATATGATGTACTTACAGGTAAATTTAAAGTTTAATAAACTTTAAAACTCTTTCTGAATGATTTACTGATAATTATTGTTTATTCTGCATCTCTTATGTAATACGTCAGCACCTGTACAGAAATGCCACTTACCTTCCTCAACTAACGCAATCATTTATGGTTCCCGCGTGAAATTGACATGTATTTTTTTTCAATCACAGTTTAGATTTGACGCTATATCTATTTCCTTATTTGTACACTGTATCGCGGCACGTTCAACGTTTGCGTTACATTTTTACGTGATTCGTTACATAAAATTTATCTTGTTGTAGTACTTGCACAAGTACTATACCACTTCCATACTTGTAACCACTAACTCTCATTTCTAATAGTTATGGTTAATCAAAGTAAAAAGCAACGAACCCAATCCCCTGTAAAACTGGTGTCTAATTTAACGTCCTTGATTGCTACATCAAGCAACACACCCCCAACAAACGGCTATAGTGAGTCACATAACTCACGTGTATGCCGTAAGCGTCGAGCTGAAACTGAGGATAAAACTGTACTGACAGCCAGTATTAGCACTACTCCTAAAAATTCGGTACCCTCTGCTCATACAGAACTCCTCCCTTCACCTTATGTGCTTATGGAGAAACTCCAGCCATCAAGCTCTTTTTCAGTACTATCTTCAGAAATAGAACTTCTAAAGTTGTCTATAGGAGAACTTAAGGCTGAGTTAAGGGAAATAAAAAACAGTAAGTCAGTAAATGCTGGAAACATCGAAACCAATACCGAGATATCCAAATTATCAGATCAGATCAGCGATATCAGATCGCAGGTCTGTGAACTGACACCTCTAACTATCCTCATGAAAACTGTAAACCTTAACAAGCTTGACACAGAATCGGTAACTAAGGTAGATAACCTCATTAACTTTGTTACCACAGAAGTAACAAAACGACTCGACGCAAAACTGAGTGCTATTGTCTACAACGTTCCGGACAATGAGGCACTAAAAAAGGTACAGCGCATCTTACTTAGTGAAGCGAAAATGCCTAACTCCAAGACTAAGTGCTACAGGCTGAAGAAGAGTCAACATGAAAAGTGTTGTCCTATTCGTTTTCAGTTCGAAACACCGGCAGAGACCAGAAAATTCATTCACTCCCAACACACCCTATCGCAAGCCAGAAACTACAAACATATAAAGGTCGGGGTGGAAAAAACAGTTATAGAAAGGCGCGCACACAACTATCTCACTAAGACTAATTGTGAAATAGGTAATAGGACATTGCAAGCAGCCATTATTCCCAACCCTGTGAAAGATACAGTAGACCCCACCGCATCACCCCTCTCAAAACACACAGAAATATCCCATCAGAGTGCAACACCAGCCGAAAGGCCACTAGACTGTAACCAAATAAATAATAAAACCATACCACCCATCACCGCAGAATCTAAAATGCCACTAAATAACCCCAGAAAAAAAGTTAAAACCCCCCGAAATTCGACTTTGTCCTCTCCTAGCTATAATTCCATTGGTAAAGATAAGGAAAATATGCCCCTAAATCATACCAACAAAAACAGTGGCAGCTTAAATAAGCCCACACTCCCCACGGTTAATAGTATTAGCACTCACAACGTGCTAAATCGCACCGTGGCACACACTAATATCCAATGTCACAACGATGTCACCCTAAATAGTACAAGTGGTAATAGTCAGAACTCGGCTACCAACAACTCAGGGTCTTCAGAGTATGGCACACAAACAAATTTCGACCGGATATATGGTACAAGTCTGCTGGGAACTAACCCAAAATGCAGTACACACGAAACCCACACAAGGACACAACTAGCATCAAACAATAGGTGGAATAATAAGCCATGGTCATCACAAGGATCCAATCATTTTTTATCCCCCGCGTCCCTGTCAGCGTTGAAAAAACAGCTGGTAGGGATGTTAACACTCCTAAACCACTAGTGCTGGCTCCCTCCTTGCATGAAAACAGGAACGGTCTAGTGCACCCGTATCCATTGGACACACTTGACACTTGCACAAGTATAGGCCAAATAAAGAACCCTACCCACTTCTGTAACCTAACTAAAAATAAAAGTTCCTTAGTCTATAGCAAATCCAGTACTCCAACTCCTAATTCTCCACCGAAAACAGCACACAACAACTCGATAGACATAGGTGAGCATGATGCTGGAACTCCTCTTAACATAGGATCGTCATGTCCAGCAGAACTACTGGGTGCTGAACCATATTCGGGGCTGACTAACGAACTTAAATACTTCAAATGCTACTTCAACTCTCATCTTTACGTAATCCTCATAAATGCTAGATCTGTTCTAAATAAATTGCCGATGCTCAGAGCACTCACAGTAATATACAAACCCCCTGTAATTGTCATCACTGAATCTTGGTGTCATTCGGACATCCTGGATGAAGAAATAAGCTTAGATAACTACACACACTTTCGGTGTGACAGGGAAGGTGGTAAGGGAGGGGGTTGTCTCATGTACTTTCTGAATGCACTTACTGTATCACAGCTAGAAAGTAGTACACTTAACATGCCTGAGACTCTATGGGTTAATGTACACTTAAATAACGTAACAGCATTAATTGGATGCACCTACAGAGCACCTGGCACCTTTAGTAATTACGAGACCCAACTTATTAATACTCTGGAGCAATTAACCGACTTACAATACGATCATAAGATCCTATGTGGGGACTTTAACTTACCTGAAATCAACTGGGATATACCCACAGGTCCAACTAAATTTGATAAGTTCTTAGACACACTGGATATACTTGGCTGGAAACAAACTGTCACTACTCCCACAAGAGGTAACAACGTACTAGACTTAATCTTCTGCCACAATATAAGCCCCCTTTCAACGCTAGTAGGTTCTGAGTTCCCAGGGAGCGACCACAAAACAGTAATGTGTGCACTGCCAATTCCGCTGAGTAGCAATGCATCTCATACCTCCACTTCACAACAAGTAATATATAGGAACTATAGTAAGGCAAACTGGGCCTTAGTTGAATCGATGCTAAGATCCTCCAAATGGGATGAATACTTCACTACTGATGACCTATCGAGAGCCCTAACCATCTTCTACCATAACTCAAACATATGCTTAGATGCTGTCATTCCACTCCAAACACTAAAGGTTTCCCCACACAGAAAGTCATTCATAAAACCAAAGGATCGTAAGAAACTGAAGAAACTCTCAACAAGTTACTTCAAACACCACGACTTTGGCACTCTAGGTCTAATACTTAAAACCCTTAGCTCCATCACACAAGCTCAAGATTTCCGTATGAGAAAGGAAGAACGCATCGCAGTAGCCAGTCCTGCTAGAGTGTATGCACTCACAGAAATCTTAAGGAAGCGAATGAATCGCAAAAATCACAGCATTTCTCTCCTCATAGACAAAGGTAGGCTATGCACTAACTCTGCAGACATATGTGAACTATTCAACAAAACGTTTGCAGGTAACTACCTTAAGCCCTCAGTCCAGCTACTCGATATACACCCTATTACTAAAATGGCACAAACTCCAACTCCACTCACACCAAACCAAATTAGCACTGTTCAATTCACTTACGCTGATATTAACCAAACTATAAGAACCCTCAAAAGTTCAAAAGGTTTCGGTACCGACGGTATATCATCTTACTTCTATAAATATGGTGGCCCTGACATTCCTCTACTGCTGCTTAAAATATTCACAATGTCCCTAGAAACCCAAACTTACCCTGACATATGGAAGACAACATTCATTATGCCTAAACACAAATCTGGCTCGAAAACTGAAGTCAGTAACTACCGGCCAATCAATATCACACCTATAGCATCTAGAATCATGGAGAGACTAGTCAAAGATAACTTAATCAAACATATGCTTAGCTGCAACATCATAAGTCCGAACCAACATGGATTCCTGAAATCCAGATCATGTTTAACATGTCACCTAGACTTCTTCAATTTTGTAACCAGCAGTCGTGACAGACGGCAACTAGTACTTGTCATCTACTTTGACATTTCTAAGGCATTTGACCGTGTTGACCATTTACTGCTAACAAATAAACTGAACTCCTTAGGAATACGTGACCCATTATTAGGATGGCTTAAATCATTCCTTAACAATAGGTCCCAAATAGTTAAACTCGGGTCTGCAACCTCCAAACCTAGCCCTATCACTTCTGGTGTAGTACAAGGTAGTGTCATTGGACCCCTCCTATTTACACTATACATCAATGACATATGCGCTTGCTTCACGCACGGGAAACCATTCATCTTTGCAGATGACCTAAAAGTAGCTTATACATTCCAACGTGATGACTTAGGGAACTTCGAGAATGTAGTACAGAAGGAATTAGATAAAATGGCTGCTTGGTCGTCCCTATGGAATCTCCAATTTAATCTGAACAAATGTGGCTGGATCTGCTTCGGTGCACCCTCAATTGACCTGAAATTAACGCTCCAATCTGCTAACCTAACAAGACTCCGAAGTGTCGTTGACCTAGGCTTGAGGTACTCTAGTGACTTGACATTCTCAGAGCAAGTAGCATCACAGACTAGAAAATCGAGGATGCTCTTAGGATGCATACTCAGGAACTTTCACGACAATGAAGCCAAGCTAATTCTGTACAAAACATGTGTCAGACCACTACTAGAATACTGTCCATTTATTATAAGCAGCACTCGCACACGCGACAAGCTAAGGATGGAAAGTATCCAACGATATTTTACCTCAAAACTGCTTGGCTACGATTGTAAGAAAGACTACATCTCACGGTGCATGATCCTAAAACTTGACCCACTTTGGACAAGGCGACTTATTATAAACCTAATATTCTTCTTTAAGGTCCTTCACAAAATATCATTCTCAGGTAACAGGGACATACAATTCGCACAGGAAGGTTCTTACGATCTGCGTAACCAAACTTCCACAGTGACAACTCATTCTTTTAAGTCAACACTCCGTGAAAACTTCTTCACAGTCATGTATTCTAAAATATGGAATAGCCTACCCCTAGATGTCAGAACTTGCTCTTCGGTTACAAGCTTCAAACGCTCTCTATACAGACTGTTTCACTCTACTGATTATATTAATAAACTATTTACTCCTAGAACGAATCAACCACTAATCTACTACAGCACCTAAAAGACGCACTTCAACACCCTTAGCAATCTTTAAACTATAAATAAACTAGCAGCATGGATGCATAAAGACATAGTACGGAACATACAGGATTAGTTTACCCTTAGAAATAGGACCTATCCCTCATTGTAACCTTCAAACGCTTGCTATATAAACTGTTTTGTCCAAATGACTATCCCTACCAGAACCCATCACTTATTTCTAAAACGCATCAGTCATTAGAACACTAAAACGCTCAGACTCATTAATACACATTATGACATTAAATAAACTCTAAGACTTCGCATAAATACGTGAAAACAAATACAATATAGAAAAATGTTTACTTAAGTATAATTAAGATAAACATTTATAAATGCATAATACATAAATGTCCTTTTCATGTTCACATACTTTCTCTTTCTGGTATTTTGCTGCTCCTATTCATCTTCTGGTCGAGGTCGAACAACCCTGCATCTAAACTGAAATGAGGATTAATTCCAAACCGTCTATCTCATAACCACTCAAATTCCATGAACGATCCAATTCTACCATTTGAAGACGCTGGCGAACATGCTGTAAATGAGTATTCATGATCTGAAATGAAGAAGCAACTGGTTTTCAAACAGTTTTCAACATTTTACTCAACTTACGAATACAGTCCGCCATGCAGACACAAATGGAGCAAATGGAGAATTCTGGAATCGACCTCGGCACCATTTGATGCAGTAAAACAACTTAACAGGTGATAGGTGACAGGTGATAATTTCACCTACTTACGAGGTTTAAAAGGAGTTAAACACAAAAGTCAGAGTGCGTAAGCTTTGTAAAAGAAAAGCGAGGGCCTAGTAATATATGTTTTTCTGAAGTATACAGTTCGGTGTCCTTCTGAAGTAGCGGACTCATACCATTTACTTTCAATCGGGAGTTTGCGTCTAAACTTCGGCTCTAGGCAATTTTCAACTTCTATTTCTTTTTTCATTATTTTTTTTAGTTTTTATTAATTCTCATTTTGCAGAAGCCATCCGAACTCAGGAGCCATAGCAATAGAGTGCTGTCCCACAGATAAGGGTGGTTCTCATATGTCCCCACCATCATATCCGCTGACTAGCAGTCACCACCCTCCCACCTTTTTTGTGCAAGGCCCTGTCGGAGTGCTTCATTTTTAAAAAAATTATTTATGTATTTTTTTTTAATTTCTGTTGCAAAATGCCACACACTTTTTGTTTCTCCAACTATTTATTCGTCGACTTACTAAAATTTATGGTATGAATGACAACTTTCAGAAGAACATCATGTATGTTTCATCTTTTACAGCATTTTGAAGACGAAAAATGTAAGAAAGAAAGCCTATCTGAGACTTCATTTTAGATATAAACGAATGTAGTTTAGAAAATCAGGGAGGAATCGTTCAGCATTGAGCAAATAAGCAGTGGTAAGTTATAATATGTTGTTCTAGAAAATTTGAACATACAGGATTATAGTATTAGAATGGTAAGATAAGATTCATTTTAGATATAAACAAATGTAGTTTATGAGCTGACATCATGTATTTACATGTATCTGTATTACATTCATCTGATGTCTGGGTTTTTTGTTAATGCGAAGACAATATTTCTATATCTCTTTATATGCTACACAAACAGACTTTATAGCAGACTGTTCCGACTGACTTTGATGTCAGAAAGAACAACCAAACTGTAAATTCATCATACATTAAATTATGTGTAATTTATATAATAACTTATCCATGCCTGTATAATTGGTGTGTTCCTGCATAAACAGGAAGAAATATATATAATATAGTTTCACCTAATACAATGATATTATTGCACCCTGTGCAATGAAAGCTTGTCCTGCACACCGTCGGAATGCGACTTAGGTCTAGTTCTAACGGAAAAAATGGACACAAGCGTAAATTACACAGGGGATGTAGTGAGGGCATATGCGGTCATACACTTTACGCATAGACAGTTAGGTGCACTCACTCCTGAGCTCTTTCTAATGTTGTACAAAACATACGTCAGGCCACACCTTGAGGTGCATAATATTATTGCTTCCCCAATACTGAGAAGAGACGCCAACCTATTAAAAAGAGTCCAACGACTGGCAACAAAAGGAGTGGTTGGTCTCCGAAACAAACCATATGATGAAAGGCTGAAGAAATTAGGCCTGTTCACACTTAGCTACCGTCGGCTTAGGGGGATTTGATTACTGCCTACAAAATAACAAATGACCAGAATCACTCAAACAAAGGTGTTCTGCCATTGAGTAGGTATAGGCTCCCACGTGGAAATCCCAGAAGGATAGCTCACCAGAGGGCAAGGACCCGGGTGCGCTCCCACTTCTTTTCACTGCGGGTTTGCCGTCCCTGGAATTCCTTGCCGGCAGATGTAGCTATGGCACCGTCTTTGGACGCCTTTAAGCGAAGGCTGGACAACCATGCAGAGACACAAGGACTGCATCCAAATGGCCTATCCCCTTAAAATTGCATACACCATTCAATTAAACAATTAAACTCGTCGTTTTATTTCTTTACATTCTCTCCCGTCTTACTCTCCTGACAACTTATTAATATTATCATTACTTTTATTATTATTATTATCGCCGATATATATCCATATGTATATATATATTTATTCTTCAAGCTTAATCAGCTGACTATTGTTACGCTTTCCTATTTCCGTTTTTGTCTGTTAGTCTGAATAGCTTCACTAATTATATCTATTATTAGCATTATTATTGTTATTACTATTTCTTTTCTCTTGTCGACGGTACCAGAGGACTAGCTGGCGAAAGGATCAACTCCAATCACAGTAGTAACAGTCTTAACATACTCATACTACAAACCACATAAAATTAATCCCAGCACTACTCACTTTGGAGTCAACCAAAGCTACGACAGTCGAGTGGCGGGACAAGCTACGCAGAAGTTAACCGAAGATCAGGAACCTATACCTCACAATCAAGAAGCGAGCACAAAGAAATCAAATTGGTTTATACTAGCTCGTAAAAACGATATCGGATATTGGATACAGTTTCATCTAATGGCCAGTTTCCAGAGCCTGATGGTAGGTTCGAACGCATACACATCGACATCTTTGGGCCATTACCGCCATCTGACGGCTTTACTTGTATCTTGACGTGTACTGACAAATTTGAGAGATGGCCAGTAGCTAGTACCTTACCTGATATTTCAGCTGAAACTTTTGCAAATGGCATCATACAAAATTGGATTTCCAACTTCGGAGTGCCCTGCATTACTACTACTGAGAGAGGTGCTCAATTCGAAAGACATTTATTCCAAAAACTCACAGAACTGCTGGGAATCAAGCGTATACGCACTACTGCTTATCATCCCAGTTCAAAGGGCTTAGTGGAGAGGTTTCATCGTCAGCCGAAAGCAGCATTGATGGCAAAGAACGATGATGATAAGTGACAAATCACCACTTGTACTTCTAGGAACACGCTCAACAATAAAACAAGATATCGATTGCTGTCCAGCAGAATTAGTTTATGAAACTACTTTACGACTGCCTGATGAATATTTCAACCCAGCCACTGAAGTTCCAACTAACGAAACTACTTTTGCGTAACAACTGCGATAACATATGAGCCTTTTAAGATGTCATCCCCGCGACGTCAGCTCAACTAGGAATACATGCCTCAAAAACTAGACGACTGCACTCACGTCTTCATACGACACGACGGTATAAGAAAACCACTTCAACCACCCTATGACGGACCATTTAAAGTAATAAACAGAACAAACAAAATCATCACTGTCGAACGCGGAGGGAAACACGAGAATGTGAGCACTGATCGTGTAAAACCAGCTCTCATGGAAATAGAGGCGACTGAATGTTTATCCAAGCCATCAACATCATCATAAGTTACACCACAATATGATTCCCGCTCTCAAGATCCAAAACCTGTTGATATTCTGACCAACAAAACAGAAAGAATTACAAGGTCAGGCAGGCAAGTACATTGGCCACAAAGATTTGTACAGACAATTTCTTTATAAGTTATTTCCATTCTTCCTTATTACTGTGCTATTAACTGCATGTAAGATATAAATCTATTCTGTAACTGTTTATAATAACAACCTCATTATTATTCTAATAATATTTCTGGTTTTATTGTTACATTTGCACAACTTTCTAAACATTTTGGTTCATTTCAAAATTGTTAGCATTTTCAAATATATGCAGTCATGTTAGCAAACCTCAGAAAACTTGGAATCCTCAATTCGGTTTTCATATCAGAGACTCTTATATATTTTTTCTGTCCTTTCAAATTACAATAACATTCCGAATACAGTTAAACTTCATTTACCTGCATTCTACGGAGGGGCTATTGTGGTGACCCATTTTATTACTCATCTTTGTAGTACACCTTCACTATGTTATTAAACTTTGATTTGCTTATCACTCTAAATATTGCGTGTTACAATTGATACTTTTGTGCTCGCTCGACTTTTGAATTTTGATTACTGCATTAATACACGGTCGTTCTCCTTCTCAAGTGCCTTTTGATTTACGTAGTGGGTGTTGAGGAATCACAACGTTAAGACACAATAATAAATGCGAAGAAGTACTAAGACATGCGTGTAAGCAAGTTTAAACAAAAAGAGCATCACAACAATATCTTGAAGATGAACTTTCAATGACGCATTATCGAAAATTGTGTTTTATGCCATTATGCAGTTTCTCAGGACGTCGTTCTCCCCCTAAAATAGCTTTTAATCACGTGGTGGCATAACACTTACGCAAATATACAGTGTTCATTGTGAAGGGTTTAAAAATTTAACATTTATGATCACCCGTTCTGATTACTTGTACAATAGTTAAACGATTCAGACTTTTGAAAAAGTATTAATTTATGATGCTTCACGATTGCAAATTATGGCATAACTTATTGTGCCTGTAGAAATGGAATGCATTCCTTGTAAATACCCCCTTATTCGACACTAAATTATTATTTTCTCAGTGCTATACTTGACAAGATGAACACTGTGTGTGACGGGGAAAACCACGGAAGAATGCTGTATCGACCAAGGAATGAGAAGGGAGAATGAATTTATTCAGCAAAAGTAGGCAAATATAAAGTGCTTAACTTTCATATCACTTTTTCCAACTGCAAGGAAATAAAAAATTGACTTTATTCGCTTATTTGCAGATGTCCGGTAACGTCAGTAAACCTGGTCACAGCAATTCGACATCGCCGGAATACTTACGTCAAACAACTGTGTAAAGACGTTTGCTTGTTATTATTTTTCATTAAATATATTCAACATCCTGCTTACCATACTTTTCTTATTCTATCTGAGTGAAACTGAATTTGACATCATGACGAGATGGAGGGCTGACTTATCAGTGAGAGCTGAGAAAGTAATTGGTGGCATGATTCAGTGTAAGCGGAATATTACTACGATTGCCACAGCCCAGCCTATTCAGTTATTTTACACTACACGTTAACACCCGTAATCATATAGATTGACATCACGCTTTGGGTGAAATAATAGTAATGCACTGGTTTTGAATACACTTAGTCTCATACGAAATCGAACTCAGTTGCAGTGCCTTGGCTCTATTCTTATTTTTCAAATACTGAGTTAGGCATTTTTGTTATTGTTCCCTACAGATTTACCTTTTACTAGGGAACGTACCTGCTTGACTTTAGGCAGATGTTTAGGCTTAAGTAAAGTGCTTATGATTCCCCACTTATATCGATCGGTGGGGTTCCTCAGAATTACACTTGAGTATGGCAATGAGTTCAGATCCTAGGTCTAGCATGCCGTACTCCCACCGCGTGCAGAATAAATGGAACACATTAATATTAGATAGGTAAGTTTATTCCACTGCAACGCAAACAAGTTTATTTACATGTGTAGGCTTATCACGGTCAAAGATAAGAGTCCTCGTTTGGGAAGCATCTCCCATTATTCGACGAAATCTGCCCAGTATCCAAACTGCTTCACGTTGAAATTCTTCCGCAATTGAAGCAAACAGAACTGTATGGCCACAATCAAAATTATATGGTATCACAAACTGGAAAAGTGAATATCTGCACCGTTATAAGTGAATGAGTGAACCTGGAGATGTATGCAGAATCATTTAGGCAAATATATCAGGTCGTAAGTCGTAAAACACTCGTTGGTGTTCCTTGGATATCTTTGTTAGAATGCAACTACACCTGTTTCCACTGAATCTAACTAACTGACAAACCTCGTTACGACTCAACAATCTTGAAAGTGATAGAGATTAAATTAAGCATTTACATAATTAACATGCACGACTTAAGCATTCAACGCATTCAGTCATCCCAGTTTACTCTTCTTTTGAAATATGCAGCACATTAATGATGCAGAAAATACCATGAGTATAACGCATGCATAATATTATTAACTGCCAGTAATTGTGCTATCGAATCATAATACAAGAACATGCTTAACAATACTTTGTTAGTGTTCTGAGGGACAAAATATTACAGCAAACCATACAGGCTAGATGAAAGTTCCACAAAGTCGTCTCACTACTGTAACAACAGAAGACAAGGGCCAGGCAACAGATCATTTTATTATGAAAATCAACACGTATTTATACATATTTCACATGCATTATTATAGACCGAAAGCTGCTACCTTGACGTGGTGGTCGGGCTTGAACACCGCAATGACCTAATCAAGCTATACTGGCTGAGACTTATGTCTCTTGAGGTTCTACCATGCCAGGCAGGTTGTTTGGATAGCGGTTAAACAAAAAGCAGCTACCCAATCCAACATCATGATCAATACAAAATCACAAAATTTCATGCCGGATCGGCCGTGGCCCGGATTAACAACGACCGCGCTTCCTGCTGCCGTGTCACAGGGCGGGAGTGATAAATCTGCTACTGAGACACACCAAACAAAAAAGAACGAACAAAAACAGGCCGCGTGTGACCGGCCTCAAGCAGTTGTCCCCTGGGCTCTGCGGTCACGCAACCAACTTCCACGGTGTGGGCAGCCGGGAAGTAACAATCGCCCTCACAATCCGAAATGCACACGAAACCTCTCTATTACTCACTCATCTTTGTCTTCATCTTCATCTCTATCATCTTGCCTTCCTTCCACTGATGCAACTCCTCGACTTGATAGCTCTCCACTTCCTCTCCACTCTGCGTCCACTAAAAACGATGGAAGCCAAAAAACCACCACCGACAGCCTCTTAAAGCCGCGCCACCAATTTCATATAGGAGCTCTTAATGTTAGGACACTTTGCCAAATAGGACAACAAGCATCACTAGCCAAGACCCTGGCATCACGAGCCATTGATGTATGCTGTGTTTCAGAAACACGCATACAAGACCCAAGTGTGGTTATTCACCTAACCCCACCTGGCCAACAGGTTGAATCTGCAAAATTCACCCTGAGGGTGTCAGGAGATGCCACAGCTAGTTCACGAGGATTAGCTGGCGTAGGGATAGCTTTGAGTACTAGGGCAGAAAAGACATTGCTTGACTGGATCCCGGTAGATAGCCGAATGTGTGCTGTCCGCCTGAACGGATCAGTAAGAAGGAGGAAGGACTGCACTACTCGCCGATGCCTTTTCGTAATCTCCGCCTACGCCCCCACTGACTGCAGTTCAGATGAAACGAAGGATGAGTTCTACCAAAAGCTGTCTAGTTTGGTGCGAAAGGCTAAACGCTCAGACATAGTCGTTCTAGCTGGTGACTTTAACGCTCAAGTAGGGAAATTGTGTCAATCTGAGAAGGATGTCGGTGGCACCTATGGAGCTCCGTGCCAGCGAACCGACAACGGTGACCGTCTCCTACAGTTCTGCTCTGATAATCATTTGTTTCTTGTAAGCACTAACTTTAAACACAAGGAGAGACACTGTTTGACTTGGAGACCCCCTTCATCAAACCAACGCTGGACACAAATAGACCACATAGCAATAAGCTATCGTTGGCGTGGGTCGGTAGGAGATTGTCGCTCCTTCTGGAACACGTGCGTAGATACCGACCATGCACTGGTCCGCGCTCGGGTGTGCTTACGACTGAACGGACGTAGGAAACAGCTGGCGGTAAAACCATCACGTCCCCAGCTCGATCAGGAAACTAAATCCGTATTTCAGGAAGAACTAGCTAAACACATATCTGTGTTCGACAGCTGTGCTCACCCTGAAGAAGCTTGGAAAAATATCCAGGCAGCCATAGATACAGCTGTAAAAGCTGTGAATAAGGTAAACCCAAAGGTGAGTAAAAACCACTGGATCTCCACCGCCTCATCCGAACTGATAGATGCTAGAAGACTTATTCCGGCGAGCTCCGAATTCAATGAGGAGCGAAAGCTGCACAAGAGGAAACTTACGAAAAGTCTCCGCAAGGACCGTGAACAGTGGTGGGCGACAAAAGCCAAAGAGATGGAGAAAGCTTTGAGGATAGGCAACACCAGGCAACTCTTTGGACTCATCAGGGAAACGGGTGGGAGAAGACAAATCATCAGTGAGACAATCTCGGAAAAAAATGGCACTATAATTAGCTCCCAGGATAGACGACTGGATCGTTGGAAAGAGCATTATGAGGAGCAGTTTAATTGGCCCACAGCCACGCTCAACCTTCCGAGCATCCAACACCTCCCTGAATGGGATATAAACACAGGTCCTCCGTCACTAACTGAGGTTACTAAAGCTGTCACCAATCTGAAACTAGGCAAAGCAGCGGGACCTGATGGAATGACTCCAGAGGTATTTAAGTACGGTGGAGACAGCTTACTGTCCGGATTAACTGAGGTACTAGGCAGCGTCTGGGAATCAGAAGAAGTCCCATCGGGTTGGTGTAAGTCACTGATTATCCCCATATACAAGAAGGGAGACAAGTCTTCCTGTGATAATCACAGAGGGATTAGCTTGACTAATATAGTATCTAAAGTCTTAGGCTCAATAATCATGCGTAGACTGAGTGGTGCTCGGGAAGCACAAACACGAGAGAGCCAGGCAGGCTTTAGACCAGGAAGAGGGTGTATTGATCATATCTTCACCCTCCGACAGATTCTAGAACATAGGCATTCCTACCGGCGTCCAACAGTCATTATATTTCTTGACCTAAAGGCAGCATTCGACTCTGTCGATCGGGAAGTTCTCTGGAGATGCTTGGCTGTAAAGGGAATTCCAAGAAAATATATTGCACTGATTAAGGCACTCTACTCGTACTCATACAGCCAGGTGAGGGCTTACGGCGAGCTGTCATCTGAACTGATGACGACCAGTGGTGTCCGTCAAGGATGCCCATTATCTCCTTTTCTATTCAACTTCATCATAGATGTGTTAATGGACTTAACCCTAGGTGACTTCAGCGACTCAGGGATTGACTTGCTACCGGGGAATAATCTCGTTGACTTGGAATATGCAGACGATATAGTCCTTCTAGGCGAAGACGCTGACGAAATGCAGAGTCTTCTAAACACCTTGAGCCGCAATCTACGAATGTTTGGCATGCGATTCGCTCCCGCCAAATGCAAGATGATGTTACAGGACTGGACTACATCGACGCCTAGTTTAAAAATAGGAAGTGAAGTGGTAGAGCACGTTGACCGCTTCACTTATTTGGGAAGTACCATCAGCCCCAACGGGCTGATCTCTGACGAAATCTCAGCACGAATACAGGGGGCTCGTTTCGCATTTGTTAGTTTACGCCGACTCTGGCGTAGACGAGATGTTCGACTATCGACCAAAGGGCGGGTGTACTGCTCATCAGTCCGCTCCGTCCTCCTTTATGGTTGTGAGACCTGGCCACTGAGAGTGGAAGACATGAAAAGACTAGCTGTCTTTGATCATAGGTGCCTGCGTTCTATTTCCCGTGTAAAGTGGCATAATAAGGTGAGCAACATGGAGGTTAGGCGTAGAGTTCTAGGTAAACAGGGGAAATCAATCGACGAAGTCGTGAAGCTACAAAGACTGAGATGGTTAGGACATGTGTTACGTATGCCAAGCCATCGCCTCCCTCGACGAGCTATGTTAGCGGATATAGGGTCAGGCTGGAAAAAAGCTAGCGGCGGTCAAACAAAAACTTGGCATCAGTCAATGAAATCCACAACAGTTGGTCTAAGCCACGTAGGAAGGTGTAGACTTCCAGGCTGGGGTCCTCGGGACGGTAAAAATCTATGGTTGGAAACAATTGGTGACATGGCTCAAAATCGTTCTCAGTGGCGCAGATGCATCCACTCCCTGTGACTTATGATCTTCAATGAAACTGTTTTGTATTTCTTTATTACTCCTTTGTCTCACACCTCTGCTCACTGTTTCTATTATGCTTTTCTTGTACTTTCTTCTCTTGCTTCGCGTGCTACACGGAATGTGGCGACTTGAACTGGCGCACATTTGTGCAAAGTTCTATGTCGAAAACAGACAGACAGACAGATAGACAAGCGCAGTCATCTGATTGGTTGTTTATCAGAAGTTAGGCAGACAAACGCAGGCTTCTGATTGGTTGTTTCGGGATTCCTTGACAAATAGAGTTCTCTATTTGCGAATCATATTTTGCCACGTTAACTTTGCTGTGATTGGTTTTTGAATCAACCTTGCTCATATTTTCTCACGGCCTGCTCTCACCACACTACTATATAATGTTTTATTCGCCGATTTTTCCTCTGCATGTGAACGTAACTACATACTGGTATGTGAAGAGGGTCGTCACTGTTAGCAATTTATAAGGTCCTCACTTTCTGCATGTCTTCTAATGAGTTTGCAGCTTCTTACATATGTGCTGCTTCCTCTCGGAGTGATTACCTGCGATGAAATTCTAGCAAAAGGCCTCGTTAACGAAGCACATCACTTCCCTAGCTCATCAAGTTAATTCACAAGAAACACAGGATACGAGATTACGTGAGTGGGAAATATAGAAGTAGAAAATACTGCATGCATAACCACAACTCAATAAATGCATTGGGACCCGTGGAATCGTAGTCACTGCTAACCGCCCTAACGCCTAACCAGTTACAAGAGGGTTCATAACGAAAACACCTCTCTATCTGTATGAAAAACAGTGAAACAATGTTAGAATAGTCAAATGTTACATTTATATTCATCACGGTTGCTTGCAAACCACACAAAGCCGCACACGATAGCACCTAACTAGGAGAAATCAAAAATCAAATTGACCGCCAATGTTCTAGCCAATGAAAGACGAGAAAACCTGAAGCAGGCTAAATTTGAAGCACGAAAACGTATTTCCTGATTCAAATTAGCCGGAAACGATTATAGATAAGATTTTATTTTGATAAGATACACAGTGTTACACACTGCCCAAATTTTATATTTACGCCGGGAAGCCACTTGAATCTCCATTAAAGAACATGAAAACTGCTCACAGAGATCGTTATTCAGCGTCCGTATACCGTGCACAACATAAATTTTCTGAGTAGAGAGCTTAAACAATGATGTGGTTTCTAAAAGGATATCTGGTGTAGGTTAGGTAAAGATATAGAGACCGACCGCGTAAATGCAGTTGAAGATTGAACGATCAATTCATGGTTGTTTGCTCAAAACCAACTTCCCCAATTTTCGCGGAGGCATCAATACGACAGTCATCGTCTCATCGGTTGCTGTTCTGAAAGAAGTCAGGAGACAACTGTCAGAAGTAATATTGTGATTCATTATTGTAATATTTGTTCACAGATCTCAGTTGTAACATTGTTTATATGTTGGTGTTACAATAAAGAATCCTCCAGTCGCCAATTGGTGTTTTGGTTTTGCGTCCGTTATTACTAAGCGTTTCTGACAAACTTCAAGGAACAGCGTGAGCCCGAGCGTAGCAAGAGCTGGGCATTAACGGTTTACGAGACGTGGCTGACAGTTTCTGACAGTGAAGTCAGTTTCTGACGGCGGAAACACTTTCTGACGGATTCAGATAGCTGGTTACAGTTTGGATAGTCACCATTCATCCTTCCTGGTCCCTGTCAAGTCCTCTTTGAACAAGCATTATCTGGAACGTTTTTGGAATTGGGTCAAGTTCAACAATGCCTGGGTCAAAGAAGGGACAGAGCGTCTTGGATGCAAACAGGAAAGTAAGTCATGGTGACTTGTCTGTTACTTGTAACGATGTGTCTGATGTTAAACATGACATGGTTGATGTTACTGTTTCGCCGTTCAGAGATAATAGGAACATCAAACTCCCTAAATTAGAACCACGGTGTTTTGATGGAAACCCAGCTGATTATTTACAATTTGTAAGGGAATTTGAAATCATGTTGAGTGGTTTTTTATTAACTGATGAAATGAAGTTAATGTATTTGATGAGGTATTGCACTGAAGATGCTGCAAGAGCTATACAGTGCTGTAAGTTTATGAAGCCGAAAGAGGGCTACTACGAGGCCATGAGCATACTACGTCAAAGGTTTGGAAGACCTTCGATGATTGTAGGGAAATTATTCGAGGCTGTTAAGGGTAATGGTGGTCAATTACAGGATGACTCCCAGGCACTCACTGAGTTTTTGGATAATTTGCTGAATTACAAGAATGGAATGATTTCGATGAATTGCATGAGTGACCTCAACTCGAGTTTTATACTGGAAGTAATAGCAAGACGCCTACCTACTCGACCGCAAAGGAAGTGGGTGAAGATAAGCTCCCGTATGGAGGATGAGGGTATCGAGCCAAAGTTTGATGATATCCTGAAACTAGTAAAAGATAGCGTCAATCTATCTATGAGCAAGTTCGCCAGTCTATTACATCTCACCCCTAGAATAGAGCAGTCTGAAAGCAAAATGCAATCATTGATGACGAAAGGGCCTCAGAGAGGTGGATATCGATAAGGCTCCATGATGTCTAGTAATGCATATAGACCTAGTGAGTGTCACAGGTTTCGTAGTACATCCTCGACAGATAAGTTACAAGATGCAAGACAAACACGGTTGTGTTTTACACGTTTGCAAGAGGTGCATACAGAGGTGAACTGTAAACCAGTGAGCAAGTTCAGTGATAAGCTAAATGTAAACTCCAGGCCTGACCCCGAATTCTGTGACGATAACGGTTTGGTCAGGAAGTCTGTAGTTGCAACTGGTAAGCCATTGTTGAATAGAGTGTCACAGAGGAGAGTTACAGTCTCAGAGGGCAGTTCTGACTCCATAAGTTTACAAGGTGTCACTAGTCAGAGTGAAGGTATAAAATGTATAGGGATTTGTGAGGAAGAACCCAAATCATCTACTGCTGTTATTAAAGAGTTTGAAAATGATGAAGTCGACCAGATAGATGATGGTAAATTGAATATTTGTGATAATGATCATGATAGTGCAGATTTGTCTTTGGTTGATCATGATGAAATGGGGGGAATGCCTACTATTGCTGAGTTGAATAAAGGTTCTGTACAACTTGAACGTGAAGTAGAATTAAATGCAGATGCATTTGCAGAAGGCATGCATAATTGTCAAACCGTCAGTGTGAGTGATCAGCATGTAGCCCACCTATCATCAGATGCTAGTGCTAAACCTGAGCTGATAGTAGAAGACAGCAGTGGTGGTGGTCTTGCAGGTAGACAAATTTCTGAAAGCCGAGCAACAACAGCTTTTGATCCACCGCTAACTTCATCAACTGGTGTCAATCAGTCGTCGTTGGTGTTGTCATCCACAATGAAACAGATGCCCATCAACTCAAGTATCTTGTGCAATGACTATGATAGTATTGGTGCATTTGAAAAGACGAAAGATATTGGTCAATTTATTATCTTTTTTTTCAAGATAAAGATCTAAGCCCTCATAAAAATCAAAAATTTAGTGAGGATAAGCCAGGTGTAAACGAGAGAGTAATTGTTAAATTGACTTGTATGAATAAAGGCATTTCTAGTTTCAAGTTACTATTTGAATGTTATTATCTTTTGTGTAAATTACTCTGTTTCTACACTTGGTTGACCAGATACGTCGTATGTTTGTTCGTCATCTATATTCTACGATACAATGACACGAGCGCGTTGCCGTTCAGATTTGAAGATATAGCTGATAGAGGGAAATCAGCAAATGAACTCTGCGACGATTTTCCAACATAGGGCGTCAACCTGAGAAGGGTTGTAGGCGTACCGATGTAAGTCCTACAATTCTTCAAAGGCTAGCGCATCAATGAGCAGTCCAATGTGATTGGTGTGTGATTTTGTACATATGTTCATATTGTATATACTGAATTGATATCATCTGTCATCTAGCTGTTGGTATTTCTGTTTGTGTCCGAACGACTTCCATTTGGATCATCAACCTGAGAAGGAACGTAGGCGTACTGCTGTAAGTCCTACAGTTCTTCAAGGGTAGTTTGTCATGCCAGAATCCACAACTTTCTATACTTTTGGTTTGTAAGGATTAGTTATGTTTTACGAGTTGATCACGGATTGATATCAGTTAGAGAACCATTGAAAACCAGGGAGTACTGGACAGCTGCTGTGAGAAGTCGTGACCAGTGAGGTCCAATTAGATGTCACGTGTGTGGATGGATGTCCCACCAACGACAATGGTTGGAGTCGCGCTAAATCACGAATTGGTAGAAGTTAGAATTCACGAGCCATTGAATCGGGTCCCATTGGCTGAATGGTATACGAGCTTGCCTTGTAACCGGAAGGTCCTGGGTTCGAAACCCAGTGGGTGCGTACTGCCGATGATTCCCAAACTAGGATGAAACAGCAGCTGTCCAGTACTCCCTGGTTTTCAATGGTTCTCTAACTGATATCAATCCGTGATCAACTCGTAAAACAGAATCCACAACATTTGATGTGTTGATTGTACATATGTTTGTGTTAAATAATTGTGTGAGTTCCAATTATTGTAATTGTTGGTTAATCTTGTTTGTGTCCGGACATTCCACTACTTACAATCGTCAACTTGTGAAGGTTTGTAGGCGTACTGGTGTAAGTCCTGCGATTCTTCAAAGGAATTCCATCAAGACATGATCCGCGAGTTTGTGTGTACAGTTTGTATATATGTGTGGTGTGTCATATCAATTGGTGTTTTTGGATTCACTGTGTTTACTTGTTGTTTTCGTATCTTGTTGCTATTGCATAATTTTGTTAAACTGTTCGTCGTGACTACTTCTGAAGTTGTTTCTTGTCTTCTACATCCATGAATGAATTGATTGATGTTAGAGACAGCAGATGGGTCGTATACGCCGCGAAGGCTAGGCTATTGCTGAGAATGAAATGCATACGGAGATAATTGTTAGCTGCGGTCCCACACGCCGGAGAGAAAGAGTGTAGACGACTGAGGCTCGCATACGTCACCGTTACTAGAACTGAGGCAGAATGAGTGACAAGCGATTGCAGTGGTAATTGGTAGTGAGTAGATAAGAGGATGTGTGTAGAGTATCGTGAAGTGCTGCTATGGTCACGTTGCATTCTGCAACAGTCATTCTAGCAAGTGGCGATTTTGTTGCAAGAGGATGCCTTTAACTGGAAGGCGGAGGTCGTCACTGATTTGTGAGATTGTGCTGTGGGTATGCTTGTGGTGTGTTGGCTTTTCTGTTTGTTTTCCATTTCAGCTCTGTCCGTGTGACTCAGGTTCTCGCAATGGCATCCAAGTCAAGGTGTATTGGTCGTGATGGAAAAAAGGGATGGATCCGTTTTTTGCCGGGGAGTGTCAATGTAGTTGAAGATTGAACGATCAATTCATGGTTGTTTGCTCAAAACCAACTTCCCCAATTTTCGCGGAGGCATCAATACGACAGTCATCGTCTCATCGGTTGCTGTTCTGAAAGAAGTCAGGAGACAACTGTCAGAAGTAATATTGTGATTCATTATTGTAATATTTGTTCACAGATCTCAGTTGTAACATTGTTTATATGTTGGTGTTACAATAAAGAATCCTCCAGTCGCCAATTGGTGTTTTGGTTTTGCGTCCGTCATTACTAAGCGTTTCTGACAAACTTCAAGGAACAGCTTGAGCCCGAGCGTAGCAAGAGCTGGGCATTAACGGTTTAAGAGACGTCGCTGACACACCGTGTAATACATTTTTGTCACCATCATATCTGATTGTTTCGGATGTGGAATGTCGTAGGACAAGTTCCATTCTCATCTTGTCAAATATTCAAGTTCAGCTAATGATAAGTGGATAGATTTCCAATAGTGGCATCACACCTGTTTTGTATTGCATGACTTTGGCTTGTTTTTTGTGAAAGCCTTCGAGTATGCATCCCATGAGCATCTTCGGCCTAGGAGTCTGCGATGAGATTTTGTGAGGAAATTCAAAGTCAGTAGAGCGCCTCAGAACTAATTCAATGGCACTCTCAAATGTGGGCAGATAAGCAGACTGAAGCGTCAAACTGATGTCAACTGAGGGTGCACCAAGGCAGATTTAACCATTTTTGTCCAGACTAAACTATAAACTCGATAAAGATGACTCAGCAGTCACATTATCCAGTTTGTCCCGCACAATATTTCCTTGGTCATCGAACTGGAGTGTATAAGTTGCTCTGAAGCCATTCGCAAAGATGGACGGTTTGCCGTGTGATGAACAGACGCATATGTCATGGATACAAAGTGCAAATTGGAGGGGCCCTATGATGCTACCTTGAACCACGGCAGAGAAGTTCGGGCCAGGTTTGTAAGTCACAGGCTCAAGTCTAACTATTTGGGGCCTGTTGCTATGGAGTGATTCAAACTGTGTGTGTGCGTCGGTGGCACAGTGTTTAGAACTCTCGCCGACCATGCATATGGTGCGAGGTTCGATCCCCTGAAGGCGCACACCTGATATCTATGGTCGGCCTGCAAAATTTGGGCTCCCGATATCCATGCTGAAAATTCCATATTCGTATCAAAAATACAGTGTGGAACCAAGCTGTAAATGAAAAATAATACTGGATCACGTCTTCCCAACGGGTTCAGCTTGTGTATTAACAGTAGGTGAGAGATACGGTCAAACGTCTGAGAAATGTCAAAGTAAGTGACGTGTACTACTTGTTGTCTGTCATGGTTACTGGGCACAAAATTAAAGAAATCGAGGTGGCATATTGAACATGATTGGGATTTTAGGAGTCATCGTTTGTTCGAACTTACAGTATTGCAGCCAGGTATATGTTCAAGGGTATTATCTTTAATTGGTATCTCCATAATTCTAGATGCCTAATCTTCTTGCTGTGATCCCCTTCATATCTATCTGTCGCAAACTCAATGTAAGTTCTCCGCCTTCAAGACACGGAAAGTCATCTACCACCACTGTCTTTGGTGCCTCGTGTTCACGAACGAAGTGTCAAACTACTGCATCAACCTAATATATGTGTAAAACTTGGGCACTGTGTTAGTGAGTAATTCCGTATTAGTTTGTTTATTAGATATATCACACCGAACTTACGCGCGCTCCTTGAATACGACGTGCTTTTTCCTCTCCAACCGGAAAATACCAATTCTGTGAATTATCCGTTTGGGAAACCTGATCTTCCTAGCCGGTGAATTTAATTCAACCATTACTTACATAGTAAATCTCTGTGTGGTAAGTCCAGCTGTCTCGAACTACTGCCAAAGCTTCAAGTGCTACTTTTGTAGCAGCATCTTCCTCACTCGTTCAGAGAGACAAGACTTGTTGGTCTACCACGTGATTGCCGTGAAGCCGATCATTCAGAAAGTACTAGGTAAAGTCGAAAACCTTTTCTTTTCCCTGCCTTATACCTTTTCAGTCCTATTCTTGCTCTTTTGGATAGAAACTGTTGCTCTCTTAGACGTATATAGCATAATTTATAGTGATTGTTAATATGGTTGTCGAAGGCAGCCTTAAAAAAGCCACTAGAATACCGTATTCTGTAGTCACAAGGGCTTCAGCCAGGGAAGGAAAAAATCCAGGGATTTCAACCCCTTCCCGCATACCGATCCTAAAGTCTCGTGTAGCTTTAGTCTGCCCTGATACAACGCCTGCATTGCCACAGTCTAGTAATGAAACGGCACCGGCAATACCAGAAGGACAGGATTCTACACCCGCATCAACTGTAGGCCAGTGTGTGAAACACATCAAGCCTAAAAGGAAACGTTCAAGACGTCATAAGACCTCTAAGGCGTCATCAATGAAAGGGGATGAATGTCAGGCGTGCAGCATCACAGTTTCTAAAACTGATTCAGCATTTGAATGTAATTTTTGCAAACGATGGGTGCACTGCCGTTGTGACAAAGAAGTACCGAAAGCATACTATGAGTTTATGAGAAATAACCCATGCCCATGGTTTTGGTACGTGAGTCCACTTTGTCGCCCTGGCATAGTCCCACAAAGCGTGTCTGGGGATAGCAGAAACAACACGCTCTTGTGCCCCAACGCAGTATCATGCAGCTCCCCCCTGCTAAAATCGCACTGCCAAAACTGGTAAAAGACTTAAAGAAGGACACACCAGCCCTACTGACTGGAAATGCCAATTTTCTTAAGGTGAAGATTAGCAAGCTTGCATCCACATCAGGGGAAGGCAAAACTACAAAGGCAACACTTGCATCCACTAGCAAGCCTAGCAACACAAAAAAGGCTGGCCAGATACCGATGAAGCCTAATGTTGCTAATGATGCAAAGGACTGCAAGAAGCCGAAGGCCAAACCTAAGTCTGAGGGTAGTCGGTCTAACTCTCTCATCCTCTTTAACGTACCTGTGAGCACGGATAGCTTGCTCGAACAACGGGCCCTGTTTGATCAGGAACAGTGGTCCAACCTGTGCAGCAAACTAGGTCTGAACATTAGTTCAGCAAAACTGTGCAGACTGTACAGGGGTGTCCACACGCCTCAGGGTAAGCCACCCTCATTACGGGTTACACTGGATTTCGCCGAAGAGGCCGAAAAAGTACTGCTAATGGCTCAGGTACTAACCCTGGACAGAAGTTCTAACATAAGGGCGCGGCAAGATAGACCATGGGCTGTCAGAAATATGGCGAGGGAGTCACCGGAACTGATGCCTTCCACCTCTATGGTGGTACACGGTGTTCCGGAGCTGGAAACCGGCACTGCTTGTGAAAAACACATGCACGACGTACAACAATGGAGATGGCTGTCATCTCAGATGGCCCCTGGCGCTTCTGGAGCCATCTCCATTTTCCGACTACCTCGTCCCGCTCATCTTACATTGATTAACTCTCCAAAGCTGCTATGTGTCACATTCAACTCCCCGGAGCAGTTGTCCATAGCACTTCAACGGTGGTATGAGACCAAAGGAAAATTGGAGGACACATCCGATGCTGTGAAAGCAGACCCAGAAATATGAGGAGGCAGCAAACTGAGGCTTTAATACGACCCCAAGCTTCGGTGACACTAGAGCGATGCAGCTCTGAGAATAATAGTCTGCGTCTTTCAAGTGTCCTCCCTAAACCATTGAAAGAAACTACAACGGGCCGGTTCTATCGGAATCGGCCATCTAGTTCCAACATCAAGTCCCCCACCAGCAGACGGTTTCACGTCAACTACCCCACAACACTCTGGGGTTGTTAGACTCACTGTCAGTTGCCTATATAGCAATGTGAAGGGGCTGAGAGGAAAAGTAGGTGAACTCCGAAATCTCCAAGCACACCTTCAACTGAAAATAATCATTCTCACTGAAACGTGGCTAAACCCCACTATCACCGACAATGAAATCAGTATAGGTGATATGGTTCTGGTCAGGAGAGACAGGGATAATAAGGAAGGAGGGGGAGTTGCTATATACTTTAATAGGCAACTTAAATGTGTGCGCGCAACGAACCCACCACTTATTGAACTCCCAGACTCCATATGGTGTCATTTCACCGTAGGCCACATCAAGCACTTACTGGGTGGCATCTACCGATCTCCCACCTGTGGGGCAGAGCACAATAAGCTACTGCTCAGCACTATCACAGGGATACGAGATTTGGGCTACGACCAAATCACCATAGCTGGAGATTTCAATGTCCCATCACTGAACCTTGGCTCGGGGTGTGCTAAGGGAAAATTTGGCCGAAACCTACTGCAAACTATTCGAAACACGGGACTGACTGAGAATGTTGGAGACGACACTAGGTGGGGCCCTAGTGGAAAGTCATCAAAACTAGATTATATTCTAACTAGTGACCAGCTACTCGTCGAAAAGGTCCAGATCATGACTCCTCTGGGAAGCAGTGACCATGCAGTGATAGGTTTCGATCTTGTCCTCCGTGAGCGTTTGCAATGGGATGTTACGCCACCATGTCTGCGCTACAGCAAGGCTGACTATGCTGAAATGCGGAGGCTCTTGTCCGACGCAGACTGGCCCTTAGCATGGGACGACCTATCTGTGGATGAACACTGGGAAGTGGTAAAAAAGATTATCCATACAGCAATCTCGGATACCGTCCCTTTAGTCACAACACAGCCCAAGAGAAAGACGTCATGGTTGAAGAGAGGCACGCAACGTATTCTGCAAGCAAAGCGGAAGGCTTGGTTTACGTGGCGTGTATCTAAGAGTCAGACCAACCATGATGCATACCTCGAACTCAGGAACCGGTGTAATGCAAGAGTCGGGAGGGGCAGAAGGTCATTCCAGGCTAACCTTGCAAAAAAACCCCTATCAAACCCTAAAAACTTGTACCGATTCATGTCGGAAAGAAAACCGACAAACCAAGGGGCATGCGACTCATACCTGGGAAGTCCCCAGGTTGTGATAACATCAGGCCATCTGTTCTGAAACAGTGCACCGAGGCTCTCTGTAGACCCCTGTGTGACTTGTTCCAACACTCAATGGATTCGGGGACCCTGCCAAGGGAGTGGAAAAGAGCCATCCTTTCTCCAACTTCTGGGGTGGGGACAGGCAAAACGCTGCTAGCTATAGACCAGTAGCTCTACTCCCAGTGGTATCAAAAGTACTGGAAAGTATTATTGACGACCACATCAGGGAATATTTCGATAGGGCTAATATACTACATGAAGCCCAACATGGTTTCAGAAAAGGCATATCCTGCGTCACTAACCTACTGTCAGCTTGGGACGACTGGACATCATGCTGGGACATGAACGTACCAGTCCATGTGGTCCTCCTAGACTTTGAGAAGGTATTTGACACTGTTCACCATGACCATCTCTTACATAAAATAAGCCAGGCAGGCATAGGTGAGCCACTTCTGTCATGGTTGAAGGACTACCTAGCCGACAGGCAATTTTGCACTCAGGTTAACCGAGTCCGATCATCTTGGCACAGATCGTCATCAGGAGTGTCGCAGGGTTCTATCCTAATAATAATAATAATAATAATGTATATTCTCATATAAACATATAAATTTACATGAAAATGCATGCCATTTTTACAGGCACGATCAAGTATGATATAATATCAAATCGTAGATTGTCTACAAGTTAATAATGTTTCAACAGTTAAATATTTGATATATATATAAATACACATTGTCTGAACTAGGCTGTATAGTTATTGAATTGTACAGTTGTCCTCCAGGTTGAGCGGGAAAATCGACTTCGTTTCGTTTTCATCCCGTGGTTGTCGGCATACGATAACCAACCAATATTGAGGTAAGTACAACGTTTACAAGGGATTGAAAGCTGTTTTAGAAAAGTAAAAGTGCTGAGGTGAATCATTAAATTGTAATGAAATAGGTAAGTGCAAGTATCATTAATAAATGCATTAAAAAAGAAAACTCCCTAGGCTGACAACGTTCATTTGCAATGTATAATGCAACACATATACCTCGTACTATCATGATGTCCAATTTTGGTTTTAATACATTTATCCTCAGTTGTGCCAGTTGTTTTTGTTTTATACCTTTTTGTGCATTTAATGTACAACCGTACCCTTCAGAGAGTAGGAATATAATAAGTCATAAAGAGCTGTAAAATGTTAGGTTTAATGGAATATAATGAGGATCAAGTAAAGACGTTATTGGAAAATGAATGAGATAAGACATTGTGAAGTGGTATTTAAAGATCAGTCAATGGACAGCAAGTTAGTTTATAAGATGCCCCATAAAACTGTGCACATCCCACATGGTCGCATCTCAACAATAGGCTGGGCGAATAGTATATATTTAGAGGTAGAAGCATGATCTGTCAAGGCGTTCATTATTATCTTTTTCAAGATAAAGATCTAAGCCCTCATAAAAATCAGAAATATCTCGAGCCTTTAATTTGTATATTGCTGTTCCTGCAGAATGGGGCGATTCACCTTAGTGACCCCCACCATATCTACTGATCAGCTAACGCCACCCTCCCTCCTTTTTTGATGTTAAGCTCTGAGACTATGATTATTATGGCTACCGCAAATAAATTGCTTGGTACCAGACATGTTCGTACCTCATATTCCATCTCCCTAGCTTTCTTAATGAGTGCTTCCAATAGGTCTCCGCGTACATCTTTATGAACATTATATATGTATGCATGCGTCCTAATGAACAGATTACTTTACAAGAAGTTAGAACCTTAAAGAATAAAAAGAATAGGTTTTGTGAATAGTGAAGCAAGATTCAGCAGAACAATATAGTTAGGGATCAATATAGGTAGTATGAACTGAAGGTAAGGTCGGTTGGCAGGACTTAGTGTACTAAATTATCATGACAGTCTTGTATATAGTAGACATCTGACATTGCAAAGTAACGTGTCTAAACATATTATAAAAAGATATTAACAGAACCAACAAAATTTCAGCATTTGTTTAACAATACTACAGAAGGGTAGTTAGTACTACAGGTAATCGTAAAGTAAATCAATCTATGTATAATAAGAGCATAGTCAGTGTCATAATTCGTATTATCAAAGAATACATTAGGCTCAATAACTGAGTGTTATAAGGGAAACAAGCATGGTAAAGCAAGAGAACACTTGCCGCATAGCTATTTTAATCATTTTAAGTATTTTAATGACAATCGAATTTCAAGTATTGAACCTACATAATTACTAAGTGTTATTATATTGGTATTGGGACTAGTGTACTTTCCGTAGTTAAATATTGAAAAGCCATTGTCTCTCCACTCTACCAGCAGTTGAGATCTTTGAGGCGGGCTAGGGTGGACATGTTTATATGTTTTTCTAGGCTCCTTTTGAAACTGTCAGGCCTTTCACAGGATCTTATCTCAGAGGGTAGTTGGTTCCAAAGTTTGCAATATTTAATGGTGAAGAAGTTAGCTCTAGTGTTGAGTTTATGGGTGTTAACCTTGAGAAGGTAGTTGTGGTTGCGTAGTCCATACGATTTAGGATTAGCCCAGGTTATGGACGAGTTACTGTTACAGTGCTTTCTTATAACTTTGAATAAGAGAAATAAATTGCACTTCACTCTCCTTAACCATAAGGGCTCTAAGTCCAGTCGAATACATCTGTCAAGGTATTCTATTTGCTGACCATAGCCTAATATGCGTTTCGTAAGGAATCTTTGGACACTTTCAACTTTTTTCTGTCTGCCGACTTGAAGCTACTGTATAAGTGGGCACAGTATTCAAGTTTGGGGCGAATGCATATCTTATATATGGCTAATCTGGCTTCTGGAGTGTAAAAGTTGCGTAGCACAAAGCCGGTTAGACGTTTACAATCAGATACCACCTTATTTGCATGTTCAGTAAAGGTAAGATCTGAGTATGTTATCCCGAGATCTGTGACTGTGTTTGTGTTTGAGACAAGGTCACCGTACATGTATAGACACATGCTAGGTTTCCAACGTCCGAAGTATGTTATCCCAGATTTAGCTGGATTGAACGTTAACTGCCACTTTTCACTCCAATTACATAGACTATTTAGGTCTTCTTGGATTTTACTAACAATATTCATATCATTATAGTCAAAATCATAGACAACTTTGAGGTCATCTGCAAAGAGGTATGGCTTGCCATACTTGATCATAGAGACAATATCATTTATGAATACAATGAATAGGGTAGGGCCAAGAACACTACCTTGTATCACGCCGCTGGTTATCGGTTTGGATGTTGATAAGTGATGGTTGACTTTAACTAACTGTTCTCTTCCTGTAAGAAAGGAAGTTATCCACTCAAGAAGCCTTCCACTTATTCCATAAGATAGGAGTTTCAGTATGAGTCTTTTATGTGGGACTTTATCAAAAGCTTTCCTAACATCTAGAAATAATGTTGCTGCCGAACGACCTTTGTCTACACATTCAGTAATGTGGTCGAAATAATCTAACTGGCACGTAATGCACGATCTTCTATTTAGGAAACCGTATTGGAAAGGGGATATTAAGTCATTCGAGAGCAAATACTGAACAATTTGCTTCTTTACAATCTTTTCCATCACACGTGAAACTACGGAAGTAATGTTGATGGGGCGGTAATTATCTATGTCCGCTGTAGGTCCGGTTTTGTGAATGGGTACAACGTAGGATTTCTTCCAGCTATTTGGATATGTTCCACTCCTTATCGAAGTTGAAAATATCTTGAGAAGAAGTAGATTCATGTCATTTCCACCATTTTTTAAGAGGACGGAAGACATTCCATCTGGGCCGGGAGTATTAGTAAGCTTAAGAGTTGTGATAGCTTTATCGATTTCTTGGGCGTTTAAGACTACATCGCTTAGACACTTTTCTGTTTTACGAGGGAAATCTATATCCTGGTCATTTTCTAGAGTGTACAGTTTGGCAAAGTGCGTGCTAAACACCTCACATATATCCTCAGCACTTTCGTGAGTAATGCCACCTAGGTGTATTATTTTTGGATATGTTGATTTGGAGTTAGTTAACCTACTTTTGAAGAGTTTGGCTATTTCTCCAGTGTTATGTGGCGACTGAATTGCCCGCGTTTCTTTATTCCTAAGACTTAGATTTTTTAACTCATGGATTCTAATGAGGATTGATTTGATAGCGATTAACGACGATAAGTCGTCATGTCTATAGTAACTTAATGAATGCTTCCGCAAACTTCTTCTTAATGATATTGGAATAAAATCACCTTGAGGGATTTTGAATTTAATCAGTTTCACAGGCGCTATGACATCATTAACCGACTGTATATTGTCATAGAAGTTTTTAAGGACTTCCTCTAAGGAGTCATTGGTAAAGTAGGAATCCCAATTAGAGTATCTAATCAAGTCCTGATACAAGTCCCAATCAACCCGCGTGTATGGTCTTATAGGTGTCCGACTAACTTCGTTTCTGTGTATAGTTTCTGGGGAAATGTTAAACGAACATGCAACTATTTTATGATCGCTACCTGGGAATTCATGTCCCACATGAATTGTAGATGGTGCTACGTTGATCGTGAATATAAGATCAAGAATGTTATTGGACCTAGTGGGTACATTTATGTGTTGCGTCCATCCTCCAGTAATGATGGAATTAAGAAGATTATCATACCTCGAGGGTCCACGAAGTGTACGCCATGATATATCAGGCAAATTGAAGTCACCACCAATTATATTATAACTGAAGGGGAGATTGGATGCAACACTAAATATGTTGCTGAGTACGTTATCGTATTCGCGGTTGGATGATGGCGGTCGGTATACGCACCCTATAAGGATAGGTTTACTTCTGAGAACTTTTATTTCGACCCACACCGAATCATTAAGTTGTGACAGAATAGGGTGACTAAAATGCGTTGCACAAATGGGTTGTTTAACGTATATGAGTGTTCCACCCCCACGACCTGTTTCCCTATCCCCTCGAAAAAGATTGTACTTATCAATTGATAAGCTACCATCCACAATGTCACTTGAGCACCAGGCTTCAGTGATCATGATCAGAGACGGATTGCATATAGAGGCTAACGTACATAATGCTAAATGTTTGTTAAGAACTGATCTAGCATTTATGAGGATGACGGATAGACTTTGACGAAGTGGTTTTAGTGTATGGGCAATATCATAATAAAATACTCTATGGTTATCAACTGAATATGTGCAGTCGTTATTGGATTCATTAATTACAACATTTTGATCACTAGAGACGGTTTCTTTAATTTGATAGTTAGGGATGGGTTGTGAAATGTCACTCGTGAGTAGTTGGTCGTTTAGATATTGCGTGCTATAAGACCACTGATGTTTTTTAAATTCTTATCAATAATCTACCACGCTGTCTGAGCTGCCCGACTCTCCTGTACGCTGACGACGTAAAAATATGGAGGGCGATAAAGTGTCCGGAGGACTCAGATAGGCTAGAGAAAGACCTAAACCTTCTGGAAGACTGGGCGGTGGCCAGTGGCATGACTTTCAACTTGAAAAAGTGCAAAGTGGTGAAGTTGCGCACCTGTAGACTGCAGAATGAAATTACACCCTGTGCAATGAAAGCTTGTCCTGCACACCGTCGGAATGCGACTTAGGTCTAGTTCTAACGGAAAAAATGGACACAAGCGTAAATTACACAGGGGATGTAGTGAGGGCATATGCGGTCATACACTTTACGCATAGACAGTTAGGTGCACTCACTCCTGAGCTCTTTCTAATGTTGTACAAAACATACGTCAGGCCACACCTTGAGGTGCATAATATTATTGCTTCCCCAATACTGAGAAGAGACGCCAACCTATTAAAAAGAGTCCAACGACTGGCAACAAAAGGAGTGGTTGGTCTCCGAAACAAACCATATGATGAAAGGCTGAAGAAATTAGGCCTGTTCACACTTAGCTACCGTCGGCTTAGGGGGATTTGATTACTGCCTACAAAATAACAAATGACCAGAATCACTCAAACAAAGGTGTTCTGCCATTGAGTAGGTATAGGCTCCCACGTGGAAATCCCAGAAGGATAGCTCACCAGAGGGCAAGGACCCGGGTGCGCTCCCACTTCTTTTCACTGCGGGTTTGCCGTCCCTGGAATTCCTTGCCGGCAGATGTAGCTATGGCACCGTCTTTGGACGCCTTTAAGCGAAGGCTGGACAACCATGCAGAGACACAAGGACTGCATCCAAATGGCCTATCCCCTTAAAATTGCATACACCATTCAATTAAACAATTAAACTCGTCGTTTTATTTCTTTACATTCTCTCCCGTCTTACTCTCCTGACAACTTATTAATATTATAATTACTATTATTATCACTATTACCGATATATATATTATTCTTCAAACTTAATGAGCTGACTGTTGTTACGTTTCCTATTTTCGTTTCTGTCTCTTAGTCTGAATAGCTTCACTAATTATATCTATTATTACTATTATTATTATCTCTTTTCTCTTGTCGACGATACCGAAGGACTAACTGGCGAAAGGATCAACTCCAATCACAGTAGTAAGTCTTAAAATACCTCATACTACAAACCATATATAATTAATCCCAGCACTACTAACTTTGGAGTCAACCAAAGATACGACAGTGGAGTGGCGGGACAAGCAACGCAGTAGTTAACCGAATATCAGGAACCCATACATCAAAATCAAGAAGCGAGCAAAAAGAAATCAAATTGGTTTACACTAGCTCGTAAAAACGATATTATATATTGGAAAAAGCATTATATACTGGATGACGTTTCGAACTATAAACTATAAAACAAACTCAATTAGAAACAAACTTTGTCTATTAAAGGATCCTGTGGAACCTTTAAAACAAAACAATTTGGTTTATCTGATACTCTGCCTGCAATTATTGCTAGCAAACTTTCGTGGCATAACTACGCTTCTAGTTTTAGAAAAGTTTGTCAGAGTGTGTACACTGTGTTTAAGGCGATTTCACTGTTTCTTGTCTGCGTTAAATAGGCACAGTCGGGTTTAAGAGCAGCGTATGCATACTACATTCACGATTGCATTATCTACGCGTAGATAGCTTTAAAAATTAATCACGCCACAGAATCAGACGTTTTCCACACCGTCAGAGGACAAACACCAGGGTTCTAGAATACACTCTAGTAGAAAATTCAGCCTCAGGGTAATGAACACTATAAGAATTAATACAGCTACTGTATAAATAGCAATCAGGAGATACGGAGTCACAGTCTTCGTCCAAAATCCAAGAAAAAACCAAGCCTGTCGAAAGAGACTTTTATTGGGATCTGAACTTTTGATGAAACAGCGAAATAAACAGTAATTTGATTATGGGTTCATCCAGCTTCCAAAACCAAGGGCACAATGGCTGAACACAAAATGACCCTAATTTCTAATGTGCGCATAGAAAAATGTACCCCAGTCCAATGAGCTTGAATTTTAAACGGTTTACACCGCACAACTTTTTTATTTGAACCTGAAATGTTTTGTGTGATACTCCTCAGCAAAAGAACTTTGGTTTCTCCGAATCAATTAATAAAGTAATATTTGCGATGATATATCCAATCGTCAAGGTAAAGTATTACATAACACACACGTCCTAAACTCCGAATAGAGAGGAGAAGTTCAGCAGCAAACTGTGTGCATTGGATTTGCCTGGGAAGACAGATGTTTGCACAACACGCACCCAAACATATACTGAACACTTACACACTCCGCAATGGTTTCCAGAACTCAAAACAGTACTCTAGGTGACTTCCTGATTAGGCTATTTATTTTAAGAACCTAGGACTGACGCCAGTATGCCTATATGCTGCCATAATGATCACTATTATTGCTGGCTCTGAAGAACCAAACTTTCTTACTACCCCCTTCCACTACTCCCTTAGCCGTCTTCATCCCCACTTGTTTAAATGAACCACCTTAACTGGGCAGCAGCCATTGCGCGAGCCTAGATGGTAGCCACTTACTACTCGTAAGGTATGCTACTACGGTGACTGAGTCTGTGACATTCACATTCTTGTTTGTGTCCATATATTTGCATCGCTGTTATAGCGAGGAAAGATATTCCGTGAACCAACGTTTCCAGAATACACCTACAAAGCCCCTGGCTGGAGAGGCCGGTTACAGTAACAGCTATCTTAGTAACAGCATCTTGACAGGTGCTAAAATTTCAAAGTCTTCAAAGCCTGGGGCAAGTAGAACATGAGTTTCGTTATTCATAAAGCATTAAGTCTCTGTCGGTAAAATCGTTAGGCCTTCAAAAGTCAACGGCTGTTCGCTGACTAGTTCAGGTGAAGCCTTACGCATGGTATGGATGATACGTTCCCGAATGCTACCGTATTGACTTGCAGCTGGTGATTCAGAATGCCGGTCTACACATTTACTCACTAAACTGCCATGTTTTCCTTGAATGATTCCTTCTTCGTTCCTACAATAGTTGCTGAATATTTCCTCCTGATATCCTCTTCCACCAAAAGCCTCATGGATGCCACTAAAAGGGGTCTGTGGAGAGATTGTGCTCTACGTCTAGATCTACAATTCGTAATTTCAGACAGGTGAAAACGCAGTCGTAGGGTTTTACAGATCTCATACCTTGTGTCACCGTTATTGGTCAAAAATATTCAGCGCCTACTGAAGGGAAAGGATAGCTGTCCACCTCAGTTAAAGTAATCTGCATGAGCTCTGTCAGCCGGCGCTCTGACAAAACATTTCTCGATGACCTTCTTCAATATAATTATATGTGTAAAACTTGGGCTCTGTGGTAGTAATTCCATATTAGTTTGTTTATTAGATGTATCACACAGTGTAACAGTATCATCTACTGGATGACGTTTCGAACTATAAACTATAAAACAAACTCAATTAGAAACAAACTTTGTCTATTAAAGGATCCTGTGGAACCTTTAAAACAAAACAATTTGGTTTATCTGATACTCTGCCTGCAATTATTGCTAGCAAACTTTCGTGGCATAACTACGCTTCTAGTTTTAGAAAAGTTTGTCAGAGTGTGTACACTGTGTTTAAGGCGATTTCACTGTTTCTTGTCTGCGTTAAATAGGCACAGTCGGGTTTAAGAGCAGCGTATGCATACTACATTCACGATTGCATTATCTACGCGTAGATAGCTTTAAAAATTAATCACGCCACAGAATCAGACGTTTTCCACACCGTCAGAGGACAAACACCAGGGTTCTAGAATACACTCTAGTAGAAAATTCAGCCTCAGGGTAATGAACACTATAAGAATTAATACAGCTACTGTATAAATAGCAATCAGGAGATACGGAGTCACAGTCTTCGTCCAAAATCCAAGAAAAAACCAAGCCTGTCGAAAGAGACTTTTATTGGGATCTGAACTTTTGATGAAACAGCGAAATAAACAGTAATTTGATTATGGGTTCATCCAGCTTCCAAAACCAAGGGCACAATGGCTGAACACAAAATGACCCTAATTTCTAATGTGCGCATAGAAAAATGTACCCCAGTCCAATGAGCTTGAATTTTAAACGGTTTACACCGCACAACTTTTTTATTTGAACCTGAAATGTTTTGTGTGATACTCCTCAGCAAAAGAACTTTGGTTTCTCCGAATCAATTAATAAAGTAATATTTGCGATGATATATCCAATCGTCAAGGTAAAGTATTACATAACACACACGTCCTAAACTCCGAATAGAGAGGAGAAGTTCAGCAGCAAACTGTGTGCATTGGATTTGCCTGGGAAGACAGATGTTTGCACAACACGCACCCAAACATATACTGAACACTTACACACTCCGCAATGGTTTCCAGGACTCAAAACAGTACTCTAGGTGACTTCCTGATTAGGCTATTTATTTTAAGAACCTAGGACTGACGCCAGTATGCCTATATGCTGCCATAATGATCACTATTATTGCTGGCTCTGAAGAACCAAACTTTCTTACTACCCCCTTCCACTACTCCCTTAGCCGTCTTCATCCCCACTTGTTTAAATGAACCACCTTAACTGGGCAGCAGCCATTGCGCGAGCCTAGATGGTAGCCACTTACTACTCGTAAGGTATGCTACTACGGTGACTGAGTCTGTGACATTCACATTCTTGTTTGTGTCCATATATTTGCATCGCTGTTATAGCGAGGAAAGATATTCCGTGAACCAACGTTTCCAGAATACACCTACAAAGCCCCTGGCTGGAGAGGCCGGTTACAGTAACAGCTATCTTAGTAACAGCATCTTGACAGGTGCTAAAATTTCAAAGTCTTCAAAGCCTGGGGCAAGTAGAACATGAGTTTCGTTATTCATAAAGCATTAAGTCTCTGTCGGTAAAATCGTTAGGCCTTCAAAAGTCAACGGCTGTTCGCTGACTAGTTCAGGTGAAGCCTTACGCATGGTATGGATGATACGTTCCCGAATGCTACCGTATTGACTTGCAGCTGGTGATTCAGAATGCCGGTCTACACATTTACTCACTAAACTGCCATGTTTTCCTTGAATGATTCCTTCTTCGTTCCTACAATAGTTGCTGAATATTTCCTCCTGATATCCTCTTCCACCAAAAGCCTCATGGATGCCACTAAAAGGGGTCTGTGGAGAGATTGTGCTCTACGTCTAGATCTACAATTCGTAATTTCAGACAGGTGAAAACGCAGTCGTAGGGTTTTACAGATCTCATACCTTGTGTCACCGTTATTGGTCAAAAATATTCAGCGCCTACTGAAGGGAAAGGATAGCTGTCCACCTCAGTTAAAGTAATCTGCATGAGCTCTGTCAGCCGGCGCTCTGACAAAACATTTCTCGATGACCTTCTTCAATATAATTATATGTGTAAAACTTGGGCTCTGTGGTAGTAATTCCATATTAGTTTGTTTATTAGATGTATCACACAGTGTAACAGTATCATCTACTGGATGACGTTTCGAACTATAAACTATAAAACAAACTCAATTAGAAACAAACTTTGTCTATTAAAGGATCCTGTGGAACCTTTAAAACAAAACAATTTGGTTTATCTGATACTCTGCCTGCAATTATTGCTAGCAAACTTTCGTGGCATAACTACGCTTCTAGTTTTAGAAAAGTTTGTCAGAGTGTGTACACTGTGTTTAAGGCGATTTCACTGTTTCTTGTCTGCGTTAAATAGGCACAGTCGGGTTTAAGAGCAGCGTATGCATACTACATTCACGATTGCATTATCTACGCGTAGATAGCTTTAAAAATTAATCACGCCACAGAATCAGACGTTTTCCACACCGTCAGAGGACAAACACCAGGGTTCTAGAATACACTCTAGTAGAAAATTCAGCCTCAGGGTAATGAACACTATAAGAATTAATACAGCTACTGTATAAATAGCAATCAGGAGATACGGAGTCACAGTCTTCGTCCAAAATCCAAGAAAAAACCAAGCCTGTCGAAAGAGACTTTTATTGGGATCTGAACTTTTGATGAAACAGCGAAATAAACAGTAATTTGATTATGGGTTCATCCAGCTTCCAAAACCAAGGGCACAATGGCTGAACACAAAATGACCCTAATTTCTAATGTGCGCATAGAAAAATGTACCCCAGTCCAATGAGCTTGAATTTTAAACGGTTTACACCGCACAACTTTTTTATTTGAACCTGAAATGTTTTGTGTGATACTCCTCAGCAAAAGAACTTTGGTTTCTCCGAATCAATTAATAAAGTAATATTTGCGATGATATATCCAATCGTCAAGGTAAAGTATTACATAACACACACGTCCTAAACTCCGAATAGAGAGGAGAAGTTCAGCAGCAAACTGTGTGCATTGGATTTGCCTGGGAAGACAGATGTTTGCACAACACGCACCCAAACATATACTGAACACTTACACACTCCGCAATGGTTTCCAGAACTCAAAACAGTACTCTAGGTGACTTCCTGATTAGGCTATTTATTTTAAGAACCTAGGACTGACGCCAGTATGCCTATATGCTGCCATAATGATCACTATTATTGCTGGCTCTGAAGAACCAAACTTTCTTACTACCCCCTTCCACTACTCCCTTAGCCGTCTTCATCCCCACTTGTTTAAATGAACCACCTTAACTGGGCAGCAGCCATTGCGCGAGCCTAGATGGTAGCCACTTACTACTCGTAAGGTATGCTACTACGGTGACTGAGTCTGTGACATTCACATTCTTGTTTGTGTCCATATATTTGCATCGCTGTTATAGCGAGGAAAGATATTCCGTGAACCAACGTTTCCAGAATACACCTACAAAGCCCCTGGCTGGAGAGGCCGGTTACAGTAACAGCTATCTTAGTAACAGCATCTTGACAGGTGCTAAAATTTCAAAGTCTTCAAAGCCTGGGGCAAGTAGAACATGAGTTTCGTTATTCATAAAGCATTAAGTCTCTGTCGGTAAAATCGTTAGGCCTTCAAAAGTCAACGGCTGTTCGCTGACTAGTTCAGGTGAAGCCTTACGCATGGTATGGATGATACGTTCCCGAATGCTACCGTATTGACTTGCAGCTGGTGATTCAGAATGCCGGTCTACACATTTACTCACTAAACTGCCATGTTTTCCTTGAATGATTCCTTCTTCGTTCCTACAATAGTTGCTGAATATTTCCTCCTGATATCCTCTTCCACCAAAAGCCTCATGGATGCCACTAAAAGGGGTCTGTGGAGAGATTGTGCTCTACGTCTAGATCTACAATTCGTAATTTCAGACAGGTGAAAACGCAGTCGTAGGGTTTTACAGATCTCATACCTTGTGTCACCGTTATTGGTCAAAAATATTCAGCGCCTACTGAAGGGAAAGGATAGCTGTCCACCTCAGTTAAAGTAATCTGCATGAGCTCTGTCAGCCGGCGCTCTGACAAAACATTTCTCGATGACCTTCTTCAATATAATTATATGTGTAAAACTTGGGCTCTGTGGTAGTAATTCCATATTAGTTTGTTTATTAGATGTATCACACAGTGTAACAGTATCATCTACTGGATGACGTTTCGAACTATAAACTATAAAACAAACTCAATTAGAAACAAACTTTGTCTATTAAAGGATCCTGTGGAACCTTTAAAACAAAACAATTTGGTTTATCTGATACTCTGCCTGCAATTATTGCTAGCAAACTTTCGTGGCATAACTACGCTTCTAGTTTTAGAAAAGTTTGTCAGAGTGTGTACACTGTGTTTAAGGCGATTTCACTGTTTCTTGTCTGCGTTAAATAGGCACAGTCGGGTTTAAGAGCAGCGTATGCATACTACATTCACGATTGCATTATCTACGCGTAGATAGCTTTAAAAATTAATCACGCCACAGAATCAGACGTTTTCCACACCGTCAGAGGACAAACACCAGGGTTCTAGAATACACTCTAGTAGAAAATTCAGCCTCAGGGTAATGAACACTATAAGAATTAATACAGCTACTGTATAAATAGCAATCAGGAGATACGGAGTCACAGTCTTCGTCCAAAATCCAAGAAAAAACCAAGCCTGTCGAAAGAGACTTTTATTGGGATCTGAACTTTTGATGAAACAGCGAAATAAACAGTAATTTGATTATGGGTTCATCCAGCTTCCAAAACCAAGGGCACAATGGCTGAACACAAAATGACCCTAATTTCTAATGTGCGCATAGAAAAATGTACCCCAGTCCAATGAGCTTGAATTTTAAACGGTTTACACCGCACAACTTTTTTATTTGAACCTGAAATGTTTTGTGTGATACTCCTCAGCAAAAGAACTTTGGTTTCTCCGAATCAATTAATAAAGTAATATTTGCGATGATATATCCAATCGTCAAGGTAAAGTATTACATAACACACACGTCCTAAACTCCGAATAGAGAGGAGAAGTTCAGCAGCAAACTGTGTGCATTGGATTTGCCTGGGAAGACAGATGTTTGCACAACACGCACCCAAACATATACTGAACACTTACACACTCCGCAATGGTTTCCAGAACTCAAAACAGTACTCTAGGTGACTTCCTGATTAGGCTATTTATTTTAAGAACCTAGGACTGACGCCAGTATGCCTATATGCTGCCATAATGATCACTATTATTGCTGGCTCTGAAGAACCAAACTTTCTTACTACCCCCTTCCACTACTCCCTTAGCCGTCTTCATCCCCACTTGTTTAAATGAACCACCTTAACTGGGCAGCAGCCATTGCGCGAGCCTAGATGGTAGCCACTTACTACTCGTAAGGTATGCTACTACGGTGACTGAGTCTGTGACATTCACATTCTTGTTTGTGTCCATATATTTGCATCGCTGTTATAGCGAGGAAAGATATTCCGTGAACCAACGTTTCCAGAATACACCTACAAAGCCCCTGGCTGGAGAGGCCGGTTACAGTAACAGCTATCTTAGTAACAGCATCTTGACAGGTGCTAAAATTTCAAAGTCTTCAAAGCCTGGGGCAAGTAGAACATGAGTTTCGTTATTCATAAAGCATTAAGTCTCTGTCGGTAAAATCGTTAGGCCTTCAAAAGTCAACGGCTGTTCGCTGACTAGTTCAGGTGAAGCCTTACGCATGGTATGGATGATACGTTCCCGAATGCTACCGTATTGACTTGCAGCTGGTGATTCAGAATGCCGGTCTACACATTTACTCACTAAACTGCCATGTTTTCCTTGAATGATTCCTTCTTCGTTCCTACAATAGTTGCTGATTATTTCCTCCTGATATCCTCTTCCACCAAAAGCCTCATGGATGCCACTAAAAGGGGTCTGTGGAGAGATTGTGCTCTACGTCTAGATCTACAATTCGTAATTTCAGACAGGTGAAAACGCAGTCGTAGGGTTTTACAGATCTCATACCTTGTGTCACCGTTATTGGTCAAAAATATTCAGCGCCTACTGAAGGGAAAGGATAGCTGTCCACCTCAGTTAAAGTAATCTGCATGAGCTCTGTCAGCCGGCGCTCTGACAAAACATTTCTCGATGACCTTCTTCAATATAATTATATGTGTAAAACTTGGGCTCTGTGGTAGTAATTCCATATTAGTTTGTTTATTAGATGTATCACACAGTGTAACAGTATCATCTACTGGATGACGTTTCGAACTATAAACTATAAAACAAACTCAATTAGAAACAAACTTTGTCTATTAAAGGATCCTGTGGAACCTTTAAAACAAAACAATTTGGTTTATCTGATACTCTGCCTGCAATTATTGCTAGCAAACTTTCGTGGCATAACTACGCTTCTAGTTTTAGAAAAGTTTGTCAGAGTGTGTACACTGTGTTTAAGGCGATTTCACTGTTTCTTGTCTGCGTTAAATAGGCACAGTCGGGTTTAAGAGCAGCGTATGCATACTACATTCACGATTGCATTATCTACGCGTAGATAGCTTTAAAAATTAATCACGCCACAGAATCAGACGTTTTCCACACCGTCAGAGGACAAACACCAGGGTTCTAGAATACACTCTAGTAGAAAATTCAGCCTCAGGGTAATGAACACTATAAGAATTAATACAGCTACTGTATAAATAGCAATCAGGAGATACGGAGTCACAGTCTTCGTCCAAAATCCAAGAAAAAACCAAGCCTGTCGAAAGAGACTTTTATTGGGATCTGAACTTTTGATGAAACAGCGAAATAAACAGTAATTTGATTATGGGTTCATCCAGCTTCCAAAACCAAGGGCACAATGGCTGAACACAAAATGACCCTAATTTCTAATGTGCGCATAGAAAAATGTACCCCAGTCCAATGAGCTTGAATTTTAAACGGTTTACACCGCACAACTTTTTTATTTGAACCTGAAATGTTTTGTGTGATACTCCTCAGCAAAAGAACTTTGGTTTCTCCGAATCAATTAATAAAGTAATATTTGCGATGATATATCCAATCGTCAAGGTAAAGTATTACATAACACACACGTCCTAAACTCCGAATAGAGAGGAGAAGTTCAGCAGCAAACTGTGTGCATTGGATTTGCCTGGGAAGACAGATGTTTGCACAACACGCACCCAAACATATACTGAACACTTACACACTCCGCAATGGTTTCCAGAACTCAAAACAGTACTCTAGGTGACTTCCTGATTAGGCTATTTATTTTAAGAACCTAGGACTGACGCCAGTATGCCTATATGCTGCCATAATGATCACTATTATTGCTGGCTCTGAAGAACCAAACTTTCTTACTACCCCCTTCCACTACTCCCTTAGCCGTCTTCATCCCCACTTGTTTAAATGAACCACCTTAACTGGGCAGCAGCCATTGCGCGAGCCTAGATGGTAGCCACTTACTACTCGTAAGGTATGCTACTACGGTGACTGAGTCTGTGACATTCACATTCTTGTTTGTGTCCATATATTTGCATCGCTGTTATAGCGAGGAAAGATATTCCGTGAACCAACGTTTCCAGAATACACCTACAAAGCCCCTGGCTGGAGAGGCCGGTTACAGTAACAGCTATCTTAGTAACAGCATCTTGACAGGTGCTAAAATTTCAAAGTCTTCAAAGCCTGGGGCAAGTAGAACATGAGTTTCGTTATTCATAAAGCATTAAGTCTCTGTCGGTAAAATCGTTAGGCCTTCAAAAGTCAACGGCTGTTCGCTGACTAGTTCAGGTGAAGCCTTACGCATGGTATGGATGATACGTTCCCGAATGCTACCGTATTGACTTGCAGCTGGTGATTCAGAATGCCGGTCTACACATTTACTCACTAAACTGCCATGTTTTCCTTGAATGATTCCTTCTTCGTTCCTACAATAGTTGCTGAATATTTCCTCCTGATATCCTCTTCCACCAAAAGCCTCATGGATGCCACTAAAAGGGGTCTGTGGAGAGATTGTGCTCTACGTCTAGATCTACAATTCGTAATTTCAGACAGGTGAAAACGCAGTCGTAGGGTTTTACAGATCTCATACCTTGTGTCACCGTTATTGGTCAAAAATATTCGGCGCCTACTGAAGGGAAAGGATAGCTGTCCACCTCAGTTAAAGTAATCTGCATGAGCTCTGTCAGCCGGCGCTCTGACAAAACATTTCTCGATGACCTTCTTCAATATAATTATATGTGTAAAACTTGGGCTCTGTGGTAGTAATTCCATATTAGTTTGTTTATTAGATGTATCACACAGTGTAACAGTATCATCTACTGGATGACGTTTCGAACTATAAACTATAAAACAAACTCAATTAGAAACAAACTTTGTCTATTAAAGGATCCTGTGGAACCTTTAAAACAAAACAATTTGGTTTATCTGATACTCTGCCTGCAATTATTGCTAGCAAACTTTCGTGGCATAACTACGCTTCTAGTTTTAGAAAAGTTTGTCAGAGTGTGTACACTGTGTTTAAGGCGATTTCACTGTTTCTTGTCTGCGTTAAATAGGCACAGTCGGGTTTAAGAGCAGCGTATGCATACTACATTCACGATTGCATTATCTACGCGTAGATAGCTTTAAAAATTAATCACGCCACAGAATCAGACGTTTTCCACACCGTCAGAGGACAAACACCAGGGTTCTAGAATACACTCTAGTAGAAAATTCAGCCTCAGGGTAATGAACACTATAAGAATTAATACAGCTACTGTATAAATAGCAATCAGGAGATACGGAGTCACAGTCTTCGTCCAAAATCCAAGAAAAAACCAAGCCTGTCGAAAGAGACTTTTATTGGGATCTGAACTTTTGATGAAACAGCGAAATAAACAGTAATTTGATTATGGGTTCATCCAGCTTCCAAAACCAAGGGCACAATGGCTGAACACAAAATGACCCTAATTTCTAATGTGCGCATAGAAAAATGTACCCCAGTCCAATGAGCTTGAATTTTAAACGGTTTACACCGCACAACTTTTTTATTTGAACCTGAAATGTTTTGTGTGATACTCCTCAGCAAAAGAACTTTGGTTTCTCCGAATCAATTAATAAAGTAATATTTGCGATGATATATCCAATCGTCAAGGTAAAGTATTACATAACACACACGTCCTAAACTCCGAATAGAGAGGAGAAGTTCAGCAGCAAACTGTGTGCATTGGATTTGCCTGGGAAGACAGATGTTTGCACAACACGCACCCAAACATATACTGAACACTTACACACTCCGCAATGGTTTCCAGAACTCAAAACAGTACTCTAGGTGACTTCCTGATTAGGCTATTTATTTTAAGAACCTAGGACTGACGCCAGTATGCCTATATGCTGCCATAATGATCACTATTATTGCTGGCTCTGAAGAACCAAACTTTCTTACTACCCCCTTCCACTACTCCCTTAGCCGTCTTCATCCCCACTTGTTTAAATGAACCACCTTAACTGGGCAGCAGCCATTGCGCGAGCCTAGATGGTAGCCACTTACTACTCGTAAGGTATGCTACTACGGTGACTGAGTCTGTGACATTCACATTCTTGTTTGTATCCATATATTTGCATCGCTGTTATAGCGAGGAAAGATATTCCGTGAACCAACGTTTCCAGAATACACCTACAAAGCCCCTGGCTGGAGAGGCCGGTTACAGTAACAGCTATCTTAGTAACAGCATCTTGACAGGTGCTAAAATTTCAAAGTCTTCAAAGCCTGGGGCAAGTAGAACATGAGTTTCGTTATTCATAAAGCATTAAGTCTCTGTCGGTAAAATCGTTAGGCCTTCAAAAGTCAACGGCTGTTCGCTGACTAGTTCAGGTGAAGCCTTACGCATGGTATGGATGATACGTTCCCGAATGCTACCGTATTGACTTGCAGCTGGTGATTCAGAATGCTGGTCTACACATTTACTCACTAAACTGCCATGTTTTCCTTGAATGATTCCTTCTTCGTTCCTACAATAGTTGCTGAATATTTCCTCCTGATATCCTCTTCCACCAAAAGCCTCATGGATGCCACTAAAAGGGGTCTGTGGAGAGATTGTGCTCTACGTCTAGATCTACAATTCGTAATTTCAGACAGGTGAAAACGCAGTCGTAGGGTTTTACAGATCTCATACCTTGTGTCACCGTTATTGGTCAAAAATATTCGGCGCCTACTGAAGGGAAAGGATAGCTGTCCACCTCAGTTAAAGTAATCTGCATGAGCTCTGTCAGCCGGCGCTCTGACAAAACATTTCTCGATGACCTTCTTCAATATAATTATATGTGTAAAACTTGGGCTCTGTGGTAGTAATTCCATATTAGTTTGTTTATTAGATGTATCACACAGTGTAACAGTATCATCTACTGGATGACGTTTCAAACAAAATTTATTTTTAATGTCTGACAAGATATGCGGCACAACAATAATCACGAGGGTTATTTCCAGTTGAAATCAATCTGGAATGAAACATAAATCGTTCAGTCAGCGTAACTTACCATTATCCTAGAAACAGAAGAACCTTCCTTTTTTCCATTAGGAAACCCAAAGTAAGTTTGATGGGGTGTCTTTTAAGATCTGCTTTCCTCACTGTTGGCGAAACTCTTTCCGACCGCATAGAATCTAGTACTTTTATGGAGCTGACCAACCATAAAGCGAGAGAACAATTTGTTGAACGAAAAATGCCTCGCTGCTAACAAAAATTTGTATCTGAGCAGAAATTATACAACAGTCTAAGGCGACGTAATATGGTACATTCTTCATAATAATGCATAATGGTGCACAAAATACAAATTAAGCACTTGAAAGTACATTATTAGACATTATATCAGCTCTCTACTAGAAGCGACTTCTTTAAGAATGTCAGTCTGATCGAGCCTTCTTTTTGGGCCACAACCATGATTTTCTACTGAATGCATTTGTTTGCGGCTGGTGATTTTGAACTTCGTTTCGGCTAGGACAGTGACACAAGAGTATAACAAAGGCGCAATATAATATATCTCTAGCACAGAGTTACTTGATCTGATAAAACCACAGCTTTATGAGCAAAAAATGAGCTCTAAGCATCAGTAAATAACACTCCATGATTTTGTCAAGTAAACTTACCTTACGATAAAATAGCGTAGCTGACGAATCATTTACTCTATCCCCCACAAATTAAGACGCCAAATGTATGTGGTACACATACGGGACAGGTTAGGTTTGTTCTTCTATCACTTTACGAAGCAAGGTAATGCTGTTGTAACGACAAAAGGCAAGAGTCAGGCAGTAGACGGTTTATTAAGGAAATCACATATTTATATACATTTCATGTACATTATTATAGCTTATTCAAACAGACAAACACAGTCTTCTGGTTAGTTGTTGATTACAGAAAGTTGACCTTGCGTCTCCTTGTGACTGTTTCTTGAATGTCAGGTCATCTATATGTTAACTCCATCTGCCCACGCCAAGTCTGCTGTGAATGGTAGTTGAATCAGTCTTGTTCATATTTTCTCACCACCAATATTTGCAACATACGCACTGACGTAAAATGCTGTCTACCATTTTTGGCTAGCCTGATCTCACAACACTGTCACTCAGCAAAATTGTCAATGTAGTTGAACGATCAATTCACAGTTGTTTGCTCAAACCTAACTCCTCCATATTTTTCGCAGGAGTCATCCATACTGCAGTCATCTTCTCATCGTTTGCTGTTCGTTGGAAGATAAAAAACTATCGGAAGCATTATCGTGATTTATTGTTATAACATTTATTCTTAAACCTTGTATGTAATAACCTTATTGGTGGTTACATGTTGGCGTAGGAATAAAGGATTCTCGAGTCGCCAATCAATGTTCTGGTTTCGGCGTTGGTTATTACCAATTGTTTCTGGAAGTCTTCCAGAGACAGCATGAGGTCCAGCGTAGGAAGAGCTGAACATTGACAGTTTATGACAATCGTACTTTGTGTCCACTTTCGTGTCTGAGTTCTTATGCTATATGGTAATCAGTAGCTTCATATTTTGTGCATCCTGTACCATACAATAGTTGACAGTTGTTAATTTACTCTTCTGTCAGGAGTATGTCACCCAAAATCAGCCAGTAAGGCCTTCTTGATCCCGTCACCTCAGCTGACGCTTAGCCTACAACATTTCTGGGCACTGACAGTCTTCATCTTTGAAGGTCTATCGAGAATGCGATTCATTTACGCGGTGAGGGAGATATGCCAGGATCAACACTATGGTTGACGATGATCGACTTACTGTGAGACACTAAATTCGTAGCCTCTCGTCATTAACATCCCGATTTCAGGAAATGTCAGTTCTATCGGTCTCTCGTTCGCAGCGCCTGTTCTATGGTTGTGTTTTTAAGAAGATCGCCGCTTATTATTTCCCGTATGACTAACTTTGGGTTCTATCGTGGAGGAGTGAATGGTTCACCTATGTTGAACATAGAAGTCCAACTTATCACATAAAGTTAACACGTAAAACATCGATAAACTGAGGATGAAATTATTTGTGGAAGTAACGTGAATGAGCCATTCAGCCCCGCATCAGTAAGGTAATATTTTACCCTGCTCCGACCAGCAGACAGGTGCTAATCATGGGATATATTTGTCAACAATAGCATTGCGGGAGTATGGAGGTACATAATCACACCCCATTGCAGTAGCCAAATCCTTGTTCCTTGAAAATCCAATGGTCTGCAACTTGACTAAAACAACACAGATAAACAAATAATTTACTGAAGGTGAAATGGTCGAAGTTTGATTGAACCGAATAATTCCTTTGACCACCTACGTGCTCACCTGTCTCTGAGAACATCTGCAGTGTGAAAAAGGAAGGAAGAGTCTATATAAACAAACAGACAATTTTCCCACCCCCTGGAGACTGCTCCAGGACCTGCACAAAAAATGAATAGCCAGTGCAGATAATGGCAAAGTGTAAGGCCATTTTCGTAGTCACTATTCTAGCTAATTTGAATTATCTGTGGTCTTCAATCCCGTGGATCTGATTTATTACTGTCACATTTAATGCCGTCACATTCTTGTGACATTCTTCTTCCATCGAAGCGTACTATGAAACGGAAAATGATTATGAAGAGGAAACGGATGTGTCAAGGAACTTATCCCTAAGTTTCTATTGTTACGAAGACGCTCTGCACCGATAAAAACTATGTACTTCCTTCGACTTTAACCCCAAAACATCAGTATTGTAAGAAGGAAGTTATATTGCTTGACAATTAAAGTTGAGTACAGTAAAAGTCTATAAATAAATGTTTTATATAAAATTTTGAGGTACTTTTATTCGTTTTTGGTCTTCCTCGTCGAACTCGTACACGACCGAACCATTCGCGCCTTCAAGATGCCCAAAAATGGCTACCAGTTCCAAAAGTAAACGTTCAATTTTCACCTCCATTCACAATCGCCAAGGCTTAGACAGTTTACAAGAAGAATTGTCTCACCTATTAGTGCAGTGATATGTTGTCACGTTTGCTACAGGTAACTGTCACGAGGTAAAAAATTGATGGAAATGATAGAAGCTCACCGTTGTGATGACTGACACGTCTGCTAAAACAACTGACCAAACTATCTACCGACAAAACTGTGTTGTGAGAGGAAAGATTTGAGGCCTAAGTACCTATTTTTGAGAGCTCATTGGGGACAATCGAAACAGAAAGACCTGGTCAAACAGACTGAAAGTCATCCATCGCTCAAAAGCACTTTGTGGATAAGCATAGTCTTACTGTTCTGGAATCATGTGTATTTGCTAGTAGGTCACTGGTTCCATCTTTCTTAATTGCTACTTCTGGGGGACCAGTGTGTTCCATGCTGTATTGGCGTCACATTATCACAGATATTCAAACATCGGTGTTCGCAGAAATTAAACTTATTCTTCGCTGGAATTTTTAGCGTATCCACTCGGTGAGTGCTGTCGCCATTTCAGGAATTCCTTCAGACAGCCTATCAGTCAATTCATCTGTCACTGTAGGCAACAGTAGGCAACATCCACACCATGTTTGAGACTACCAGGGCCGCGTAGATTGTAGGTGAAACGTGAAAATTAGTTGTAGAAACACTTAAAATATGTGGCAGCGGATGGAATGGAACTGGACTCAACAAATTTTTAACTGAAGTATGAATGATCTACTCCACCCAAACAGCGAAACTGAAGGCACTGATGAAGTGGGATCCGGTGTCACACAGAGTAATTACAATGAGATTTTACCCGATGTGTGCTGCAGTTACAGCTGTGCAATGTTGTGCAACGCAGACCTCAGGAAAAGGAAGGAAGATGTTCCATGGACACTGGTAAACAGTAATGGACAAGAACTCAAACTGAGACAAAATTTTAATAGATAACGCACAAAGTTTAACCGATGGACACACCAAAAATCAGTTAAACTCCACTTCAGTCCCAAGAAAAGGAAGACATAGCCTTCATGAAACATGATCAATAGAATGAGCAGTTATAGGTTTAGACCACCACCCCGTACTTGGAACTTTCAGGATGAAGTTGAAAGACCTTAAATAAGCTGCAGAAACTAAAAGAAGAAACTATAGGATCACTACCACTTTACTTACTAGGAAAAGGCCAGAGACATTAGAGGTGAAAACGAGCATAATGAGGCATATTTGAAGGTAAGGACAGCCAGGACAAAGAACAACTCACCCGGAACACCCAGGATCTGATGGACAGGAGAAGGACCTCGAAGGAGAACTAAACTAGCTTGGATGGAGACGGTGAAATCAGGAGTTGAATTCAGTCCACAGGACACTTGAAAAAGGAAGAAGAGTTCTAGGTGATAAAAAAGTACCTCTCCGAAACGTTGACAGAAGAGGCCTGTGTGAGAGGGGCCTCACAATGCTACATCAAGTAATCAAGTTGCTCGCTATACGGGAGATGATTAGGACACCTAAACCTGAGAAGTAGTGAAGAAGCTCAAACTACCGAAGAGACCAAACAGTGGAACTGATGGGCTAATCACTTCAGGCGAAGACTGAATCGACTGTCACCTGCAACTCCTCTACATGTACCAACTAACACCAACACTTTGATAGAGGAAATGCCCCAGCATTAATGCAGACTGACAGAAAAGCTATGGGACAAGAGGAAACTCACCAGAAAACAGACCAGTAGGCCTCATGGGACACGCCCACACTGCTCTTGTAGACCTCAAATTAACGGTGGACCGGCAGATAGATAAGATTGTCAAACTACTAAAGGGAAGTGATTCAAGCATATGTATCTACTGGTGCGGTATCAATATCCAATCCACCTCAAGTAAAATATGAAGTGGCATCATCTTAGGAAGACTAAAAGTTGGAAGATGTTACCATCGGGAGTCTAAGTTCAGGAAAAACGAGCCATCCACGGGTCAGAATGCAGTATCGTGTATCTTCATTGAACAGCACTTAGAATATCAATCAGGTCTCTCTCTAAAGCTCGTCGACTTTGAAATGCTTACGACAGCGTTGATCGCATATTGATTTGGAAGCCACTCTAACATCAAGGAATGCCTCAAACCTTTGTCATTTTCACTTAAATAATATCAAACAACTCCACATATCAAGTTACTCACAAAGGAAGACATATTTATGCCTCTGAAGTGAAGACAGGGGTCAAACAAGGCTTCATACTATCGCCAAAGATATTCCTTATTGTGTTGGACTAGATCATGTGGCAGACAGTCCCAGATGGACAAAAAATAGGTGAAGAATGGCTCAACAACAGTTAAAAAGGGCAGATTTCGGGCTTATTGTAAGCGTGGTGAAATAATGTGCAAATCCCGATTGACAAAGGTTGAAATAGGAAAATGCTTCAGTAGTAATGAGATATTTCTTAAACTTTGTCAAAGTAATAAAACTTTTATCTCATAACCAAACTTCGCCCATTTTTTCACTATTGGCTATATCCATTATCCGATTGTGATGAGGAGGTAGAAGACATGAATAGTTTTAGGTGGCAAAAAGACTATAGGATGCTTGAGCTTCGCGGACAGTTTATTTATCATGTCACACTATGTCGAAGATATAGAAGAGAAAGGCAACAAAAGGGCAGAAGAATCAGTGAAGGTAGAACTTCATATATACATAAAGAAAACATGTGGTGAAAATACCTTGGGAGGAAGTCACCTGTTACATTTATTTGGGTAGCATCGTCTTAAATACGGGTGGCAGGGATGAAAATATCTGGGCGACGGTAGGAAAAGCAAGCTGGATGTTAATTAATTTGAAATCACTGACATTCATGCGTTGCGACAAGCGTAACGAACAAGATTTGGATCTCAATACTAATGTCAAGTTAGTCAGTTCCTCTATATGGTTTAGAGACTTGTTGTGGCCCCAGAAGCATTTTTAATAGGCTTCAGACTTCCATTGACAGCTGCCCTCACTCAACCCTGAGAGCATTAACAACAAGGAAGCCTATGAACGAACCAACTAAGCATATATGGCCCCAGAAAATATGCAGAGGGAAATGGAAATGGAGAGAACATACACAGTGTAGTGACAGAGCACGCCGAGTACTCCAGTGGACCCCGAACGAAAAACGGATATCTGAGCTTTGGTTGTGGGGTGACATGAAGGACAGCCTTTGAGAAGATGAGGGTTTATAAGTAACTATGGAGCCTGTAACCTGTAATGCCTGTCATAGCCCCTATCAGCCACGTCTCGTAAACCGTTAATGCCCAGCTCTTGCTACGCTCGGGCTCACGCTGTTCCTTGAAGTTTGTCAGAAACGCTTAGTAATAAGGGCGAAAAAACCAAAACACCAATTGGCGACTGGAGGATTCTTTATTGTAACACCAACATATAAACAATGTTACAACTAAGATTTCTGAAAGTTGTCTCCTGACTTCTTTCAGAACAGCAACCGATGAGACGATGACTGTCGTATTGATGCCTCCGCGAAAATTGGGGAAGTTGGTTTTGAGCAAACAACCATGAATTGATCGTTCAATCTTCAACTACATTGACACTCCCCGGCAAAAAACGGATCCATCCCTTTTTTCCATCACGACCAATACACCTTGACTTGGATGCCATTGCGAGAACCTGAGTCACACGGACAGAGCTGAAATGGAAAACAAACAGAAAAGCCAACACACCACAAGCATACCCACAGCACAATCTCACAAATCAGTGACGACCTCCGCCTTCCAGTTAAAGGCATCCTCTTGCAACAAAATCGCCACTTGCTAGAATGACTGTTGCAGAATGCAACGTGACCATAGCAGCACTTCACGATACTCTACACACATCCTCTTATCTACTCACTACCAATTACCACTGCAATCGCTTGTCACTCATTCTGCCTCAGTTCTAGTAACGGTGACGTATGCGAGCCTCAGTCGTCTACACTCTTTCTCTCCGGCGTGTGGGACCGCAGCTAACAATTATCTCCGTATGCATTTCATTCTCAGCAATAGCCTAGCCTTCGCGGCGTATACGACCCATCTGCTGTCTCTAACATCAATCAATTCATTCATGGATGTAGAAGACAAGAAACAACTTCAGAAGTAGTCACGACGAACAGTTTAACAAAATTATGCAATAGCAACAAGATACGAAAACAACAAGTAAACACAGTGAATCCAAAAACACCAATTGATATGACACACCACACATATATACAAACTGTACACACAAACTCGCGGATCATGTCTTGATGGAATTCCTTTGAAGAATCGCAGGACTTACACCAGTACGCCTACAAACCTTCACAAGTTGACGATTGTAAGTAGTGGAATGTCCGGACACAAACAAGATTAACCAACAATTACAATAATTGGAACTCACACAATTATTTAACACAAACATATGTACAATCAACACATCAAATGTTGTGGATTCTGGCATGACAAACTACGCTTGAAGAACTGTAGGACTTACAGCAGTACGCCTACGTTCCTTCTCAGGTTGATGATCCAAATGGAAGTCGTCCGGACACAAACAGAATTACCAACAGCTAGATGACAGATGATATCAATTCAGTATATACAATATGAACATATGTACAAAATCACACACCAATCACATTGGACTGCTCATTGATGCGCTACCCTTTGAAGAATTGTAGGACTTACATCGGTACGCCTACAACCCTTCTCAGGTTGACGCCCTATGTTGGAAAATCGTCGCAGAGTTCATTTGCTGATTTCCCTCTATCAGCTATATCTTCAAATCTGAACGGCAACGCGCTCATGTCATTGTATCGTAGAATATAGATGACGAACAAACATACGACGTATCTGGTCAACCAAGTGTAGAAACAGAGTAATTTACACAAAAGATAATAACATTCAAATAGTAACTTGAAACTAGAAATGCCTTTATTCATACAAGTCAATTTAACAATTACTCTCTCGTTTACACCTGGCTTATCCTCACTAAATTGACCAATATCTTTCGTCTTTTCAAATGCACCAATACTATCATAGTCATTGCACAAGATACTTGAGTTGATGGGCATCTGTTTCATTGTGGATGACAACACCAACGACGACTGATTGACACCAGTTGATGAAGTTAGCGGTGGATCAAAAGTTGTTGTTGCTCGGCTTTCAGAAATTTGTCTACCTGCAAGACCACCACCACTGCTGTCTTCTACTATCAGCTCAGGTTTAGCACTAGCATCTGATGATAGGTGGGCTACATGCTGATCACTCACACTGACGGTTTGACAATTATGCATGCCTTCTGCAACTGCATCTGCATTTAATTCTACTTCACGTTCAAGTTGTACAGAACCTTTATTCAACTCAGCAATAGTAGGCATTCCCCCCATTTCATCATGATCAACCAAAGACAAATCTGCACTATCATGATCATTATCACAAATATTCAATTTACCATCATCTATCTGGTCGACTTCATCATTTTCAAACTCTTTAATAACAGCAGTAGATGATTTGGGTTCTTCCTCACAAATCCCTATACATTTTATACCTTCACTCTGACTAGTGACACCTTGTAAACTTATGGAGTCAGAACTGCCCTCTGAGACTGTAACTCTCCTCTGTGACACTCTATTCAACAATGGCTTACCAGTTGCAACTACAGACTTCCTGACCAAACCGTTATCGTCACAGAATTCGGGGTCAGGCCTGGAGTTTACATTTGGCTTATCACTGAACTTGCTCACTGGTTTACAGTTCACCTCTGTATGCACCTCTTGCAAACGTGTAAAACACAACCGTGTTTGTCTTGCATCTTGTAACTTATCTGTCGAGGATGTACTACGAAACCTGTGACACTCACTAGGTCTATATGCATTACTAGACATCATGGAGCTTTATCGATATCCACCTCTCTGAGGCCCTTTCGTCATCAATGATTGCATTTTGCTTTCAGACTGCTCTATTCTAGGGGTGAGATGTAATAGACTGGCGAACTTGCTCATAGATAGATTGACGCTATCTTTTACTAGTTTCAGGATATCATCAAACTTTGGCTCGATACCCTCATCCTCCATACGGGAGCTTATCTTCACCCACTTCCTTTGCGGTCGAGTAGGTAGGCGTCTTGCTATTACTTCCAGTATAAAACTCGAGTTGAGGTCACTCATGCAATTCATCGAAATCATTCCATTCTTGTAATTCAGCAAATTATCCAAAAACTCAGTGAGTGCCTGGGAGTCATCCTGTAATTGACCACCATTACCCTTAACAGCCTCGAATAATTTCCCTACAATCATCGAAGGTCTTCCAAACCTTTGACGTAGTATGCTCATAGCCTCGTAGTAGCCCTCTTTCGGCTTCATAAACTTACAGCACTGTATAGCTCTTGCAGCATCTTCAGTGCAATACCTCATCAAATACATTAACTTCATTTCATCAGTTAATAAAAAACCACTCAACATGATTTCAAATTCCCTTACAAACTGTAAATAATCAGCTGGGTTTCCGACGAAACGCCGTGGTTCAATTTTAGGGAGTTTGATGTTCCTATTATCTCTGAACGGCGAAACAGTAACATCAACCATGTCATGTTTAACATCAGACACATCGTTACAAGTAACAGACAAGTCACCATGACTTACTTTCCTGTTTGCATCCAAGACGCTCTGTCCCTTCTTTGACCCAGGCATTGTTGAACTTGACCCAATTCCAAAAACGTTCCAGATAATGCTTGTTCAAAGAGGACTTGACAGGGACCAGGAAGGATGAATGGTGACTATCCAAATTGTAACCAGCTATCTGAATCCGTCAGAAAGTGTTTCCGCCGTCAGAAACTGACTTCACTGTCAGAAACTGTCAGCCACGTCTCGTAAACCGTTAATGCCCAGCTCTTGCTACGCTCGGGCTCACGCTGTTCCTTGAAGTTTGTCAGAAACGCTTAGTAATAACGGACGCAAAACCAAAACACCAATTGGCGACTGGAGGATTCTTTATTGTAACACCAACATATAAACAATGTTACAACTAAGGTCCGTGAACAAATATTACAATAATGAATCACAATATTACTTCTGACAGTTGTCTCCTGACTTCTTTCAGAACAGCAACCGATGAGACGATGACTGTCGTATTGATGCCTCCGCGAAAATTGGGGAAGTTGGTTTTGAGCAAACAACCATGAATTGATCGTTCAATCTTCAACTACATTGAAAGCCCCTTTGGGACTACATGAATTTCTACGCAAGTCAATTGGCCTCGGGAATGCAGCGCAAACATTGCAACGTTTCATTGATGGAGTTGTTCGCAGTCTCGACATTGTAGACGCTTACTTGGACGACTTCTTCATTGCCAGTCCAGACAGGGAGACTCACCTTAGACAACTGGGATTGGCATTCGGAAGGTTACGCCGACATGTTATTGCCACCAACACTGAAAAGTATCAGATGACAACAGAATCACTCGACTTTCTCCTCTGTACCATTGACTGATATGGTATCCGCCCAGTGGCTAGTAAATCTGAGGAGATTCCGAGCTTTCAGGAGCCACAGACGGTGAAAAATCTCACTTCCAATGTCTCGGTAGGTTTTTACGAATTCTTCGTTCCTAAATTTGTCTCCCTGATTCAACCAACAACAGATATTCTTTGAGGGAATAACAAGTTTATCGAACTTGAGGCCTCCACTAAAACGGCTTTCATTTGGGTTAAGAGAGCAATTTTTTTCCTTCACGTTCCAAGTGGAACATTGGGCTTCAAGCTATGGGCCTGAAGTTTCTGTAGCAGTGTTTATTGTACAGGATGGGGTTGCTAGCCTCATGCCCAACCTTTCCTCTTTAACAGGATTGTTTCTGGCTTAGCGAGGTAAAGGAGTGCGTCTGTGGCCGAGGATCGAACCCCGGACCATGTGCATGGTCGGCGAGCGTCCTAACCGCTGTGCCACCGACGCACGTACTTTTCTCTACAATCATATTTATTCGTGAAAATGTACAATCAAGTTTTTAAAACTGTTTCTAGAATTTCCAAACCTTTACATCTGTAAGCTTATATTAAAACCTAATTCATTTGTTTGATACTACATTTCAGACCATACACAGTCCTAACCGCTATGCCACCGACGCAGGCTGTAGCGGATTTTATTTTGACAAATTACTCAGTGTTGTACAGTAATATTAACTGATATAATATTACTGTACAACACTGTGTGATTTATCAAAATAAAATCTTATCCATGATGGAGTTATACCGTACCACAGTGCCCAAGTTTTATACTTATATAGCTGTAGCGGATGGCATACTTCTTATATATCAGGATCCAACGGCACCGTTAAGTATCTCTGTTGATGAATCAGACACTGCAATCGGCGCAGTTCTGCAACAACTAATCTGCAGAGAGTGGCAACCAATAGCATTTTTCTCGAGGCACCTACAATCGGCGAAAAAGAATTACAGCATATTCGGCAGAGAACTTCTGGCTGTGTACTGTTTTATACGTCATTTTCGACGTCCAAAGGAGTGTCGTGAATTTATAATTTCCATTGACCACAAACTTCTGATGTACTCTCTGGACCTAACCTCAGATAAGTATTCACCTACAGAATCACTACAAGTGGACTATGTTTCACAGTTTTCATCAGATATTCGCCATATATCCGGAGTGAACAACTCTGTGGCAGATGCCTTGTCGCACATTTGTTCCCTCACCCAAAAAGACGTCACAGACTTTGTGAAACTGGCTCATCTTCAAAAAGAAGATGCCGAGCTTCAACATGAGTTGTCGAAAACCACACTGCAATTGGCCGAGAAAAACTTAGGTGTGGGAGGAGATACTATTCCATGCGACATTTCCACGAGTACTTCCCACCCCATCGTACATAAAAGTTATCGCCGTTACGCCTTAAATACGTTGCACTGCTTATCCCTCCCAGGTATTCAAACTACTATCAAGCTCGTAACTAGTGGGTTTTGTTGGCCTGGTAATAATAAGAAAGTAAGGGAATGGGCACACACGTGCTTAGCTTGCCAAAAGTGCAAGGTAGTGAGACACACCAAAAGCCCTCTTGGTACCTTTCTTATCCCTGACGCCCGTTTCGAACACGATCATATAGATCTAGTTGGACCCCTTCCAGAATCCAATGGATATTCTTATATTTTAACCTGCATCGATCGTTTCACACAATCGCCTGAAGCAGTACCCCTCAAAGACGTACCTGCTGAACCAGTCCCACGCGTCTTTGCAGAAAGATGGATCGCGAACTTTGGATGCCCAACCTCTATAACAACTGATCGCGGGCGGCAATTCGAAAATGGCTTATTCTTGGCCCTGACTAAAATCATAGGTTGTATGTGTTTTAAAACAACAGCCTACCATTCTCAAGCTAATGGCATGGTGGAACGTCTAGACAGACAGTTTAAGGTTGTTTTATCGGCTTCAAACAATACCCATTGGACTTAATCACTACCGCTAGTTCTCCTAGGGATACGAAATGCCTTGAAAACTGATGCTAGTTGCATTGCTGTCGAGCTGGTATATGTCATAACACGACAACTGCCAGGTGAGTTTGTTTCTCTCTCTAGCTTCCCACCAGCGGTAAGTCACGCCTCGTACGTCAGCAGGCTTACAATCGCAATTCATTCAGTTAAAACTGCTCCCCTTCGACCACAGTCCATAGAAGTCTTTGCTGACTCGTGTTTGAGAATTTCTAGTTATAATTAATTGTAACTGTAGTATTTCGCAGTGACCGAATAACATGAAATCAAACAACAACGCAGAGTTGGATGAATTTAGAAACTTGTATTTGGCGGAATTATTTGCTATTCATATAATAAATATATAAACAAGCAACAGTAAGTATTTAAACAATAAAGTGATAAAAATTGTCAGTCACCACACTTCTTCACATGTTTCAGTTCGTCGTGACTCTGTGCGTCGCCCTCTGGAATCCCCTTATGACGGGCCATATAAAGTCACCAAACGTATGGTTATATGTTTGTCCTAGACAAAAAAGGCCGCAAAGACTCCGTCAGCTTCGACCGTCTGAAACCGGCCTACTTAAAAGATAATCTCACGAGACTAGAAATAAGCATTCCCAATAATACACAAGTAACCGAATATCTGTTAGTCCGCGAAGAAATTACTGGCACGGCAAAGGCACCCAAACCTTCTGTCGAGATCTCAAAGAAAACGCGTTCTTGAAGTACCATGAGATTCCCAGAACATCTTCGCACTTATCTCACACTAAATGATGTGACTCACCCAGTTTATAGGTCTCGCGGTATATCTTTTACTCAGGCACATAAAATAATTTTTCATGGCATCCTACAACATAAGCAAAGATTTCTTTTTATGACCGTACACGTTACATCCACTAAAAATTATGGTTTTATCGATATTCTATTTTTCGCATTATTTTTCTCTATGGTAGATGCATATCATTTTTCAAGCGTTATTTTTGGTACATTTTCCACGACAAGGTTCTCAGCATTCTTGTATTTTTTTCCAAGTGGGACGGGCACTGGACAAGAAACACATGAAACACGAGATCCAACGGTCAAACATAAACGAAGTGATGTACATACACCCTATTAGCATAGGTAGACGATCAGTGGGCACTGTATCAGGCCATTCGGAAGAGTTTTACTTATAGTTACACCAGTGAGTCTTTACTTCCACCTGGTTTTGTCTTTAGGTGCTTAATAATAATACAGCTGTTTGAAAGGCACAAAAAGGAATCTGGAACAGCTCATACCCTAGATACGGAATATTGATCCCAGCAATTACACAATCAGGTAGTTGTGTATGGAGCTGATCCCCAAAGTTGCAATTGGAAGCTGGTACCTGAAGCTGGAAAATAACTTCTCGAATCTTTTGGTAAGAAGCACGAGTAAGTTTGTTGAGCTGAACCCTTTCTCGTTTTTTAAAAGAAATAACATGGAAGTGATCTATAAGAAGTCCACTGAGCTAATCATATGGTAGAGAGATTAGTTTATCTGTATATGTGAGAGTTTTCAGTAGACTGTGCGCAACTAGCCCAATCGTAGTAATGAAATGAGCTGAAATTTTGTAATCCCGAACATTCTTCGACATACACCACGCATCGAAGCACTCAAAGTAATCTGCAATTTACCCCGGAAAACCGTTGATATGAAACCTCCCAAGATTATTTAATTCCATTGCGACGCCAAAATGTAATATTTATTTGTAATAGTATTTCGCAATGACCGAATTCCAGTAAACCAAACAACAACACAGAAAGTGCAGAATTTAGGAATTAATATTTGGCAGAATTGTTCGTAATTTATATAGTAAGTATTAACAAACAACAGTACGCATTTAAACAATACACTTATAGAAATTGTCAATCACCACAGAGAGGCAAAACAAAAACATAATCCCCACACGCCAGAATTGTCCTCCCATAACAGTTCTGAGTTATTGTTGTTACGGCCAACTTACGAGAAAGTTTCCTCCAATGTATATCAGTTTGACAATAGTTTTCGGAAAATAAAAAGCATAAGAGCTTTGTTCAGAGACCGACTTCCATTCCAAATCAGGTCAACAATATGCTGCAATTGATCATTTTAGTTAATAACTTTGAGCGAATTATAATTTGAAGAATGAATTCAAAGATGAGTTAAAAAAGGATTGAAAGTTCGAAAGTGGAAGGTGGGAGGCAAGTCATCATGGAATGAAATTAGGAAAATATTGCTGCTTAATTGTTTCCTGTCTACACTGTGTACCTACATGACAGAAGACTGAGTGCTTTCCAAGAGCATTTCAAATCTAAAACCTTCAACCTAGTCATGACCTTAGGCTTTCCATTCAGCTTTCATCAACCCACTGAATTAACTTCACTTCTTTAAACTAAAAATTACTTTAGATGGTTTCCTTGATAGTTAATTATAAGCATGGTTATTTCATCATATCACTGTATTATTACTATTCCTTTGGGTTCCAAGTCGAACATACGACTTCAGCAGCAGATCTCTTCACTCTTGTTTGTGCTTTATTCGAAGGAAGATCCATAGGTTTGCTGGATAGATTCGCAAAGACTTCCACCAGCCAGCTGTGTCATTTCACCTTTTAGAGGTTGACGGATATCTAGTTCAGCAACTTCTAATTAACTTATTCTCGCGTACCAAAGACAAAGCAAAAGCCAATAATTGATCGTCCAAACTTAGTAATATATTCTGGGACCAAAACAAGCCGTTAGACGAACGCTTAGCTAGCTAGTGATCGTGCACGTGACACGACGGAGTACCAAATGGCGGGGATGCTTGACCGGAAGCCTTCAGCTAAACGAGTCGACTTAAACAGTGGTGGTCAGCATCCAATGAGTGATTGCTGTGGTCAATAATTTTGGGGAATTATTTACCGCTACAGCTCACTCCCCCCCTAGTGGGGTGGTGAGGACCCTAAGACAGAACCAGCCGGAAGTAAAAAAAACTCGATGGTTCCCTTTCGGGTGAAAAAAATCTTCCGAGCGGCTTGGTCGTATGCCTACTGGTTTGTCTGCCTATGCTAATAGGGTGTTTGTACATAGCTTCCTGGAAGTTGTTCGTTGGATCCCGTGCTTCGTTTGTTTCCTGTCCAGTGCCCGTCGCACCTGGAAAAGAAAACAAGAACGCTAAGAACCATGTCGAGGAAAATGTACGAAATGAGCTTTTTGGTTAAAAAAATTATGTGCATTTACTATACAGTAAAATAATGCTAAGTTCAGAACATCGAAAAAAAATACATCTAATTAATTTTTTTGTGTATGTTACATGAACTGTTGAAAAAAAATTTTTTGTGTTCGGTGGTACTGTATATAAAAAAAATTGATACGTCAAAAAAAATAGTCAGTACCACAAACGAATGAGTTGCGTGAATCACACGACTTCGTTAAGTCAAATAAGTGTGCAGATATTCTGGGAACCTTACGGTGCGTCCAGAACGGGTTTTCTTGGGAGGCTCGATAGAAGGTTCGGTAGCTGTCGCTGTGCTAGTGACTTCATCGATGTCTAAACGATCTTCTGTTACTTGTGGATTATGGGGTACGTTCAGCTCTATGCTAATAGGATTACCCTCCAAGTAAGCCGGTTTCAGTATAGCCTCGACCTTAGTAGCCAGTGGGCGAATGCCCTTGCAGTCAATAGTGTGACCCAGGAAGTCGAGTGAGTCAACACCGATTTGACACTTTTGAATATTAATGGTAACACCATGTTGGCGTAACCGTTCAAATGCCAAGTCCAAGTGCCTAAGGTGAGTTTCCTTGTCTGGACTGGCAATGAGGCAGTCGTCTAAGTATGCGTATACAAAGTCGAGACCGCGAAATACTTCGTCAATGAAGCGTTGGAATGTTTGGGCTGCATTCCGGAGACCGAATGGCATACGTAGAAATTCAAAAAGTCCGAAAGGCGTAATGATAGCCGTTTTCGGGATATCTTCTGTTGCCATCGGGATTTGGTTATACGCTTTAACCAAGTCGATTTTGGAGAATATAGTCGCGCCGGATAAGGTTGCCGTCAAGTCGTGTATATGAGGCAACGGGTAGCAATCAGGGGTTGTTTTGGCATTCACTCTCCGGTAATCACCGGTGGGTCGCCAATCATTGCTATCCTTTTTCGGAACCATATGAAGTGGGGATGCCCATGGGCTATTCGAAGGTCGAATGATGCCAAGGGTAAGCATATGGTCAAATTCATTCCTGGCGATTCTCAGTTTGTCAGGAGCTAATCGTCGTGCTTTAGATGTCACAGGTTGTCCTGTGGTAATGATGTGGTGCATAACATTGCTGGTTATGCACGGTAGGTCGTTCGACGGGCAATTAAGTTCCGGATACTTGTCAACCATAGGTTGAAAAGTTGGATCAAGGATTGCCTTTATCTTAACGGGTGACAAACTAGGGCCTATGTAGCTGATGCCTTTGATAGACAGACTAGTAGTATTGTCAATCAGTCGTTTTCGGCGGACGTCTACGAGTAAATCATGATGATTAAGTAGGTCCGTGCCAATGATGGGCATTGTAACGTCAGCGAGAAGGAAAATCCATCGAATAGGTTTGCGTAAACCTACGTTCAGATAGACGTATTTCCTACCAAAGGTTGCGATTGGTTTTCCATTTGCAGCCTGTAAGTTGAAGGTAGGTTCCTTCTGTCGATCTGCTGCTGTAGCAGGAAGGACGCTGACTTCGGCGCCTGTGTCGACTAAATATCGAGTCTGGCTTATCACATCATGGATGTAAAGTAGGCGGCTAGTGCCACCGGCGACGGTTGCCGCTAACGCGTGCCGGCGGGATAGTTTCCCGCAGACTTTGAGACATTTCCGAAGTTACAAGGCTTACGGCAACACTTCGCTTCTTGGCCATAGGTGTTGTGGTACCAGCACCAGTCAGGGTTTTTCAGTGAACGTGGTTTGGACTTAGATCGACCACGTGAGTTCCTGCGTTGAGGAGATTTAGGACGACGGTCGGAGGAGTTAGAATGCATGTTCGACCTAAACATCTGCTGGATGGAGTTGCATAACTCTATCATTGCAGGATCCTTACTCGAAGTCTGCTTAGTCATCGAGCATATTTCGGGAACAGACCGTTTAGTTATTTCTAGAATCCTATCTGCAGTAATAGCTAAGTCCTCTATTACAGTACCCTGAAGTGTCACAAGTACGGTCTGTACAGACTGTGGCAGCTTGGTTAAGAAGAGTTCTCTAAACAGTCCTTCGTCGAACTGACTTTGGCCGACGACTTCTTTCATTCTTGTCAGCATGCTCACGGCTGACTGATCTCCTAACTCGATGTTACGAAATAATTCATCTAGACGTTGTCGGTCCGTGAGAACGTTTCTCCTGAGGAGGGATGCTTTGAGCAACTCGTACGAGTTACTTACCTCGGGACTGAACATCTGTGATGTTACGTACTTGCTGAATTCCCGCGGTAGGGCGTGAATAACTGCAAGTAACTGTGAACGTTGATCGGTTATCCCATGCTCACAAAAATCTGCTTCAGCTAGCAGAAACCACGTTTCAGCATTATCTGGCCAGTATGGTACGAGCTGAATGGTTTTAGGAGTTGAGCGGATACGGATGACCTTGGGACTAAGATCACTCATGACGAAAATTATGTCGAATAATATATGGTACAAGAACAAATACAAAATGGAACGAACTCACCGGGGTTATCTGCGGATTTATCGTGGATGAAGTTCGCGGTTGGGCTCACCAGTTTAATGGTTGGCGGATATCTCGTTCAGCAACTTCTAATTAACTTATTCTCGCGTACCAAAGACAAAGCAAAAGCCAATAATTGATCGTCCAAACTTAGTAATATATTCTGGGACCAAAACAAGCCGTTAGACGAACGCTTAGCTAGCTAGTGATCGTGCACGTGACACGACGGAGTACCAAATGGCGGGGATGCTTGACCGGAAGCCTTCAGCTAAACAAGTCGACTTAAACAGTGGTGGTCAGCATCCAATGAGTGATTGCTGTGGTCAATAATTTTGGAGAATTATTTACCGCTACAACCTCACTCAGTACAGATAAAAATGAGTTTGTTCCTTGCATTTTAATATTTTCCTGTGCTTCGAAGTTTCTACAGAGATTTGATTGACTGTCTGGAGTAGGGGCGGTAGCCTCACGCCCAACCCTCACTCTTTTCCCCGGCTTGCGACCGGCTAGGAAACCAACGAGTTAGTAAACTAGGAAAGGTTACTAAATGTGGGAAGCTCCACTACTTAGCGTGTCATCTCTGCTCCGAGGCTATGCACATATTCTCTGCATTGTCCAAATTTTACTAAATGTACCATCGGAACAACAACTGTCTAAGACACTGACAGTGCTGTTGATCAGCTGCACTTTACCGGCCCTCTGCCCAACCTGTAAGTACTGACGACAAAACTGAAAGTTGAAGAGACTTAGTTAATAAGGAAATATGCTGTAGTAATTTATTGTACTTGGAAATATTAATATACCGGGATGACGGAATTATAGGAATCTAATCAAAACCCAGAGAGGGCAGCAATCAGTAATTTGCATTTAGCGGAATTAGAATGCAATTCATATATGAAACATATCAACAGTCAACAGTAAGTATTTTAAACAATACAGAGATAGAAATTGTCAATCACCACATCCGCCACACCTCGAATATCTCCTCGCGTATTTATAACGATGTCTCGGTTTGCTTGCAAGTAGCTTCGAGCTAACTGATTCTGTGATATTATTTTCATCAGTACTATCTGGACTTATTTCTGAATTATCTACAAAATCAGGATTATTAGCGGAATCAATAATATTATAATTGGAACGACCTACTTCATTTATTGTCACTTTGTCCAGGTGTCCGTTATGAACTGAGTGATCTTTGATGTCTAATATCTTCACCACTCGATTTCCCATTTTTTGTAGTATGATTCCAACAGAAGGTCTGTAGTTATTATCTTTGTAATAATGTACATTAGAAGTCGTGGACATCAGATGCTTCTTGAGAATTCGAGATTTGAAAAGTTTTGCAGGACTTTCACGGGTACATGTGTGCTCTGCATTCGACAGACGCAGTCTATGCATATGCAGTAATTCCTCAATTTTAATCAGTTGCTCTCTCATCTCATTCAGTTCTTCTCGTGTTTTCGACAGTTCGCATTGCAACTCAGCTACCTCATTTTTGAAAACAGTTGACACTTGAGTTGCCGAACTTGTAGTAGAGGTTTTCATCGGATTAGCTTCAGTATTTTGAAAAGTTGAAAGACACATAGACTCCATTTTACTAGACAGCTTGGGAGAATTATAAGAATGTTGAGCAACATAAGTATTCGAACTTCTGCAAACCGTCTTGATGTGTCCAACTTTACCACATTTATAGCACTTAGCACTCCGAAAACGGCAAGTGCTTCGTAGATGTAACTTTCCACAGGATAAACACGGTTTATTGTTTTTGATCTCTCGCTGCATTCTGTTACCTGTGGATGGCAGTTTGGATTGCTTTCCATTACCACTTGTATTTTCGACTTTAGAAAGCATAACATCAGACACTGACGTAGTGGGAGCAGAGTATTCATTATTGACATCTTCATATGTAATGCATACATCTTTAGCAGTTTGAAACGTACAAGAAGGAATCTGAATTAACTCTTTCTCTAATTTAGGAATGTTGATTCCAGCAATTAGACGATCACGTAGTTGTGTATGCAGCTGATCTCCAAAATTACACTTTGAGGCTTGAATTTGGAGTTGAAGAATAAATTCTCGAATCTTCTGGTTGGGAGAACGTACCAGTTTGTTGAAGTGAGCCCTCTCTCTGGTCTGAAAAGTAGTTACATGGAAATGATCTATAAGAAGTTCACGGAGCTTAGCATATGGCATAGAAATGGGTTTATCTGGAAACGCCAGATTCTTCACCAGGCTATATGCATCAAGACCAATACCGGTGATGAAATGAGCAGGTATTTTATCATCCCGAACATTCTTGGAAATGCACCACGCATCAAAGCATTCCAAATAATCAGCAATCTCCCGTGGAGAACCATTAAGAGGAAATTTTCCCAGGTTACTTAGCTCCATCGCGACGCCAATTTGTAGTAATTTATTGTAATTGAAATATTAATATACCGGGATGACGGAATTATAGGAATCTAATCAAAACCCAGAGAGGGCAGGGCAATGGATAAAGGCACACACGACCTCATGGAGAGGCTGAGCACCTCAAGGTCACATGTGTGTACTGTGATTGGTAGATTTTACTTTGCGTAAACGCTGCGCCTAATACGTAGCTCACGTTACTGAGGCGGGCTTTGAAATGATACTAATAAAAGTCGCATAAACATAACATTTTTTCAGCTTAAGGACACAAGTTAACGCATGTATAGACTCTACAGATGTGATATGCATGTGGACCCACCAAAAAAGAGAATATTATTGGGTAACTTAATCAAAGAAGTATAAAGTTTGAAGATTTAGTCTTTTTCAGTTGATTGTAACGGACAGAGAGGAGAGGCATTTGTGTAACATTTGCATTTTGCAGAAGACAAAGTGTGAAAGATAAATCGGAAGTTTTAGGATTCTTCAAGTTTATTATGGGATATATGGACTGTTCATACCGATTCTACTATTTCCCCCCCCCTTGTTCACATATTCATTGTTGCTAAGATTAGGGATTGTTTACCTGAGGTAAGATTAATTCATCTGATATGTATATATCCTTAGATATTTCTGAGTGTAGCCGGAGGTGGTCAAAGGAATACAATCTCAATCTTTGCATAGAAAGATCATAACCAGTTTCTTCTGAAGGATCAGGTGGTGCTGAAAGCTGTAAAGACTGGTCCAGTGTCACAATCATCTAAGGGAAACTGATCCACATATTGTGGATAAAACGATTAGTGGACTTTAATTTGACAATCATGTACCCATAAAAAATCTACAACTGATTTTTTTTCCACCCTTTTTAATGTGAATATGTACTGTTTAACTGTTTTTATTTTGTAAATATATGCATTTATGTTGACTACATGTATCTCTCTTAATTATCATTTCGAGGACATTGCATAGTTAACGAAGTTGATAGGCAACGTAGTAATACTTGTGTGAAATGCGTGATAATCGTAAACCGTTATTATTTCCTCAGTGCGTCATCAAGCCTCCCATGAATTGTTTCAGTTACACTCAATACGGCTGCGTAAAAGATTATGTTTCATCAGGGCTTGCGAAAAAATATACCTTGAGCTTAGGTTTGTTTTGCGATTACTACATATACATAACAAATGTAGGGCGGCTACGTACATCGAAAATAACGCGTCATAAGTATATCCTATTGAAGAAAATCCCAGTATTCTTATGCTGCGTAAATTATCACTCCTTCAGATTAAATCACTACGCATTCCAAAACCGGCTACATCACTATTCCTTCGACAAGCAAAGGGAAGTAGTAGTGAATTCTTTAAAGAATACCGTTAAAACATTAAAGAGATATTTATTTTGATAAATAATTTTATAATATCACAAAGATTCCAACGATAACGCGCAAATTCTTCAATTGCACTTCATTAAAACCTCCAAATAAAGTGAACCACTTCGTAAATTACAATTGCAACCTGCAAATCAACAATAGTATGACATCCGTTAGCAAATAATTAGCAACACGAAAATACTCCAAACCAAAGTAACTATTTAAAAAAATTTGTTTATTAACTGTTATCTTGCGAATAAATCAACTAACACTCCTTTATAGCTGTAGACTCTTCTGAGTGTTACCAAGTTTTCATATCTCAGAAAATCAAAAGACCCTTTCAGAATTTCGCAAAATATGCATCAATTGCCTGATTGATATCGTTTTCCTTAACATAATCAACAATTTACACAGAGTTTTAACATTCCACATGGAAAGAAATAACGAAATTCAATGACAGATACATGTTCACTCAAACTGCTGAAAGCGTCTACTTTCCACCATTTGTCTAAGTTTTTTCGTTAAAATATGGTATTTATGATGTATTTCAGCTGAAAAAACACCTGAAAACAACGTAGAACAACCCGAACACAACATCGCGATAACACATAACGACACCCCGTGTGTGCCTTTATCCATTGCCGAGAGGGCAGCAATCAGTAATTTGTATTTAGCGGAATTAGAATGCAATTCATATATGAAACATATCAACAGTCAACAGTAAGTATTTTAAACAATACAGAGATAGAAATTGTCAATCACCACATATGCTCTGGTGCGCCGTACATTTGAGCAAATGAAAAAGGGGAGATTATCTAATTAAAAAGGTCTAGAACTTATCTGATGAATATGGCTGTATTACAAACTCAAACAATGTGAGTGTTGATAGTACAGCGGAATAGCACCAAATAGCGTCACAGCCAGTTCATATATCTACACATTAAAAGAAAGTCTTTAAACATTGGGATTTGCACTACAACTACAACTATTTCATCATGACTGCTACTTATTTCTTGATAGACGTTTCACCTTATTGATTTCATTATCCTTCACAAGTTGTAGTAGAAATAGGTATACCAAGCAAGTGTTAAGTAATTTTTTCACGGTCACCCAAAACACTTATAAAAGTACAAGAGTAGTAGCTTCATTTCTCTCATCATTAAATGTAGAAGAATCTTGTATCATCTAAACACTTCAGTATTCTATATACGTTAAATATATTTCTCTGTTCTCTGATTTGTATAGTTACAGACAAATAACTTTTAGAGTGTAAGACATACAGTTTTGAGAGAGTGGTGATGTAGTTTAAATTTAATTTCTAACTCAACAATGAATTCATGAATACACATGATACGTTATTTCTGAGTAGCCGATGACGTATTATGATAGGAATTCTCTAAGTGAGGAGACTTGAGCGATGTTTTATTGAATAGACGCAAATATTTGGTTCGCGTTCTTAAAATTAATGTTTGTATGTACATTTATGATTCCAGTTTTGTTTCGTATGATAAATCGTTACGGTTAGCTTATCTTTTGCTGCACCATAGAAAACAGTCACATAGTGAAACAAAGAAAAACTCATGATAGTTACCCTAAATATAACACTTAATATTATGTTCTTAGCACACTAGACAACTGTTTTTATAGCTAATCAATACATGCATATTTCATTAGAGTTTTGTTGCTGTTATCTCAGTAGGGTAGTATTCTTTTGCCACTAAACTGATAGATTACAGATTCATCGTGACTACCATTGCTATTCATTCATTTGTAGAAAAGAAGGTTGATTTGTTTCCTTGAACAACAAGTAATTAGGATGAAAAGGTGATAAACATTACAAGAGATTGTTTAGGTAAGAGTAACTCCAACGTAACTTCAGTGTCTTCATCTAAAAGAGGATAATTTCACCAGAAATGACAGCATGTTATAACCAAAACTGAATTCCTCGGTTAATTTACCTGTGTGTTTCATTCACTTACAAGTCAAATTTGATTTCAGACTAAAATATCTCCTTATGACATCTACAGAAGCAGAACAGTGACTAGTGAGTACATCGTCCACGCAGTGTGTCTTTTGCATGAGCATTTCAAAGGTTTAGTTAGCTCCCACTGTTTACTGTAGGAGGTGATAATGATTAATTAAGTAAGTCAGTCAGTAAGTAAGTGTTAAACACCTACAAACAAGCAGACTGTCTAGAACACAGTTTTCCAGTATTCAGAATTTAAGCGAGCAAAATATCAACCAATATTACATCAGTGAGATAGATTAGATTTCTTAAGACACTATTCGAAAAATTATTTGCAGTCAGGAATAATTTACAAGTGGTCCTGAAAGTATTCACCAAGACTTCAATGAAGCATTCCTTCAGATGACTTGTACCTCCGTTGGGATACAGTTCGGAATAGTCTTTTTTACATAAGTGTAGGATAACAGATATTTTTCAAGTTGGATCACCAAATGATATCCGTCAGGGACTCATCGAAAACCATGAAGAACTGGAGATTTGTTTCCACCTAGTTTGGGATTCTTCAGAAATACTCACTCACCTAGGATCCCAACTTTGATCGAATCCACTACCTTCAGGTTATGGGGACAGCCTGTTGACCATTTATTTGTACTATGACTTTAGAATAATTCGTCTTTTCTTATTCTTAATTGGCTTTTTCTAATAACTTCTATCTCATTTTCACGGCTTGAACAATCGTGTATTTGCGTCAGTTTTCATATTGATCAGGTCTGCTTGTTTGCCTTACGTAGATCATATCATAAGTAAAATGTACAATGTGCGATTTCTTCTGTTTGATGAGTCACCAGTTGAGTGCAGCAGTAGAACTAAGTCTTTAAGTGAAGAGTACTCCACTGCTCTACCTTTCCATTCCTTCCATTTTGAACTTTGACGTTTCATTAACCACGGTGTCGGATTTTGTGGGGTAAGAAAATACACCACACCTTCTCTCTTCCCTAAAGTTACGGTTTTCTATTGAACTAGTAGTGATTACCAAGTATGTTGACTGAGAATCGAACCCAGACCTCCAGAGTAATCGGCGTGCATTCTATCATTGGACTACTCATGCACCTGCTCCACACAACTAAATGACATATTCGAAAGATATTTTACACCCTAGACTAAAAAGTCTTAAAATTACTAACTATAAATTCTCACTTCTAGCTCCTAGAGATGATTTCATTGGATTAGCTAGCCATCAATCAAATTAAATAACTCCTTGTGAAAATATTAATGCTCTAGAAATACGATAAGGCGAAATTCCATTTTACCAACACACAAATTTGTAAATTGTATTTCAGAAAATTTTAGTATTTTTCTCTGACAGGTGATTGCATTCGTCATACGATGTAATATATCAATCACAATAATCATCAGCCTACTGAAGATGTATTTCTTTGTACAAAAATAGTAAAAACAGTAAAAAAAATACCGATGAAACGATTGAAATGTTATCGTCATTGCCAAGATAAGCATCGTCTCCACTCTGACTATCTATCTATACCTATCTTCTTCTTGTCTCTTTTTCTCGCATTGTTTCACAATACTGAGTCAACTTTGCATAAATCTTCATAATTTGGTGGAATTTCATTGGTAGCGTAACCAAGTTTCTTCAATAATCGACTATTCATATGCATGGTTGAAATGTATTCTTTCGGAATAACTGAGCCATTCCTAGACCAAGCAGTTAAAGATTCCAAGTGAATAGGCTTGACAACTTGCACTGAGCTAGCTTCATATCTAGAGTAATAAAAACAAACAACAACAAACACTATCTCTCATGTCCTTATTGATCGATTACTTGTTATCTGCATTGTTGAGAAAAGAAATTATTTTCAGTTGACAGTCATTTAATCATATGCTGTTCTTTTGCATGCCTGACTAGCATAGACCTAGTATTGTGTCACATGTACAAATGCATAGACTGAAAATTGCTATGCTTTGAAAGACAGATTCATCAATGCTCATTTTGCCTGTTATTCAACGAGTAACTACTCCACACAGAATATGATTTTAGTCAAATTACTTCAGCATAAAAACTGTTTCAACAATACACTGACTTGTACTTTATCTCACCTATTTGTGAAAAGAGAATGAGCATTAACCATTCTACTGACTATATCATTGGCTACCGAAACAGTGTTTAGTGCCAAACTGAGCAAGTTAATTGACAAAATAACTGTAAATATATTCAGTATCAATACGATTTTTTATCATGGTCACCCAGGGTGATTTAATTTCGAATTCATGTAGTACGGTTAAGGACAAGTTGATTAACTATGCTGTCGATAATCTTTCCGAAATGAAAGTCCATAAAGCAACAATATAGTTTTCTTCATCATTATGGAAATTCGCAAAAAACACACTATGATAACCCTGAGAGGTTTCTACACCTAATATAGTTAGTTATAAATTAGATTTCATTTTATTTCTACAAATGACAGCATAAATTGGTCAGACAGTACAGAAAATAAGTAATTCTCATCTACTCTCCTTGTCTTACTCTTACATCTATCTGTTGACAATGAATGAAATATTTAGTGTACATAGCGTCAGTTTTCTGTGATCGACTTGTTTCTTTCTGACAAAATTCCTATACTGTATCAAAGAGTGAGTAAGATGACTAAGCCTTGGTCCTAATCTGCTTTGTTGTGACATACAGTCTGAATGACTTGGTGTAATAAGAAGACAAGTGAAGTTGAGGATGTATTAGTTAGTTAAGGTACATGTTCACTTTCAGCTGTAAATGATGATTACGCTAAAAGAATAACTAAAATACTAATAATATTCACAGGAATATAAAATCAGTAGTGAAAGATGATCATAGATCAAAGCGAATGATGAGCCTTTCATCAGTGATTCATTTTGAGTCATGCAATCTAAAGTGTCTTTTCATTAGTGTTTAACGCTAGCTAACATGTGACTCTAGTGACCTAATGGATAGTGCCTCGTACGTCGGTGAATTAGTGGTTGAACGTCCATAAAACACGCAGGTAGTCTAGTTTCGATTCCCGTTCGAGGGATTCCCTAACCTTTGCTGATGTACTGGACTTAAGTAAGTCCAGGAGGGAGAGAGAAAGGATGGGCGAAGGGACAGACACTCCACCTCATAAAAACAACACCACCACTACTGAAACCTTGAAAACTCAAGCCCTACATTCCACCAGGAACGCATGGAGTGAAAAATTCCAGCCAAGGAGGTAGGAAATGAGGCAGGAAATATATCAATAGGTGTCATTTAATGAGTTGGCCACTTTTTATTTATTTCCTAATTGTATCTTATTCACATTGATCTTAATGAAATTTCGAATTCTTCATACTCACGACAGGAAAAGCACTTTACGTACATTCGATTATTATCATGCGTTAATTTCGCAACAGTGTTTTCGAAGTTTGGTATAAATAGTAAACACTCAAGTCTCTCATTTACTTATCTTTTACTGAGTAATTATATAAATATATGAAATTAATGAAGACGTTAAAATGCCTGAGAATCGATAAGCATTATTCTTCAAATCGACTTCAAGTTTTCAAATAGTTCTTTGAACAGGAGAATCCTCTCAATTTGTGAATACATTGGAATCTTGAGAGGACCATGAAATATCACTGTTATCTGACTTTATACATGTTTAAGAGTTTCCATTAATAGAATTTATTATTATTGTATCCTTTAGTTCCTAGAGGAACATAGGGCTTCAGCTGCGCACCTCCATTGACTTCGGTTTTCTGACAACTTTTTCACCCTGCTCCAGGTCTGCCCACATGCTTTCATCTCCTCTTCACATGACCTCCTCCAAGTCACCCTTGGACGACCAACTCGCCGCCTCCCTTTCGGGTTCCACTCGAGGGCTTGTCTAGTGATGTCACTTGATGGTTTCCTCAGCGTATGGCCAATCCATCTCCATTTCTTTCTGCCTATTTGTTTCACAATCGGTTCCTGATTGGTTCGCTCCCAGAGATCCCTGTTGCTGATCTTTTCTGGCCATCTGATCTTGAGTATTGAGCGGAGACAGTTGTTAATGAAGGTTTGAAGTTTGTTTGAGATGCTCTTTATGACTCGCCAAGTCTCTGATCCGTATAGTAGCACTGACTTCACATTGGAGTTGAAAATCCGGATCTTATTTTTGATGCTGATTGCTGTTGACCTCCACACAGATTTGAGAGTAATGAAAGCTTGTCTTGCTTTTCCGATTCTGGCTTTGATGTCTTCGTCAGTTCCGCCTGTAGTTGAGACGATGCTTCCCAGGTAGGTGAAGGAGGTTGTTTCTTTCAGGTTCTTCCCATTTATGCTTATTGTGGTCTGTTGTTGCTGTTGATGTTGGCAAGGAATCTTCATCACCTCTGTTTTATCTATGTTCACGTGAAGTCCTATCTTTGATGCTTCTTCTGCCAACTTGTTACTTTTCATTTGCATATCTTCCAGTTTATGGGAAATCAGACATATATCATCGGCGAAATCCAGATCCTCCAAGTCTTTTGTGTCAGTCCATTTTATGCCTGTTCCCTCGTTGGTTGCCGTTGTCTGTCGCATTATCCAATCAATTGCAATCAGGAAGATCATTGGTGATAGTAGACAGCCTTGCCTCACTCCCGTCCTCACTTCGAAGGCTTCCGTAAGTTTCCCGTTGTGGATTACTTGGCATGCAGCATTGTCGTATAACTGTTGGATGAGGTGTATAATTGTCAATGGGACCCCGTAGTAGCGAAGTAGTTTCCAAATGACCTCTCGATCGACGCTGTCGAAGGCCTTTTCAAAGTCGATGAAGTTGAGATAGAGAGGTGACTGCCATTCCAAGCTTTGTTCAATGATGATCCGTAGAGTGGCGATTTGATCAATACATGATTTGTTTCTCCTGAATCCAGCCTGTTCCGGACGAAGTTTTTCATCTAGGGCTTGTTTGATTCTCTCCAGGATGATGCGACTTAGTATCTTGCTTGGAATGGACAGAAGCATAATTCCACGCCAGTTTTTACATTGACTTAAGTCTCCTTTCTTTGGAAGTTTGAATAAGTAACTGTTCTTCCAATCCTCGGGTACTTTGCCCTCTTTCCACACCTTCTCCAGTAGTGGTGTCATCAAGTCCGCTGTTGTCTCTGGGTCTATTTTCAAAGCCTCTGCTGGGATTCCATCTGGTCCCGGTGTTTTCCCAGTTTTAAGCATCTTGATTGCATTCAGGACTTCTGATTTCGTCGGGGGGTCAGTGTTCACTGGTAGTTCTGCTTCCGTTGTTGGTATTGCTGGACGTGTTGTAGGTGGCGGACGATTTAGAAGTCTTTTGAAGTGTTCAACCCAGTGCTTTCTCTGTTCCACCTCTTTGGTGATTGACTTTCCATTGTCGTCCTTTATTGGCTTAATCTGTGTCGAACGTTTGCCCGATAGGTGCCTAGTTGTTTGGTAGAGTGTGGCGAGGTCTCCTTTGCCTGCAGCTTGTTCTGCTTCGTTTGCCATGGTTTCATAATATTTTCTTTTGTCTTCCCTGGCGCTTTTCTTCACTCTTTTGTTCAGTGTATTGTAGCTTGCATTCAGCTCCTGTTTTTGTTGCTCGTCCGTGCACTGGATAATCTTTTGCTTCACTGTCCTTCTCTCTTCTATTAGTTTCCAAGTGTCCATAGTGAGCCACTGTTTGTCCTGTCTCTTTTTTCTGCCTAGAATTTCTATGCAGGTTTGGCTCCACACCGTTTTCAAGTTGTTCCAGTGCCATTAATAGAAAGTTAGTGTAAATATGAAACATCAATTTATTCTGGAGTAGGGAAGCAAGTTCCTGAGAAATAAATTGATTTGACTTTAAATCAAGAAAGACAATTTTTAGTCATAATAATGCAGTCGAATATATCCCACTGATTGATTTAAGTAGCTACTAACTATTCACATCAAACTGTAATGCTTACCAGCCATACGAGGGTACTCTAAACAGAGGGTTTCCGTTTCACAGTTGTGTTCACCTCTGGAAGAGTTGAAATCAATTTCAGCTGACTTGTTTTCACCTAGTGTACTATGTCTACCTTGATTAAACATGGATCATAATGTGATTTCACAATATCCAATCAGTGCTTTGAATACGTATGTAGTTCAGGGATTTTGTGTTATTCAATGAGCATCATTCATCTTCTTTTTACTTGAAGAAACACACAGTAAGAGAAAACCAGGTATGCCTTTCTCGCATTTTAACCTTCGGCAGATAAATTCAGAATTTTTAGCCAGATGAATATTTACTTCTTTGCTTCAGTATAGAGCATTTCTACCTTCATTTTTCAGTTAAAGGAATGCTCAGTAGGTATCAAACTATGCGATAACACGCCGTTTTATTCCCACCATTAAATGTGAAATACCACGATGGAAAGCATCTACAGTCCAGGATGTCGTTTTACAAGAAACAATTTTCTTCGTTTAGTTTAAAATTTCCATTGATTTTTCAGTCGCCATTATTTGAGTGACTTTAAAACTGAACAACTACTGGCATGCATTTGATCAAGGTAACATAACAGTACTATTTGAATGGAACACTCGGGGCTTCAGAGAAATCAGGAACAATTATACTCCCGAGACAACAGAGATTAGTCAAACAGGGAATACAAAGCTCAGTAAACTATCAGAATAGTACGATGGAAAACCACTTTCTTTTTACGATTTTGACAAGATTTCTTTGAATAGGAAATGGCAGACCAAAGTAGATATTGTATTTGAGCTCTAAATTACTTCAGGAGTCTGATGGATTACTTGCCTAAAGCACTTTTATAGTTTGGCGTGCTTTGTTAAAATAGTAGGTTCATTGTCTTCCTTATAATGCGGTAGGATATTTATTTAAATGCAATAAAATTCAATAATGATAACAGAACTACTCAGAATCGCTTCACTTTCCTTTATAAACCTTGAAGGGCTAAGGACACTGGAGATCGGAAATCAGTTTACACTGTTATTGTCAAGATTTGTTTCAATGTGCCTCGTGTTCCACTCATATAACTTATAAGTTTTGAAAATGTATGAGAAATCAGTGTTTAAAACTACTCTTATTTCTAACAGTACTGAACAGAGAGCATTAATTTTAAATGTAAGTCGACCTGTTTAATGTTCAAAGGGAAATTGAGCCGTTAAACTACATTTTTATCTTTCTGACTACAGTCGATGACCAGCATCATTTTCGACTCTAAAATATTCAGAAAGAATCCAACTTGTGTAAATTCTTTCTAGACTTGAAGTTCAGTAGGCTGGGTAATTTCCATGATATTTGCTTAAAGAGAACTTTGAGAAATATGCTATTGGCGGATATGAGTGGACACTAGTTAAAATGGGAGAGAATAGGTTGCCAATCTCTGAATCTGGATGCAAGTAGTTCATTATGACGAAATATTTGAAAACCAAGTAAAGTGAATGAGTGAACATTGATTAAGATGGACAATTTGATCTGAATTAGGATTAGATTGAAAAGTAGTCAGGAGTGTTTAAGCCGATACATAGCGTTTACCAATTAGTTTGAGTTACATGGGAAACTTTAGATAGTTTAACAGAAGTCTTTGAGATCCTGAGAATAATGAGTTAAAGAATCTTTGTGAAGAGGTTCAAAACCATCCATAATGACACAAATGAATTCACCACTCATAATCTCACAGATACTAAGAAGTCTCAGTGACCTTTATTTAATTATTTCCTTCATTACACTTATTTTGTCTACCATAGTTTCCCACTTCTAATCTCACCATAAAATCACTTCCACATAATGAATTCAAGGAAGCCACCGTAGTTCTTCAACCAATTTCTCTGTGGACTGTACCAGTGAACAAGTAAATAAATCAGATATTAAGAGTGAATCCGTTCCACAACTCGTGCTTCAAAACACTTTGAATTCCGATGTTAGGAATTATCTTTGAATTGATTGTATAAAAGAGAAATGAGTCGTTAATCACTCGACATTTAACGTCGAGTTCCATCACATACTTATAGAGCGATTGAAATATTTCCCCCAGATGACATATTACAATATGTGGAGCAGGGTATGAATAAGGTATTTCCTTACACTATCTCTAATATTGGTTAGCCAATTTTTCAATGAGCAGAGCAGAGAACGTCGAAATGAGTACAGTTAAATTCATCAGTAATCAGCTCAGCGAAGTATTAAGTCAGCATTTTGCAGGATCAGTGATCAGGTGATAATATCAAAGTAACCTTCAAAATTGAATGACTTATGACCCAGCTAATTGTGTTTTCGTTTACCTATTGTTGTCTGAGAGTAAATGACCATCTGCTTACCCCCATCTTGCAGTCGATCGTAAATACACGTGGACCCTTGTCAGAACAAATCATTTGAATTGTTGTTTATTTCCTCTGGCTAGAAGAAGGACGACGGACCTATCGTGGTTTCACTGACGTGTTTATAACAGAAACCAATGACGGTTGATTACGAAGCGTCTACTATTTGAAATCAGTTAGGCAGCAAAATGTCTTCATATGGAGTAGGTTTACCAAGTTGGGATATCGAAGAAAAGGAGAAAACATGATGACTAGTATGAATGGCTATACTTCAGAAAGTTGATTCGATTCTAATTCACGCAAATAGTTCAGCTTATCAACAGTTTAACCTTAAGATTTTACGAGGATGTTTTGCCAAATAAGTCGATGATTTCACTTCTTTATCTAGTCATCTTTTAGTCACGTTGCATTGTGTAGCCTCATCGACCAATTAGTTTAGCTAGAAGAAGTACATTCACCACAGTCACTATTACTATTATCACCAATCACTGATGTGATACATGTACGGGACTTACTTGTTCAACATAGAAATATTATGAATGTATTTTTCATGTTGCAGAAGTCGGTCGTCCCATGGAAGATCAAGGAATTCTAAAATAGGAGACAACATACACATTGTATTTTACAGGAAACAGAAAACTCATATTTAGTCGATTAAATCAGCAACAGTCTGCAGATATGTGGACTAGACCTCATGTTCGGAGGTCATTTGTGCCATATGATTACCCAGAATCTTGTGTAGTGGTGAATAAGCGAGCTAGAAAAACTGGAATTCGATTATGTATCTTATCTAAGTTAGTAGAGTATGGTGATGCAATGTGCAATTAGTAGTTTCTCAAGTATCAGAAACATGGACATCTGAACTATGGATAAGTATTCGAGCAGTGGAGAACTGAATATTTCTTTGACAATGAAAGATTTTCTTATACACTTCATGAGCATGTGAAAGGGTTTCTGAGTGGATGTGACTGTGATGATGTCTTATTATGTGTTGCTCAATGTATACCAATCGAGTACGAAATGCAGGTAAATTATGTGTGACCTGCAGATCTGACCTTGAGTTTTAAGAATTATTTGTCGTTATATGACATATGTTTGATTCGACATCTTAAACTTCATCATCCACTGTCAAAGTCGAGTTGTGATAAAAGATGCTCCTAAATTTATCAGTTCTAATGAGCGAATTTTCCTGGTTTGTGGTAGTATATACTGATTTATAGTCACACTTAGGCAGTAGACTTCATATCCAAATGTACAAAACTCCACTCCCATGATTTTCTGCAAGTATATGTGACCTACTACATCAGAAATACTTCGTTTTTAATTTTATTCTAGTGACGTTCATTCAACGACAGTATTTTAAGGATTAGCCCTACTATCACTCTCTAAGTCGCTGATTTCGTCTTTAAGCAATTCGGCTTCATACCCCATAAAGTACATGAATTTCATCTTGGTGGCAGATAATCCTTTCTGAGTTCATATTATTATTATTATTATTATTATTATTATTATTGTTTCCTTTGATTCCTATAGGAACATAGGGTTTCAGCCGATCGTCTCCACTTCGTTCGGTTCTCTGCAAACTTTTCACCTCCTTCCACGTCTACCCACATGCTTTCATCTCTTCTTCGCATAAACTTCTCCATGTCACCCCACCTTCACACTGACGACCAACTCGCCACTCCACATTTGGGTTACACTTGGGCGATGGCCTGGTGTGTGATGTCACTAACCTGCTGGTTTGTCTTCTTAGAGTGTGGCCAAGCCAATACACAGCCATTTCTTCCTGGTTATTTGTTCCACAATCAGTTCTTGCTGAGTTGGTTCGTTCATTCCCGAAGATCCCTTCCTGTTGCTGATATTTTCTGGCCGGCCATCTGATCTTGTGTAGTACTGAGCGAAGACAGCTGTCGATGAAAGCTTGTAGTCTGTTCGAAGTACCCTTTGTAACGCGGCGTCATGTCTCTGATCCGTATAGTAGCACTGACTTCACTTCGGAGTTGAAAGTCGGATCTTATTTTTCATTTTCATGCTGAGTCAGTCCTATTGATCTCCACACAGACTTGAGAGAAATGAAAGTTTTCCCTGCTTTCATAATCCACGCTTTGATATCCCCATCAGTTCCGTCCGCCTGTAGTTGAAACGATGTTTCTCAGGCAGGTAGGTAGGTAGTTGAAGGGAGTTGCTCCTTTTAGATTCAGTTTCTCCCATTTATCCTGATTGTTGTCTGTTGTTGTTGCTGTTACTGTTGGTCGATAATCTTCATCAGCTCTGTTTTCTCTATGTCCACCTGAAGGTCCAACTTTGACGCTTCTTCCTTTGTCGACTTGTTGCTTTTCACTTGCATATCTTCCATTTTGTGGGAAATCATACATATACCATCGGTGAAGTCCAGATCCTCCAAGTATTTTGTGTGGGTCCATTTTATGCCTGTCTCCTCGTTACCCAGCCAACTGTCTCTCTGTCGCATTATCCAGTCTACCGCTACCAGGAATATCATTGGAGAAAAGGAAGAGTATACAAAGTGAATACAGGAAACGAAAACTAGGTGAGCTAAAATATAGTTAGAGACTACCATACTTTAGCATAGAGGCATTAAAACCATGACAGTTGGAGAGGTTGAAAGAACGTTTTGCGTACACAGAGATCGTACAAGTGTTGGATGAAGTTCATAACTGTTGGTGGCACCCTGTAATAGCCAAGTACTTTCCAAATCGCCTCTCGATCAACGCTGTCGAAACCCTTTCCAAAGGCGATGAAGTTGAGTTAGGGAGAGGGCTGACTGCCACTCCAAGCTCTGTTAAATAATGATCCACAGTTTTGTGATTTGATCGATGCATGACTTGTTTCTCCTGAATCCAGCCTGTTCCAGGCGAAGTTTTTTATCCAAAGCTTGTTTGATTCTCTCCAAAATGATGCGGCTTAGCAGTTTGCTTGACATAGACAGGAGCATAATGCCACGCCAGTTCTCGCATGTGACTTATGTATCCTTCCTTCGGAAGTTTGAATAAGTAGCCTTTCCTCCAATCAGCAGGTACTTTGCCCTCTTTCCAAACCTTTTTCAGTAGAGGTGTCATCAACTCCGCTGATGTCTCTGGATCCATTTTCAATGCTTCTGCCGAGATTCTGTCTGACTCTGCTGCTTTTCCAGGTTTTAGAAATTTTATCGCCTTCAGAATTTCTGTTTTCGTCGGAGGGTTAATGTCCACTGGTAGTTCTGATTCCTCTGTTGGTATTATTGAGCGCGTTGTAAGTGGCGGTCGATTGAGAAGTCTTTTGAAGTGTTCAATTCAGTGTTTTCCTGAGTTCGTATACGCACATATTTTAGTTCAAGCAAGCAACTGATACGTAATTAGTAACACCAAATATGTTATACAAAATAATTATTTGGGGCAGACAAAGTGATTTATTCAATGTTTGAGTTACTTACCTACTTAATTACACATACAACACTAATTTCAACTTTGTATTGAATAAAAGTTATCTTCTGCCAATTTAAGGTCATCTTCAATACAGTTTATGATTTCAGAACGTAGTAAGCAGTTTAATCGTATTATTATGTAAATATATGCAAAGCAAAACTATTCCTTGACGATTAGATAGTAGAGTGAGTGTAACATTTTGAAAAATATCAGTCAAAAATACCATAGGTAGACAAACTGATGGACAATACAATCGAAGTTAGTGAGTAATGTTGATTCACAGAAAGAGTATGTCTGAGTTGTCTCTCCACAACTTCAATCGTCAGTCAAATAATATCCGACAAAATTACTGATTAGGTGGATTCGGATCTCGAAGGAGGAGTGAATTCCTTCGGCGTTGCAGATACACCTAGCTGATGGGTGCCAGTAGACACGAAACCTAGGTTCAAGACATCCTGCCAAATTCAAAAATTAGCCCTCATATATAAATGAGAGTTTATCAACGATGATTGTCTGAGTTAGTCTAGTTGACAACTGAGGATTTATTCGCCTCTATTTATCATTCAAATATCTGTGCTACAATTCGCAGATCGCTGGATAGGCTGCGAATGTGATAACATGCTGACATACACAAAAGGGATAACGAAGTACCTGGTGATTGAAATAACTGACACATGATTTAAACAGAATAGTTTAGATGCTTACTGGATTAGACACAACCACCACCTGGCAGGTTAACTTAAGACTTATTCACAAACAGTTGACATGGCCAGGGGAAGAAATGTTTGCAGACTTTAGAGGACCACCTCAGCTTCCTTAAAAATATGTAATTTGGATTTCAGGGGTATATGAAGAGAGTTTCGCAAAACACCTTAACATCTGGATTCCCATCAGAATCCAATATTACAACATCACAAAACTGGTGCATAACATTGAATTATCAAGTGCTTTCAACACAACAGTGTAAAGTACACACTCACTGAGTAGTTTTGAAATTTCATCTTTTGGATTTAAAACAAGACATTCATAACGAATAGTTAAACATCGATTCCTTCCAATATATTCACAGTCATTAATTATATGTGAAGTAAAAGCTTCCCAATACTTGAGCGCTCGTGTGATATTGTTTGAACGGTACTGTGGATTTATTTTACGACTAAAATCAAATGGAGTAAAAATTAAGATTTATCACTTGTGTATAAACAATTCTAGGGAACCATATTGGTTTTCATGCATACTGCTTCTTTTGTGGAGTAAACAACTTTCTCTGAATTTCTGAATTACTGCTGTTTATACCGGAAGTCTGAAAACTACTCAGAAGTATCCGTGAAATCACCGGAATTCAAGCATCATGTGAATACTCGTTTCCTTCCGTTTCGAAACTATTTACCGTGACTCTGATCAGAATTGAGATGTGATTTGACATAAGTGTACTTACCACGTCAAGGTATACAGTACTGCCTCCTTTTTAGCTTGGGAGTTAACGTGTAAACTGATCACTACATTTGAATAAGTATCCATGTTCATTATCTCCAGCATAAACTTGCTCACAAATGTTACGAAATGTGAAATCCTGCGTAAACTGTTTACCTGACAATTTATTTGCTAGACATAAAGCACCGGAAAATGCAGCAAATCACTAGTGTCGCATTACTCACAGAGCCGGTGACGACGAAAATGCCCTTGAAATCAAGCAATCAGCAGTTGAGGATAGTCAGATTGACATTGACGTTGAATGATCTCTCAGTATAAGTTGTAATCGATCGAAAATTAGTGTGGTGCATTATGATGAAACTAGGCATTTGTTATACATTTCATCAGTTTTTAGGAGCCCAGGAGTGCTGAATACGTGGTTCGTCTTAGTTTCCTACTTTTCAGTAGTGCGCATCCATGCATCTTGAAGACCTCTAGCCTAAGATTATCCATTCAGTGGGTGAACATGTAACCATCTAGCAAATGAATTGGAAACCACAGGCTGGCTACTAATTTCCCAACTCTGGTTTGCATACTACATCAAATTTTATGATTTAACTTACGCTATCGTAGACGCTATAGCTGCTCTGCCATCACGTACAATGTGAATAAATTTTGCATTCTGAAATAAATCACCTAAATACTTTAGGTAAAAATACGATCCAGGATCTTTGTGACATAGTCTTTCAGCAGGAGGTCCCATATTCTTTAAAATTGACACGATGAAACCAGCCACTGCGTCGTCTAATACATCCTGAGATATTCCAGATTGGAGAAGCATGTCACGTCGTCGATTTTTTGATAATCTGTACGCAATAATTTCTCTGGTTACAATCGGCTCTGGCCCACATCGTACCAATGGATGAATATCCATAAGGATGCGCAATAAACCGGTACCTAGTAGTCATCATGATCAACAAAGGAAGAATGAAAATGGTGAGAGACGGATGGTAGTTTCTGAGGAAAACAGTGTAAAATCAGTCAACTAATGACGGTGATGGATGATGATGCGACAGCTAAGGTTGTTAGTATTTTAGGTGGCCTGCTTGAATCATTGGTCTATCAAAGTCTCCAATCAGTATAATGCATGAACTCTTCTTCATTTCTGAGAGTTTATTTATCTAATTATGGTTTTCGACCTCTAAATGAACTCACCCCTATTTTTACTGTGCTCTCAACGTAGTGAGGTGCTCTTCTCAGAGGGAATGAGAGGAAGTATCGTAGGGAATCTAATATTGCATCAGATAGAATGACACAACATCACACTATCTACTGATGAATACTATCCTACTTGAAGATAATGTCCGATGAGTAGATATTCCGCAATGTAAATGCACTGAATTATTTGGTAATATGTTGTCCAGAATAAAACTGTTGTTCTTTTTGTTATTACTGTCCTGCAACGATCTCGATGTGTGTCTTCTCTTCCTTTTCTGAGCTAATAAATTTAGTGAAAAGTTGTACAAATCTAGAGCGAAGTCCTATTTGTTTTCACCTTGGAGAGACTGACTTTAAACTGACCTTTCACCTCAGTATATTTTTCAGAACGTACAACAATTCCCTTTCTTGTAGCAAGACAATAAATCGTTATATATTTTTGGGTTCTCCAATTGTAGTAGATTTCAGTTCTTTAGAAGTATTCCACTGACTGCGTTGCTGTCATATTTTCTTTGATTTAAAATTCTCAGTGGTGTGAATTTCCCATTTTATGTATCTTCAAATGTATGGTGTGATTTTACTATCTCATCAACATTATCAAAGATGACTGAAATACTTGAGCTTAGTGAGCATAAACTATCTGAGGCAAATAATATTCAGAATATGATGACTGTCATTTTTCCAAGGACTGTCTCATGCTGTAGTCGACGCTCACTGTCTTTGCTGGAAGAAAAGTTCAACCTGGTGTATACCTGACAATCATGTACTTCATAATTTGACAGTGAAACAGTTTTGTTCTGTTTCAAATTAATGTCATGATATAGAAATGAAAATGATTTCAGAGTTGAGGCTGAACTAATTTGATAAACCTTTTCAATCTAAGTAACAATAACAACCTTTAGGAATGATGAAACAGTGATACATTGTAACCAGTGAGCGATTCAAGAACAAATAGGCTGGACACTACCAGTTTAAGTTAAATGGGTTGATTTTCAACTGTTGTAGCATATGAGTGAAAGATGCACCAGATCACATGTCTAAGCAATCTGACTGTTCGTTTGGACTGTCCTACCACACAGTATGTGAATGCAACATTTGGTGGCTGCATAATACTTTGTTCAAGGGGATATTCAGTAGAATCCAAACCTCTCACAATAAATGAATCGATGAAGCCACAAATAATTTCACTGTTGATTTCATCATGAACCAATATGAGTTAGAGTGTCATTGGAAACAAGAGAGCACTGCACGGGTGTTTTGTGCTAATTTGTGACTCTTTACAGTGCACAGTTAAGACACTACCAGGAGTCGAGTCCAACAACTTCAGATTGTGACGTGGGCCAAGTGACAATGTAGCCAGTGGATCGGAAACTTCGATGGAGTCGTCGGTGCACACTCACCAAGAGACCAAAAATACGACGAAGCAGCCAACTGGTGATGTATGGTTTTGAGCGTTTATGTAACAGTTGTTGGTTAGTTTACATTGAAGTTAGTCCGGAATCCTCACAAACGACACAGTATCTCCAATCAAACAATTAGGGTAATGTAAGTTAAGATTCTCATACTCACAATGGGATTTAGATTGAAGGAATTCAATTCCTCACAAAATAATTCATCATTTGCACTGACTATCTTTCAAATAATGTCAGGTCAATAATGTATAATACGTTTAAACCGTATTTCGCCACGTCTCCAATAATCTACAGGAGATCTACTGACATGCCTGAAACATCTCATAAAGTCATAAGAAATAACACATATTGGTACAACCAAACCACTCACCTGAACTCTGATGACCTCCAATAAATATCAGCGGAAGATGGCGAGGATTATCATCTGGTTTCTCATTTTGTGCTGAGTTTGTGTAAAAGCGCGATTCGGATTGAAATGATGCGATCAGTTTTATAATCAGAAGGGTAGTACCAACCCCATGAAGAAGGTCAAAATCGATTTTCTAATATTTCTACCTGAGAAAACACTGTTTTAAGTTAGTATACTGAAGAAGAATGTCAGCAATATTCAATGATTAGTGTGAAGCTTATTTTAGTTGAAACAAGGTGTTTTGAACGTACCAACGATTAGTCCAATCAAAATACTCACTACTGCGCCATTGCATACTTGTCTTCTGAATGCCTCATTGAAACTTATCAGATGGTCTGATTGTTTCAGAAAACGTCAGTCAAAACAGACAGAACTTCATTACTCAAACAGTGAGACGTCATCTTACAAAATTTATCTGATATAGATAAGGATTTCCTAAAATCTACAAATTGTCGTCAATAATTTCGCCCATAGCCTTACCTGGTTTTGTTTACTAATATAGCCGAAAGCAATTTTGCATATATTACATGGTTTCACTCATAGACAAGTGTGAAATTTCCGAATATGTTTCATCACAAACCGACAACTGTTAGATAATCACTGGTAACGGAAGAGTATTGGACGGCTACTTCGTCCAAGTCCCGCACTCTTCCACAGTGAATTCCCATAGCCCTGCTAGAGTCTGTTCCTCGTTTTTCAGTGCTTCTCCGACCGAAGTTGACTTGTAACGAAATATAGGTCAAAATTGCCTCAATGTCCAAACATCCGAAAATCCGTAATACCAAGTGATTTGGTTTCAAACATTCCACCTTATTTGCCAATTCCCTGAATCAAAAGTATTTTGTTATACTGGTATTCCGTCTCACACAATCTGATCAATAAAGGCGAATGAACTCACCTTATTTCATGCCTACAATTGACTCATCTACCACCTTCATATTACTGGTAACCACAAAAACAACAAAGATTGTACACCTTATTCAGCATATCTACCATTAGGCTCAGTGGTACGTTGTTTTCATGCACCATTGAAAAAATGTATGAATGGAAAACAATTAGACCAGAAAGTCTAGGATTTTCATGCATTGCAGGAGTAATTCACAACTTATGTTTAAATTTTGGTCAGAATTTTCACTCCACACCACTGATTTTGTCTCTGGAATATGTCGGTTTTAGGAATATATTTTCATCGCAAACAATACTGGATAACCTATCGGTATAAATCACACAATGCGAAACATGGGTCTGCCGTCATTTATCCAAGCGGACAAGTACTACTTCTTCTCACCCATCACTTGGCTCTGCTGGATTTTGTGCTTTTTCACTATCATTTATCCTTGTCTAAGGTGAGCTTCCATGTATTGATAACGACAGTGTAGTGCCTTAGACATCAGTATTCACTAGACGTTAGGAGTAATGTGAACGATCATCATAAAATTTCCCTGAATGTTTGATCTCTGTTCACATATGTGCACTGAGTATTCATTGTTGGTTCTCATTGATTCAAACAGAACCTTGATGGAACTTCCTCAAATTTCACAGTCCAAATTTTCTCTTTAGATGTTTGTTTTTCTGCAGTGGATATCCAAGTGTGTCTTGGAGATTAGCATCTTTCGGCTACTGTCAGACAATATGCATTTTCTGTTATTGACGTAGTGTAGAGTATACATCCATAATATTTCGTATACAGTCAGTGGTGTTATGGTTCTGAGACTTGGCGAGTAACCAGAAACATTTCCAAAAGGTTGAAGACTTTCATCAACAGCTGAAGACTAAATGGCCGACCAGTCAGAATAAGCAACAAGGAACTATGCGAGCTTAACCAACCAGCAACAGATGTGTCGAGAGTAATGAAGACGAAATGAACACATGCTGACGAGGCTGTTGAATGACATCGTTCGCCAGACCCTTGAGTAGAACCCGAAAGGAAAATGGAGAGTTGTGAGTCCTCGAGTGACATAGAGGAGATGGTGTCAGAAGGAGGAGATGAGAGTTGGTGGGCAGGCTCGAAGCCAGCTATAGAGGACTGCAGAGAACATGGAAAATGGAGGTGTACTGCTGAAGCCCCATGTTCTGCCCAGAACCCAAATAAGTAATAATGATTTCGTTGAAAGGAATAATTATCTAACTTTCCATGCCTAATAATGGTCGTACCTAATTGTACTCTGCCATATGTCAACTGATAATGAGAACAAAGACATAGTACAGCTGCTTGTGAAATTCTATATCATGGTTATATTTCACAGGAATCAAGACATACATAAAGTGAAATCATCAACTTCGTTGTCTAATCAAACTGATGAAAGAATTTCGGTAGCTTTGAGTAAAAAGTAAGTATCCGTTCACTGTCAGTATTGTTAAAGTAAGGACACTGATTTAAAAAGGATGATTGCATATAATAAAGATAAAATTCGTGTGAATGAATGAATACTGTGGATACTAATTTAAACCACCGTGTCTAGCAGTAGAGATTTTTCGGAACTTCGAAATCGACATTTCAAAGTACTTATTTCTACAGATATTTCAGTCCACATTGCACTAGTCGATAAACTATGGATTCTGTAGCTTACAACTAATCTTTATTGAACTACATTATGTATAGAGGTTATCAGGTGTTGAAATCTCTCAAACTCCAAATGATGACTATCACTCTTCATTGAATAAATCTTTCTTCTTCATTCTCTTATACATCGTAACAAAGACAGAAAGAATGAGTGTAAATGAAGATGTGTGTTAAACCATCTGACACCACATTTCTTCCAAGTTCCATCAAAGATGCTGTCGCAAGTGATGTGAATTTCGTCCTGACTAATGTATAATTCATTCCATGCACACTTATTCTAGCAGAATGGTAAGTCTGAACATTCCTCATGAACAATCGATCCACTTACAATTTTTATATTTACTTCAGTATCTCAACTAATCTTATAATTATCATCCCTTACTCCCTCCTTACCAGTGTATCATCATTCTTCAATTTTCGCGTTTTCTTTTGACTTAATCCTTACAATTTTTATTTTCTTCTGGTCGACTCCTATTTCAAATGATTCACATAGTTGTTGTGCAGCGCAGAACTGTTGACAGTAAAGTATTATTTTACTGTGCGATTTTGTTCGAGTAAATTGAAGGTTGAGCCATGCAGTGGATGCCTTCCCTTGAACTATCCACAGAGAAGGTGTCCTGATCTCTTTGATTCTGGAGAACAGAATTTCGATCCCACTTCGTTGAGAAGAATCTTGTTGACTCTCCAGTATTTCACAGTTACATTTGATTAATCAATTTTGCATCTGAGAAACACTGGAACTGAATAGTCGTCTGACGCCACTGTTGAGGTGTTTTAGTATTTTTGATGTAACCTATTATTGTGCCAATAGTACCACAAATTTTATCACGTTGAATGATGTTTCAATGTTGTCAGAATGTAGTTTTTGACTGTGCATGACTGTGATGACAATGAAAATCTTACATCAACTTGATAGACTTGCTGATATTTCATTAAGTAATTAATTATGCACTAAACAGAAGTCAGAAGATTTATAATGAACACTTTGAAAAATTATGGATTACTGTTATACATTTTCAAAATACTTCATCAAGACTTACCATTCCAAGATCTGAACATCCTCATTTCTGAGAAGTGTGAAAATTAATATGATAATTAGAAATCCACACTGTTATATAGAAAAGTTAGAGTGTAAGCAATTTATCGTTATTATGCATTCCAAATAAATCAGCTTTATATATTTCAATAACATTAAATTGTACAAATATTATTATCATCAATATTCCTCAACCTCTGGACATTTTAAACAAGAATACAATTGTATTAATGGCAAAGATACGAACCTCTTTGGTTCACTAACATTTATCTCCAAACATCAATACTTCCCACAATGACATTACTCTCCGCGTTACCCCCATCTAATCTCAGCTGAGAATGGCACAGTAGCATATATCCGACTTGAAGTGACTATGTCTCACAGTTTTATGGGAAAGCGAAGCAAACTTCTTCATTATAGAAACATCTTTTTTTATAAGTTATCAGATATCTTAGGTACAACTCAAGCTGGTTAGGTTTTTGTGTCCGTGTAACGATTTTTTCAAGAACTATTCTATTAGGATCGATTGAAAGTCTCAAGCAAGTTGAGGAGTAAACACGATCAACCATTCATCTTTCTGATTAAATTAGAGCTCGATGTGTGGACTGTTATATGGTATGGCACTCGAATGAGGGAAGTAGCAAATCAAATATAACCGATTTCGCCCTCAGCGCGCTAGAAATATTCTGCGTCTACTGAATAACCTGGATGCTTTTTTAAACCTCTGTAAGATGTTGTTTTATCTAAAAAATTAAAAAGGTGGTTTAAAATAGTTTACTTGAATGCTGGATAGACAACGAAGAACTATAATCAGTTCCTGGGACACTGATTCGCATCTATAGAGGTCATCACTAGTAGATCTCTCTTGTGAGATTCATACTCTTGTCAGTCAACAATAAATTGACCTACAGTATTCAGAAATTGTAATTCTGTAATGTTAAAGTTACTAAATATCCGATGTTTTCACGAGTTATGGTGAGAGTGTGTTTGGCACGCTTTTCTCATTTGCGCAGTATAGTATGACAGTTCAGAGCAGGTAATTAGAGGATAATGAGGTGTAGCTGGGTATGGTAATTTCACGTTGCAAACATTAGTCGAATCCATTGATCATTTAAATGAAATGTTGCATCAATCATAATGAAGTTGTTGGTGAGATTTCATTGATTTTATAACTTATCGACTCGTACCACTTCTGATTCTGGCAAGTAAGATAGCCGTCTTTCAAAGGACAACTGTACTTTGAAATGCTGCTCCATGTTTCACTCTGCAGTTTTGTGAAACAAATACAAGAAGAGTAGGAAATTACTTATGTGATAGACTCAACGATATGAGTGATATTGAGTTGATAGGTAAAGTGGAGATATATTGCCAGTCAATAAGACTGTTGTCTGCACCAAATGATCTGGTTGGAATATAAATTGCTTGTGACCAGCATCCTTCTAGTTCAGAAATACCAGGTGGCTACAGAGGTAGTCAAGATAACACTAGCCTATGAAATCTCAATAATTCTGAGCTATATGCCAAACTTTCGAGTATCCGAATGTGATTTTGATATATTAACGAGCATGCAAAAATAAGAATATATTAAACCCATATTAGCGTACAAAATACCAAAATTCTCATCAATTTTTATTCCATTATTCATCCTAATTTTATACTAGATTTTGTACATAGCGAAATTACTCCATTTAAGCTTACTTCCTTAATCCATGCAGTTTTCAAAAGTATGGCGAACAGACTTCATGTTTGTCTTCCACTTCTATCAGAATGTAAGAAACGTGAAACCATCACGGAATACAAATCAGTCTGTATTATGTCCTGTATTCCAGAGCAAAACTGAGACGAACGTGTACCAAGTGTACTGTTTTTCTGAAATACAATCCTATGCAGCGCAAATATTCAACACCATGTTTGTTAACTTACAATGTAACGACAGAAGGCAAGAGTCATGCAACAGATCATTCATTAAGGAAATCAACTGACATTGCTAGATTTTCATGTAGATTATTACAGATAATGTTAGCGGACAACACAGTCTTCTGATTGGTTTTTTTTTGCTGGAAGTTATTCTTTCGTCACTTTATAACTATTTCTTGAAAGTCAGATCATCTATTTGCTAATTGTATCCGCCTACACAGAGTCTGCTGTGATTGGTTGTTGAGTCAGTCTTTGTTCTTGTTTTTTCACTACTGCTGACATGGCACACGGTTTCAACTCTGACATACTGTTTAACTGTCGAAAATCACCGCAGAATCTATACTTCCCATTCGCTATTTTTACTAATAGCACTGGAGAGTTGTACGGACTATCAGCTTCTTCAATAATATCATCTTTTAACATCTCTCGTACTTGTCGCTCAACTTCGCCTTCCAAATGACATGGGACTATTCGCGTTGTAAATGACGTTAATTTCGGACCACTTAACGGAATTTTATGATTCACATTATCGCAATGACCGTATGGGTCCCCATCTCCAGCGAAGAGATGGTTGTATTTATTAATTAACACTATCATATTGTGTATTTTCGGAAGCTCACCTGCTGCTATCTCGCTGGTTTCATATATGCTGACACATCCGTATAACGTAATCAAAACCTTCGCAACGGATGTGTAGTAATGTAATACAAAAACGTATGTTTTCGTTATCCTCTGATTCGTTGTTTGACAAATATATATTCTGAGAATACATCAGTTTCATATTCATGTGATCACCATGTTTGCGAATAAAAATATCTCATCTTCTAAAGCAATAAACCAATACTTTAGATAATGTATTTAAACGCACTTATCATTGACACTGACTGAAATAGTTATAACAACAAAATTTCTCAGGGGTATAATGCGTGGTGTGAGTTGTGCGACTCAAAATTTTTACTGTCTTCAGAAAACAGAACAAAAAACTTTTCCAATGAAAATCGAACTCCTGAACTCATTTGAAGCTGGATAACACTCATTTGTTCGTTGAAGGGTATGCAGAAGACACTCGTAAGTTGACTGTCTGAAACTGGTGTAACGGATAATTACTAAAGGGCGTAAACAGCTCAGTGGTAACGTCTCTGACTGCACTACATTATAATCTGAGTTCGAATTTCTCAAGCAACATCGATTTCCTTGCTGACGTGTACCAGTAAGTACGAGACCTAGATGTAGGGCTCTCTGCTTATTGCCTTCAACTATCCAACATCAGTTCCAGATGTGACACATTGGCGAGTGTGTGAGAGTGGTGACCACACTGACGAGTAGAAACCAGTGAATGACTAGGCGATGGAAATACAATCGATTCTCTCTAATAGCTATTTGGAGTGACTTCTCCATTTATTTAGTTACTTATTACTTCGGAGTAATACTCACTCGATTGCATCAAAATGAACAGTGACTTGTATTACATGAAAAAGCCTGGGGAATGGAAACCACGCTGCTCAATTTTGAAATTCACTTTGAACTGATTCACTTTCACTACAATTACAGAATTCTTTCACAGTTTTTACAAAAACGCTATTGTAATGGTAGAAGACAAGCGGTTTCATGAAGGAATGTCTATTTGACTTTTCACGTTTCCATATAGCGAAATTATGTACACCTTACCTGTAAATCATCGATTGCACAGATCCTCCGTGTTGTGCTTGTTACTACTGCCTCTCTTTCTGTGTCCCTATATCTTCTTTTCCTGTCTCACTCCTACGCTGTGTCGCAACGCTAGTTCATCTGCTCTCTTTGACGTCAAGTCTATCTCTCCGCTATTTGATATTTCGTGTGACGATAAACGTCTCCTCATATACCATTAATAAATTGCATCAGTAGGACTCACCACAGTAGTAGTTGTTGTTGTTGTTGTAGAAGTATCAGTAGTAAAATTGATTACTTCAGTTCCGAGTGGAATTTCATGCTGCAGTTTTATGCAATCATAGACAATGAGAAAGCAGTTTTCGACTAACCACAATTTATTATTATTATCACACCACGGCGTACAAACAATTAACAGAATCTCGGACTGTTTTACTCTGATGAATTCTCGTAATCGACAAATTTCACTTCGGTGTTAAATGTGTGGGCTCAGGTAGTTGACAGGAGATAAAGTAAGTCAAAGATTATGTGTTTGCTAGCTATCATTGGGTAGACATGTTCGCCAAATTTCAGGAAGCTTATGTCAACTTGGAGGCGATGAAATCGAGGGACAAGCATTCAATCCGTGATTACTTCTTGTGACAGTGATTTTTCTCATGAATTCATAGCCATGAATGACGTGGTATCTAAGTTTTGTGCACTGAACACAACAATCAGTGGAAAGCCGAATTTGTTAGCTGAGTCACTCATTTTAGTCACATATTTGTTGTTGCTTAACGGCGTCATCTAGGATATTAGTTTCTCGTGATTTCTCTACTGAATATACTAAAACTGTGATCAAGATATCAATAAAGGTGTCACTGAAGAGATTTTTACAAGAGTTCATTGTCGAAAGACGTTGATCAGTCATATTCTATAAGCTTACGACAGAACAAATGTCAATGGAGTAGATCTAATTATAGTATCTGGACAGATAACAATGGAAACCTGCAAGCGATCACCACAAGGTCTGAGTCTGAATGAGTAATCAATCCACGAAAAACGCATTTCAAGTAGGAAGGCTGTTATCATCACTGTTATCTTCAACATCACAGTCATCATCGCTGACACTTTGTGCACAAATCTAACACTAATACATGAGCCGATATACTGAAGGTAGATACTGTGAATACGTGAAATGACTCTTACTGTGTTAGTTCAACTGTCTGAGATGACCGTATGTCAGCTTGTTAACACTTATGCATTTGTGAATAACTGAAAGTGAAGTCGACACTTGTGTTGTCAAAAGACTGAAACCAGCCACCAGAGAATTGCACACATTTCGTCATCTGGTGAAACAACAACAAATGAAAATGTATACAACTTGTGCTAAACATACTGGTTTCTCATGAGCAGTAAAAGTCTAATGAATAGATTCTCGGCTGCGCCATCTCTCATATGTTGCTGCATTACGACACATCTTTAAGATTTCAAACATTCTAGAACCAGCTCAGCCTCCTATTCACCTTTTCAAGTGTAACTCTTTATATCTTCATCACAATTCCACTCACGAATTCTTAGTGATTAGACTTACAGCTTTGTATTCTGATAGTCATTCAGATGGATCTCGCCAAATTCAGTGTTTCCATAATTTGTCAACCATAGGATATCTAACCGAATCAATATATTTGCTAGTAGTAGTAGAAGTAGAAGTAGTAGTAGTAGTAGTAGTAGTAGTAGTAGTAGTAGTAGTAGTAGTAGTAGTAGTAGTAGTAGTAGTAGTAGTAGTAGTAGTAGTAGTAGTAGTAGTAGTAGTAGTAGTAGTAGTAGTAGTAGTAGTAGTAGTAGTAGTAGTAGTAGTAGTAGTAGTAGTAGTAGTAGTAGTAGTAGTAGTAGTAGTAGTAGTAGTAGTAGTAGTAGTAGTAGTAGTAGTAGTAGTAGTAGTAGTAGTAGTAGTAGTAGTAGTAGTAGTAGTAGTAGTAGTAGTAGTAGTAGTAGTAGTAGTAGTAGTAGTAGTAGTAGTAGTAGTAGTAGTAGTAGTAGTAGTAGTAGTAGTAGTAGTAGTAGTAGTAGTAGTAGTAGTAGTAGTAGTAGTAGTAGTAGTAGTAGTAGTAGTAGTAGTAGTAGTAGTAGTAGTAGTAGTAGTAGTAGTAGTAGTAGTAGTAGTAGTAGTAGTAGTAGTAGTAGTAGTAGTAGTAGTAGTAGTAGTAGTAGTAGTAGAAGTAGTCTAGTACACATCAAGTCAACATTCAGGTGAGGAGGACAAATATGTCAACTCGATTGTGAACCTTTACACAGTTAGGTGACGACGACACATGTTATGCTTATTGGGCCACCATCTCCGTTGCCTAGCACTGCCAGGTTAAATAAGGTTAGGCAAGGTTAAGTCAGAACACACTCTGAATTCATCAAGATTCTGCGCCTTATTCTAAATCACGTGACGAACCATGTTTCTTGGTCTGGGGTGTACAACACTCTACAAAATAAGTGGTTGAACAATTCCAGTGACATGGCTTGGAGTGATGCTCAAATTTTACTACTACTCAGGAAGTTGAAAGCAACTCGCTCCATTTATGAATTTCGACAAAATAATGATGATCATGATGATAACAATATTAATACATGATTCATCTTAAACGTGTAATGCTTCCGCATAACACATCTACACTGTTCCGAATACAGACGTATTTGACGTATGCATATTTGTGTAATCGTTAACAGAGAGCGTCGGATCAAAATTCAGTCAATTGTCTAGACGTCAAGATTACACATTATTATCATTATTGTTCGCTTGGGTTCCTAGTGGAACATTGGGCTTCAACTGCACGTCTCCACTTGCTTATGTCTTCTCCTGTACTTTTCAGCTGCATCCATGTCAGTTCATACTGTTTCAACTCCTCTTCACACGATCTCCTCCACGTCACTCTTGCACTGACGTCCCACTCGCCGCTTCCCTTTCGGCCTGGTTCCACTCGAGCGATGGCCTGACGTGCGCGCGATTTCACCCAGTGGCCTCCTCAGCGAGTATCCAATCCATCTCCACTTTCTCCTGCATATTTGTTGGGCGATTGGTTTGTTCTTGTTTTCTTTCTTCCCATAGTTCCTTGTTGGTGATTCTTTCCGGCCCGGTCATCTGATCTTCAGTATAGAGCCAGCGAAGACAGTTGTTGATAAAGGTTTGCAGCAGGCTGTTGGAAATATTCTTTGTGACCCACGCGCCAGGCTTCTGATCCGTACAGAAGAACTGACTTGACGTTTGTATTGAAAATCCGGCCGGATTTTGTTGTTGATGCTGAGTGATGAAGATTTCCAGATTGGTTTCAGGTTGATGAATGTGTATCTCGCCTTCCCGAGTCTCGATTTGGCAGCCTCGTCCGTTCCTCCTGAAGTTGAGAGAATGCTCCCTAGATAAGTGAATGAATGAAGTAACCTCTTTCAAATCCCTCCCCTTGATGGTGATTGACGCTGGATGTTGCTGCTGTTGTAGTTGTTGTTGGTTGGTTATTTTCATCACCTCCGTTTTGTCTATGTTCACTTGGAGTCCTGTCTTCGCCGGCTGCTTCTTCGACCAGTTTGTTGGTTTTCGCTTGTAAGTCTTCGTTTTTGTGTGGCATCAAACATAAATCATCCACGCGCGAAATCCAGGTCTTCTAGGTTCTTCGCGTCCGTCCAGGATATTCCTGTCTTCTCGTTTCCCACTCACTGTCTGACGCATAATCCAGTTCACCACAATTAGAAATATCATTGGTGATAATAGACAGGCACCCTTGTCTGACTCCTGTGTTTACTCCAAACGCCGCCTCGCTGAGTTTTCCGTTGTGGATCACTTGACATGTGGCGTTGTCGTAAAGCTGTTGAATAAGGTTGATGAATATTTGGGTTCACGCCACAGTATTCGAGTAGTTTCCAAATTACTTCACCGTCAACGCTGTCGAAGGCCTTCTCGAAGTCTATAAAGTTGAGGTAGAGGTTTGATTGCCATTCAATGCTTTGTTCTGTGATGATGATGCGTAGAGTTGCAATTTGGTCAGTATGTAGTGCACATTGTACCTTTGAACTTTTGTTTAAACTGATTCACCCACGGTGATCCACGTTTTAGCTTTTGAGTTGTGAGTCTTCCATACGTTCATTGTTTCGCTCTCTTGTTGTGCTCTCTTTTTGCACACTCTCCGAGCCTACCTCCAGCAACGTCTGCAGATAAGTTGTACAGTCACTTTATTTATTAAATCTGTTATTCTGTTACGTTAAATACAACTCATACTAAGAATTCTTTCCATTGTTAGTTTTTAAACTTTGATTGAGTTAATCAGTACTTACACGTTAGGTAGAGTACTCGTAAAGTCATAAGACGGTGAAGTTTTTAGTAAGTGTGGTGATTTCGAAGACTATCTTAAGTCTAGCTTCAACACTTACAAGTACATGATTTGCCTTTCCTGAATCCAGCTTGTTCCGGGCTGGCGGATTTCTGTATCCAGTGCGTCCTTTAATCTCTCCAGGATGATGCGACTCAGGATTTTACTTGGCGTCGACAGGAGCATGATTCCTCCAAGTTCTTGCAGAGTGATGCCTAAGTCTCCCTTCTTTGATAGTTTCACGAGGTAACCTTTTCTCTACTCAGTAGGCACATTTCCATCCTTCCAGACCTTTTGCAATAATGGAGTCAGCATATCTGCTATCGTCTCTGAGTCGGCTTTCAGTGCTTCAGGGGTTATTCCACCTGGTCCAGCTGCTTTTCCAGCTTTCAGAAGCTTGATTGCATTCAAGACTTCAGCTTTCGTTGGAGCACTGATGTCAACTTGTAGTTGTGTACCTGCTGTTGTTGGTATTTCTGGACGGGTTGCAGGTGATGGTCGGTTCAAGAGTCCTTTGAAGTGATCCGCCCATTGTTTAATCTGTTTTTCTTCCTCGGTAATTGGGTTCCCTTGGCTGTCTTTCATAGGTTTCACTTGTGTTGATCTCTTCCTGGATAGAGACTTGGTTATCTGATATAATGTGATCAAGTCCATTTTGCCTGCTGCCTTCTCAGCTTCAGTGGCCAGGTTGTTGTCAATGTAGTTGAAGAGTGAACGATCAATTCGTGGTTGTTTGCTCAAACCCAACTCCTCCATATTTTTCGCGGGAGTCATCTATCCAGCAGTCATCGTCTCATCGTTCGCTGTTCAGTGGAAGATAGAAAACTATCAGAAGTATCATCGTGATTTATTGTTATAACATTTATTCTAAAACCTTGTGTGTAATAACCTTATCGTTGGTTACATATTGGCGTAAGAATAAAGGATTCTCGAGTCTCCAATCTGTCTTCTGGTTTTTACGCGTTGGTTATTACACATTGTTTCTGAAAGTCTTCCAGGGATAGCGTAAGCTCCAGCCTAGTAAGAGTTGGACATTGACAGATTTTGAGAGTTGGCTGACGGTTGTCGTAGAATTGTCTTTTGTCCTTCCTAACATTCTTCTTTACTTCTTTGTCCAGTGCTGCGTAAGTTAAACTCAGCGTCTCTTTCTCTTGCCTGTCTTTGCATTGTGTCATTTTATCTTTCATCATTCTCCTCTCATCTATTAGCTTTCAAGTGTCCATTGAGAGCCATTCGTTGTCTTGACTTTTATTTCTTCCCATAACCGTTGAGCAGGTATTATGCCTAACTGCATCAGAGCTCCTGTCTGACAGATAATTTATATTTATCGCCCGCGGAATTTCTTGTTATATTCCCAATAGAAACTGCTCCTGCTTCTTTCATACGGTTTCATTTAAATATATCTATGCCTTCTAGTAACAATCACGAGCTGTCAATGGGCTGGCTTTCATTCCTGCATGCAGTAACCTTACTCAAAAACAATAACCTGAAAATTAACTACACAGTTAACTGTCACTCTTCAATTTTCCGTGATCACGTGAGGCATGTTGTAGTCGGCGGAAACACACTATAAAGACGGTATTTGATATTTCGTCGCAAATAAATATTAATCAATTAGAGCTTCTGGCATCCGAATACTGTGAATATTTTCAGGTTTGTGAACTAATCTTGTGAATCAAACTGACTTGTCGAATCTCGTACATCGCCTGATGCTACTTGACACGAGGTGATTAGTGACGGAATGATATCTATCAACCTGAAAATTCCCCTTAGCTCAAGACTCCTGAATACGAAACAACCACTTTTAAGGTCAGATGCATATTCCAGTCAGATGTAGTTTCGATTCCCAACAACAAGGAGTAACAATGAGAAATGGAGGTACCTACTTCCATGGATAACATTGAATCAATGCAGTATTCAACAGAGTTGGACGCGGAAAGTTGACATTACAGTAAGGTGTACGGTAATCCCATTTTGGTGAGCTCATTTGTCCTAAATTATTGGCATATACACTCAATACACACAGGATGACCTCCGTTCTACTTGTCATAACGGAGGAATATATGACTTCACTTCCTTCTTATATTATATTTCTTTACCTATATCTTAAAGCTAGTACACTTAGCACAAATATAATCAATAATCACAGCTGCACTCATCGATATACCACTACAGAGCACAGCCTTGTCACACACACGAATACATTTTTATATACACTTTCTAAATTTCATTTCAAACACGTGACCAGTTAATGAGTGGAGTCAGAACACCTCCGTTACAAATTCACGCCTTTGTTTCATTTCATACCGTCAGCTTATAAATCTCTTCGACTAGATCTGTTTCTTACACGTTGGTGAATTTCAGGTTGAAATGCAACTGCGGTTCATTAGTATCACATAAATTACACTATACCACTGAAATAAAATGAGTAGCATTCAAATAACTTGACAGTCATCATTTCCATTGGTCACAGTTTGATTGATGGAAACTGGGGAAACATTGCAAACTCAGACTACATCGAGCTGTTCAGTAATCATCGGTTCCCCTCCAGCCAATCCCAGTTCGTGATATACGCTTCGAAATAAGTTGGAAATCCAAAATACAACAATTACGTTGCAATAATTTGAAACTTCAAGTGCACTATTGTTATGCCGACAGTGAAGTGAATAACCCCGTCGCCAATTTCCTATGATCTATGTCGCCAGTTGAAATCAACTTAGTCCTCGCTGATTTGTTATGAACCTGTCGTCAATGCATATGACCGCGTGGACTTATGCGTGGGTAAAATAATAATTCTGACGCAATGTACAACTCAATTGACACGCTAGATACACAGATTCGTCCGAGGTACCATTAATATAAGAATAAAACTTCTGCACTGTGGTAGAGTGTAATTCCACTATGGGTAAATTTTGTTTTGATAAAGTCTCACAGTGTTATACAGTAATGTTTACTGATGACGTTTCGAGCACAATTTATTGCTCATAATCATATCACACGACTTCCTAAATTCATTTATATAGTTCCATTGTTTTTCTCTTGATTTTCACTTGATTTGATTGGTAATAGTATTTTCCATATTTCAGGTATGAGTGACGAGTCATTCCTATTGCATGTGTTGGGTGTAGACTCGATGAACAAGGATTCAGTAATCAACCTCTCTCTCCACCTACCTAGATTACTTTTTAGAATTTTAACCCTATCCCACCCTATTGTGTGGTTGTGTGTTAGCGCATGCATTGCAATTCCTGAGCTTTTTTCTAAATTACTTATTTTCTCGCGGTCAACCATTCTTACTTTAGCTACATTCTTATGCTCTGACAATCTGAATACCCCCGACCTACTAGTTTGACCTATGTAGTTGACCTCACAGTCATTGCAATGACTGATAACGAATGGCTCTCAATGGACACTTGAAAGCTAATAGATGAGAGGAGAATGATGAAAGATAAAATGACACAATGCAAAGACAGGCAAGAGAAAGAGACGCTGAGTTTAACTTACGCAGCACTGGACAAAGAAGTAAAGAAGAATGTTAGGAAGGACAAAAGACAATTCTACGACAACCGTCAGCCAACTCTCAAAATCTGTCAATGTCCAACTCTTACTAGGCTGGAGCTTACGCTATCCCTGGAAGACTTTCAGAAACAATGTGTAATAACCAACGCGTAAAAACCAGAAGACAGATTGGAGACTCGAGAATCCTTTATTCTTACGCCAATATGTAACCAACGATAAGGTTATTACACACAAGGTTTTAGAATAAATGTTATAACAATAAATCACGATGATACTTCTGATAGTTTTCTATCTTCCACTGAACAGCGAACGATGAGACGATGACTGCTGGATAGATGACTCCCGCGAAAAATATGGAGGAGTTGGGTTTGAGCAAACAACCACGAATTGATCGTTCACTCTTCAACTACATTGACAACAACCTGGCCACTGAAGCTGAGAAGGCAGCAGGCAAAATGGACTTGATCACATTATATCAGATAACCAAGTCTCTATCCAGGAAGAGATCAACACAAGTGAAACCTATGAAAGACAGCCAAGGGAACCCAATTACCGAGGAAGAAAAACAGATTAAACAATGGGCGGATCACTTCAAAGGACTCTTGAACCGACCATCACCTGCAACCCGTCCAGAAATACCAACAACAGCAGGTACACAACTACAAGTTGACATCAGTGCTCCAACGAAAGCTGAAGTCTTGAATGCAATCAAGCTTCTGAAAGCTGGAAAAGCAGCTGGACCAGGTGGAATAACCCCTGAAGCACTGAAAGCCGACTCAGAGACGATAGCAGATATGCTGACTCCATTATTGCAAAAGGTCTGGAAGGATGGAAATGTGCCTACTGAGTAGAGAAAAGGTTACCTCGTGAAACTATCAAAGAAGGGAGACTTAGGCATCACTCTGCAAGAACTTGGAGGAATCATGCTCCTGTCGACGCCAAGTAAAATCCTGAGTCGCATCATCCTGGAGAGATTAAAGGACGCACTGGATACAGAAATCCGCCAGCCCGGAACAAGCTGGATTCAGGAAAGGCAAATCATGTACTTGTAAGTGTTGAAGCTAGACTTAAGATAGTCTTCGAAATCACCACACTTACTAAAAACTTCACCGTCTTATGACTTTACGAGTACTCTACCTAACGTGTAAGTACTGATTAACTCAATCAAAGTTTAAAAACTAACAATGGAAAGAATTCTTAGTATGAGTTGTATTTAACGTAACAGAATAACAGATTTAATAAATAAAGTGACTGTACAACTTATCTGCAGACGTTGCTGGAGGTAGGCTCGGAGAGTGTGCAAAAAGAGAGCACAACAAGAGAGCGAAACAATGAACGTATGGAAGACTCACAACTCAAAAGCTAAAACGTGGATCACCGTGGGTGAATCAGTTTAAACAAAAGTTCAAAGGTACAATGTGCACTACATACTGACCAAATTGCAACTCTACGCATCATCATCACAGAACAAAGCATTGAATGGCAATCAAACCTCTACCTCAACTTTATAGACTTCGAGAAGGCCTTCGACAGCGTTGACGGTGAAGTAATTTGGAAACTACTCGAATACTGTGGCGTGAACCCAAATATTCATCAACCTTATTCAACAGCTTTACGACAACGCCACATGTCAAGTGATCCACAACGGAAAACTCAGCGAGGCGGCGTTTGGAGTAAACACAGGAGTCAGACAAGGGTGCCTGTCTATTATCACCAATGATATTTCTAATTGTGGTGAACTGGATTATGCGTCAGACAGTGAGTGGGAAACGAGAAGACAGGAATATCCTGGACGGACGCGAAGAACCTAGAAGACCTGGATTTCGCGCGTGGATGATTTATGTTTGATGCCACACAAAAACGAAGACTTACAAGCGAAAACCAACAAACTGGTCGAAGAAGCAGCCGGCGAAGACAGGACTCCAAGTGAACATAGACAAAACGGAGGTGATGAAAATAACCAACCAACAACAACTACAACAGCAGCAACATCCAGCGTCAATCACCATCAAGGGGAGGGATTTGAAAGAGGTTACTTCATTCATTCACTTATCTAGGGAGCATTCTCTCAACTTCAGGAGGAACGGACGAGGCTGCCAAATCGAGACTCGGGAAGGCGAGATACACATTCATCAACCTGAAACCAATCTGGAAATCTTCATCACTCAGCATCAACAACAAAATCCGGCCGGATTTTCAATACAAACGTCAAGTCAGTTCTTCTGTACGGATCAGAAGCCTGGCGCGTGGGTCACAAAGAATATTTCCAACAGCCTGCTGCAAACCTTTATCAACAACTGTCTTCGCTGGCTCTATACTGAAGATCAGATGACCGGGCCGGAAAGAATCACCAACAAGGAACTATGGGAAGAAAGAAAACAAGAACAAACCAATCGCCCAACAAATATGCAGGAGAAAGTGGAGATGGATTGGATACTCGCTGAGGAGGCCACTGGGTGAAATCGCGCGCACGTCAGGCCATCGCTCGAGTGGAACCAGGCCGAAAGGGAAGCGGCGAGTGGGACGTCAGTGCAAGAGTGACGTGGAGGAGATCGTGTGAAGAGGAGTTGAAACAGTATGAACTGACATGGATGCAGCTGAAAAGTACAGGAGAAGACATAAGCAAGTGGAGACGTGCAGTTGAAGCCCAATGTTCCACTAGGAACCCAAGCGAACAATAATGATAATAATGTGTAATCTTGACGTCTAGACAATTGACTGAATTTTGATCCAACGCTCTCTGTTAACGATTACACAAATATGCATACGTCAAATACGTCTGTATTCGGAACAGTGTAGATGTGTTATGCGGAAGCATTACACGTTTAAGATGAATCATGTATTAATATTGTTATCATCATGATCATCATTATTTTGTCGAAATTCATAAATGGAGCGAGTTGCTTTCAACTTCCTGAGTAGTAGTAAAATTTGAGCATCACTCCAAGCCATGTCACTGGAATTGTTCAACCACTTATTTTGTAGAGTGTTGTACACCCCAGACCAAGAAACATGGTTCGTCACGTGATTTAGAATAAGGCGCAGAATCTTGATGAATTCAGAGTGTGTTCTGACTTAACCTTGCCTAACCTTATTTAACCTGGCAGTGCTAGGCAACGGAGATGGTGGCCCAATAAGCATAACATGTGTCGTCGTCACCTAACTGTGTAAAGGTTCACAATCGAGTTGACATATTTGTCCTCCTCACCTGAATGTTGACTTGATGTGTACTAGACTACTTCTACTACTACTACTACTACTACTACTACTACTACTACTACTACTACTACTACTACTACTACTACTACTACTACTACTACTACTACTACTACTACTACTACTACTACTACTACTACTACTACTACTACTACTACTACTACTACTACTACTACTACTACTACTACTACTACTACTACTACTACTACTACTACTACTACTACTACTACTACTACTACTACTACTACTACTACTTCTACTACTACTACTACTACTACTACTACTACTACTACTACTACTACTACTACTACTACTACTACTTCTACTTCTACTACTACTAGCAAATATATTGATTCGGTTAGATATCCTATGGTTGACAAATTATGGAAACACTGAATTTGGCGAGATCCATCTGAATGACTATCAGAATACAAAGCTGTAAGTCTAATCACTAAGAATTCGTGAGTGGAATTGTGATGAAGATATAAAGAGTTACACTTGAAAAGGTGAATAGGAGGCTGAGCTGGTTCTAGAATGTTTGAAATCTTAAAGATGTGTCGTAATGCAGCAACATATGAGAGATGGCGCAGCCGAGAATCTATTCATTAGACTTTTACTGCTCATGAGAAACCAGTATGTTTAGCACAAGTTGTATACATTTTCATTTGTTGTTGTTTCACCAGATGACGAAATGTGTGCAATTCTCTGGTGGCTGGTTTCAGTCTTTTGACAACACAAGTGTCGACTTCACTTTCAGTTATTCACAAATGCATAAGTGTTAACAAGCTGACATACGGTCATCTCAGACAGTTGAACTAACACAGTAAGAGTCATTTCACGTATTCACAGTATCTACCTTCAGTATATCGGCTCATGTATTAGTGTTAGATTTGTGCACAAAGTGTCAGCGATGATGACTGTGATGTTGAAGATAACAGTGATGATAACAGCCTTCCTACTTGAAATGCGTTTTTCGTGGATTGATTACTCATTCAGACTCAGACCTTGAGGTGATCGCTTGCAGATTTCCATTGTTATCTGTCCAGATACTATAATTAGATCTACTCCATTGACATTTGTTCTGTCGTAAGCTTATAGAATATGACTGATCAACGTCTTTCGACAATGAACTCTTGTAAAAATCTCTTCAGTGACACCTTTATTGATATCTTGATCACAGTTTTAGTATATTCAGTAGAGAAATCACGAGAAACTAATATCCTAGATGACGCCGTTAAGCAACAACAAATATGTGACTAAAATGAGTGACTCAGCTAACAAATTCGGCTTTCCACTGATTGTTGTGTTCAGTGCACAAAACTTAGATACCACGTCATTCATGGCTATGAATTCATGAGAAAAATCACTGTCACAAGAAGTAATCACGGATTGAATGCTTGTCCCTCGATTTCATCGCCTCCAAGTTGACATAAGCTTCCTGAAATTTGGCGAACATGTCTACCCAATGATAGCTAGCAAACACATAATCTTTGACTTACTTTATCTCCTGTCAACTACCTGAGCCCACACATTTAACACCGAAGTGAAATTTGTCGATTACGAGAATTCATCAGAGTAAAACAGTCCGAGATTCTGTTAATTGTTTGTACGCCGTGGTGTGATAATAATAATAAATTGTGGTTAGTCGAAAACTGCTTTCTCATTGTCTATGATTGCATAAAACTGCAGCATGAAATTCCACTCGGAACTGAAGTAATCAATTTTACTACTGATACTTCTACAACAACAACAACAACTACTACTGTGGTGAGTCCTACTGATGCAATTTATTAATGGTATATGAGGAGACGTTTATCGTCACACGAAATATCAAATAGCGGAGAGATAGACTTGACGTCAAAGAGAGCAGATGAACTAGCGTTGCGACACAGCGTAGGAGTGAGACAGGAAAAGAAGATATAGGGACACAGAAAGAGAGGCAGTAGTAACAAGCACAACACGGAGGATCTGTGCAATCGATGATTTACAGGTAAGGTGTACATAATTTCGCTATATGGAAACGTGAAAAGTCAAATAGACATTCCTTCATGAAACCGCTTGTCTTCTACCATTACAATAGCGTTTTTGTAAAAACTGTGAAAGAATTCTGTAATTGTAGTGAAAGTGAATCAGTTCAAAGTGAATTTCAAAATTGAGCAGCGTGGTTTCCATTCCCCAGGCTTTTTCATGTAATACAAGTCACTGTTCATTTTGATGCAATCGAGTGAGTATTACTCCGAAGTAATAAGTAACTAAATAAATGGAGAAGTCACTCCAAATAGCTATTAGAGAGAATCGATTGTATTTCCATCGCCTAGTCATTCACTGGTTTCTACTCGTCAGTGTGGTCACCACTCTCACACACTCGCCAATGTGTCACATCTGGAACTGATGTTGGATAGTTGAAGGCAATAAGCAGAGAGCCCTACATCTAGGTCTCGTACTTACTGGTACACGTCAGCAAGGAAATCGATGTTGCTTGAGAAATTCGAACTCAGATTATAATGTAGTGCAGTCAGAGACGTTACCACTGAGCTGTTTACGCCCTTTAGTAATTATCCGTTACACCAGTTTCAGACAGTCAACTTACGAGTGTCTTCTGCATACCCTTCAACGAACAAATGAGTGTTATCCAGCTTCAAATGAGTTCAGGAGTTCGATTTTCATTGGAAAAGTTTTTTGTTCTGTTTTCTGAAGACAGTAAAAATTTTGAGTCGCACAACTCACACCACGCATTATACCCCTGAGAAATTTTGTTGTTATAACTATTTCAGTCAGTGTCAATGATAAGTGCGTTTAAATACATTATCTAAAGTATTGGTTTATTGCTTTAGAAGATGAGATATTTTTATTCGCAAACATGGTGATCACATGAATATGAAACTGATGTATTCTCAAAGTATGTGATTTCCACTCGAGCAATGCCCTGGCGTGTGTTGTCACTCACTCGATAGTTTGTTTTCTAAGAGTGTGACCAAGCCAATACACATCCATTTCTTCCTGGTTATTTGTTCCACAATCAGTTCTTGCTGAGTTGGTTCGTTCATTGCCAAAGATCCCTCCCTGTTGCTGATATTTTCTGGCCGTCCGTCTGATCTTGTGTAGTACTGAGCGAAGACAGCTGTCGATGAAAGCTTGTAGTCTGTTCGAAGTACCCTTTGTAACGCGGCGTCATGTCTCTGATCCGTTTAGTAGCACTGACTTCACTTCGGAGTTGAAAGTCCGGATCTTATTTTTCATTTTCATGCTGAGTCAGTCCTATTGATCTCCACACAGACTTGAGAGAAATGAAAGTTTTCCCTGCTTTCATAATCCACGCTTTGATATCCCCATCAGCTCCGTCCGCCTGTAGTTGAAACGATGTTTCTCAGGCAGGTAGGTAGGTGAAGGGAGTTGCTCCTTTTAGATTCAGTTTCTCCCATTTATCCTGATTGTTGTCTGTTGTTGTTGCTGTTACTGTTGGTCGATAATCTTCATCACCTCTGTTTTCTCTATGTTCACCTGAAGGTCCAACTTTGACGCTTCTTCCTTTGTCGACTTGTTGCTTTTCACTTGCATATCTTCCATTTTGTGGGAAATCAAACATATGCCATCGGTGAAGTCCAGATCCTCCAAGTATTTCGTGTGGGTCCATTTTATGCCTGTCTCCTCGTTACCCAGCCAACTGTCTCTCTGTCGCATTATCCAGTCTATCACTATCCGGAATATCATTGGAGAAAAGGAAGAGTATACAAAGTGAATACAGGAAACGAAAACCAGGTGAGCTAAAATATAGTTAGAGACTACCATACTTTAGCATAGAGGCATTAAAACCATGACAGTTGGAGAGTTTGAACGAACTTTTTTTTGTATACAGAGATCTGACTTTTCTCTTTCGATGACCAAATATTCAACAAAGCAGATGAACCGTGTAAGTAGTGATTTCGGCGAATTACTTTTTGCCTTGTGGATGATTTGAAAGTTGATAGGTGTAGAGATAAGACGATCGTTATCCATCAGACGTTCAATGATTGCGCTCCTTATTGCTCCATTTCCACCTCTTCGTAACCATTCAGGTTAGTGTACTTGGACAAAAATCGAGTCGAACGACCGATATACATACATCCTATATGGCCTATGAATTTATACATATATATATATATATATATATATATATATATATATATATATAACATTAACTGTTTTCCACTTAATATTCAACTATTTTTATAATCACAGACATTTTAATTGCATTGTAGATCTAGCTAAATTTTTATGTTCCAGTAATCTAGTTGGTGTGCGTCGTTGGCATAGAGGTTAGTACGCTCACATGGTCCGGGGTTCGATCCCCGACGGACGAACTCCTTTACCTCACTAAGCCAGTAATAAAGCTGGTGAAGAGAGAAGGTTAGGTATGAGGCTATCAACCCCATCCTGTAAAAATAAACACTGCTACAGAAACTTCAAGCCTTCTAGCTTGAAGCCCTATGTTCCACTTGGAACGTGAAGGAAAAAAAGTAATCTAGTTGGCCTCGATCTACTAGTTTCACCTACGTAATCGACCTCACAGTCATTACATGGAGTTCGCTAAATCATATTATTCTTCTTAATTGGATCTGTTGGGTCCTTTTGGCAGACAAAGTTCATCTCTGAGAGAGTTGGTTGGTTCAAATGCCGGCTTGACTAACTCTAGCCTCATCAAGAATCCTATGTGAGGCGTCTTACGTTCCTTCTTTACACAGCAGTACAACATACACTTTGCATTCTATATTATTTTCGTCATTTTTATTGCTAACCTTATTTTTGCTGTGGTTCTTCACATATTTCTGAATAAATTTTCGTGGGTAGTTATTCACTAGTAATATTTCCTTTATTTGTTTTATTCCATTATTTAAATCTTCTGGTCTACTAGTTAGGCTCTTGGTCCGATTACAAAGAAACTTAACTAAACCTATCTTTGCCAATTCTGGATGGGATGAATAAAAGTCTAAGTATCTATTAAAGTGTGTCGGTATTCTATAAATGCTAGTATCTAACCCACCATCTTGTTTTCGTATATTCTACAGAGAAGCATGACCAAACATATATGACAAATCGTGAAACCGTCTGACTAAATTGATATGATTATGAGCAATAATGTCACAACTGCATCACTGTGTTATGTTGAAAATAAACTTATTTAATGTGGAGTTACATTCTACCATAGTGCCGGAGTTCTACACTTACATTAAGAAAAGAAATGATAAGTGATTGCTCTCTGACGATGTCTGGGAGTTGGCAGTGAACAAAAGGCGATCCAGTGCGGAGATGAACAATGAGTAGAGAGGTTGAGTTAAACCTACACGGTATTGATCAAAGGAGTGAAAATGAGTGCTAAGATAGACACTATAGATTTTTTTGCAATAGAATGACAACGGAAGCAGAATAGTTTGGAAGTAGAAGAAACCTCAGAACATCAAATCAGATAGCCAGGAAGCTGACAGAGAAGAGATCAACAATAGTGAAGGAAAATAAAGTAAACCGAATCACCACAAAGGTGAGACTAAATAAACGCTGGCCTGATCACTTCTGATGACTCTTGAATCGATGGCCACCTAGAGGTCGTTCAGAAATACCATCAGTATTCTGAGAACTGCCACTCAACTTTCCGACAAAAGAAGGAGTTTCCATTGCCATTGTAACAACAGAAGACAAGGGCCAGGCAACAGATCGTTTTATTATGAAAATCAACACGTATTTATACATCTTTCAACTACATTATTATAGACAAGCGCAGTCATCTGATTGGTTGTTTAGGTAGACAAACGCAGGCTTCTGATTGGTTGTTTCGGGATTCCTTGACAAATAGAGTTCTCTCTGCGAATCATATTTTGCCACGTTAACTTTGCTGTGATTGGTTGTCGACTCAGGCTTGTTCACGGCCCATATTAGTGACCTAGACCTTAACGTAGATTAGTGCCAACCAATCGGCTAGCAGCCTGCTCTCACCACACCATAAAGTTACTGAAAGCCTGAGCAGAAGCAGGATTAGATTTGATTTCCCAAGAAAAACTGGAAATGGACCAAAAGAGACCTCAGCGGATATGTTTATGCCCCTGCAGCAGGCGGTTTCGAAGGAAGGAGAGGTACCCACAGATTGGAAGTAGGAGCACCTTGTTAAATTACCAGAGAAGAGCGACTTGGGGACTTTGCATGAGAAGAGCTGGCATATGAAGTAGGACAAGGATGCCTTTTATTAATAATGATCTTCCTGACTGTGGTCGACTGAATTCTGCCACAGACCACAGGGAATGAGAAGACAGGATATAACGGATAGTTTATTTCTTATGCCTCGAGAACTCAAAGACAAACGTGTGAAAACCAACATGTTGGTAGAGGGAGAAGGTGAAGCAGGGATCCAGGTGAACATAGGGCAGACAGTGGTGATGAAGATATATAACCAGCAAACAACACCAATTACCACCAGTGGAAGAGTTTTGAAAGAAGACGTCTCATTCACTAAGCTGACTTAGAAAGCATTCTTTCAACTACGTGTGACACGAGTGGAGATTTCAAAGCCGATAAGGATAAGTGAAGCAAGACAAGAGTTCACTACACTGCAGTCACCGCGTAGATACACAGCACTTTAAACAATGAACCAGATTTAAATTCTCAACACCAGTGTCAAGTCGGCACTTCTGTGTGATTGATGGACTTGACATTCACGTCACTGGAAGCATTTCAAGCAGGCTGAAGTACTTCCTCATCACCTGCCTCTTTGCTTGATAGTGAACATCACATGACCGGACAGAAGGGGTAGGCAGCGAGGTACTCTCACAGGTAGCGAAGCAGCCAGCATCCTATCTTCCGATAAATTAGTAGACCCTTGAGTGATATTATACACCGGCGTTCAAAGGTGATATCGTAGAGGAAGTGAAAGCCTATATGCAGACTCGAGGTTAGTTGAAAGCGATGGTGAAAAACCGAGTTGAATGGAAGTGTGCTACTGAAGCCCTATATTCTACTTGGAAAACCTGAAAAATGAATAACAATGATACTGATGACAATCCCCGAAATTTCGACTATGTTAGCCATTGTTCATGAAATTATGCTCCCTGTCATCATATATGCTCATTTGTTGTGCTGTTAATTTGCCTTTGTTCTCTTACTGTACTTGTGTACATTGAAGTCAAATAACTCAAACTGATGGATATTTGGTCAATTTCCAAACTAACTCATTAATCACTCAGTGTATTTGTACATATTTATCCTTATTGTCATAGTCTCTTGAATAATTAAGTATGAAATTATTGAATAGATAATAAATGCAGATGTTTTTTCTCGCATAAAGTTTCTTCGTATTGTATGCATATACTCATTTTTTTACTATTTGAAGTGTGGAGAGTGCACAACATTGACAGAGTTACTAAAATAAACAGAGCTGATTTATTTGGAATGCATAATAACGATAAATTGCTTACACTCTAACTTTTCTACATAACAGTGTGGATTTCTAATTATCATATTAATTTTCACACTTCTCAGAAATGAGGATGTTCAGATCTTGGAATGGTAAGTCTTGATGAAGTATTTTGAAAATGTATAACAGTAATCCATAATTTTTCAAAGTGTTCATTATAAATCTTCTGACTTCTGTTTAGTGCATAATTAATTAAGAACACAATATTCAGCAAAGAGATTTTTTCAACGAATTTATTACCAAACTGTACAATCGTATATATATATATATATATATATATATATATATATATATATATATATATATATGGTTTTATAAAGAAATTATATCCATTGAAGGAATTAGGTCAAAGGTGTGAATATATATGAAATAATATTAGTATGAAGTGCAATTAAAGTATTTGTGATAATGATCATAGTTTAAGGTCAAGTGGCAAAATAATTAATATCATATATAGAATAATACATAAGGTGTATAGATTTTGGAGAGAGGTATATAATTATTAGATTAGTAGACGAATACAAAATGTTACATAACATGGTGTGAAATTTGATAAGATAGATTTCAATATTGTAAAAATAAAATAAAAAATATAAAAATTATGAAATGATGTTAGACCCATGTTTCGCAATGTGTGATTTATACCGATAGGTTATCCAGTGTTGTTTGCGATGAAAATATATTCCTAAAACCGACATATTCCGGAGACAAAATCAGTGGTGTGGAGTGAAAATTCTGACCAAAATTTAAACATAAGTTGTGAATTACTCCTGCAATGCATGAAAATCCTAGACTTTCTGGTATAATTGTTTTCCATTCATATATTTTTTCAATGGTGCATGAAAACAACGTACCACTGAGCCTAATGGTAGATATGCTGAATAAGGTGTACAATCTTTGTTGTTTTTGTGGTTACCAGTAATATGAAGGTGGTAGATGAGTCAATTGTAGGCATGAAATAAGGTGAGTTCATTCGCCTTTATTGATCAGATTGTGTGAGACGGAATACCAGTATAACAAAATACTTTTGATTCAGGGAATTGGCAAATAAGGTGGAATGTTTGAAACTAAATCACTTGGTATTACGGATTTTCGGATGTTTGGACATTGAGGCAATTTTAATCTATATTTCGTTACAAGTCAACTTCGGTCAGAGAAGCACTGAAAAACGAGGAACAGACTCTAGCAGGGCTATGGGAATTCACTGTGGAAGAGTGGGGGACTTGGACGAAGTAGCCGTCCAATACTCTTCCGTTACCAGTGATTATCTAGCAGTTGTCGGTTTGTGATGAAACATATTCGGAAATTTCACACTTGTCTATGAGTGAAACCATGTAATATATGCAAAATTGCTTTCGGCTATATTAGTAAACAAAACCAGGTAAGGCTATGGGCGAAATTATTGACGACAATTTGTAGATTTTAGGAAATCCTTATATATATCAGATAAATTTTGTAAGATGACGTCTCACTGTTTGAGTCATGAAGTTCTGTCTGTTTTGACTGACGTTTTCTGAAACAATCAGACCATCTGATAAGTTTCAATGAGGCATTCAGAAGACAAGTATGCAATGGCGCAGTAGTGAGTATTTTGATTGGACTAATCGTTGGTACGTTCAAAACACCTTGTTTCAACTAAAATAAGCTTCACACTAATCATTGAATATTGCTGACATTCTTCTTCAGTATACTAACTTAAAACAGTGTTTTCTCAGGTAGAAATATTAGAAAATCGATTTTGACCTTCTTCATGGGCGTTGGTACTACCCTACTGATTATAAAACTGATCGCATCATTTCAATCCGAATCGCGCTTTTACACAAACTCAACACAAAATGAGAAACCAGATGATAATCCTCGCCATCTTCCGCTGATATTTATTGGAGGTCATCAGAGTTCAGGTGAGTGGTTTGGTTGTACCAATATGTGTTATTTCTTATGACTTTATGAGATGTTTCAGGCATGTCGGTAGATCTCCTGTAGATTATTGGAGATGTGGCGAAATTCGGTCTAAACGTATTATACATTATTGACCTGACATTATTTGAAAGATAGTCAGTGCAAATGATGAATTATTTTGTGAGGAATTGAATTCCTTCAATCTAAATCCCATTGTGAGTATGAGAATCTTAACTTACATTACCCTAATTGTTTGATTGGAGATACTGTGTCGTTTGTGGGGATTCCGGACTAACTTCAATGTAAACTAACCAACAACTGTTACATAAACGCTCAAAACCATACATCACCAGTTGGCTGCTTCGTCGTATTTTGGGTCTCTTGGTGAGTGTGCACCGACGACTCCTTCGAAGTTTCCGATCCACTGGCTACATTGTCACTTGGCCCACGTCATAATCTGAAGTTGTTGGACTCGACTCCTGGTGGTGTCTTAACTGTGCACTGTAAAGAGTCACAAATTAGGACAAACCACCCGTGCAGTGCTCTCTTGTTTCCAATGACACTCTAACTCATATTGGTTCATGATGAAATCAACAGTGAAATTATTTGTGGCTTCATCGATTCATTTATTGTGAGAGGTTTGGATTCTACTGAATATCCCCTTGAACAAAGTATTATGCAGCCACCAAATGTTGCATTCACATACTGTGTGGTAGGACAGTCCAAACGAACAGTCAGATTGCTTAGACATGTGATCTGGTGCATCTTTCACTCATATGCTACAACAGTTGAAAATCAACCCATTTAACTTAAACTGGTAGTTTCCAGCCTATTTGTTCTTGAATCGCTCACTGGTTACAATGTATCACTGTTTCATCATTCCTAAAGGTTGTTATTGTTACTTAGATTGAAAAGGTTTATCAAATTAGTTCAGCCTCAACTCTGAAATCATTTTCATTTCTATATCATGACATTAATTTGAAACAGAACAAAAATTGTTTCACTGTCAAATTATGAAGTACATGATTGTCAGGTATACACCAGGTTGAACTTTTCTTCCAGCAAAGACAGTGAGCGTCGACTACAGCATGAGACAGTCCTTGGAAAAATGACAGTCATCATATTCTGAATATTATTTGCCTCAGATAGTTTATGCTCACTAAGCTCAAGTATTTCAGTCATCTTGGATAATGTTGATGAGTTAGTAAAATCACACCATACATTTGAAGAGACATAAAATGGGAAATTCACACCACTGAGAATTTTAAATCAAAGAAAATATGACAGCAACGCAGTCAGTGAAATAGTTCTAAATAACTGCAAAATACTACAGGTAGAGAACCAAAAAATACATAACAAACTATTGTTTTGGTAGAAAAAAGTAAATTTCATACATTTGGTTCCCTTGATAAATTTCGGTACAGAAAGAAAGACCAGATTTGCGGTATAAAATGATATAATTCTACTCCAGAGGTTCTCATCAGCTGCAAACTACCTAAAATTACAATAGTTATAAATAATGACATTTCATACTTCAATGTTTGAAAGGTAATAAGGAAAAGTTTATAAGATGAGCGCAGCCGGAATATAAGTATTACAATTTTTAGTTTAAGTTACCATCAATTTATATGCTTTCGAACTATGAGGGAAATAAAAAGGGAGGTGAGAGAAGACATAAAACAGAAAAATCTAATAAATAGTGTTAGCTTGTACGTGAACATGGGAACTCAATGAGGTCAAAGTTCATCGAACTGAAAAATTGATTAGTGAGCTGAGCTCAGTAGTGTGCATGACTGATCAGTGTAATGAAAGTAATACATCGATCAAATCACAAAACTGTGGATCATTATTTAACAGAGCTTGGAGTGGCAGTCAGCCATCTCCCTAAATCAACTTCATCGCCTTTGGAAAGGGTTTCGACAGCGTTGATCGAGAGGCGATTTGGAAAGTACTTGGCTATTACGGGGTGCCACCAACAGCCTACGCCGACGCACACCCAATATCTATGGTCAGCCTGCGAATTTTGGGCTACCGATATCCACGCTGAAAATTCCATACTTGTACCAAAAATACGGTGTGGAATCAAGCTGTAAATCAAACTAAAAATAAAAAAGACAGTTATGAACTTCATCCAACACTTGTACGATCTCTGTGTACGCAAAAAGTTCGTTCAACCTCTCCAACTGTCATGGTTTTAATGCCTCTATGCTAAAGTATGGTAGTCTCCAACTATATTTTAGCTCACCTAGTTTTCGTCTCCTGTATTCACTTTGTATACTCTTCCTTTTCTCCAATGATATTCCTGATAGCGGTAGACTGGATAATGCGACAGAGAGACAGTTGGCTGGTAACGAGGAGACAGGCATAAAATGGACCCACACAAAATACTTGGAGGATCTGGACTTCACCGATGGCATATGTTTGATTTCCCACAAAATGGAAGATATGCAAGTGAAAAGCAACAAGTCGACAAAGGAAGAAGCGTCAAAGTTGGACCTTCAGGTGAACATGGAGAAAACAGAGGTGATGAAGATTATCGACCAACAGTAACAGCAACAACAACAGACAACAATCAGGATAAATGGGAGAAACTGAATCTAAAAGGAGCAACTCCCTTCAACTACCTACCTACCTGCCTGAGAAACATCGTTTCAACTACAGGCGGACGGAACTGATGGGGATATCAAAGCGTGGATTATGAAAGCAGGGAAAACTTTCATTTCTCTCAAGTCTGAGTGGAGATCAATAGGACTGACTCAGCATGAAAATGAAAAATAAGATCCGGACTTTCAACTCCGAAGTGAAGTCAGTGCTACTATACGGATCAGAGACATGACGCCGCGTTACAAAGGGTACTTCGAACAGACTACAAGCTTTCATCGACAGCTGTCTTCGCTCAGTACTACTCAAGATCAGATGGCCAGCCAGAAAATATCAGCAACAGGAAGGGATCTTTGGCAAAGAACGAACCAACTCAGCAAGAACTGATTGTGGAACAAATAACCAGGGTGAAATTGATGTGTATCGGTTTGGCTACACTCTTAGAAGACAAACCAGCAGGTTAGTGACATCACACACCAGGCCATCGCCCAAATATAACCCAAATGTGAAGTGGCGAGTTGGTCGTCAGTGTGAGGGTGGGGTGACATGGAGAAGTTTATGCGAAGAAGAGATGAAAGCATGTGGGTAGACGTGGAAGGAGGTGAAAAGTTTGCAGAGAACCGAACGCAGTGGAGACGATCGGCTGAAACCCTATGTTCCTATAGGAATCAAAGGAAACAATAATTATAATAATATGAACTCAGAAAGGATTATCTGCCACCATGATGAAATTCATGTACTTTATGGGGTATGAAGCCGAATTGCTTAAAGACGAAATCAGCGACTTAGAGAGTGATAGTAGGGCTAATCCTTAAAATACTGTCGTTGAATGAACGTCACTAGAATAAAATTAAAAACGAAGTATTTCTGATGCAGTAGGTCACATATACTTGCAGAAAATCATGGGAGTGGAGTTTTGTACATTTGGATATGAAGTCTACTGCCTAAGTGTGACTATAAATCAGTATATACTACCACAAACCAGGAAAATTCGCTCATTAGAACTGATAAATTTAGGAGCATCTTTTATCACAACTCGACTTTGACAGTGGATGATGAAGTTTAAGATGTCGAATCAAACATATGTCATATAACGACAAATAATTCTTAAAACTCAAGGTCAGATCCGCAGGTCACACATAATTTACCTGCATTTCGTACTCGATTGGTATACATTGAGCAACACATAATAAGACATCATCACAGTCACATCCACTCAGAAACCCTTTCACATGCTCATAAAGTGTATAAGAAAATCTTTCATTGTCAAAGAAATATTCAGTTCTCCACTGCTCGAATACTTATCCATAGTTCAGATGTTCATGTTTCTGATACTTGAGAAACTACTAATTGCACATTGCATCACCATACTCTTCTAACTTAGATAAGATACATAATCGAATTCCAGTTTTTCTAGCTCGCTTATTCACCACTACACAAGATTCTGGGTAATCATATGGCACAAATGACCTCCGAACATGAGGTCTAGTCCACATATCTGCAGACTGTTGTTGATTTAATTGACTAAATATGAGTTTTCTGTTTCGTGTAAAATACAATGTGTATGTTGTCTCCTATTTTAGAATTCCTTGATCTTCCATGGGACGACCGACTTCTGCAACATGAAAAATACATTCATAATATTTCTATGTTGAACAAGTAAGTCCCGTACATGTATCACATCAGTGATTGGTGATAATAGTAATAGTGACTGTGGTGAATGTACTTCTTCTAGCTAAACTAATTGGTCGATGAGGCTACACAATGCAACGTGACTAAAAGATGACTAGATAAAGAAGTGAAATCATCGACTTATTTGGCAAAACATCCTCGTAAAATCTTAAGGTTAAACTGTTGATAAGCTGAACTATTTGCGTGAATTAGAATCGAATCAACTTTCTGAAGTATAGCCATTCATACTAGTCATCATGTTTTCTCCTTTTCTTCGATATCCCAACTTGGTAAACCTACTCCATATGAAGACATTTTGCTGCCTAACTGATTTCAAATAGTAGACGCTTCGTAATCAACCGTCATTGGTTTCTGTTATAAACACGTCAGTGAAACCACGATAGGTCCGTCGTCCTTCTTCTAGCCAGAGGAAATAAACAACAATTCAAATGATTTGTTCTGACAAGGGTCCACGTGTATTTACGATCGACTGCAAGATGGGGGTAAGCAGATGGTCATTTACTCTCAGACAACAATAGGTAAACGAAAACACAATTAGCTGGGTCATAAGTCATTCAATTTTGAAGGTTGCTTTGATATTATCACCTGATCACTGATCCTGCAAAATGCTGACTTAATGCTTCGCTGAGCTGATTACTGATGAATTTAACTGTACTCATTTCGACGATCTCTGCTTTGCTCATTGAAAAATTGGCTAACCAATATTAGAGATAGTGTAAGGAAATACCTTATTCATACCCTGCTCCACATATTGTAATATGTCATCTGGGGAAAATATTTCAATCGCTCTATAAGTATGTGATGGAACTCGACGTTAAATGTCGAGTGATTAACGACTCATTTCTCTTTTATACAATCAATTCAAAGATAATTCCTAACATCGGAATTCAAAGTGTTTTGAAGCACGAGTTGTGGAACGGATTCACTCTTAATATCTGATTTATTTACTTGTTCACTGGTACAGTCCACAGAGAAATTGGTTGAAGAACTACGGTGGCTTCCTTGAATTCATTATGTGGAAGTGATTTTATGGTGAGATTAGAAGTGGGAAACTATGGTAGACAAAATAAGTGTAATGAAGGAAATAATTAAATAAGGTCACTGAGACTTCTTAGTATCTGTGAGATTATGAGTGGTGAATTCATTTGTGTCATTATGGATGGTTTTGAACCTCTTCACAAAGATTCTTTAACTCATTATTCTCAGGATCTCAAAGACTTCTGTTAAACTATCTAAAGTTTCCCATGTAACTCAAACTAATTGGTAAACGCTATGTATCGGTTTAAACACTCCTGACTACTTTTCAATCTAATCCTAATTCAGATCAAATTGTCCATCTTAATCAATGTTCACTCATTCACTTTACTTGGTTTTCAAATATTTCGTCATAATGAACTACTTGCATCCAGATTCAGAGATTGGCAACCTATTCTCTCCCATTTTAACTAGTGTCCACTCATATCCGCCAATAGCATATTTCTCAAAGTTCTCTTTAAACAAATATCATGGAAATTACCCAGCCTACTGAACTTCAAGTCTAGAAAGAATTTACACAAGTGGATTCTTTCTGAATATTTTAGAGTCGAAAATGATGCTGGTCATCGACTGTAGTCAGAAAGATAAAAATGTAGTTTAACGGCTCAATTTCCCTTTGAACATTAAACAGGTCGACTTACATTTAAAATTAATGCTCTCTGTTCAGTACTGTTAGAAATAAGAGTAGTTTTAAACACTGATTTCTCATACATTTCCAAAACTTATAAGTTATATGAGTGGAACACGAGGCACATTGAAACAAATCTTGACAATAACAGTGTAAACTGATTTCCGATCTCCAGTGTTTTTAGCCTTTCAAGGTTTAAAAAAGAAAGTGAAGCGATTCTGAGTAGTTCTGTTATCGTTATTGAATTGTATTGCATTATAAAGAAATATCCAACCGGATTATAGGGAAGGCCTTGTACTTACTATGTTGACAAAGCACTTCGAAATTTAAAAGTCCTTTAGGCAAGTACTCCATTAGATTCCTGAAGTAATTTAGAGCTCAAATACAATATCTACTTTGGTCTGCCTTTTCATATTCAAAGAAATCTTGTCAAAATCGTAAAAAGAATGTGGTTTTCCGTCGTGCTATTCTGATAGTTTACTGAGCTTCGTATTCCCTGTTTGACTAGTCTCTGATGTCTCGGGAGGATAATTGTTCCTGATTTCTCTGAAGCCCCTAGTGTTCCATTCAAATAGTACTGTTATGTTACCTTGATCAAATGCATGCCAGTAGTTGTTCAGTTTTAATGTCGCTTAAATAATGGCGACTGAAAGATCAATGGAAATTTTAAACTAAACGAAGAAAATTGTTTCTTGTAAAACGACATCTTGGACTGTAGATGCTTTCCATCGTGGTATTCCACATTTAATGGTGGGAATAAAACGGAGTGTTGTCGCATAGTTTGATACCTACTAAGCATTCCTTTAACTGAAAAATGAAGGTAGAAATGCTCTATACTGAAGCAAAGAAGTAAATATTCATCTGGCTAAAAATTCTGAATTTATCTGCCGAAGGTTAAAATGCGAGAAAGGCATACCTGGTTTTCTCTTACTGTGTGTTTCTTCAAGTAAAAAGAAGATGAATGATGCTCATTGAATAACACAAAATCCCTGAACTACATACGTATTCAAAGCACTGATTGGATATTGTGAAATCACATTATGATCCATGTTTAATCAAGGTAGACATAGTACACTAGGTGAAAACAAGTCAGCTGAAATTGATTTCAACTCTTCCAGAGGTGAACACAACTGTGAAACGGAAACCCTCTGTTTAGAGTACCCTCGTATGGCTGGTAAGCATTACAGTTTGATGTGAATAGTTAGTAGCTACTTAAATCAATCAGTGGGATATATTCGACTACATTATTATGACTAAAAATTGTCTTTCTTGATTTAAAGTCAAATCAATTTATTTCTCAGGAACTTGCTTCCCTACTCCAGAATAAATTGATGTTTCATATTTACACTAACTTTCTATTAATGGAAACTCTTAAACATGTATAAAGTCAGATAACAGTGATAATTCATGGCCCTCTCAAGATTCCAATGTATTCACAAATTGAGAGGATTCTCCTGTTCAAAGAACTATTTGAAAACTTGAAGTCGATTTGAAGATTAATGCTTATCGATTCTCAGGCATTTTAACGTCTTCATTAATTTCATGTTTTTATATAATTATTCAGTAAAAGATAAGTAAATGAGAGACTTGAGTGTTTACTATTTTTACCAAACTTCAGAAACACTTTTGCGAAATTAACGCATGATAATAATCGTATGTACGTAAAGTGCTTTTCCTGTCGTGAGTATGAAGAATTCGAAATTTCATTAAGATCAATGTGAATAAGATACAATTAGGAAATAAATAAAAAGTGGCCAACTCATTAAATGACACCTATTGATACATTTCCTGCCTCATTTCCTACCTCCTTGGCTGGATTTTTTCACTCCATGCGTTCCTGGTGGAATGTAGGGCTTGAGGTTTCAAGGTTTCAGTGGTGGTGGTGTTGTTTTTATGTGGTAGAGAGTCTATCCCTTCGCCCATCCTTTCTCTCTCCTTCCTGGACTTACTTAAGGCCAGTACATCAGCAAAGATTGAGGAATCCCTCGAACGGAAATCGAAACTAGACCACCTGCGTGTTTTGTGGACGTTCAACCACTAATTCACCGACGTACGAGGCACTATCCATTAGGTCACTAGAGTCACATGTTAGCTAGCGTTAGACACTAATGACAAAACACTTTAGATTGCATGACTCAAAATGAATCACTGATGAAAGGCTCATCATTCGCTTTGATCTATGATCATCTTTCACTACTGATTTTATATTCCTGTGAATATTATTAGTATTTTAGTTATTCTTTTAGCGTAATCATCATTTACAGCTGAAAGTGAACATGTACCTTAACTAACTAATACATCCTCAACTTCACTTGTCTTCTTATTACACCAAGTCATTCAGACTGTATGCCACAACACAGCAGATTAGGACCAAGGCTTAGTCATCTTACTCACTCTTTGATACAGTATAGGAATTTTGTCAGAAAGCAACAAGTCGATCACAGAAAACTGACACTGTGCACACTAAATATTTCATTCATTGTCAACAGATAGATGTAAGAGTAAGACAAGGAGAGTAGATGAGAATTACTTATTTTCTGTACTGTCTGACCAATTTATGCTGTCATTTGTAGAAATAAAATGAAATCTAATTTATAACTAACTATATTAGGTGTAGAAACCTCTCAGGGTTATTATAGTGTTTTTTTTGCGAATTTCCATAATGATGAAGAAAACTATATTGTTGCTTTATGGACTTTCATTTCGGAAAGATTATCGACAGCATAGTTAATCAACTTGTCCTTAACCGTACTACATGAATTCGAAATTAAATCACCCTGGGTGACCATGATAAAAAATCGTATTGATACTGAATATATTTACAGTTATTTTGTCAATTAACTTGCTCAGTTTGGCACTAAACACTGTTTCGGTAGCCAATGATATAGTCAGTAGAATGGTTAATGCTCATTCTCTTTTCACAAATAGGTGAGATAAAGTACAAGTCAGTGTATTGTTGAAACAGTTTTTATGCTGAAGTAATTTGACTAAAATCATATTCTGTGTGGAGTAGTTACTCGTTGAATAACAGGCAAAATGAGCATTGATGAATCTGTCTTTCAAAGCATAGCAATTTTCAGTCTATGCATTTGTACATGTGACACAATACTAGGTCTATGCTAGTCAGGCATGCAAAAGAACAGCATATGATTAAATGACTGTCAACTGAAAATAATTTCTTTTCTCAACAATGCAGATAACAAGTAATCGATCAATAAGGACATGAGAGATAGTGTTTGTTGTTGTTTGTTTTTATTACTCTAGATATGAAGCTAGCTCAGTGCAAGTTGTCAAGCCTATTCACTTGGAATCTTTAACTGCTTGGTCTAGGAATGGCTCAGTTATTCCGAAAGAATACATTTCAACCATGCATATGAATAGTCGATTATTGAAGAAACTTGGTTACGCTACCAATGAAATTCCACCAAATTATGAAGATTTATGCAAAGTTGACTCAGTATTGTGAAACAATGCGAGAAAAAGAGACAAGAAGAAGATAGGTATAGATAGATAGTCAGAGTGGAGACGATGCTTATCTTGGCAATGACGATAACATTTCAATCGTTTCATCGGTATTTTTTTTACTGTTTTTACTATTTTTGTACAAAGAAATACATCTTCAGTAGGCTGATGATTATTGTGATTGATATATTACATCGTATGACGAATGCAATCACCTGTCAGAGAAAAATACTAAAATTTTCTGAAATACAATTTACAAATTTGTGTGTTGGTAAAATGGAATTTCGCCTTATCGTATTTCTAGAGCATTAATATTTTCACAAGGAGTTATTTAATTTGATTGATGGCTAGCTAATCCAATGAAATCATCTCTAGGAGCTAGAAGTGAGAATTTATAGTTAGTAATTTTAAGACTTTTTAGTCTAGGGTGTAAAATATCTTTCGAATATGTCATTTAGTTGTGTGGAGCAGGTGCATGAGTAGTCCAATGATAGAATGCACGCCGATTACTCTGGAGGTCTGGGTTCGATTCTCAGTCAACATACTTGGTAATCACTACTAGTTCAATAGAAAACCGTAACTTTAGGGAAGAGAGAAGGTGTGGTGTATTTTCTTACCCCACAAAATCCGACACCGTGGTTAATGAAACGTCAAAGTTCAAAATGGAAGGAATGGAAAGGTAGAGCAGTGGAGTACTCTTCACTTAAAGACTTAGTTCTACTGCTGCACTCAACTGGTGACTCATCAAACAGAAGAAATCGCACATTGTACATTTTACTTATGATATGATCTACGTAAGGCAAACAAGCAGACCTGATCAATATGAAAACTGACGCAAATACACGATTGTTCAAGCCGTGAAAATGAGATAGAAGTTATTAGAAAAAGCCAATTAAGAATAAGAAAAGACGAATTATTCTAAAGTCATAGTACAAATAAATGGTCAACAGGCTGTCCCCATAACCTGAAGGTAGTGGATTCGATCAAAGTTGGGATCCTAGGTGAGTGAGTATTTCTGAAGAATCCCAAACTAGGTGGAAACAAATCTCCAGTTCTTCATGGTTTTCGATGAGTCCCTGACGGATATCATTTGGTGATCCAACTTGAAAAATATCTGTTATCCTACACTTATGTAAAAAAGACTATTCCGAACTGTATCCCAACGGAGGTACAAGTCATCTGAAGGAATGCTTCATTGAAGTCTTGGTGAATACTTTCAGGACCACTTGTAAATTATTCCTGACTGCAAATAATTTTTCGAATAGTGTCTTAAGAAATCTAATCTATCTCACTGATGTAATATTGGTTGATATTTTGCTCGCTTAAATTCTGAATACTGGAAAACTGTGTTCTAGACAGTCTGCTTGTTTGTAGGTGTTTAACACTTACTTACTGACTGACTTACTTAATTAATCATTATCACCTCCTACAGTAAACAGTGGGAGCTAACTAAACCTTTGAAATGCTCATGCAAAAGACACACTGCGTGGACGATGTACTCACTAGTCACTGTTCTGCTTCTGTAGATGTCATAAGGAGATATTTTAGTCTGAAATCAAATTTGACTTGTAAGTGAATGAAACACACAGGTAAATTAACCGAGGAATTCAGTTTTGGTTATAACATGCTGTCATTTCTGGTGAAATTATCCTCTTTTAGATGAAGACACTGAAGTTACGTTGAAGTTACTCTTACCTAAACAATCTCTTGTAATGTTTATCACCTTTTCATCCTAATTACTTGTTGTTCAAGGAAACAAATCAACCTTCTTTTCTACAAATGAATGAATAGCAATGGTAGTCACGATGAATCTGTAATCTATCAGTTTAGTGGCAAAAGAATACTACCCTACTGAGATAACAGCAACAAAACTCTAATGAAATATGCATGTATTGATTAGCTATAAAAACAGTTGTCTAGTGTGCTAAGAACATAATATTAAGTGTTATATTTAGGGTAACTATCATGAGTTTTTCTTTGTTTCACTATGTGACTGTTTTCTATGGTGCAGCAAAAGATAAGCTAACCGTAACGATTTATCATACGAAACAAAACTGGAATCATAAATGTACATACAAACATTAATTTTAAGAACGCGAACCAAATATTTGCGTCTATTCAATAAAACATCGCTCAAGTCTCCTCACTTAGAGAATTCCTATCATAATACGTCATCGGCTACTCAGAAATAACGTATCATGTGTATTCATGAATTCATTCATTCTTGTTGAGTTAGAAATTAAATTTAAACTACATCACCACTCTCTCAAAACTGTATGTCTTACACTCTAAAAGTTATTTGTCTTAAACTATGCAAATCAGAGGACACAGAATTATTGAAGTGCTTAGATGATACAAGATTCTTCTACATTTAATGATGAGAGAAATGAAGCTACTACTCTTGTACTTTTATAAGTGTTTTGGGTGACCGTGAAAAAATTACTTAACACTTGCATGGTATACCTATTTCTACTACAACTTGTGAAGGATAATGAAGTCAATAAGGTGAAACGTCTATCAAGAAATAAGTAGCAGTCATGATGAAATAGTTATAGTTGTAGTGCAAATCCCAATGTTTAAAGACTTTCTTTTAATGTGTAGATATATGAACTGGCTGTGACGCTATTTGGTGCTATTCCGCTGTACTATCAACACTCACATTGTTTGAGTTTGTAATACAGCCATATTCATCAGATAAGTTCTAGACCTTTTTAATTAGATAATCTTCCCCTTTATCATTTGCTCAAATGTACGGAGCACCAGAGCATATTTCCTTATTAACTAAGTGTCTTCAACTTTCAGTTTTGTCGTCAGTACTTACAGGTTGGGCAGAGGGCCGGTAAAGTGCAGCTGATCAACAGCACTGTCAGTGTCTTAGACAGTTGTTGTTCCGATGGTACATTTAGTAAAATTTGGACAATGCAGAGAATATGTGCATAGCCTCGGAGCAGAGATGACACGCTAAGTAGTGGAGCTTCCCACATTTATTAACCTTGCCTAGTTTACTAACTCGTTGGTTTCCTAGCCGGTCGCAAGCCGGGGAAAAGAGTGAGGGTTGGGCGTGAGGCTACCGCCCCTACTCCAGACAGTCAATCAAATCGCTGTAGAAACTTCGAAGCACAGGAAAATATTAAAATGCAAGGAACAAACTCATTTTTATCTATACTGGGTGAGGTGAAATGACACAGCTGGCTGGTGGAAGCCTTTGGGAAACTATTTAGCGAACCTATGGATCTTCCTTCGAATAAAGCACAAACAAGAGTGAAGAGATCTGCTGCTGAAGTCGTATGTTCCACTTGGAACCCAAAGGAGTAGTAATAATACAGTGATATGATGAAATAACCATGCTTATAATTAACTGTCAAAGAAACCATCTAAAGTAATTTTTAGTTTAAAGAAGTGAAGTTGATTCAGTGGGTTGATGAAAGCTGAATGGAAAGCCTAAGGTGATGACTAGGTTGAAGGTTCCAGATTTGAAATGATCTTAGAAAGCACTCAGTCTTCTGTCATGTAGGTACACAGTGTAGACAGGAAACAATTAAGCAGCAATATTTTCTTAATTTCATTCCATGATGACTTGCCTCCCACCTTCCACTTTCGAACTTTCAATCCTTTTTTAACTCATCTCCGAATTCACTCTTCAAATTATAATTCGCTCAAAGTTATGAACTAGAAAGATCAATTGCAGCATATTGTTGACCTGATTTGGAATGGAAGTTGGTCTTTGAACAAAGCACTTATGCTTTTTATTTTCCGAAAGTTATTGTCAAACTGATATACATTGGAGGAAACTTTCTCGTAAGTTGGCCGTAACAACAATAACTCAGAACTGTTATGGGAGGACAATTCTGGCGTGTGGGGATTATGTTTTTGTTTCGCCTCTCTAGGGTGATTGACGATTTCTATTGCTGTATTGTTTAAATGCGTACTGTTGTTTGTTAATACTTACTATATAAATTACGAACAATTCTGCCAAATACTAATTCCGAAATTCTGCACTTTCTGTGTTGTTGCTTGGTTTACTGGAATTCGGTCATTGCGAAATACAATTACAAATAAATGTTACATTTTGTCGTCGCAACGGTTTTCCGTGGGAAATTGCAGATTACCTTGAATGCTTTGATGCGTGGTGTATGTCGAAGAATGTTCGGGATGACAAAATTTCAGCTCATTTCATTACTGCGATTGGGCTAGATTCATACAGTCTACTGAAAACTCTCACATTTCCAGATAAACTAATCTCTCTGCCAAATCAATAACCTGAAAATTAACTGCACAGTTAACTGTCACTCTTCAATTTTCGGTGATCACGTAAGGCATGTTGTAGTCGGCGGAAACACACTACGAAGACGTCGTTTGATATTTCGTCGCAAATAAATATTAATCAATTAGAGCTTCTGGCATCCGAATATTGTGAATATTTTTAGATAAGTGAACTAATCTTGTGAATCAAACCGACTTGTCGAATCTCGTACATCGCCTGATGCTACTTGACACGAGGTGATTAGTGACGGAATGATATATATCAGCCTGAATAGTCTCCTTAGCTCAAGTCTCCTGAATACGAAACAACCACTTTTAAGGTCAGATGCATATTCCAGTCAGATGTAGTTTCGATTCCCAACAACAAGGAGTAACAATGAGAAATGGAGGTACCTACTTCCATGGATAACATTGAATCAATGCAGTATTCAACAGAGTTGGACGCGGAAAGTTGACATTACAGTAAGGTGTACGGTAATCCCATTTTGGTGAGCTCATTTGTCCTAAATTATTGGCATATACACTCAATACACACAGGATGACCTCCGTTCTACTTGTCATAACGGAGGAATATATGACTTCACTTCCTTCTTATATTATATTTCTTTACCTATATCTTAAAGCTAGTACACTTAGCACAAATATAATCAATAATCACAGCTGCACTCATCGATATACCACTACAGAGCACAGCCTTGTCACACACACGAATACATTTTTATATACACTTTCTAAATTTCATTTCAAACACGTGACCAGTTAATGAGTGGAGTCAGAACACCTCCGTTACAAATTCACGCCTTTGTTTCATTTCATACCGTCAGATTATAAATCTCTTCGACTAGATCTGTTTCTTACAGGTTGGTGAATTTCAGGTTGAAATGCAACTGCGGTTCATTAGTATCACACAAATTACTCTATACCACTGAAATAAAATGAGTAGCATTCAAATAACTTGACAGTCATCATTTCCATTGGTCACAGTTTGATTGATGGAAACTGGGGAAACATTGCAAACTCAGACTACATCGAGCTGTTCAGTAATCATCGGTTCCCCTCCAGCCAATCCCAGTTCGTGATATACGCTTCGAAATAAGTTGGAAATCCAAAACACAACAATTGCGTTGCAATAATTTGAAACTTCGAGTGCACTATTGTTATGCCGACGGTGAAGTGAATAACCCGGTCGCCAATTTCCTATGATCTATGTCGCCAGTTGAAATCAACTTACTCCTCGCTGATTTGTTATGAACCTGTCGTCAATGCATATGACCGAATGAACATATGCGTGAGTAGAATAATACCGACGCAATGTACAACTCAACTGACATGCTAGATACACCGATTCGTCCGAAGTACCTTCCACACTTTACTGAGCCATATAAATATCAAAAGACAAAGACTGACTGACCTGTGACTGTTAAGATACAGTTTTATTAGGAAAAACACGTCACACTTATATATTTTTTACCACAACAAAGTCGGCCCAGGCCAGTGGAAATAGGTTGATCAAATCGATTTGGCTAAGGCAGGATAGAAATAAATATTCTGATTGGTTGGCGACTTGACCAAGACCGAGGTGAGGAGAAATTCTACAGTCATCCGATCACACGATGAATCGCATGATGAACGATACGATGAATACTGTTTTAAGTCGAATCTTAACAACTGTATTTCATGAATCAGTGACATGAAAGTAAAGATTTCAAAAAAGATACAGACATCCTCTGTATTGATTCAATATTCCAAGCTACTAAGGATTTGGAGTAGCATACCTGGCATATGATCAAATTTATCATTTGAAAAGTACACAGTCTGAGACGATATTTAACCATGACTTTTCTATACAACCCGAAATGACACTGAGTAAGCGGAAGTGCAACACGACACATGCTACTGGTTAGTTGGAGTAGTAGGAAATTCATCCCACCAACTAACAATATTTGCAAATAATGAGTAGCCTGCTGAGTGTTGGGAACTCCCCCGAGTACCTAGACAGGATTTGGATGCTTTAAACTAACCTAGCTCAATAGGGCGCACAGGGCACTTGTGACCTTGCTTCCAAACAAGTGAGACGGTCACGTGTTTTCAAGATAATCGAAATCAGCCTGGTAAGCAGTACTGGTTGTTGGTTTACAGTTCGTCAGACTTGTCGTCTCTCCGACTACAAAAGCTTCCCATAAGAGAACAATCAATGGTAGAGAGTGTGTTTTAAAAATGCCATTCAGACTACTAGCTGCCATAACTACTAATAAATCAATTCTGAAGAGATGATTTGTTCTGCACATGTATTACTAAGCTGAAAATTCAAAACCCGAAGAGATGGAAAGTGAGTCCGTAATCACCTTTCGTGATGTGAAACTAATAGCAAGAGACTATGGAAACTTAAGGAGTTGTCTATCTAGGATAACCATATTGAACGGTCGAATGTAGGTCCTTACAGGTGGGTGTGTCTGTTGAACGAAAACGAAATTCAATTAGAATTCATTTCGAGAGTGAATTTTATCCCTGGATGACAGTTATTAAATACATGTAGCAAGCGATTAAAACGGTAATTATTTGTCACAAATGATTAAAACTTTATCCACGCACCTTGAATACAGCTGAAAATTATCAATAGCTACTCGACGCGTATCCTCTCTAGAAAGGTTCAAGAACACTATCCCGCAAAGCTGCATTGGCCATATAAGCAGTGCGATATTTTAATACCCTGTCAACGCTGGTCATTCTATCTCAACAAATGTCTCCTTCAAAGTAATCTACATGGTACAGAACAACCTGCTAAAGGTAACAAATTTCAGCTCTCCTGAAACAGTGAAGATCTGACCATTCACACACAGAGGAAAGCAAATTATTCAATCACTTCTAGCATGATCATAACAACCGTGTTTTTGTTTTCTACCAACTTAATTCCCTACGCTTGTTTATCCGATTTTTTACTTAAATCTATTGCTCTTGAACTCTCACGTCATATCGCAGTTTCTATTGTTGCTATCTGCATCCTCTAGACTCACACTAAGCATCAACAGTTATTCGGTAGGTGGTGGTTAGCGGACAAATTCAGGAATCCTATTTGGAAACTATTAGCTACATGTATCTGCAACCGATTGATTTACATTGTTCTCGCTAATACCTCAAATGACAATCACCTATCACTTCCATTGAATAAATCAAAAACACAGTAAACTCAACCCGCAATAATCACGAAGACATGTTCAAAGGTGTAATTATCGCACTACTAATTCACACTCATGAGTACTCCAAAAAGCAAAATTTATTACAGTTTCCTTTATGAATAAAAAAACATCTATTTTAATCATAAACACCAGTTTATATATGCAAAATAGCTTTGACATGAATGCAAACAAAATTAATGCCACAAAAATGCAGTACACAATGCCGAACATCTTGATAAATGCTTCTCGTCAAAGCTGTCAAGAATACCAGTCTGAAGTATGCGAATAATACAATGACTTAATGAAGTATTACAAGATATATATGTGTATATATAGACAAGAAGCAGAAAATACAAATAAGACAAATGTGACACATAGAACGTTTAAAAAAAAGTATGAAATGCCACCTGACTCTTGAAAGTAGACTACTGTTTTGACTCATCAGCACGATCACTTATCGGAACAAGTCCTGCAATATTTTCAAGATGACTGCGCGTACAAGATATAACGTTAGTAGTATCTGCCACTAAAATATAATTGTAAGAGAGAATTATGAATGTGGTACTGAAACAAAAACCATTTCATTATTATTTACGAATTTAAACAACTCACCGAAAAATAAACGAGATAATCTAATATAGACAATTAATTACCTTAAGCGTAAATATCCATATTTCAGTAAGTGGGATTATTGGTTAAGTAAAATTTACGAATACCATTCACAAAGTCAGTTGGTCAACTGTTCAAACGAAACGAAAACTAGTAGTTCTCCACTACAAACTTCGCCATAAGTGTGATTGTAAATCAAGAATCGCCTACACTGTGAATCTATGAATACCTTGAAATTATTTAAGCTTGAAGTCATGCTGAATTATTATTATTATTATTATTATATCCTTTAATTCCTAGAGGAACATAGGGCTTCAGCCAAACGTCTCCATTGCCTTCTGTTTTCTGCCAACTTTTTCACCCTGCTCCAAGTCTGCCCACATACTTTCATCTCCTCTTCACATCACCTCCTCCAAGTCACCCTTGCACTGACGACCAACTCGCCGCCCGCTTCCCTTTCGGCCTGGTTCCACTCTAGCGATGGCTTGTCTAGTGATGTCAGTTGATGGTTTCCTCAGCGTATGGCCAGCCAATCCATCTCCATTTCTTCCTGCCTATTTGTTTCACAATAGGTTCCTGCCGGGTCGGTTCGCTCATTGCCACAGATCCCTTCCTGTTGATGATCCTTTCTGGCCATCTGATCTGGAGTATTGAGCGAAGACAACTGTTAATGAAGATCTGAAGTTTGTTTGAGATGCTCTCCATGGCTCGCCAAGTCTCTGATCCGTATAGTAGCACTGACTTCACATTGGAGTTGAAAATCCGGATCTTATTTTTGATGGTGAGTGCTGTTGACCTCCACATAGACTTGATAGTAATGAAAGCTTGTCTTGCTTTTCCGATTCTGGCTTTGATATCCTCGTCAGTTCCGTGTGCCTGTAGTTGAAACGATGCTTCCCAGGTAGGTTAGTAGGTGAAGGAGGTTGTTTCTTTCAGGTTCCTCCCATTTATGCTGGCTGATTGTTGACTGTTGTCGTTGTTGCTGTTGGTCATGTTGAATAAATATTAAAAAATTGTAATGCGCTCACCATCATGATTAACAAATCGTCGTTACAAATCCAAAATAATATTTTCTAAACACAATGTGATTATACTATATATTTTCAGAACTGTAAAAAGTCCCAGGCAAAACATCGACATACGTTTAATGACCACGTATCAACTAGACGTGTCTATCAGAGACTGCTTAAGATCATTTTAAACCGAATGAGGAAAAATTGCAAATGTTAATTTACAAAAGATGGTTATAAGCATTTGGTATACAGAGAAACTAGTTCAAGATGATCGCTAAGAAATGCTCTACACAGATGAATACACCAATATGTGGGGAAGAAGAAGAAGAGGAGAAACACCATTATTAACTACATTTAAAGGTTAATTGGTAGATGGTGACTAGCAGTGGAATCCATGACGCCAATTTCGTCCTATTTGGGACTTGTCAGCCGGTTCGGTCAATCAACGGAAAAATCTAAAATTGAATTATATACATTTAGACGTATTTGTCACTTTGTATTAATTCCCATACTAATTAAGAGAGATAAAAAGGGTTGAGCAACATGATCTTTAATTTCGATTCTGATATCTGACTTCTTCATCAGCTTAGTCCTATGCTCGAATCCAACCTTAGACAATCATGACTCGTTGACACACACTTACCCAACACAACTATTCATCGTCGCCATGTCATGGTTACAAATGACTCCGCTCACCTAATTAATCACGGTGTTAGCAAACAGTGAAGAGTGCAATGGTCACTTGGATGATATTTGTAACAGGATGACTAACACCTATTGAAGCCAGTATTCTGAAATTTCTGCTTGTATAAGCTGGAGCTCTTCACTTGGTTCAAACAAAAAGCAGTGTCCAAACATATATTCACTGGATATCTTTAGTTCACAGACACCAGACTTCAAAAGTGGAGAGTAGATATGCATACACTGAAGTAACTTAAATCCCACCTTCGATCATCACACTAACACCAAGAGGAAGCCATAGGTGGCATACACTGGCATAAGCTGCTCTAACCGTCTATATATAACTATAAATCTCATGTGCTGCAACACCGGTGTATACAAACGAAATCCTAAATACCAAAACGGGTTCAGACTACTTCTAGACAGTTAGTCTGTGATGTTTGGTAGCAGACACAAATTCCCATCAATACAGTGCAGAAATTATTGAGTGGAGAATTCGGGGACATACACTAGTGGTACAAATGGAAATTAACAGCAGTCTCTCACTATTAATACTACTACTACTACTATCATCCGAGTATTACCACTGTTTATTTCTTGCGCGCAGAGTGGAACATGGGGTTTCAATACTACATCTCAATTGCATTCGGTTCTTTGCTATCCCTTTCATCAGTTTACTCCATGTCTGCCCTCAGAACTCCACTTCCGCCTCACGTGATCACCTCTCCATGCATTCAATCGAACATCCGTTTTCAACCCACGTTCCACTCGAGAAACTGTTGAGTGATATCACTTGGAATGTCTCTCTCCAGAGTATGTACAATCCATCTTCGTTTCCTTTTGTATATTTGTTGAAAAATAAATACTTGTCTGGTTCGTTGCCAGAGTTCCTTATTGTTTATGCTATCCCGTAGGCAATTTTGGAAACGCTTTCAGTGAAGTGCGCGCCATGTGTCTGGATCATACAGAAGAAATAGCTTGACATTAGTGTTACAAACTGGCATTTTATTCGCTCTTCTGAATGCTGTGGATCTCAATCCTCCTTTCAGGTTAATGGACGCCTGTCATGATATTCCGATCCCGGCTTTCAAATTTTTGTCCGTGCCAAATTACTTCACAGTTGACGCTATTAAAGGCCTTATCAAAGTTGATGAAGTTGAGATAGAGTGTTGGCTGTAATTCAAGGCACAGTTCAATGACCTTGTGTAGTGTTTGCGATTCGGTTTGCGCATGACTTGTTTTCCTGAAACCAACCTGTTACAAACTTACGATACAATTCAGCGCATCTTTTAGTTTCTACAGAATTACAGTCTAATACCTTACTTGCGGCGAACAGGAGCACGATGCTGCACCAGTTCTTTCACAGCACTCAATTACCCTTCTTTTTGGGCAGTTTGACAAGATAGTCCTTCTTCCAATCGGCAGGTATCTTTCCTTCCTTCTTCACCTTTATGCTGTGGTGGTATGATTACGCTCGCTGAGTATCGTTTATGTGCTCTCAGCTTATTTGGACAAAGGGGAAGATTGATACGCCACAGGAACAAAAATACCTCCCAAAGATTACACATGAAATCAAAAAACGAATACCGAAGGAGAATCAAGTGGGAAGTAAATGATACATTTCCACCTAGCACTAGTTGTTAGTACTGTGTGCATCGAAAGCGAGTAGATACGCTTACAATTTGATGATTCCACCAATGGTTTAATCGTGTACACAATACTCTGAACTAATTTTTATTCTTGTGCTATGCTTGACAAACTGAATGTACACACATACTCATACAAAAAATGGTTGCAAATCTGATTGCAATTGTACAACTAAATGAACGAAATCGTCAAAATGAGCCTCTTCGCTGAACTGTTTAATTTTAATTAGCAGACAGACATGGAAATTAGGACATAAACTGTACTTAAATTTATCCCAAATCTTAATCAATCCACATGCAAAAGTTAAAAGTTTCCATAAAAGTGAGAATGCAGATTATCAAAATTAGGATTCTTTACAATGGCACAAAGATAATGGAGTCCAATTGTCTCAAGCAGTTAACCGTAATTAAACGTGAATAAGTGAATTTTATTGATAAAAAAAATATTCAAATTAACTTACAATTTTTCGCTACATTATCCACACTCTGTAACAATTGATGATATTTTCGACGATAATGTTTTGCTTGTTTTTTATGAGTTTCACAGTGATGATCTGAACAAGATAATGACTTAACTGTTTGCAAGTGTTGATTACTATTTTCGCCAACCTCCTTATTATCATCAGTATCATTATTATTATTATTGTTACTATTCAGTGTATGATGCATTTCGAGCACAGTTTGGCTTTGAATCCAACCAAGGAATTGATGCAAATTTATTAAAATGCCTTTAGCTGTTTCATTATCAGACAACTGTAGAGTGTAAAAGGCAAATAAATAAAAAGACATACAAATTAAAGATGTATACTTATGATTACAGGATTCCACTATGAGATGACATCGGTTAGAGAACTACTACTGGAAAACTGGGAAGGACCGAACATCTGAGTCGTCCTATTTTGGGACTCTTCAATAGTAAGCACCCAAGACCCTGCAAAGGACAGAACCCGGAACCTTTATTTTAAGAGATTAAGCTTGTTGATTATTCGACTACATAGGTTGGACTTCAATAGCCGCTGGATTCTAACTTCGTCAACCCGTGATATACTGCTGCCTTCACTAATGTCTTCGATGAGCATTCACTTCACCTTGACATGGTGAACCCAATCGCAGCTTCAGGAAATTTATCCTGTAACCATCGGATTCCAAAAAGAGGACGAAATAGCTGCCCAGTGCTCTCTCATTCTCAATGACCTCCTCTCTAGCTGATGTGGGTTTGTCATGAAAAGCTAACAACTGAAATTATCTATTATGAAACAAAAATACATCTTTAAACAAGAAACGGAACTGACAATCTTTTTTTACTTTTACTTTACTTCGGCTATCTCCTACGGGAGGATGAACCGGCTTCATGAACATCTCGAATGTTTGTAAGAGAGTTGATGAAGTTTCATGGGAATTGGGTACGAGTGATGTCCCCAGCATTGCTCGGCCTTTTGTTTGAGAGTGCAGCTCTAGCCTTTACACAACCAAGTGTGACCTACAAGGCAGTAGGAGTGGAGTAGGGAGTCCACTATCCATTGGCAGCCGGTGACCGGAGTCCGGTTCATACGCCTTTTTGAATGGGGCCCGATATCCAGGGCATCCAATAAGCTCTTTGTCCATACGTCTGCGGGTGAACTCCGGTGAGCTTCATACGCCAGTCGTTGGAGGTTTGGAATCAGGGTTTAGCCATCTCCCCTAGACTGTCATCCAATGGACAGTCAACCCGGTGAAGAGCGCCGGGCATCCGCTTTTGCCCTCTCACTTCGGTGAGAAACACCTCCGCCACGTGAAGGCAGTGAGTAGGACTTCCTCAGGAGAGGCTATGTAAGACGCACGGTCATATGGGAGCATTTCAAGAGGTGTACGGAGGGGTGGCTAGCCCGCAGCGCAAGACACCCACCCCCGACCATCCTGAGGCTTTGGAGGAACTGACAATACATAATATTCAATTTATTCATTTTTTAAGTATTTCTATCAAATTTTACAATCATACAGTAGTATTAATTATGATTGCTTGCCAATGAATATGCAATGTACTTTCATAAATAGCATATAAACTGTAATATCCAGTAGGAAATGCAAATAAAATATTACCAGACTGATTAGTGAACAAAGAGTATTCCTTTTTAAAATAACTTCATCAAGTTCTACAATTATATGACTGTATTATTTAAAGAATGATTGTTACTAACATAACTTATGTTATGATGAATAACACTGAATTAATAATAATAATAATAAAATCAAGAGATTACAGTTAAAAGGCTCTAATGTAATGTAAATTCTCTACTCGATTGAAAGACGAAGTACCTAAGCTTACCACCTCTTACTGTGTCTGTCAATTTAACTGCTCACCTGTAGAGCTAGTTACATTGGTTGTTGCTCTAGCAACTTACTTCCCTGTGTTCAGGAACACTTACCAGTGTGGATCAACAAAGATGTAGTTGGAACCATAAATAGCTCTCTATATTATACCCCTTTGCCCAAACAGATAACAGGGAATGTAGTAATGAAGAGCTTTTTTCTGTCATCTCTCGGGTAGTGAATAAATTAAATTACCAAAAGCTTGTAGATATCAGACACTTCAAAACACCAGAGACCATCTCATTCGCTTAGAAAAATAAGTCCAGTCAGTTACTTACTGGTGCTACTCTGACCCGATGTGGAACCTATAAATTCCGAGATTCTGTATCACTTTTCCTTTATTTCTCTGATATTCAGTTTAATGTTATAGTGCTGCATATTATCAAACTTACAGATACTTTTGAACTGTAATCTATCGATATTATGATTCAACATTATTTTTTTTCATCAAAACATTTATGACGTTATGAACAATAATTCTTTTATTATTATGATCTCATAAGTGTAGACACTGATGAAGACATTATCTAAAAGAATATTCTTTGTTCATTAATCATTCCCTAAAAAACATCTTAAAAATATTCACAATTCAACGTACATTTTCTTGGTGGAATAGATTTTCCAAATTTTTTATGATACTACAGAGTAAATCAAGTGGCTTTTCATCAGCATCTGTAAAATACAAATATCAAACATTTTAGAATCAATATTATCATATTACTAAATTATACTATTCAGTAGTAATAATAATAATAAATTATAGTAACTGCTAAAGACATTTCTATTGAGAGAAAAGATTAATCAGGCATAAAATGGACCTGAAGAGGATGAAGCCAAGCATCCAAAAACCTATACAATCTAGTAACAAATATTTAGACAAAGATGGCAATGTAATCACTCATCGTCAAATCATCTAATAAAACAGTTAACTCAGAGAAAAGGTTTCTTTCGACAAATTGATTTTCTCCAGCTGTACGACTACATTTATATACAATTTTCCAAAGAAAGAAGATAGTAACAAAAGTGACGAGTTGAATAAAGATACTGAAGTTACGTAATAAGATACATAATTTAGTGAATGGGTTATAATCATGAAAATGCAATATTATGCAATCGTTTGGAAGAAATAGAGGAGTTGTAAAGAGTTAAAGACAGCCAAAACTAAGAAAGCGACTGTACAACTATTAAAGGAAATAAATTCGTCAAAAAAGAACCTCTTCGTTGGACTACTTGTTTTGTTGTTTTCATCAGTATCTGGACAGAGATTATTCATGAACCATAGGATAGTTGATTTTATACAACAGAACTTATAGCTGAACGCTATTCATCATTTAATGATTTTAGATTACGAAAGACCACTTAACAAAGCTTCACAGGTTATTCATTTATTCTTCTTCATGTTATGGAAATTCATATGTTTTGATATTATTAACTGACCTTTACTGACGCTTTCGTGACCTATTCAGAACCGTATTTGACTGTAAAGCAATGATGAAAAGAATAGTTTTTGCTGACCAATTTCTTTTTCATTTACATTACATGAGTACGTTTCATAGCTTGATACGATAAGGTACGTTAGATTTGAGGATGAAAAATCTCCTAGTGCATTTAATTAATATTTCCAACTTAGACTACTGAATAATAAATCCAACAGTATCTTCATTTATTTTTAAAAATACCACCTAATTCTAGTTGAAAATTAACTGAGTTCCAATTATAAACTGGAATTTTCATGAGACATGTTGTGGTGAGAGCTGGCTGTGAGTCAAAATTGGTGGACAGTAATTTACGTCAATGTTTATGTCCTCAATATTGGTCGTGAGATAAATGAGAAGAAAAGCTTTGCGTAGGCGGATACAGTTAGCATATAGGTGATCTGACATTCAAGAATCAGTCACAAAGAGATACAAGGTTAACTTGCTGTGAGAAACAACCAATCAGAAGATTGTGTTTTTCTGCTAACAATAATCTACAATATGTACATGAAAATGTATAAATATATTGATTTCCTTAATAAAGGATCTGTATCCTGGCCCTTGTCTTCTGTTGTTACAATGTGATAATTTGATAAGATGAAGAATAACGATTCATACGAAACGAAAAACTTACCCGAGGATATTTGATTAGTCTGAGATGAAGACTTATCATAGTGATGAACAAGTGCAGTACACAAGTGATCCATTTTCTTCGCATAATGATTCAGTTTCAATCGAACATGATGAAGCGACTAAAAGGGTGTAAAAAAAATTGTCACAGTAATGAAAATTATGAGGAAATTTAACATTCCAATACACGCTGGAAAGAAAGATGAACAACAAACAGCTGTAAATTGCTTGAATACAAAAAGACAGTCTCTGACCCCAAAATAAATTCTAAATATATTCCTAGGGACACCGAACGGACATCTGGCCATTTAAAAGAAGCATTATCCTTCAATGGAGTGACAGAGTCACAGTAATTAGATCACCAGTAAGCCGAATTCAACATGTGACCAGCAAAAATATTAGTCAGCAAAAGTCTAAAAATGGCAAGTACAGAATTCTCCAAGTTTTCAGGCGAACTACACACACTACTGAAACACTGAGTCTCAATATTATTCCTCGAAATATCTTGACACTCACATCATTACAAAAAATTCCAAACATACATAAACAATCCAGCAGTCACAAATGTCAATGAAACTAGTTTATTTCCAACAGCAATTGTCAAAAATCAAGTGATGAACACGCTGAAAGCGATTTCACCAAGTAAATGAAACCAATGTAACAACACCAAGTGCTGATGTGGTGCAAACATCGTACAACTACCCCGCTATGACTTTCAGAAAAAGGTTTAGAAATCATAATCCATCGCGTTCCCACCAATGTATGTAAACAAATTATGCAAAAGTACATAGATGCGAGTGGATGTACAGCTGAATCCATCCAAAAGGCTAAATTGTTCTTCCTCTATATAGAAAACTTAGATTAGTATAGAAGGTATTAACTTTCCGAACTATGAAATAAGAAATAGGGGAGATCCTTGTCCTGAATCAAAGTACAAAGAGGCAAGTCATCGAATGACCTCACACAACAAGCTATAGTTCGAAATCTAGGTTAATATCTGTAACACTGTATAACTTTCCTGAAACAATCATATGGATGTCAAGAAAAAAAGGAACATATCTTCATTGAAGATCAATAAAGGCTTTCTAAGTGCAACAACTTTCCTTATTTTGCCATTATACTGTCTCATCTACACTTTTTACCGTTTAAAACGTTATTAGTTATTTCTTCTTGAGATGATGGGTAATATTTGTAGCTTAGATCATGGGTTTATCTTGACACCTTCACACCTGTCCTGAGAAGTATTATCAGCACCAGTCTCAGAGAGAAGTGAGTTATTTAGCTTTTCGAATGCCTTGTTTATATCTCAGATGACTGATTTTTTTCTGCAGTAGTCATTGTTTTTTTTTAAAGTGTAAATTCACTACCTGTCATAATGTTTGAACACTAATATCTACCATTTTGGCCTTCCTCGTATTTATAGCTGATCGATAAGCTGGACTCATTTCGATGATCTTACTGACTGTTTATTGACTAGAGTATCAAGCTTCTGGAAATTCGAAGTTCTTCAGTTAAAATTTATTATATACTGTGGATCAGACAGTGAGTATATAGTGATTCACATGCATTAGCATGAATGGCTTTATACAATAATATTTAACTGCTAATTGTAAATAGTTTTAAGTCAAAACTAAACAACAAGGACAATACTATCAAAGGACTAAAGTGTATGTAGTTTTAACCACTGAAAATGACAGATGTGTATCTAAAGCATTCATCGGACTAATTAACTGACTGACTGGTTCCAACAAGGAACTTTGAACAGAAGTGTTGCAGTTTGAGTTGCCACACTCCATATAGTCTACAGAGGAAGACAAAACAGAAAAAAGATATCTGAAAGGACGATAATAAGCAGAACTTTCAGGAAGAAAGAATAGTGACATGAAAAGACAATGTTATGCCGGGAACTACGACCTATTAGACTATGAGCGAATACTAACTTAATACGCAGGCTAATCTGTCCTAACCGCGCGCTAACAACAGCAATAATACCGCTGGCAAGCAAAGACAGAAGAAAAGACTGGACAGTGATAGGAAAGCCTTTACTGCCTCAAGAAACAATCAAAAAGGGTTGACATCACTTGTGTATATGCATGTTTAAAATGACCTTGAGAGGCCCTAATTTCACTGATTAATTAAGACTGTGAGCAAGCAATACGATTTCAAAAGGTCATAAGTAGAGTGACAGAAAGTTAGGTCATAAATCAATAAGTAGGGTGAGAAAATATAAACAGATATGTAAAAATAACATGTAGAAAATTAGGTCTACATATTAGACAACAGGATTTTATAGGATATGGCAGATCACAAAAAGACTAAATACATCTGCACCAGTGAGAACGATTTTGAGATATATCATCAATAGTCCCCAATCATTGGTTCTTAGAATCATGAGGATTCCTAGCAGGCGGTCTACATCTCCCAACGTGATTCAAGCCAACTGTTACAGATTTCATAGGCTGATGCCATGTATTCGTTTGACCAACACTGGCATTCAGATAAAATTAATCAAATAAACAGACAGGACGGAACTTACATTGTCAACAGAAAAAGTACAGCGACAGCGATCTGACAAAACACTATTTACTTCCAGGGTACAACTTACCTCAACGCAGGTTTTCACATTATCTGTTATGTTTGGATTTATTAGAAGACCAGCAAGTGACTGATCAACTAATCCATTGTTAGAATGCGAAAACTTGACAGTACTGTCACCCATTGACTGAGAATATGATAGTGAACATGACGTTGTTTGTTGCTCAATATTGTTTAAAACACCCAGTAATGAGTCTTCATTTGATGAATTCAAAGTGATTAGTTTCTTTAATTGAAGTGTTGTATTGTGTAGCTCAGGCAGTAACTTGTTCAGCTGACGACAACGACTGAATTTCAATTTGAATTTTATTTTATTTTTTGAGGGAAAAAAATTGAAAAAAAAGATTATAATGAATAAATCGCAATGACTGCATGTGTTAATATACTTCTTAGAAATAATTTGTGTATGAAGTTGTTAGGTTTGTAGCGAATTCAATTTGATTTCTTCATAAACAGACATCAACTAGAAAACAATTGAGAACTATGGGATACTACTTAAAGACTCTTTAACAGTGGTACACCTTGAACACACGCTTATAGTTCAATGGTAGAATACCTACCAGCTATACATACGGTCCAGGTCCCTAACCTTCGGTCAAGTCAATGGAAATTCCATAAGAGAAGGACGGTTGAGCATGAGACTCACTCCATAGAAACACAAACGCAACCGAAAGTTCAAGGCCTAAAGCTTGAAGTCTTGTATGCCAATCGGGACGGGAAGGAATGCATGAACAGTGGTACACATTATCCAAAGATCACATGTAAATTAACACTTATATGAATATGACGACCTTCACTTAATGGTGATACCGAGCATCAATGAAATAATTCACAAGGTAACACAGTCACTAGTTAAACATATATAGATCGCTAGTGGGATCTTGTGTGAGCACTGACAGAGTGTCTCAGATTAGGGCTGAACGTCTCTTCAGCACTTCCACTTTGCAGAAATTCTCTAATTAATGCCAGAAAAAACTGAATCTTAACAAAACCCAACAACTGAATATCATAAACTGGTAAAAGTTGAAAATCATGAGCACTAAATAACGACCCAGTGACTGAATAGTAAAGTAGCGAACATGGTCACCAGGACTTTTGCCCACCTAACCTCTCACTCTTCGCAATATCCAAAATTATTGCTTTAGGTACGAAACATGTACTGATTGCTCCTTAAGTTTCAGTGGTTTTCGAAGCCGATACTATCTGACGTTGAACAAAATATTGCAGAGATTCTTTTTTGCAGAACAAAGACTTTTATCACTTAGTATTTAGGTAAGCTGATATTTGTGTATATCAACTGCTTCTAAACCGACTTTATATCGTAACACAGATAGAAAAAGATTCAAGATTTTTATATGCTTACATGCACGCATCATTCTGATGAGAAAGAAGAGCTAACTCATCATTGTGTATCAAAGATACAGGATCATCAGTATTATCCAATGGAGTCGAATCACAGGATACCGTACAGTTTGTCAACTGTTCTAACAAATTTTCTGTAGAAACACCTGGTGTAGCTGGACAACGTAATAAAGAAGCTGCTGTAGAACCAATTATCCTATTGGCATGATTCACATTTTCTTCAGTGAGAGAATTCTGTTGAGCAGCACAACCTCGATGTTGTTCAGCATCTGATGTTAAGCTAATAAAAAGTGATTTTTAAAAGATGGAAAACTTAATGGACGTGTACTAAGCAACACTTAGTTTAGGAAATGATGAAAATGACTGAATAAAAAAACATAAATTGAAATAAAATGACAGAACAGCAATCAGTTGGTTTGCAGGTTAATAAATTGGATGCAACTATCAGAACACCATATAATATAAAGTGAATGTCAACAAAGTGTGACAACGATGCTTGTCTCTTACAACTGTTACTATCTGTTCTCGGTCAGCACTAACTATAAATTCAAGAAGACAATATCTTACTTGGTGACAGACGATATCACGTCAACGATTAACACAAATAGACTACTACTTTGCTCTATGTTACTCATATGGAGTAGAGAGGTCGAAGCTCGCATCTTCATTGAGAATAGGTGAGTTATTTTTAAGCAACATACATGACTGAATGGAAACAGAAAACACGGAATTTCAGAAGCTGCGCATGTTTAATTAATAGATAGGAATTTAGGGTATGTATTTTGTAAAGAACAATCGTCCACTTGAGTGCGACAGAGATGTCAATCATGAAAGCGACTGGACCACATCCCACTTTTGAGAATAAATGAAATTTCCAATCGAAAATTGCAAAACATGAGTGACTAATTGAAGCGTCAATCGAAATGCTCGCGGAGGGTTTTACACATCATGAAGACACATACACACACACAGGTGAGGAAAACCGTGATCTGTACAGTCACTCTTAGCACAAGGCCTTTAACCGTTTTCACTTGTCCAAATATTTGATACGTGATCCATCTTCATTCATTTTTTTCGTTGTTTCTAAACTTCTAACCTTAAAGTGCACCTTATACATATTCTGAATCTCCTACCGTAAGAACAATCTTCTTGTTTCCAAGAGTTTACAGTTTTAATGATGATTAAATTCCGAACGCTTTTCATCAATTACTGTTCTTACATTATGTAAGAATACTTAACCAAGTTTCATAACTTATTCTTTTTCCCTGATATTTAATCTCAGGTGTTCTGTTACCAATCGCTATTAATAATTAGCCCTTACAGGCGTATGCATGACATTTACAACACTGTATAATTGTACAGTTTGGAAGTGAAGTTACAACCTGTCCTTTTCCCTTTAAACGGCAAGGGTATTCTTCGTCCTGTAAGTGTGGAACTTGGGCACTGTGGCGAAACTTAATCCCATATTAGATAACTTCATTTCAAACATCACACAGTGATATAATATCAGTAACTGGATGACGTTCCGAACATAAATTATTGCTCATAATCATATCAGTTTAGTCACAGAGCTTCATAATATATATATATATATATATATATATATATATATATATATATATATATAAGGCAAAAAACGAAAATACAATTAGTAAGTTTTTGGTGGAGTTGCGTAATACAAAAAGTAATCAAAGGAATTGGATGTTGACATAAGAGGGTATTAAGTGATGAGTTATCATAAACGACTGTTAAGGAAGAGTTACGTAATAACATGAATAGTTTGATGAGATTTATGCTCAGGGTGAACATGGAAACAAAATAAAACACGAAGTTACATAAGAGTTTTAAAGGAATACAAGAGTTCTAAGTGGTTAGAAAAAACAAGCAAACAAGTAAAAGTTAAGTTAGATCAGCAGAGTTGTTACCATGATAGTAGAAGTGGCTGAGTAATTTTCTTTTGTACACATAGTTCTGGTTTTTTCTAACTGAACGGCTAGGGCTTCTGCAATGCAAAAAAGACGGAAACGTATTGTCTTTGGTAGGTTGTTCTTCATTTTGTAGATTACTTTGAAGGTGTTTATTGAGATGGAGTGACCAGTGGTAACGAAATGTTTGATAATTGCACTCCTTATACGACTACTACTTTATATCTACAGCCACGCTGGATAGTGCTCTTTAACCCTTTTTGACAGGATGCACATCGAATGACTGATGTACCTGGCTCAACAGCAACAGGTGAACTGATATATACCAATAGAAGTGGTCAGGTGAGATCTTGTCCTTTGGAGAGACTGGAGAAGACTACTCTTAATGTTACCACGAAGAAAGTTCTTCTTAAATAAGTGAAAATTCTCATCTTAAGGATATCACTGAGTAGGTCGTCTTTGCAGTCGAGGTTCACCACTTACTGATACTATATCACTGCGTGGTATTTGAAATAAACTTATCTCTTATGGTATTCTTCATACTTACCGAACTGATGAGTCAGTAACACGAGCATTTCCAACTATCGCCTTGGATGAACAAGACTTCAAACGAGCAACATCAGCTTCCAAATCTCGAATTCTTTGATTTTTCCGCAATACCTGTGAGCAAAGATTCAACAAAGAAGTACTGTAATGACTATTTTTCAAGGTATAAAATACCACAATATACTGATATGTATCTACATGATGTGTGTTTTGTTGTTGACAGTCTATTATATTTTGCCATGTGTATATGGGTCGATATTTCATTATAACTGGCAATATGCTTTCGTCTGCCCACCAACTAAATAAACATGTATGACCTTGTTATCACATGACATTACAACCAATCATGGTAAGATATTATCTTATTGGTTCAGTGTATTAGGCATTTTCATATACATACACTTTTGTATTAGACACTTGTTCATACTTGTCCGTACATTTGGTACTTATTCACTCACACTCTTGTGTGACAATTATTTTCCTTGTCTGGAAAATGCAAGTATCATCGTAAACCTGGTGGTCTTCTGATTTCCCTCTTTCCGCGTCAGGACTATTAATTACTCGACAAGTACATAACATAATTGGTGACGGGGAAAACTCTAATAACTCACTCAGCAGCAGTACATAACATATACATATATTATATTGTTGTTGCAGTTAAAATGTATTGAGCGATTTACGAAAAAACTGATTTTCCTCAAGCCAGCACACGACTAATAATAATAATATGTAGATATTATAGTAACTGGCCCAAAAATTCAAACAGGCCGCCAAGGTCAAACAATATATTTTTCCCCCACGTTCCCAGTGGAACATAGGGCCTCAAGCTAGTGGTTTGAAGTTTCTGTAGCAGCGTTCATTATACAGGATGGGGTTGCTAGCCTCATGCCCAACCTTTCCTCTTTACCAGGATTGTTTCTGGCTTAGCGAGGTAAAGGAGTGTGTCGGGCCGGAGTCGAACCCTGGACGATGTGCATGGTCGGCGAGCGTCCTAACCGCTATGCCACCGACGCACCAAGCAATATATGCTTGAAATAAATTTGAAAATCACAATAAAATGACAATTCTGATGCTACATCAGTTAACTAAACTAAAACAGTGACATTTACCTAAACAGTTACTCCTTTGTGAGAGGTGATAACATTCATCATCAAACTGAATTTAATTAGATAGTATTTACGTAAGAAATATAAAGTTATACAACAAACTAATTAAACTAACCTTCTGACGTAACTCCTTCACTTCTTCGAGGGTTTTACTAGCTCGTTCCTTGTCCTGTTCTATCACACTTCGAAGTCTATCGATTTCTTTCAAAGCAACTTCCAGCTTTCTGAAATATACAGAAAACCATAGAAACGCTCATTCACACCATATTACCTCACATAGTAATGATGTCTACAATATAATCTACGACATATTCGTAGATTTGTTCAACTTGTCTTATCGAAAGGGAGTTATGTGTCTGGTTTTAAACGCCTATTCTTGCTGTTTAATTTTCGTTTATCTTATCCTGTCACATTTAGTGCAAAATCTTTCTGGAGTACTTACGCAACTTTTAACATCTTTATTAGTATACTGACTTTATAAAACATTTATGAGATGCTCACCCCTTTTCCTATGAATAAGAGAGATTTAAATGAATTATGAAAATTAATCAATCGCATTGAGTCAATGCACTTCGAGTTCTGAGCAACACGTTCCCATCAGACCTAGTTAAATTTTTGAAAAGTTCACCATTTCAGTTTAAAACTAGTGGTTGATTGAGGGGAGCTAATAGGAATATGTTTAGGATAAATTTAAGAGATTTTTGTAACTGTATCAAAGTCATAGATGTGAACCGTGAACCAATGAGATAGATTTTTTGCTCGTTTTATATTATCTGATGTAGTTTTTTTTTGTTGGATACAACATTCTCCTTGTATTCTGCATTTAGAGAGTGACCTAGCTGCATAATATGATAAAGGTTAAGAAGTCTGAAGGGATCTGACGTGTTTGCTGTTAGTGAACCAACCCAGTCACTCATGTATAGCACAGTTTAGTACATACACTGGTGTCATAACCCTGAGTCGCACGCACCGCTTCAAAACAGTGACGGTTTTTTCTGTAAAGTAGCGACATTTGGAATAGTGTAAAACCTTAAGAGGAAATATATCTACCCAAGTTTCCGCGTAATAACATCAAAAATAATCTCAAAACAGAGAATGCTTGCACAGATAACGAAAAGATAAAAAAAATAGTGGAAAAATTGATAATCACAAAACGATGGATGATAGCAACAGTGTAGTGAGAAATAATCCATATTACTTAGTAAACATAAAAGATTATAGTTTTAGTCTCTAAATCAACTTATCCAAACATTATCACTAGAATCTTAGCCGAACACAAAGGTGATTGACTGATTGACTGGTTTCAACGTAGAACTTTGCACAGTTGTGCAGCCGTTCGAGTTGCTACACTCCCTCCATGTAGCACACAAAGCAAGAGAAGAGAGTAGAAAGAGATTCAAAATAGGGTTAATAAACAGAAATATGAGGCAAAAAAAAATAGTAATATGGAAGAACAACGGAATTTTATTGGATATGACAAATTACAAGGAGTAGATGCATCTGCGCCATCACTAAAAACCATTTTGAGCGATATCACCAAAAATTGTCTCCAGCTTTCATTGTTGTTCAACCTGTTCAGAAGACTCTGCTTCACCTGGGACTATATCATCTGCATATTCTAAGTCAACAAGATAATTCCCTGGTAACAAGTCAACACCTGAGTCGCTGAAGTCAGTTAGGGTTATGTCCATTAATACATCTACGATGAAACTAAACATAAATGGAGACAGTGCGCATTCCTTCCTGAAGAACACCACTAGTTTTCATCACCTCAGATGACAACTCTCCGTAGGCTCTTACTTGGCTGCATGAGATCGAGTAAAGTGCCTTGATCAGTACAATATATTTTCTCGACATTCCCTTCACAGCTAAAGATTGCCATAGTACCTCTCGGTCGATGGGACCAAATGCCACTTTCATGTCAATAAATATGGCAGTTGTCATTAAGAATGCCTACGTTCCAGAATCTGTCAAAGGGTGAATATATGATTACTACACCCTCCTCCTGGTCTAAAGCCTGACTGGATCTCTCGTATTCGTTCTTCCTGAGCACCGCTTAGTCCACGCATAGTCTACGCAATATAATTGAGCCTAGAACTATTCCCCCTGTGATTGACACAGGAAGACTTGTCTCCCTTCTTGTATATCAGGATAATCAATGTCTTACACCAAACCGGACATTATCACGCGCGCTCTTCGACTACTGCGCTACATTTTGCTTATTAATAAAAACTCTCATTTCTGTAAAATTTTATGTCAAGAGTTTGTGGAAACTATCACAATTATTAACTTTTCGAACACTGAATCCAAAAAATACAATCTTATTGATAGATAATACTGTCTGTCTGGATTCAACATAGAACTTGTCACCGAAGTGCAGCAGTTCGAGTTGCCACGTTCCAAATAGCACACAGAGGTAGACAAGAAGATGAGTGAAGAGAATTAATAGAGTTTGACAAATATAAGAGTGAAACAGAATGGGTAATGGTAGAAAGGAATATGAAAGATTACAGAGATTGAATACATCTGCGCCATTGACAACGATTTTGAGCCATGTCACCTATTGTCTCCAGCCATTGATTCCTAGAGTCGCGAGGGCCCCAACCCGGGAGTCTGCATCTCCCTACCTGACTCAGTTTAACTGTCAAGGATTTCATGGATTGATGCCATGATGCCATGATGCCATGGCCATACATATGACCAACTATTTGGATTTGTGAAATTTTTAAACATAAACACATCTATAATTGTATATATTGTTGGATTTATATGTTCAAGTTGCTCCAAGTCAGTGAGTTTATGGTTAAGATATCATTTTAGTTAACTGTACTGAACTATATTGCATGTTGTCTTATTGTATAGTTGTCGTCGCTTTTTGCCCTTTTTTCTGTGAACTGTTTCCTTTGTTGATGTTGTTCTCATTGTTTGTCCGTTATTTTCTGATTTTGAGGGGAGCAACCCAAAAAGTTGCTTCTCTCTAAACTTTTACTTAATGTAATCATTCTTTTCTCAGGCGTGAGGCTAGCAACCCCACCCTGTAAACAAAAATTGCTACAGAACTTCAGCAGTATGAACCTCTTTGCACCAAAAGAAAAAGTCTGTGTAGGAACATGGAACGTCCGAACTATGTACGAGACTGGAAAGCTGCCCAGATCGCCAACGAGATGAAAAGATACGGAATACAAGTGCTGGGAATATGTGAGAGCAGATGGAATGGGAGTGGACTCACCAAATTGTCAACAGGTGAGTCAGTGATCTACTCCGGTCACCCAGAAGATAACCACACGCACACCGAGGGCGTGGCTATCATGATGTCACCAACGGCAACGAAAGCCCTGATACAATGGGAGGCGATTTCGTCCAGGATAATGACCGCCAGGTTCAACTCCAAAGGAAGGAAAGTGTCAATCATACAATGTTATGCACCCACAAACAACGCAGACCTCGAGAAGAAAGAAGAATTCTACAGGCAACTACAGGCAACAATGGACAATACTCCAGCTGGCGACATGAAAATACTAATGGGAGACATGAACGCCAAACTGGGACCAGACAATACGGGAAGGGAACTCATCATGGGTAGAGAAGCTCTAGGAGAAATGAATGAAAACGGAGAACTCTTCGCCGACTTCTGCGCCTTCAACGAACTGGTGATTGGTGGCAGTGTATACAAGCACAAAGATATCCACAAGGCTACATGGGTGTCACCAGACGGGCAAACCAAAAACCAAATCGACTTCATCTCAATCTCAAGGAAGTGGAGGCGCAGCCTACTGGACACAAAAGCAAGAAGAGGAGCAGACGTTGGCTCAGACCACTATCTCGTACAAGGGACAATCCAAATCAAATTAAAAGCTTTCAGGGAATCAGGAGCTGCAGATAGACCACAAGCCAAGTTCAACACTCAAAAGCTGAAGGACCAGGCTACAAAGGACATCTTCATTGCAAGCATAAAGGACAAAGCCGAGACACAAATCAACACCAGCGAAAGGTCGGCGTCGAAAAGCACTGGAACAACTTGAAAACGGTGTGGAGCCAAACCTGCATAGAAATTCTAGGCAGAAAAAAGAGACAGGACAAACAGTGGCTCACTACGGACACTTGGAAACTAATAGAAGAGAGAAGGACAGTGAAGCAAAAGATTATCCAGTGCACTGACGAGCAACAAAAACAGGAGCTGAATGCAAGCTACAATACACTGAACAAAAGAGTGAAGAAAAGTGCCAGGGAAGACAAAAGAAAATATTATGAAACCATGGCAAACGAAGCAGAACAAGCTGCAGGCAAAGGAGACCTCGCCACACTCTACCAAACAACTAGGAACCTTTCGGGCAAACGTTCGACACAGATTAAGCCAATAAAGGACGACAATGGAAAGTCAATCACCAAAGAGGTGGAACAGAGAAAGCACTGGGTTGAACACTTCAAAAGACTTCTAAATCGTCCGCCACCTACAACACGTCCAGCAATACCAACAACGGAAGCAGAACTACCAGTGAACACTGACCCCCCGACGAAATCAGAAGTCCTGAATGCAATCAAGATGCTTAAAGCTGGGAAAACACCGGGACCAGATGGAATCCCAGCAGAGGCTTTGAAAATAGACCCAGAGACAACAGCGGACTTGATGACACCACTGCTGGAGAAGGTGTGGAAAGAGGGCAAAGTACCCGAGGATTGGAAGAACGGATACTTATTCAAACTTCCAAAGAAAGGAGACTTAAGTCAATGTAAAAACTGGCGTGGAATTATGCTTCTGTCCATTCCAAGCAAGATACTAAGTCGCATCATCCTGGAGAGAATCAAACAAGCCCTAGATGAAAAACTTCGTCCGGAACAGGCTGGATTCAGGAGAAACAAATCATGTATTGATCAAATCGCCACTCTACGGATCATCATTGAACAAAGCTTGGAATGGCAGTCACCTCTCTATCTCAACTTCATCGACTTTGAAAAGGCCTTCGACAGCGTCGATCGAGAGGTCATTTGGAAACTACTTCGCTACTACGGGGTCCCATCGACAATTATACATCTCATCCAACAGTTATACGACAATGCTGCATGCCAAGTAATCCACAACGGGAAACTTACGGAAGCCTTCGAAGTGAGGACGGGAGTGAGGCAAGGCTGTCTACTATCACCAATGATCTTCCTGATTGCAATTGATTGGATAATGCGACAGACAACGGCAACCAACGAGGGAACAGGCATAAAATGGACTGACACAAAAGACTTGGAGGATCTGGATTTCGCCGATGATATATGTCTGATTTCCCATAAACTGGAAGATATGCAAGTGAAAAGTAACAAGTTGGCAGAAGAAGCATCAAAGATAGGACTTCACGTGAACATAGATAAAACAGAGATGATGAAGATTCCTAGCCAACATCAACAGCAACAACAACAGACAACAATCAGCATAAATGGGAAGAACCTGAAAGAAACAACCTCCTTCACCTACCTGGGAAGCATCGTCTCAACTACAGGCGGAACTGACGAGGACATCAAAGCCAGAATCGGAAAAGCAAGACAAGCTTTCATTACTCTCAAATCTGTGTGGAGGTCAACAGCACTCAGCATCAAAAATAAGATCCGGATTTTCAACTCCAATGTGAAGTCAGTGCTACTATACGGATCAGAGACTTGGCGAGTCATAAAGAGCATCTCAAACAAACTTCAAACCTTCATTAACAACTGTCTCCGCTCAATACTCAAGATCAGATGGCCAGAAAAGATCAGCAACAGGGATCTCTGGGAGCGAACCAATCAGGAACCGATTGTGAAACAAATAGGCAGAAAGAAATGGAGATGGATTGGCCATACGCTGAGGAAACCATCAAGTGACATCACTAGACAAGCCCTCGAGTGGAACCCGAAAGGGAGGCGGCGAGTTGGTCGTCCAAGGGTGACTTGGAGGAGGTCATGCGAGGAGGAGATGAAAGCATGTGGACAGACCTGGAGCAGGGTGAAAAAGTTGTCAGAAAACCGAAGTCAATGGAGGTGCGCAGCTGAAGCCCTATGTTCCTCTAGGAACTAAAGGATACAATAATAATAATAAATAATACACCAAACCGACGGGACTACCTGGGGCATGATTTTGGGCGTCGGTGACACAGTGGTTAGGACTCTCACCGACCATGCACATGGGCCGAGGTTCGATCCCCTGCCGACGCACACCTGATATCTATGGTCGGCCTGCAAAATTGGGCTACCGATATCACATGCTGAAAATTCCATACCTGTACCAAAATACGGTGTGGAACCAAACTGTAATCAAAAATAAAAATACCTCCGATTCCCAGACGCTGCCTAGAACCTCAGTTAACGCAGACAGTAAACTGTCTCCACCGTACTTAATTACCTCTGGAGTCATTCCATCAGGTCCCGCTGCTTTGCCTTGTTTCAGACTAGTGACAGCTTTAGTAACCTCAGTTAGGGAAGGAGGACCTGCGTCTATATCCCATTCAGGGAGGTGTTGGGTGTTCAGTGAGTTGAGCGTGGCTGTAGGCCAATTAAACTGCTCATCATAGTGTTCTTTCCAGCATTCCAGTCGTCTATCCTGGGAGCTAATTATGGTGCCATTTTTCTAAGAGATTGTTTCATTTATCGTTTGCCTTTGACCACCTGTTTCCCTGATAAGTCTAAATAGTTGTCTGGTGTTACCTATCTCCGATGCCTTTTCTATCTGTCACTTTTTGTCCCCACCACTATTCACGGTCGTTCTGAAGACTTCTTGTCAGTTTGCGTTTGAGCAGCTTCCGCTTCTCATCATAATCGGAGCTCGATAGAATCAGTCTTCTTATCTTAATCAGTTCTGAAGATATGGTAGAAATCCACTGGCTCTTACTAACTTTTGGTTTTATGTTATCACCAGCCTTTACAGCTGTGTCCACAGCTGACTGTATGTTGTGCCAGGCTTTCTCCAGAAGAGTCTTGTGTCAACCTCAGATACTCGTTTGATCATTTCTTTTTATTTAAGTGTATGATTAGTGTATGACTAACAAAGGTATTCAGCAATACATAGAATAGTGGGAGATTTCGTAGATACATTTTACATGATATACATTAAACGAAAGAACTCAAGCGAAAAAAAGGAAGAGTGAAATATATTTCACTTAATGTACGAGTTGCCTTCAGAAATTCTAAGAGTAAAGGTCTAAGGCTGAAATTCAACAATATGAGCAATACCAATATTACCGTATCTTCTAGAATATCATACTATATTAGACCTACAACGAATTTGCTGAAGTGAACAAACCGTGAAGACTTTGGTAAAAATATACTCACAATAAGGGATTTAGAGAATAAACTGAGTAAGTTGACAAAGGAAAAGAAAAGAGCTAACGAACAGGGAAAACTTGTGCAAATGACTATCACGAAAAATACAGTTTTTGTTTGATTCTAGACGATCAACAGTGGATAACAAAAATATTTTTTTTTAAACTTACTGAGTACGACTAATCAGCTTATTCCTAACTTCAAAAGCTGCTGTTTTTAACTCAGTGTACTTTCGGACGCTTGTCATAGACTGAATATTATCATTCAAGCAGATGTTTTGGGGAAATGTTTCTAGTTTATCTAGTCCAGTTACTTTGATGTGATGTTCACCGTACTCCTTATTGGCAATTTCCTCGCTAACCGACGATAGATTATCAGACATTTTGACAGAATGGGATTTATTCATTGCCAGTTGTTTTACACCACCTTCTTCACACTCTTCTTTTAGGTTAGTCTTACATTTATCATTGATGATAGTGCTCAGACGTGTACATAATTCTTGTATATCATCCTTCAAGTTGATAGGTTTCCTTTCTAATACACCTTCAATCAATTGTTTGACAAATTCACGTTCTCTTTCATACTCCACAGTTTTTGAATGCGTTATGCGTAATTCCTCTTTAAGTGCATTCATTTGTGAATTGACCAATTCATAGTTTTCTATTGGTACATGTGAATTAATTACACTGGTTAACTCATTTTGTAAATTGTTAACATGACTTTGTGATGATTGTAATTCTGTGTTCAGTTTATCCACAGTGGTTTTAAGATTTTCATACTTTTGAATTGATTGACATAATGATTCTTGAACTTGTACATAATTTTGCTCTAAAGTTTCGAAACTACACTTTTTGTCGTTAAAAACATTGATGAACCAATTTACATAGTTAGACAATGTGCATAAGCCTTCATTTTTCGGAGCTAATTCTTTGATCATATTTAATGCATGAATCTTATCAGACTGCAATTGATCAATAGTTGTTTTACAGTCGGAAAGACAATTTTTGTACAGTGCAATGCATTCGTCTAATGTTTGTGGAATTGAAAATGAATCATCCGTGTTGAACAATTGAAGTGTCGACTGTAATTCTGAAGTCAGAGAACTTATATGAATTTCTTGATCATTGAATTTTTGTACAACACCATTAACTAGCGATTTTAAGGATACAAATTCAGTGAATGATACTAAGGGTAGTAATGTATCGAAAACGTATTGAACATCCTGTTTATACTGATCAGTTTGATCAAGTACAAGTTTAAGTTCTTCTTTCAGTGAAATAGCTTCATTTTCTAATGACTGATAATCATATAAAGATACAGATTCATTCAAACATTTCTTAAGTTTACATATTTGATCTTCCAAATTCATAATTGATGTTCGCGATTCATTAAGCTCTGATATAACAATATCAACCAACTGAATTACATCTGAGCATTCACTACTAAAAGTAGATACAGACTGAAGACGTTCTATAACAGTATTAATGATTGTAACACGATTTGATAATTCAGTATTCAAGACGTCAATATCATCTTTAGATGGAGCTGATGAAAACAGATTACGCAAACGATCACATTCATTTCTTAGTTCTAAGTTCTCTTCTTCATATTGTGCTAACACATCTTTTATTACTTCCACATTTTGATGGATAGACATATCATGCCGAGGAATAATGGAAGAATTGTCATATTTGGAAGGAACAATTTCATGAGAAATATGTTGACTCCGATGTGTTGTCATGATTGAGACGTTCATCTTCTCTTGCAGATCTGAATTAGCCTTCTACAAAACATACATAATATATATCAACAATAAAGTTGGACGATTAAGTTGCCATAAATAATATATGTTAAGTGTAAACCTCTAAAACAGTAGGCGACACTGATATGATACAGATATGATAGAGAAGATTTGTAGCTCAGGTGGATGATTTCGAGGTAGTTGTGTTCTCTGAGCTGGATGGTTAATTTGCGAAGCTTTCATCACCCTACTGGATGACATCTTCAGCGCATACTTCAATTTACTGAAATGAGCATTTAGATATCTCCACGAGTCTATTAATCATCTCTCCTGATAACCTTGGACGTGATTGCTTGTTTTTGTGTGTTTTCACACCTAGGTTACTTGTATTGGAACTGATTGTTTCTTTGACTTGAACTTTGACCCTTTGTGTGTGAAGTTTCTTTCTTATCGGTTGGTAAATTTTGTCTATCTCTATGTGTCTATTGATTGATGATTCACTGGAATGCCAAGCTTCTAAAAATTCTCTAGCATTCTTGTTGTTTCCTCTGTCTAATATTTGAGCGTTGTCCCAGTCGAATTGATGTCCGTGGTTGTCTGTGTGTAGTGATATGAGGGAGTGGATATCATGTCTTTTGACGGCTAGCTTATGTTCGTGAATATGATATCCACTCCCTCATATCACTACACACAGACAACCACGGACATCAATTCGACTGGGACAACCAACGCTCAAATATTAGACAGAGGAAACAACAAGAATGCTAGAGAATTTTTAGAAGCTTGGCATTCCAGTGAATCTCATCAATCAATAGACACATAGAGATAGACAAAATTTACCAACCGATAAGAAAGAAACTTCACACACAAAGGGTCAAAGTTCAAGTCAAAGAAACAATCAGTTCCAATACAAGTAACCTAGGTGTGAAAACACACAAAAACAAGCAATCACGTCCAAGGTTATCAGGAGAGATGATTAATAGACTCGTGGAGATATCTAAATGCTCATTTCAGTAAATTGAAGTATGCGCTGAAGATGTCATTCAGTAGGGTGATGAAAGCTTCGCAAATTAACCATCCAGCTCAGAGAACACAACTACCTCGAAAATGATATATAATACTAAATTTAAGTCTACCTATTTATGTGCATCAATTCAAACTGTAATCGAATATACGAATAGAAAATAATGCTCAGGAGGAGGAGTACAGACAAATAATTCCCAGAAATTTATGCACAATAGTAAGATTTCACAATGGCAAAAACTAAAAACTTATGCATTACGACTATCGACTAGGACGCATAATTGATTAGTTAAAGTACAAACCATATAAAGCGCAAAACTTAAATGTAATGACTCATGAGTACAGTCTGACATACTTGTGTATTTAAACAAGATTGTATAGAGTTGAACGTAATCTCACAGTCTTTTTTTTTTATTTGAAGCAGATCATTCAGTGACAATAATCTATTCAGTATCCTGAGCATATATTTTGCACCAACTCACAAAGACAATACAATACAACATGGTTGCTTAACAGTTAATTAACAATTTCTATTTAAATTTAAAGCTTAAGTTCTTATTCTAAAACCAAAGGCACTTCAGTCATGAATACCAATAAATTATTCGGAAGCAGTTGATATAGTGGCAACTTGACAATTAGTATATAGGTAAAAAAAATATTGAGAAATGTAAGGGGCAAGATGATAAAATTACTCGGTTAACGTATGACAGAAACGTATAAACACTTCTTAAATCTTTAAGAGCAATGATTAGATACGTTGCAAATGAAACAACTAGATAGTCTGACATAAAACACTATGAGCTAGAAGTGTTGCCTGTGATCAAAACACAGTAAATAACGATTAAACGATGACTGGTCTATATTGATTATGAGCAAAAGCGGGCACACACAACTAACTATTTAACTTAAGACTGTAAATGTTGCCTAGATAATATTCATAAATATACTAACAACTGAATATGGTACGGTGAATATACTGATAAACAGTATTATACGATATATTTTAGTGTATTCACGACACGCTGGTAACTATTCCGTGATTCAACCCAATGTAAAGAAAAACACTTTGAGTAATGCGCAGATTTCACATTAAGCAACGAAAATCGATTCGATGATCAAATTAAATTTTGAGTACTGGATTATGGGTTGAACTAATTTTGTGAAACCAAGTTCCTCTTAGCTATCAAGCATTTCTAGCTTCGGTTAATGAGGCAGGATTCACACTTACAGCTGACAAGATTCTAAGCCAAGTACTTTATCATTATAAAGTTTATAATCAACCCCTTAGAGATTAGAAATATATACTCACCCGAAGTGACGAATTCTCCGCTTCTAGATTGGTCACTTTATCATTCAAATTTCTTAGCTCATGTGCTAACTCTTCGTAATCGTCATGCGTCATAGGAGCAGATCCCTTGGAAACTTGGTTAGATTCGGTGAAAGATATATCACTTTGTATGTCAGACAATATAAGATTTTTATCCTGAGATTTTCCGGATATATCCCTTAAAAACAAATAGATAAATAAATAACATTCACAAATGTTCATTAACTTTATAAAACGATAGAGGACCACTTATTTTCAAGTATTCGTGAAGTCAGAGAATTTAGGGAAAACACAGTTCAGATATTATCACAAATTAATACCGGTCAGAAAAACCTTTAAAGACCAGGATAAATATGTATGACTTTCATGAGGTTCAATTTATCTTTCATTGACACAGCACACCGTTGCAATGAGTAGGACAGAGAAAAAACCAAGAGACACCAACGGAGAAAACATAGCAGTACCGCATCGTAGCCAAAACTCGCAAAACTTGAGATTCACTGGTATGTGCAAACTTGAAGTAGATGCCAGTCTCGCAGATTACAATAAATCAAGGTACAATAAAAGTCATGTAGGATCTGCAATACCAGAACGGTCAGTAGGGTAACTGCAATAAAAAAAGCACTCAACAACACCACCACCGTAATAATAATAATTAATCACATTATAGTGGTATTCTGAAGGCGACATCATACTGCTCGAGAATAAGGGTGTGGCAATGGTGGAAATCCATTCTCAAGTAAAATCCACCTTCAGTGAGAAGGTGAAGTAGGAAAACATCATTCCTTTTAACTGTAAATACCACTCTTATCCTACGGTGCTTTGTAGTTGACTACAAGGTCTTTTGTATGGGCGAGACATCACCCCCAGTCAAACCATGTGTCAGTCACTGACCTGACCCAGGCGGTTGTCGCATAAGTCCTACAATCATGAGAAACTAACCCTTTCTCCATTTTAGGCACTCCAGAAAGAAACCAGCTATTATGATGTCGGCACTCGGATAGTAGCAGCCTCCTTGTAACCATTAGTACCAACCTGGGACAGAAAAACACTGATTCTATTTTCTTAAAACCACGCAGCCAACTTCATATCGCAGCTTTCAATGTCAGGACCTTATGCTGAATCGGACAACAGGTCTCACCAGCTAGGATTCTCGTATCTTGGACTATGAATGTATTTTGTGTGCGAGAGACACATACACGGACCCAAGTTTGGTCATTCACTGGAAGTCACCAAGCCAACATAGCGAATCTATAAAATTCAGTCCTTCAGCTAGCTCGTATGCACTTGTTGGTGTAAGAGTAGCATAAGTGCTAGAGCAAAAAAGTCTTTACTTCACTGGACCTTAATGGATATTCGTGTTGTCCAGCTGAATAAATCCGTTAGAAGAACGAGAGATTTTGAAACCCATAGATGTCCTTCCACAATCAACGGAATGCATTTCGAACGAAATAAAGGATGAGTTTTATCGAAGGCTGTCTAGTTCGCTACTGAAAGTAAAGCAACCCCATATATTCATTTTTGTAGATAATTTTAGTGCTCGAGTAGGAAAGCTGTGCCCATCAATAAATTATACGGTTGTCACTTATGCAGTCTCATGTCAATGAGCTAATAATGGTAAGCGTCTTTTACAATTCTGTTCAGATAATGATCTGTTCCTGACTCATCACTAATACTAAACATAAAGAGAAACATTGTTTTACCTGGAGACCGCTGACACCAAACCAGTAACCCTAAGCTATCGATGAAGAGGGTCAAGAGAAGACTGATACACCTTTTGAAACACCTGTGTGAAATCTGACTATGCATTATTCCATGAAGATACACGCCTATGATTTAAAAGACGTAAAAACAAGCAACTATGAATTGCTTGTGTGTCCATCTTTTCAAAGAAAAGCTGGGGTCCGTATTTAAGTAGAAGTTAACTAAACATTTGTCTGTAGGAGCCTGAACTCATATCTAGTCGGCTGAGGAGACAGAAGTGAGGATTGTAAATAACTCATAGTCAAATATTAGTATATACCACTAGGTTTCTGTGACTTCACCTGAACTGACTGGAGCGTGTTAACTTAAACTGATGCATCTCTGTACAAAGTCTCACGTGTTTAAATCGACTAATAATTCATGGTACATTAATATCAAAATCTGAAGATAATAAGAAGGAGACAAAAAAACGAAAACAGTATGATCAACAGTTGTCTAATGGCCACTAGGGAAAAGCAACCAAAAGTAAAGTGAGTAAACATATGTGACATTACAATTCAGATGAAGAGACTCGCTTATCTTAGTCAATAGAATTATAAGAGAAATTCTACACAAACGATATTATACCCATCATTTAATACCAAACTAAATTATCACGTATTTATAAACGACAAGTACGTGCACTACTCAAAATACTGATATAATAAGAAAAAGACATCTTCTATATGCAAACCAACTTACATTGGTTGACGCCAGGCTGATCCATAAAGCTGGCTTAAACTGGCCTCGTCATTATGACTGACAAAACCAATTGGATCAAAAGGAGGTAAGACGCCACCATCAAATCGTGCACTACGGTTGGCTAACTTTGAATCCATTTTTACAGCTTCCTTAACATCAAAGTTTACCGAGTCAGCATCTACTGAATCATTCAGTTGGTTCATATGGGAATGGAATGAATCCGCTTGACTAGTCAGTAACATGGATATTTGCTTTTTCACGTCTAAATCCCAAAATTCAGAACCTATGTCAGAACATTCTTCAATAGCATCTCGCAGTTTTGACATCTAGACACAAAACAAGAAGAATTAAAATAAACTAATGAAAAGAATTTACAAAGACGCTAGGGGAAATAAGCGAATAATGTTAACCATCCTGTTATTTATCTAGATGAAAAATAATTCCAACAGTTTGTGTGATCAGGTGCAGTAATTACCAAAACAAAAAAACTTAACATTCTGTGTAAACACTATTGAAATAGAATTATTATTCACTTTTTTTATTCCTTTACCTTCCCAGTGGAACGTAGACGGCTTCAAGCTTCAGCTTCGAAGTTTCGGCATCAGTAGTATTTGTTTTTAAGGGATGCAGTTGTTAGCCTCATGCCCAATCTCCCCTCTTTACCAGTTTTATTACGGGCTTAGCAAGGTAAAGGAGTGTATCGGCCGGGGATCGAACCCCGAAACACCTGCCGGGGTGGTGAGCGAGCATCCTACCGCTGTGCCACTGATGCACACAAATTTATTAGATGAAAGTAATTCAGGATAATCAGAGACAGACTTGTTGTAAAGGTACGAGTTATGATGGCAATTTATAATAATTCACCCTCAGAAACATTTAAAATTCCATAGTTTTAGTATACTTGACGATTTAATCACCACATATTGTAAATCAACAGAATCCAATAGTTTGATTGGACACTAGCAACTAGTGTGATGTCTCTAGTCTTTTGTTTGATGCAGACTGAATTCTATCCAATAGTAGAAGATAATGTGTAATTATTAAGTATCATGCTGTAAAGACATAAAAGTTAAGAAAAACAGTGAGGAATTTGAGATGCTTACTGCTTGTGATAGGCGCTCGAATATATCCTTATGTTCCCATTCGACCATAGTTAAGTCTCCAACATTTGTTGGTTTCCTGATTGATTTGTCGAAAGTGATGTCAGGAATATCCTCTGTAAAACTGTGATACAATAAATCTGCTTTCTTCAAGTTTTGCGTGGAACTTCGAAGATCTTCGTACATTGATACTGAACCGGCAAGATTTTTCATTTGATCTTTGAATTTCGGTGCACTAAACAATTTCCTGCACAAACTTATACTCTTCGTCGTAGGTTTCTGAACTCTTGAATGTTTAAGTGACGGTTTAGAGGTACCAGAATTTTCATATTCTTCAGCAGTATATTTCGGTTTAGCAGCAACGGGAGATTTTGGGCAACCAAAGCGTAATTCAGCAACAGTTTCATTGAAATCAGAGGAAACGACAGATTCGGCGAGCTGTTGATCACGACGACTAGAAGCTATAACAGGATCAGTATTTCCGTCATCCAGATTCTCAATTAATGTATTACAGCCACCGTATGTTGCTTCCGCTCGAGACAGAGTTAATCGGTTGGGATCTGAAGAATGACGATCTATATCACCAGAAAATGAAAGTGCCTTGCGTAATGGAGGAGCTTGGAATGAGGATTCGACTTCCACGGTAGCTAAGCTGCGATTGATCATTTCCACGACCGAATTCTATAGATAGAGCAGGAATGAAAAAAAGATTTAATAAACTAGCATGGGAGATAAAACAAATATCGTTACACCAGCAGATTATCATCAATGCATTCATGCAATGAAAAATCGGGGTCAAAATTGAACAAAACTATTCTACTTCTCCTGAGGTGAATAAGCTATTCTGTCGTTTGAAAAAAAGGTCTGGGACATACAATCAGAATAAACTACACATTTCTCTTCTGCTTGCCTTCTGGAAATACTAAAAATCAATGCTTAGAAACTCATGTACTCTCACCTTACCAATACTAAGATTTTGAAAATTCTCAACAACCTTCTAACTATTGTGTTTCCTTTAAATATTCATCGATTGTAGTTTTCGCACTTTAATGTCTGTTTTTACAAAAAATGTAACAGCCTGAATAGATGCCCTTTCACGCAAACTTTTACAATGATAGGTCAGTCAGCTTTCCTCCTAGTGAGTGAGTAGTATTGGGGACTTTTCTATGACAAATGAAATATCCATCATAGAACCGGAAACAAAACAAATCAATCTGATGACTTTTCCCTATCCCCACAAATACTCAACTTTATGCACTTCAGTCAATTAATTAACACGGATGCCGACAGAAGACTATCCTATTTATTTAAAACCAATCACAAAAGGATACAGAAGCTATGGAAGTTAATTAACGTATATACAAATGTATCAAAATAATTTTCAATGATAAATGAAAACAGAAATAGAATGGTTAGTAAGTAAACTTACTTGCGTAAAACGAACATCATTCAACCTAAGCATTAAATTATGAATTAAATCATATAGGTTACGCAAACGACGAATAGAATGCGTTTCTTTTTGATCATTCATTGTAGAATTTACACAAGGTGTACAAGAAGCATGATTACATTCATCATGTTTGCTTTCATCCAAGTTAACAGATTTTTGTGAATCGTGAGTTCTCGCCTAAAATCAATTCGGAAAACAGAAATAACGATCAAAGATCACCTAAGCATAGCAATATACTCAGTCATTATCACAATTTACCTTAACAGTCAGTCAGTGAAAAATAAGTAACCTGACTGTTTCTAAAAGTTGGTTGTATGAGAATTCGCCATTTCTATAGACAGTAAGCAGATGACAAAAAGAATCATAATATTAAGTCATGATGAACAATTGGTAACCACCAAATAAACTGTGTAGTCTGTTTACACAGAATTCGAGAATATAAACTAAAAATACGTTACATGAAGGCTTGTAGTTCTTTTTTTTATAAACATTAAGACGACAAGTACAGAACCGACATCTGAAGCATAAGTGGAATACACGCTTATGTAGCTTGCACTTTGTAAGCATTTCTTAAGACTGCATTAAGACTTACTTGATTCTTCTAAAATCTTATCTCGAAGCGCATGGCACCACTTATATCAATGCTTACAGATTTACCCTAGTAACAAACTCTTCGGAAGCATTCGATTTACTTGAAGTAGGTATGATTAACTTTTTAAGCCCACTTTTTTCTATATACACATATAACTCGAACCAATACTACACGTTCATTAATCCAACAGGACACCACATATTCAAACTAGAATGAAATAGCTGTCCAATACTCCCTGGTTTTCAACGGTTCCCTCTCTAACTGATATCAATCCCTGATCAACTCATAAAAATAAACATATTAATAATAAAATTTTTTTTTTTTAAATAATAAAACCCACTGAATTTAATTGTTCATGAAGATCTTCAACTTCACGTTGTCTTCTTACCAATTGCTCACTTAAGTTATTTAAATCAAACTGTAATTTTTCACGAACAGACAAAGATGTATCCAACTTTTCAATTAATTCACTGATGTGACTGTTTAAACGCTATAAAAAGATAAATTATCAAAAGACAGGATTATCAGATAAAGTATAGAAACACAGGTTAATATTTTGCGGGGGTGATAATACACGCCTGACAGCAAGTGATTTGTTGATTCAATCAACTGGCTGTTCACCAAACTTGTTCCAGATGCTAATTTACTTCACCAACAGTGACTACAGGATACTTAGTTTATATAGGCAATGTGTAGTTCAGTAAACAAATCGGACCACAGTAACTACATTGCATTACTAGCGGAATAATATCCACAGCTAAAGATAATACCTAATGACATGCAGCAGTACAGAGTATTTAAAATTATGACCAGACTTATGTCACTTCTCAATTTCAGTCTATTAATATCCATTAAACGACGAGTGGTCAGATGCAAACGGAGGTGCAGCTCATGAGATCAAACAATTGACAATCAAGCAGTGATATATTATGACCTACAATCTTAATTCACTTATCGACGTTTAGATAACTATATATTATAACTATACACAAACAGGTGTGGCTCCTTGGGCAGTATACAAGTCTGTACACGACTGGTGAGTGAAATTTTCTGAAGAACTGACTTATACATGCCATACGATGGTATCTTTAACCTCAGTATTGTGTATATTCAACTTGACCATATAAATGAGGCAGACTTTGACGGAGTTCGGTTAGTGGTGGCTAGTAGTGGAATCTAAGCGTGTACTTCATCATCTGCATGAATGATAATGTCCACACTGAGACTCAAACGAGATACGCATTGTTTCAAACGCCAAAGCAAACGAGAAACTTCAATAAGGTAAAACACGATTGACAAGCATAACAAGAATTAAAGCTTATTAATAAATGAGTACAAAGAAAAAGAAATAAAGACAAACACAATAACCTCAATTTCTGCATCTTTTCGGCAAAGTTCTTCATGATTTAACTGCTTTTCATTCTACAAAAAGGTAATTAGCTTTTCGAAATATCGATGTTACTCTTACCATGAGTTGGTTTTCAGCCATTTCACACTTATCTTTCAGTGCTGATAATTCTTTCTACAAAGAATAAAAATACTGGGATATTAGATTTAAATGTTACTCAACAATCACTTGTAATTGTATGCAGTCGGCAATAAGCCATACCTATTTTTTGAAGGCTAATTATACAGCCCGGGGCTGCCGAAACCTCGGCGAGTGGAGCGAGGTTGGAACAGCGTGACGCACTAGTTGGAAGTCGAGAGCCTAGACCAATGAGTCATAGCTCCACAAGGCATTCGACTATGGAAATCAGAGGCACTAACAAGAAGTGTTTTTGTGAAAATGAAAATAATACATCATCGCATAAACTCCTTTGCTCCATGAATTTTCAGTCTTATAAACTGAGTAACAAAGGTGGACAAAACTACAAGTAGTATGTCAGGAACATCAATCAATCAGCCACTAGAAAAAAGCATATACAATAAGAACTGATCACACAACTAACCTATTAACGTTATCAAGAGGAATATTAGTCAAGCTGAGTTCCATTGTCCCTCATTATAAAAATTTGCACGCCTTTGTCCTACTGACTTCCTGATTTTGCAAATTATCAGGATAATCGTAGAAACTAGGACTGCCACTACTCTCTGAGAAGACATTAATCCTATATTTGGATCACGGTAGGATGTTTCCACAAAATAAATTACTCGTGAACTCGACTACCCTTATCGAATTACCGGATACGAGTGAATTTACCATTTTACTAAACAATAAACAATACTTACTTCATGAGCCGACTTCATTGAAGCAACTACTTTGTCAGTTCGAAGTTTTTCATTTCCAAGTTCGAGGATCAAATGCCGTGCTGTATTTAAGCGATCTGTTAACTTGGCATAAGAATCTTCAGTTGGTTGCTGACTACATAGATTGTTAAAATCTTTCAAAGGTGTTCTAACAACTGCATTTCCGTGACTAGAAGGACTTAAAGATGGGGATAAGTTAGTTACAGCTGTCGGACTCTTCACATTACTTTGAGGAGATTGAATACATAAGCTCTAAAAAAACGTTGAGAAGAACAGAATGCTGTGGTAAAGTAACATAATAAAATACATTTTTATTAAATTACTACTTATTAAATTCAAAATGGCATAATTCCATCGCGAAAAAGAGTCGTGAAAGGGATATTGAGTTTCATTTTGACAATAATTTCACTACAGAGGAGAGCAATAGGATCTGTAATATATGGATTATGTGAAATTTTAGACTCAAAGCGCGCGTTGGAAACAATCGGCAGGCATTCAGGATTTTGTGCTCAATTAAGTAACAAAATTCGGTCAGAACTAAAGATACTGGTTATTCCTTAATGACTGATCATTGTTTATGAAACAACATACCGACGAACCCTTGCGAATTCGGTTTAGTGAAAGCGAATTTTCATCTTAATGGAAAGTGAAATGTAGACAAAAAAGGATGAAAGTTTGTCAGATCTGTAAAATCGTAACCCCATACACTACCGTTTAAAGAATTATAAACATCGAATCACTTCCCACCTATTGTCGTAATCACATATTCCCACATTAACTTTCTCAACCTAATGATTATAATACGCCCAATTGTCCAATTTTTGGTTTAATCTTTAGTTTAGAAGAACACATTATCTGTAGTGAAGATTTCAGTTGTTTAGGAAAGCTAAAGCAATAGTACATAGGACTTTGAAATCGGTCAAACGTTTATTTTATGACTAACTTGACTGTGACTTATGGTTTAATAAATCAGCTGCAATTCCGGAGATGTTGCGTTTTTGGTGAAAGTGACTGTTTTTCACTCAATCGAACCCGGGTTTAAACCGCACACAGTGACAACCAAATATCACTATTTGCCCTCACACATAAGAGTACGATCCATACACCATTAAGTGGAAAACCTGTACCAACTGAGTTACAGTTTAATTTACGCAATACACTGAAAGATTCTAAAAAATAGTGATTACCACGAGATCCTCATTATGAATTATATTCCCAGTATATGACTGACAACACACTCAATAGTAATCAACCACTCCTGAAATTTCAAATGAATGGTACTACAGGACGTATGGGACAACATGAATCATAATGACTTAGGGACTTAACTTGCATGAGATAAGTTTCGGTTTAAAATTTCGCCCCACTTACTCAGAATTAGAGAATCAGGCAGTGACACTGACTCTCATACATCAGGCGTAGCTTATACCGTAGTTTCCGATCACAACGAGTTAATAAACAAAGGTATAAATTCCAAATAGTAGTCAGCAATCGTTTAAATTAATGTCTTAAAAAAATAAGAACAATCGACAGAAAGTACACAGAGAAACAAATTCTGAATCTGCTAACATCTATCAATAAAACTAACATGTAGTCTCCAGGACGATAGAAACTCCACTACATTTATGAAGGCTGGTGTAGCCAAGTAGTGTTACTTGTACTCGCAAAACAGATTTGGTGTACAGTTTAGTGTAAAGATCTGTGCATAGTTATGGAGTTATTGAAGCTTGCAAAAAAAATTACGCGAAAGCTACAAATATTTTTAAATATGGATACGGCTATACATAACAGATTCTGCAAAGCTACCTCTCCTTTAAGAAGAGTACGCAATTCTTAAAATGTTTTACAAATTTAGGGAAAATCAGACAGAAAGCATTTGAGACTACATTACAGTCATACCTATAACAAGTTGTACCTGATAACAATACGTCGCAGACATAGATGCGCTGAAAACAATCAGTGACTGATACACAATAAACGTATTTGAAATCCGATACCTAATTAATGAGAGTAGATGAATATGTGATTGGATTTCCTTCTCTATAAAGGTTAATGCGAATACATGTCTTTAGATACATTTTTAAAAAAATAAATAAAACAAAGATTGACAGCCATAATATTGATGAGAGAAATATATTGATGGGTAAATATCTATCTAACTAGCTTACTTGAATAGATTTGTGAAGATCACCGGATTCAAAATCTTTGACATCAACATGAGATTTACTAAGAGATTCCAATGTTTCACGTAAATCATTAGTTTCTGTTTGAAACATTTGAATTTCGCGTCTGTAACGTTTATTGTTATGCTGACTGGAGGCAAGTTCTGCTTGAAGCCGAGCTATGGAACTAAAAAGATATACCAATAAGAATATTTCCAACAGCATTTAGCATGAATTGCGATAATCTGGTTCATTAGTATGCAGCTAACGTGCTTATTTCAGTCACTGTACCAAACTTACATGAAGCATTGGTAAAATTGGACAGATAACTCTCATGCTTATTATTGAAAGTGATAAAATGCTGAAATCTCGGCTGTCAAATACAATAATTTGAAAAACTTCTTATGAAAACGTAAGAGGCCTTCCACTATAGGTGTCTCAGCCTACTTCCCAATGTTAGGTGGACTAATATGATCATCAATAACTCAGTGAAGTGAAGCATGAGGTAAGTTGGGAAATTTAATCGATGAGGTTGTAGAGCTACACCAAGTTAGATTTGAAACCCCCTTCCTCGCTACCAATGTTAGCTGAAACAGGATTAGGTTGGAAAACATGAAATCACTCCATAAATTCTTCGATTGTTGGTTTTAGTCACGAAGGGAGGTGTATATAGCATATGTGGAACCATTGGGGTGCTAAGTATCAATAGTTGAAGACTATTTGTAACATGGGTCAAAATCATCCACATTCAGATTCTGAAAACTATTACTAATCCTTTTCTAGATATTTACTCCTGTAAATCCTTGTTCATTTTAGTTTAATAACATTTCTTTAAGCTAATTGCATGTGAGCTTCTGAAGTGTTTTAACTTGAACTGAAAAAATCCTGTGCAAAGTTCTACGTCGATAAGTCAATCATGAATATCTATGAAATAATACAACATGAAAACTATGCAGACAAGGTAGAAAAATAAAGCAAGACAGGTAGCAATCTCATACTTATAACACAGAAATAATATCCCGTTAATTTTTTTTCAAAAAGAATTGAGCAAATGATCATATTTTCTATTGAGTCCTCATTATTATCGTATTATTATTGTTTCCTTTAATTCCTAGAGGAACCAAGGAGCTTCAGCAGCACATCTAAATTGTGCTTGGTTCTCTCACAACCTTTTCGCCTCGCTTCACTTCTACCCACATGCTCTCATCTCCTCTTCACATGACCTCCATATCACCCCACCCTCACACTGACGACCAACTCGCCGCTCCCCATTGGGGTTCCACTCGAGCGATGGCCTGGAGTGTGATGTCACTCACTTGATAGTTTGTTTTCTCAGAGTATGGCCAAGCCAATACACCTCCATTTTTTCCTGCAGATTTGTTGCACAATTGGTTCCTACTAGGTTAGTTTGCTCCCAGGGATCCTTGTTGCTGATCTTTTCTGACCGGCCATCTGATCTTGAGTAGTACTGAGCAAAGACAGCTGATGATGAAAGTCTGTAGTTTGTTTGAAGTACCTTTCGTAACGCGGAGCAGTCTCTGATCCATATAGTAGCACAAACTTCACTTCGGAGTTGAAAGTCCGGATCTTATTTCTCATTTTCATGCTGAGTCAGTCCTGTTGATCTCCACACAGACTTGAGAAAAATGAAAGTTTGCCTTGCTTCCCTGATCCTCGCTTTGATATTCTCATCAGCTCAGTCCACTTGTAGTTGAGACGTTGCTTCTTAGGTAGGTAGGTAGGTGAAGGAGGTTGCTTCTTTTAGATTCACTTTCTCCCATTTATTTATTTTTTTATTTATTTACTTTTGATTAAAGCTTGATTCCACACTGTATTTTTGGTACAAGTATGGAATTTTCAGCATGGATATCGGTAGCCCAAATTTCGCTGGCCAACCATAGATATCAGGTGTGCGTCGGCAGGGGATCGAACCTCGGTCCATGTGCATGGTCGGCGAGAGTCCTAACCACTGTGCTACCGACGCTGATTGTTGTCTGTTGCTGTGAATACTGTGGCTGTTGGCCAGAAATCTTCATCACCTCTGTTTTCTCTATGTCCACCTGAAGTCCTATCTTTGATGCTGCTTCTTTTACCAACTCATTAGTTACATTTTTCACTTGATGACACAGAGGAATCTTAAAATTCAGCGTACACAGTTAACTTATTGGTGACGATTTAGTTAAAACATAACATTAGAACAATCTGAACATCAAGTAATGCAGCAGTGAGTTAAAGACGTATAAACTGACATCAAAGTTAACAAAGAAGCTAACATCAGCTCAAGTCACCATACCTTGAAACGTGCACAATAAGAGAACATAATGATACTAAATCAGATGAAAAATTAGTGGTATCCAGAATTTCGAAGATAAAGAGTAATTAAATTTTTGCCATTGTCAACAAAATGAATCACATCATCGACAGCCACCAACCTTTAGTTCTTAGCGTCCAGAAAACCCAAGCTAAGTAACTAATACACCCCTAAATGATTCACATGAATAGCCATAAGCTTAATCGACCACTCCCGTATTTTCACCTGACTATCCCTATTTTTCTTCAGTTTAACTTGATAAGATCCTGGGCTAGTAGCAAATAAATTTTTGAATCACTGACGTCAAGTAAAATCACCTCCATAGGTATGTTTTCCATCAAACACTGGGTATCTCTAGCTGACACCAATAGCTTTCGTCAATTCAGACGACTATTCTCTGTAGACTTCTACAAGACTTTATAGGTCTTAGGAAAATTAAATGATTAGCGTAACGAGCGAAAAAGCAATTAACCAAGGGCACGATGGGTTTTATTCAGATATTCAATATTTTAACCATCAGAAATCTTGCCGGTCAATAATGTTTGTATTTCTTGATATTAGAGGTGACTTTGATTTGACTAATAGTACAGTTTTTAGGATTACGCTGTGGAGGGGCATGTCTGACAGGTTTTCCAGATAACCTATCATCATTATCATACCATTTTCTTGTTTCTCTTGTCACACTCAGATATTGTCAGATTTCCTGACTGACGGAATAAAACACCACTATCCTATCAAGAAATGTAGCATGTATTGAACGCCATAAAGTTCTGAGGGTGGGAATTTGATCGGTGCACCCTCATGAAAGGGTATAAAATTGACACAATTACATTTATTTTGTTTTTCCTGAGTAATACAGGAATAATGTGAAGACAAGAACAAAATCAGGTAGATCAGAATAGAAGAAAGGAACAGGATGGTATGATAATTATTCACATAAGATATAGTGAAATACTTTTTATAGACAAGAAACACACAACATTTGCAACGTAATCGCCACTTATATTAAGTTTGAGCTATACATAGTCTTATCCCAGGTCATGGTGTTTGGTGCACACCTATTTTAAACAAATACCTATCGTGCCACAATGATATTCCATAATTTCCTTGTCTTTCGCTCACTATTCAACAATGCGTAAACCGTTGCACAGTGTGTAATAAAAGTCGGTGTTTCAAGGGGAAATCACTTATCGAATAAACATATAAACAAACACAGCTATATCTCAACACCACGGTGGGAAATCAGAAGAAATAGGAGTAATGAATACATCAATTCTCCAAATATTTTTAATTTAGAAACACCATGTTCCACAGAAATAAATAAAAACTGTTCAAATCAAAATGTTTCAAACCTGACATTGTAACTTCATGAATAATCCCCATCCAGGCATTAATGAAAAAAAACAGTTCAGCGAAGAGTCTCTTTTCATCGAATTGATTTTCTTAACTGTACAATTGCAAATATTTACGGGTCATTTTGCATCTATGTGAACATTAAGTTTATCAAACAAAAATATAGTTGGTTATGGTTATTTTAACTAAACAGGTCAGAATTAGTAAGTTTTGGGTAGAGTTACGTAATACAAAAACGGTCAAGGTAATTGAGAGTTAATGAAACTGGTGTAGTAACTTAGGTGATGAGTTATCATAAAGTTGTTAAAAAAGTGTTACGTAATAATATGAATAGTTTGATGACTGAGTTGTACTCAGGATGCACATATAAATGAAGTAGAGAATACGAAATTACTTAAGTTATAAGTGAATACATGGATTATAAGCAATTAAAGAAACAGGCAAACAAACAAAATTAATTCATCAAAAATCGAAAAAAGTTGTTACCATGATAAAAGAAGTGGTTGAGTAATTCACCTTTGTTACTACACCAAGTTCATTAACTCTCAATTACCTTGACCGTTTTTGTATTACGTAACTCTACCCAAAACTTACTAATTCTGACCTGTTTAGTTAAAATAACCATAACCAACTATATTTTTGTTTGATAAACTTAATGTTCACATAGATGCAAAATGACCCATATATATTTGCAATTGTACAGTTAAGAAAATCAATTCAATGAAAAGAGACTCTTCGCTGAACTACGTGTTTTGTTTCCATTGTGACATCAAACAAAGGTCACGAAATTATCAAAAGTAATCAAGACTGTTTCATGCCACTGTGCATTTACAAATGGATATCTCACCCAACAAGTCCTTATCAGTATTCACACAACTAGACAGGTTTCGGACCACTTACGAAAAAGAATGAAAACATCAGCTCCAACCTATTTCTTAAAAATACAATTATAGCATACTCAAACCACATGTACATCTATAAACACACAAATGACCCAGATCTGTTGAATAAGATATCAATTGGCTTTCCAAACTTCAGTAAGTGGAGTAGATTCAGAAGTTATGGTTTACTGGAAGAAAGTTAACTACATACATTAACAAGCCATAGCTCTATATCAAACCACGCCTAGTTAACTAGTTTACTAGTTTTCTGGCCAGTCCCAAACCCAGGTAAAGAAAGCAGTTGGGCGTGCAGCTAGCAACCCTACACCACTAAATCTTTCAAACCACTAGACAAACTCTAACGCGCAAAATATATATTAGAAATACAAAAACTGCGAATACGAATCTTATTCTTAGCTCGAGTCGGAGAGGCGAAATGACGCGGACTGGTGAAAGCATACCTTCAGAAAGCCAGTCCGCCAGCCGGTGTATCTCCTCTCGATGAAAGCAAGAGTAACAATGGGGATGTGGAATGTCCGTACAATGTACGAGGCTGGCTGGGAAGACTGCCCAGGTAGCCAACGAAATGCGAAGATATAGCATAGAAGTACTTGGTATCTGCGAGAGCAAATAGAATGGATGTGAGTTGTCAAAATTGTCAACTGGATTGTCAGTAATCTACTCCGGTCACCCAGACGACAACCACGAACACACCGAGGCATGGAGTGGCTATCATGATGTCACCAGTGGTGACCAAAGTCCTAATGCAGTGGGAACCAATCTCCGCATGCAGGATTATGACAGCAAGATTCAACTCAAAACGAAGGAAGGCAACAATTATCCAACGCAACGCACAATGCTACAAACAACGCAGAACAAGGGAAGAGTTTTATAAAAGACTACAAACAGTAATGGACAACATCCCAAATGGTGAAATCAGAATCCTTATGGGCGGTATCAACGCCAAACTGGGAGCAAATAATACTGGAGAACTCATCATGGGTCGAGAGGCTAGCGCTCGGAGAAATTAATAAGAAAGGAGAATTATTCGCAGCCTTCTGCGCTTTCAATGGTCTGGCAATCGGAGGTAGCGTGTACAAACACAAGCATATACACAAAGCAACATTGACTTCGCCTGACGGACACACCACAACCTAAATGGATTTCAACTCAATCTCAAGGAAGTGGAGACGCAGTCTGTTGAATACAAAGTCGAGGAGGGGAGCAGATGTGTGCTCAGATCATCACCTAGTACTAGGAGCCTTCAAGGTGAAACTGAAATCCATGAAAACTAGAGACAGGCCACAATTCAAGTTCAACATTCAGAAACTACTAGGGATGCCTTCGCTACAGATATCAGAGCGAAGTCGGAGACACTACGTGTTATCACTGAGGAAACCTGTGTGGAAGAACATTAGAACTCTCTGAAGGTGATGTTCAAGGAAACGTGCACAACTGTTTTCAGAATGGAAGAGTATGCACGTTGAGGAATGGCTCCCAACGGATACCTACCTGGAAACTAATCGAAGAGAGGAGGATGGTGAAAGAGATGACCCAATGCAAAGATGGGCAACAGAAGGAGAAGCTGAGTTCAATGTACACTGCACCAAATAAACAGGTGAAGAAGAGTGATAGGAAAGACAAAAGACAATTCTACAACACACCGGCTGGCAACTGAAGCAGAACAAGCAAGCCGCAGGTAAGAGAGACCTCAAGACACTATATGAAATAACCAAGTCTTTATCCAGAAAGAAATCAACCCAGATGATGAAACCAATAAATTACGTTCAAGAGAAGCTGATTACCATGGAGGAGAAACAAATGAAACAACGGGCTGATCACTTCGAAGGACTTGCGAATCGTTCATCACAGGCAACTTGCCCAAAAATACCACGAACAGCAGACACAGAACGGCGTGCCAGTGAACACCAGTCCTCCAACGAAAGCAGAAATTCCGAATGCAATCAAACTACTGAAGTCCAGCCGGGAAAGTAGCAGGACCAGACGGAATTCTTCCCGAAGCACTGAAGACGGACCCAGAGATTACGGTAGATGTTCTCACTCCATTACTGAAAAACGTTTCGATAGAAGTAAAGGTACCTACTGATTGGAAGAAGGGCTAAATCGTCAAACTGCCGAAGAAGGGCGACTTAGGCCTGTGCAAGAACTGGCCAAGTAAAATACTAAGTCGTGTCATCCTGGAGATAATATAAAGGATGGACTGGATACAAAACTCGGTCAGCACGGAACAAGCTGGATTCACGAAAGGCAAATCGTGTGCTGATCAAATTACAACTCTACGCATCGTCATCGAACAAAGCATAGAATAGCAGGCAAACCTCAACCTCAAATTCATCGACTTTGAAAGGTCCTTCGACAGCGTTGACTGAGAAGTAATTCAGAAACTGCTTCAACACTACGGCGTGCAGTTTCCAAGTCTTTATCCACTTCATTCCACAGCTCTATGACAGTAGCACGTTTCAAGTGATCCACAACGGAAAATTCAGCCAGGCGTTCGAAGTGCATACAGGAGTAAGACAAGCTTGTAGCCTATTATCACTGATGACATTCTTAGTAGTGGTGCACAACAGGATTATGCGTCAGACTGCTGGGGGCGGAGAAGAAGACTCTAGATCTGGATTTCACAGATGATATATGTCTAATGTCACACAAACTCGAAGACTTGCGAGCGAAAACCAACAAACTGGCTGAAGAGGCAGAGAAAACAGGACTGCAGGTGAACATAGAGAATACGGAGGTGATGAAGACAATCAATCAGCAGCAACAACAACCAGGACCAATCACTATCAACGGGAGAGATTGAACAGACGTTGCCTCCTTCACTTGTCTGGGCAGCCACCATCATTTCAACTACAGGCAATCGAAACGGATGAAGATGTCAAATTTAGAATTGCCTTTATCAACCTGAAACCAGTCTGGAAATCTGCCGCACTCAGCATAAGGAACAAGATTCGCGTTTTCAACACCAATGTGAAGTCGCTCACTGCTTCTATATGGATCACAAAACTTGGTGCGCGCGTCACAAGAAGGATTTCCAACACCTTGAAGGCTTTTATCAACAGCTGCCCTAGCTGGCCCCATACTGAAGATCAAATGGCCAAAAAGAATAAGCAACAAGGAAAAATGGGAACAAACCAACCAAGAGCCGATCGCCCAACAAATATATAAAAGAAAATGGAGATAGATCGGGCATACATTGAATCCATCGGACGACATTGCGCGCCAGGCCCTCGAGTGGTATGGCAGTGGGAAGCGACGAGTGGGTCGTCATTGCTGGGGTGACATGGAGGAGATCGTGTGACGAAGAGATGAGAGAGTTTGGTCAATCGTGGACCCAGATGAAGAGGACAGCAGAAAATAGAACAAAGTGGAGATGTGTTGTTGAAGCCCTATGTTCCACTCGGAACACAAGCGAATAATAATAATTAATTGCTCTATATCAACGGACAATCGAATATTGCATCTAAACGAAGTGCAACCTAATTTCCTTTGATTAGTTCATACATTTAAGAAGATCTGTGAAGGAAGACAAAGGCCAATACTTTTAAAGCAATCGGTAAGAGAGTAGGATTCAAATTTTCAAAGTCAACTAATTCGGAAGCTAAAGGAAACACTTAATTTAGCACTAAATCGTTTCTTAACAGTCGTTTCTATTTTTAAAACAATGGTGTAAGAAAATCATCCGACATATGCTTTAGGGAGCCTTACATGGATATTTTTGATGCCAACCACCAAGATCAATGTCTGCGTTTGAGATATTATGCTACTATCCAGTCACTGAGGTAAAAGTATATGATGCGATTAATGCCTATGAACCATGTATTAAAAAACTGATATTGTGAACAATTGTAAAGACCTTTCTAGTGAGTTAAACCAATGATTTATGGCAAGTCTCAGAATCAATGCATTCACAAACATCTTACCTTTGAAGTTCATTTTTACACTTGGCGAATTCTGTCTCCTTAGCTAGTAGTGACATTTCCAGTGTATGGACTTTTTCTTGTGCACTTTTCAGTTCAGATTGTAAGGTATCATACTTATCTCGCCAATCTACAACAAAGTAACTTTTTAACCAGGAAACAAACCATTTTCACTTTTATCATATTTTCCCTTCAACTCATCAATATGTTGATGAAGTTGACTGTTTTCTTCTTTCAAACTATCAATCACTTTTCTAGAAAAAGTTACTCAAATGATTTGGTTAAAACTCACAAAGTAGAAATCAGCTGCTTAGTTTTCCCTTTAAGTGCTTCCCTCAAAAGAACTTTTTCCGATTCATCAGCATATACTCGCTATTTATCAAAATTATGTATATTTATATGATTTACTGTTGACTCCAAATCCTCAGGAACATTCGCCCGACGATACATCTTTTCATAGTCGTACAACTTAAGTTTAAGCCTAAAGTTTTCACGTCTCATTTCAACCAACATCTAAAGCTGTTGGTGAAAACACAATTGAAGAATTACCTGCTCAGTATTTGCAGTTCTTCCCACACTGAGTAGATCTGAAAACACTTAACTGGAAAAAGTAAACTACTTACTACTTGTTGAGTAATTATCATAGTTCTGTATATTGCTCCTGTTGGATTTTCTAAATATATCACTATAATTAAATCTCTAGATACAAAGAGTAGTTCTCACCTCGTCTCAGATTTCGTCTCCATTTAAACTGTTTTAGTTTAGGAACCTAAAATTAATTCAAATTAGATATATTAACATGACTTTCCAGTGTATTAGCGTATAAAGATATATTTCTACTGAGGTCAGGTCGTACGCCTATCTGATAAGATCTATGTGACAACAACTCCTAGGTTCAAACAATCTATTTTCTAATGAATCTTAACTCACTAATAGGGGTCTAGGTAACTAAATGATATTGTCTCGTATGATACGGATTGTTTGTAGTCTATCAGATGAAACTGCAAAGATTCACCAAGCTACTTAACATAATGTTCGCCATTAAGAAAAGTTTAGGAAGAAAGACTGAAAAAAGAATTATCATGCCACAATTGGTTTACATATGTCAAAAAGTCTATGCAACGTACAGAAGTACAGCCACTACGGACAAATTACATACTTACTAGGTATTGTTTCATTATCAGTCATGAAAAATGGCTAAACAAAAATACAAAGTTATATCTCAGCTCACCTAATTATGTAGAGATGAAGTTGACCGCACCTTACATTGATGACTTATCGAAAAAAGAAAAATAGTACTGCACAAGTACAATATCATACATAACGGTTAATTTAAAAGATTGTTTAGTCATAATTTTCACTAATTCATGAACACTACATTGTAAGGGAAAAGTGTAATCCACCTTGACCCAAAATAGAGAATATTCTGGGGTCGATAATCGTGAGACTAAGTGGGCCTGAAATACAACAGACCTGAAACACTCCATAGATTTAAAACCAAGGAGATTCATATATCATATTACGTTAACACAAGTTCTAGCCATGTTCCTCAGTAGCTTATGACTTTAACGACCGAGTAGTGTACCAATACCCCATTACAAAGCGAATACAATATACAATGTTAATTATTACTCTCTCCAAAATCAAGATGATTTTAAGGTTAACCGGGGGCTGTCGTGTGAACTGTAGACAGAAATTTATATTTCGAGAAATTACCAACTCTGTATTCTTATTTCGTCTTGCCATATATGCACTACTGGAGGAAAGTGAGCTCATTCTCCCACTTCTCAACATCTAACTGAAAAGTAATTGGTCACTTAAGAGTATATGCAGAGCATTTTAGTTAAATGACGCTAACAAGTGTGGAGTTGATGTATGCAATAGGAGTCACGCAACGCCACTGCTGTAAATACGGAAACTATTGTTGCCGATAAAAATTGGACCTGGATTCTATGCTGTCCCAGAAACGCATTACAGTGCCGGCGGTCACATAATTGAGGCACTCACAGATACACCATGCCTAGTTTTTCACACAAATGCAGAAAGGTGTGCTGTATGCTCAATCGAAATGAGTAACGGGATATTTCACACTGCATATGGTTTAGTTTGGTGACATTTCGTATCCACGCTAAGACTTGGTTACCCGGAAAAACTATAGAGCTCACGCATCTTTCAAGGTAAAATTACCAAAAAGGAATACTCAAATATGATTATGAACAATAAATTATCCTTGGACTCTGTATTGGCGGGAATGAACCATAGCAGCCAACCCGGTACTCAAATTTTTGTCCATTCTGTGATCATACTAGATACATTAAGTTGTTTCAACAAGTACCAACAATTTTTCGACAAAATCAAATGTAAACTCGGTTGCAACAAAGATGACCCTAAAAAATGAGTGTATTTACTTGTTCAATAACGCCGCCTAGTACGTGCATTTGGTCGAACGAGCTAAGTAACCTGATTAGTACGCAGTCTTGAGAAATACACCTAAGATAACTAAACCAAGCCTATCTCAGATACAACAGCCCGTCAAAACAAAGTGACTGACAATAAAAGGAAACAGAACTTAAGATGAAATAAACTGATGTTAACCTCGCTAACACAACTAATTTATACAATTTTCCAGTAATGCAGCAGCAATAGTGCAGTAACTTTTTTCACACGTGCTAAACCAACTTTCACTTCGCCTTTACGTCAAATCCTCGAGGGAGACTCCAAAACTCTCAACTAACTAAACGAAACCGCTTCAAATCGCAGTTTGTTTTATTAGGGCTCATAGAGTATATTTACCGAAATATATACGACGTTAGACTATCAGAATGCATTGACTCTGTGAAAACTTTGAGTGCAGTCAATAAAACTCTGAGCAAAGATTCCGCTTAACAGAAGTGTTCTAAGTATTCGGAAACTCCGCAGAGAGCTTCTGAAATGTGTCCGAAACCAATGCTATATATGTTTGTGCATATGTGCCTATAATACTGTATCCCAAAATGGGTTATCCTTTCAGCGAATATGAAAATAGTAATCAAGAAACAATATGTCGAAGTACGCACTACTAATAGCAGTACTTTATTAGCTACATTACACTGACATTCCACCCTAGGACGACGGCACATTGCCAATGCTTAGTAACAGACAGAAAAGGTAAGTACATTTTTCTGTCACACATTCGTCTGAAAAGCAAAGAAGACCGGTAAAGACTTTCTATACAACTCAACAGATACTGATGAAGCGGCCAGCGAAGTTGGTTACATCAAACGACAATATCCAGTCTTCATTCTTAGATGACTTTTTCCCTCAATTCCAAGGCATCAAGTTATCAACTCCAGCATTGTGACCCATGCTTTCAGTAAAACCATGATGTAAAGTTAATTTACGAAGTATTTATTTCTGTAGCTGTGATTGTGACGAACTTTTCCGACCAACTAATGTCGTCTAGAGAGGTTGAAGATATAAAAGGTAAAGCCATGAAGTCTTTCATAGTTTGAAAGATCGCATCCAGAGGAGTAAACAGAAGAAAGGAAATTAGACAATATTACAAAACACACAAGCTTCCTTTTGAAAGCTATAGTTTAATTAATACTTATTAACTCTAACATTACTTTTTAATTCTAGGGAAAAGCCCTGGGAGAAAACAGCAGCAGCTATGCAAGTATATATTTCTGAATGTAAGCGCTTGTTTACAAGATGCTGTCAATGGACCTTACTTAACGGATTTGCACTAATATTGTAGTGCAATACAATGAAATAAAACTTTCCAAGCAAAAAATAGTGATCTTTTCTGTAAACTCAAAGAATTTCATAAGCATAAGATGCAGTGAATAGTAGTTAGCAGCAGAGTTTTTATGATACATCGGTTTCTTCGGTAAAGGACCTGAAGTTAGCTGAAAAAATATTCGTGAGTTACGCCAGAATACACGTAAGCAATGATAAAACAGTGCTGGTCAGTGTTTAATTAGGGCTAAAAAAACGCTGAAAACAAATGCTACCAGGAGATGAACTAATACAGTTAGTTCTGAAATGATGCCACTCAGAGCCGAATCATGGCTGAAAGAGCCGAAATAAGTTTGATAGACACACTGATTAGGTTCTGAACTGCTTCTGCAAAGGCTGAGAAAAGTACAGTGTGAATTAGTGCCAGAAACGCTGAGAACCAGCAGCGAGATCCAGTTTTTGAACGAAATCAAATCATTTCATAAAATTCTCAGAATCTAATCACCATATAAAGTCAGAGTTAGTGCAGAACTCGCGAAATTTACTTCAGCCCTTCTGTAAGCTAGAGATCCCTAGCTTGCTATAGTCGAATATAGGTCCTAGTTACATGACTAGTATCAACCACTACATAATGATCAATGACGATCACGAAAAACCGACTGAAAACTACTGTATTGCATATTTCTGACAGGATTAACTTATAACCTACATTTAAGAAACTAAAATCCAAACCCCGTTATTCCGACTTGATGTCAAAATTTAACCACAGGACGGTCGCGCCGTTTCCTATTGGTTGCTAACGTAACTCGAAATAACAAAACTTTGCAAACAATACGTTTTGTGTCTGTAAACGTACTTAAAGTTGGTCGCATGATATTTTTGGTATTCTAATCCATACAGCAGAGTCTGTATGGAGTCTGTAAGGAGGAACTTGCAATCGCCCTAACTGGTTTTTTCCGGACCTCACTTTAAGAGTAATCCAGGTCGTTACAATTAAAATGTCTGAGCTATTTTGAGGTCATCTGCGCAAATGATTAGTCTACGAAATAATAAACAACTGTGTATATTTCTGACAGAACGTGTTAAGAGTAGGATGCTAACAACGCAGTCAGTGTTGATTGGTGTAAGTTTACAAGGCACAAACTTGAGTCAAATTATATGGGCTTGGTGTTAAGAAATTATTTGAACCATCTCAATAACCGGTCACCTATGACTAAAGAATTCAGCAAACGCACGAAAAACAAATGGTTTACCAGGCCAAGTATCTTAGAGATGTCTTATTAGATAACGAATACTAGATAGGGTCTCTCCTTGTTGCTAACTGCAAAGTCAACGAGGTATACAATACATGTTAAGTAATTCAGGAATACATCCTACCTTGAAAATATGATGCAGGAACTAAGAATAAGCTGGAAAGTGCGTTTATTCAGTATGTGAAAAATTTCAGGTGCTGCGTCTGTTAACTTATTTTCAAATGCTGGAGTTGCACTTTGTATAATAATTTAAATTTTTACAAAAATCGGGCAATTTCATCGCGCGTCTTGGACCGTTGTATGTTTTTTCGTTTGAGTGTTTTTTTAACGCCAACCAATTTGTGTTCAGCCATTATATTCTTAGTATAGCCTGTGGATGTCCGTTGGTAATTTGGTCTGCTGATGTCTGCACATTTCATTTATTATAGAAACCTAAAATTATGCTAAGTATTCATTGTGTTACACACATTTATGCTGGTATACTTGCCAGAAAACTGTGGAATGCAGTGACGTAAGCAGAAGCAAGCAAATATAGTGTTTTTTCTGTAGACGTAAATTATGTAATTTTCCCGAATTGTTTAAATATTGACCATTTCTTTTAGAAAGTGTTAGGTGAGTAAAGACACTGTAATGACTTCTGGTGATGTGTTCTTTGCATTTCGATGGGTGAAACATCGACGAAATTAGGTATCCTATTTCGTTTTGTTAATTGTTTTCACTTCCTATATTGTCTGCCCTTGCTGACGTTCGCAAAGCTCCTCCACATGTATCTCTTAAAGAGAAACCAACACAAATATTTAGATATCACATACACGTAGTACTCACTTTTTTACAGCATATACTTAATATTTACACGCAGATGCAGAACGCTTTTTCTGTGTTAAAAATATTGACTGATAAGACTATAAATAAATCAAAGGATTTTTAGTATATTGTAGTATTTTAATAAATTAACTTTCGTATCAATAGTAGTTATCACGTTTATAGCTTTGAAACCTTTTTCTTTCACAGATATTAGCTAATTTCCGTGAATTCTTGGTTTTAGGTGCTGAAGAAAATGCTTTCCACAATATCGTTGGTTTTGAGCAAAGCAAGAACTACACTTTTATCAGAATAAAAAGGTGCCATCTTTTATTTCGTTGCCTTCTCGTCAGCTGCTTACAGAGCAAAGACATCATTAAATATTTCTACAAAAACAATTTAACATACTTGCACAGAGCTCATTTTTATTCCTTTACAAACTTAGTCCTCGTTATTCGTCTGTATATTCTGCTTGATAAGACTGAATATTAATTTTTGCAATGGTAGTGAGCTACAGGTTTTATGAGGTTATCTCTGAATTATGAAGTGAAAGTATATATGCTGAGTTCAATGGTAAAAGGATAATTTCGTCTCCAAGTGAAGTAAATATATCACATCTCAAAGAAGGTATTTAGGTTGTAAAGCATTTAGGGTTAGACCTTGTCTTAGCAGAATACAACAACTGACTCACGATTCGTATTGATCAAATGAAAATAAATCTACTTGAGAAAATTTGCTTGTGTTTTCTGGGTGTCGTAATGTACCATGAACAAAAGACCGTATAATTATGTTAGACATATAACTCAGTGAAACTACCGTTATAATAGTTATCAACAAAAACTGAATGGCCGCGCTTCGCAGACACACAGCACGGTGTTCCAGGTACCTCACGCTGTCCCTCGAAGACTTCAGAAACAATATGTAACAAACAACGCGAAAAACCGGAACACAGATTGGCGACTCGAGAATTCTCTATTCTTACGCCAATATGTAACCAACAATAAGGTTATTATACATAAGGTCTGAGAATAAACGTTATAACGGCAAATCACGACAATACTTCTGATAATTTTCTCTCCTCCACCGAACAGCGAACGATGAGATGACGCCCACGAAAAATATGGAGGAGTTGGGTTTGAGCAAACAACCATGAATGGATCGTTCAATCTTCAACTACATTGACATTCCCCATCAAAAAAGTGATCCATCCCTTTCCTCCGTCACGACCGATACACGCGAGAACCTGGGTCACACGGACAAAGCTGAAATGGAAAACAAACAGAAAAGCCAACACACCACAGGGATACCCACAGCACAGTCACACTCGTCGACGACGACCTACGCCTTCCAGTTAAAAGCATCCTCTTGACATCTTCCAATATAATCGCCACTGGCTAAAATGACTCTTGCAGAACGCAACGTGAGCATGATACTCTTCACACATCCTCTTATCTATTCACTACCAATTACCACTGCGATGGCTTGTCACTCATTCTGCCTCAGTTCTAGTAACGGTGACATATGCAAGCCTCAGTCGTCTACACTCTCGCTCCCCGGCGTGTGGGACCACAGCCTAAATTGAAACATTGAAATATTCATTGATTCCACAGCTAATCCTTATCTCCGTGTACATGTCATTCTCACCAGTAGCCTCCCCGGCGTATGCGACCCATCTGCTGTCTCTAACATCAATCAATTCATTCACGGATGTAGAAGACTAGAAACAACTTCAAAAGTAAGCACGACGAAAATTTTAACAAAATTATGCAATAACAACAAGGTACGAAAACAATAAGTAAACACAGTGAATCTAAAAACACCAATTGATATGACACACCACACTTATATACAAACAATACACATAACCTCGCAGATCATGTCTTGGTGGAATTCCTTTGAAGAATCGCAGGGCTTACACCAGTACGCCTACAACCCTTCTCACGTTGACGATTGTAAGCTGAGAATGTCCGGACACAAACAAGATTGACTTACAATTACATTAATTGGAACCCACTCAATCACTTAACACCAACATATGTACAATCAATACATCAAATGTTGTGGATTCTGGCTTGACGAGCTACCCTTGAAGAATTGTAGGACTTACAGCAGTTCGCCTACAACCCTTCTCAGGTTGACGCCCTACGTTGAAAAATCGTCGAAGGGTTCATTCGGAGACTTCCTTCTATCATCTATACCCCCGAACCTGAACAGCAACACGCCTACGTCATTGTATTGTGGAATGTAGGTGACTAACAAACATATGACGTATCTGACCAACCAAGCGTAGGCACAGAGTAATTTACACCAAAAATAATAACATTCAAATAGTAATTTGAAACTTGAAATTCCTTTATTCGTGCAAGTCAGTTTAACAATTACACACTCATACACAGTTGGCTTATCATCACTAAACTGACCATTGATATTCATCCTTTCAAACGGACCGATACTAGTGTAACAACAGAAGACAAGGGCCAAGCAACAGATCGTTTTATTATGAAAATCAACACGTATTTATACATCTTTCAACTACATTATTATAGACAAGCGCAGTCATCTGATTGGTTGTTTAGGTAGACAAACGCAGGCTTCTGATTGGTTGTTTCGGGATTCCTTGACAAATAGAGTTCTCTCTGCGAATCATATTTTGCCACGTTAACTTTGCTGTGATTGGTTGTTGACTCAGGCTTGTTCATATTTTCTCACGGCCCATATTAGTGACCTAGACCTTAACGTAGATTAGTGCCAACCAATCGGCTAGCAGCCTGCTCTCACCACACTCGTCCCCCCGTCAAATAGCTTCGTGCGCAGACGTTCCGACCTTCTGGGTGCTACATCCTCTAGTTGAGGATTGTTACTGACCGGCTTGTCCCACTGTACCCATCTTTGGAGCTGACTGGCGTTAACTCGTTTCTGTTTATCACCTCTTCGGATGGTATATACTTGACCCCGTCTTTTTGTGATTGTGTATGGTCCTTCCCACTTTGGAAGGAGTTTCCGTGAACCTAGCCCGCCTCCAACTGTATATCTCCTGTCTCTACACTTCACTTGGTCCCCGACTGCAAAGGTAATGCACTGCGTCCTTTCTTTCATCTGAGACTTCGTGACATCACTGCGCTGCTTCCGTATTACATTCTTGACTGCCTCTTTCCTCTCTGCTTTTAATTTCGTCGTACTCCACTTTTGGTGCATGGGCCAGGTCTCATTGTGTACCGGTAATCGTGGTTTTCTACCATACATCAGTTGGAAGGGTGACTTCTTCGTTGTTTCCTGAGTGGTAGCGCGATGTGTTAGTAAAATCAGTGGAAGCTCCGTTTCCCAGTTCCCGCCCTTCGAGGCCAGCCACTCCTTCAGTGTACGGTTGTTTCTCTCCGTTAGGCCATTCGTTTGTGGATGGTATGGGGTCGTTCTGATCCTCTTGATGCCCAGCTGTTGCAAACGGGAAGTAAACTCTTCACTCTCGAAACAGGGACCTTGGTCTGTCAGTATTGTCTTCGGTACGCCGTGGTCTGCAACAATGTGTCTAACTACTGCATCTGTCACGGTTCTTGCACGTTGGTCTGGGATTGCTACGGCGTCTACCCATCGTGTCGCGTGTTCCGTCATCACCAAGAGGTACTGATTACCATTGGATGTCTGAGGAAATGGACCCATGACATCTACGGACCACAAGTCACCTATCGCGGTAACTGGAATCGACTGAAGTGGTGGTCGTATACACCGGTCACCTTTCATCAGCTGGCACCGTGGACATCCAAGTACGTATCTTGCTACGTCTTCTCTCATACCTGGCCAGTACATACTTTGTCTTAGGAGATCGGTCGTTCTGGCCACGCCTGTATGCGCTAGCTGGTGACATTCTTCTATCATGTCGTGGCGCGACGATTGAGGTATGACAGCCAGCCAGCTTCCGTCGTTCTCTCGCCAGGTCAGAGTCCCGTAGGCATTCACTCTGAGTCGATCCCTCTGTCTGAGTAGTGTGGTTAGCTCCTTACTCGCCGTAGTTTGATCCACTTCTATTCCGTTGGTGATCACCTGTATTACTGTATTCAGCGTATCGTCCAACCTCTGCCTACGTGCAAGTCTTAGTGGGTCTTGTTCTACTGCATGCACTCCGTAAGCGACCTCGGGCAACTCAGACTCATCTTCTGGTCTCGATAACAAATCTGCCAAGACATTTTCACTTCCAGGAACGTGTGAGATCGTAAAATCGTACTCCTGAAGACGCAACATCCACCGTGACAACTTCCCCCGTGGGTCTCTCGCTGTCTTCAAAAATTGTAGCGGCTTATGATCAGTTTCGATGTGGAACCGCCGGCCGAGTAAATAAGGTCTCCATTTGTCGACTGCCCATACCATTGCTAAACATTCTTTCTCTATCGTTGAATACTTTCTCTCTGCGAGTGTCAAAACCCTACTGGCATACTCAACGATTCCCTCGTCCTGTCTTAGGACCGCACCTATAGCGTAGTCACTGGCATCTGTGCACACTGTGAACTGTCTTCCTGGCACAGGTAGTTTTAGCGTCATTTGTTGGTGGTCGAGCAGCTGTTTAATTCTGTCGAATGTCCTCTGCGATTCTTCCGACCAAACAAACTTTGGCTCACCTAGTAGCCTGTATAGAGGGGCTGCTATCTCATTGAAGTTCTTCACGAAGCGGCTATAAAACGCTGCTCTACCCAAGAATTGTCTCAGTTTTCTCTTTGAATTCGGGGCTGGAATCGTTTTAATCGTCAAAATTTTCTCCGGCAGTGGTTTAATCTCACCATTTCCCACTTTATGTCCCAACAGAGTAACATTCTTTTTGGCTATCTGGGACTTGGTTTTGTTGACGCGTAGTCCAAACTCTTCGATGCGTCGCAGCACGGCTTCTACATGGTTGACGTGATCGTTTTCGTTTTGACTGTATATGACGAGATCATCACCATAAACCTCCACGTTTTTCAAGTTCCTAAGTAATAGCTTCATCAGTCGTCTGAACGTAAACGGTGCACCTGCTAGTCCAAACGGCATGCGTTTAAATCGATATTGTGTCTGACCCACGATGAAAGCCGTCTTATCTCTATCACCTTGTTTTATCGGTATCTGCCAGTATCCTGAGCGAAGATCGAGAACCGAAAACACATTCGCACCTTGTAGGCGATCTAAAGTTTCTACCACTGTTGGCATGGCACACGGTCTTAACTCTGTCATACTGTTTAACTGTCGAAAATCAACACAGAATCTATACTTCCCATTCGCTTTTTTTACTAACAGCACTGGAGAGTTGTACGGGCTATCAGCTTCCTCAATAATGTCATCTTTTAACATCTCTTGCACTTGTCGCTCCACTTCGCCTTCCAGATGACATGGAACTCTTCGCGTTGTAAATGACCTTACTTTCGGATCACTTAACGGAATTTCATGATTCACCTTATCGCAATAACCGTATGGGTCGCCATCTCCAGTGAACAGATGATCGTATTTACTAATTAACTCTGTCACATTGTGTACCGTCGGCAGCTTAATCGCTGCTATCTCGCTGGTCTCATACATGTTGATATGCCCGTATTTCGTGACCACCACGTTCGCTTGCGTGTCGATTATGGCACCAATCTCACGCAGAAAATCCGCTCCTAATATCGTTCGCTGTAGTTCGGGTACAACAATGAAAGGAAACGTCACCTCGCAGCCACCAACAACGACCGTACAGTTCGATCTACCCGTGATACGCAACACATACCCGCCTACTGTTTGTACTGTCAATGAACACGGGCTAACACTCTTACATAAATTCTTATCTATTAACGACACGGCCGCCCCTGTATCTATCAAACATACTACTTCTCGATCATTCACTCGCAACTTCGAATACAGAGCGCCTTTCTCAATAGCCCCCACTAAATCTAGGTTCATACGAAAGAAAGAACAAGCATTATACCGTCTGAAATTTTTTCTTTTCCGCCTTTCTGGGCAGTATCTTCTCCAGTGTCCCGGCTTACCGCATTCAAAACACCGGTCTTTTCTATCAGCCAACTTTAACGCCGCCACTTCCCGCTGCAATGCTTCAATTTTCTGCTCATATTCGTTTGGTTTTGGTTGGTCTATAGCGGCTACCGTTGTGCTCAGCAGCTGTCTGGTCACCTTCGCCAGCTCGCTAATATCCATCGGCTGCGTTGCGTTAACCAGTTGTAATCGCTGAGAAATGTGGTCTGGGACACTCTCGATGAATTGGGAAGACAGTAACTGCGCTTCTGATTCTTCATCTAAAGTGGGAAGTGCGCGTCGAAGTAGATTAGTCAGTTTCACCGCCAACACTAGCGGGTCTCCATCAGGTCCAAGCTTCATTGACCGGAACTGCTGCATTGCTAGCTGTCTGTCTGTTTCGCTGTCAAACTCGGAACTAGTCGTTCAACCAATTTCTTCCAAGACGCTGTGCCATTTGACCTGTCTACGCTGTCATATGCAGCCTTCGCTCGGCCTCTCAACAGCGTCCCCAAGACAACTGCCTTCGCTGCCTGCTCCTTGACACCCACCAGCTCAGCAACAGCCTCGAAGTCACGTAAGAAGCTCCTTATGTCTCCTTCTTCAAACGCAGCTGGCCACGGGATCTTCATTTTCTGGAGGCAGCGACACCAAATGTAACAACAGAAGACAAGGGCGAAGCAACAGATCGTTTTATTATGAAAATCAACACGTATTTATACATCTTTCAACTACATTATTATAGACAAGCGCAGTCATCTGATTGGTTGTTTAGGTAGACAAACGCAGGCTTCTGATTGGTTGTTTCGGGATTCCTTGACAAATAGAGTTCTCTCTGCGAATCATATTTTGCCACGTTAACTTTGCTGTGATTGGTTGTTGACTCAGGCTTGTTCATATTTTCTCACGGCCCATATTAGTGACCTAGACCTTAACGTAGATTAGTGCCAACCAATCGGCTAGCAGCCTGCTCTCACCACACTAGCATAGTCATAGCATAAGACACGCGAGTTCGTGGGAATCCCTTTCATTGTGGATGACAACAAGGACGACTGATTGATACCAGCTGATGAACATAGTGGTGAATCAAAAGCTGTTGTTGTTCGGTTTTTAGAAGGTTGTCTAACTGCAAGATTACCACCACTGATGTCTTTTTCTATTAGCTCCAGTTTGGCATTAACATCTGTCGATAGGTGGGCTACACGCTGATCATTCACACTGACGGTCTCATGAATATCCACACCTTCTACCACCGCATCTGCTCTTAATTCTACCTCACGTTCAAGCTGTACAGAACCTTTGTTCAACTCAGTAGTAGCTGGCATTCCGCTCACTTCATCATGATCAACCAAAGACAAATGTGCACTATCATGACCATTGTCACAAATATCCATTTTCCAGCCGTTTGTATGATCGACTTCATCATTTTCAAACTCTTTAATAACAGCAGTAGATGATTTGGGTTCTTCCTCATGAATCCTTGAAGGTTTTATACCTTTACTGTGACTAGTAATACCTTGAAAACTTCCGGAGTCAGAATTGGACTCTGAAACTGTAACTCTCTTCTCCTGCACAAACTGCGGTGTCGCCTGTGACACTCTATTCAACAACGGCTTACCAGTTGCAACTACAGGCTTCTCCACTGCACCATTATCGTCACAAAATTCAGAGTCAGACCTGTATTTCACATTTAGCTTATCACTAAACTTGCTCACAGCTTCACAGTTCGCCTTTGTGTGCACTTCTGGGAAACGGACGAAACACAACCGTGTTTGTCCTGTAGCTGGTAGCCCATCTGTTGGGGACGTCCCACGAAAGCTGTCACACTCACTAAGTTTATATGTATTGCTAGACACCATAAAGCTTCCTCGATATCCACTTCTCTGAAACCCTTTCTTCATAAGTGATTGCGTTTTACTCGCTGTCCCCTCGTTTTCAGAGGCCGGGTGCAATATGCTGGCGAATTTACTCATAGTCTCATTAAAATTAACTGTCACTAATCTTAGTATATCGTCGAATCCTACCTCTAAACCTTCGTCCACTTTACGAGAGCTTATCTTCACCCACTTCCTTTGCATTCAAGTAGGTACGCGTCTCTCTGTTACCTCTAGGACGGAACTTTAGTTCAGATTGCTCATGCGATTCATCAGAATCAACGTATTCTTGTAAGTCATCTGATTCTGTGAAAACTCAGAGAGTTCCCTGGTGTCATCTTGTAATTGACTACCATTACTTTTAACAGCCTCAAATACATTCCTTACAATCATCGAAGGTCTTCCAAACCTTTGACGCAGGATATGCATCGCCTCGGTATATATTCTTCGTTTTAGGGGCATAACCTTAAACCACTGTGTAGCTCTTGCAGCAACTCCAGTGCAGTACCACAACAAATACATCAACTTCATTTCGTCACTTAAAACAAAACCACTCACCATGATCTCAAACTCCCTGATAAACTGTGGGTAGTCAGCTGGGTTTCCATAAAAGTACCGAGGTTCAAACTTGGGGAGTCTTAAAACACTACTGTCCCTAAACGGCGAAGCGTGAACATCAGACTCATCCTGCTGATCATCATTCATATCATAACAAATAACAGGTAACTCATCGTCACTTACTTTTTCGTCTGCTTCCATGGTGCCACGTCCCTATCTTGACCCAGGCATTATCCAACGTCATTCAAAGAATGCGTGTCCAAAGAGATGCTGGCTGTATCCCCAGTAAGTAATGTCGGAAGTTCCAGAAGGCGCTCCAGAAAATGAATTGAAACTGTCAAGGAACTTGTCCCTAGGTTCCTGTTGTTACGAAGACGCGGTGCATCGATAAACAGTATGTACTTTCCTCGACTTTAACTCCAAAACACCGGTATTATAAGAAGGAAGTTATATTGTTTGGCGACTAAAGTGGAGAACAGCACAAATCTACAAACAAACGTTTTATACGAAATGATTATGTACTTTTATTCGTTTTTGATCGTCTTCGTCGAACTTGTACACGATCGAACCATTCGCGCCTTCGAGCTGCCCACTAATCGCTACCAGTTCCAAAAACAAACGTTCAATGTTCATCTTCATTGACAGCTTTATTAAATTACTAGTTATTATATTGTTCCTGCAAACCACAGACAAAAACGACAGCAACCATGTAATTTAACCATAAACCGAATTTACGTAATTCAAATAATTATTATCCACGCCTGTACAATTGGTAAATCCTACACTGGTAGAAAAAGATGTATTTTATTAAATTATTGTTATATATGCTTCCTAATCGTATGTGTAATTTATCATATTGATGATGCCCGTAAACTGGCGTCCCTCATGTACAAAAATGATCACATATTATTATTATTCTACTCTAGTTACCCAGAAGACTACCACAAGTACACCGGAGGTGTGGCTATCATTACGTCACCAACGGCACTGAAGGTTCTCATACAATGAGAGGCGATCTCGCCCAGGAAAGTGACCGCCAGATTCAGCTCAAAAGGAAGGAGAGTGACAATTATACGATGCTATGCACCCAAAAACGACGCAGATCTAGAAAAGAAGACAGGGTTCCACAGGCAACTACGGTCAACAACGGACAATACACTAGTCGATGACGTTTAAATCCTAATGGGAGATATGAAGGCACCTGCTGATTGAGGGGAAGGCTACTTATTCAAATTGCCGAAAAAAGGAGACTTAAATAAAGGCAAGAATTGGCGCGGCACTATGCTCCTGTCCATGCCAAGCAAAATACTAAGCCTCATCATTCTGGAGAGAATCAAACAAGCCCTGTATGAAAAACTTCGACCGGAACAGGCTGGATTCAGGAAAAGCAAGTCATGTATTGATCAAATTGCCACACTACGGATCATCACTGAAGAAAGCTTGGAACGGCAGTCACCTCTCTATCTCAACTTCATCGACTTTGAAAGGCCTTCGACAGCGTCGATTGAGAGGTCATTCGGCAACTACTTCGCTACTACCAAAGGGTGATTTCCCACAAAATGGAAGATGTGCGTGTGAAAAGCAACAAGTCGGCAGAATAAGCACCCAGTGAAGATAGGACTTCGGGTGAACATAGAGAAGACAGAGGTGATGAATATTCCTGGCCTACAGCAACAGCAACAGACAACAATCAGCATAAATGGGAGAAACTGAACTCAAAAGAAGCAACCCCTTTCACCTACCTACCTACCTAAGGAGCACCGTTTAAACTACGGGCGAACTGAGCTAATGAGGATATCAAACGAGGATTGGAAAAGCGAGGCAAACTTTCATTTCTCTCAAGTCTGTGTGGAGATCAACAGGACTGACTCATCGTGAAAATGAAAATAAATTCTGTATTTTCAATTGCAAAGTGAAGTCAGTGCCACTTACTATATTGATCAGTGACTTGGCGCGGCACGAAGTTTACTTCGAACAAACTACGGACTTTCAACAGCTTTCTTCGCTCAGTACTCAAGATCATCTGGCCTGAAAAGATCAGCAACAGGGAGAGATCTCTGGGGGCATACCAACCCAGCAGGAACCAACTGTGCAACAAATCTGTAGGAAAAATGGAGGTGTATCAGCTTGAAAACAAACCATCAAGTGAGTGACGTCACACGCCAGTCCACCTCTCGAGTTGAACCCGAATGGGAAGCGGCGAGTTGGTCGTCAGTGTGAGGGTGGGGTGATATGGAGGTCATGTGAAGAGGAGATGAAAGCATGTGGGTAGAAGTGGAGAGAGGTGAAAAAGTTGGGAGAGATCCAAACACAATGGAGACGTGCTGCTGAAGCCCTATGCTCCTCTAAGAATTAAATGGAACAATAATAATAAATGATGGGGAAGGGTGTTGAATATGGCGGTAATTATGGTTTTATGACCTTTACAAAATTTCACAGTGACAACGAAAACTGAGTCGGTAAAATGGTCTGATAACTGTGAAGAGACAGTCATTTAATTGGTAGGTACTGTGTTTTGAGTTTTCTATTTGACTCAACGTTTCTTGACTGAAGTTTTGTCATTTTTACTTGCTAGATTATGTTCTTCACTTCCACTATCACTCGGCACATTTAGTCATTTTATTAGGATTAAAACGGATTATATGTTTGTAAATGATGAAATAATTGTGATATTATGAATGCATTTATTGAGATAAAGATTTTTAAAAATTTTGCACTCTATTTATGCATTGTTAATACTTACTGTTTTTCGAGTTGAAAACTGATGTCAGCGTAGAAGACGTATTATTTGTAAAATCTCATATTTACACGTGATTGAATTTGGGAATGGTGGGATACTATTACTGTTTTTGAGTTATTGCTTCCTCTGGTAGACTGTTAACAGGCCATGTGCAGGACAAAAGCCTATCTAATAAGCTGCAGTATTTTATGACGACCTACTAGTAGGTCAGGGGTGGTCAGATTATCGGAACATAAGAATTTAGCTAAGGTAAGAGTGGTTGACCCAGAGAAGATAAGTAATTTAGAAAATAGCTCAGCTATTGCAATGCATGCATTAACACGCAACCACACAATGAAGTGGGAGAGGGTTAAAATTCTAAGAAGTGATCCAGGTAGGTGGAGAGAGAGGTTGATTACTGAATCCCTGTTCATCGAGTCTACACCCAACACACGCAATAGAATGATTAGTCACTCATACCCGAAATATGGAAAATACTAGTGCCGATCAAATCAAGTGAAGATCAAGTGAAAAATAATGGGACTATATAAATGAAGTTAGGACGTCATGTGATTACCTTGAAATAATAATAATTTGTATTTTCATATAAACATAAATTTACATGAAAATGCATGCCACTTTTACAGGCACGATCAAGTATGGTATAATGTCAAATCTTAAATTGTCTACAAGTTAATAATGTTTCAACAGTTAAATATCTGATATATATAATTACACTCATTGTCTGAACCGGATATAGGGTCAGGCTGGAAAAAAGCTAGCGGCGGTCAAACAAAAACTTGGCACCAGTCAATGAAATCCACAACAGTTGGTCTACGCCACGTAGAAAGGTGTAGACTTCCAGGCTGGGGTCCTCGGGACGGTAAAAATCTATGGTTGGAAACAAATGGTGACATGGCTCAAAATCGTTCTCAGTGGCGCAGATGCATCCACTCCTTGTGACTTATGATCTCCAATGAAACTGTTTTGTTCTTCGTTATTACTCCTTTGTCTCACACCTCTGCTCACTGTTTCTGTTATGCTTTTCTTGTACTTTCTTCTCTTGCTTCGCGTGCTACACGGAATGTGGCGACTTGAACTTCCGCACATTTGTGCAAAGTTCTATGTCAAAAACAGACAGACAGACAGACATTGTCTAAACCAGGCCGTATAGTTATTGAATTGTACAGTTATCCTCCGGGTTTCGCTGGAAAATCGACTTCGTTTCGTTCTCATCCCGTGGTTGTAGGCATACGATAACCAACCAATATTGAGGTAAGTACAACGTTTACAAAGGATTGGAAGCTGTTTTAAAAAAGTAAAAGTGCTAAGGTGAATCATTAAAGTGTAATAAATTAGGTAAGTACAATGTATCATTAATAAATACATTTATATAGAAAACAGCATGGGGAAGTAATTAATCCTCAGGCCGACAACGTTCACTTGCAATGTATAATACTATCCATATAGTTCGTACTATCATGATGTCCACTTTTGGCTTTGATACAATTATTTTCAAGCCAGTTGTTTTTTATTTCATGCCTTTTTGTCTATTTGATGCACAACCGTACCCTCCAGAGAATAGGAATAGAATAAGTCGAATCGAATTCATAAAGAGCTATAAAATGTTGGGTTTAATGGAATATAATGAGGATTAAGCAAAGACGTTATTAGAAAAAAAGTGAGACAAGACATTGTGAAGTGGTATTTAAAGATCCGACGATGGATAGCAAGTTAATTTACAAGATGCCCGATAAATCTGTGCAGATCCCGCATGGTCGCATCTCAGCAATAGGCTGAGCGAATGGTACATATTTAAAGGCAGAAGCATGATCAGTCAAGGTGTCCATTATTATCTTTTGAAGATAAAGATCTAAGCCCTCATAAAAATCAGAAATATCTCGAGCCTTCAAATTCCATATTGCTGTTCCTGCAGAATGGGGCGATTCACCTTAGTGACCACCACCACATCTACTGATCAGCTAGCGCCACACTCCCTCCTTTATGGCTATGAGCAATAAATTGTTCTCGAAACGTCATCAGTAAACATTACTGTACAACACTGTGAGACTCTATCAAAACAAAATTTACCCATAACAGAATTACACTCTACCACAGTGCACAAGTTTTATTCTTTCCCCCCAAACCGTTAATTTCCTTGGCGGATATAATATATATTCCGCTTAAGGAGATTTTCTAAATGTCTCTGACCCAGGTTAATCTACCCAGGGACTGGAAGGATGCCATTATAAGCCCTATATTCAAAGAAAGGCACAGGCAATTGGTATCTAACTACAGGCCGGTAAGTCTGACATGCATTAAAGCAAAGGTATTGGAAACTATTATATGTTGAAACACATAGCTTGCTGGCTGTGGAACAGCATAATTCCGACCAGGACGATACTGCCTGACAAAGCTATAACTGACTATGAAAGACTGGGTTGAGGCCAGAGATAAAAACCTTCTGTTGGACTTGGTTTTTATCGATCATAGTAAGGCATTCGATAAAGTATCCCACTTAGGTCTCCTTAGTAAACCTACAGGTTTCGAACTAAACCAATGTTTATGTGAGTGGCTTAGGAATTACCTAATGGAAAGAAGGCAGAAGGTTAGAGTAAATGGTGTCTGTCTCTGTCTCCCTGGATTCAAAATAGAACTTGGCACCAATGTGCGGCAGTTCAAGTTGCCACGTTCCAAGTAGCACACAAAGGTAGACAAGATGAGTGAGAAGAATCAATAGAGTTTGACAAGTATAAGAGTGAAACTGAATAGGTAATGGTAGAAAGGAATATGAATGGTGTACTATCAAAGGGGAAAGCAGTATCCCTTGGAGTGCCTCAGGCTCCTTGCTATTCCTATAATACGTTAACGGACTACCGGAGATACTTACTTCATCTTCATTATTATTTACGGACGACATTAAAATCTGGAAAACTGTAAATGATAACGACGATAGGTCGACACTACAAAGTGATATAGCTAAATTAGCTGAGTAGTGGAAACAGCGGGGTATGGAAATTAATTCCAAGAAAATGGCGGTCAGAAGTCTTATACGTCGTACTCCCTAGGAGACACGGATCTACCTGCTGTCAACGGACAGAGGGACCTAGGAATCATTGTCAGCAAAGATTTGAAAACAGCTTCAAATTGTAGTGCGGCTGCAGCTAACGCTTTTCGAATGTTATGGGCACTCCGAAGAGCTTTCAAACGATTAGATGACTCTACATTCAAAGTACTCTACGCAACATATGTCAATCCTCATCTGGAATACTGCATACAAGCGGCTACCCCATGTTCCAAGTAAAAGTGACATATCCCAGAAGAAGTACAAAGAATATGGTCCAAATTAATTAGTGGTATCTCACACCCTCCTTATGACAAAGGGATGGAGCATTAAAATATTTCCCATTATCATAAAGAGGAAGAGGAGCGAACTAATTTTTTTTATTTTTGATTACAGCTTGATTCTACACTCTATTTCTGGTACATGTATGGAATTTTCAGCTTGTGATATCGGTAGCCCAAATTTTCCAGGCCGACCATAGATATCAGGTATGCGTCGGCAGGGGATCGAAACCCGGACCATGTGCATGGTCGGCGAGAGTCATAACCGCTGTGCCACCGACACATGCCATATACCTGAGAGTGATTCAAAAACTGACTTTTCAAAAATTTTTCTTCACTACTACGATACATCTACGGGTTCAACGCAAAAAGGTGTTCAAATCCAGGACGGTTAAAAAACGTGCAGAATTTAGATGATCTCACAGAGCGTCGGTGGCACAGCGGTTAGGATGTTCTCCGGCCATGCACGTGGCCCAGGGTTCGATCCCCGGCCGACACGCTCCTTTACCTCGCTAAGCCAGTATTAAGACATGTTAAGGGAAAGGTTAGGCATGAGGCTAGCAACCCCATCCTGTAAAAATAAAGACTGGCACGGAGACTTCAAGCCTCTAGCTGAGGGCGTTATGTTCCACTCGGAACGTGAAGGAAAAAACAAAAGAACCACAGAGCAGTCAACAACGAGAATTCCTTACCTGATTCAGTAGTATCAGCTCCATCGGCGAACGCATTTGAAGAGAAATGAGATCTTCACAGAGATATATTTTGCAAGGGTTAACACAGGCCACAAGAAACTAAATCTGTATTGAATGTTCAATGTTGGTAGCGCAAAAAATAAGTGTAACGTCACTGCGGAGTTATTTTAGGAAGCTATATGGTGCATTGTTTCATGTCAGAAGTCGATTACATGAAGATATGCAGTGAATTTTGTTTTATTAGAAGATAGTACGTGTTTAGTGACAGACGTTCCTACAAAATGTAATTCTTTTCTATAGTACTGTTCTCGTTCTGCTAATAAAATATCACACTGATTAATTCCTTCAGTTATTTTTAAATAAATTTCATTTTTGTGTTTTTATTAGATGGTGGTATAATACATAACATACAGATGTGTGAGAATATCTCAAAAAGAAAAGCTCGACCCCCACCAATCCGGAAGTTAGTACAAACGCGCGTAAACCGGGGATACCAAAATCCTCACCGGTTAAACTTGTAACTCTTGCCATAACCGCTCCAGACACAGAGGCTGGAGAACCACGGGTTTCCGTCGTTGGAAAAAGACCCCAACCGTCTATCAGTAATGCTGGCTATAGCACTGAGACACATAAAAATACCCAGTCGCACCAGTCAAACCAAAACGGTCTTAAAGGTGATCACAAACGTGCGAGGACCGAGCCCAAGCCCACGGTTAGCAGATCAAATTGTGTAATCCTCTTTAATGTACCAGACTGTAGCAGTAGTCTGCTGAAAGATAGGGCCCTATTTGATCAGGAACAGTGGTCCATCTTAAGTAGCACACTGGGTTTGGACATCCAACCAGTAAATCTATGCAGATTGTATAGGGGCACTGCTGCACCTGAAGGCAAACCATCCCCACTGAGGGTAACATTGAGCTCTACCGAGGATGTTGAAAAAGTGTTACTGGCTTCTCAAGTCCTTTCTATAGGGAGGGCCTGTAACATACGTGTTAAGCCAGACAGGCCGTGGAAGGAAAGACAAATGGCGAGGGAGTCGCCAGAGCTCATTCCTTCTGCCTCCATGGTTGTGCATGGCATTCCCGAACTGGTAACTGGGAACGCCTGCGAAAAGCATTGTCATGATGTACAACAATGGAGATGGTTAGCATCCCAGATGGCCCTGGGAAGTTCAGGGGCTGTCTCTATTTATAGACTGCCTCGACCCACTCATCTTATGTCAATTAACTCGCCACGTCTGTTAGCTGTCAAGTTCAGCTCCCAAGACCAGTTGAATACCGCTCTCCATAGATGGTACGAGACCAAGGACAAGGTCAGCAAACACATTCGCTGCTGCGAGAGCCGGCCTCGCACTCAAAGGAGAGAACAAAGCGTAGTAAAAGAAAATCCTCAACCCCTAGTCACACTACAGCGGTGCAGCACGGACGATGATAGCCAGTGTCATCCGAGTGCTCCAACTGAACTAGAAGAAAAAAACGCCAACAGGCCGGTTCCTGGGGAATCGGCCAACTAGTTCGTAGGATAACTCCTCAACCGATAGCCAATATCAAGTCAACTACCCCCCAATACGGGGAAGTGGTGAGACTGACTACCAGTTGCCTGTATAGTAATGTGAGAGGGCTAAGAGGCAAAATAGCTGAACTTAGACACCTACAATCACAACTGAACTCCAAAATCATAATACTGACGGAAACCTGGCTAACCCCTACGGTGGCAGACAGCGAAGTCAGTATAAATGATATGGTCCTAGTCAGGCGAGATAGGGACCTGAAAGAAGGAGGTGGAGTCGCCATATACGTCGACAAACAGCTCAGATGTGTTCACGCGACGGACCCTCCCCTCACAGAGCTCCCTGACTCCATATGGTGCCACTTCACCGTTGGGTACTGCAAATATCTAGTGGGCAGCATTTATCGATCACCTTCATGTGGAGCAGACCACAACCAGGTACTGCTAAATACAATTTCAGCGACTCAAGACATGGGTTATGATCAAATTGTCATAGCTGGTGACTTCAATGCCCCATCTCTTAACTTGGTGTCGGGAAAAGCCCATGATAGATTTGATCGAAATCTGCTGCATACCATCAGGAAGGCTGGATTCACTGAAAATGTCAAGATGGATACTAGATGGGGCCCTGATGGGAAGTCTTCTAGACTGGATTACGTGCTCACTAGTGACCAGCTACTAGTGGAAAACGTTCAGATCACGACTCCCATAGGTAGTAGTGACCACGCGGTCATAGTATTCGACATAGTCCTCCGCGAGCGCTTACAGTGGGACAATACACAGCCCTATCTGTGTTATAACAAAGCCAACTATACCAAAATGCGAAGACTTCTGTCTGAAGCAAACTGGCCTAAAAAATGGACAGAGCTAACAGTAGAAGAACACTGGAGAGTGGTAAAGGAAATCATTCACCAGGCGGTCTCAGACACTGTTCCTTTAGTCTCACCAAAAGCTAGGAAGCAACGATCATGGCTGAAAAGGGGACACAACGCCTTCTGCAGGCAAAGCGTAAAGCCTGGTTCGCGTGGCGACGATCGAAGAGTCAACCCGAATATGAAGTGTACCTTGAACTCAGGAATCGATGTAACATACGAGTCCGGAGCGATAGAAGGACATTTCAGGGAGACCTCGCCAATAAGCTTCTCGTGAACCCCAAAAGCCTATACAGGTTTATGGCCGAAAGAAAACCGACCAACCAGGGAGCATGCAATCTAGTGGGTTCTGATGGGAAATCTCTTACTAGTCTTGAAATGGCAGAGACATTCAGCCTAGCCTTTCACAGGCAACTAAATAGTAACGAGGATATTACCCCTACAGAACATCCAGATTACATCGCAAAACCAACACACGAAAACCTGCTGGGGACATTTCAAATTACCCCGGCTATGGTACTTGCAAAATTGGGAAGGTTGGCTTCGGGAAAGTCTCCAGGTTGTGATGGCATCAGACCATCTGTCCTGAAGCAGTGTTCAGAAAGTCTCTGTCAACCCCTAAGTGATCTGTTCCAACACTCCCTTGATGTAGGGAAACTTCCATGTGAATGGAAACGTGCAATCCTATCCCCTATCTTCAAGGGTGGTGACCGGCAGAATGTGACCAGTTACAGACCAGTTGCTCTACTTCCAGTGGTATCGAAGATATTGGAAAGTCTCATTGACGACCACATGAGAAAATACTTCGATGGGACTAACCTTCTTCACGAAGCACAGCACGGTTTCAGGAGGGGAAGATCCTGCGTGACGAATCTTCTACTAGCCTGGAACGATTGGACACTATCCTGGGACAAAAAGGTACCAGCCCACGTGATCTTTCTCGACTTTGCGAAAGCATTCGACACAGTTCACCATGGTCTGCTCCTTCACAAAATAGGCAAGGCGGGAGTTTCTGGAGCACTTCTCGCATGGCTGACAGATTACTTAGGCGAGAGAGAATTCTGCACCAAAGTCAACCGCATCCGATCATCTTGGCACACCTCGGCATCAGGGGTTCCTCAGGGTTCTATCCTAGGGCCGTTGATGTTTTTGATTTTTATCAATGACCTGCCCCCCCAACTAAACTGCTCTGCGCTTCTTTACGCTGACGACGTAAAGATTTGGAGAGCAATAAACTCATCGGAAGACTCAGATAGATTGCAGGCTGACCTGCAAACTCTGGGAAATTGGGCTTTGGCTAACGGAATGCCTTTCAATCTAAAGAAGTGCAAAGTAGTGCAGCTTCATTCCGGCAGGTCACAGAGTGTAAATTACACCCTTGGTGGCCAGAACTTGAGTTGTGTTCCATCAGAGCGTGATCTAGGTCTTATTCTAACAGAAAAGCTAGACACCAGTGGAAATTACTCGAGGGACGTCGCCAAAGCCTACGCAACATTACACTTTATGCACAGGCAGCTGGGAGCTCTCACTCCCGAACTGTTCTTAAGGCTATACAAGGCATATGTGAGGCCACACCTTGAGGTGCATAATATCATTGCACCTCCGCTACTCAAAAGGGATGCTAACATTCTAGAAAGTGTCCAGAGACGAGCGACAAAATGGGTGATCGGCCTCCGCAACAAATCATATGAGGAAAGACTAAAGAAATTAGGTCTTTTCACACTCAGTTACCGTAGGCACAGGGGAGACCTCATCACCGTCTACAAGATCCTAAATGACCAGGCCCACCCAAATAAAAGCATCCTGCCATTAAGCGATTATAGGCTTCCACGAGGTAACCCGCTAAGGATAGCACACCAGAGACCAAAGACTCGAGTGCGATCACATTTCTTTTCGCTTCGTGTTTGCCGTCTCTGGAACGCTTTACCGGCGGCCGTGACTACAGCGCCATCTCTGGAGATTTTTAAGCGGAAGCTAGACAATCATGCAGAAATGCAAGGTTTGTGTCTCAATGGCTTATCCTCATAAAATTTGAAACCAAACTGTCAATGAATAAGCGTACTAACTAAATCCCCACGACCTATTCTGCCTTCTCTCACTCTATCTTTTCCTTAGGTCACCTTTATTATTCCACTTATCTCAACCTATATTATCTACACTACAACCTATTATTATTATTATTACTATTCTGCTTTTATGACTACACCGAATGACCAAGGGGAGTTAGGTCAAACTCCATTCACGGCAGCAATACAGTCCTAACATACTGCATACTACAAACCACATCTCGACCAATCCCCGCACCACTCCTCCTGGAGTCTACCAGAGCTAAAGCAGTCGAGTGTCGGGACTTACTACGCAGAAGCTCACCGAAGATCTGGAACCTCTACCTCACAATCAAGAAGCGAGCTCAAAGAAATCACTGGTTTATACTAGCTCGTCATCAGGATATTGGATATTGGATAAGCCATGTCAGCGTGTACACTGTAGCATACGTACCCAGCTAGCATTTTTTTGGACGCATTGCAGACTTTTTGGGGCAGACTTCGGGACAGTGTCCCACGTAAGTAGATTTACCCGAAGTGTTTTGCCCCAAAAAGTCTGCAATGCGCCCAAAAAAATGCTAGCTGGGTAGGTAGGGGAATCTGAGAATTTTAGTCTTCTTTCTCAGTTGTTTTGCATTTAGCTTGTTCAAAGTTGTTTCTGAGAAGTAAGCACTACAGATTTAGTCGTTGTTAACAATATTTTGGCATATTTTCAGTGGCGAGGCTGTCACTGCAAACCGCCAGGGTCTGGTTATTTATAGCAGATTATATTCTATTGTTTACTATATAATTATCCGCATATTATAGTAAATAAAATTCACATTCAATAAATTTAGTATCTGAAACTTGAATTCAGTGAAAATAAGGGTTGAGTGCTCCTGAAAATCCAGTGCAAAACTAGTTACTAACGAATGAACTTTTCAGTGTATTTCACATATTCACTTAGTTATAACGAGTTTGTGCACTGTATTAAAGTCTATTTTTCAACGTTGTTCGTTTCTCCGTGTGTATGAAACGACAGTTAGTGGCATAAGAAACTCCAATTTTTCGATCAAAGCCCCCATTGGTACCAGTGCTGACTCATGGCAGAACGACAGTAGTCATTAGTTATATATCAATGCGTTTCATTCAACGGTGTATCCGTAGCACTCATCATACGCACGTAGCTATAATTTTTCTTTACTCAGTGCTAACTGAGCGCAAGTTGTCGCATGAGAAAATTAGATTTGACCAATACAGCAGCACTATAAACAGGGTGGTATCTTTTATTTTGCTTGGATATGCATTGGTATGACTGTATTGTGACACAGCATCAAACCATGCAATTGTATGTGGCTATCTGTTTTTAACGCAAATGTGTTAGAATCACACGTGCTATGTAGTCACCCTCGAACTTAATTTATATCCATATTTAGCGAACTTGTTTACGTGATATGGCATTATCTTTTACTGAAAATCATTTTGCCGTCATTCAATACAATCTATATTTGCAAATTTGCGGCAGCCATACAAACATCTTGCGTAAATCTCTGTATACTATCTGTCTTTGTCATTGTTTTCAATTTTTAACTTCTCACATTAGTCACTAATATTACCTCGTGAATGTCCATGCGGTCTGTAAAATAACCTCACATCTTACAATTTTAGTATAGCTAAGTTCGTGGTGAAAGAAGTGCTCACTAAACTTCAAATAGGCTTCTTCATAATCTTCAGGTAAAAAAAATGTTTATCGTTACTACTTCTATTAATGTTTATTATTCTATTCCCACCTTAGTATACTGATATGAAGCATGCTGACGTTATTACATGTAAGTAGTGGACTGATACACCAATGGGATAGAAATATATCAAGCATACAGTGGTGCAGTAAATTAATGACCTTATTTTCATTCTCACTATCTGTCATTTATGTTCATGGGGTATATTTGTAGTTACTAAATTATTCTTTCTCGGTAGCCAACTCATATTATTTATTGTATTAATTTCCAGATAATTTTTCCGTTTTATTGATTGGATAGTAGTACTCGTTACCAGTTGTTTTCCGACAACTATCCGTGATATATATATATTCAATAAAATGGATTCAAGTAAGCTAGGTTTCTGTGGCATTATTTGAAATTAGCTTACATGTATTGATTGACTATTTTTTCCCGTGATTTCATTTAGATAAGGACAATTTTTAAATGTTCGGTTAACACCTGTGTGATCTTAATGGAAGCACGTTTCTTCTGTGAAAGTTTCAGATTCGTCAGAACAAGTGCTTCTTCATTTTCATGTTTGGAGATTTTTTCATGCTCTAATGTAGTCTAGATGCCGCTTTTATTCCTCGCAATTTTCCTAGACTGTTGCCGACCCTCGGTGATGCGCATAACCCAAAGGGACTTATAAGATAAATATTTTGTCCATAACTTCACTACTGTCTGTACAATGTATTTCGATCAGATTCATATGACCAGGCCACTAATTTTTAAGTGGTATAAGAGAATATTCTCCTTTAGGTCTGGTATACAAATAAGAGTCTGTGTGAGATCCACGAAATAGCTTTGACTCAACTAAGACACAATCATCTTTAGAAAGGGAGTTATATGATACGTAAAGGATTATTCATAACTATCAAGTATTTGTCATAAGTTTTCATTTGGTTTTTCATCAAAGATATATTGTGTTATCAATGTTTCAATGATAATCAGTCATGGCAATAAGCACTCAGTAACCAATGACAAATGACCAAACAGGACTTTCCCATTACTTTTTAGAAGTGAAAGAGTTTGCTATGCTAATGAATGGAATATGTTCTGGCATTTGGAAATCATTTTTCCAATACATATATATATATATATATATATATATTTCTTATTCTTAGATGCATATAAAGAATGGTCTCCCGAACTGAATATAATATATACTCAACTTATGGAACATGAGAGCTTTTTGCGTCTGTTTCCTATTGACGTAGCGAACTCAATAGCCACGAATACAGTCATGAGCGTGAAGGTAAGTTAATGTTTTGTTAAATGGTGTAATCGGTTGGCAGTATCAATCATTTTGCTAGGACATTCAAATACACGTTATTTTAAATGGATTACAATTTGTACACAAACATCCAAATACGTTTTAGTTTCCAAGTAACACATCATTTTGACTAGTTTTATTGAACGCTGTTATTCATCTTGTAGAGAAGCAATGACATAGGTACCATCTGGAAAGTGTTTCGAATTGAGATAATTTCCGATTTTTGGTGAATTAGGTTGTTATTTATCTCTCTATTGATGAAGTGCAATGTTATTTAGCAATAATTCTGGGAAGAGAAGTCATTATAGGTATAAACGGGTCCCAATAATGTTGAAATCACGAGTTTGAGAAGGAGTTTGGGGGTGCGGGGCTGAATTTTTAGTTGAAAAAACTGGATATTAGATCGTCACTGTCTAGTTATTAGAAGTTTTGGCTGGAAAATCGTTTTTCGGTTAGGCTGTTTTTATTGGCCAATCATCTCAGTTTACAAGCAATAGAACTTATCCCATAAAACTTAACTATTAAAGGAAATCTCTTGATCAGTCGGATTTCAGCAAAAGTAAGCTATTAAATTCAATAGTTTCTTGGCTAGGGTGTTCAATGTGGTGATATATACCCTTCTTCAAACGAGTTACCATACATTTTGGCTGTTTTTTAATTGGTTCCACTTTTGAAAGTAGATCAAGTGATATATCTTTCTGGTCACTAGTTTATTGTCAAACAATAATTATAAAGACTATTGAAGATAAAGCAAATATTATTGCTTGAATTTTCAAAATGAGCCTGTTTTGCAATCAGAATGGTCATACTAAACTTTTTATTTTAATAAAAGTGTACTCAGAGACGTCAATCCCAATGCTATTGATACTCTTCAAGCTTATGGTCGTTCTGTGGAATTTATTTCTCATCCATAACACTCCAGATATTGTCAAAATTTATGTCAACCGCGACTAACAAATTATATCTTAAGGTTAACTTGTGTCAATGGGAATGTACTCAATTTATATGCTCTATAAATAATATACTCTGTTATGACTTTTTATTGAGTAAATAATTTGAAACAAAGAAACATAATATTATCAAGAAGATGCTTGATAGCTAGCTGAGCACCAAATGAATTTTCATGTTTCATCTTATTATTCGTATTTCTACTTATTCTAAGCGTTTTGCTTCTGTTTTAGTGTGACTGTTCATGTACTCTTCTCATTCCAACATCTGATAGTGTGTCTAACTCCACAGATGCAACACAGCATGATGGATCTCTGTCTTACAGAAGTGATTCTATTCCTGTAACTCAAAGTGCTTCTTCAGCATTGAATCAACGTTCCTCTTTCTCAGGTCCAAACTCAATAGTACGCTTTAATTCTCCAGATGAATTACGTTGGGTTATGCACGTGAGTTTACTTCATTACTTTGTTTTACATTTTTTCTGTCTTCGTCATTATTGTTTGTGTCTAGTGTTGGTTTGATAAAACCCTAATATACTGGTAATTGTGAGAAAGCATAACAAGTAGTTTGACATTGGTTTTGATAAACACAGAACTTAACCACTCACAGGCTGAGAATGTTTTTCAGGGACTAACTGTGATTAAGGAGTAGGCTGTAAATCGATAATCAATAACGAGTGAATGTTAAAGTAGTGATACGATTTATCGACTCCGAGACTTTTAATGAGTCAGATTTCTGATACTAACTAACCCACTAGTTAGCGATTCACACAAACCAAGGAATCAAAACTTCATATGCATATATATTTTGTTACCTGTCCCAAGAAATTCATGTCAATAAAGTACCATTAATTTGTAAAGAACTAGGAGACAAAAAGTCGGGGAAATATATGATAAAATGACTTCCTCTTTTTAGAGAAACAAACAGATTATCTTCGAATGGAAGTAAATGTGCATAGAAGGTATGCGCATTCACATCCATCATTTTGTTGAAATTTTTCAACCTCCTCAGTCGTTTTACGGACTTTATTTCTCAAAGTTGATACTCGTCAATGCAGAATACGAGTACATACCATTTTCCGACTTTTGAAGACCTCTGTGTATTTAAGCTGAATAATTTTAAACAGTAAAAAATCCACTTTTTGTTTGTAAAACAGTAGTACCTGCATCATAAACAGCTGTAGTACTTGCTAAAGATGACTTTTTACCATAAACCGTTGTTGTAGACTATCATTATTCCCTTAAGAATTCTTCCAATATAAATGCACACCAATAGCCTTTTACAACTTAAGTGCATAAAGATAAGTAGTTAATCAATAAAATGTAACGTGGAATCATTAAATATGTTTCAAGCCTAATTTTTAGTTCAAAATATGCCAAATTACTCCTGAAACTAATATTTTAGAGTTTTCATATTCTGATTCTCCTCCCTCCCTTGAAAAAATGGCAAGTACATCATTTACATCCTCATCTGTTATCAACTATATATATATATATATATATATATATATATATATATATATAGCCTACTAATTATAGTGATAACAATACCACGACAAATTTTAATTTCAACTAATTTTTATTTTCATTGAATAGGCCATCACTTATGGATTGACTATGTCACCTGAAAACTGGGATGTTGTAAAACACAGTGCACATATTTATTGTTATTGGATTAAATGTATTAACTCTTCAACGCGTTCTTCACAGTCAAACAATTCTAATGCATCTATCCCATTGATTCTTCAGAAAGAACCATTACGTTTTCTAAAATCTCTTTTATTCTCTTTGGCATATTATTTTCTACCACGTGATACAGAACCGTTAGGTGATCAGCCTAAAGTGATATTTACAACATTGGGTCAGAGTTTACCAGTCCCACAATATTCAGTTAGCAATGAGTTATCAGAAGGTTCACATGTCTCTACAGGTTTGTTTTATTTCCTTCTTTAAAGAATTTGTTTTATGTTTTATTTACCTCTCATTTCGAGCATTTCTCATAAAATATTTAATTTAAATGAAAGTCTGGTTTTAATGATTACAATTTAATGGAAACTAAAAACCGAGTCCTTTGGATGATAAGAAATGCAATATACCGAAACAACTCAAAGTATGATTGTTTTAATTGAGCAAATTGGTTGATTATCCTTGCGCAACTGATACATTCAATAAGCACAGGTATCGAACAAGTGAAGATATTGTTTAGGTGAAAATATTACCAAAACTACTGTTGTCTGATTGTATTGTGGTGAGAGCAGGCTGCTAGCCAATTGGTAGACATTAATCCACATCAATGTCTGGGTCACTAATATTGGCCGTGAGAGAATATGAACAAGGCTGATTCAACAACCAATCACAGCAGACTTAACGTGGGCAAATAAGATTCGCAGATAGATGGCCTCACTTTCCGAGAAACTCGAAAACAACCAATCAGAAGACTGCGTTTGTCTGCTTAACTTTCCTTGAAACCAGAAACAACCATTCAGAAGACTGTTTGTCTACTTGAATAAGCTATAATAATATACAGGAAATATATATAAATACGTGCTGATTTCCGTAATAAAACGATCTGTTGCCGGCCATTGTCTTCTGTTGTTACAGTGTGCAGTGTGAGTTGTTAGCTCTGATTGTCACACTTTTGGGAGTTACCAAGCCTATGGTCGAAGTGGTAGAACCTGGTTATCCTACCTAAAATATAATAGTCAAGTGGTATTGTTGGTCCTCCAAACAGAAATGTATTTCACAGTCTAATGGAACAGCATTGCAGAGACCTGTGATTTTTACTGAAAGCGTACATATTACTTGGTAGTCTTTCTATCATACACATTTGATAGTAAATCCAACTAAGGCTGAAAATTTCTTTCACAACATCGATATCCCTTTAAGGTCTTTCAATTACAAAAGATATTATTAAGATGTATTGTATGGTGACAGGTATAACGTGTACACTCCTGTTAGGAGTTAAATATTTGACGTACTAGATGTTTTGGTCAGTCAACTACAGTTACACGAGAAGTGTTTAGGAGTAATTGAAGGCTCATAAATAACCTTTTGTTCTCTAAGACCCCAATAAAAACTCTCGTGAAATGATAAAATTAACCCAATAGCTCTTGCCGCACATATGTGCAAAGTTCTATCTCCAAAACAGATAGACCACAGTTTGCTGATGTAACCCATGACTTTCAAATAGTTTGTCTCAGGTTCAAAGCCAACTCCATCGACTCCGATAAGTCAACAGTATCATTAAACCTTCACTGATTGTACGGGCCTGCTGAGCTGCATCATTACTTGCACACCAGCTTTAATTAAATTTCAGAAAGATGAATCTGAAGAAAAGTGATGGGAATTAGTGAATGATGACTAGCAGTGAAATCCAGGATTCGCATTTCGTCCTATTTGGGACTTGTCAGCTGGATGTATCTGCATTTCTCAGTGAATGATGATGTTCCCACTGAGACTCAAACCTAATACCCATCAATTCAAACTCCAAAGTGTTGTCCAATAGACCAATTGGGCCACGAAAACCTCCTCTTGGACATCAATCCAATCTATCAATAAAAAAATAAAAGTTTATTTAAATAAATAATAAACCCTCGTTCATTGAATCACTATCAAGCGTCCGTGTTAGGGATGTATTTGATAATTTCTTATATTCATCTATAGAAAAAGAGAAAACACCAGAACTAGTGAAAATATACCTGAAACATGTAAATGCAACTTGATATAACACTGAACCACTCTATATTCAAAAAGTTATTTAGTAAATGATACTATTTCACTTAACTCACTGGTTGCTTTGGTAGTCTGATTATCAAGTGAATGTTTTTAAATCTTTTACTGAAACCAGATAAAGTTGTTCCATTAGGTTTAAATACTGTTGGTTGGGGTTTTTATAAAGCCGTAATAGAGTTTCGTTTACTTTTTTAGTCAGTTTACTCGACCTTGTTGAATTATGATATTTATTTCAGGCTTAATAATAATAAAGCTTTATCCCAATGTGAGAACACATAGTACGGAAATTTTCGGTGCATTTAGTTCCCAAAATACAATAATAATAATAATCTGAAGTATATCATGTGACCTTGTGATATTGCATATGAAGACAGTACCAAATCTGTACATTTTTTATTCACTTTCTTCAAGAATTCCACAATGTTTTGTTGAAAGCTAAGTAAATATGTGAGCGAGTTCATGTAGTGATAACTTGAATAATTGTGTGTTTAAAACAATAAGAAATGTAGAAGAGATCAAGCATTTTGTTTTGGATGGAAATTTTGCTAGTCCAGTGATTTAAGCAGGTCGATCTGCTTTAATTTTGAAGTTATACAATAAAGTTGTATGATTGTATAATTATTTATTATTATTATATCCTTTAATTCCTAGAGGAACATAGGGCTTCAGCTGCCCATCTCCATTGCCTTCGGTTTTCTGCCAACTTTTTCACCCCACTCCAAGTCTGCCCACATGCTTTCATCTCCTCTTCACATGACCTCCCCTAAGTCAGTCTTGGACGACCAACTCGCCGCCTCCCTTTCGGGTTCCACTCGAGCAATGGCTTGTCTAGTGATGTCACTTGATGGTTTCCTCAGAGTATGGCCAGCCAATCCATCTCCATTTCTTCCTGCCTATTTGTTGCACAATAGGTTCCTGCTGGGTTGGTTCGCTCATTACCAGAGATCCCTGTTTCTGATCTTTTCTGGCCGGCCATCTGATCTTGAACGGAGTATAGGGTGAAGACAACTGTTATTGAAGGTCTGAAGTTTGTTTGAGAAGCTCTTTATGACGCGCCAAGTCTCTGATCCGTATAGTAGCACTGACCGACTTCACATTGGAGTTGAAAATCTGGATGTTATTTTTGATGCTGAATCAGTCCTGTTGACCTCCACACAGACTTGAGAGTAATGAAAGCTTGTCTTGCTTTTCCGATTCTGGCTTTGATATCCTCGTCAGTTCCGTGTGCCTGTAGTTGAAACGATGCTTCCCAGGTCGGTGGGTGAAGGAGGTTGTTTCTTTCAGGTTCCTCCCATTTATGCTGACTGATTGTTGTCTGTTGTTGTTGTTGCTGTTGCTGTTGGCCAAGAATCTCCATCACCTCTGTTTTCTCTATGTTCACCTGAAGTGAGGTCCTGTATTTGATGTTTCTTGTGCCAACTTGTTGCTTTTCACTTGCATATCTTCCAGTTTTTGGGAAATCAGACATATATCATCGGCGAAGTCCAGATCCTCCAAGATTTTTGTGTCAGTCCATTTTATGCCTGCTTCCTCATTGGCCGTTGTCTATCGCATTATCCAGTCTACTGCAATCAGGAAAATCATTGGAGATAGTAGAAAGCCTTGCCTCACTCCTGTCCTCACTTCGAAGGCTTCCGTAAGTTTCCCGTTGTGGATTACTTGGCATGCAGCATTCTTGTATAACTGTTGGATGAGATGTATAATTGTCGATGGCGATTGTATAATTATGACTTGGAATTTAATTTCTGTCAAGGAATAGTAGTTTGTAATAGTTATGAATTTGAAATAGTTAGTTCCCTTTATGATGAATCGCGATTAAACAATAAAAAGGCGTGACCTACAAATTGTCCTTATCGATTAAGCATGATTCATATTTTCAGCATTTAAATTATTATGACATTTTTCTTAGTCTTTTTTCCCCACTACTTGAATTTAATGTAGACATCCGGTTATCTTTTATAAAAGTACAGATGTAAGCAATCAGTGTTATTCTTGTATTCGCAGTTATAGTCGTCTGTGTTTAATAGCCTTATCTTACTGTTTTTCATTAAAGGTTTTCTAATCCAATCTTTTTTGAATTTCTTTTTAGCGACTGAATCAACCAGTCTATCAGGGTTACTGAATAAACAATTAGAAATCACCAGATTAGTAGCTCGTACTATTGAAGATTTGTGTGCAACACCTGCTCAACTGACACCTGATTCTTGGGATTCTATATTGAGATTTTGTCTGATAGTGTGTCATTCTATTTTATCATCTCCCTTATATCTGCCATCAGGATTGCTTCATTCTTCTTCATCTGGTGCTGGCTCATCATCTACAACGAATTCTCAGATGACTAATACCGCCGCCAGTTCAGGGTCAGGAACTGTTGGAGGATCAAATTCCACAACTTTCTTAGCCAGTTTTATAGATATTCGGGGTAGTAAAGAGCCTGCTGCTATACTTGAAGCTACATCGGATTGTGTTTCAACACTGTTGTTCAATACATGGCTGAATGCATGTAATAATTGTTTTCCCAAACCACAACTTTGGGCTGCTTTTAGAGAATGTTCAAAAGTATGGAGGCATCACTACGCCTTTATTCGACAATGGTCTCGTGTTTCCGTTGCGTTATCTATTAATTTACTTGGTATAATGAATAAATCGGTGGATATGAATGGTAATATCTTAATTTATTGCTTATATTCTTGTGTAAATACATATTATAAGAGATAAACTGTAGTTTATTGACTTAAATACATCAGTTATAACTATCAGGTCAATTGTGCGAATTTCACTTTATCTTCAAAGGTAGACTATATTAATCTTCACACAACAGATACACATTTCAGTATTTATTATTTCATCAGTCTCCGCATATACTGACTGGAAGTTAATAAACTGTGTAAAGGACTAAAGTGTTTTGAAGACTTGAACTCCAAAGGTTATGTAATACAAAGTTCCTCTAAAATGTTTACATCTTTTTTTTTCAACAATATCACATACGGAAACTTTTTATCCGTCGTCAATCTGAATTAGTTCTTCCTACTCATTTTTATGATTGTTAAGTGTTGAATAGTCCAAATAAGAGGAATAAGACTTTTTATTTATTAATCTCTGAAATAGTAATTAGCTTGTGTTAAGTTAAATGTTTTATATTTTATTTTGGACATTTCTGAATTATTTACAAGGATAGATTCAACCAGCAGTGGATGAGTAACATTGCTGTCCATTATGCTTGAAATGTCTGTGTAATCCAGCATATTTTAGTTTACAAAATATACTACTAAAACAATAAGATGAGTAGTTAGATAACTTTTGGTATCCTAAATATAATGTCTTGCGCTAGGTAGTTATAATATAGTCACTTGATAGCCACATGACTAGTTTCAAATGAGTTTATCAATGCTGTACCCATGTGTTCGACTTGTCATTGCATAACTAAATTACCAACAGTTGACTGCATGCAACCCAACTATTCCGTACTGAGTCTAAGTTAGTCGTTCTCATATCTTTGTTTTCCTATTTCCCACGAAACGCCACTGTAAGCTGTAGTTATATGGTTTCTTTTTAAGTTCGTATTTGTTTTACTGTGTGATTTGCGCTATCTATGGATTATCACTTATTTAATAGGGTGAACCAACAGTACCCATGAAAGACAAAGTGATGATTCATTAGTGTGTTGAACAAAAAAATGAAGCCGTTGGGATCTGTGTTAAAATCATTGGTAATTAATAAATTATTGCATTACTTGAAGATAATAGTAAATTGAAAAGTAAGGTATATAAGCAAGATTTGTGCACTTCTTGAATTACGCTGTTGACTTAAGCTTGTAGATATGTCTAACTGAGAGAGGCTGTTAAACATAACCTCTTTGAGCTGAGAATCTGTTGCAACTCTGTGTATTCGAACAACTCTATCTACAAAAGATTTGCTTGCATTCGGTAATGAAATCATGTATGTCATTTTAAGTTAGACAGAGCGTGTTTGATTCACTGTCAATAATTTGTCATCTTGGGACCCCGACACTGATAGTTTGTACATGCGTTAAAAATGCTGTCTCGGGGCTTCCACACCGTTCACTGTTTGCTATATCTTAAATTGGATGGGAAAATAAAAGAGGTATTCAGCACTGAGCTTCGTACCACTAAATAAGGATAGTTGTCATAGGTTAGCATCCGTTGTTGCTTTACAACTCTGGGTGGTATCCAAAAGGTCATATGATTTATTAGGTCGAGACTTTATCACATATGAACTCAATCGAAATCAATGGTGACTGTGTAATCTGTTTACTCTCACTAATTCTGAAGTTGGTATGAAGTAATGAAATCTCATTTAAATGTACCAGATAAGTACGCTTACCTGTCTCATTCTGTTTCTACATAACTATTTCATTTCTCGTTTACTACTATCTGCTTATTTTGTGTGGTGCATCTACTCATACCCGCACTATTTTAGTTGTGTGTTTAAATAAATCGGCTTGAAACTGAATTACTAAGATAACTAAAACAAAGGGTAGGCTACTGATGTCACATAATATTTGTGTACAAGTCGTTTAGTATAACGAATTCTTTATTGAATATTATTCGTCATACAGTATTACTTTTCTTCGAGATGACTACGTTCTAAACTTCTTTAGGTAATCGAATAAGATATTTTGATTGGACACTACTCAATATATGGTATCATAAGTCTAGTGCTTTGTTTGATGCGGACTGTTTTCTATCAGCCAAGTTTGACATGTGACTGATAGAATTCAGTCCGCATCAAACAAAAGACTAGACTCATGGTGCCAGTTATTGACTAGTCTCCAATCAAACCATCCAATGCAGTCCTACAGGAGGTCAGTCGCGAGTCCGAATAACTCAGTGGTAAGGTCTCTGAATCTCAGGAGGGACATACGTTTCTTTAAGATTACAGATGTACCATGTTGAGGAGTACCAACAAGCGCGAAACCTGCGTCCAACGCTTCCTGCCGATTGCTTCCAACCATCTAATAACAATGAAATTAGAGTTTTGAAAAGGACACATAGGTTTTTAGTACACTGACACTTAGATGCCAGCTGGTAAACATTAAAACTTAATTTTCCTTACTAAGATTTATGATAGTATCCATTTACATTCTTACTTCTTTGTCGTGGAATATCCTGTAATTAGGGTTTTAGGTTGAGCGGTTGCATTCATTTCTGCAAGCAAGTTTGATTACTACTTCAAGTTGTTAGTATTATCCGATTTTCCGTTGTCTTATCAGTTTTATTTGTTAATTTTGAGAATACCTAATGTGTTTATTCCACTTGTTATTATAGCCTTTATCCCTTTGGTCAAGTCAATTCCATGTGATATGCCAAATGAAAATGTGAAAGAAGCCTGGATTCGTATACTATATCTAATTGGTAATCCTGTAGATTTGAGTCATGAACGTTTAATATGCAACACACCAATTTTTGAAGAGTATAAGTGAGTTACATCATGCTTATTTCCTTGGTTGTATTAAGACGGTGAAAGCATATTTCAATAATGTAACTAGTTTTTTTTTAACAGCAGAAGCTTTATTTCTATAGTAATTGGCTACTGTATGTATCGGTTTTTGCTATAACATGAAACTTTACTGTTGTGTAGGACGTTTAGCTTTTGAGACAGTGGACAAAGGTTCTAATGATATGTCGACAAATTTGATGAAGCGTAAATCTCATATGAGACTGTCACGGATATGGGTTCAGTAACTTGTACGTTTATTTACAACGATACAGATTATTTGTTGTATTGCAGATGAATAGTTTCTGTTTCCTAATCGTTTGTGTTAGCTGGTCAAATTACTAAACTTGTCTTGTCTTATTAGACAGGATTTCATCATGAGCTGACATCGGTTAGAGAACCATTGGAAAACCTGGGAGTACTGGACAGCTATTTCATCCTAGCTTGGGACTCTTTATTAGTGCACACCCAGCGCCAGGGTTCGAACCCAGGACCTTCTGGTTACAAGGCTAGCGAGCTCGTAGACCATAAAGCCACTGGGATCTGATCCAATGGCCAGCCCGTGAATTCCAACTAGTATAGGCTTAAATTGCACTTTTTAGTGAAATTTAGAATTACAGTTTAAACAAAGATTTTGAAATAATGTAAATTTGTAGCTCAGGTGGATGATTTTGAAACAGTTGTGTTCTTCGATCTGGTCGATTTAATTGCGAAGCTTTCGTAGTCCTTCTAGACAACAACACAGGTTTTAGTATGAAATGAACTAATTTAAATCCCCTATGAATGATATAATTGTATCTCATGGCAACCATTGTCGTGACTGGCTGTTGATTTACGTCTCTATTGATCATTTTTATTGACTCGGGATTTGAACTTTCTTGTCATATGATTTACTTTTTATTGGCTGGTAAATTTGGTCTATGATGTTAATTGTTAATAGCTGATTCACTTAATTACCAGTTTTCTAGAAATTCCCTGGCATTTTTTGGTGTTTAATTTGGTTAATTAATTTTGGTGAAAGTTTTACAATTCAACGTAATTACTCATAAATATTTTCATATTTCGCCATAATGTTATAAGACTAAGTTGTCAAACTTTATATTTGCAAAACGTGAATCATGAGAAATATCGGAAGGTAAACATTGTATACTAGAGTAAAAGTCTCTGTAAGCATAGAGTTGGATTTGAACAAAGCAAGAGCTACAGTTTTAGCAGAATAAAGTGGTACCATTTTTTGTTTCGTTGCCTTATTGTCAGCTGCTTACACGCCAAAGACATTATTAAATATATCTGCACAAATAATTTTAAAAGACTTGCAAAGAGTTCATTTTAAACAAAAATCAATCGATCAATATATGCATACAGTAATAATATATGCATATATATAAACGTAATATTAAACACTATTCCGAACAATAATAATCAAACACAATGGAAACTCTTCAGCATTTCGCATTCAGATGAAAAAGAGGTGAAAATATCCAGTTACCAGGGCAAAGAAAGACTGATAACCGCTTCCTTCTGGATGCATAAATCAGGTTTCAGCAAACTTAAAGAGAATTGAGCTCTTTTGCCTATTGATAATTTTGAACGATCTTGCGACGTCCGCCTCATGACCCGTGTCGAGGAGATGCTTGGCGATGGCACTGTTTAAAGCATTTGTTCCCTTTAGACGTAAGCTTTTTGGTACATGTTCAGAAAATCGTAGATATGCCCTTCTTTCTGTCCTTCCAATGTAACTTCTCCCGCAGATATATGTAAATCTGTATATACAGATGGTGCTGTTAACATAAGAAGTATATCTATCGATTTTTGATGGCACCAAAGAGCAAGTTGTTCGATAGGCGGGGACGAGCTTAGCTGCAGGATAGGCTATGGCTAGTGATGTACCCAGTCTTCTGTTGATCATCGCTGCAATGTTTTCACCTTTATGATCAAGTTGAATGTAGATTGGCTTTTTAACCACTGTGATTTGTTTTACATTTGTGACTTCAGATCTTCCATACTTGCTGATGAACCTTTGAGGTTGGATTTATATTGTTAACAGCTGTGACTTTGGTTCTACTAGCCTATTCTAGTTAAAGAAGTGTGATCTTTTTTGTCCTAAAATATTATTATCATATAAAACTGCATTGGTGTACTGGTTGGCAGAGAAAAGTATTAGCATAGTTTAAACATTTCCACTGTGGTACAATGTGGATATGGAAGTCAACTTTTGATGAAGATGACAGCAATATATTTTACTGAAATGAACACTGAGGTAGATAAACTTACATGCTTGCACAAAATTTTTTACATCAGTTGACTAAATTTTGCTTTAGAAATCCATAAGGAAGAAGTAGACATGAACAAAGCGATATTAAAATAAATAAATAAGTTTTTTAATCTTTTCCTGATGACTGGCATACGCGCCAGTCTAATCTCACTATTTTTGGTAGAAAGCACTGGTTAAGTTGCATGCCTTATAATATTATATAGTATTTCTCGGCCAACTGTTTGTTATCTACTGCTTTACGAAAGACCGTATTTTGATAGGAAAGCACTTTAAGAAATAGCATGCATAACTGGGATTCTTCTGTCTCACCCTGTTTTACATCTCCAAGTGCTTGGCTTATCCACTTTTATGTCATTGGCGGTATAAGTGTATCAGTCGCTTACACTTACACACACACGAAACAAAATCATATAGATTATTATTGAGCTCAAATATTCGGGACATTTTTCATGTGCAAGACTGAGAGCTACGCATATCATGTGAGGGCTAATAATAATGCTAACCAACTGCCCATTCTAAAATGGTTGGGGCGAGACTCGAACTCGTGACCCATTTACTGAAGATCGAATGCTTAAGCCAATGAGTCACATCTCTACGGACCATTATTAGGGTTTTACTCCCTCTTTCTGAAGCTTTTCATAGGAAAATAAGCGTAATACTAGGGAAAATGACAGTAGTAATAGAAGCTGTGTTATATAATATTTATACCCAACTATTCGTTATTCTCTTCAGTTTATTTCAACTTTTTTCCTCCTTCATTGTTTTAACACCTTGTCATTTTGCTTTTATCAGGAGTATCCCTGAATATCCTCCTCATTACTGTATTATATCGGTACATTGAATAATTAACATTCAAGAAATCGTCGTTTTCTTTTTTAATTATAGCTTGATTCCACACCGTATTTTTTTTGGTACAGGTATGCATTTTTTAGCATGTGATATTGGTAGCCCAAATTTTGCAGACCGACCATAGATATCATGCGTGCGTTGGCAGGGGATCGAACCCCGGACCATGTGCGTGGTCGGCGAGAGTCACAACCACTGTGCCACCGGTGCAGAACTACTCTAATTATCAAACTTTTTCATGATTATAAGCTTGCCCATTATTGATAATATGTCTTGAGTTCCTCAGATGCGTGATAAAACTCAAAATCAGTTAGAATGATGTAGATTCGTTCACTCTTATAGGAGTTAATTCACTAACTTATTAGTTAATTGTCTCCTCTTGTCTCTCTCTCTCTCTCCCTCTCTCTCATTTTTACTTACCTTACTGTTATAACACTGTACACATATTTAGACCAAGAAGAGGGTGTATTGATCATATCTTCACCCTCCGACAGATTCTAGAACATAGGTACTCCTACCGGCGTCCAACAATCATTATATTACTTGACCTAATGGCGGAATTCGATTCTGTCGACCGAGAGGTTCTCTGGCGATGCTTGGCTGTAAAGGGAATGCCAAGAAAATACATTGCACTGATCAATGCACTCTACTGGAACTCATGCAGCCAGGTGAGGGCTTACGGCGAGTTGTCATCTAAACTGGTGATGACTAGTGGTGTCCGTCAAGGATGCCCATTATCCCAATTTCTATTCAACTTCATCATAGATGTACTAATGGACTTAACCCTAACTCACTTCAGCCACTCAGGAGTTGACTTGCTACCAGGGAACAATCTCGTTGACTTAGAATATGCAGACGATATAGTCCTTCTAGGCGAGGATGTTGACGAAATACAGCTGAGTCTTCTGAACACCTTGACCTGCAATCTACGAATGCTTGGCATGCGATTCGCTCCCGCCAAATTCAAGATGATGTTACAGGACTGGACTACACCGACTCCTAGATTAGAATTAGGAAGTGAAGTGGTAGAGCACGCTGACCGCTTCACTTATTTGGGAAGTACCATCAGCCAGCGCCAACGGGTTGATCTCAGACGAAATCTCAGCACGAATACACAGGGCTAGTTTCGCATTTCCCAGTTTACGCCGTCTCTGGCCTAGACGTGATATCCGACTGGCTATTGACCAAAGGGCGTGTGTACTGCTCATCAGTCTGCTCCATCCTCCTTTATAAGTGTGAGCGAGACCTGGCCATTGAGAGTGGAAGACATGAAAAGGCTAGCTGGCTGTCTTTGATCATAGGTGCCTGCGTTCTATCTCCCGTGTGAAGTGGTATAATAAGGTGAACAATATTGAGGTTAAGCTTCGGTCGAGTGAGTGCTAAGTAAGGAGGGAGGGGAAATCAATCGACGAGGCTATGAAATTTCATCGACTGAGATGGTTAGGACATGTGACACGTATGTGTAGCCATCGATCGCCTTCCTCAACGAACAATGGTGGCTGACATAGGGTCTGGCTGGAAAAGAGCTAGTGGCGGTCAAACCAAAACATGGTCTCATCAGTCAATGAAATCTACAACAGTTAGTTTAAGCCAGTCACGTAGGAAGGTGTAGACTTCCTGGTTGGGGTCCTCGGGACGGTAAAAACCAATGGTTGGAAACTATTGGTGACATGGCTCAAAATCTCTCTCCCAGTGGTTAGCGCAGATGGATTCACTCCTTGTGACTTATGATTTAAGCTGGACAAATAAGTGGTTGCATTCCTATTTTTCTGAAAGGAAGCAGTACACCGTCTACAATGGAAAATCCTCCACTACCTCACTTACTTTAGCTGGTGTCCCTCAAGGTGCTGTTCTTTCTCCCTTTCTGTTCTCGTTTTTCTTACATGACTTGCCTCATTCTGATGTAGCCACTTTTGTTAAATATGCCGATGACCTCTCGGTTTCTATGCCTGTCAACTCTCAGTCAGATTGTTCCAAATTAAATAGCTTTTTGTCGGAAATTAGTCAGTGGTCCTCTTCAAACGGACTTAAGCTTAATCCGTCTAAATGTCAGGTAGTCAATTTCAGTTTCAGACGTAAATGTGACCTACAGCAACTAGTTAGCTCACATGGCCCCACTCTCATTGACGGCACAGAGGTTGAAAATACATCTTATGTCAAGTACCTTGGGCTGAGTTTTTCCACCGATCTTTCCTGGTCTTCCCACATCTTGCTAGTTACTAGAAAGATGTTTCGCTTAACGTTCTACATTAGGAAATTTAGGCAGTCTGGCATAAACCAGTCTTTACTTTCTCAGTTTGTAAATTCTTGTATTCTACCCATCCTCCTTTACTGCTCCCCATTAGTCTTTCCTGGACTACTTAAGAAAGACTTTGCTTCGCTGAGAAGAGCACTGAAAGCTGTTAGTAGGGCAAGTGGGATATCGTTAAACCAACTGGTGAACACTATTGTAGATAGACATATTATATCATGTAAGAAACTAGCAAATACAATATTGTCGGACCCCAAGCATCCTCTCTATACACATCTATCTCCTTGCATTTCATCTGGTAGAACTAGAAGCAGCTATAGGCGGCTATATGCTAGGACTACCAAATACAAAAAGTCCACAATACCATATCTGGCACAGCTGTTATGTGATGAGAAATCCGTTAGGTATGACACGATAAACTTACTGCGGCACTCTAACAAATAGTCCCATTAGTTTTTGTTTTCCTTTCCTCGTTACTACTACACTGTTGTTCTCATTTACTACCACACATCAACTTTATATTTCAAATCCTGTGTTGCATTGTTTGAAATGAAATACTCTACGTTGTTTTTTTTCTTAATTTCTAATATTTATTTATTTTATTTATTTATAACTTATTTATTTTATTTTTATTTATTTATCTTTGATTTTTAAAAATCTTATATAATTTATGAGGTAATTAGATGCAATATACTGTAATATACTGTAATGCACGCTGAAAATTCCATACCTGTACCACAAATACTGTTTGGAATAAAGCTATTATTATTATTATTATTTCCAGTGAAACTATATTCTTCTTCGTTATTACTATTCCTTTGTCTCACACCTCTGTTTACTGTCTCTATTATGCATTTCTTCTACTTTCTTCTGTTGGTTTGTGTGCTACAAGGAGGGAGTGTGGCGACTTGAACTGGTGCACATCGGTGCAAAGTACTATGTCGAAAACAGACAGACAGTACACATATTTATTGTCTATTTATTTTTGTAGATTTGAATTGATGCATTTCTGTAGAAGGTAGTGTCTCACTGATTTATCTGTTTGTTTATTCTATTTATTTATAATATTAGCAGTGAAAATATGATCAAAATATTCTTCATTTTTTTCTCTACTATTTTTTAATTTAGAAAATATTCTCATAATGACAGAGTTCGATGGACATGTGTTTACTTACCTTATATATACCATCAGGCTTTACGTGGTCTTTCAATGATTGTAGACGGATTTTTAGGTATTCAACCAAGTCTTACTATTGGAATTGATCCGTATGTTGGTGTATCACCAGAACTTTATGGACCTATTGGAAGAATATTTCAAGGTCATCCTTCGAATAATCTGTTTAGCAGATATACGACAGATGTACCCAGTGGAAACACTGATGATGGTAAGTAATATGTGCCTGAAACAAGTTTACTTTTGATAATTCGGAAAAAATCAGGAATTGAGTATACGATATTCATTGTTTTAAAAGTTTTTGTATAATAGTGAACGATGGTCGGTGGTGGTAATTGGATCCCCGGTCGACGCACTTCTAAACTTCGCTAAGCCGGCGGTAAGGCCAGTAAAGAGGGATGGTTGGTTGGGAGGCTAGCAAGTCCACCCTGTAAAAATAAACACCACTGCTACCAAAACTTGAAGGCTGAAGCTTGAAGCCTTGTGTTCCTCTAGGAACTTAAAGAAATTAAATAATAAAAATAAATAATAATAAGATATTGTAAACCTGCAAGAACTGGCGAGGAATCATGCTCCTGTCGACGCCAAGTAAAATCCTGAGTCGCATCATCCTGGAGAGAATAAAGGACGCACTGGATACAGAATTCCGACCAAAACAAGCTGGATTCAGAAAAGGCAAGTCATGTTCTGACCAAATTGCAACCCTACGCATCATCATCACAGAACAAAGCATGGAATGGCAATCAAACCTCTACCTCAACTTTATAGACTTTGAGAAGGCCTTCGAAAGCGTTGATCGTGAAGTAATTTGGAAATTGCTCGAGTACTACGGCTTACCCCAAATATTCATCAACCTCATCCAACAGCTGTGCGACAACGGCACATGTCAAGTGATCCACAACGGAAAACTCAGTGAGGCGTTTGGAGTAAACACAGGAGTCAGACAAGGGTGCTTATTATCACCAATGATATTCCTAATTGTGGTGGACTGGATTATGCGTCAGACAGTGAGCGGGAAACGAGAAGACAGGAATATCCGGGACGGACGCGAAGAACCCAGAAGACCTGGATTTCGCGCGTGGATGATTTATGTTTGATGCCACACAAAAACGAAGACTTACAAGCGAAAACCAACAAACTGGTCGAAGAAGCAGCCGGCGAAGACAGGACTCCAGGTAAACATAGACAAGACGGAGATTATGAAAATAACCAACCAACAACAACTACAAAAGCAGCAACATCCAGCGTCAATCACCATCAAGGGGAGGGATTTGAAAGAGGTTACTTCATTCATTCACTTATCTAGGGAGCATTCTCTCAACTTCAGGAGGAACGGACGAGGCTGCCAAATCGAGACTCGGGAAGGCGAGATACACATACATTCATCAACCTGAAACCAATCTGGAAATCTTCATCACTCAGCATCAACAACAAAATCCGGTCGGATTTTCAATACAAACGTCAAGTTAGTTCTTCTATACGGATCAGAAGCCTGGCGCGTGGGTCACAAAGAATATTTCCAACAGCCTGTTGCAGACCTTTATCAACAACTCTCTTCGCTGGCTCTATACTGAAGACCAATCAGATGGCCGGGCCGGAAAGAATCACCAACAAGAAACTATGGGAACAAACAAACAAAACAAGAACCAATCGCCAGCCAACAAATATGCAGGAGAAAGTGGAGATGGATTGGACACTCGCTGAGGAGACCGCTGGGTGACATCGCGCGTCAAGCCCTCATGTAGAACCCGAAAGGGAAGCGGCGAGTGGGACATCAGTGCAAGGGTGACATGGAGGAGATCGTGTGAAGAGGAGTTGAAACAGTATGGGCTAACATGGATGCAGGTGAAAAGTATAGCAGAAGACAGAAGCAAGTGGAGACGTGCAGTTGAAGCCCTATGTTCCACTAGGAACCCAAGAGAGCAATAATAATATTGTAAACCTTTAACTAATTTGTAATACGATTAGTGTAAATTAATGAATTAGCAGTCTGAAACCTAGTGTGGTTCAGCGTCATTTCAGGTTACCAGTAGTTTTCTTCAAAGAATAATTTAAATCATAATAACAAAAGCTCATAAATGTAATTATGCAAAACCCCTTTGGTTATATTACCCCTAAACAACTGAAATATACACAGATAAACTTATATGGAATGCTTGTTTTTGATTTGACAATTTTTTGTGCAACATTTCCCTATATTTAACTTATCAAATTTTGAAATCTGTTTCGTTCATACGTTTACTCCATATCTTTGTATTCTAGCATAGAAAGCATGTATTTTATTTTCAATAATGATAGTAATAATAGTTTTGTTCTGGACAAAACGTTTATATGCGGTATCGAACTGTTAGCGTGTTTTGCTGTAAGTATTTGCTGCCTGTACAAAATATTTGAGTAAAATGATAGTCGACCCGTATGCCTGACTAAATATCTTCTGATCTGGGCGGAAAGTAAGCTAGTCCGGGGATTTAAGCTAACTGCCCAGGATTTTTTATAAACAATTTGACATCAGCCACATCAGTAATTTCACTCATTTCTCTTTCAAATATCTTTGTCCTCTTTCTTATCACTCTGCAGGTTCCGGGTTCGATCCCAAGCATGTTCATCCACATCGATATGGTAACATGGTACTTTACCCCCATAAAACCCTGATAAAACCGAGGGTGAGTAGCCTTCGGTCTTTCTCTCGAGATGCTCTCATGTCACTACGCGTTTCTAGACTCTTCTACGTAGGTCCTATTCACTACCTTCGTGTGTCAAGGTTTTTCTTTACAAAAATGAAAGGGTCAGTGCTAACGTTTGACGCTTACCACTGAGCTGCTTGACATACTAGTCTACCTAGGGAAGCTAGGAAACCCTGATTCTATGCGCTCCACAATCCGAAAGTATCGAATGGCGTAGGAACACGTCTTGGTTACCGGGTCCCATGGGAACACTGCTCGACTGCCTGATAGATCAAACTTCCAGTCAAAGGCTCAGTAGGAGAGGGTTCCTTAAAACAACCACGTACTTCAGTCTGGGCATCTGGGTGGTGTCGCAGCTCTCACGCAAACTATGAGATTTTATGTGGCACCTCCTCCGGTGCCCATAATGTACTGAGTTTGCGTTTTTAATAAAAGCAACACCAGAACTGTTAGCGTATATTCAAATAATTTTTCAAAGTTTAAAGGCTTCCATGTTTTGCATTGTTCTGATATTTTCTTTGCTCTTCCATCTCAAAAGACTTCATCTGGGTATTTTTCAACTTCAATGGAAAAACCATCTTTAGTTGTTGTTTTTTTCACTAAAAGTTAAAGTTGACATATTCCCTATGAATGTTTTATAAAGAAGCAAAGAATGATGAAGGAGACAGATGCTTTTCAGGACAGAAATTCACTCTGTTTTTCGCTTTCTTTCCTAGTATTTAATTTTTATTGGTCTTTAGATTTACGAATTAGAGATCTCATTGCTGAGTAGACTAGTGTCTTTCGTATAAACGTTGAGTTGAATTTCATTCAGGAAGCACCTTTTTTGAATTAAACTTTACATTGGTGATTCAGTAGCAGAACACTAGCCAACCAAGTAAAGTGGTTCAGGGTTCGATCACCGGCCGATGCACTCCTTTACCTCACTGAGCCGGTAATAATCCCGGTAAGGAGGGAAAGTTAGGCGTGAGGCTAGAAGACACCATTGCTACTGAAACTTTAAAACTATAACTTGAAGCTCTATGTGTCCCACTGGAAACACAATGGAATAAAATTAAATTCAAAGAAAGTACATTCTAAATGAAGACAAATAAATATACGGAGTTAAAATTTCCTTGAGAGGGAGAGAGAGAGAGCTGAAAATGGCATCTGTGTCAATATTAACAGCTCTGCAAATGAAATCTTTTAATTTTTTTAAAGTAGCGAAACTGTCAGAACGATGCGACAGACTGAAATGAATCTATGTTCTGTCATAGATTATCGTTTTAAGGTGCGATACTGACATGTTATCAATATATATATATATATATATATATATATATATATATATATAATGTAGCCATACAATTTTTCCTCCGTTATTGAAAATAATGATTACTACCAACTTTTATTATATTACAGCGGAACTCAGGAAATCACTCATTACTACTGTTGGTAGTGTTTCAGGTGCTCACGCTGGATCACGTGTAGTTGCAGGTAGTTTTTCTGCAGAAAAAACAACCAGTGAGTGGCAATCGTGCCTTTCTATCAGTCGTTTTTTTAAAGTTATATTGATGAAGTAATACAACATTATAATTCAAAGTAAAGTCATAATTGTTATGCAGAGGGACCTGTCAATTTGATAGTATGACAGTAAACTACAAGAAGTATATTTTTTGTTGAAGATTTCTGACTGACTGAGTTTCAACATAGAACAGTGTACAGAAGTGAACCAGCTCAAGTTGCTATACTCTATGTAGCACAGAAGAGTGTAGACAAAAGAGGTAAAAAAGCGATTCAGGAGGACTGTAATGAAGAGAAATGTGAAGGAGGAAGAGTAGTAACATGGAAGAAACATGATTGTTTTTGTGGTTATAGGGGATCACAAAGAGTGAGAGCATATCCGCCAATGAGAACTATTTTGAGCCAGTATCACCAGTAGTCTCCAGTCATTGGTTCTTAGCATCCTGAAGACCTCAACCAGGTAGCCTACACCTCCCTATGTGGCTTATACCAACTGTCTAATTCTTCGTGGACGGATACCAAGCTTTGGTTTGACCATCGCTCACCCTTTTCCAACCTAATCTAATGTCGGCTGACATTTCTCTTCGAGGAAGGTGGTGCCTGATCACACACAACACATGTTTCAGCCATCTAAGTCGATATAGCTTCACGACCTGATCGATTGACATAACCTCTTCTTTACCTAGCGCTCTAAGCCTAACCTTGATATTACTCACCATATTATACCACTTGACATGGGAGATAGAACGCAAATATCTGTCGTCAAAGATAGCTAGTCTTTTCATTTATTCCACTTTCAATGGCCATGTCTCACAGCCATAAAGAAGAACAGAGAGAACTATTGCGGAGTACACGCGTCCTTTTATCGATAGTCAGGTATCACGTCTGTGCCTGAGATTATGGTTCAAGGTGTAGTTTTCATAACTCTGTAGCTTCGTAAGTGTTATTTTGATGCTGGAATTTATATACCAGTGCATTCGACTCTCAGCAGACAAATCATCATTTATTAAACTACAAGTGCTTTTAATAGACAAGTTACAAATAAATTGGAAAAGCACTTCCTAATTTCCGCTGCTAGCCACCATTAATTAGAGTCTTAACTTTAATCCAATGCGGACAACAGTTAACACTATTTACTCTACGGCACCATTGCACTTCTCTACTCATAGGTTCATGGTTCTGGATTCTTTTTTTAGCTGTTGTCTCCAAAGTGAAAGGGATTTTCGTCAGTGATAATATGCTCGTTTATTACAGTCATATTTAGCCACTAAAGTGAATATTTTTCATCACTGTAGTACCATCAGCCCTCACACAATAAGTGTAGGTCATAACAACATAACTGAGTTCCATCTATTGGATTGTAGAACAATACAAATAGAGATCTGTTAATTTGACTGCCTTGTTAGCTTGAGAAGTTAACATAGCCTTCAAAACTCTTGAATTCTTATAGGACAGAAATGGTGATTATCCTTTTTCACATAGCTGTGATATTATTATTCGAGAAGACTTGATAACTTGCTATATAAAATGACCACAAGCGTATGCCAAGTTAAATAGTAATTCGTTTTCAAAAGAAATCAAGATATACAAATGGTTGAGTTGAATTCAGGCAATTATCTTCACCATACATCGATGATGAATTACAATTCAAGTATTTGACTTTATCAGTAAGTGGAACAAGTTTGATGTTTGAAGGAGCAAAAGTTTCTGCATAACTTTTTAAATGCACCTTTCTGTTGAATACCAGCAATTACCGAAACAGATCCAGAACTTCCAACTCCCAACAAGAAAAATCAAATTTCGATGCACTACATTATGTCGTGTCACACACACGATCGATCAACCTCAGTCGATACTAAATATTAGAAACCCATATTTTTATACTTGTTTCACTAAAACAAAGTTCTTCTCGTTGGTATTTTTTAAGTGTATTGGATTTTAGATGCAGATGCTTTTAGTTCAGATGAAACTTTACAGCCCCCTTTATTCTTTTTAGCAACACACAGTTACATGAGTCAAATGCGGATTGTTTAACTTCATATCTTTTTTAAAATATTATATACTCTTTTGTGCCCTTCATCAGTCCAATTTCTATTTCACGTATTTTCGTTTTAATCCAGGGAAATCTAGGTTAGCAAGCGTTGTCACATCTGCTGGCATACTTGCTTCTGCTGGAGCATCTGGAAGTTCAAAATCTGCCTTTACTCCAGCTAGCAGCACTTTAGGATATCAACATACTCCTCTTAGTAGTAACTCTGTCACTCCTATAGACGGTAGTGCACCTTTAACAAGCACCTTTCAACCATCACAAACATCAAGCTCCCAAGGATCAGTGCTGTCATCAAATATTTCATCAATTGGACAGTCTGCCACTCACAAGCCAATTTCTACTCCACCTTTATTATCATTGCTTATCAACAAAAATCCACAAGTTGAACATTTACGAAATTTAGCTACAACATGGCTATCAACAGATTCTCCTATTGTGCTGAACCCCAAAAGACCTGAGATAAACTCATTGTTACAATTATTTGGTGCATGGCTGTTTGAAGCGTCAATAACAGGAGTTAAACAAGATTTAAATGGTAAGCTACTTTTTTTCATATCGGTAACGTTTCTCCGTTTTATGAGCATTAGGTGGTTACAAGTGGCTTATATGACTAAGGTTCTGGGTTTGGGTTATATTCTATGTGGGATTTACACAGACATTTGATGTGAAAGAGTTGGAAACTGGGCATTAGAAGTTGTATGCTTCTAACTTAGTTCTTTTTTCCCAATGGTTCACCTCTCTAAGCGACAGACTGCTTGACAGTAAAACAATCCATCATGCACATATTATTTATAAACATAATATTGTATTATATTACATCCCGCATATTTTGTTGAATGATGTATACATGTCTTTTTACATCATTAGTGAGAAAAAAGGGTAAGTCTATTTAGTTACTTTCATAACTTTAGTTTTCTTTACTTTTATATATTCACTTCATTCTTTGTTGTTTGCGCATTGTATGCCTTTCTCTTAATAAGACCTATTAAATTTCACTGATGCACGTAGTAGTTGAAATAATAGAGATAATTTTTCAGCTCATTGGGAAGATGAAAATTGTTTGTGCTTTCCAAGTTTTAATATGCACCAATTAATGGTAGTTATTATATCTGTAATAAAAAAATTTAATTGATGTATATAGATAGCTAACTAAATCTTATATCTTTGTTTTGACTGTGTGAGGTGTTTTTAAAAAAGTGTCTTTGGCACTGTAGTGATTTTCCCCAAGTACATTGGTGTTTCTGAAGCACCTTCCTGTCTGAAAGCAAATAAATATTAATTCTTCAAGTATTGGTCTGTAGGGATTTTGTTTGATTGGTTGGCGGATTTCATTATGAGCTGACAGCGGTTAGAGAACGATTGGAACTGGACAGCTGTCTCGCCCCAGTTTGGGACTCCTCATCAGTCGCATCCAGCACCAGGACTCGAACTCAGGACCTTCTGGTTACAAGGCTAGCGAGCTCGTAGACCATTAAGCCACTGGGACTTGATCCAATGGCCAGCCCATGAATTCTAACCTCTGCCAATTCACGACATAGCTCGACCACTCAGCAATGTCCGCGATGAGTAACTGTCCTCACCTTCAACCTGCTGTACCCTACTAGTGAGGAAACTGCGAAGTGGTTGCGCTACGTCGTGAGTCTGCAGAAGTTAGAATTCATGGGCTAGCCATTGGATCAAGTCCCAGTGGCTTAATGGTCTACGAGCTCGCTAACCTTGTAACCAGAAGGTCCTGAATTCGAGTCCTGACGCTGCGTGCGTACTATTGAGGAGTCTCAAACCATGACAGAACAGCTGTCCAATACTCCCAGGTTTTCCGATGATTCTCTAACTTATGTCAGCTCATGATGAAATCCTTCAAATAACTATTATGTTTATATAGCTGTAGAATCTAATGAAGAAGTTATTGAAAAGAATTATTCTTTGCTCAACCTTTTTGTCGAGATATCAATAAAGAATATTGTTTTTTGTTTCTTTAATTATTTTCATCGAAATGAGAAGAGCCATATGAAAGGAAATAGTCATTAATGGTGTGACTGTGAGCTTGCCTGCGACGTATTCCTTTTTTATAGATCACCTCGTCTGAACTATTAAAAATAATTGCTTGTTGAAGTCGACAAAATACAGTTGATCAATTACATTTGTCTTTGATAATATGGGTTTTTTTCATGAAAATGTTTTTACTTCATTTGTTGTTATGCCAGTATGTCGTGTTTTCTGCACTGAAGCAATATGATCCCATCAGAATGTGAACAGCCTAACCTTTTTCATCCCTTGTTTTCTGAATGGAATATAGGATGACTTCAAGCCCCGAAGTCTCAGTAGTGCTAGTGTTGCAAATAAGGAGTGGGATTGCTAATCTCACGCTCAACCCTGCCTCTTCTATCATGCTTATTATCGATCAGTAAACTAGGCGAGGTCTGGGTGTACATAGACCGGGATTCGAACCTGGGCGAGCATCCTACCATCAAACCACCGACGCTGAATGACTTAAAGCCAATATAACTTATTGACATGATTCGCCTTGTGGTGATACAGACACTGTGTTCCAACGGAATATTATTCTCACAGTAAGAATCACAGTATTTGTTGTTGTTAACGTCTGAATACTACACCCACAGCTCATTACTGCATCGGTAACAGAATACTATTTATTTAAACATTCTGTTTCATTTCGTTTGATGTAAACCGAAGTCACGCGCTCAGTGATCACTTGAAAATATACCGTGTCTTGCCTCCTACTGTTACAACCTGTTGTTTCCTAGATTATAGTTCAAGTGTGTGTGATTCACCAAATTTAGAAAGGTAAATGACTTACTAAGGTTACTTTTAAGAGATTACATGTATGTACACTGTAATTCGTCTTTCTTAAATTACTACTTTGTGAATGAGAAAGAATTGCCCATCTATTGATTTTGAATACCAGTAATCAATAGTTTTAATACCATCTGCCTCAAACCTACAGATATTTTATACACAGTTCCTAAGCATTTTTATACCCTTTAAACAACCTTTGAGTTCGCATACCAATATTTGAAAATTAAATGTTGTTTTCCCCATCAATCTTTAGTATTTTAAAATGCTACGGTGTAATTACTTTAACATTTGAAGGGCAATATAGCATCATTTCTACTACATCAGCTTCCTTTTGATCAGTGGCGTACGATGATGACGTGTTGGACCCATAACCCAGAGGTCCGTAGATCAAAACCATGCTCTACTAACGATTTTTTGCGTCGGTAGAGCGCCTTGCCAGTCATGTAGGAGCTATGCGTTCGACGCATAGACGACGCACTTTTAAAAGCTTACCTAGTCAGTATTAAGCCCGGAAGAGGAGGGAGGGAGGTTAGCAACGCCATCCTGTAAAAACAAAATCTCTGCTGAAACTGAAGCCCTGTTTTCCACTGGGAAAGTAACAGAATGTAAAGAGATATTTTTTTAATTACAATCAATTCAAATAAATAGGTGAATAATCAACGTATCAACGTCAGCCAGATGTTTATAGACTAGAGCAGTTTAAATACTGAGTAATTGTATTCACTCAATCACCTACGGCATACATTTATTGGTACCATTATACCAAAGAGCTCAGTAGTTATACTGTGGTGAGAGCAGGCTGCTAGACAAATTGGTAGACACTAATTTACGTCAATGTGTATGCTCCCAATATTGGTCGTGAGATAACATGAACAAAGACTGATTCAACAACCAATCACAGCAGACTTTGCGTAGGCGGATACAGTTAGCATATAGATGATCTGACATTCAAGAAACAGCCACAAAGAGATACAAGGTTAACTTTCTGTGAGGAACAACCAATCAAAAGACTGTGTTCGTTTGCTTAAATAATCTATAATAATGTACATGAAAATATATGAATACGTGTTGATTTCGTAAATAAACGATCTGTTTCCCGGCCCTTGTCTTCTGTTGTTACAATACCACAAAGAAACTTTTCATGCCCAAGTGCGACTTACTAATCAGTATTGACTGGGAAACAAATATCTCTTAGAGTTCATTTGAAAATATTGTAGGAATAACTAATAGTGGCCAATATATGTTTGCATAGAAAAAAATACGTCTTTTTAGGAGTTGGGTTAACAGATGGCAACATTGAAGGAGAAATCAACAGGTGAACTAGAAACCCCATGTCTAATCCTACTCAACAGATAAACTGTCATAATTTACACGTAATCAATAAATAGATTATCAAATTTTTTGAAGTTGTTTGTCATTCCACTAACACATAGAAAGAAATGACACATGATTATCCATCACAATATTTGAGCATATACAAAAAATCACAGTCTTAAAATTTATATTCCTATTAAGAGTATAATTATTTGTTGCGTTTTTAGTTTGATATAACAAGTACTCAACATTTTTAAAGACCTCATAATAGTCAACAGACAGAAAATTCCAGGAACATTTTGCTTTTGCGTAAAGCAATAGCCTACGGATGACTGCAACCCTCTTTGTGTGTTCACATAGAAATGGTGATTAACCTTTCTCCACTCCGAAGTACTCACTAGCTACAGCATCTTTCACTTGACTCTTAGACTTCACATTAGTATTAAAAGTTTTTCTGTTTTCCATACGACTACGTTGCTGCTTTTTTTGACAGATCTAAATTTTTCTAATCCATTTCAGAAAATTATTTTCTTCGTCTTGCAAAAAATTGTTGTTGTGAATGAATCATATATCTATGTGTGTGAGTGTGGAACGTCAGTTTTTCTTAAATATAAATATCTGAATTGTAATATATTAACTATTTACAGAGTTACGGTGCACGAGATTGAAAAACGTCGAAATCTACCAAAAAGGTATCACATTTAGCATTGAAATGTTTCTCCTATTGCAAATATTTCAGTTAAGACAACTAAGTGTATAAAAACGTCTTCAGTGTTTACCTATCTCGTGTGAATAAACACACGATATTCTCCAGATGACTTATTATTATTTATTTATCTATGTGTTGTATCAGAAACATCATATTATTTAATATTTTATTTCGTTTTGTAGATAGAGACTGTAAGTTCTACATTTAAACGTCGCGTCACAAATCTCCCGCTAGTCTCACATTTCTTATTGTATTGTTATTATTATTACAGATATTTTTGTTGATAAATTGCTTTTCAAATAAAATGCATATCTTTGCACTTTTACATCTTGTGTTGCTATCTCTGTTTGTTTGGTGTTTAAGAAATATTCTAAAAATGGAACTTGGTTCACATTGCTTGAAAAGGTTATCTGTACTGGTTTAATCAGTTTATTTTTCATATATGTGAATAGACTTCGGAATACCTGTGGATTATGTTTATTTTTTATTTCACTAGTTAAACTTGTGTATTCTATATAAGAATTATTCTGTTAACTAAATGGCTCTAGTCTCTTCTACCAGGCTTTTGAAAGAATATATTTTATGTAGAAGTTTGTGGTGGTATACGTACCAACATGTTCAATAGGTAAGATGCTGCTTATAGTCGTTGTATAATCAATATTCCAGAGTTATTTTTGCAAACCAACTTAGTTCCTTTAACTTCAACTTCTATTCTAAATAGAACTATAAGAAGTAAAATGTGATGAATTGAAGCGTTAAAGTAGTTTCATATTGTGGCTAATTTCATACTTACATGTGTTTTCTCTCAGTGAAATTTACGGTCACTCTTACCTACTCACATTTGTTGTACAAGATGCACGAAAATCACTTTATTGATTTTAGGTTTTGTTAGCCGCTTGGTAACTTTCCAAGTTTTCATGAAATTTTATTGTTCTAATATTTACATTGTAATTAATAATAATTTAACACTAGCAGTTGACTAGTGTGTTGGTGGCACAGCAGTAGAGTGCTCGCTGACTACGCGCATGTGGTTCGGGGTTCGCTCCCCGCCGACGCACACTCCTTTACGTCGCTAAGCCAGCAATAAAACTAGTAAAGAAGAAAGGTTGGACATGAGTCTAGCAACCCCATCCTGTAAAAATAAACACCACTGCTACCGAAATTTCAAAGCTGAAGCTTGAAGCCCTATGTTCCACTGGGAACGTAAAGGAATACAAAAAGGAGCTGATTAAGGCCAAAAGGATATTGATGATACGGTGTATGCAAATCTTACATCAGTTTAAGTCACTAAACTGTACATTAGTATATGAACGAATAAATCGTGACAAAGAAGAAGAGATTGGTAATACTGTAACAACAGAAGACAAGGGCCAGGCAACAGATCGTTTTATTATGAAAATCAACACGTATTTATACATATTTCACATACATTATGATAGCTTATGCAAGTAGACAAGCGCAGCCATCTGATTGGTTGTTTATCAGAAGTTAGGCAGACAAACGCAGCCTTCTGATTGGTTGTTTCGGGATTCCTCGACAAATAGAGTTCTCTATCTGCGAATCATATTTTGCCACGTTAACTTTGCTGTGATTGGTTGTTGAATCAGCCTTGCTCATAGTTTCTCACGGCCTGCTCTCACCACACTCGTCCCCCCGTCAAATAAGTGCGACTGAAGTCGGCTTGATCTACTTGGTGCAGGCGTCATCGTTGGCTTGTCTCGCTGTATCCATTTCTGGAGCTCGCTGACGTTCACGCGCCTCTCATTGTTCGTCATTGCGATTGTGTCCGCGTAATCCCATCTCGAAGTGACCATATGTGGTCCTTCCCATTTTGGAAACTGTTTGCCTGACCTTGTCGAACATTCGTCAGTATTTCGTCTCACGCTTTCATATGCTGCTTTCACCCGACCTCCCAGCAGCGTCCCAAGTAGCAGCTCCATCGCTGACAGATCTTGAACGACACTCAACTGCGCAGAAGCCTTGAAGTCCTGCCCGAAGATCCATATGTCTCCATCAAAAACAGCAGGGCATAGGCTTTCCATTTGTCGGCAGGCAGCGACACCAAATGTAACAACAGAAGACAAGGGCCAGGCAACAGATCGTTTTATTATGAAAATCAACACGTATTTATACATATTTCACATACATTATGATAGCTTATGCAAGTAGACAAGCGCAGCCATCTGATTGGTTGTTTATCAGAAGTTAGGCAGACAAACGCAGCCTTCTGATTGGTTGTTTCGGGATTCCTCGACAAATAGAGTTCTCTATCTGCGAATCATATTTTGCCACGTTAACTTTGCTGTGATTGGTTGTTGAATCAGCCTTGCTCATAGTTTCTCACGGCCTGCTCTCACCACAATACCAGTTGTCATGAAAACTCCACTGTTTGTGTCCCACTTATTATGTAATTTCTTTTGCACATTATGAGCGGTATGAACGCGTCGCAGCCAATATTGTGTCGACTAAAGTCTATTACTAGTAATTGCTAGACATCAATGAGGAAGCCTACATTTTTGTGTTTGATCTAAATCAACACTCTAAGATTATATGCATTTTTAGTGATTGCATCACTTGACAGATGGAAGCTGGATATTCACTATGTCTAGGCAGTTACAATTGTTACCTGGTTAGGAGAAAGTCAAGCAATTTCCAAACATTTGTCTATTGTATTTGAATTCTAAATTGATTAAAGTATTTTTAGGAGATAACATAATTGGTAAAATAACTTTTACTCCCATTGGACACCAGTAACTAGTGTGATATGTCCAGTCCTTTGTTTGGTGCACACTGAATTCTGTCAGTCAGGTTTGCATTGTGGCCACCACGCTAGGTGGCTCGCTAACACGGTGCACTTTGAACTGTTGATGTTAGACGGTTTGAGGCAATCGGCAGGAAGCCTTGGTTGTGAGTTCGAATCTCAGAAGGCACATGAGTTCCTTCAAGGTTGCATACACGTGTTGCTGACGAGTGCCGACTAGCACAAAACCTAGGTCCAAGGCCTCTTGCCGGTTGCCTCCAACCATCTAACATTAACTTTCACTTCTGTTTATGAAAGCATAATATGCCTTAAACAAGCATGCATCAGATTGTATTCTTTGCTAAAGTGTGGAATTAGAAACCAAATTGCTTTTCTGGGAAGTTGGTGAAGCCTTCTTGATACATGACTGAACTTTTGTATCATTACTTTGTCGTCGAATACTGTCATGATCATCCTGATTAATAGGCCTTTTGTTTTATTTTTACTGTATGAAACATTCGAATAAACACAAGTTAATTATTTGAGTGATGGAGAAGTGTTTTCGAATTGATGATAGTATGTTGAAGTTTTTGTTTTGACAAATTCTATAGTGAAGATAATTGTATGCCTAACTAAATTTCATTTATAACTAATCCATATACTAGAATAAATATGACTGCTAGTAATTAGACTTTCTTGTAACTTGACCTCTACTTTGTTCGTCGGTGTACACTTCTGAAGTTGAATGAAAAGACTGTCCACTACTATTTTCTTTACAGTGGCTGTGTATGTTTCTTATACAAACTAATGCGTATTAAACAAATTAAGAGACTCCGAAGTTTTGCCAACCATGGAGCATGATAATGATTTAAAATGTTCAAAAGAATGGATACTGAACAAACAGTACTCTTTTCAATAACTTCATCATCAGGCTCTACAGTTATATGTACACATTATAGTGAATGAATGAATTAGTGTTATGAACAACATTAATGCTGTTTAAATAACATCGAATCAATAATATTGATAGATTACAGCTCAATAGCATCAACATAGAATAAGCTGAATGTCAGAAAAATTAGGAAAGATAATATTGCAAATTCATGAATTTATAGTCTCTACTGAAGGTCACGTCAGTAGTGTAGTGGCTGGACGTGCTTCTTTTGAACACAGCACTGGTTATTTGAGGCGAATCGCAATAGCCTCTGCTGTTTGGAGTATACTGTGCTTCGATGATTTTGGCAATTTATTAGGCATTCGGTAGATTGCAGAGAAGGATTCTTCCACGCTGGCTGGCTTTGTGGCCGCCCGGTTTGCACCAGATGGTCCAATATCGAACTATTAATGGTTTTCACTACACCTTTACTTAGCCATAATGATAGATGTTCTCGAGCACGAAAAATCAAGTTCCTAGAGCAACGGTCAATATAACTCGCCCCCTCACAAGCGCATTTGAATTTGTAGATATAATCTGAAGTGGCTACTCTAGGTACTTCATCTTTCAGTCGAGGAATCACCATCGGTCGTGTAGAGAATAATACGTGTAGTTCACCAGCATTAAAAGTTCTTTGAACTGATTTTTTTAATTTCTTCGCAATTATCTCGCTTAGTATATCCCCCATGAATTGTAGTCGTATATAAAGAGGCTTCTTTTTTACATATAGTGAGTAGTCCTTTTCCGTTTTCTTTGTTATGTGTTTCTTGATAAATTTGTCGGGATAGCCATTTTAGATCAAAGTATCATATACAATGCTTAATTCATCTTCAATTAATTCTTCTGAGCATATAGCTCTAACTCTGTGACTGAAGGTCTTCACAAATTTCTTTTGTACTTGATAGAAACGAAGCTATGAAAAAGTGTATATTGTCCTGTTCAAGTGCTTTTCTATGCAAATTTCTTTTTATGTTACCATCTGGTTTTCTTGTAAGTAGGACATCCAGGAAGGCAATTCTGTCTTGGGATTCCTCTTCGCATGTGAATTTCATAGCCGAACGTACTTCATTGAATTCACTAATTATTGTACTCCTATCAGAACCACTATCACAAAGAATAAAGGTATCATCCATATATCGGCAATAAAATGAGAGCTTACTGATAAGGTTGTTCAGAGGTCCATTTTCTAGCTAACTTAGAAAGAAATCAGCCAGAATGGGACACAATGAAGAGCTCATCGCCACCCCGTCCACTTGTCTGTAAATCATGCCGTTAAATTTGAAATTTACATTCATGGTACATCTTAATATCAATTCTTTTAGGATCTCAGTATGTATGCCAAATTTTATCGACAGCTTGTCCATTTAAAATGTATCAATAAGGTGGTAGATAAGTTCATGTATTTGAGAATTTTATACGACTATGGTGGTTGGAACCTATATAGTTTATTTCATTCCTAGCCATCACTTTTGTTAATGAATAATGCTAACAGAAATAGAACTAGATCAGAAGGATTTTGAAGAAGTCAGTTAATAATTATCAACTTAAACTAAGCAAGGACATGAAACTTGCTTGACTGTGAACCTTTGACAGGTTACGAATCAGTAGTTGTATACGATTGTAGGTGTAGCTAACAATCGTTCATTAGAGGACAGATTTTTTTAAACATCCCGAACATCTTTCTCATTCTCTGTCATTATATTTTTGTTCTTTTGTCTTACGTATGTGTTTCTGATATCACCTACTTTTGTACAAATTTATGCATTCTTTGTCAATTAGTCTGTCTCGTCTGTTTTCGACATAGAACTTTACACTGATGTGCACCAGTTCAAGTCGCCACACTCCCTCCTTGTAGCACACAAACCAACAGAAGAAAGTAGAAGAAATGCATAATAGAGACAGTAAACAGAAGTGTGAGACAAAGGAATAGTAATAACGAAGAACAATATAGTTTCACTGGAAATCATAAGTCACAAGGAGTGAATCCATCTGCGCTAACCACTGGGAGAGAGATTTTGAGCCATGTGACCAATAGTTTCCAACCATTGGTTCTTACCGTCCCGAAGACCTCAACCGGTCAGGAAGTGTACACCTTCATTTGTAAACGGCTTAAAATAACTGTTGTGCATTTCATTGACTGGTGAGACCATGTTTTGGTTTGACCGCCACTAGCTCTTTTCCACCTTGACCTTATATCAGCTAACATTGCCCATTGTCGAGGAAGGAGATGACTAGACAGGCAGGGATTCGTAACACATGTCCTAACCATCTAAGTCGATGTAATTCCATAGCCTCGTCGATTGATTTCCCCTCCCTCCTTACATAGCACTCACTCGACCGAAGCCTAACCTCAATATTGTTCACCTTATTATACCACTTCACACGGGAGATAGAACGCAGGCATCTATGATCGAAGACAGCTAGCTAGCCTTTTCATGTCTTCCACTCTCAATGGCCAGGTCTCGCTCACACTTATAAAGGAGGATGGAGCGGACTGATGAGCAGTACACACGCCCTTTGGTCGATAGCCAGTTGGATATCACGTCTACGCTAGAGACGGCGTAAACTGGCATATTCGAAACTAGCCCTGTGTATCCGTGCTGAGATTTCGTCAGAGATCAACCCGTTGGCGCTGGCTTATGGTACTTCCCAAATAAGTGAAGCGGTGAACGTGCTCTACCACTTCACTTCTTATTTCTAATCTAAGAGTCGGTGTAGTCCAGTCCTGTAACATCATCTTGCATTTGGCGGGAGCGAATCGGGTGCCAGATGGTATACATACAACTGTATGTTGAAATTCCATTCTACACTATTCCTAACCAATAGACAGCCAGGTGAATGCTTGTCTTCTGAAAGTAATCCGTTTTGGATGAATGGAAGCCTTTCTGTTCCTATATCTTTGGCATATTGAAATAATATGTTATTGTAAGCTTCTGTAACCAAACAAATACATATAGATCAAGAACTCATATGCGTGTGTATATGTGAGACTTCAAAATAATTGTTCTCATGTGATCTCCGTACAGTTCCACTGTTTCAGGACAAACAGATTCATATTTGAATACAGACATACTCATCAAAATAATCCACATAAATGCATATATGTGTTTTTATTTTTGAGTACTTTTATTTATCGTGTAATTGTTGATTAATTATAAAAGAATGAGAAGAACTCGTGATTTTGTTTAAGAACAGAGGTAATTAGCCTACTGTGTAGTGTGGATGCAATGGTTGTGGTATAATCAATGAAGATTATTAGCACGTATAATGGATGAAGTATATCTGAATGAACTATCTTTTTTTTAAAATTTTAGTTGAACCGTTATACAAACAAAAAGTGTTAAGAGTTTTACTACACCATAGGTTGGGTTGACCTTTTATATTCAGGAATTTTGTTGTTGTAAAAGGCAGTTGAATATGGTCCACTTGCTTAAAGTCATTCTTTTTTCATCCCTTTGCTTTCCAAGTTGAAAATCTTTAAGTTTTGAAGCTTCACTAGTGCTTGTGGTGTTTTCTACAGAATGAGGTTTCTAGCATCACGCCTAACTTCCCTGGTTTGCGAGCTCATTACCGGCTAGGCTAGGTTTAGAAGTGCACCGCCGAAAATTGGACCTTGTACCATATGCCTGGTTGCTTGGCGTTCTATCCTTGAAACACCAACTCACTTAAGGTCTATTAAGTGACCACTTAGCCAAGTTCCTTTCATTTATTTTGGTATTGTTGTGTGTTCTGTGTTGGACAGTTTAATGGTAATGCATTCATTGTCCCTCTGAACATTCAATATCTTCACCTATAACTTCAATATATTAACTGGGCTTTCAGAATTCAGCGTAGATGAATTATTTGTCTCGTTTGGTGACGATCGCCGTGATTAGTTGTTCCCACGGATTTCCCTATAATCATATCTTCTTGTATTGGTATTGATTCTCTCGTTGATCTGATATTTGAGCTTTTAGTTGTATAGTCTGTTTTTACACCCCCTCACACACTGTTACTTTTGTTGTTACACTATCTGTGTATTTGAATTCTTCTTATGTTCTATTCTTAATAATGCTGTCTTATCAACTTCGTTTATTTTGGTAAAACCACTGATCCTCCCAAAGTCTTTTAAAAGCACTATAAGACAAATGTTGTGAAATTGTTGTTTAAGTTGAAAGTACTGAAATGTACGTTTCTGTCCGTTATGAGTAATGAATACTATAGGTTATGTAAAAGCTGTATCACTTTGACTAACACGTTTGTGTTTCATCTTTCTTGTTAATTTTTGCTACTTATCTTAGTTTTAGCTTCCCTTTAATTTTGATTTATTTTCAGTTACCGTGATCAGTCATCGAGCTAGTTTTGTCGATAGTAATCGTTTTCAAGTTGGTCGTGCTGAAGCTCTTGGGATTGTTTGTCGAATAATGATCTATGCTCGACGTGGTCAATTGGCTGAAGAATACTTGACAAGATTTTACTTATGTCTGTATTATGCTTTGTCTATTGATCCGATGGTTAGTTTTTCCTACTTATAGTGTATTTAGTATTTTAATTAAATTTCGAAATTTTAATGTTGTTTATAAACAGTATAGTAGGTGTATAGTTCAGTGGTATAATGAATGCTCACCTATCACACACACTGTCCAGGTTTGATTTCTTGCCAATGCACTCCTAAAGCTCCCTCAGCCTATAGTAGACTTGGTTAAAGGGGAAGGTTAGGCGTGAGACGATCAACCCCAACGCATAAAAAAAACATCACAATTACCAATGAGACTTCATAGGTTACGCTTGAAGCCCTTTGCTCTACTCGAAAAGCAAAGAAATGCAAAAAAAATTGCAGAAGGATCATTCAGCAGTGAAAATCAAATCACAAAATCCAAGGCGATTCTTCTGAACTCTGTGATAGTGTGTGCTTTGCTTGTGAATGAGCTTTTCATAACCTAGAAGAATTAATCTACTAAAGTGCTTGTTGACATGACATGGAACTTATCAGTTCCATTATTGATAAAATTTTATCTTGATAAAACCAAACAGTGTAAGGTCAACTACATAGGTCATACTAATAGATCAGGAGTAGTAAGATTATCAGAACATAAGAATTTAGCTTAGGTCAGAACAATTGCCCCCACAAAGATGCGTAATTTAGAAGAAAAAACCCAGCAATCTCAATGCATGCATTAACACACAACCACACAATAAGGTAAGACAGAGCCGAAATTCTAAAGAGTAATATAGGTAGGTGGAGAGACAGTTTGATTACTGAATCCTACTTCATCGAGTCTTCACCCAACACATGCAATAAAAGTGACTCAATGGAAATACTAGAGACATGGAAGATATTATTACCAGTCAAATCAGAGGAGGATAATAAATAATGTTAAAATGTATTTCAATTCACATTATAACATTCTAAGAAGTTATTTATTTTACTATGAAAACATCTTATTTCGCGTCCTACTGTATTTCATCGATAACAGTAATATTATTTCCGAATGTACTTTATTTTCCTTTCTGATTCACTCAAGTCTTATATTGATTTTATTCTAATATGTCTCATCAATTTTTACCCATATATTTTAAACGAAGCAAGGGAGCTGTGTAAGTACCTTGATATGATTATTAGCAACAATGAGTTGTGCTCGAAAGTCGGTAGCACAGTGGTTAAGTCTCTCGCCGACCCTGCACATGATCCGAGGTTCGATCCCCTGCCGACGCACACCTGATATCTATGGTCGGCCTGCGAAATTTGGGCTACCGATATCCATGCTGAAAATTCCATACTTGTACCGAAAATACAGTGTGGAATCAAGTTGTAACCAAAAAATATAAAAATATAAAATTAAATTTCACTGTATAACACAGTGTGATTTTATCAAAATAAAATTTTATTCACAATTAAATTATACTCTATCAGTATCCAAGTTTTCTCCTTATATCAAGAATTTATCATTCTTGAATATTTCAGCTATCTTTTACTCAGTAATTTTTTCTCCTATGATATCCCTTTTACATCATAGTTTAGTATATCTTTATTTGTCGATTTTTTTTGTTAACATTTTTCAAAGTTTGACAGTGAACTGTAGCGTCCTGTCTGACTGTAAGACAACAGACACTTCATGTGTATTTAATCAATCTGCAGACTCTGCGTGTGTAACTACCGGTCTATTCTAGTGCCAATACGTCGAGTTCAAAACTTATGGTCTTTTTATCGAGTACCTTTAATCATCATAGCCATAATGTTATTTGGTAAATGATGGTGACTAACAGTTAAATCTAGGATGCTAATTCCGTCCTCGTCAACTGGATGTAGATATAATCTCCAATGAGTGATGGTGTTCCTACTTAAACTCGAATCAAGCACTTATCATTTCAAATGCCAGAGGCACTCACTAGACCGACTGAACCATCTGTCTGTCTCTTTATGACAAAGAACTTTGAACCGATATATGGCAGTTCAAGTCGCCACACTCCACTCCTTGTAGCACACAAACCAACATAAAAAGTAGAAGAAATGCATAATAGAGACAGTAAACAGAGGTGTGAGACAAAGGAATAGTAATTACGAAGAACAATATAGTTCCATTGGAAATCATAAGTCACAAGGAGTGGATCCATCTGCACCGGCCATTGAAAACAATCACTTTGAGCCATATCACCGATTGTTGCCAGCCTTCATTGGTTTTTACCGTCCTGAGGACCCCAATCAGGAAGTTTACACTTTCCTACGTGATCGGCTTAAAATAACTGTTGTGCATTTCATTGACTGGTGAGACCATGTTTTGGTTTGACCGCCACTAGCTCTTTTCCACCTTGACCTTATATCAGCTAACACTGCCCATTGTCGAGGAAGGAGATGACTAGACAGGCAGGGATTCGTAACACATGTCCTAACCATCTAAGTCGATGTAATTCCATAGCCTCGTCGATTGATTTCCCCTCCCTCCTTACATAGCACTCACTCGACCGAAGCCTAACCTCAATATTGTTCACCTTATTATGCCACTTCACACGGGAGATAGAACACAGGCACCTATGATCAAAGACAGCTAGCTAGCCTTTTCATGTCTTCCACTCTCAATGGCCAGGTCTCGCTTTAGCATTTAAAACGATGAGTTCTAGGTTCGAGTCTCATTGGGAACACAATCAATCAATGGGGATTTCAGATGTATCCAGATGACGAATCCAAAAGAGAACGAAGTGTGCATCCTGGATTCCACCAGGATGTCGTCGAATTATCCGTACCAGGGGTCAACAGGAGCCGAACATTTTGGTCCAACCAATCAACGGGAATAACAAAATCGATTCCAAACGAATAGTTCGAATGCTGTTTCACTTACTAGCTGTGTATTATGAATTTATCATATTAAGGATGTGGCCCACTGTCTACGCCGTCTGTGGCGTAGATATGATATCCGACTGGCTGTAGACAAAAGAGCGGGTGTACTGCTCACCAGTGCGCTCTGCCCTCGTTTACGGTTGGCTGCGAGACCTGGCCATTGAGAGTGGAAGACATGAAAAGGCTAGCTAGCTGTCTTCGATCATAGGTGCCTGCGTTCTATCTCCCGTGTGAAGTGGCATAATAAGGTGAACAATATTGAGGTTAAGCTTCGGTCGAGTGAGTGCTAAGTAAGGAGGGAGGGGAAATCAATCGACGAGGCTATGAAATTTCATCGACTGAGATGGTTAGGACATGTGTTACGAATCCCTGCCTGTCTAGTCATCTCCTTCCTCGACAATGGGCAGTGTTAGCTGATATAAGGTCAAGGTGGAAAAGAGCTAGTGGCGGTCAAACCAAAACATGGTCTCACCAGTCAATGAAATGCACAACAGTTATTTTAAGCCGTTTACAAATGAAGGTGTACACTTCCTGACCGGTTGAGGTCTTCGGGACGGTAAGAACCAATGGTTGGAAACTATTAGTGACATGGCTCAAAATCGTTCTCAATGGCTAACGCAGATCCACCCACTCCTTGTGACTTATGATTTCCAGTGGAACTATATTGTTCTTCGTTATTACTCTTCCTTTGTCTCACACCTCTGTTTACTGTCTCTAATATGCATTTCTTCTACTTTCTTCTGTTGGTTTGTGTGCTACAAGGAGTGGAGTGTGGCGACTTGAACTGCCATATATCGGTTCAAAGTTCTCTGTCATAAGGAGACAGACAGACTGTCTCATAACACATATTTACTACTATGCTTTCATCTGCATTATAACATGCCAGTTATTTCTCAGCATGGAAATTTGACGAATCCAACTTATGAAATATGTAATAATTATTATTATTATATTTATGTGAAGTAAGGAATACAAACTTACATAATAATAATAATAATGTAATAACATTAATAAAGGGAAATATGGCTCATTGGCTTATGTACTTAGTTGCCGGTTGATCGGTCACAGTTTCGATCCCCAGTTCACTTACTTTAGTTTGGGGGGGGGGGGCAAGGGACTAGATAGCACCATCAGCTCTTATACGATACTTGTTGGTGTTAGCCTGATACCGAAAAACTCTGTTTCGCGCGGTCGCATTTGAACAAAACAACAGTAATATATAACATTCTAGATAATACATGAAGTATAACTTACTTGTTAAATATAATTTCTATTGAAATCGATATATTATTCTTCTTTATTTGACGAATATTGTTTTCTCTGAATGGAACACTAATAACAGTATATATCCCCTCGCATTTTATTCATTTACAATCATCATACTGGTTCACCAGGTGTACATTCCTATGATGGTAGTTGAGCTCAACTGGATCATATTTCCAACAGCGAACATCTTTATGCATAGAAGCACTCACCTTTACTATCATGTTTATTTATTGTGCGGTTTACTCTTTCTCTCTCCCTTTTACACACACACACACACACGCACACTGGTACTCTTAGGCACATAAAAACTGTTTCAGTTGATAGCTTCAGTGTATTGGTGTAAATGTATCACTTGAGAATCTGGATGATTATTTTACACAATAGTTTTAATTTGTTTTCATCCACATGTGATGATTGTGCACATTATTATTATATGTGCACATGTGTACATAGGCAGAGTCCCTGGTTAGCAAATTATATCTCAGATGTAATTCTCTCAAGTTTATTATTAATCCTATTACTATTAGAGAGTATTTATGAAAATACAATATTCTCTTCAAGTCTCATAAACAGCTGCTTGAATACATGCGCGTACATTGTTGTATGCATTTTTATGACAAATTTTAATACCTCTTATTTTGTATTTTATGTTCTATGTGTGTGTGTGTGTGGTTTTAAGAATTTATAAAAATTAAAAAGGTATAAATTAGTTGAAAAGTTTTTATTCCCATATGATTTTACGCGCCATCTTGCTTTGTCCTTTTCTTATTACTACAGGTTAAAAATGATTATATCTTGTGTACAGTCTTATTCTATATCATTGATTTATTTCGTGCTGATTTACCAGGTATCAATATACTGATACCACGCGTGTTCAGTGCTTGTCAGTATGTATTAAAAGAAGAAATAAATATGTGAGTTGAGCTTTTAATTTACACTTATTACTGTTGTTGTCATCCTTCACCGTCGATGGCGCAGAGGTAGAATGCTCGCCAGTCACTGAGGTGGTTCGGGGTTCGATCCTCGGCCGATGCACTCCCAAACCTCATTTAACTGATAATAAACCTAGCAAAGAGGGGAGATCAGCAGTCCTACCCTGTAAAAAATAAAACCACTGCTACAGAAACTACATAGCGCTCTAGCTTGACACCCTATGCTCCACTGGGAACGCAAAGAAATAGAAAAAAGTTGTCCTTCTCAAGATGGTATGTTCTTCAGTGTGAATAAAGCGGAGATCACTTAAAGCTCTAAGGTTTAGCACGTTGATTTCAATGTTTAAATAGCAATAAATGCCATGAAGGAATTAGATTCTCTGTAACCAATTTGTTATGAGTGTTTAGACAATATTCATATTATTTCAGCCAATTAGCCAACTACTCAGACACTACAATCACCCTTAGGCGGCAGTATCGCCACGTGAAATTCTAGTGATGATATAGAACACCCCAAATACCTCAGTTTGAATGAGCATTCCTTATGTAATATGCTGCATATAGTAGTATGAAATCATGAAAATGCAGCTGTAAACTTTAAAGTCTATAGTTTAGGTATGAATGCGAAGCAATATTTACTGTCACAGACTAACAGGAATTCTAAAGCCGTCCAAATGAACCACTCAAAAAATTTCCCAATTTACAATGTATCTTCAAATATCTAAATAATATATTACTTATGCCATTACACAAATACAGCAACACTACAATAGGCGTCGTTGTTAGGGTGCTATTATAAACCCACTCTGAATTTTAGTCAGGTTTTCTATATCTGCATATCTCATCTAGGCTAAAAGACAAATAACTTGATGGAATGGTAAGATATCTTGATATGATCAATTTTCGCTTTTTTTTTCTCAACATAATGCCATTTTCGCTAAGGACAACACATTATGACATACTAGAAGCAGGTATGTGTGACAAATGTCTGGTACTAATTCAGGATACCACAAATTTTACAAAGTCATCAACAGACTTATATCACTTACCAAAAACTGTCCTGATCATATGATGCTTTGGCTGGACGTGGGTGATGACATCAAATGGATTTTGATGTTGTGGATCCTTTCTCTTTAATGGTCATCTTTCACAGCCGTAAATTATTACTGGTATTGTGTGCATGTTGTGCGGTGTATTTCATTATCAATAGGCAGTTAGGTACTTAACCTTCTCTGTGATTTATGCAATTTAGCGAGCATCATATGATTCTGTTGTTGTTGCCTTAGAGATATTTCGTCAACATACCATTAAATAATATGAATTCCAAGATAGATGAAATGATAAATATGTGTACGCCACCAGTTCCTTCCCTAGTATTCAGGTGGAGGGAGTGTTGATGTGTCGACGAATCCTAAAGTTATAATTTGTATCCTCCAAGTAAGAAATGCATCACAAAAAATTCTGAAAGTGTCAATCTAAGGCTGTCCAGACGATCATATCAGTTTCTTTAACCAATTTACAAATAAACAATGGAAAATTCCATGGTGTGATTATACCAGTACCTCCTTTTCATCAGTTACTTCTTACTATGATATTTCAAATTTCGTCAACTTAAATAATCCATTAGAGAATTTATCACACTAGTTGTCGTTAAGTCTACCCTATCCAAATTAGAAACACTAAATTAGTCGACAAATACGCAAAATTTAAGTTAGTTTTATGCAGAAATGTAAGCAACCTTTGAGTGTAGATTATATAGTGAAGAGTAAATTGTATAAATTACGTCTATCCAGAATGTTTGAAATCACGCCTCATAAAATCATTAAATACATCAGACGCCGAAATGTAATACTGTTAAGCTTATATTAGTAATGCTTCACCATAGACGCCTACTCATTGAAAGAGAGGAAGATACATGGTATCTCAATGTCACGTTTCCTGTTGATTCGATTTGTTTGTTGGTGTCTTTTTGAAACTTCATATGAATAATTTTATGATTTCATGTTTAATGAAATGACTCCAAATGTATAAAAATCATGCTGCATTGCATGCTTCTGTTAGTCCTTGTCTTCCTAATTAGGCTGACTGAATTCGTCAGAGAGAAAATGTTTCGATGATTACTATTTGTTTCAAAATAACTGATTTGTATTATTACTACTGTTATTATCATTATTGAAATACAAACTCTCTACATTATGAGCACCAAGAAATGTGCCACACAACATCTCATACTATGTGTGAGAGCTGGGATACTGACTGAAGCAGGTAGTTGTCCTGAAGGACCACTGTCCGAGCATTTCATTTTAAGTCTGATCCACCAAAAAAATGAAACTCCGTTCCCATAGTCGAAGGTGACCGAAACGTTTTCACACGTCATTCGATTCTTTCAGATTCTGAAACCCTTGTACACCATATGCTTGGAATCAGGGTCTTCCAGATCCCCTGGAAAGACCAGCAGGGTTACCAATCCGGTTGTAAGCGTCAAACGTTCGCGTTCTCCCTTCCACTTTTGTGATGAATACCCCAACCGCGTGAAGGTAGTGAGTGGAACTTCCAAGCCATAGGCTATGAACGCGTAGCCGTATGTGAGAGCATTTCGAGAGGAAGATTTAAGTCCTACTATACCAGGTCGTTTGCAAGCATACTGCTTTGGCTGAATGCTTATTTGATTAGTTTAGCATGTTTGTATACTTCATCCTGACTGGAGTAGAAACAACTCGGTTTGTCATAGTTTTTCTGTTCTGTTTATTCCACATTACTGATTAATTTATACAGAAGACATACATTGGCTTTAGATTGTTGAAATGTAGGCTTGATTCCGCTTTTGCCTGGACATTCTATTTCACTGATATCACTCAGCATAGAATACCTGTGTCTAGATGTGTGCCTGTGTGTATCTGTGTAAAATGGTATCTTCTACCATTTTATCTCCTAGTGTTTTTCGTATCCATTGTAGAAATCTAGAGCATTACTTTTATTACTATTGTATGACCAATGACTAAAAAAGATTCGTGGACACATGGATTTAACTCTCATTTGATAAGTCCTTGACTATTCAAACATCACTTTGTTAAGCACCAACAGCAACAACAACAGACGACAGTCAGCATAAATGGGAGGAACCTGAAAGAAACAACCTTCTTTACCTACCTACCTGGGAAGAATCGTTTCAACTACAGGCGGGTGGAACTGACGAGGATATCAAAGCAAGGATCGGGAAAGTAAGACAAGCCTCCGTTACTCTCAACAAGTCTGTGTGGAGGTCAACAGCACTCAGCATCAAAATGAAGGTAACATCCGGATTTTCAACTCCAATGTGAAGTCAATGCTACTATACAGATCACAGGCTTGGCCAGCGCGTCATGAAGACCACCTTGAACAAACTTCAGACCTTCATCAACAGCTGTCTTCGCTCAGTACTCAAGATCAGATGGCCAGCCAGTAAAGATCAGTAATAGGGATCTCTGGGAGCGAACCGACTAAGTAGGAACCGATTGTGAAACAAATAGGCAGAAAGAAATGGAGATGGATTGGCTGGCCATACTCTGAGGAAACCATCAAGTGACATCACTAGACAAGCCATCGCTCGAGTGGAACCCGAAAGGGAAGCGACGAGTTGTACGTCGATGCAAGGTTGACTTGGAGGAGGTGATGTGAAGAGGAGTTGAAAGCATGTGTGCTGCAGCCCTATGCTCTTCTAGGAATTAAAGGAAATAATAATAATACTCAGTGTACTGAGTAGTTGACTTGTATTGCGAAAAGATATTCTCGCTAGAAGCTGAATTTTTAAACTTTTATTTAAGTAGGTATTAATCATTATACAACCTAGAACTGATATACTGTAATAAAAAAAACATTTGTTCTACATTACTCTTTGTTACAAAACTATTTAGGAGACCAGAATTCTTATCTACAACATTAGTTCAACGTGCGGCTATCCACCAACTTATGTCACTTGTTTCTATTCCTGTACATTTCAAAGGTGTACATTTAAAAAGTAAGTAAATGTATACATTTAGATTATATGCATTATATATCAACTCTGTTACTCAAAACAAGTTCTAGTATTAAATTTTTTTTACATATTCAACGATACTACTGAGATAGCAGGACACGGTAATACTGTGGCGTTTGCTACTGATAAGATTTATCAATAGTATAACAAGAGATGTTCATCGGTACACAAAAAATCAAATAGTGGAGAGATAGATTTGACGTCAAAGAGAGCAGATGAATCAGCCTTGTGACAAAACATGTGAGGGGGATAGGAAAAGAAGACAAAGGGCGGAAGTAGTAGCACAACATGGAAGATCTGTGAAAGGGTCAAATTAATAAAATTAAAATTAGGAATTAGAATGCCATGATAAACAGGGGGATGGATAAAACAAACAAAGTAGTATTATGATAACGAAAAAAATTGACATTGTGCAATTAGGGGTTAGAAATGTAGAAATAACAAAATAGACAGGATGTTTGGATAAAAACTAATGTGATGAATAATTGTTTATGCAATCAGGGATTAAATATGTAGAAATAGTAAAATGACAAAATAAACACGAAGTTCGTGTATGAAACTTTACACTACTTACTGACCAATTTGCAGTCAAAAAAAGATTGTTTATCTTTCTAAATGGATATACAGTTATTGCGAAATGTAATAAACTTTACATTGAAACCTCCATTTTCACATGTTGCTCATTTTGTACTTCTTCTGCCTTTCTGTTCATGTTTTCTATATTGTTCCACAAGGACCTCTCATCTTCTCATTTCAACTTACTCTTATAGAAGACATCACATACAATATACTACCTGACAAAATCGTGTCAGTAGCACAGGCTATACTACCACCTGAAATGTTAGTCTTTTCGGAAGATTATTCTTACACGATAAAAATTCTTTGCTTCTAGAAAAGGCATCCTGATTTCTTCTCGTAAAAAGTACTACAGTAATCAGTGATTTCAACACGTATGCATACACTAGTAACATGCTGCTTTTTGTGTGCTTTTATGATGTACGGCAGCTTTAACTACTTCATCACCTCTCTGTAAAGTTCTACGTTGAAAATTCATTCTACTTCAGTTGTTCTTTTTCATGAGACAAAATTAAATAATGCGTATTTAGTTCACCTCCTGAAAATTAGTTAGAAAAGAAATATTTCTGTATCAACTTTATTTTCTAATCAGATTAATGAAAATAAAAATTACTTCATATGGTACTGGAATCACTGTGCTTATGGAAGTGTGTAAGCAGTTATTATTCGCCGGCTGTCCACGCCATAAAAGTTGATTTCTTCCTGTAGTACCTGAAGCAGAAGAAAAATTAGTGCTGAGTGACTGTAATGTCCAGGGGAAAACTGCTTGGGGCTGATCACACACACCACCTGTTTAAGTTTGTTTTTCGGAGATTTGTTCGTACTAAGACATTATGGACCGCCTTAAAGTGAGTTGAAATGTTCAGTTGTCGGGGTCAACCATCTCTTACTCCCCGTCTGCTTTAAACGGAAAGGTAGCATAACTGGCATGTTGGTCGTCTGGCAGAAATAAATGCCTTACTACTGTTTCACTCCTATTCTCTAGCAGTACGACTTCACTCACATCACCCCCGGCCTAACAAATTCAAACGCCTACTGCTTAAAGTGTAGACAGTTAACACTATAATGGTAACTGTTTTTAGTCTAATCGCTATTAAAACGGGCTTTGTGGCATAGTAGGACCTGCGGGACCTTGGTTACAGTCAGTGTAGCTTTACACTTATGTTCTGTATAGAGTGTGATAACTTGATGGGCTGCACTTTTGTGTGAAGTTGTACGTTGAAACCCACTCACTCAGTTACTCCTTTCACACTCGAATAAATGCTCACCTATGTTCATATAAATACTTACTGATTTAACTAGAATGTTTTACCAATACTTTTATATCCCGAATCATTTCAAAGACTAAGGTTATGTGTATTTAGTGGAATTGATTCTGTTTACTCAACCTCTCAAATAAGTATTATTGGGTATTGATTGATGTCACATGGTAATCAGAAAATCGTAAATAAAGTCTTCATACTTTTTGGAGGGTCTCAGTAAAACATTTTCAGTCTGAAGAAAATGAACGCCTTCTGTGGGATCATAATTTTATTTGACCGGTGCCATTGTCAGTGGCTTTATATGTATACTATTCAAATGACTATTCTCTTTTCCTGCCAGACTGGTTTTGCTATGATCACATTATCTATCATGAATTAAACTACATAATGAGAAAGACTTCAGATCTGCTGGATGTTTTCACTTTTAGTAGCCTCAAGCATATCGGTACTACATATTCTAAATCATTTCACAAGATTGGCCTAGACCTATTTTCAACTTTATATAATTGTGGTAAACAGAAAAGTATGACTCTTTGATTCTTTAGTATCTTTCTTTCCATATAGTAGTGTGCAATTACCGATAAACAGTTTTCTCAGCGGTATTCTTACATGCATCTTGTTCTAAAAAATATCTCTTTTTTTTTTATTCCAATAAACACTGACCATATTGCCAGATTATGAATTCCCCACCTGTTACAAAGTATCAGATGACAAAGAATGAGAATTTATTATACTCTTGTATACTTGCGATAGTGATAGTATTTATTCAACTTAGTTTCTGAATGTTCTCGTAATGAAGGAAACCTGTTTAATATTATGGACTAGAAGAAAACCTGATATTTGACCAAGATTTTAACAAGATTCCTATGAATTACAAACTCTTTTATTGTGGAAATTGGTTGAGATTAGCCTTTTGAGCTAATTGTGATATTGTGTCAATACAATTTTGTTACTTTATCGTAAATTGACAAAGTTAGAATTCACAGGTCACTGGATTCTGGCTCAAATAGCTAAATGGTTAACCAGCGTAGCCGTGTAACCTGAAAGTCCAGGGTTCGATCCCTGGAATGAAACTACTACTTCCTTGTCTTTGATGATCTCTAACTGATGTTGTTTGGTGGCAACAACTATACTGAAATTTATCACGACAGATTTCATAATTATGATTTTCCTAAGCATATATATATAAATTATTAAAATGTTTCTCATGTATTTCCTTCTCAATTTTCCATTGTTAGCCTTAATTCCTATTGTACCAAGTGTTAAAGATCCTTGGTCGTTGAATGACATGAGAAGTACAATGATTGGTGTTATCTGTGATACACTGAGTACTGTAGACGATCCCTTGAATTTCCAGTTATTACTAAGTAAGTGACTTCCTTCTTTTCTATCTTTATGTATATGTGATAAGATATATACATTCTAGTTATTGTAAACAAATAGTATGAATATGTTATTTTCACACATAATTGCTATCGATAATCTGTCGAATTAACTTCGTTTTTCCTGATCTAAACTGCTTCTCAGTAGTTTCACTCTTTGTATAAGCTTTCTCATACTTTATTGGTGGTATTTAAAAAGTTTATTATTATTATTGTTTCCTTGGGTTCCTAGTGGAACATAGGGCTTCAACTGCACGTCTCCACTTGCCTCTGTCTTCTGCTGTACTTTTCACCTGCATCCATGTTAGTCCATACTCTTTCAACTCCTCTTCACACGACCTCCTCTATGCCACCCTTCCACCGACGACCCACTCGCCGCCTCCCTTTCGGCCTGGTTCCACTCGAGCAATGGCCTGACGCGCAATGTCACCCAGTGGCCTCCTCAGGGAGTGTCCGATCCATCTCCACTTTCTCCTGCATATTTGTTGGCTGGCGATTGGTTCTTGTTTTGTTTGTTTGTTCCCATAGTTTCTTGTTGGTGATTCTTTCCGGCCCGGCCATCTGATTGGTCTTCAGTATAGAGCCAGCGAAGAGAGTTGTTGATAAAGGTCTGCAACAGGCTGTTGGAAATATTCTTTGTGACCCGCCCGCCAGGCTTCTGATCCGTATAGAAGAATTGACTTGACGCTTGTGTTGAAAATCCGACCGAATTTTGTTGTTGATGCGAGGTTAGGAAGTTAATTAAAGAGAATATATTAATCCTCTTCATTTTTGAATATATTTTTTCGGTACACATTACTCTACAGTACACTACCATCTAATTGAAAAATAACTATCAGTTAACATAATGTAAGTGCTTGTTTACATCGAATAATAATGTCACCTGCAACAAGCAAACGATATAGATTAATGACATAATAAAAAGAAAACGTTTGAGAAATATTCAGGATGCACATAACCTTTATGATTACTACTCTTAATTTCCTGAGCTGTTATTTACTAATAAAATATAAAATATAAAATGCGTCATTGGCACATCGGTTAGGACGCTCGCCGACCATGCACATTGTCCGGGGTTCGATTCCCGGCCGACGAACTCCTTTACCTCGCTAAGCCAGAAATGAAGCTGTAAAAAAGGAACGGTTTGGCATGAGGCTAGCAACCCCATCGTGTAAAATAAACACTGCTACAGAAACTTCAAGCCTCTAGCTTGAAGCCCTATGTTCCACTGGGAACGTGAAGGAAAAAAAACAATATGAAATAATTCAATTCAAGCCTTTTTGGATGAACTCGCTCGAATTTGCCAATTCATTCAGAGTTCTAACCCACTAGTTAAATGATTAACGTGCTCATTCTTACAGCCCTAACTATGCTAAACGTGATCCTCCAATATGTCGTGTGTGTGCACACATTCCAGACAACTCCGCAACTAGAATAAAACTGGGGCTATTTTGTCTTCTTCCTGATATGTCAGTATGTGATTGAATTAACGTTGAAATAAGTGTAAACCGCTTTTTTTCAATAGCATTTCTGGTAATAGAGAAGTAATTTACTTGGTTGGGTTTTGTTTGGATAGGTAAATAATCTAACTAATACTGTACCACTTGTGCTTTTCTTTTTTAATTTGTTAATTTAATCAGGTGTAGCCTTAGCTTTAATTGAAGATATGTCAGTTGACGAGATGCAATCGACAAATGATCGTAACGAGTCTGGGAGATTTCGTAAGTTTTCCTCTTTTTTTGTTTTAGGGTTTTGTGTGCTTATTTAACCGTGCATTTTACACACATTTTATTCTTTACCTTCATTCATAGCCTCGATTCTTAACTATGACAATGGAGTAAATTTGTTTTTTTTTCATTGAGTTTTCTTGTGTCGCTAACTTCTTTTCATCTGTTGTTGATTATGTGTCCGTTATATGTCTCCATCTTATTTTCTGCGTCAGTAGCACAGCGGTTTGGACTCTCGCCGACCAGGTCCGAGGTCCGACCCCCTGCCGACGCACACCTGATATCTATGGTCGACCTGCAGAATTTTGGCTACCGATATCACATGCTGAAAATTCCATAGCTGTACCAAAAATACGGCATGGAATCAAGCTGTAATCAAAAAATAAAATAATTCATGTATTTAGTTATGATGAACTGACTCCGGTGTATATTATTTCTTTGCCCATAGATAAAGAGTGATTCCACGAGTATCTTTCAGGTTTTCATTCGTTGCTCATCATGATGGAAATTAAAACATCATCAGTGTGTGGGTAGCCCAGTTTACTGACAATAATGACAGACTGTCACACCTCATAAAGTTGTATAGCAAATAAAAAATCATAATAAAGAAAGAGAGGGAGATGAAACACTTTTTTCAAAAGAATGGCTACTGAACAAAGAATATTATTTTCGATAACCTCTTCTTCATCAGGTTCTACAGTTATATGTACATTATAGCGAGTGAATTAGTGTTATTAACAACACTAATGTTGCTTAAATAACATCGAATCAATAACAATAGCAATAGATTACAGTTCGATAGCAACAACATAACAATACACTGAATATCAGAAAAATTAGCGAAAATAATACAAATTCATGAATTTATAGTTTCCACTGAAGGAAAGTCAGGGCAGTAGTAGTGATTGGACTTGCTTCTTCTGCACACAGAGCACTGGTTGTTTAAGGCGAATTGCAATATCCTCTCATGTTTTGGAGTATGCGGCACCACGATGTTTTTGGCAATTTATTTGGTACCTGGTAGATGATAGAGAAGGATTCTTCAATGCTGGCTTTGTGGCTAATTCGGACCAGATGGTCTAATATCGAACTGTTGGCGTTTTTTTACTGCACCTCTACTTAGCCATACTGGGAGATGTTCTCGAGCACGAAAAATCAATGTTCCAATATAACTCGCTCCACAAGCGCAGTTGAATTGGTAGATACAATTGGAAGTAGCTAGTCTATGTACTTCATCTTTCAATCGACAGAATCACCATCAGTCGTGTAGTAAACATGACTTGTAGTTTGCCAGCGTTTAAAGTTCTTTGAACTAATTTTCTTAACTTCTTCACAATTATTTCGCTAGGTATATCGACCTTGAACTGCAGTCGTATGTATAAAGGTTTCTTGTTTTTATGGATAGTGAGTAGTCCATTTCCGCTTTCTTTGTCGTGTGTTTCTTGATAAATTTGTCGGAATAGTTATTTTCAATCAAGGTATCATATACAATACTTAGTTCATCTTCAATTACCTCTTCTGAGCATGTACCTCTAACTAACCCTGTATCTGAGGGTCTGTACTAAATTTCTTTTGTGCTGGAGAGGAACGAAGCTATGAAAATGTGTATATTGTCCTGTTCATGTTCTTTTCCTATGCAAATTTCTCTTTATACTACCTCATTTGGTTTTGCTGTAAGGAGGACACTTACGTGTTAATAAAATTGTTTTCAGTATTTTTGTGTGAAAAATTAAACATTCTACTGAATTTGAACATTTTTTAAAAGGATACTTTAGCATATGATGATTTCAGTTTAAAACAATATCTCATTTAAATTAGTCAGTAATAATTTAGAATTTCACAAGAAGGATAGTATTGTTACTAAAATAGCTGAAGTGTTTATTTGAAAAATGTGATACATCTGTGCAATCCATTTAAAACAAACAGATTATACATCTGCCTGTCAATTCAATGTAAAATGAAAATAATAAAAATAGGAGGTAAAATAAAGTAATTAGCGGATTGAAGGGTAAGAAGCATACTGGTTGACACTCCTCTTGGTAGCATGATCAGGTAAGAATCACTTACCATCAATGTGGATTGACTGTAACAACAAATTAGGTTTGAAGGGATTTGATTGGTTACAGGATTTTCATCCTGAGTTGACATTAGTTAGAGAACCACTGGAAAACCTGGAAGTACTGGACATCTGTTTCGTCCTAGTTTGGGACTCTTCAGCAGTACACACCCCATTCAGGTAGGTAGTTACGTGGGGTTCTAGTGAGAAGTCGTGACCAGTAGGGCGCAGTGGGTCGGGTGTGAGGACAAATACTCGCCGAAGACATTGGCTAGCGGTCGCACTATGTCGTGAATTGGCAGAAGTTAGAATTCGTGGACCATTGGGACGGGTCCCAGTGGCTTAATGGTATACGAGCTCGCTAGCCTTGTAACCAGAAGGTCCGGGGTTCGAATCCCGGTGGGTGCGTACTTTGGAAGAGTCTCAAACTAGGACGGAACAGCTGTCCAGTACTCCCAGGTTTTCCGATGGTTCTCTAACTAATGTCAGCTCATGATGAAAATCCTGTAAATTAGGTTTTGTAAATCCAACGAGAGAATAATTTTACACACATGGTCGTCGCTTTGGCATAGTTTTAATACACTGAATGTGCAACTTTGCATGAAAGTGTGTGCAGTTCAAGTTTAGCACGGTTCATAAAGCGAGGGAGAAAGGTGCAGTGAAACTATAATAAACTGAAACGTATGCAAGAGAGAGTAATTACATAGAAATAATCAAAATTTAATGGATCTAAGAGGTTACGAAGAGTGGATGTATCTCCTTCATTTATAACAATTTTGAACGATGTCACTAATAATTTCCAGTCATTGGTTTCTAGTGTCTCTAGGATCCCAAACAGGCATTCTGCACACACACACACATCCCTGCATGACTCAAACCATGCAGTAATGCCGTGTTTCGATTTGGCCATCTCAGTTGTTTCCAAAACCAATCCTGTATCATCTAATACTGCTCGGTGTGGACTGCGATGGTTTAGCATCCACAGCACGTGTCTTAGTCATCTCAGCTGACGCAGTCTTTTCAATTGACTTTCTATACTCACATAACACTCTGTGTCTAACTTTAATATTACTCACCACAAAAGATAGAAATCTGTTTTGACACTGGTTTTATGATTCCTTGAACAGTCACAAAAGTCAATTTTTTTACGTATGACATATATACCTCAGTCAGTAGATTCATGATCAAACTGTTCGAAATGTGTATGTTTCACCAATACATCACATTTTTCAAATAAACCTCCAATTTCAATAACTCCTTTCAGATTTATTTTAATGGGGCTAATTGTTTTAGATTTGACAGTTGGTTAGCTTTAAATCCTTCTTAATTTAAATTGTAGTTTGATTTTTGTCGTTTGAATTCTAGATATTTTTTTATATCTTTCTAAACGATATTCAGGGTTGAACACCGTACTTTTAATGCTTGACATTTTAACGAATAACGATATAAAACTGCCTAAACTTGATGAATATCGATATGGTGTGTGTGTGTGTGTGTGTAGTGCTCGCAAATACAATCTATAAAGAATGCTAAGGCTTTTTATAAAATCCTACGTTTTATCTAATTATTTTATTGAAGGTTATTTTAGCTTCACTTGTTTCTTTATTGATTGAATGTGGAATATAATTATTACCCGTTGTCATGGTTACAAAAAGTCAGCTACCGCATTTGTAATTATTTACTCAACTCCTTTTGTTTAATGCTCCTTTTCACAGTGTCATATTGACCGAATTACTTGTATACAAAGAGGAACTAGTGGAAATACGATAAGGTGTTTTTACATAAAATCTGTATAAAAACGCAATGTTATTAATAAACAGTAATAGAGTGATAATAAAATATGCATGATGGGAATAATTAAGATAATAAAATAATAATAATAATAACAATGGTAATAGTAAACTTACACAATAAAAAGAAGCAAGAATAACATTCCTACTATAATTTCTTTTATTTTTATTATGTAAGTATACTATTATTATCGTTATTATTATTATTTTATTATCATTATTATTCCCATCATGCATATTTTATTATCACTGTATTACTGTTTATTAATAACATTGCGTTTTCATACAGATTTTAAATAAAAACACCTTATCGTATTTCCATTAGTTTCAGTCCATTCTACACAATCATACTGGGTGGTCATCTTCTCACACTTATTACGTCATGCCAACTTCTGCCTCTTTTCTAACTTCCTATTAGTCATCTCTTCTAGGTTGTACCTTACATTATGTAATTCATTTTTCGAGTACAAAGTTTACCAGTAGTTTCTTTGTTAAATATAATTACGATTGTACAGCTTTTGAAAATGAATCGTCGGAAATAAAAATTTTCTTCGCTGCTTACGTCTTTTTCTTATAACTCAATAAGAATTGTTCCGATAGGAATAAATATACTGATCATTGCTTAGATGGTTAGTGAGTAATAAGTCACTGACTCCTAGTTTAGAAATAGAGTGTGAAGTGGTTGATGGAGTGTGTTGACCGCCTCACCTATTTTGGAAGTACCATCAGCTCCAATGGGTTGTTCTCTGACGAAATCTCAGCACGGATACACAGGGCTACTTTCGCATATGCCAGTTTACTCCATCTGGCGTAGACGTGATATCCGGCTGGCTATCGACCGAAGAGCATGTGTACTGCTCATCAGTCCGCTCCGTCCTCCTTTATGGCTGTGGGAACTGGCCATTCAGAGTGGGAGACATGAAGAACCTGGCTAGCTGTCTTTGATCATAGGTGCCTGCGCTCTATCTCCCGTGTGAAGTGGTTAGGCGTGAATCGAGTTCTAGGTAAGGAGGGGAAATCAATCGACGAGGCTGTGAAATTACATCGACTGAGATGGTTAGGACATGTGTTACGTATGCCTGCCTGTCTATTCATCTCCTTCCTCGACAATGGGTAATGTTAGTTGACATGGGGTCAGGCTGGAAAAGAGCTAGTGGCGGTCAAACCAAAACATGGTCTCACCAGTCAATGAAATCTACAACAGTTAGTTTAAGCCAGTCACGTAGGAAGGTGTAGACTTCCTGATTGGGTTCCTCGGGACGGTAAAAACCAATGGTTGGAAACAATTGGCGACATGGCTCAAAATCGTTCTCAATGGCTAACGCAGATGGATCCACTCCTTGTGACTTATGATTTCCAATGAAACTATACTGTTCTTCGTTATTACTATTCCTTTGTCTCACACCCCTGTTTACTGTCTCTATTATGCATTTCTTCTACTTTCTTCTGTTGGTTTGTGTGCTACAAGGAGGGAGTGTGGAGACTTTAACTGGTGCACATCGGTGCAAAGTTGAAAAGAGACAGACAGAGTAATAAGTAGTAGCCAATTTCTAAAATCCCAATGAAGTCAAACAAAAGTATTGATTTCTAAGATTTTGCAATCCTTTCTGCAGAGGATAAATCATACATGGAAAAGAACAGCACTTCATTTCTTACACATTAACATGTTTTATGGTTGAAACTAGTCAATAAATATATTATTTTTTTTATAATTGTAACCACAAGTTTAATATTAATTAATTATTTCGATTTTATAAAATTACAAACATATTTTGACTTTTATTTTAGACACAACATCAAGTTTCTTCAATATTCTAGTGCCACTTCTTTCCGGTAATCTTGTCTATAAATGGAAGAATGATCCATCAGTTATGCTTTATCTGTTGGAAACTATTTCTGGTCTGTCTAATGTACGTGTTACACCGGCTGATCCATCAACTTGTAAGCATTCTTAATTCATTTTAAATTGTATTGATTTCACCTAATAAACCATTAGCAAGACTTTGATATAAAAAAAGCATGGACTGAAAACACCTTTATTATTCATATATTAGTCTATTTTATGATATCAGGTTGAACATTAGTAAAAACAATACGATATTTTCCAAGCGTAATAAACATCTCTGATGATGTTAATTTCTGATTTGACACTACTAACTAGTGTGATGTGTCTAGTCCTATCTTGACTGCAGACTGAATTCTATCAGTCAAGCTTGCAATGTGGCCACCATGCTAGGTGACTCGCCATTACGGTGCACTGTGAATTGTTGGTATTAGAAGGTTGGAGACAATCGGCAGGAAGCCTTGGACCTAGGTTTCGTGCTAGTGTTAATTTCTCACTGATATAAGGATACGATGGGATAGATGAGGTCACATCTAGATGTCAAAATCCCTCCTACCTCTCGAATTTCGCAAGTCGATCCAAAGGTGATTTTAAGCATCAACTTAGAAGAAAATTGTGTATTCTTACAAACGCATACGTATCATTGTCTTCAAATCGATATCTCATTCATTCCGCTTTAATATCCTTAGGCTGAAGAGATTCTTAATAGAAAAAATATTTTTCAAGACTCTATGGAAGAACTTTAAGATCAGGGGAGTAACTCATTTGATCCTTATCATTGATCGATCCCTATTAGCCAAGTTTCCAGTGTAGTCTCTAAGCTGAGGGAATTTTCTGTTATAGTGCCTTTGGAATTGATGTGTAAGGGCCTCAGACACTCCATAATGACGAGTGTCAACTAATACGAAACCTAAGTTTAGAAATTTGTCAATGTCCACGGGGGACTGAAATCGGTTTTCTTTTTGATTTTCCTGTGTAACGAAACCATTAGTTCTGATAACATCCAACCAATAGCACATGTATGTAACAAAGATCTGCCAACCTTCTTGAGGTTTCACACTTTTGCTTAGCGTATTCAACATAATATATTAACTTAGATCTGTTCAATTTGTGTGTTTATCATTTAGGTACGATGTATTATTCATATCTATCTAAGCAAGAGATCTACGTTTTTCTAATCACCTGTGACCTTAAAGTTTTTATCATGAGACAAAGTTTTCCAATATTTGATTACAGTTTTATTATTGCATAGCACTGTACTTTTTTTGTGTTATTCATCACAGGAATTTGTATAACCACTTCATGCTTAGTGTTCATTTACTTTTTCCCATTTTTTGTGCCTAATTTGTTCTTATGATTTCAAGATAGACATACTGTCCGATCGATATGTGAATTTATCACAAATCAATGCAATCGAGAGCGTAAAGATCACAAAAGACAGTTGCATAGCATTATTGTTGCCGCTTATTATTGTTTATCATCTTGGATTGTACAACATGTGAACTTATTGTTATCCGATCGTGAATGTGTATGGACAATTTTAGAAACAATTGAATTAGGCATTTGTGGTGCTAGATCTAAGGTAAGGTAAACTATTTCATTCTCTCTTCATGCCTTCTGTCTTTTGTCTTACTTGATGTCATAATATGAATTGGTATAGAATTTGTGAGTATCTTTGCTGGAACTGAGTATTATTATTGTTATGAAAACATTAACTTGGTACATCATGGGCATCAAGAGAGATGCACCACACAAAATCTCATATTATGTTCTAGGGCTGAGATACTACCTGGACGCTCAGACCGAAGCAGGTAGTCATCTTAATGCCCCCTTACGAGACTTTGACTTGAAATCTGATCCACAAGTCAGTGGAGCGACATCAGGAGCTACTTTCCCATGGTTGCCGGTGACTAAACCACACTCATACGTCATTGGATCCTTTCGGATTATGGAGCCCGTGTACACCACAGGTTTGGAGTCAGGGTTTTCTAACTCTTCTAGGTAGACCTGTTTCTCCACCAGTCCGGTTACAAGCATCAGACGTTCATATTCGCTCTTCGACTTTTTTGAAGAACATTCTCGCCTCATGAAGGCAATGGTTGGGACCTAAGTGGCAGAGGCTATGAACGCGTGATCACATGAGTGCATTTGGGGAGAAAAACCTAAGTCTACCCAGCTTCGTTCGTACCACGTCGTTTATAGGAATGCTTCGACTGATTAACATTCGGTTTCTCAGTCACTTAAAACAAGTTGGAACCTTGTTATATTACAGTTCACCTATCTCATCAAAAAAATGTTAATATTATTCTAGTCAATAATTGTCATATTAACTTACACGAAATAAGTCAAACTAATTCACTTCACTCTGTACCATTGAGAGAAATATCCTCAAGGCGACCTGGTTAAGTCACTGGGCTACCAAAATTGCTTCCCACCAAAATGCTGCATTTATTATTGTTACAACAAGTAACCTATACATGAACTTGCGCGCTGATTTAAGTTGCTTCTAGGTAAACGCTGTGCAATTCTTCAACGAAATGAAGATATACTTAAGATTATTACTGTATGTAGAAAAATGTATTTTGAAACTAAATAAGCTGAAAATTTTTCTACCATATGTTCGCATATTGTCTGAAATAAAGCTTTATTATTATTATTATCATTACTGAAGATTGATTGATTTATGCATCCTAATTCATCATATCGTGTTATTACTTAGACCGCAACAGCAGTACTCAAGTGATGCAAAATGTTCAAATATTCGCACCACTTATATTTATAAATTGCTTGTCAATCAACATCCTCTCCAAATCTCTGATTATTTTCGTCTACTATTATTATTTATTTAAATCATTCTAAATATAAATGTTTAAAGTGATAATTTTAAATTTATTGAATCTTTTGAATTAATTAAATTTACCAACTGATCTATTTTTTTACTACTGGCATCTGATATATATATATATATATATATATATATATATATATATCTTTAATGTATTTATACTTGTCAACTCTGCATCACTAGTTGTTGAATGGGAAAGGATAAAGAGATAAATGTAGGCTTATTATAAGTATAACGTATGTATGAAAACTGCTCAATTTATAGGTTTACAAGTGATTTCATAGCATTTTAATGCTCCAAAGGTCTTCTCTTTATCAATTTTGAAAACTCTGTCGATCCGAATAATATTCGTTTGTGCAGTTATGCGGTCGGTCTCCTGAAAAGTTGGGTGGATAATTGTGTATACTTTAAGTAAATTCCCAGTGTTTTTTTATGCGTCTTAACTATTTTAGACAATGATTATTTCCTAAAATCAGTTACATCTTGAAAGTTAATTATGATCTCACCATACTGTCTGTCTGTTTTCGACATAGAACTTTGCACTGATGTGCGGCGGTTCAAGTCGCCACACTCCCTCCTTGTAACACACAAAGCAAAAGAAGAAAGTAGAAGAAATGCATATTAGAGACAGTAAACAGAAGTGTGAGACATAGGAAGAGTAATAACGAAGAACAATATAGTTTCACTGGAAATCATAAGTCACTTACTATACTGGATAATTATGTCTACTCGAATATCGTCAAAATTGCTCGATATACTTCTTTATGATAACTTCCATTTTAGAACGGTATTCCTAGGCAGCATTTCAAATCATCTTTTTATTTATGATATGTAGACCTAATTTTCCACATGTCTGTTTGTGTTACTCTCACCTCAATTATTGATTTATGACCTGATTTCGTCTCATCCTACTTATGACCTTTGAAATCCTATTGGCTGTTCCCTTTACTTACTTATCGATGACACTACTGCCTCTCAAGGTCGTTTTAAATATATATATATATATATATATATATATATATATATGCAAGTGCTGTCAACCTTTCTGACTCTTGCTTTGAGACAGTAAAAGCTGACTTGCCAACATCCAATCTTTTCTTCTATCTTTTGCAGGCCGGTGGTGTTATTGTTGTGGTCGTCGTCGTGCGATCGGGACAGATTAGCCAGCGCCTTGAGTTATATTCGCTCACAGTCTACTAGGTTGTAGTTCCTGTCATAACAATTTAAGAGACACAGACAAAGCTAAATTGTATTGTATTACATTTTATTACAAAGGTTGTCATTTTTCTTTGTATGGTAATTAAGTAATATTAAATGGGAGAAATCTGCGTCCGTGGTATAGCGGTTAGAACGCTCGCCGACCATGCACATGGTCCAGGGTTCGATCCCCGGCCGACGATTCCTCTACCTCGCTGAGCCAGAAATAATGCTGGTAAAGGGGAAAGGTTGGGCATGTGGCTAACAACCCCATCCTATAAAATAAACACTGCTACAGAAACTTCTAGTCACTAGCTTGAGGCCTTATGTTCCACTGGGGAACGTGAAGGAAAAAAACGAAAGAAGTTAGTTTCATTTATACTTGAATAAGATAAACCAGTGGATACCTTTACTTAAATTTTTCATAAGCTAACATGCTGGATTCAGGAGAAACAAGTCATGTATTGATCAAATCGCCACACTACGGATCATCATTGAACAAAGCTTAGAATGGCAGTCACCTCTCCACCTCACTCAACTTCATCGACTTTGACAAGGCCTTCGACAGACAGCGTCGATCGAGAGGTCATTTGGCAACCACTTCGCTACTACTGGGTCCCATCGACAATTATACATCTCATCCAACAGTTATACGACAATGCTGCATGTCAAGTAATCCACAACGGGAAACTTACGGAAGCCTTCGAAGTGAGGACGGGAGTGAGGCAAGGCTGTCTACTATCACCAATGATCTTCCTGATTGCAATTGATTGGATAATGCGACAGACAATGGCAACCAACGAGGGAACGGGCAGAAAATGGACTCACACAAAAAGAGACTTGGAGGACCTGAACTTCGCCGATGATATATGTCTGATTTCCCACAAACCGGAAGATATCCAAGTGAAAAGCAACAAGTTAGCAGAAGAATCATCCAGAGAAGATAGGACTTCAAGTGAACATAGATAAAACAGAGGTGATGAAGATTCCTGGCCAACAGCAACAACAACAACAGACGACAATCACCATAAATGGGAGGAACCTGACAGAAACAACCTTCTTTACCTACCTACCTGGGAAGAATCGTTTCAACTACAGGCGGGTGGAACTGATGAGGATATCAAAGCAAGGATCGGGAAAGTAAGACAAGCCTCCATTACTCTCAACAAGTCTGTGTGGAGGTCAACAGCACTCAGCATCAAAATGAAGGTAACATCCGGATTTTCAACTCCAATGTGAAGTCAATGCTACTATACAGATCACAGGCTTGGCCAGCGCGTCATGAAGACCACCTTGAACAAACTTCAGACCTTCATCAACAGCTGTCTTCGCTCAGTACTCAAGATCAGATGGCCAGCCAGTAAAGATCAGTAATAGGGATCTCTGGGAGCGAACCGACTAAGTAGGAACCGATTGTGAAACAAATAGGCAGAAAGAAATGGAGATGGATTGGCTGGCCATACTCTGAGGAAACCATCAAGTGACATCACTAGACAAGCCATCGCTCGAGTGGAACCCGAAAGGGAAGCGGGCGGCGAGTTGGTCGTCAGTGCAAGGGTGACTTGGAGGAGGTGATGTGAAGAGGAGATGAAAGCATGTGGGCAGACTTGGAGCGAGGTGAAAATGTTGGCAGAAAACAGAAGGCAATGGAGATGGGCAGCTGAAGCCCAATGTTTCTCTAGGAATTAAAGGATATAATAATAATAACTAAGCACAAACTACTTTTACTCTTTTCCCTGGATGAGGTTATACGCTATTTATCTAATGATAACCCACGCACTAATATCTTCAAAGATCATTCACAACACTGATCACGTACTACAGGTATTTTGATGATATTTAGGATTTCATCTTTTTTCTGATGAAAAGTAGTCTTATTGCATATAAACAAAAACGTCCACATAGTGGCGTTGAAGCCTTCACTTATATTTTCAAAACATATACCTCTATTGAAAGCTACACTGCCTAGTGTAGCATTACTTACTAGAATTCATTGGTGTTGAAAACTATATTCTAGCTTCTAAAAAACCAAAAGTTTAGTTTTTATTGTCACCCAGCTACCAACTTGAAATATAACGAAAGAAAGCTACGAAATTTTGAGATGTTCTCAGTGGAGATCCGTCGATCAGGCATTGTCGGGCATCAATAGTAAATAACCCATGGTTCCCCTTAAACATTCCTCAGAGAAACTTCAGTTATATATCCACATATTTGAAATCTCACTTGATCTCTTTGAGTGATATTTTATTTGTTTCTTATATTCTGTTATTCTTTTGCACAAATTAGAGCAAACAAACAAAATCTGAGGCACCAACTACTATTCTTAAAGGTCAAAAGCCTCTCATCCCTTCTTCCAAACGTGTCTGTGATGCAGCTGAAGCATGCCTGTCTTCATTAATGTCAGTGGCTGGGTCTTTTCCAGGACCTTGTGGGGCATCTACAATATGTTCTCAACTAGCAGAAGATAATATCTCCAAGCTGGTGGCAGACCAAGAGTCAAACACATCTAAACATCGGTTAGAATTTCGTTACTTCTGGTCTGAGCCAGGTTTAATTCTTGGATTATGTGAATTGCCTGCAAACTCACTTGAAACAATTATAAAACCAAAAGAATATTGTCATTCACAAGCTCCAGCAGCCATATTAATAGTTCGAGGACCTTTTGGACGTCACGTTTGGATTATGCATATGCGTCAGTCTCCATTGACTGGCAGTGATTCAGCCTCACGGTTAGGTGATGCATCTCAACAGCAAGAAGCGATTAACCGACCTAAACCATGGGGTTGCTTTCTTGAAAGACTTATAACTACTGTAACAAATAATGAAAATATCTGTCCTTTGAATTTTCCATCAACGATATCTGATATCCCACTTGTCGAAGCGTAAGTAATGCCTAGTTTGTGGTAATTTTATAAGCTTACTTAATCTAAATACATACGAAATGTGAATCTAGCACTATACAACAGAACGGATGTATTCAGCAGATAACCAATCCTGTATTATCGTGTCCCTTTTAAGAATAGTTTGGCAAAGGATTTAACAAATAACTTACATAACTCGAATTTTTTCATTTACTATAAGTAGTTAAATAACAAACATCACACAGAAGAATTCAAGTCGATATTAATTATTATTCCCAATCTAAGATACGATTATATTTCTAGTGTTGTATTAGTTCACTGCTATCACAAAATGTTGATTGCAAAACTTTCTTACTGTGACGGCACAGCAGCGTTGGGAAAATATCGTATCCTAATAAAGGAAGAAAAATGAGACAAAAATAATTATAACCCCAAAACCCAGTAATAATCCTAGGTTCGAATCCCGGTGGGTGCGTACTGATGAAGAGTCCCAAACTAGGACAAAACAACTGTCCAGTACTCCCAGGTTTTCCAATGGTTCTCTAATTGATGTCAGCTCATGATGAAATCCTCCATACAACCAATCAAATCCCTACAAACCAACACTTGAACTGTGAACTTGTTCATTATACAAACAAAAAGTATCTGTATAAGACCTCTCAGTAGTAGTCCAGGTTACCACACTATTTCTGCACATCAAATTAAACGTAAAAGTTACGCAATCAAAGGTTTCCTTTTTTATAAAAAGCATTATACTCATAATTAAGACGAATATAATGTATGGAAGTATTGTCACCACTAAGACGGACTCTGACATATATTGTCTGTAACGTTAATTTCTGGTTGTAACATAAATGCCTAGCCATATATAAATGATGCAGACTTACAGTTGATGACTTCAAGTATTGATATCCTATCTCAATCTGATCACTATTCTCTACTTTCTCCAACATTTTATTAAAGAATTTTCATACGTTAAAAGACTTTCATTAATATATGGTTGACTAATCACCGTAGAACTTTGCACAAAAGTGTACTACTTCAAGTTGTCAAACCATATATAAATAGAGAGCGAAAAAATTTAGTGAAACCATAATGGACAAAGATATAACCGGAAGTGAATGATTAAGTGATAATTTTTAAAATTTCAAAGATGACAGGAGATGGACACACTTACGCCTTTGTAAATGATTTTGAACCGTTTGATAGGGAATCTCTAATCATCTTGAAGATCCAGACGAGATGGACTACAACTTCCTGCTCGGCATGAAAAGACACTCCATGACTTTAAGGACTGTTGTCATCTTTTTTGGTCTGTCTACTCCTTCAGTTGCAGAAGGCAGTATCTAGACCATCTCACTCGTTGAACTATTACAGGTGATATAGCCTTTCTAGGTGAAGACGCTGACAAAATGCAGAGTCTTCTGAACACCTTGAGCAGCAATCTCCAAGTGTTTGGCATGTGATTCGCTCCTGTCAAATGTAAGATGATGCTACAGGACTGGACTACATTGACTCCTAGCTTAGAAATAAGGAAGTAGTGGAGTGGTAGAGCGTATTGACCACTTCGCTTATTTGAGGAGTTGCATCAGCCAAGATCAGCGGGTTGACGAAATCTCTGCACGGATACATAAGGTTCGTTTGACATATGTCGGCTTACAGCATCTCTGGCGTACACGTGCTATCCGGCTGTTTTTTTATCTATCTCTGTTTTGAATGTCTTTACCCTGTTCTCTTGTTTCGTTTGCTACACGAAGGGAGTATGTTGACTCGAACTGCTGCACATCTGTGCAAAGTTCTACGTTGAAACCAGTCAGTCAAACAGCCTCACCGGTGGATTTGACTTTACAAATTAAACAACGCCTAAGGCTGTTATTACCCAGTACTTTGCCCCATATGACTCCAGTAGCGTAGCTATCTCCCAAAACCTCTATGCTTTGTCTTCAGTGACTGTTTTCATATTCAATAAATTAAAACAGAGAGCATTGTTGCATGTTACATGTGTCCTTTGATCGATAACCGGATATCACGCCTACACTAGGTAAGTGCCAAGCCACCCTTTGGTATCGGTGGTAAGATTTTGTCTACGACCTGTCGATTATAGTTGATGCGACTTTAAGAGCAAGTAAATTAGTCCACATATCTAAACATCTTGCTGTCTATTCTGAAACCAACAGTTAGTAGTCACTAATGCGGATGTATTTTGTTTACTTGTTTTTCAATTGAATATAGCGATCGTACAATTCCTTCATTAGATAGAGTTGGCTGTGATACTGGAAATAATGTTAGACAAGAAATTAATACATTCAAAATGTTAATAGCTGCACATGCTTCACTAGATAAAGAAACTGGACAACGTGTTGTCCAAGAGAAACTAAAAACCCCATATCCTGATCCAGTTATAGAAGCTAAAGCACCAATGTAAGTTTGTTAATTGTAGTTATTATCACTTTAGATGACTGTAGCATTAGTAACTCTTCGTTATAAAACTTATTAGGTGTTTTTTTAAGTTCAGAGATATGATAACATATAAGTACTCAAAGCTGAAATATCTAGCGGTAATCCATTTTATTACCATGTTAATTAATATCTTGTGTGGAATCAAGCTGCAATCAAAAAATAAATAAAAATATCATGGTGTGTGCTACTGACAAGATTTGTAAGTAGCATATAAATACAGATATAAGTATGTATATCGTCTGCAAGAATATCGAATAACAAAGAGATGGATATAATGGCAAAAAGAAGCAATGAATGATGCTTGTGAAACGAATTGGAAAACATGAAAGGGAGACAAAAGTTAGCACAAACCGAAAATATGTGCAGATTGTTATTCTTATATGTGATTGACCTATTTCGCCTATATCCCTACTTCGAGGGGCCAACAAGTAATTCTGTTGCTATAATCTCCTGTATTCTGCCACTACATATCTAGTCATATATATTTATATATTTATATATATATATATATATTTATATATATATTTATTTATATATATATATATATATATATATATATATATATATATTAAATTCAAAATTATAATTAAACGGGTTCACACAATTTCACTGCATAAGGATGAGATTAAAACTGTGATATACCCGAAATACTTTATCTGGTTTTATAGTTTTGATGCATTGTAGTTCAATTTATCTCGAAACTGTTCATCAGGTAGCAGTTTTCATTTATACCTCTTGGTTTTTCGTCGCCAACGTGTATTCGATACTTTGGAGCAACTCAGATGAATACTTATGAAAATAAGTAAACATCCCTGAAGTCCATTTTGATGCTGCTGTCTGACAAGACGAAGTGAATTGTCTCTGTGTATGAAGTCGTTTATGACAGAAAAGCACAGAAACTACGGAATAGTCTAAGTAACTGGCAATCAGTGGATAGTAGTTCATTTGAACAATTAGTGAATGAAGTTTTAAAAATTCCAACAATATATTGTCCTGCCATGTGATGACTTATAAGCTGCCAAAACTGAACTTATTCAGCTGGTAATCAGTGTCTATAAGTATGATATGTGTTGTGCCTCGTTCAACTGCAAAATATTGTTACAGGATTGGCTGGAGAGGCTGTACGTGCACTCATCCTTAGAGGCGACCCGTTAGAAGTAGTCAATAAGTTCATGTATCTAGATAGTTATGTGAGTGCTGACAGTGTGATGGACAGAATCTCTAACTGTATAGTGAAAGCTAGGGTGGCGTGTGCCATTTTTGGCCACCTCTGCTACCTGGCTGTCATAAGTCGAGTTCACAATGTTTCGGTGCACTCAGTCTTTTTCTATACCTGTGAAACTTGGTCTGCCTGAGCTGAAGATCTACGTTGTGTTCGACCACCACTTTTTCTTCAGAGCTATAGTTTACATTATCTTGTTTGGACACGTTAGAGACTACCTTCCAGTAGGTGTCATCATCTCTGGATACTGACTTCGGTGGCTTAGACATATACTACGAACGTCATCGAGGTATTGCCCATACTCTTCACTGTTGGCTAACCCTGTGTTAAGGTGGGAGAAGTATATAGATGGTCGATCGATGACGTGAGACGAAAGATAGTTGTGTTTGGTTAACATCTGTTGGCGCATGACGACTATCTGAGTATGATATGGTTTAGAATTCCAGTCAGTGGTGAATATGTTGCAATTTCCACTCTTTTTGAAACCGACATAAATCATACCTTGAATACTCTCGTTAAGTATGCTTGTTTTCTTGATTCTATCCATCATTTAACCTATTTTTATTGTCCTTATATTGTTGTTTTATTATTTTTGTGTGGCACGTCTGTTGGTACTCATGTTGTACTAAGTTTGCTTGTAAAAAAAATAACAATTGCAGTCGTGTGGTGTGTGCTACTTATAATCAAATATTAGTAGTACATCAGTAAACGAGTTCAGAAAAGTAACAATATGTTTTGAAGCACTGAAAAAAAACAATTGAAGAAGAAAACTGTGAGGAAAACGTTATACCACTGTGCAGAATCCAATAGGCTATCGACTATGGCTATATTCGACCAATATGCGAATGATGTGCAAATAAAGACCTAATGATAAGGAATACCAAGTTTATGTACCTACAATGCGTTTGTCATAATAAGCATGGCCTTCGACCCTCATTGATCTTTTCTTCTTTACAGTAGCATCTAAATCCATTCACATCATGGATTTGCTTTCAGATATACAGTTTACTGAAGCTTCTGAAATGTTTTATCACTGTTAAATGAGATGGGTGTAGATGATGCTGACGATATGGGGGATGAAATGTACGACCTTGTCGTAGAACCAACATTTTCACGTCACCAACATTCCTGATCGCACCTTGCACGCCGTCATCGATCTACACACCTTGTTTCTGACTTTGACGATGACATAATGAGCGATGATGACCCTGTAGATAGGGTTCATGCTGTACCTCCCACTGTTAGACCAGGGATTATTTCACACAGATATCAGGAAACCCATTCACGACGGTTGCAACAAAACGGCAATATAATTACCTGATGTAACTTTGAATTAATGACACTAATTATATAAAGACTCCATTAATATCAAATAACTACAATTTTAATTGTGCTCATCCCTCCAAAATGTGTGACCTTGGACTGTATTTCTTTTACCTATTTATTTACCTATCAATTTTACCCCTAATTTTCATTTGATTGTAATTTGATTTTATTCATTTATATTTCACAATCAGTAATATCTCTTATTTTCATTTGATGGTAGTTTTTACGTACTTCTCATCTGTGTTTTATAATCGTCGGTTTTATCCTTTATTTTTATTTGATTGTAATTTGATTGCACTCATTTATATTTTACAATCATCAGTGCGTCGGTGGCACAGTGGTTAGGACTCTCGTCGACCATGCACATGTTCCGAGGTTCGATCCCCTGCTGACGCACCACTGATATCTATGGTCGGCCTACGAAATTTGGGCTACCGGTATCCATGCTGAAAATGCCACACTTGTACCAAAAATACAGTGTGGAATCAAGCTGTAATAAAAAGATTCACGTGACACTCGATTAAAGGTATTTTTGAAGTACAAATTAGACGACTGTTTCTCTTATTACTCTTGTCATTTGTGGCTTTTAGTTTAACACATTCCACTGAAATCTAGAAGGGTATCACCCTTAGTCTTCGTGTTACATTATTACGTGTATGTATATATATGCACGTATTTGCATTCCAGGTAATTAACTACATCTTTAGAGGTTTATAGATGCAGGAATGATTTACCACGTCCTGAAATGTACTCACTTATGAAATTATTCCTTCGCCAAGTTGTATGTTTTTGTCTTACTTCTTAATGTGTATTTTTTTTCTTCATCTAAAATAACATTTATCTGTGTTCTTTGAACTTATCTGATAACTGTTAGTGTAACAACAGAAGACAGGGGCCAGGAAACAGATCCTTTATTAGGGAAATCAACACTTATTTATAGATTTTCATGTATATATTATAGATTAGCAGAAAAACACGGTCCTCTGATTGGTTGTTTCTCACAGAAAGTTAACCTTGCATCTCATTGTGACTGTTTCTTGAATATCAGATCATCTATACGTTAAGTGTATCCGCCTACGCAAAGCCTCTCACGACCAATATTGGGGACATGATAGAGAAGATTTGTAGCTCAGGTGGATAATTTTGATGTGGTTTTGTTCTCTGAGCTGGATAGTTAGTTTGCGAAGCTTTCATCACCTTACTGGGTGACATCTTCAGCGCATACTTCAAATTGAAGTGAGCTTTTAGGTTTCTCCACGAGTTTATTAATCATTCCTCCTGGTGACCTTGAATGTGATTGGTTGTTTATGTATGTTTTCACACCTTCTAGGTTACTTGTGTTGGAGCTGATTGTTTCCGTGACTTGAACTTTGGCCAATCGTGTGTGAAGTTTCTTTCTTATTGGTTGATAAATTTTGTCTATCTCGATGTGTCTATTGATTGATGATTCACTGGAATGCCAAGCTTCTAAAAATTCTCTAGCATTCTTGTTATTTCCTTTGTCTAATATTTGAACGTTGTCCCAGTCGAATTGATGTCCGTGGTTGTCTGTGTGTAGTGAAATGAGGGAGTGTATATCATGTCTTTTGACGGCTAGCTTATGTTCGTGGATACGAAGACGAAGGGGACGTCCACTTTGGCCAATGTAGTGTTTTTCACAGTTGTTACAGTTTATTTTGTAGATGATGTTGGTTTTGTCTTCTTTTGCTGTTGAGTCTTTTGGTTGACATAGAATTGAGTGCAGCGACTTTGTTGGTTTGTGTACGATGTCAATTCCTAAAGGTTCCTAAGACTCGAAAACATAATTCTACCAAAGATCAAACCCAAGATTTGGATACGCTACGTCGACGACACATTTGTAATAATCAAAAGAAACGAATTAGACAAAACTCACAACTTAATAAACAACGTCTTCAACGACATCAAATTCACAAGAGAAGAGGAATCCGAGAACAAAATACCATTTTTGGACGTCTTAGTCAGGCGAACAACTACAGGAGGATTAGAAACTCAAGTTTATAGGAAATCAACTCACACAGACCAAATACTGAATTACAACAGCAACAACCCAATAGCACACAAAAGGAACTGCATACAAACACTATTCAAGAGAGCAAGGACTCACTGCAGCACTCCCACCTTAAGAAAAATTGAAGAAAAGTATCTCATGGACGTCTTCCAAAAGAATGGATATCCCCGGAATTTCATCAAGAAACATATACCCCCAAGCCAACCTACCAAAACAAAAGCCACCAAGGAAAACACAAAGAAAATCGCCTTACCATATATAAAGGATATCTCAGAAATCACTAAAAGACTCTTCAAACCTTTAGGAATTGACGTCGTACACAAACCAACAAAGTCGCTGCACTCAATTCTATGTCAACCAAAAGACTCAACAGCAAAAGAAGACAAAACCAACATCATCTACAAAATAAACTGTAACAACTGTGAAAAACACTACATTGGCCAAAGTGGACGTCCCCTTCGTCTTCGTATCCACGAACATAAGCTAGCCGTCAAAAGACATGATATACACTCCCTCATTTCACTACACACAGACAACCACGGACATCAATTCGACTGGGACAACGTTCAAATATTAGACAAAGGAAATAACAAGAATGCTAGAGAATTTTTAGAAGCTTGGCATTCCAGTGAATCATCAATCAATAGACACATCGAGATAGACAAAATTTATCAACCAATAAGAAAGAAACTTCACACACGATTGGCCAAAGTTCAAGTCACAGAAACAATCAGTTCCAACACAAGTAACCTAGAAGGTGTGAAAACATACATAAACAACCAATCACATTCAAGGTCACCAGGAGGAATGATTAATAAACTCGTGGAGAAACCTAAAAGCTCACTTCAATTTGAAGTATGCGCTGAAGATGTCACCCAGTAAGGTGATGAAAGCTTCGCAAACTAACTATCCAGCTCAGAGAACAAAACCACATCAAAAATATTGGGGACATAAACATTGACGTAAATTACTGTCTACCAATTTTGGCTAACAGCCACCTCTCACCACATTATTAGTAGATTGTTAATTAACTTTTTATGTTAATCATATTCTTAGTATCGGATTTGCCAAGTACATTTTGTTTGTTTTTTTTGTTTTATCTCTGTTGTATGCAGTCAAGTGGTTAATTTTCATTCTATACGTTTATTACTAACACATTTGGGTTATTTATCAATTGGTCCATATCAAATGCCTCAATCATTATGGTCACGTGCCGAATTGAAACGTGATAATCAATTAGGTGAACGTCCTGGTCAACTGAATCGTCGTAGTCCATCTTTAGTGAATAATCGTATTATGACTGGTTTCTCGCCTACATCGCCAACAAATAATACTGAAGATGAATTACTACCTTTATTTCCATTCGATGTGGAAAATACAGATTTTTCAGATATATTAAATAATTTAGATCATATGCCTACAAGAACAGGTGATACTCTTCTGGTATTTTATGTTGCTGCTGGTCAGTCGAAAATTGAAGATATTCTTGGAAATATGGTAAGTCACTCTATATATGTCCAAACCAAGTTCACTTTTAACAGTTTGAAAAAATTTGGGCATTGGGTATATGCTATTCATTAGAATAAAGCTTTTTTCGTACTTCCCAATGAATGAAAAACAAAATGATATTGCTGTTTTCACTGACGTTTCACTATTTAATGCTAATAGCTTTGTCAAAGTAGTATTATTAAACCAAAACTTACAAAATCTCAGCATATATATAACAAAGAGTTAAGAGGTGAGAAAATAGATTTAGGTCAAGATAAAGGGACATATTGAAAGTCAAAATAACAATGAAGATCACTAAACCAAATATCAAAGGTAATAGTACATCTGTTATGATATCAAAACAAAGTTTACTAACTTGATCATCGTTCGTCAGTCTGGGGTCATTTTTCGTTGTCAAGTTGGTGTCAATTGTTAAAGATAACAAAACCAAGTGTAGATCGTTGGATTTGACCAGTGTGTAACCCTATAAAAGGAGTGGGTGTTTACATAGTGAACTTGCTTATCACATTCGTGTTGATTTTGTCACTTCATTGGGGGGAGGGAGGTGTTGTAACCAGGTGAGATTCTGTTTTAGTTCATCATTCCTATTCAGACAATTTGGATTCCACTTGATATGAAGTGCTCCTGACATTAGACGTTCTTTGTGATTTCTGAATTATCTCAATATTGCCAAAATCAATTTTGTGGCCTGATTCTATAGCATGTAGACCTGTGGCTGATGATTTTTCAAGCTTTTGTAGTTCAGCTGGATCTCTCAGTGGTCGCAGAGATGCTCTACGGTGTTCATTTCTTCTGATTTTGATTTCTCGAGATGTTTGTCCGATGTATATCGCATCACATTCCAAGTATTTTATTTTATAGACACAATTAGATAGAGAATCTTTCGGGATTTGGTCTTTTATATGGACAAGGTTGCTTTGAAGTGTGTCTGATGTTTTGAAGAAAACTCTAATGTCGAACTGATTGAGTACTCTTCTGATATCGTCTGATGTCTCTGTTGTATATGGAATGACGACTGTTGAGGTCCATGTTTTCGGCCATACTTAATGTCTTTGTTGATTTTGTTGATGAAGTTCCTTGGGTAGTTGTTTTGTTTGAGAGTTTCAGTAATGTTTGATATTTCTTCTTATTTTTCTTTCTCATCCGTTATCAGAGAGTGTGCCCGTCTAAGAAGACTTGAAACAACTGAAATCTTTGCGCTGATGGGTTGTGATGATTTGAAGTATAAATATTTACTGGAGTGGGTTTTCTTCCTGAATATGGATTTTCCTAATGAACTTTGGATGCGATTCTGTACATAGACGTACGAAACGTAGATTTGACAATTCCTGTTGATGGACTTCAAGAATCTGTGTATGAAATAACGGGGAAGATTTATAGCTCAGATTAATGTTTTGGTGTGATTGTGTTCTTTAAGCTGGATGGTTCAAATATGAAACTCTGTTCTTTTAGGGAAACTCTTCAGAAACGACTTCAATGTGAAGCATTGATTTGTTGAAACTTAACTTCTGACTCATTTCCTGTCTGTCCACCGACAAACTGTTATTAGTACCAAAGTCTAAACAGCATAATGTCAAATACTGCCTATATAGGAAATAGCTAAAAATAACCTTGAAATTTTTTATTATTAATATTCCCTTGAGTTCCTACTGAGACATTGGACTTCAGGAACACATTACCATTTCATTCTGTCCTCTACAGTCCTATATAGCTGGCTCTGCGATCGCCCATAGGCTTTCATCCCCTCCACATACGACTACTCTAGGGCTTGGCGTGTATTGCCATTCAGCGGTCTTCTCGGTGTCTCTAACCCCATCTCCATTTCCTTCGGCACATTTGTTGGGCGATAGGATCTTGGTTACTTTGTCTCCGGAGTTCCTTGTTGCTAATCTCTTCTGGTCGGCCGTCTGATCTTCATTATGGAGCCAAGGCAAGGCTGTTGATAGGAGTCTGAAGCATGTTAGAAATGCTTGGACAATCTAGATGAACTAACTATACGTTAGCGTTGAGAATCGAAATCTTGTTCTGTATGCTGATTGCAAAGCGATGAAGTTTAGTGTTGCCCTTCTTGATTCTAGTCCTGGCTTTGACATCTTCATTCGTTCCACACATAGTTGAAAAGATAAGTGAAAGAAGTGACGTCTTTCAAATTTATTCCATTGATAGTGATTGGTGCCTGTTGTTGCTGGTTAAGCATCTTCATCACCTGTTTTTTTGTCTTTTTTACATTTGAATTTGTGTCTTCTCTTCCTAACTTATTGGTTATTGTTTGTCGATCTTCGAGTTTGTGTGATATTAGACATAAATTACCCGCGAAGTTCAGATCTTCTAGATGGGTGCGTACTTGTGAAGAGTCCCAAACTAGGACGAAACAGCTGTCCAGTACTCCCAGGTTTTCCGATGGTTCTCTAACTAATGTCAGCTCATGATGAAAATCCTGTAACCAATCAAATCCCTACAAACCAACACTTAAATATTAATGAGATGCTCACTAGCGACTTGCCCTATTCAGGTAGGTAGTTACCTGGGGTTCTAGTGATAAGCCGTGACCAGTAGGGTGCAGCTGGTCGGGTGTGAGGACAAATACTCGCCGAAGACATTGGTTAGTGGTCGCGCTATGTCGTGAATTGGCAGAAGTTAGAATTCATGGGCCAATGGGTCGGGTCCCAGTGGCTTAATGGTATACGAGCTCGCTAGCCTTGTAACCAGAAGGTCCTGGGTTCGATCCCCGATGGGTGTGTACTGATGAGGAGTCACAAACTAGGACAAAACAGCTGTCCAGTATTTCCGCGAAGTTCAGATCTTCTGGAGTCTTCTTGTCGGTCCAGTGTGTATGTCTGTCTCCTTGCTCATCACTATCTGCCGCATGAACCCCCCCCCCACATAAGTTTCATAATATAAATCTGAGTTACACTTGTCAATAGGTAAAGAATTTATAGATTTGTACCTTTCTGGTCTTTTCTGATAACAGACATCTTCATTTGTTTTAATTGATTTTCCCGTTTCTTCTCATTTAGCACATTGTGTGGCTATAATGTTCTCACCTCTATGTCTTAGTTTCACAGTATACAGAGCAGAACAAAACAAGTAACACTCTATAAAAAGACTTTAAGACAAGCAACAAAAGTTAACAAAGCGAGATTGTCGCCTATTTTAAATTCGTACCAGGAAATAAATGTTTCCAATTCTTAAACAAAGACTTTAATTGAAAAAATCAGTTCATTTGATAATCTATAAGAGCAGTAGCATACTTTAAAACTGTTTTTTAGACTCAATAAAAATGTAAATTAATTTAACGCATATGCCAGTTACCAGTGACACACTTTCAATTCATAATGATGATACTTGATTAATTATTCTACTTGATAGGGAGTGAAGCGGTAGAGCACGTTCACCGCTTCACTTATTTGGGAAGTACCATCAGCCAGTGCCAACGGGTTGATCTCAGACGAAATCTCAGCACGGATACACAGGGCTAGTTTCGCATATGCCAGTTTACGCCGTCTCTGGCCTAGACGTGATATCCGACTGGCTATCGACCAAAGGGCGGGTGTACTGCTCATCAGTCCGCTCCATCCTCCTTTATAATTGTGAGCGAGACCTGGCCATTGAGAGTGGAAGACATGAAAAGGCTAGCTAGCTGTCTTCGATCATAGATGCCTGCGTCCTATCTCCCGTGTGAAGTGGTATAATAAGGTGAGCAATATTGAGGTTAGGCGTCGAGTGAGTGCTAGGTAAGGAGAGGGGGGGTGGAATAAATAGACGAGGCTATGAAATTACATCGACTGAGATGGTTAGGACATGTGTTACGTATGCCTGCCTGTCTAGTCATCTCCTTCCTCGACAATGGGTAATGTTAGCGGATATATGTGGTCAGGCTGGAAAAGAGCTGGCGGCGGTCAAACCGAAACACGGCCTCACCAGACAATGAAATCTACAACAGTTAGTTTAAGCCAGTCACGTAGGAAGGTGTAGACTTCCTGATTGGGTTCCTCGGGACGGTAAAAATCAACGGTTGGAAACTATTAGTGACATGGCTCAAAATCGTTCTCAATGGCTAACGCAGATCCACCCACTCCTTGTGACTTATGATTTCCAGTGGAACTATATTGTTCTTCGTTATTACTCTTCCTTTGTCTCACACCTCTGTTTACTGTCTCTAATATGCATTTCTTCTACTTTCTTCTGTTGGTTTGTGTGTTACAAGAAGGGAGTGTGGCGACTTGAACTGGTGCACATCTGTGCAAAGTTCTTTATCGAAAACAGACAGACAGATTCTACTTGATAATTTTACGAGATGACATCACTTAGATTGCGATGCGAACACTAATAGGGATATCTATTAACTAGTGTAGATGTCGTATCCGGGGTAGGCAGTCATTAAAACCACTAGTATAACCTTGCAGTAAATAATACTTTTTATTTCATTCCATTCCTTTACGTTCGCAGTGGAACAGAATATAGGGTTTCAATCTAGAGCTTCGAAGTTTCGGTAGCAGTGGTATTTATTTTTACGGGATGGGTTTGCTAACCTCACACCCAACCTTCCTTCTCTACCGGTCTTATTACTGGCTCAGTGAGGTAAAGGAGTGCACTAGCCGGGGCTTGAACCCCTAACCACATGAGACGTGGTTGGCGAGCGTTCTACCACTGTGTCACTGACTCACTAAAGTAATAAGCTACATCTAACACGAGACGAAGACTGCTAGTATTAGCTAGCTGTGCAAACTTCAGTATATGCAGTAAATTCCGAAGTTGTTATGTAATACACCTGCTAGACTAAGAAGCTACAACTACACTAATTAGTAGGCATATGTTTGATTTAATTCTGCACATCGTGTAACAGACAAACAGCTGTTTTCCATCAGCTTAACAGTTCAGTCTAAGAAGAGTCGATGTATTCTTTCTACTAGGTAAGCATCCATCAAAAAGTCAATACAGGTTCAATATTTATGGCTTCATTACATGTATTTTTTATGACAAATCTGAACACAGTTTACTGTTCGGTTAAAAGGTCTTCTTCTCAAAAGTGCTATAATAAATCAGTTCAAACTCCTGCTTAAAAGAAATTTTTTCGCAAACTTATAAGAAATACTGAATTTCTGTAGTATTTCAAATTAATTACCAAAATGCATAAGACTTGGATTCTCCAGAACAATACTGCCTTTTTGATGTGTACACAGTAGGTAAGTAAGAGCCAAGCAGAGAAAATCATTGTTACTAGATGTTGGGAATTCGGAAAATATTAAGTTGACGAATGAGAAATAGTTAGTATGTTGTGAATACACACTCCAGTAAATCCAAAATCTAAGCTCTTCGTATGTCGAAACGGCTTTAAACATGAGAAACATTCATCCATTTAAGGTTATGACTGTCATTGAAATGTGATTCTATTTCAATTTATGACAAGTACACCGTAAAGTAAGTAGGTCAAGGAAGTCTGACCACCACCAAAGTTGAAACACATTAGTTTACAATGTCTGTTGACATTCCTATGAATAAAAAGATCGTGTTTAGCTGGAAAACCAACTCCACAAAAAACACATATGAGCTTCGATTACGTATAGTACTAGGTAATTTAAAGGAAAACCCCAAGGCTCAAAATCATTTGGATTTTTTAATCCATTTTTTTAATCCAAAAAACTAACTCTGTAATCTGTAAGTCACTGAGTTCAGATTTCTTCCCGAGTGTATAAATTTTAAATTCCTGTTGTATATTGTTTATTTTTCATTTGTTCAACAGAAAATTTGGCTTAGATTACCTGAAGCGTTTCACCAATTTTTGAGTGGTATTGGTCGTTTCAAAGATATCCATAACCATCCAGGTTGGACAGGAAATCTACAAACTAGTTATCATACATCAGATGAATATTCTGTACCGAATCATTCTAATCAAACGAAAAATTGTCTTTTCGAACAATGTCCTGATGGCATTCAATCGATTATCTATTATGCTGATGCAATGACTGAGTTAGCCTGTATTTGTCCAACAGATAAATTTTATAAAGATGAAGAGAAAAATGAATTTCGTCGCTTTTCAAAGACTTCACGTTCTCGTGCTGCTAGTGAAAATCTATGTAAGTTTCAACAATGAAATGTAACTGCCAAGATTTGATTAGACCCCATAGCAAGTGAATTACAGATGATTATAGGATATGTGTGGATTCGGATTAATTTGATTCCGATTATTAGGTTTCGTCACAAACCATCATCAGTTAGAGAGATCTGTCTGTCTGTCTGTTTTCGACATAGAACTTTGCACAAATGTGCGGAAGTTCAAGTCGCCACATTCCGTGTAGCACGCGAAGCAAGAGAAGAAAGTACAAGAAAAGCATAATAGAAACAGTGAGCAGAGGTGTGAGACAAAGGAGTAATAAAGAGAGATCATTGGAAATCAGGGAGCTCACTGGATAGTAGTTTCGTCCCATTTCACGACTCCTCACCAGTGCACGCACATAATGAATAGTCAACGAGCTTGGTCTCGTAACCTGAAATTTCCGGGTTCGTTTCCTGGTGGGGTCGTAGGTGCGCAGCGATAGAGTCACAAAACAGAAGGGAACGAGTATATAGTGCTTCTTCGTTTTCAATGATCTCTCTAAATGATGTTGTTTCTTGACGAAATCTAATAATTAAAATGAAATTATACTATTTACAATAAACCAAAATATTAGTCGGTTTGATTGATAAGCTAACGCTGTAACAGTTCATCATTTTAAAGAAGATACTTACAAGGGTACATGAAATGTAGTCACCTACCTAATCTGATGACCTATCTTTCTTGTCTTACAGTTCACTAATGTTAAGTAATCAGTATTGTTGAGTGAGGTCGAACATTTATTACCCCCAACTTCTCATCGTTATCTCACGTTCGGTTAAGGATAATTTCGGTTTATTGGCTTTAGGATTAGTATAAAATTAATAATGAAACTACTAGGTCAAATGAAATTCTTCAGCTATTCAGCATATTTAACCACCTTGATCTCGTAATGCAACATGATTTAGATGTGAAGCATCATACTACAATGCGAAGATATAAAATGCACATCGAATACTTTTGAGTAATAATGACCCAGTGTAAGTACTAAAACACTGCCCTTACCTTAAATTTAGACGCAAGGGCTCCTCACTTTTTAACTCAAAATTCAATGGACTAAAATACTCGTTTTTCCCTATCAGTGGCAAGATTTTCCGCAAGTTATTTTTTTAATCAGAAGAGGACTTATCGTCAGTTTAAAATGTTAGCTGAGCTACGAAAATATAGTCTGAATTGACAGATATACTATTTGAGTTTAAAAACCAGAGTTTTTAAAGAAATTGTTTGAAGATTAGATCAAGTGTTCAACAGCAAGTATACTTCAGTTTTAAGTGGCGTAACCGTCCACTGATATTTTAATTTTTGCTATCCAAAATGTTCTGTTGTCAGTAAATATATTGTGTCTTACTTTCTTATTGCAATAGCCAACATAACTCGTGGAACAAATCAGGGTGCCGTAGGTGTAGGAGAGATTGGAGCTGACCCTACTGGAGGTCGAGTGGCAGTTGTATGGCTTGAACGCTGGGAAGATGGACCGATGCACTGTGGACCGGACGAAGTTGGTATGCAAATACAGAACGTAACCAGCCAAAAATTTGACTGTCCTGTCACAATTTATATTCATCCTTTAAGTTCTGGTTTGTGTAGAATTGGAATTATGCGCCTTCAGGGTAGAACATTTGAGGCTGGACCACTTCAGACTGGTTTAATATTAAGCCAGCGTTGCCTTAGCAGTTTTGTTAGACAAACTGTAATCAATCTATCACGACGACGTCGTTTAGCCTCCGATTCATTTCAACCACCTCATGTTCGACGAAGTCATGAACTATTTAGGCTGGCTGAAGCGAATCGTAAGATTGTTCGAGGTCAGTCGCAATCCAGCAGTAAGACTGATACACATCTTTGTAATACCTCTAATATTGTGCAAAGCCTTTTCTTCAAGCAGTCACAAATCCCTTCAAGTTAAAGCTCATATCATATTTAAAAATTCCTTCCAACTTTAAATGTGTTGTAAGCGAAAATAATCTCCTTTTACATATCTCGAACAAAATGTTATTTTGCTTCTTTTCATTTTTATTTTCATATTTTCTAATAATCTAATGTATTTGACTACTACTAGTAAAGAAAAAAGTATGTTCTCATTTGTTTCAAAGTATTGACTCATGACTTAATTATGATGATACTGGACATGCTGAAAATTGCATTGATTGTCATAATAAACGCGTGTGCTTAATGTCTAAATAACAAACTGCTAAATGACAAATAGGCAGGAAGAAATGGAGATGGATTGGCCATACTCTGAGAAAACAAACCATCAAGTGACATCACTAGACAAGCCATTGCTCGAGTGGAACCAGGCCGAAAGGGAAGCGGCGAGTTGGTCGTCAGTGCAAGGGTGACTTGGAGGAGGTGATGTGAAGAGGAGATGAAAGCATGTGGGCAGACTTGGAGCGAGGTGAAAAAGTTGGCAGAAAACCGAAGGCAATGGAGATGGGCAGCTGAAGCCCTATATCCCTCTAGGAATTAAAGGATATAACAATTCTAAATGACTACGAATCGAAACGCTGAGTAGACCTTATACTTCATAGGACTAGTGAGCTCACGACACTGACTACAAGTCATCAATAGTACTTATCAGAACTACTCCACTTGACAACAGTTTAAGGGACTAAAAGATTCAGTTTTCATAATAGAAAAATACTAAATTTATTTACAATTTGTACATGAGATATATTCACAAAACAACTAAACACAAAGTATATAATCTCTTCTTCTTTTTATAACCAAAACTATTGGTTTGTTAGTATTAGACTTTTTTCATCCACTTTCGCCTTAGCTCCTCTAGCAAACTGAACAACTATTGGACGACCATACAACATGTAACCATTTGTAGTTTCTAAAGCTTGTTTCGCAGTTGATTCACATGCAAGACCAATAAATGCTTGACCTGAAAAAAGGGTAACATTTTGTAAATAATAAGATGAAACAATGAATGTTTATGCTCTTTTTAGTCAAAATGCAATTGTCTTCCCTTTCATTCAGAAAACCTTACACGCAAGGCTTTTAATTAAGCATCCAACATCAGGAACTGTTTTCCTGAGTTTAGTATGTTTTTCCATTACTTATGACAAGGCTAGTTACCCGATTGTCTTTATGTATTAGACTACTAGTAAAATTTGATGTGTGGTGCTGTGGTGAGAGAGCTGGCTGCTAGCCAAATTGGTAGACATTAATTTACGTCAGTGTTTATGTCCGTGAGAAAAATAAGAACAAAGTTTTGCGTAGGCGGGTACAGTTAGCATATAGATTATCTGTCATTCAAGAAACAGCCACAAAGAGATGCAAGGTTAACTTTCTGTGAGAAACAACCATTCAGAAGACTGTTTGTTTGCTTACAATAGTCTATAATAATATATATGAAAATCTATAAATATCTGTTGATTTCCTTAATAAACGATCTGTTTCCTGGCCGTTTTCTTCTGCTGTTACAATACTACTCAGTTCTCTAGGTAGAGCAGGGTTTGAGCTCGTGATCCACTAAATAAGAGTCAAATGAAGTTCATCCCCACACTAGTTTTGTGTTCTTGAATAAATTGAGCGCCTAAATTATCGAATAATAATTTAGCTAACTGCCGTAAAGAATGACATATCATAACTCAAGTAAAAATGTAATGCGTTTAAAAAAAAAGCAAAGGATAAGTTGAATGCGCGGTTACCTTTCATTCGACCCTCCGTCAAAAGTCTGACTGAAAAGCACTCAGTTGAATCCACTGAAATGCTTGGTTTCCAATCATTATCACTTACAGGGCCATTTGAAAATACACCGAATATTTTGAATAAATCAGTCTCTGTTACTGCTTGTGACAGATTCTTTATATATAAACGGGAAGTAGGAGTTCCAGCATCATATTTAGCGAACACATTATAGTTTTTATAATCCTCAGCCTTCAAGCAATTGGATAAAACTTCATTAACAGAAAGTACAGAAATTAAGTTAGGACAACTATTTTCTATTAATGCTGACACATCGTGACTTCTTGTAGATGGCTGATCTGGGAGGGGTATCCGATTTTCTAAATCTACGCTTTCTTCATCATCAGACAGTCGATCTACAAAACAGAAATCACAAGTCATATATAAATCCTTCACATATATGTAAAACAAGGTTTGTCGAAAAATGAATCCCGTTTAGTCAAACAAAATACCGTATCTAGTTAGACAAATGCTATGATAGTGTGCTAAACCTGTATTAACCTGCAACGTGACGATATAAGTAACTCTTGACTAACATCTGGGGCACTAAAAATCAATAACTTGAGGCTCCTACTGACATACTAAGGATTGTTCACTGTGTTAAGGCTATATTTACTATTTGTCATCTCTGTTCTCTTCTTTTTTGTGTGTTCTGGTGAAGTGTGGTAACTTGAACAAATGCATATCTGTGGAAAGTTCTACGCAGTGCCTCATACGTCCATGAACCCGAGTTTCAACCAGTGGGTCACTCGTAGTATCAGTCTTTACACAATTGGTGTAGATCATTGCCAAGTGCAAGGAAGTACACGCAGTTGCGAAATTACACTATATTTGCTTTTTTATTATGTATTATGAGCTCGATTTTTGATCTAAGAAGCCTTTATTGTCCCCTTAGACAACACGTTCAGCGACAACTGCAAATGCTACAGTTCTACATTTTAGCTTAGCAAATCAACACGCTGGTTGAAAACTAACTATCAAAGACTAAAGCTAGACAGCTACATTCCTTACCTACATGAGTTAGTTGTGGTGTAATTTACTTAGTGTTCAAACAGCTAATTTCGATAATAGGTGACATAAATTCGAAACCCAGCACTGAAGATATCACCGAGCTCGATGATGAAACATCCAAGACCAAATTTAAATGTCACGTAAATACTCTAAAAGTTGTTGATTAATACATTTACTTGAAATTTAAAAACGCTGGATTACCTTTACGCAACTTGAAGTCTACAGAGAAGGAGTAGTTTTCCTGATTCCCTTGTGAAACATTAGGCACCTCGTCAACGAAGTACTTCTCCTCTATTATAGGTTCTGACTGAATAAGTCCGAAACCCCCTTCGACATCACTATGCGATACAACATGATCTGATTGGGTATTAACATTAAGAACTTCTGGCAGATGCAACTTCTTAGAGACTGTAGTTGCTTCAAACAAATCACTGACACTAACATTTTGACGCTTTGAAGTTACAGGATAACGGGCAGAGGATGCAGATGACAGTTTTTTGTGCACTCTCAGACGTTTTCTGACTGGAATATTTTGTTGCTGTGAATTTGTTTTAATCTCATCATCTGTAAATATTTAAAATGAAAAAGATTTTACCAGAAGTAAGTTCGGACTCTGGCCCACTAGATAAATCCATCTCTTCTGCATTCGAATCTATGTCATTGTGATCTTTTCTTGGAACATTTTTAAAGTTATCTATCATTGCTTGCATTTTCGCGTACTCTGTCGCTGAAATGACCAGATAATCCCCAGGAAAATGTTCCGGATCATCAAAAGGTGGCGGTAGATGAAGCTTGTTCATTATATGGAGTACCTAAATGAAGTGTAAACATTAATTTAACTTTATTGACACCTGTTGAAACTTTGATAAAACAACTAAAACGAATTCGTATTATAAAACGTTATCAATTTATTTCAGTGGTCGAAGTTGAAACGGTTTCAAGAAATAAAACGAATGAGGAAACAATAACATAAAAATTATTTTAAACTACAGCATCCCAAATGTCGAAGAAGTAAACACCACAAGTTGTAACCTCCATCACCACCACCACCGCGAACCATCACCAAACTACATGATATGAAATATGATCCAGGTTCCAATATTTTAAGTGATATGCTCACTAACAGCATAGATCAAGTTAGACTTAGCGAAATACAGATGAAGTGGTATACAAACAAATGAAACTGCTGAGATACAAGTATACACAGTATTTAGCGTTGGCAAGAACTGAAAGCTTAACCAGTTAATGATTATTTCTTTAATGTAAAGGCTCTTAATTTATGTATACTCATTCTCAACAAAAGTTACTACAGATATTTAATATTTTAGTAGTTACAGTTTACAAAATGGATACTTGTGGTATTATATGCCTCAACCGAATTCAATGGAGAAGTATTATTATGTTGTTGTGATAAAAAATGTATTCCCATGAAAAGGAAACCTAAAATTTGTATAGGTTTTTCACAAGAAAATAAAGCACATTTATCGTAGATACTGTTTGCCTACGTAAAATGCATCAGAATTCATGACTTTCGATATTTCCGTTTTCCACTAGCTTTTGTCACAGTAGAGAGCTCAAAAGTAAAGGATAAATCAGCAACAAGTAAAACACTATATGAAGAATTGCGACAGTACAACAATTAAAGTCCTTACAGAGCACAGAAGAAAAAAATAAAGAAGACATTGGGACAGATGAAATGAGTAGACGACAATCACACTTTACACAATTAACTCGCTTTTTAAATTTATATAGCATGAAAAATAAATGCATTAAGATGTACTGTGCTCTGTTTCCGCCAAATACACACTGATTTCAAGATCTGTGTAAATTTAACTGGTTTACGACGTCATCTCCAAATGAAAATAGTTTATAGCTCAATGGTAGTCTTTTCATAACTATGCATCAATGTATATGGGAGGAAAAGTGACGAAGTTCATGACTCCATCCATTAATACTGTAAATATGTTCAAGGCAAATCATACTATAAAATCGACCAAGAAACTGCAAAATAATAATTAAATTGAAAAATAGGACTTTCAGAGACACACCCCACCTACCGAGGTTTGGGAAACCATCAGCTCCCACACAGTAGGTGTGTGTCTAACTGTCAACTGCATGTAAATGAAAGTAGCTGTCGAGTGCTACAGATACAGACATAAATGGGAGATTCAGAAGACACAAAGCGAAATGATCTAAATCCACCACACAAAGTTCATTGTTCTCGATTTACGAAAACTGGATTTACTGTTAAATGTTAACAATCAAGAAACAGCGATCCAGAACTTTTGTTGACTGTCTAAAACAATTAATACAATATTTAAAATCCTAATCAACAATGGAGATAACCTCATCACAGCAGTCGATACGGAGCCACGTCTTTCCAACTTCTCTCAAATATTCTTTGAATCTATCTGCTGTCACACCGATTACTTATTAAGTCAATTAATAACAGATTATTCGATTGCTTCCAAAAATCCTTAAGTATACAATTCGTTAAACTGACATTTGTACTCTGCAATTTAAAAATTGGTTTCACTTATTTCAAAACTTTTGACATATAAAAAGCAAATGAATGAACTTACCTGATTATAAAATGCTGGACAGGAGGCCAACGATCGCACTATGTTTGTTAACACATTGTGCGATACAGAAGGGTAGTCATAATACAGCTGCGAGGGTCCACTGTAGGATGGATCCCACATAGGAGAGAAAGCACTCATAGTAGTAGTAGTAGTAGTAGGACATTCTTTTTCGGACGACTTATTTGAGTCACCTGTCCTATGCCTATGTGAAATAAGGACAAATGAGTTGAACAAAGTCATTCTCACCATTCTACAGATTGAGTGAATTCAACTGAAAGACGTCTGTCCAATATTTTCTTCTGATGTAGATTTTTGATAATATTCCACGCATGTTGTTCGGATGTGAATTCCGCGAAGGCACACTAAAGCTGAATTAGAATGAAACAAGTAAAGAGGAAATATTACATATTTTAGAGGACCAGAATGTCCTAAATATTGAGCTGTTGTAGCTCCCAGTGATTTTAAGAAATCAACACATTCTTCCGAGGTGATTTCAGATGGAAAATGTTTGAAAATAAGACAAGTGCCATCTGGCTTCATATAGACGCGGTAGATCCTGGAGTATTAGTCCGTAACAGGCTGTGTAAGAGAAAAACAGCATTACAAAGTAACAACAGTTTATTTAAAAGTTAACAAAACTACTATTAATACGACGTATAAACACTCAGATCTGTGTACCAGATTAAACTAACTGACTTCTTTACGAGTGACTGCGTCGAATTCCTAAATACACTTATACACTCACTCAACCTCGCCTAGTTAACCAGCCTGCTAGTTTTCTAGCCGATCCCAAGCCCGGGTAAAGAAGGAGGGTTATACTTGGGGCTAGCAACCCTACACCACCAAACCTATCAAATTGTTAGAGAAACTTCAACGCACAGAAAATATATTAAAAATACAAAAAATTCAAATAACAACCTTATTCTTCGCTCGAATCGGAGGAGCGAAATGACACGGGTTAATGAAAGCCCACCTTCAGGAAGCCAGTCCGCCAGCCGATGTATCTCCTCTCGATGAAAGCAAGAATAAGAATCGGGACGTGGAATGTCCGTACAATGTACGAGGCTAGCTGGGAAGGATACCCAGGTAGCCAACGAAATGCTAAAATATGGCATAGAAGTGCCGGGTGTCTGCGAGAGCAAATGGGATGGATGTGGGTCGTCGAAATTGTCAACTGGATAGTCAGTAATCTACTCCGGTCACCCAGACGACAACCGCCAGCACGCCGAGGCATCGGTAAAACTCTATGGTTGGAAACAATTGGTGACATGGCTCAAAATCGTTCTCAGTGGCGCAGATGCATCCACTCCTTGTGACTTATGATCTCCAATGGAACTGTTTTGTTTTTCTTTATTACTCCTTTGTCCCACACCTCTGCTCACTGTTTCTATTATGCTTTTCTTGTACTTTCTTCTCTTGCTTGCTTCGCGTGCTACACGGAGTGTGGCGACTTGAACTTCCGCACATTTGTGCAAAGTTCTATGCCGAAAACAGACAGAGGCATTGGTTATCATGATGTCACCAGTGGCAGCCGAAGCCCTAATGCAGTGGGAACCAATCTCCGCATGCAGGATTATGACAGCAAGATTCAACTCAAAACGAAGGAAGGTAACAATTATCCAATGCAACGCACAATGCTACAAACAACGCAGAACAAGGGGAGGAAGAGTTTTATAAACAACTACAAACAGTAATGGACAGCATCCCAAACGGTGAAATCAGAATCCTTATGGGCGGTATCAACGCCAAATTGGGAGCAAATAATACTGGAAGAGAACTCATCATGAGTCGAGAGACTAGCGCTCGGAGAAATTAATAAGAAAAGAGAATTATTCGCAGCCTTCTGCGCTTTCAATGACCTGGCAATCGGAGGTATAGTGTACAAACACAAGCATATACACAAAGCAACATTGACTTCGCCTGACGGACACACCACAACCTAAATGGATTTCAACTCAATCTCAAGGAAGTGGAGACGCAGTCTGTTGGATACAAAGTCGAGGAGGGGAGCAGATGTGTGCTCAGATCATCACCTAGTACTAGGAGCCTTCAAGGTGAAACTGAAATCCATGAAAACTAGAGACAGGCCACAATTCAAGTTCAACATTTAGAAACTAAGAGGGATCCCTTCGCTACAGATATCAGAGCGAAGTCGGAGACACTACGTGTTATCACTGAGGAAACCTGTGTGGAAGAACATTAGAACTCTCTGAAGGTGATGTTCAAGGAAACGTGCACAACTGTTTTCAGAATGGAAGAGTAGGCAAGTTGATGAATGGCTCCCAACGGATACCTACCTGGAAACTAATCGAAGGGAGGAGGATGGTGAAAGAGATGACCCAATGCAAAGATGGGTAACAGAAGGAGAAGCTGAGTTCAATATACACTGCACCAAATAAACAGGTGAAGAAGAGTGATAGGAAAGACAAAAGACAATTCTACAACACACTGGCTGGCAACTGAAGCAGAACAAGCAGGCCGCAGGTAAGAGATACCTCAAGACACTATACGAAACAACCAAGTCTTTATCCAGGAAGAAATCAACAGAGATGACGAAACCAATAAATTACGTTCAAGAGAAGCTGATTATCAAGGAGAGACAAATAAAACAATGAGCTGATCACTTCAAAGGACTCTTGAATCGACCATCGCCGGCGACTCGCCCAGAAATATAACCAACTGAATGTACAGAACTGCCAGTGGACACAAATCATTCAACAAAAGCAAAAATCTGGATGCGATCAAGCTACTGATATTCAGCCAGAAAGTTAGCAGAACCAGATGGAATTCTCTCGCCCCAAAGCATTGAAAACGGACCCAGAGACTGCAGCGCATATGCTGACGTAACTACTACAAAACTTTTGGAGGGGACGGAAGGTGCCTACCGACTGAATGAAAGGCTGTCTACAGTGTCAAACTACCAAAGAAGAGCGACTTACGCCTCACTCTGCAGGAACTGGCGCGGAATCATGCTCTTGTTCACGCCAAGTAAAATACTAAGTCGTGTCATCCTGGAGAGAATAAAAGATGCACCGGATGCAGAACTCCGCCAGCCTGGAACAAGCTGGCTGGATTCAGGAAAGGCAAATCATACGCTGTGATCGAATTGCAACTTTACGCATCGTCATCGAGCAAAGCATGGAATGTTAGTCAAACCTCTACCTCAAATTCATCCACTTCGTAAAAGACTTCACCAGACAGTGTTGGCCGGGAAGTAATTTGGAAACTACTTCGACACTACGGTGTGCAGTGTCCAAGTCTTTATCCACTTCATTCAACAGCTATATGACAGTGGCACGTGTCAGGTGATCCACAACGGAAAGCTCAGCGAGGCGTTCAAAGTACATACAGGAGTAAGACAAGGCTGTCTATTATCACAGCTGCATATGACTCCGTCTACCAAGAGTTGCTGTGGAGACCCCTGGCTTTAAATGAAATATTGGGGTACACTGTATTAAGTAAAACACTACTCGAATTCCTGCAGCTATGTAAGAGTTCATAGACAGCCGCCTCCTGAATCAATGACAATGTGCATCCGTGGCACAGCGGTTAGGACTCTCGCCGACCATGCACATGGTCCGGGGTTCGATGCCCTACCGACGCACACTTGATATCAATTGGTCGGCAAAATTTGGGCTACGGATATCACATGCTGAAAACTCCATACTTTTACCAAAAATACGGTGTGGAATCAAGCTATAATAGAAAAAACTAGTACCATCTGTCTAAATATCCACTAAGTATGTCTAGAATATTTTTTAAAATACATCTAGTGGCCACTGTAGAGTTACCAACCAGTGTTAAATCCTATCAGTCAGGTTACAGTATTACAGTCATGCATGTAATTAGGCACTAGGTCACTAGAGATAAGCTCCATTTTCTGGGGGTGGACTGGTGTTGCCATTTACTATGGGACTACGAGTAGATATCAGACTCTCGCTTAGATTTGTCAACGACCGGATTGCATTACGACATATAGCGGTGTTAGAACTCGGCGGACGCGTCCAATAAGAAATTAGGGTGAAGTTAAACTATGGGGCCCCAAGGCTGCGCACGCTCCAATGACCTTGAAGGTATGTTATTCGTTGGCTAACGACACCTGTCATTGTTATAGCGCAAATATGAATACTCCACCAACTAAAAAGTAAATTTCACCCAGACCACGTTTTTAAGTACTGTTTCGATAATGTGTTAATAGCTCTCGACGGTTAGGATTAGGGTTGCGGTTACGACGAGGGTTATAATTAGGGTTGGGATTAAGGTTAAGGTTACGATTAGGGATGTCTGGAGTTGGCATCATTTAGTTTATTTGTTTTATTGTCCACATTCTCCTAGGAAGTAGTAGTCGATCCTCTTACTGGAAACCATAGTAATTCAAACGAGGGCTTTTTAGGAAGACTGCAAAACAGGATAAGAGCGATAAACGGATCACAAAAACAGCTCCCCTCAAGTCACCTTGGTGAATATATATGCAGAAACTGGTCGAACTTGAAAACTGATACTCCTCTTAACAACTAGAACGTCAAAGATACTGTCTAATGTGTTTTCACGCAGTTCTGTAAATAAATGTCAGATCTTGTGCAAAAATTCCCTACTTTTATGGTTGATCTGCTCAAGATCACACTAGCGTTCGCATCCCCTGGGATAAAAAGAGGCATGTGCCAAGAGGTTTCGCATACTGACAGCATAGTTGTAAGCCATCGTATTCGTGCGTTTAAAAATTTAAGAGACAATTATTTATTATAATTATTTAACCATGCAAAATAACTTATTAAAGTGCCAAACACTAGCGGTAACCTAAAAGGAGTATTTTACTCCTAGAACTCAGTCTAAATCTGCTAGCTTCCGAGGCTAGCGCTGACTTTGGGCTCACTGTAGGAACTTTGAGTCCACTTCAGACACTTTGGGACAGACTCAGGGTCCACTACGGAAAACTGTTGCACCTTCGTGAAAGGGTCCGTAGATTTCTCCCTAAAATATTTGCAGTGGCCCCGAAGTAAATCCTAGCTAGGTCAGTTAGAACGGACTATAGCCAACCTCCGCTGAAAGCCATAAACAAACTTGTTAATCAAACAGCACGAGTAAAATCCAGCAGCAACAGACAAAGCCCATAACCCCAAGCTTACAACAATTCTAAACTTATTCTAACCTATTCTTCGATAATGCCTTTTTATGGTAAATGAAGATTTTACCTGCCTATCATGTTCTGAAATAATGCTTAAAAAGACACCTGGGTGCTGAACAAAGTCTTTTCGTTCTGAAAGAACATTATTTCGTGCTTAATGCGTCCTGTGAGGGCTGGAAAAACGCTGACAAGCAAACCCATTAGGTTCTGATCTACTGAAAATATCTAGAAATAGAACAGGATGCTGAATTAGTGCCAGTCATGCTGAATACCAGCACTGAGTGCTGGTCCGTGCAATTAAAGATTCCATCTCAGAAAAGATTCCGAATTTAATCACTACAGAATGTTAGAATTATTTTAGAATTAGTGAGATTTAATTCAGCATTTTAGTAAGCTTTGGTCTGCAGGAATGGATACAATAGATATTGTCCGTCCACCTATAACTATTTCCTTTAAGTATCCGGCGACTGATCGCAAACACTTATGCGCCTAGCATGTACCACACAGAAGCAGGAAAATATAGCGAATATTCATACCTGGTAGCGTCACACAAACTATTTGAATTGAGCACACACAATGTTCATACGTTCCAATTGTTGGCTAGCGGAGATTAGATTGCTTTGTAGTCAAATCGTGAGATGATATTAGTAAAAGAACCATTGGGGTGAACCGAAGGGCTGTATTTTGTCATTTGTGGACCATAACCCCTAAACCCCTGGAGGATATCAAACTGGCAGTATTGAAAATTCCCAGATCTAATATCGTTCATACTAACTTGTGTAAACTAAATCGATTCCTTTGTGTTCACTTCTTGGTTGTAGTGCGTCCCTCCAATAGACTGCTCTTGTTTTGGGTGACTCCAAGGGGAGTGGATTTCAGTAACTATTACATGTGGTTTTTAGTATGCATTGTGTGAAGATCGTGTAACTGCTGCGAATGGATCTGACTATTTCACCAGATAATCTTCCACCGTGGTGTAAAAGGGAGATGATAACAGAAGGCGATAATGACAGATGCAGTTATTTTAGACTTAAAAAAGAAAAACGTGCAAACATATTATTTGTAATTTAAAAAATACAAATAAATTATCAGTGAAAAAAGTGGACATATAGGTATAGTGGTCATAAGAGCAATATAAAGGATAAAGGGAGGTAGTGCATGACGAGTTTAAGTTGATATCCATTAGTAGTGTGTTAAATTTAAGGGGACAGGCCGTTTGGAAGTAGTCCTTGACTCAGTGAATGATTGTTCATCCTCCGCCTAATGCTTTCCTCGGACGTTATAGTAGCCACAGCCTCTGAAAAAGCAACATCTGGATGCCAAGTGTGGATGAAAAGTGGGAGGTCACTGAAATCTTCACTCTGTGATGTTCTATTCTTCATGAATTTCTAGAAGGAAGCCCATAATTGCCTAGTGGCGGAATGCATTTGTATGAGTGACTCAGGTTATTTGTACTCTTATAGGTAGCAGCTAGGTCACTTCTAAGCCAACCATAGTTAGGAGTGAAAAGACCGAGTTTCATTAGCTTTCGATTATATGGTCTATTTCGGTAGGCCCATCGCTTCTGCCCCACTTCTCTGGACTACTTTCAAAAGATGAGCCCCCATCTGGAGTAGCAGAAATGGGACTGATGCTGTGCACTACACGTAGTGGCCTTAATTATGTATTGTACAACCCTAGAAAAAGTTCAGGAGTCAACGCACTGTCGATGTGAAAATCCTACAACCGCATATGCCCTCAGTAAATCACCCATTTAATTTACGCTTGCGTCCTTTTTCAGTTTGAACTAAATCTAAATCTCACTCTGACATTACGCCGGGAATCACTTATATTCTGTGGTCTGTGGGCGCGTAGTTGCGCTACCTTGCCGTGAGGTTAAAAGCTGACAAGAGCCCAGTCTTCCGGAACTTCTGGGTCTTCCAAAACTCTAGGTATACCACGTGGTTAGTCCGATCCCAGGAGTGTCGCCATTCCAGTTGGGTGGTACAGTGGTTAGGACTCTCGCCGACCACGCACATGGTCCGAGGTTCGATCCCCTGCCGACGCACACCTGATATCCATGGTTGGCCTGCAAAATTTGGGCTACCGATATCCATGCTGAAAATTCCATACTTGTACCAAAGATACAGTGTGGAATTAAGCTGTAATCAAAAATAATAAAAAAATAAAAATATTGTTCGCCTGCAGCACATGCTAAGTGCTTCTCTTTAGCCGTGAGGATTGCGTCCAGGGCTATAATGTGACCAGATGGAGGGTATCGGAGTCTGGCTTGTGGGTGATCCCTTTTACCACATCCCATGCCCAGTCCTTGGACCATCCTACGTCGGGCAAACGGCTTCACATTTTATTGCACACAGCGTTGCCATGGCGCAGACTAGGTTACTCAGCACACTGATGTAAGCACTCTCAAATAACCGATTCAAACGCCATGACACCATTACCACTGTCAACGAAGGGGATAATGTTTTTAACGTCCTGCCTGCCGCTGGCTAGTACATAACCCAGTTATGGTGACCTTCCATTAGTACTCCACTTGGTGGACATTGGATCGATTGCCAGTTATGAGTTGTCAATAAACTTGCCTCGTTAGCAAAATGTTCCGGACTCGATCCTCGTCATAACATACCTGAATCTTCAGAAAACGCCAATCCACAGTTTTCCAAATTTTGTGCTTTAAGTAGTCTTTGGTACCTTAAAGGAACACATGCTAGAAATGTAGACTAGGTTGATCAATGGAAGCACCCACGAAACGTCATCCCCGGAGGCTGTCTTCTACACTACATAATCGAGGACCTCACATGCATCACCAATGACTGATCTTTGTTTGCTAATGCACGGCGACATGTGCTTTGAGACCATCAAAATGTTATTTTTATCCTGATTGCACACAACGATAAGTTTTATAGTTTGGCTGCAAAAATTACAAGCAAAATGAAAAAATCTGTTTCCTTAGATTAAAGGTCATTGGTGAAGCTTACATGCATTCGTTAAATCAGGGTTACTGGGTGGGTTAGTCTTGTCTTTGAGGCCAGACATAAACCATGAAAACAGAAAAAATGCGTTGCTATTATCAGGTGTGATACAAAGACTACACTAAACTCCGCTTTGGAACTTATCTCAGCCCACAGATATATATAATCATCCCCACTACATTTTATAGTAACTCCAAACTATAGCGACTCGAACGAACGACCCGTCTTGACGGACGTAATGGCCTCGACCAGCAAATCAGATGGGCTCATAGTGACTTCTAACAAGGATGATGATATACGTTTACCGAGATGAATTTAAGTGGAAAATTTGGCTAGGAATGTAACTGGAGATTCCATTGAAAAACTGGGACGTGTTCTCGGAACTTAGACGAGAACGTTACTCTGAATAACTGTTTTTGAAACCATATTGAATTTCTATGAGAAAATTTAAATTCCCCATCTCTGCTTTGAACTTATCCACTCGGTTGACAAGGATTCATCTAGCTCATTACAAAGGCCGTTCGCTTTGGTCGTTACAGTTAGGAGTTATCTATTTTATATCTCATGAAATGGCCCCCTTTGTTCCCTAGCAGAATGCCATAAGAACCTAGCAAATTCTATCAACTCGATTCGAATACTCAAAATCCCAAACTTGTCATTTGGCGCATTTGGAATGTCTTTTATAGTCTGGCATTCTCTTCACCTGCCACAAAGATATAAGAAATCCTTTAATACTTTCCAAACAAGTGACTGGCTATCACATATTTACATTATGCTAGGCACTCTAAAATTTCAGGCCTAGCGTTCACCAGAATTGTAATCCCCTAAGAGCACCTGAAGATAAAAATTTCACGATGTCTAAATGATCCTAGATATAAAATGGCGTTCAGCTGAACGTGTGCATCAATACATCCGATCAATAAATCATTTAACCGCCCAAAAACATACAAACATGGGCGTTTTTAGTAGGAATTTAATTCCTAACCGACATCCGGTGGTATAAACGAATACTTGGCATTTGTAGTCGATATCGTTAAGCGGAAACAGTACAATAAGCTGTGTGAAAGAAGGAATATGAGAACTGAACTCTCGTCATTCACTGGTTAATGTGATCAAGAAATATTTGTGAGGAAATCACATGGCATATCCCTGTTTTGAAGTGGCGAGAAGGCAGTTTGTGTTACTGGGACATAACTTTTCCCTGTGACTTTGGTTACATAGGACGCATGACTTTAATAACATATATTTTTACTTCGGGTAGTACTTTCTTTCACGGGTCCCTGGTGTTTTGTGGTGCCGCTGACAACTCAACTTCTACACAGTAGTCAAATTTTGTGTCATTTACTATGGAAAAACTCTCGAGGCTAAAGGTTTTCGGAAGAGAGTCTCCAATATATAGGCACTGGACAAATGTCTTCGAATAAACAAAAGTGGCTCAGACCTAACGTTTTCCACCTTCTGTATTACGGCTTCAGATGTTACTACTCCAACTTTCCTGAAAGAGTAACCACATATACCCTGAATAATAATACGCACACCATCACCCGATTCTAGCCTCTCTGTAATGAATCTCCCTGCAAACAGATTATATAACGCTTGTTTTATTAAAGCGTGTCAGCAAGCAACACAGTCATCACTACGAAGAACAAACATATGGCTGGAATTGTCCCGCGTGCCCACGGTAACTGGATGAATTAGGCGCTTGAAGGTCACTTTCGTTCGGGTTGGTTGGCCCTGTTAGGATTGCTGTATCCCAATCCTTCATTCACATAGTGGTTCTCACATTTGTCCTCTAGCTATTCGTAACTTATCTCGAGGTAGATTATTCATTAACTTCGCGTTTATACATTGTTTCGATTTCCGTTGACATTAAAATTGGTCATTTCGTTTGTCTCAAAAGTTTTTACCTCCAAGGTAGTCCATTTATTTCATTGTAATTGTATTACACATTTTTTCAAGCGTCGCCACAATAATTCAATTATTTTTCAGCTGTTAACGAAATAACACTACGCAGAAGCTGTGGAATTTATACATACAGATAATGTTTCGGTGGCATGAGCAGTTGTTTTCGGTGCATTTGTTAGCGGCTTTGATCGTTCCTGGTTCAAGTGGTCACTTATCTTGGAAGAAGCAGTCTTTCTTATTGATGTTTATATTGTGTAGACATAAACTAGCCATTCTACTGAAGAGACCACAGTCACAGTTAATACTGGCAAGGTTTCTAAAGTGCTTATCAAAGTAGGAGAATTTCGAAGGTGGGCTGAAGTTGAAAAGATTTGATTTTTTCTAGGTTAGTATTGCATGAATGTGCCTATCATGAGATGAAAAACACCCGATACATTGTGAGAGAATTTGAATTAAACAAGGATAAACCGCATTAGAAGTGTGAACATGTAATGCTTGTGTGTGCTTTTGGAAGAAAAGTAACAGGAAAGCAATCATAAACGTCTTTAGGGTGATTGTGATCTACAGTTGTTAATGCTTTATGTGCTAGATACAAATACTTAGACTAGAACTGCCTACAGTGAAGCCCAATGTTAAAAGTTATTGATAAAGTTGCGAAAAGACTTGGAAAGCGGATGGCATACATTGAGTCACTGAGTATGCGAACTACTTTGGTAAAAGGCAACGCTTTAATTAGTAAGAAAAGTCCTTCGGATTGCGGTTTTCAAATGGTGATTTTGCCCAAGTTACCACAAGTTGAGAGATTAACTATCATTCGGGACGAAAAAACTTCTGGATAGTGATTTCTTGTTTCAGCTCAAATAATCGAAGTTTTACTTTTCTGATGTCTGCAACTTGTCCATAGCTGTAAAACACATATAATTTTTAAAAAACTCTAAATAAACATTCCTCAGGCCAGTGGTCTTAATTGGTGAAACATTTGCTGACAGGACCAGATGAGTAGTTTCCGTTCTGTGACAGAGGATGGGGACGGCCTCGCTTCGGATTAACAACGCGCGTCAAATTGTAGTAACCCTATGGATATAGCTGACCTCTTGCGTTACATTACAACATCTAGAAGTCAAAAGCACTGTCTTCAGTAGATTTATTTTTACTTTGTGAGTGGTTGTGAATAGCATATCAATTTAGATGTTGTGTCTCTGTGTAGGTGTAAAAATCTCAAAACTCTATAGCTAGTCTTTATCTAATAGCCAGGCTTAACATTCACTAATCGAACTTCACATATCACAATAGCCCACACTAAAGCGACGTACTGACGAAGTTCAAAAGAAGTAGAAATTATGAGTACACTAAACATTTCATTATTTGCAGAAAAAATTCCAGTGAAGGGGATTACCGTTAGTTCGATCAATCGACATTTTCGCTGACTTCATATCTGACGACTCCAGTATTCCTAAAGAAACACTAAGCATATGCAAGAACTTGCACAACATGATGATGTTAAGTACAGTTCCACATATTAGTAAACAAAGTGCATATGTTTTCCAGAACTGGAGAGTTATAATAAAATTTCAAGACAATCTCTGAAACATGCATTCCGTTAAGATGGAATTCTTTTATCAAGATTGCATGTGGCTCATACAAGTAAAAGGCCAAATAACTACACTAAATAAGTTCAACATACAGAAAGAATTGTAAATGCGTTACTTTGAAATTACACCACAATCTAAATAGTGCCTAGTGTCAATGTAGTTGAAGATTGAACGATCAATTCATGGTTGTTTGCTCAAAACCAACTTCCCCAATTTTCGCGGAGGCATCAATACGACAGTCATCGTCTCATCGGTCGCTGTTCAGAAAGAAGTCAGGAGACAACCATCAGAAGTAATATTGTGATTTATTATTGTAATATTTGTTCACACACCTTAGTGGAATTATTTTTTATATGTTGGTGTTACAATAAAGAATTCTCGAGTGGCCAATCGGTGTTTTGGTTTTTGCGTCCGTTATTACTAGGCGTTTCTGAAAAACTTCAAGGAATAGCGTGAGCCCGAGCGTAGCAAGAGCTGGTCATTAACCGTTTACGAGACATGGCTGACAGTTTCTGATGGTGAAATCAGTTTCTGACGGTAGAAATAGATTCTGGCCGATTCAGACAGTTGGTGAAAGTTTGGATAGTCACCGCTCATCTTTCCTGGTGCCGGTCAAGTCCTCTTTGAACAAGCGACATCTGGAACGTTTTTGGAATTTGGTCAAGTTCAACAATGCCTGGGTCAAAGAAGGGACAAAGCGTCTTGGATGCAAACAGGAAAGTAAGTCATGGTGACTTGTCTGTTAATTGTAACGATGTGTCTGATGTTAAGCATGACATGGTTGATGTTACTGTTTCGCCGTTCAGGGATAATAGGAACATCAAACTCCCTAAATTTGAACCACGGTGTTTTGATGGAAACCCGGCTGATTATTTACAATTTGTAAAGGAGTTTGAGATCATGCTGAATAGTTTTCTATTAAGTGATGAATTGAAGTTAATGTATTTGATGAGATATTGCACTGGAGATGCTGCAAGAGCTATACAGTGCTGTAAGTTTATGAAGCCGAAGGAGGGCTACGATGAGGCTATGGGCATATTACGTCAAAGGTTTGGAAGACCTTCGATGATTGCAGGGAAATTATTCGAGGCTGTTGAGGCGAATGGTGGTCAGTTACAGGATGACTCCCAGGCACTCACTGAGTTTTTAGATAATTTGCTAATTTACAAGAATGGAATGATTTCGATGAATCGAATGAGTGACCTCAACTCGAGTTTTATCCTAGAAGTAATAGCAAGACGTCTACCTACCCGACTGCAAAGGAAGTGGGTGAAGATAAGCTCCCGTATGGAGGATGAGGGTATCGAGCCAAAGTTTGATGATATCCTGAAACTGGTAAATACTAGTGTTAATCACTCTATGAGCAAGTTTGCCAGTATATTGAATCTCACCCCTAGAATAGAGCAGTCTGAGGGTAAAACGCAATCATTGATAACGAATAGGCCTCAGACAGATGGATATCGAGAGGACTCCATGATGTCTAGTAATGCATATAGACCTAGTGAGTGTAACAGGTTTCGTAGTACATCGTCAACAGATAAGTTGCAAGACGCAAGACAAACACGGTTGTGTTGTACACGTTTGCAAGAGGTGCATACAAAGATGAACTGTGAATCAGTGAGCAAGTTCAGTGATAAGCTAAATGTGAAATCCAGGTCTGACTCCGAATTGTGTGACGATAACGGTGTGGTCAAGAAGTCTGTAGTTGCAACTGGTAAGCCATTGTTGAATAGAGTGTCACAGAATAGAGTTGCTGCTTCAGAGTCCAGTTCTGACCCTACAAGTTTACAAGGTATTACTAGTCAGAGTGAAGTTATAAAACCTTTTAGGATTTGCGAGGAGGAACCAAAATTGTCTACTTCTGTTATTAAAGAGTTTGAAAATGATGAAGTTGACGGTAAAGTGAATATTCCTGATAAGGATCATGATACTTCACAGTTGTCTTTGGTTGATCATGATGAGATGAGGGATATGCCTACTACTGCTGAGTTGAACAAAGGTTCTGTAGAACTTGAACGTGAAGTAGAATTGAATGCATTTGCAGAAGGCATGCATACTTGTCAAACCGTCAGTGTGAGTGATCAGCATGAAGCCAACCTATCATCAGATGCTAGTGCTAAACCTGAGCTGATAGTAAAAGACAGCAGTGGTGGTGGTCTTGCAGGTAGACAACTTTCTGAAAGCCGAAAAAGAACAGCTTTTGATCCGCCGCTAAGTTCATCAACTGGTGTCAATCAGTCGTCGTCGGTGTTGTCATCCACAAGGAAGAAGACGCCCACCAACTCATGTACCTTGTACAATGACTATAATAATATTGGTGCATTTGAAAGGACGAAAGATATTGCTCAGTTTAGTGAGAATAAGCCAAGTGTAAACGAAAGAGTAATTGTTAAATTGACTTGCACGAATAAAGGCATTTCTAGTTTCAAGTTACTATTTGAATGTTATTATCTTTGATGAAAATTACTCTGTGCCTACGCGTGGTTGACCAGATACGTCGTATGTTTGTTAGTCATCTATATTCTACGATACAATGATATGAGCGTGCTGCCATTCAGATTTGAGGATATAGATGATAGAAGAAAGCCAGCAAATGAACTCTGCGACGATATTCCAACCTAGGGCGTCAACCTGAGAAGGGTTGTAGGCGTACTGCTGTAAGTCCTACAGTTCTTCAAAGGGTAGTTTGTCATGCCAGAATCCACAAAATTTGATGTATTGATTGTACATATGTTTGTGTTAAATAATTGTGTGAGTTCCAATTATTGTAGTTGTTGGTTAATCTTGTTCGTGTTCGGACATTCCACAGCTTACAATCCTCAACCTGTGAAGGGTTGTAGGCGTACTGGTGTGAGTCCTGCAATTCTTCAAAGGAATTCCACCAAGACATGATCCGCGAGTTTGTGTGTACTGTCTGCATATATGCGTGGTGTGTCATATCAATTGGTGTATTTTCGATTCATTGTGTTTACTTGTTAATTTCGTATCTTGTTGTTATTGCATAATTTTGTTAAAATTTTCGTCGTGATTACTTCTGAAGTTGTTTCTAGTCTTCCACATCCGTGAATGAATTGATTGATGTTAAAGACAGCAGATGGGTCGTATACGCCGGGAAGGCTAGGCTATTGCTGAGAATGAAACGCACACGGAGATAATTGTTAGCTGCGGTCCCACACGCCGGGGAGGGAGAGTGTAAACGACTGAGGCTCGCATACGTCACCGCTACTAGCACTGAGGCAGAATTAGTGACAAGCGATTGCAGTGGTAATTGGTAGTGAGTAGATAAGACGATGTGCATAGAGTATCGTGAGGCGGTGCTATGGTCACGTTGCATTCTGCAAGAGTCGTTCTAGCGAGTGGCGATTGTGTTGCAAGAGGATGCCTTTAACTGGAAGGCGCAGGTCGTCAGCAATGTGTGAGATTGTGCTGTGAGTATGCTTGTGGTGTGTTGGCTTTTCTGTTTGTTTTCCATTTCAGCTCTGTCCGTGTGACCCAGGTTCTCGCAATGGCATCCAAGTCAACGCGCATTGATCGTGATGGAAAAAAGGAATAGATCCTTTTTTGCCGGGGAGTGTCAATGTAGTTGAAGATTGAACGATCAATTCATGGTTGTTTGCTCAAAACCAACTTCCCCAATTTTCGCGGAGGCATCAATACGACAGTCATCGTCTCATCGGTCGCTGTTCAGAAAGAAGTCAGGAGACAACCATCAGAAGTAATATTGTGATTTATTATTGTAATATTTGTTCACACACCTTAGTGGAATTATTTTTTATATGTTGGTGTTACAATAAAGAATTCTCGAGTGGCCAATCGGTGTTTTGGTTTTTGCGTCCGTTATTACTAGGCGTTTCTGAAAAACTTCAAGGAATAGCGTGAGCCCGAGCGTAGCAAGAGCTGGTCATTAACGGTTTACGAGACGTGACTGACACCTAGTGTATATGATTTTGTGAATTCTTCGGAAATTACATTTGCAAATTCAGGAAACTATAACCATAAGGTACAAGATGCATAGGTCCCAACTCTAAACAGTTATGCACAGCGTCAACGGCACAGATAAATGCTCAAAATATCTTAAGACCTAAAAAACTCTTTTGTTGATGAGGGCGTTATTGCCACATAATGCAGCCCAGATATTCAAAAGTTATACTTCATCTGTACTGCTTCATATAAAGGGAAAATTTAGAACAAATTCGTTGTCAATGGAGTTGAAGATTGAACGATCAATTCATGGTTGTTTGCTTAAAATCAACTTCCCCAATTTTCGCGGAGGCATCAATACGACAGTCATCGTCTCATCGGTCGCTGTTCAGAAAGAAGAGTGAAACATCGTCAGAAGTAATATTGTGATTTATTATTGTAATATTTGTCTTCAGACCTTAGTTGCTTAGTTCGTTTATTCCTTTTATATGTTGGTGTAACAATAAAGAAATAACAAGCAGCAGATCGGTGTTTTGGTTTTTGCGTCCGTTATTACTAAGCGTTTCTGAAACTCAAAGGAACAGCGTGGGCCCGAGCGTAGCGAGAGCTGGGCATTAACGGTTTATGAGACGAGACTGACAGTTTCTGACGATAGAAACAGATCTGGCGGATTGAAACAGTTGGTGAAAGTTTGGATAGTCGCCGTTCATCTTTCCTGGTGCCGGTCAAGTCCTCTTTGAACAAGCAATATCTGGAACTTTTTTGGAATTGGGTCAAGTTCAACAATGCCTGGGTCAAAGAAGGGACAGAGTGTCTTGGATGCAAACAGGAAAGTAAGTCATGGTGACTTGTCTGTTAATTGTAACGATGTGTCTGATGTTAAGCATGACATGGTTGATGTTACTGTTTCGCCGTTCAGGGATAATAGGAACATCAAACTCCCTAAATTTGAACCACGGTGTTTTGATGGAAACCCGGCTGATTATTTACAATTTGTAAAGGAGTTTGAGATCATGCTGAGTAGTTTTCTATTAAGTGATGAATTGAAGTTAATGTATTTGATGAGATATTGCACTGGAGATGCTGCAAGAGCTATACAGTGCTGTAAGTTTATGAAGCCAAAGGAGGGCTACGATGAGGCTATGAGCATATTACGTCAAAGGTTTGGAAGACCTTCGATGATTGCAGGGAAATTATTCGAGGCTGTTGAGGGTAATGGTGGTCAGTTACAGGATGACTCCCAGGCACTCACTGAGTTTTTAGATAATTTGCTAATTTACAAGAATGGAATGATTTCGATGAATCGAATGAGTGACCTCAACTCGAGTTTTATCCTAGAAGTAATAGCAAGACGTCTACCTACCCGACTGCAAAGGAAGTGGGTGAAGATAAGCTCCCGTATGGAGGATGAGGGTATCGAGCCAAAGTTTGATGATATCCTGAAACTGGTAAATACTAGTGTCAATCAATCTATGAGCAAGTTTGCCAGTCTATTGAATCTCACCCCTAGAATAGAGCAGTCTGAGGGTAAAACGCACTCATTGATGACGAATAAGCCTCAGAGAGGTGGATATCGAGAGGACTCCATGATGTCTAGTAATGCATATAGATCTAGTGAGTGTAACAGGTTTCGTAGTACATCCTCAACAGATAAGTTACAAGATGCAAGACAAACACGGCTTTGTTTTACACGTTTGCAAGAGGTGCATACAGAAGTGAACTGTGAACCAGTGAGCAAGTTCAGTGATAAGCTAAATGTAAACTCCAGGTCTGACTCCGAATTGTGTGACGATAACGTTGTTGTGAAGAAGTCTGTAGTTGCAACTGGTAAGCCGTTGCTGAATAGAGTGTCACAGAATAGAGTTACTGCTTCAGAGTGGAGTTCTGACTCCAAAAGTTTACAAAGTATAACTAGTCAGAGTGAAGATATAAAACCTTTAATGATTTGTGAGGAGGAACCAAAATTGTCTACTTCTGTTATTAAAGAGTTTGAAAATGATGAACTTGACGGTAAATTGAATATTTGTGGTAATGATCATGATAGTGCAGATTTGTCTTTGGTTGATCATGATGAAATGGAGGGAATGCCTACTACTGCTAAGTTAAATAAAGGTTCTGTACAACTTGAACGTGAAGTAGAATTGAATGCAGTTGCAGAAGGCATGCATACTTGTCAAACCGTCAGTGTAATTGATCAGAGTGAAGCCCACCTATCATCAGATGCTAGTGTTAAACCTGAGCTGATAGTGAAAGACAGCAGTGGTGGTAATCTTGCAGTTGGACAACTATCTGAGAGCCGAACAACAACAGCTTCTGATCCACCACTAAGTTCATCACCTTGTGTCACTCAGTCATCGTTGGTGCTGTCATCCACAATGAAACAGACACCCATCAACTCAAGTATCTTGTGCAATGACTATGGTAGTATCAGTTCGTTTGAAAGGACGAATATCAATGGTCAGTTTAGTGTGGATAAGCCAAGTGTAAAGGAGAGAGTTATTGTTAAATTGACTTGCACGAATAAAGGCATTTCTAGTTTCAAGTTACTATTTGAATGTTATTATCTTTGGTGTAAATTACTCTGTTTCTATACTTGGTTGATGAGATATGTCGTGTGTTTGTTGGTCATCTATATTCTACGATACAATGACATGGGCGTGTTGCCGTTCAGATTTGAGGATATAGCTGATAGAAGGAAGTTAGCAAATGAACTCTGCGACGATTTTCCAACCTAGAGCGTCAACCTGAGAAGGGTTGTAGGCGTACTGGTGTAAGTCCTACAGTTCTTCAAAGGGTAGCGCATCAATGAGCAGTCCAATGTGCTTGGTGTGTGATCTTGTACATATGTTCATATTGTATATACTGAATTGATATCATCTGTCATCTAGCTGTTGGTAATTCTGTTTGTGTCCGGACGACTTCCACTTGGATCATCAACCTGAGAAGGAATGTAGGCGTACTGCTGTAAGTCCTACAGTTCTTCAAGGGTAGTTTGTCATGCCAGAATCCACAAAATTTGATGTATTGATTGTACATATGTTTGTGTTAAATAATTGTGTGAGTTCCAATTATTGTAATTGTTGGTTAATCTTGTTTGTGTTCGGACATTCCACAACTTACAATCGTCAACCTGTGAAGGGTTGTAGGCGTACTGGTGTAAGTCCTGCAATTCTTCAAAGGAATTCCACCAAGACATGATCCGCGAGTTTGTGTGTACTGTCTGCATATATGCGTGGTGTGTCATATCAATTGGTGTATTTTGGATTCATTGTGTTTACTTGTTAATTTCGTATCTTGTTGTTATTGCATAATTTTGTTAAAATTTTCGTCGTGATTACTTCTGAAGTTGTTTCTAGTCTTCTACATCCGTGAATGAATTGATTGATGTTAAAGACAGCAGATGGGTCGTATACGCCGGGAAGGCTAGGCTATTGCTGAGAATGAAATGCACACGGAGATAATTGTTAGCTGCGGTCCCACACGCCGGGGAGGGAGAGTGTAAACGACTGAGGCTCGCATGCGTCACCGCTACTAGAACTGAGGCAGAATGAGTGACAAGCGATTGCAGTGGTAATTGGTAGTGAGTAGATAAGAGGATGTGCATAGAGTATCGTGAGGCGGTGCTATGGTCACGTTGCATTCTGCAAGAGTCATTCTAGCGAGTGGCGATTCTTTAACTGGAGGCGCAGGTCGTCAGCAATGTGTGAGATTGTGCTGTGAGTATGCTTGTGGTGTGTTGGCTTTTCTGTTTGTTTTCCATTTCAGCTCTGTCCGTGTGACCCAGGTTCTCGCAATGGCATCCAAGTCAACGTGCATTGGTCGTGAAGGAAAAAAGGATTAGATCCTTTTTTGCCGGGGAGTGTCAATGTAGTTGAAGATTGAACGATCAATTCTTGGTTGTTTGCTCAAAACCAACTTCCCCAATTTTCGCGGAGGCATCAATACGACAGTCATCGTCTCATCGGTCGCTGTTCAGAAAGAAGTCAGGAGACAACCATCAGAAGTAATATTGTGATTTATTATTGTAATATTTGTTCACACACCTTAGTGGAATTATTTTTTATATGTTGGTGTTACAATAAAGAATTCTCGAGTGGCCAATCGGTGTTTTGGTTTTTGCGTCCGTTATTACTAGGCGTTTCTGAAAAACTTCAAGGAATAGCGTGAGCCCGAGCGTAGCAAGAGCTGGTCATTAACGGTTTACGAGACGTGACTGACACCTAGTGTATATGATTTTGTGAATTCTTCGGAAATTACATTTGCAAATTCAGGAAACTATAACCATAAGGTACAAGATGCATAGGTCCCAACTCTAAACAGTTATGCACAGCGTCAACGGCACAGATAAATGCTCAAAATATCTTAAGACCTAAAAAACTCTTTTGTTGATGAGGGCGTTATTGCCACATAATGCAGCCCAGATATTCAAAAGTTATACTTCATCTGTACTGCTTCATATAAAGGGAAAATTTAGAACAAATTCGTTGTCAATGGAGTTGAAGATTGAACGATCAATTCATGGTTGTTTGCTTAAAATCAACTTCCCCAATTTTCGCGGAGGCATCAATACGACAGTCATCGTCTCATCGGTCGCTGTTCAGAAAGAAGAGTGAAACATCGTCAGAAGTAATATTGTGATTTATTATTGTAATATTTGTTTTCAGACCTTAGTTGCTTAGTTCGTTTATTCCTTTTATATGTTGGTGTAACAATAAAGAAATAACAAGCAGCAGATCGGTGTTTTGGTTTTTGCGTCCGTTATTACTAAGCGTTTCTGAAACTCAAAGGAACAGCGTGGGCCCGAGCGTAGCGAGAGCTGGGCATTAACGGTTTATGAGACGAGACTGATATTCGTCTACATTGTTGGTGATAAAAACACCGAAGCGTAGCTGCTGAGCACACAGTGTCAGCGGAAACTGGATAACAGGCATTAGAGATACAACAATAGAGCTAACTAAATTAGGTTCATTTAGTGTACATTGAATCCTTGAACTTTTGTCTAAACTCGCTCACCCATCTTTTTGGCACTACTTTCACCTACACTTTCACTTTCTCTTTGCTTCATCTCATTCCGCTACCTGTACGTTTGGGCGCTTACACACTTGCTCTCTCGCTGCGCTTTTATACAAGCACCTCTTCGAGCTCACTACTTCTCCGTGTACAGATAAGTAAAAGAACCCTTCTTATGTTATTAAATGCTGTCACATTTGTTATAAATATACTAGTGGTTACGGGCACGTCGTAAATCCTTTTTTTATTTCCGCCGTTCACCCATTTGTCAGTACTTGCAGGATAGGCAGAGTACTGACCAAGGCATAGGTAAAGGAAGTTAGTCTTTTTGTAAGTGTGACAGGCAAACTCGCCTAGGAAATAAACCTCACACCTAAAATTGGTGAGCCCTCCACTGACTTCCTTACATTGTTTGTGTCCTAATTTTTCTTCACTTATTTTATGTCGATTGGTGTATCGTTTCACATATATATATTTATATATTTTTCTGTTTTCTCACCTATTTTTACCACTGATTTTCTATTGGTGTTATTTTGTTACATATCGTCTGTGTAACTTACCTTATCTATAACTTACCCTGACATGGCTGACGACGGTGCTCCTGCTGAAATGGTGGTTACTCTTCAGCTGCCTACCTTCTGGGTAAATCGACCTACAGCTTGGTTTAGACACGTCGAAGCCCAATTCACACTTCGACGCATTCAGACTAAAGAGACCAAAGCCAACCTGGTCATACTCAGCCTTCCAGAAAACGTAATGGAAGACGTCGCGGTATGTAACACAGATACGGCTTACCGACAACCGTTTCACGACTAAGTACTATAGCTTCGCCGAGTTTCATACTGGAGGTAGTGTAAGCAGTATCTACTTCAACCGTTTCCCCGGTAGTCAAGGATTCTAACTGAAATGACACTCGTTCACATACTACCGTTTTCGAAGAATTGAAAGTATTTACAACCAAGGGTTGCTTTGGGCCTTTAATACCCAAGCAAACAGCCAGTTTAGCATCTATCCATGTAACGTCTGAACCATTATCCAACATTGCATAAGTCTCTACTGAAGATTTCGGTCCTTTCACCTTAACTGGTAATACCCCTAAGAAAACTTGTGGGGTGTCAAGGGGTCTAGAGATACTATTACAATTAACCGAATTCCCAGGTTCGTTTACTGTCCTCAGAAGTGGGTGCATATCCGTTAAACCACTACTTCCTTTGTTTGTCGCCTTACAATTTTTAACTTTGTATGCCCAGTCCTTAAACAACTGAAACACAGCCGCTTCTGCTTTGCCATTTTTAACCTTTATACGGGTGACATAGCGATAAAGCGATTACAATCACTCAATTGATGCATGTTATGGCAAACAATACACTCATCCTTTCTAGTTGTGTCTTGAGACTTCACCACAAATGCTTTTCTTATATTCACTGGTTCCTTAAGTTCTACCTTAGAATGCAAAATGCTGGCGAATTCGCCCATCGCCTGGTTGACACTGTCCTTCACCAGTTTCAGAATATCATCAAACCTTGGCTTGATACCCTCATCCTCTATACGAGAGCTTATCTTCACCCACTTCCTTTGCAGTCGAGTAGGTAGGCGTCTCACTATTACCTCTAAGACTGAGCTTGAGTTCAGATCACTCATGCAATTCATCGAAATCAACGTATTCTTACAAGTCATCAGATTATCCAAAAACTCAGTAAGTGCGTTGGAGTCATCTTGTAGTTGACTACCGTTACCTTTGACAGCTTCGAATACATTCCTGACAATCATCGAAGATCTTCGGAATCTGGGACTCAGTATACTCATAGCCTCAGAGTATCCTTCGTTAGAGGGCATGAACTTACAGCAATGTATGGCTCTTGAAGCAACTCCAGTGCAGTACCTCATCAAATACATCAATTTCATTTCATCGTTTAATAAAAACTACTTAACATGATTTCAAACTCTCTCACAAACTGTAAATAGTCAGCTGGGTTTTGGTCGAAGCACCGAGGTTCATACTTAGGGAGTTTGATAATCCTACTATCCCTAGACGGCGAAATAGTAACATCAACCATATCAGGCTTAACATCAGACACATCGTTACAAGTAATAGACAAGTCACCATGACTTACTTTCCTGTTTGCATCCAAGACGCTCTGTCCCTTCTTTGACCGAGGCATCATTGAACTTGACACAATTCCAAAAATGTTCCAGATGTTGCTTGTTCAAAGAAGACTTGGCCGGCACCAGGAAAGATGAACGGTGACTATCCAAACTGTCACCAACTGTCCGAATCCGTCAGAAACTGACACCGTACCGTCAGAAACTGTCAGCCATGTCTCGTAAACCGTTAATGCCCAGCTCTCGCTACGCTGGGCCTCACGCTGTTCCTCGAAGCTTCTCAGAAACGCTTAGTACGAACGGACGCAAAAACCAGAACACAGATTGGCGACTCGAGAATTCTTTATTCTAACACCAACATATAGCCAACTTTACAACTAAGGTCTATGAACAAATATTACAATAATAAATCACAATATTACTTCTGACGGTTTTATACTTGCTTTTTGAACATCGATCGATGAGACGATGACTGGTGTATTGATGCCTCCGCGAAAAATTGGGGAAGTTGGGTTTGAGCAAACAACCACGAATTGATCGTTCAATCTTCAACTACATTGACAGGAGTAGCCCTTTTCCCAGTACTAATCCTTTTGATCTTTTTCTCTCGTTACAGAGAATCAGCAGCAGTTTTATGCTATTTTTTTCATTCCACCTCAAACTACTCTCTAGACTTGTTGGCATCTAATGTCGCCTTGCAGCTCGCACCAATCGGGGACAATTGCGAACCGATCAAACAAAAATATAGATCAAAAAATAATAATAAATAAACAAATAGAAAAATAAATGGATAGTTTAAAAAAATTATTATAAAAAATATGTAATAAAAAATTACTAAAAAACAATTATAAAAAATAATAATAAAAAAATTAATGACTTGAAACTCTGTCAAACCATACTCAGATAGCCAGCGTCTTTTCTTTCATATTTCGATTTACCCCATACAAAATGTACCTGTCATCATCCTTCTTCTTAACTTTTTTTAAGTTACGTTCTCAAAAACAAAATTTTCTTTTCTTCACTTCTTTTGCTTTCTTTTACTTTGCGAATCTACTACTATATTCCTCTTATATTTTGGATCGAAGGTTGTCGGTTTCCCCCACCAACCTTCTAAGGGGGGATAACCTGTAGTGTACATCGAATCCTTGAACTTTTGTCTAAACTCGCTCACCCATCTTTTTGGCACTACTTTCACCTACACTTTCACTTTCTCTTTGCTTCATCCCATTCCGCTACCTGTACGTTTGGGCGCTTACACACTTGCTCTCTCGCTGCGCTTTTATACAAGCACCTCTTCGAGCTCACTACTTCTCCGTGTACAGATAAGTAAAAGAACCCTTCTTATGTTATTAAATGCTGTCACATTTGTTATAAATATACTAGTGGTTACGGGCACGTCGTAAATCCTTTTTTTATTTCCGCCGTTCACCCATTTGTCGGTACTTGCAGGATAGGCAGAGTACTGACCAAGGCATAGGTAAAGGAAGTTAGTCTTTTTGTAAGTGTGACAGGCAAACTCGCCTAGGAAATAAACCTCACACCTACATTCTCATAATGAACATATTTCATATGCATAATAATATTATACACTGAATTAATACATTGGGTGAGACACTGATGTCAATTAAACAACCAGTTACCTCCACTGCATTACACTTGCAAAAATCATGAGAACCACCTACATTTCCGAGCCTACCAGTTGACATAGCAGACAGTGGCACAACATTGGTAAAGTTGGGTTATTTTTTATACACTGAATCCACATAAACCACACCATACTGCGCCAGTTAGTGTGACTGTATACTGAATCCACTCACTGAAAACCCGTCAATTCACGATAATTCCTGTTAAAACAAACATAAGTTGAAAAATGCATCTATGTCGCAACTTCTGTTCCCATAGTAGGTTCTGTTAGAATTTGTAGGTAACTTACAAGTATTCATAACACTGAATTGTCAGATGGTACTGTGCTTCATACGAGATTGGTCTGTATTCATATCCTGAGACAAGTGGAGTCTTCATCAATGATACTATGCCAAAAAGTGTAGCTTCTACATAAAGCGGACTATTTGTGCAGATGACATTACCCTCCGACTATCTGATCCTGCCAACTGTAGCAATATTTCGACACTGGTTGCCTGAAAGACAAACCATTGCAACCAAATAGCCAAGAGTGTGCCACAGTCCGATCACAAGCCGCGGACACCAACATGTCATGTCAGAAAATGAGAGTCTCCATCAGTCCAGGAAACGTTTGACACCATTATATTGAGAATTATTTCCATAAAGGTTTACCAAGCGGGATTTCAGCTCAGATATAACCATAAACTGTACAGCGGTATCTGCAGAATGTCACCTTTTTAAGGACACTTGACACATACGGATTATTCGCCTCATATTAATGTTTCTTTTTTCCTAAAGGTATACCGACATAAACTTTCTTTGTAGGCCTCGCACAGTACACTTTCTGACTCCTAAAACTAAATCCATAACTAATAAGATATGGATAATCGATGGGGAAAGCCTCGAAATCAGTCATTCTTGAAACTGAACGATAATAGTATCATCCTTTTTGCAGTATTCAAACCTATCCTTTAGTTCACTAAGACGCCATAGGTGCAAAGTTGGATTTTTATTACCATTTAAACTGATTGAATCTAAAAGCCCTAAGGATGATCATACCCAAATGAAGTACAGTAGCAACAATGTTTCTAGAGAGATTACACCTAACATAACCTTACCCATACATCACAGCTTATACCATACACAAATAAATTCATCCAAAGTTCAGCGTTATGCATGCATCATGCCTAGATAAGTTCAGGGTTAGGATAGAGTTAGGGGTGTCGGATTTATTTTTAGAGCTTTTAGAGGTTGACGGAATTATCTTACACAGCAACTTTTAATTTATTCTCGCACTAGTAAGTACAAAAACTCATCCATACCCTACCTAGCCCGTGTTCTGTGCGATAAAGAAGGCATCAGGCATGAAACCTTTAACTTATTAAATAGTCAGTAGAACCAATGGATCTCGTCTTCCCAACTCACATCATTTATAGGTACAACGTTTTCTCGCTCTTCATTCTGTATTTTATTTTTGTTATGTGCTGTTTTGTTTCTCTCTTCCTTGCAAACTCTACTTAAAACATTCTTGTTCGTTCTTTCACACTCTGTATATCTCGACCATTTTGCTATCGCTTACGCCAGTAAATATGCTAGTAGTATCTACTTTTCTAACACCTTCAGACACTTTAATTTTGGCTTTACTACCGACATACTAATATGTTGTTGAGATAACTTTAATCTATGTAGAACTTTATTTAATCTTAATGTAAAAAACTGGATGCAATATTGTAGTAAAATGCTGAGAATTCCATTCTGTATCACAAGTACTGATTTGGAATAAAGCTTATGTTATGTTATGTTACCAAAAACAAAGCAAAAGCCAACAATTGATCGTCCAAACTACGTTATATATTTTGGGACCAAAACAAGCCGTCAGACGAACGCTTAGCTAGCTAGTGATCGTGCACGTGACACGACGGGGTACCAAATGGCGGGGATGCTTGACCGGAAGCCTTCAGCTAAACAAGTCGACTTAAACAGTGGTGGTCAGCATCCAATGAGTGATTGCTGTGGTCAATAATTTTGGGGAATTATTTACCGCTACAGCTCACTCCCCCTAGTGGGGTGGTGAGGACCCTAAGACAGAACCAGCCGGAAATAAAAAAACTCGATGGTTCCCTTTCGGGTGAAAAAAATCTTCCGAGCGGCTTGATGGTATGCCTACTGGTTTGTCTGCCTATGCTAATAGGGTGTTTGTACGTAGCTTCCTTGTTGTTGTTCGTTGGATCCCGTGCTTCGTTTGTTTCCTGTCCAGTGCCCGTCGCACCTGGAAAAGAAAACAAGAACGCTGAGAACCATGTCGAGGAAAATGTACCAAATCAGCTTTTTTTTAAAAATGATGTGCATTTACTATACAGTAAAATAATGCTAAGTTCAGAACATCGAAAAAATACATCTAATTAATTTTTTTGTGCATGTTACATGAACTGTTGAGAAAAAATTTTTGTGTTCATTGGTACTGTATATAAAAAAAATTGATACGTCAAAAAAATAGTTAGTACCACAAACGATGAGTTGCGTGAATCACACGACTTCGTAAAGTCATATAGATGTGCGGATATTCTGGGAACCTTACGGTGCGTCCAGAACGGGTTTTCTTAGGAGGCTCAACAAAAGATTCGGTAGCTGTCGCTGTGCTAGTGCCTTCATCGAGGTCTAAACGATCTTCTGTTACTTGTGGATTTTGGGGTACGTTGAGCTCTATGCTAATAGGATTACCCTCCAAGTAAGCCGGTTTCAGACGGTCAATGCTGACGGTGTCCTCGCGGCCTTTTTGTCCAAGACAAAGAATTTATCAGAACGTTTAATTACTTTATAAGGTCCGTCGTATGGGGGTTCCAGGGGTCTGCGCACAGAGTCGCGACGAACAAATACATGTGAAGAAGTTTTAAACACGGATGAACGAAAACATCAATGGACTGTGGACGAAGGGGAGCAGGTTTAACTGAACGCATTGCGTTTGTAAGCCTGCTGACGTATGAAGCGTGATCTATGCTGGTGGGAAGCTCGAGGGAGAAAAAAATTCACCAGGCAGTCGCAGTGTCGTGCCATATACTAGCTCGGCGCTAGTACAACCAGCATCGGTTTTCAAGGCGTTTCGTATCCCTAGGAGAACTAACGGAAGGGATTCAGTCCAATGGGTGGTGTTTGCAGCTGACAGACCAGCTTTCAGCTGTCTGTGTAGACGTTCTACCATACCATTAGCTTGAGGATGGTAGGCTGTTGTTCGAAAACGCATGCAACCTATGATTTTAGTCAGGGCGAAGAATAAGCCACTTTCGAATTGCCGCCCGCGATCAGTTGTTATGGAAGATGGGCATCCAAAGTTAGCGATCCATCTTTCTACGAAGACGCGTGCGACTGTTTCAGCAGATACGTCCTTGATGGGTACTGCTTCCGGCCATCGTGTGAATCGATCAATGCAAGTTAAAATATAGGTACATCCATGGGATTCAGGAAGGGGTCCAACCAAATCTATATGGACGTGTTCGAAACGAGCGTCAGGGAGAAGAAAGGTGCCAAGTGGGCTTTTGGTGTGTCTTATCACCTTGCACTTTTGACAAGCTAAGCACGTTTGTGCCCATTCCCTTACTTCTTTATTAATGCCAGGCCAACAAAACCGACTAGTTACGAGCTTGACAGTAGTGCGAATACCTGGGTGAGATAAGCCATGCAACGTATTGAAGACGTTACGGCGATAACTTTTAGGCACGATGGGGCGAGGAGTACTCGTGGAAATGTCGCATAGAATAGTATCTCTTCCCATACCTAAGGGTTTCTCAGCTAATTGTAGAGTTGTTTTCGACAACTCATGTTGAAGCTCGGTATCTTCTTTTTGAAGACGAGCCAGTTTTACAAGGTCTATGCCGTCGATTTGGGTGAGGGAACAAACGCGCGACAAGGCATCTGCCACAGTGTTGTTTACTCCGGATACATGGCGAATATCTGATGTAAACTGTGAAACGTAATCCAGTTGTCGTGATTCCCTGGGTGAATACTTATCTGAAGGTGAGTTCAGAGAGTACGTCAGAGGTTTGTGATCAGTAAAAATTATGAATTCACGACCCTCTACCGAATGTCTAAAATGTCGTATAGCACAGTACATAGCCAGAAGTTCTCTGCCGAATGTGCTGTACTTCGTTTCAGCTAATTGAAGGCGTCTCGAGAAAAAGGCGAGTGGTTGCCACTCTTTGTCAACTAGCTGTTGTAGAACTGCGCCGATTGCAGTGTTTGATGCATCAACCGAGATACTTAACGGTGCCGTTGGATCCTGATACATCAGAAGTGTGGCATTCGCAATAGCTTTTTTAATCTGGGTAAAAGCATTTCGAGCAGACGCGTCAAGTTCTATGGACTTGTTATTCCCTCGAAGGAGGTCTGTCAATGGCTGAATCAAAGAGGCACAGTTGGGAATAAAGCGTCGATAATAACTTACTAAGCCGTTAAAAGTGCGGAGACTTTTCACCGTCTGTGGCTCTGGAAAGTTCAGTATAGCCTCGACCTTAGTAGCCAGTGGGCGAATGCCCTTGCAGTCAATAGTGTGACCCAGAAGTCGAGTGAGTCAACACCGATTTGACACTTTTGAATATTAATGGTAACACCATGTTGGCGTAACCTTTCAAATGCCAAGTCCAAGTGCCTAAGGTGAGTTTCCTTGTCTGGACTGGCAATGAGGCAGTCGTCTAAGTATGCGTATACAAAGTCGAGACCGCGAAATACTTCGTCAATGAAGCGTTGGAATGTTTGGGCTGCATTCCGGAGACCGAATGGCATACGTAGAGTTCGAAAGACGTAATGATAGCCGTTTTCGGAATATCTTCTGTTGCCATCGGGATTTGGTTATACGCTTTAACCAAGTCGATTTTAGAGAATATGGCAGATAATGCCAGATATGCCAGATAATGTTGCCGTCAAGTCGTGTATATGAGGCAACGGGTAGCAATCAGGGGTTGTTTTGGCATTCACTCTCCGGTAATCACCGGTGGGTCGCCAATCATTGCTATCCTTTTTGGAACCATATGAAGTGGGGATGCCCATGGGCTATTCGAAGGTCGAATGATGCCAAGGGTAAGCATATGGTCAAATTCATTCCTGGCGATTCTCAGTTTGTCAGGAGCTAATCGTCGTGCTTTAGATGTCACAGGTTGTCCTGTGGTAATGATGTGGTGCATAACATTGCTGGTTATGCACGGTAGGTCGTTCGACGGGCAATTAAGTTCCGGATACTTGTCAACCATAGGTTGAAAAGTTGGATCAAGGATTGCCTTTATCTTAACGGGTGACAAACTAGGGCCTATGTAGCTGATGCCTTTGATAGACAGACTAGTAGTATTGTCAATCAGTCGTTTTCGGCGGACGTCTACGAGTAAATCATGATGATTAAGTAGGTCCGTGCCAATGATGGGCATTGTAACGTCAGCGCGAAGGAAAATCCACCGAATAGGTTTGCGTAAACCTACGTTCAGATAGACGTATTTCCTACCAAAGGTTGCGATTGGTTTTCCATTTGCAGCCTGTAAGTTGAAGGTAGGTTCCTTCTGTCGATCTACTGCTGTAGCAGGAAGGACGCTGACTTCGGCGCCTGTGTCGACTAAGTATCGAGTCTGGCTTATCACATCATGGATGTAAAGAAGGCGGCTAGTGCCACCGGCGACGGTTGCCGCTAACGCGTGCCGGCGGGATAGTTTCCAACAGACTTTGAGACATTGTTGAAGTTACAAGGCTTACGGCAACACTTCGCTTCTTGGCCATAGGTGTTGTGGTACCAGCACCAGTCAGGGTTTTTCAGAGAACGTGGTTTGGACTTAGATCGACCACGTGAGTTCCTGCGTTGAGGAGATTTAGGACGACGGTCGGAGGAGTTAGAATGCATGTTCGACCTAAACATCTGCTGGATGGAGTTGCATAACTCTATCATTGCAGGATCCTTACTCGAAGTCTGCTTAGTCATTGAGCATATTTCGGGGACAGACCGTTTAGTTATCTCTAGAATCTTATCTGCAGTAATAGCTAAGTTCTCTATTACAGTACCCTCAAGTGTCACAAGTACGGTCTGTACAGATTGTGGCAACTTGGTTAAGAAGAGTTCTCTAAACAGTCCTTCGTCGAACTGACTATGGCCAACGACTTCTTTCATTCTTGTCAGCATGCTCACGGCTGACTGATCTCCTAACTCGATGTTACGAAATAATTCGTCCAGACGTTGTCGGTCCGTGAGAACGTTTCTCCTGAGGAGGGATGCTTTGAGCAACTCGTACGAGTTACTTACCTCGGGACTGAACATCTGCGATGTTATGTATTTGCTGAATTCCCGCGGTAGGGCGTGAATAACTGCAAGTAACTGTGAACGTTGATCGGTTATCCCATGCTCACAAAAATCTGCTTCAGCTAGCTGAAACCACGTCTCAGCATTATCTGGCCAGTATGGTACGAGCTGAATGGTTTTAGGAGTTGAGCGGATACGAATGACCTTGGAACTAAGATCACTCATGACGAAAATTACGTCGAGTAATATATGGTACAAGAACAAACACAAAATGGAACGAACTCACCGGGGTTATCTGTGGATTTATCGTGGATGAAGTTCGCGGTTGGGACCAAATCAAGCCGTCAGACGAACGCTTAGCTAGCTAGTGATCGTGCACGTGACACGACGGGGTACCAAATGGCGGGGATGCTTGACCGGAAGCCTTCAGCTAAACAAGTCGACTTAAACAGTGGTGGTCAGCATCCAATGAGTGATTGCTGTGGTCAATAATTTTGGGGAATTATTTACCGCTACAAGCTGTTGCTGTTTCATTTGCGCAGTTTGTCTGCTTACACTCTTGCTTTGCCGAAATTTTGGTTACAACACTGTGTGCAATAGATTCTCCGACTATAAAGAGTGAGATAAATGTATGTTTATTACTTTTACTGTATCGAGAAAGGTGATCTGTCATTCGTGATTTTTCAAAATTTGCGATGCACTTGCTAGATCTATACTCATTGGTGATTCGTTGTGGTGGTGTGTTTTTATCATACTTGGTGTATGGCATATACCAAGAAAAAATGTAAGTTTCCTAATCTAAAAGTCATAACATATTATCATAGTACCAAAACTAAGTATGGTCCAGAAAAAGAGTCTTTCAATTTCTACTTATCACTTCTCCTTTTGCAATGTGCGGTGAACTTTATTTTTGCGAAAATAGGTATGTATATATGTCATTCCTTTTAAGTCTATTTGTAGTTTTAAAATTAAACCCAGAATCTCCATCTACTGCGAGGGGATATAAGTTCGCCATGTGTGGTTTTGCCTATATTACTGCAATGTTTGCAAGCAATACAAGTTTGAGTTATGTCAGTTACCCAACTCAGGTTAGTTTCTCCATCATTTAACTATTTCTATAGGTGGTAGGAAAGTCCATAAAGCCGGTACCTGTCATGCTTCTGAGTGTTCTGCTAGGGAAACGACGTTATCCACTGCAAAAGTACATTTTTATGACTATGATTTCTGTTGGTGTGGCGCTTTTCATGTATAAGGGGCATTCGACAGTAGAGCTCACAGGCGGCTTTGGTTTTGGAGAGCTTCTCTTGGTATAATTTTTCAGTTCTATTCAATAATGTTCCAGTTGTGTTCTTTACTTTTTGATGGCATTACTGCTGGTCTTCAAGAAGATCTAAAAAGACATAATGTTGGTCCATGCACACTTATGTCGCATATGAACTTTTGGTCTGTCATTTTCGTACTTGCTGGTAAGTCGAGTACTAAAAGGTATTCATTCATAATATCCGATTTTAAAATATGACTAAGTACTAGTAGAAGTAAAGTTCATCTGCTTAGTTTACGTCAATGTGATTTCCGTTTTAAGAAGTGTAGTCTTTGTAGGCATATATATGTATACATACATTCGTGTTTCTTTTGAGAGGCCGGATACAGTAGGTATAAAAGACGCTAAATGGTACTCAGATTCTGGTCTTGAGGTATATTTAGCTTGGCGGTTCAGTTACTTAGTACACATTTCCTACTACATGTACTGAGCTTATTGAGTCGTAACAAAGTCTACAGTCTGAAAATCAGTCATTAAAGATGTGTTTTACAATTATCGCATCAGACTCAAACTACATATATGTTTCGTTACGAAAGGCCTTCTTAGAGTACACTAATTCTAGAGTTTTAAAACTCTCCTTTTGTGAAAGTAGGTGTAGTCGTAGTTACTTCTGAAAACGGCCTTAAACATCTGTTGAAAAATGCTGTCTCACCCACCAAGATATTTTTGACAGCAGAAATCTTTTATTATGATACTTTACGGATGTGGATCTCAATCGAATTTACCAATAAATGTATTTAGTCAGAAATTTGCAACAATCCACTTCTTCTAAAGTTTCGTCAACTTCATGGTGCACGTGGCCCAAAAATGTATCCCCTTATTTACCCCTTATTATTTCGTAAATGTCAGTTAAATAAATCAACGCGCTATTATGATAGCCTGTGGTGTATTTTTTATTATTTATTCCTTTACGTTCCAATTAAACATGGGGCTTCAAGCAATAGGCTTTAAGTTTCGGTAGCAGTGGTATTTCTTTTTACAGGATGCTATCCTCATGCCCAAACTTCCCTCTTTATCAGTTTGATCACTGACTAATGGAGGTTAAGGACTGCGTCTGCCGGGGATCGATCCCCGAACCCTCTGCATGGTTGGCGAACATTCTACCACTATGCCACTAAGCACCTCTGGTGTATAGTTTACTTGTTAGATGTGATCACCTGTTGGCTGTACAGTGATTGACATTTACTCCATAAGAATGTAAAAATACTGCTATTTCCTCATAGAATTCTCCGCTTCTAGTTTTCGATGAAGTTATTTCATAGCTTTTCATCTTCTCTTTAATTTAATGTAATTACTGTAAATTCTCTATGTAACTTATTTTTTATCAAGCAAGTTTAGCTACCGGGGAAGTTTTGAAATTTGTGAAATTCGTGGAAAAGTATCCTCACGTTCTTCCTGATATGGCTATTTTCTCCGTGATAAGTGCTGTTGGTCAGGTTAGTCAACCGTTATTTTGTATATGTTTCCCACTTTTGCAACTCCATATGTGAATTTTAGTCACTGAGTTAAATAAATACGCACATTTTTCTGCAATTTCCGATAAGCTACCGTTGACCCTCGATTTCAGCTATGGCTCAAACTGAGTCATAGTTACTGTTAGAAACAACTCATGAATAGTCTGTTTATTCATTTAAAGTCTAAATTTTGATTACAGGGACAGTCTTATTATCAAAAAATATTTCAAAGTGTTTCAGCAACTACAAGTAAATTAAGAACTTATAAACAAGATTAATAATAAGTATTCAAAACAAGGGAGTACTGGACAACTGCTGTTTCATCCTAGTTTGGGAATCATCGGCAGTGCTCACCCACTGGGTTTCGAACCCAGAACCTTCCGGCTACAAGGCAAGCACGTATACCATTCAGCCAATGGGACCCGATTCAATGGCTCATGAATTCTGACTTCCACCAATTCGTGATTTAGCGTGACCCCAACCATTGTCGTTGGTGGGACATCCATCCACACACGTGACATCTAATTGGACCTCACTGGTCACGACTTCTCACTAGAACTCCAGGAAACTCCATCCTCTAGCAAGTCACTAGCAAGCATCAGATTAATTTAAACAAAACTAACCCTTACATACCAAACTATAGAAAATTAATCTGATGCTCGCTAGTGACCTGCTACAGGTTGGAGTTTCCTGGAGTTCTAGTGAGAAGTCGTGACCAGTGAGGTCCAATTAGATGTCACGTGTGTGGATGGATGTCCCACCAACGACAATGGTTGGGATCGCGCTAAATCACGAATTGGTGGAAGTCAGAATTCATGAGCCATTGAATCGGGTCCCATTGGCTGAATGGTATACGTGCTTGCCTTGTAGCCGGAAGGTTCTGGGTTCGAAACCCAGTGGGTGAGCACTGCCGATGATTCCCAAACTAGGATGAAACAGCAGTTGTCCAGTACTCTCTGGTTTTCAATGCTTCTCTAACTGATATCAATCCGTGATCAACTCGTAAAAACATAACAAACCCTTACAAACCAAACTATAGATAATAATAAGTAGTCGTACAAAATATTTTAATTATGTCGATGGAATTATTGCATCTCTTTAACGTACCTTAATAAAACGAGGTTATTTATTGGGATTAGTCCAACTTGAAAACCTTTCACGAAATGAATTCATTGAAGTGCAAATTGGAATTAATATATCTTTTTTATTGTGTGTCGGTGGCACAGTGGCTAGGACTCTCGCCGACCATGCATATGGTCCGGGGTCGATCCCCTGCCGACGCACACCTGATATCTACGGTCGGCCTGCAGAATTTGGGCTACCGATATCCATGCTGAAAATTCCATACCTGTACCAATAAAAATACGATGTGGAATCAAGCTGTAATAAAAAAAAATTGGTCATATTTGGTAGACATCACTCTAAGTCCGTACTTGGTGAGATAGCAAACTGAAGGCTCCAATAGTGTGTTGAGTGTTCAAATGTGAACCAACTCACTCATCATTGCTTTTAAGAGCTATCTAATAAGATCTGTCGACCAGCATAGTCCGATTAAGACTTACAGGCGTTGTCAGATACTAATTATTTATATCCAGAGACTAACCAAATATGAAGAATTATGGTCGTTAAGGTAATTTTTGGGGGTTACCACTAAACGATTTTCATCTTTCGTTGGAAAATGTAGCAATCAACTAGTGAAGCTAGTCAAAGTGAATTATTTCTGTTCATTATCACTTAGCGAACATACCAGTTTAACGAGTGACTTTGACCAGTAGTTTCATTAATTTCCGTCACTAACTACTTATAATCGTTTTAGGTCACTCTCAGCTTCACTTCTACATGTGTAAGAGTCGAAGTCAATCTTTTAATCAAGCTATAACTGTGTTATGAGTAAACAAAATGTTCCTGTAAACAACTTAGTTCTTGCTCAAGATCTTTCATTTATGCTTCCACTTTAAATTCATCTTTCCCAAATCTGACCTCACTAACCACAGGTTTCTTTACATCATTCTAAACAGCTCTTTCTTACTGTCTGTCATTTCTCTTCTCCGGCTCTCTAACTTTTACTACCCACCAATACCCAGGATCCTTCTGAGTTCTTACTGTACCATTCAATCAAGCCAAGTGAATGCGATTACCACTTGTTTTCCAAGCTATAATTGTGCCTAGCTGACTGATAATTAATAGTCTGTTTACACATTTCAAAGTGTTGAAATAAGCTTGTGAATCCCCATATATTTGAAGTGTGGATCACATACGGTCGTTGTCTTCGCGAATATACCACTTATTCATTGCCTCAAACGCCACATTTTCGACTAGTGAGACCTGTTGAATGTGAGATTAACTTCGAATTACTTGGTTAGTTATTTTCCTTCTCCACATTGTGCAAACGACTTTTATGGCATACTAAGATCCCAATAAGTAAACGTACTAGTCGTTTTAGGTCGGTTGCATCATGATGACAGGCAAAGATGCTCGGGAAATCAAATAGTAACTGTAATTGAGTGAATTAAAAAAATTAGTTGAATAGGTTACTTAAGAATATGACATCAGATTGATATTCGATCGAAACACGATAATGTACGCAGGAGTTAACTATCTTTTGCATAGGAAATAGTGTTGACTACATTGTTATCTGTGATATCTGCATTGTTTCTTAGCATCATTATTTTTATCAACATTGGTGTTTATTCTACTGTGATTGCTCATTGTTTATCTGGTGTGAACTTTCTTCATAGACTTACTAAAGAATGCAGAATAGTTGGATTACATATAGTTTAGACGTCTTAATTGAAATATTTTCTGCTGTGCTCACTACTGTTATAAATACTTACATACTTAAAGAAGAGGTGATCGTTTTTGTTGTGGGTAACCGCAGCCTAGATCGACAATCTGTTGGTTAGAATTTAAGTTATACGAATATTGATTTCCTATACATTAATCAGATAACCAACCAGCCAGGCTTCACAACATCGTTAGACTCCTGAATATTGATCAGATAACTACCAATGAGGTTTCATCACGTTAATTGCGGTTCACTAATCAACCCAATGTTGTATCATAAAACTAGTCTATGATACTTTTTCGTATGGCCATTGTAATTATGCATTTATAACCACAATATCTCTCACCCGGCCGTTAAGAAATGTGCAAGTGTTTTTGAAATCACCAGTTCGAGTCAGGGAAAATATACTGGGAAATTATCAAACATTTGTTATTATAATTATCATTCGTTTGAAGATTCAGCAAACATAACGATTTTTAAAAGTTGTTAGGTCGATTAGGAACTATGTTTTACTGATCCTATCAAACAATAAATTAAAGAAATATTGAAGTCGAATGCCTATTAGGGTAGGTGAATATCTTCAGAAAAGAGTCTGTGCGAGAGTTCTACAAGTGAGGAAATCAACTGTGCTACATTTCATAACCGCTACTCCACAGAAAAGACTATCAGTCTCGTGTTTCCTTCGAAATTTCTGTCTCACACTTGACTGACAGATTTCAACCAACCAACTCCAGACTAAACAGATGGTTTTACCATCATTTAGCGGTTAACTAGTATACATTATCAATTCCCACAGGCGACCGTCAGAATAACAATAGTAAAGTTTATGAATTCTATACTGAGTGGCAGATATCAAATCACGAAGAAGGGGAGTATAGATGTTTTGAAGCTGCAGATAAGTCATACTCATGAGTCCTAAGAATCACGAAGTCTGTATTAAGTAATTTTCCTGCTGATTCACTCCAGACATCTAATCTACTCGATTTTCTAAGAGATCTAAACTCATGGTTATCAAGAACTGTTGTTAAGGGATGTTACGTACTGGTTATTTGAATCGTATTCAGATTTTGTATAGAACTAAGTCATACACACATTACTTTCTGTTAGTAGCATCGATTTCTAATCATCAGTGATTTCCTATCATTCCTAATTTCCAGAGGACTTCTGATAAAACTAAACGCTTATTTTATGTTTTAAGATATCTCACTAGCACCACCAACACGTCTTATTTTTCTGCCACTGAATCCTAATCAGTGAAGTAAATTGTAATAAAGTCGTACTATATTCTGAGGTTTAAATGCTTCAAATTGTTGACAGATAGCAATACTTAATAAAGTTAAACTGATTTCTCCTCCTACTCAAATTATTTTTTTTCTTATTTTCAAGTTCACATTTCTCTTAGGACGTATTTTTATCAGATACCATAATAGCTTATCTTTGATCTCAACTACTTGTTAGGTACCGTATTTTTTTCCTTCATGTTCCCAGTGGAACATAGGGCTTCAAGCAATAGGCTTGAAGTTTCGGTAGCAGTGGTATTTCTTTTTACAGGGTGGGGTTACTAGCCTCATGCCCAACCTTTCCTCTTTACCAACATTATTTCTGGCTTATCGAGGTAAAGGAGTGCGTCGGGGGCCGGGAATGGAACCCTGGACCATGTGCATGGTCGGCGAGCGTCCTAACCTCTGTGCCACCAGCGCATGGATACTGTATGATAAGGTTTATTCTCCTTTTCATTGTACCAAGTATGCAGGATAACCGATTGATAACTTTTCACAAAACTGAATCTATTTAGGTATAGGACGGCTAAGTAATTTGTTAAGAATGTTGAATTTAAAGAAATTAATAGAAATCAGTATTCTTCGATCCAATAGTTGACAAGCGTACAGTCAAAATTATAGTTGATTAGTCTTAGATCGTGTCTTTCACCTAAATTATTTCAAATCAGTGATTCAGTGGTACCTAGTTCGTTCGTTTCTGCACTTAACTTAGGTGCAATCCGTTCTAGACTTAAATCTTTCTCCTAGAAAACAAATGATATAATTATATTCTCATATATTGAATAGAACTCATTAACAAACTTTTAACAAGTTAGTAAGTTGTATTGTGAAGAAAGTATTCAGTGATAAATTAAGCTTTTCGTTTAAACAAACACTGTTATCCTTTCTATGCATGATGCAATCAATATCTTTGGACACTTTATCCTTGTAGTAATCTAATACTTATTTCCCTTTGTGTATTGTTATATATATATATATATTTTTTTTTTCTTTCAGTTATTCCTGTTCGGTTTGATCACAAATTTCAGTCCACTAACTTGTTCAGTTGTAACGACAACACGGAAATTTTTCACAGTTCTCTTCTCAATTATTCTATTCAGTCATACTATGACCAATCGCCAGTGGATTGGAACTGTCTGCGTATTTTCTGGTTTACTGCTTGATCAAATCTATGGGAAAACGCCTTCTAAACAAACATTGAACAATAAGAATACTAGAAATGGTACAGTGAAATCTGTTAATAGACGTGATAAATCTGAAGGAGGAGAAGAAGTAGGAAAGAGTGAAATAGACAAAGCGAAATAACCCCTACCTCTCATGTGAAATATGCACGCTGAATGATGATATATTGCATTTGCATATATGCATTAAGTTTTCAAGTTTTGTTGTTCCTGTTGTTATTGTTGCTGTGATGATTTTATTCTTTTGTTTCCGTATTGTTGCTGTATTTTATGCCTTTTTCATACTCATTATTTCATCTTAATAAAAACACACGCACACACGCATATACATGCAATTTTGTCTTTGATTCGGATTTGAAAGAAGGAAACGTTTCCAGAATAACGTAATAATAACAGTAATGAATATTTAATAAGTAGTGGAAAGTTGCTTCCGTCTAGTTTATCACTCTTAAATTGTAAGCATCTGCCTGAAAGATAGGACTGTGTGTATACACAGAATTCCTTTGAGAATCCATTAATACTTTACTAAGCGCTTTCGATTCCTGTATATCTATGCCATTGACGAGTTACATTGTTATATATTCATGTAATCGAAAAGTTGTCATACATAATGCGGAAGAATTATTCGTCTTCCAAGTTATAAACATGAATAAAATAGATAGTCATCTCTGTGTCTAAGTTTTGGTTGCTCTAGTTATTTAGTTCTGCAAACTCATGTAATATGCTCATGCTTGCCAAGAATTCAAGCAGTTACAGGATTTCATCATGAGCTGACATTGGTTAGAGAACCACTGGAAAACCTGGGAGTACTGGACAGCTGTTTCGTCCCAGTTTGGGACTCTTCATCAGTACGCACCCACACCACGGGGTTCGAACCTAGGACCTTCTGGTTACAAGACTAGCGAGCTCGTATACCGTTAAGCTACTGGGACCTGAACCAACGGCCCATGAATTCTAACTTCTGCCAATTCACGATATAGCGCAACCGCTAGCCAATGTCTTCGGCGAGTATTTGTCCTCACACCCAACCTGCTGCACCCTACTGGTCATGACTTCCCACTGGAACCCCAGGTAACTACCTACCTGAATAGGGCCAGTCACCAGTGAGCATCTAATTGGTATTCAAGTATTGGTTTGTAGGGATTTGGTTGATTGGTTACAAGATTTCATCATGAGCTGACATTGGTTGGAGAACCATTGGAAGATTCCCAAACTAGGACGAAACAGCTGTCCAGTACTCCCAGGTTTTCCAGTGGTTCTCTAACCAATGTCAGCTCATGATGAAATCCTGTAATCATTCAACCAAATCCCTACCAACCAATACTTGAATTCAAGCAGTGCTAACTGTTTCCTTAAGCTAATGATATGCCTTACCCAAAATCCTTTCATTTGATTTATTCACTTCAGACTGAAACAAGCTTGTTGTGTTCAGGTGTACTGTAGTGTGTCTACTCAGTCTATTTAAGCTTGTGTGTATGGTATGGCTAAACCGTTGTCCACCGGTTGATTCCATCAGTTTTGTGTAGAAAAATAAGGTGTTAGTATTTAAAGCTGTAGCAAGTTAAATAACACTGGTTGATATTGACAGGGTTTGACATTTTGTTGTCGTTAGGCACTGGACGTCTAGCCATTCCACAAAGAACCGATTTCGATAGGTGTACTATGAGTTGAAGGTAAAAGAATTATTATATTATTATCGTATCCTTTAGTTCCTAGAGGAACATAGGGCTTCAGCTGCGCACCTCCATTGACTTCGGTTTTTTGACAACTTTTTCACCCTGCTCCAGGTCTGCCCACATGCTTTCATCTCCTCTTCACATGACCTCCTCCAAGTCACCCTTGGACGACCAACTCGCCGCCTCCCTTTCGGGTTCCACTCGAAGTAAAAGAATGCACTAGGAATTCATATGTCTAAAAAAGTGAGTGTCGATTACTCTGCTTAGTCTCCGTGTTCACTCTGTCTACATTATTCTGGAAGATCTAATTTTATTTCAAGCTAAGTAGGTACTTTGCACCAGTGCTGTGATTTCACCCGCAGTCAGTGTGTTAGAGGAAGTACAGAAGATTGTGTTAAAATAATTTCTCTTTCAAAGTATTAATAACTTCATAATTAAGTCAGTTGTATGCTAAGTACATATCACGGGATAAAATGCTGTCTTAGTCCCGTTTGAGAATCTGAGGTGTTCACAGCATGTGAACTGCATCACACTGTAAATGGCACAAGAAATGTAAATATATGATATATGCCACAGACCTGCTTTACTTTTTTAAGAGTGGACCCTATCAATAGTATTTCCTGAATTGTTCATCTTAGAGAGCTATATTCCAGAGATGTTCATGCTTTCATAACTAGAGTGCTTTACAATGCATACATGGAATAAACGATGTTTGACAATAATTCCTGATCTGTATAAGTTCACTTCAAAAGTAGATTCTGGTTTGAACATTAGCTAGATAATCAGTGAGAACTACGGAACACTGAACTGTCATTCCATTCTGATGCGTAACACCTCACTAATAATGCTTTTATTCCAATAGAGTGCACTAAAATCACAAGCAACATAGTATCCATTACCGCACTAATCCGGTCAACAAACCGAAATTCAATCGTCCACACCTTCTGATATCCGTTTGTAAGATATTCGCACAGTCACTTGATTTAATCAATTAATAAGTATCTTGATACTCGAATTTTTCGACTCATTTCACTTCTATGAGTTAAGATACCGAAAATTCAAAATCAAATAAGAATTGTATCAGTTGGTTCAGTTGTTTTGCATCATTATCTTACAGTAATTGAAATCTGTGTTGATTATTGTCACAAAGGATGGAAAGATAATTTAATTAGCCAATGTTTCCTGTGTAAGTTGCAGACTAAATATTCGTCCTTAAACTACGTTAAAAGTCATGTTGTTGATAGTATAACTAATAGATCAGGAGGTAGTGCTCTTCTGTTAAACTGGACAGTTGCATGTCTCGTAAAATAAATGGCCCTTTACAGAAGAATGGATCTTCATATCTTAGTATTGCCTTCGGTATCCTCCTCAAAGTGTTGACGACAGTAGTGGAAGCATTGTATGTACGAGAGTATTCTTCTCACTCGTAACCCGTCACTCAACAGTAAACTTAAATGAGGTATTGTCTAATCGATACTGTTTGAGTGATTAATATTTCCTCAAATAAAGTCGAGTCAGACTGCCAGAAGACACAGTGTTCCACTTTAAGTGTACTCTGATTTGTACACAAATAACACGTATGGGGGATTATTAGTCGTATGATGCTCAGTATTTGAATGTGTCAGTTTTATAGTATTTCTTCTCTACTACCACCTAAACACTAAAGTATGTTATTATCGTCTATATAAGCATTGTAATTTCAGGTAGTCTGCAGAGGATGAGGACCTGTGAAAAAGAATGATATCATTTTATACTGCAAATCTGGTCTTTCTTTCTCTATCGAAATTTATCAAGGTAATCCGATGTATGAAGTTAATTATATTGTCTTCACAAATCAATTTCACACGCCTAATTTTGTCTTTATCCATACTCTTGACCTGACTGTTGTTGACCTCTATTCAACTAAATTACTTTACTCTAATGTAAAATATGTTGCAAATTCTACACCTCTAGTTAATTAACTTTCATTCTTAACTCTAGAATATTCTGTTTGTATGCATATACAAGAAGGTTCATTAACACATTTTACCCTTCTATTCTTTATTAGTTGCTTAATAAACCCTGTGATACCTTGTTTTGATCATTTTGAGTCATTAATGGAAATAAAACACGTACTTCAGCGACGAGTCTCCTCTCGACGAATTCATTTTCTTATCTTGCACAATCACAAATACATATACATGAGTTATTTTGTATGTATGTATGTTTGTATGTGTACATTAAGTCTGTCAAACAAAAATACAGTTTCGTTATGGTTATTTTAACTAAACAGGTGAAAATTAGTAAGTTTTAGATGGAGTTACATAACACGGTCAAAAACGGTCAAGGTATTTGGGAGTTAGCGAAACTGGTGTAGTAACAAAGGTGATGAGTTGTTAAAAAGGAGTTACGTGATAATATGAATAGTTGAGTTCTACTCTCTCTCTCTCTCTCTCAAACCTATTCATTATTTCCAAATAATCATTCATCACTTTACACTGATTACTTGTAAGCTTCATCGATTACGCAAGGTTATCCGATGTTTTTCAGACACTAGGTTATCTTTTTACTAACAGTTACAGTCACCTTTGACCTCTGTTGGCTAATCACTATTGTACATCTAAACCCAAAGAAATAACTGTACAGAATTGAAGAGAAGTCATGGGGAGTGACCACTTGCTTACTTCAGCCTCGGTAATTCACGTCACATGTGAATTTTTCACACCATGAATACAAATGTATGAACTGTGGGGGATAGAAGAGTAGGTCAAAGTTGACTAATGAATGATAGATGGATAGGTCAGGCAAATAATTTGGTCAGTCAGTCAGTCAGTAATCAGGCCAGAATTAATCACAGGTGAAATTTAAAAATGGTCATATCGATTGGATAATTCTGCCAGATGAATTCTGTCATACTGTTTATTTCAATCATGATAAAATTACCAAGTCAATTTGGACACAATTTTAAATACCGAAATCATTTCGTAGAATGAACTAATTCGAATATAATAACAAAAGTAAAGCTCTTATGCCTTACATCATGCCCCTTACATTAGAAACTAATTTCTCGTTGCTGTTGATTAAACATAGTGATATAGTATTACCGACTCATGACGTTTTGAGCCCAATTTATTTATTCCTAACAAGCACACAAAGGCGAACAATTAAATTTTTTCAAGTTTGCAGTAGGAACGATTAAAAAAAAGGCTCACATTTTAGAGTCATTGATATTTGTGTATAACTTGAGCACTGTGGTGGCATACAATTCCACATTAATTTATTTATTGCAAACATCACACACTGAAAGAGTATTACTTACTGGATGATGTTTTGATCAATACTGTTTCGCTGTGTGATATATCCAATAAACAAGTTCAAAAGTGTACTTTGATTAGTTAAAAGGTTGTACAGTTTGGTTATACATATAGAGGATATAGAAGATAAGTTATAGGTTGAGACATATGAATCAGCAAAATGAGATTTCCTATCTTAACTTCAGTTATTTCGGCGTCATTATTTTAAAGGTATGATTCGTTAAGTATGAAATTCCAACTAGCAATACTTTAAAAACACTCATTCTTTCTTTCTTGCTTTCTGCAGTACTTGAGATATTAATAGTTTAACTACATCTAATACGCCATACGAAGGACAGAGGAAACTTCCACTAATCAAAATAACATAAGGCCAACTTCTGTCCATCTTCCTCACCATTACATTACATATGTACTGTATACATCTTTTCTCTCTTCCTACACGCCGAACTACTTCTCTAATATTGACCGATGTCACATGTCTTACCACCCTGACTCAACTTAAGAAGCTGTACATGTGCATAAATACAGAGTAGGTAGAAAGAGTGTTGAGCGACCACAGGGGATTTCTAAAGTCTAAATAAAAGATGTAGTGCTTTCAACTGCTCTAATGACACGTAGATTGTTGACAGTAGTAGTAGTAGTCACCTTCTGACGACAACTGGAAATGAATGACAAAGTATCATTTGTCGATTTATTCAACAGGTAATCCATATCAGAATCCTTAATAATCGTTTAGAAACCCAATCGAAAGTCATAACTTCTCGGCTCGGATAATAAGTGTATTCCTATCAGATGATTTTCATGTTAAATTCGTGACTGATTGATTTGCACAATGAGTTACACAATCAGTAATAACAGAGAAATTTTGTAACATTTCTAACACCCCAACCGAGAACTTTTAACTGCAAAATGTGGTCATGTACACTTCCTCTGACTTTCAATAATTTATGAACAGAATAGTAGAAAAAAACTAGACTCTGCTAGTAGTTACGATCTAATCATACCAACCAGACGGAAGTCATCTAAAGTCTTAACGACTGTTTTGTTCATTTGAGCGTTTAAAAAGTAAGCCCACATTGTGTCACATATCAGCTAGCTATTTATCATTTATGTCATTCAAACAGCTCATATATTCTTATTTGCAGAATTAGGCTTAGGCATTATTTAGCGAAATCAAGATGACATGACTTAAAAATGATCAGAACTGTATTGATTGCACCATATGTCAAAATGGTTGAAGTTGGTATGCATCCTACATCCTATTCTACCAGACTCTTAAAGGGTACTATCCTCATTTTGTAACTTGATAATGCAGATATCGATCGAAACTGGAGTTGCATTTGCTAATTGTTGATTACTCAACCACCTGACGCTGCAGCTATCTTTTCCTTTTAATCCTCTTCTGTGTGATATCCGTTTCTCGTAGAATCTCTCTGAAATACATTTGCTTCAACTCGGTATAAAGCAATGATATGTAACAAGTTGATGACCACTGTGGCTATCTAGTCTTGAATACATATCGAAGTCTGCTGACTCAGCAGCCAGGATAAGTGACGGAAACTGTAATTTACATTAGTGTACTGTAAAAGAGTAGTCATTATTAATACTACACTAGGCGGGAGCTTGAAAATGTTCATCATGAGTTATATTACGATATTGTTTTTATTTCAAGGCAGTCTGTCATGGGTAAATACTTTCGCCTCGTCCAACACAGAATTGTATTCAACATATACATTTCAAATACCTTATAGATCTACAGTCATCAATGTTGAGAATACCGCCGTAAAGCGACATGACAATTTACATTATTTCGTTTGAATTGATCCAGTCATGACTCAAAAACTAAACAGATTGTTCTAATCCTCGAAGAGAGAAGAACACCATCTTCAGGATGAAATGAATACACTATATTTCGAAGCTTCTCTACAACCGCAGACAGTGCAAAATACAAATAGGATGAGTGAAATAAAACATACACGTTTATCATACTCACCAGAAGCTAAGGGTGAAAACAGTTGTGTAGGGAAACAACAATCAGTGCAATATTAACACTCACATGAAAGGAATCTAGTTATCTATCATGAGTTTGACAGGAGATATGGGAAGTTTCGGTAAATGCCTCAATAACAAAACACTCATCAACCAGAAACAGACAGGAAGAAAGATCACGTAATCGTGTACAAGTAAGCTCACAGAAGGAACTTGAAATCAATTAACTGAGTTATGATCAGTGGGTTTCCTGAGTTATTATTATTATTATTATTACTACCACATAGGGGCGGGACATCGAAACCTGAAATTAGGATTATTAATAAGCCCGGAATTAGGATGTCATTCGAACGTATCAACTCACAATTTTAGCTCACGATCCAAATGACTCAGTTACAAAAATTAATATAACTCACCAAACACCTTATGTGACTATGGTTCCAGATACACACATATTTATGTCAAAGCACTAATTAGGTCGTGGTCAGTTGGCCAATCAGATAATCGGAGTTTGGAATGGTAGAATTCTCTAGTTCAAGTAATCTACCAAATAGTCGGCTACCATCGTAAATCTACGCATATGTGATCGCAGAATAGACTGAGGTGGCATAAAAGTGTTGAAAACTAAAATTGTTAGATGGTGAAACAACCTAATCACTGAACCCTCATTGATTAAATCATCACCCAATATATGTAATCGAAGTGACTCACCACCAGACCTTAGTTACATTAATCAATAATCAGGAAGCAGTAGAACTATGTAAAGCTGATATTAAGCGGTTTCATAAGCTGCGACTTCATCTGTATCAACATTGTTCACCTTGGGAATTTCGAACGGGAATATTTCAATTTGCAAATTTAATGAACACCTTCTTTCTTCAGGCTGACTAACGATCATGTGATTATTTAAAATGAGAAGAAATGTCCCCGCCACTAATAGTATTCTTGTCAGTCTAAACATTTATGTTCACTTACAATGATCGCTTACTTCTGTTATCTTTCGTAATGCGTTGAGATTGGAATAGGGATGGTGAGTTGAACGAAGACGCACCAAACAAGAATATCGCCTGACTACGCCAACAACCCTATACAACAGCTACCTATTCCCCAGCCCGGTCTACTTAAGCGAGAACACACAACCACGTGACAGGGAAAGTATATTTCAGTCACAGTATATTTTACACAATAATGTACGATTCAAAAAGTCACCTAGGATGGATATGTCAATTAGAAGACTGTAATCATGATCAATGAAATATTGGGCGTTATTTTATGCAGGCCGATTCTGATTGGCTCATCTCCAGACTGACCTTGACCGCCATATCACCAACAACACTTCAAGAAGATAATCCATTTTTCTATCTGCCTACATATCAACATTCTTCTTACAAACATTTTCCATCATGGGATAACGCTGAATAAGGTGTTCACCTCTTCCAGTCAGAAACTTTTTATCCACACGGTAAACCTACAGTGGAATTGAAGAAAAATAATTCTAACTATCATCAAGTTGTAAGTTTCTGGATCGTAGGTGTTACGAACTTCCTGGAATAATTTCTGTTCGTACAAATGTCCATCGACAAATAACCTTCAAATAAACTGACTTCAATTTATGTAAAAAAATTTTCACCATATATGATGGTGATGATTAATAAAAATCCGAATAAATCTGCCGACGAAGAAGCTATGGCGAAAAGTTCACAAAAATTTTGTTTTCATTTTCTTAAATACGCTGGGACTAATTTAAATAATTTATAATGCACCAGAAAGTTGCATGCTCGGTTAAACCTAATTCTATTGTGTTACCGTTATACTATACATTATCAAATGAACCAGTCACTTTTGCTTCACAAGCACCACACACAATTCTATCCATGAGGTGTGTGTGAAAAATTCCCACATAATCTAATTAAGAACACATAAGTCACAAACGCGATCCCTTCCCGTGACTTCCCTTCAAAGCTATACAGTCATCTAGGGGGCTTATATATATCTTCCCTATTTAACCGCACAGCTTTGAGGAGAACTTGAGAAAGTAGATCTCTTCGCCGACTTTTGTCTTCTCAATCCTATCCTTAGAAGAACTGATACACCAAAAATGTCTCTGCAGACAGGCTACGTCATCATCAGTCATCAATTGCTTACTCAATTTCTCATCAAACAACTGTGGTTCATGCATCAGAGGTAAGTAGTAATCCCTGCTACACCAACACTTGATAATATTTCGAAAATTGATTATTTTTCTCGTTCGTCAGTTAGACTAATTTTCATATTATTACATGACCTTACTCAATTTTATCGAATCATCATCAGGTGTTTCTGAGGCTTTACGACTTCTGACTAAATATTCTCTTTTTGATGGCGATATCAAAGGAAGTAGTTAGTTGTTTATTAGTCATTTTTCTTACTGTACCGTTATGAAGGCAATTACCAACAACCAGTACAGCAGGAGGGAATATTAAATTAATGAGCTGGCTAATCTGTCCCAATCGTACGTCAACAACAACAACAAGGATAACGCCGCTTGCAGCCAAATACAGAAGAAAATACTGGACATCGACTAGATAAGTTCTACTGATCTTGATATTCAGAACAAAATGTTTAGAGCGAAGAATTGTTTTCAAGAAATTCTTCTTCAGGCTCTACAATTATAAATCCATTAATGTAAGTATACAATAGCCAGTAAAGGCGAATTAGAATCATATCAGAAAGTGTATTGTGGAACAAGTATAAGATGGGATGAAACAATAGTCATATAGTTTTTTAATATGCATGGTCAATAACAAAATGGGACAGAATGAGATGAAATAATTTAATTTAATGTGTGTATATATATAAATATAGTTAACAGAAAATACAGGTTTCAAGAGTGAGTGTAATCAGGGTGTGTGAGGCAATATGAAAATAAACCAACGAATGGGGCGGTCTAGACTTAAGTTCAAGGTTGAAAATAACAACAATAAGAATGATTGTAAAATAATAACGATGATATGGTGTAAAATTAAAATTAAATGTACTATTGGTGAATGATTGTCAAATAATAATAATGAATATAATGAAGTGGAATGAACAGGATTTTGTAAATACGATAGCAAGTTAGAAAAGCACTATTTAAACCTAAGGTAATAAAATCATAAGAAAGGTCATGAAATCATAAAAGTCGAAAATGAACGTTTGTCAATGAAACAGAGGAATAGAAGAAGGAAAAGAAAAGAAAATTGTGAAAGGAATTTATAGTGTTAATGGAGGATTTGTTGGCTTTATTGTAGGCCAAGGTAAACATAGAGGTTGAACATACTTCTTCTGTATGCAGAGGGATGGTCTTCTGGTATTAATTGCAACTGCTTCAGCTACTGATAGAAGACGTAGTCGAGCTCCTCTAGATAAATTACTAGGAACGCGGTAAATAACTGAGAACGCTTGGTCAAGTTTTATCGGGTGTCCAGTATCTACCAAGTGGGCTAAGACTGCACTATTTATGCCTTTGGTTACTCCTTTACTCAACCATACAGGTACATGTTCACGTGCGCGCATGGATAAAGCCCTCTGAGTACGGCCAATATAACTAGCTCCACATGAGCAGTTGAATTCGTAGATGCACATTGATGAGGCCATCTTTGGTAATTTATCCTTTACTTGCTGTGTGAGTACTGGTTTAGTTGAGAAGTTTAGTACCAATTTAGCTGCGGGAAATGTTCTATCTATTGCTCTATTGAGTCGACACTTTAGAATGTCAGCTGCAATTTCCCCTTTGTAACTTAACTTAAGATACAAAGGTTTCTTGTCTACGGTATCCACCTTTACCCTGTCTATAGGTATTGACATATACTTTTTTAGGAAGCTCTGTGGATATCCATTTTCTTGCAGTGTGAGTTTTAGTTTATGCATTTCTTCCTTAATGCATTCCTCTGAGCATATTCGTTTTATTCTGTAGCTAAGACACTTAACTAAGTTTCTTTTATGCTGAATCGGTGTGAAACTATGGAAATGGGTGTACTGACCCGTCCAAGTTTTCTTTCTAAATAATTTCCTTTGTAGATATCCGTCTGTCTTCATGGTAAGTAGGACGTCTAGGAAAGGTAAACTGTTATTGTCTTCTTCTTCACATGTAAACTGAATAGTTGGGTGAACACTATTAACGGTATTCAGAAGCTCTTGTTTATTAAGATTTCTATTACAAACGATAAACGTATCATCTACGTATCGACAATAATAGTCAAGCTCTTTAATCGTGTCTTTGAGTGGACCATTTTCAAGCTTTGCCAGGAAAATATCCGCTAGCAAAGGGCCCAAAGGTGATCCCATGGCTACCCCATCAACTTGTCTATAAAAACCATTATTGAACATAAACTGAACATTCATAGTGCATTTCAATAATAATTCTTTGACCTTTTCGGGTGGGATTCCTACATCTATTTTCTTTTCTATCAGCTGGTCACATATGTAGTTGACTGTTTCAAGCAGTGGGACGTTGGTGAATAATGATGCTACATCCAGTGACATCATTTTCTTTCCCTTTACATTCAAGCTTTTGGTAGTTTCCACAAAGCTGAATACGTCTTTTACACTGAATTTCACTACTTCGCGATGTAGTGGTTCTAGTGCCTTTACCAACCACTTAGCTGTAGAATGATAAGGGGATTGGCACATATCTAAGATGGGACGTAGTGGTACTCCCGGCTTATGGACTTTCGGTAAACCATAAAGTCTTGGTGTGTGCGTACCTGAGGGTTTCAATTCGTCGAGTGTTTCTTTAGGAATCAGATTACTCTCAACTAATGATTTTAGTGTCTTAGCCATTTGGCGTTCGGTTGCCTCCGTTGTGTCTTTACAACTGCTTAGCTTTTGAAATTTCGTATGGTCGTTTAGAATGATATTCATTTTGTCTAAATAATCACTCTTGTTCATGATAACTGTGCCAGATCCTTTATCAGGTCTAGTTATTATCAGATTTTCGTTCTTTTTGAGGTCACGTAATGCCTCTCGGTGTTTCTTTGTAAGTAGACTGTTGGCGGGATGTTTGCTGTTCTTAAACTGGTAGCAGGAATCGATTAGGGTACTTTTAAATCTTTCCAGCTCATACTTGAACGTAGGAGTTAGGTCGCTTGTCTGGGAAAATAGGTTTTCAAATTGGACATCAGTCTCTAAATGATCAACCTGATTACGTCTGTCACAGAATTTTAAACCGAGAGATAAGGCTTCAAGCTGTGTCTTATCTGTATGCTTAGACGTAATCAGGTTGATCATTTAGAGACTGATGTCCAATTTGAAAACCTATTTTCCCAGACAAGCGACCTAACTCCTACGTTCAAGTATGAGCTGGAAATATTTAAAAGTACCCTAATCGATTCCTGCTACCAGTTTAAGAACAGCAAACATCCCGCCAACAGTCTACTTACAAAGAAACACCGAGAGGCATTATGTGACCTCAAAAAGAACGAAAATCTGATAATAACTAGACCTGATAAAGGATCTGGCACAGTTATCATGAACAAGAGTGATTATTTAGACAAAATGAATATCATTCTAAACGACCATACGAAATTTCAAAAGTTAAGCAATTGTAAAGACACAACGGAGGCAACCGAACGCCAAATGGCTAAGACACTCAAATCATTAGTTGAGAATAATCTGATTCCTAAAGAAACACTCGACGAATTGAAACCCTCAGGTACGCACACACCAAGACTTTATGGTTTACCGAAAGTCCATAAGCCGGGAGTACCACTACGTCCCATCTTAGATATGTGCCAATCCCCTTATCATTCTACAGCTAAGTGGTTGGTAAAGGCACTAGAACCACTACATCGCGAAGTAGTGAAATTCAGTGTAAAAGACGTATTCAGCTTTGTGGAAACTACCAAAAGCTTGAATGTAAAGGGAAAGAAAATGATGTCACTGGATGTAGAATCATTATTCACCAACGTCCCACTGCTTGAAACAGTCAACTACATATGTGACCAGCTGATAGAAAAGAAAATAGATGTAGGAATCCCACCCGAAAAGGTCAAAGAATTATTATTGAAATGCACTATGAATGTTCAGTTTATGTTCAATAATGGTTTTTATAGACAAGTTGATGGGGTAGCCATGGGATCACCTTTGGGCCCTTTGCTAGCGGATATTTTCCTGGCAAAGCTTGAAAATGGTCCACTCAAAGACACGATTAAAGAGCTTGACTATTATTGTCGATACGTAGATGATACGTTTATCGTTTGTAATAGAAATCTTAATAAACAAGAGCTTCTGAATACCGTTAATAGTGTTCACCCAACTATTCAGTTTACATGTGAAGAAGAAGACAATAACAGTTTACCTTTCCTAGACGTCCTACTTACCATGAAGACAGACGGATATCTACAAAGGAAATTATTTAGAAAGAAAACTTGGACGGGTCAGTACACCCATTTCCATAGTTTCACACCGATTCAGCATAAAAGAAACTTAGTTAAGTGTCTTAGCTACAGAATAAAACGAATATGCTCAGAGGAATGCATTAAGGAAGAAATGCATAAACTAAAACTCACACTGCAAGAAAATGGATATCCACAGAGCTTCCTAAAAAAGTACATGTCAATACCTATAGACAGGGTAAAGGTGGATACCGTAGACAAGAAACCTTTGTATCTTAAGTTAAGTTACAAAGGGGAAATTGCAGCTGACATTCTAAAGTGTCGACTCAATAGAGCAATAGATAGAACATTTCCCGCAGCTAAATTGGTACTAAACTTCTCAACTAAACCAGTACTCACACAGCAAGTAAAGGATAAATTACCAAAGATGGCCTCATCAATGTGCATCTACGAATTCAACTGCTCATGTGGAGCTAGTTATATTGGCCGTACTCAGAGGGCTTTATCCATGCGCGCACGTGAACATGTACCTGTATGGTTGAGTAAAGGAGTAACCAAAGGCATAAATAGTGCAGTCTTAGCCCACTTGGTAGATACTGGACACCCGATAAAACTTGACCAAGCGTTCTCAGTTATTTACCGCGTTCCTAGTAATTTATCTAGAGGAGCTCGACTACGTCTTCTATCAGTAGCTGAAGCAGTTGCAATTAATACCAGAAGACCATCCCTCTGCATACAGAAGAAGTATGTTCAACCTCTATGTTTACCTTGGCCTACAATAAAGCCAACAAATCCTCCACTAACACTATAAATTCCTTTCACAATTTTCTTTTCTTTTCCTTCTTCTATTCCTCTGTTTCATTGACAAACGTTCATTTTCGACTTTTATGATTTCATGACCTTTCTTATGATTTTATTACCTTAGGTTTAAAAAGTGCTTTTCTAACTTGCTATCGTATTTACAAAATCCTGTCCATTCCACTTCATTATATTCATTATTATTATTTGACAATCATTCACCAATAGTACATTTAATTTTAATTTTACACCATATCATCGTTATTATTTTACAATCATTCTTATTGTTGTTATTTTCAACCTTGAAGTTATGTCTAGACCGCCCCATTCGTTGGTTTATTTTCATATTGCCTCACACACCCTGATTACACTCACTCTTGAAACCTGTATTTTCTGTTAACTATATTTATATATATACACACATTAAATTAAATTATTTCATCTCATTCTGTCCCATTTTGTTATTGACCATGCATATTAAAAAACTATATGACTATTGTTTCATCCCATCTTATACTTGTTCCACAATACACTTTCTGATATGATTCTAATTCGCCTTTCCTGGCTATTGTATACTTACATTAATGGATTTATAATTGTAGAGCCTGAAGAAGAATTTCTTGAAAACAATTCTTCGCTCTAAATATTTTGTTCTGAATAAATTATGGGAATATTTAATTTACTGATCTCGATATGCTTATGAGCAATAAATTGTGCTCGAAACGTCCTCAATAAAATATTACTGTTTAACACCGAGAGACTTTATCAAAATTAATTTAACACATAATGGAATTACACTCTACCACAGTGCGCACAAGTTCTATTCTTATATCAATAAGTTTCATTGTCTCAAAACAACAGTCAGAAGAGATGGACAGCACCTGCATAGTATATACATGTTTAGAATGAACCTGAGAGACACTAATGTCACTCATGAATGAAACCAATAGGATTTCATAGGTCATATCAGGAAGGCGAGAGAAACTTAGGCCATAGATCAATAAGTTTGGTGAGTGATATACAAACATACTCGTAGAAATGACAAATAGAAAATAAGGTCTGTCTTTCTGGACTGATTAGTGTTCATTAATCTGATTGGATAATGCAATCCCACTTACAACTTTTAGTACTAATATATAGCCACAAGTACTCACAAGCAGTCACTTTTTGAAAAACAAACTGGCTGTCCGGATTATCGAGAGCTGTTAGCTGCTGGAAATGTCCTCTCTCTCTCTACAAGGTAACATGATGTTTTTTGATTATTTAATTAATATTTATATTCATACAAATATAAGTTGAATTATGCATAATTTTAAGAAGTAACCATAGTAGCATACTTCAGTGACTCTTGGTCTCGTACCAGTTTCGTATGCCAATTGACAACTCATATTTGGCGTTAGCTGCGTTTGCTTATCCTTTAGGCGATAGTGACTCTTTGTTTTGGTGTTTCTTAGACAGATCAACCAGCTCATATAGTTGTTGTTTGTATACTCTACTGAAATACAAGTTAAGTCAGTCTCAAACTAGGAAGTGTTATAACCAGGAGTGAAGCTTCAAATTCAAAACTTCGACGTTGATTACTTGCATGATAGACATATATGTGACAGGGCCGAAATGAAAATGGAGCATCAGTTAGCGCTGTACTTATTAACTAGCCGTATGGTTTTTCTAAATAATTTCCGCTTACTAGACTTGGTTAACTCGTGTAGTTTAATTTGTCTATACTTTAGGCGCGGTTTTAGATCTGATTTCTGAGATGCATTTATTCTGTGGAACAAAATATTTTAGCATAATTGCAGATGCACATTATCCTTTATTTATTTTGTCAACCAAGATGTAGTTGTAGATTATTCTTAAGACTGGATATTATATATCATTGTACTGACTAAAACTTTCAAAGCTGTATCCTACAGTTGAGTTGGATCGAGAAGAGTGAAAACTGGGATTTAGTGTCTCCTATGCATGTTCTCACCAAAATCGATGCAATTGACTTCAGCAATAGTGATGCTCTAATCTACCCTTACGCACTCTTGGATTCGCATTATTCTAGTCGTTCACTGCATGAGGAACGGTCCATTAAGAAAAGCAGTCAGGTGAATAAGCACTCTACATCGACAAAGCACAAAACCGATTTGAATAGCTCTTATTCGACAGAAAATACCACCCAACCCATAACCGAAGTCGGATTGGTTCAAATAGTCTCGTACCCTATATCAGCACAGATGATAAACTGCCTCATGACAATAAAAATCATTCATATCCTAAAAGAAAAATGAGACGAAAAGACGACGATGCTGTTCTGCCCAAAAGCTATGCCTTGCCAGAAAGTAATGCTACTAATCTAAATTCATCATCAAAAGGTCAAACTTCTGAGATACTTAATAGTGTCAGTTATAAAAAGCACTGCAAGATCTACATGGGATTCTAGTGATAGTGACTTTGATTCTACGGTTGTTCGTACAGAAAAGGCTAGCGAAAGTGAGAATACTATCCCAGTATATAATCATACATCAAATCTATCGAATTCTTCACGTAAGACATCTCACTCCACTGCAAATAAGTTAAGTTCATCGAAAGAATCGAAAAGCATTCCAACTACGAAAAGGAAAAATGACACTTGTAGCAAAGATGGTTCAGTCAACTCTAAAGAAGCTCGGTCCAAGTTATCCAGTAGTGATTCAGACAATAGAAGACGCGAAAAAACTTCAAATCGTCAACGGTCTAGCAAACGACGAAGAAAATCCATAATCTTTTGTCGCACTCACCACTTGATTACCCTGTTAGTAAACTTCCCTCAGTCATATGACGATTTGGAGCATAGGCTTCTGTTCTCAGTATCCCATTACTTAATGTGCATGGCTGTTTTGTAGCTATATCATCTAATGCATCCACATTAGCCTTCAAGGACATAGTTGGATAGGGGAGTATAACGTGACTTAGAAGCTCTGAACCCCTGTGCAATTAGAAAACGGGACATGTCTTATTCTTATAATGTGGTGAATAAGACTAATGTCCCGTTTTCTAATTGCACAGGGGTTCAGAGCTTCTAAGTCACGTTATACTCCCCTATCCAACTATGTCCTTGAAGGCTAATGTGGATGCATTAGATGATATAGCTACGAAACAGCCATGCACATTAAGTAATGGGATACTGAGAACAGAAGCCTATGCTCCAAATCGTCATATGACTGAGGGAAGTTTACTAACAGGGTAATCAAGTGGTGAGTGCGACAAAAGATTATTTTATTTTATCAAACAAGTGTCAAACATGTTGCATTGCGGTAAGGTTCTCTAACACATATACAGCAGACAATCAGTCTACTTCCTACTAAACAGGCTGAAAGTTAAATTTGCAAATCCGGTTTTAAAACACCTTTAATGTGCGACAACTTGTCGATTCAACCGACTGTCTTGTCAGTCACCTAGATGTTCGTGAAGGTGTCCTGAAGTAAAATTATTTGACTCCGAATTCCCTATTATCTTAACACCGAAGGAATAAAATAAACAATATTAAGGTAAAACAATATGTTAAATAAAATAATACTTCATGAAAACCTTAGGTCGTTTAATTTAGCCTCTGTCATGTTAGAAGCACAAAAGTCTACCCTACCAACTGCGTAGCAATGATAACCATTGGTTGGCTTGAGAACAATGATAGGGAAATCTCAGAAATACTTAAGTTAAACTACTTTAATTTTTCTTATATGGATAGTTCATCTTACGAAAACAAGTCAGATTTTGTCGCGCAGCTTGTATTAGTAATAAGAAATTCTAATCTTCTGTAGAACGTTATACCAGATAACCAAGTCTCTATCCGGGAAAATATCAACGCAGATGAAACCTATAAAAGATGGTCAAGGAAACCTAATTACAAAAGATGAGAGACGAATGAGACAAAGGGCTGACGACTTAAGGACTCTTGAATCGACCACCACCTGCAATTCGTCCACAAATACCGCAAACAACACGCAGAGAACCGCATGCCAATGAACGCCAATCCTCCAACAAAAGCATAAATCTTGAATGCAATTAAGCTGCTGAAGTCCAGAAAGTGAGCAGAACCAGATGGAATTCTCTCGCCCCAAAGCATTGAAAACGGACCCAGAGACTGCAGCGCTTATGCAAAAATTTTGGAGGGGAGGGAAGGTGCCTACTGACTGGAAAAAAGGCTGGCTACAGTGTCAAACTACCAAAGAAGGGCGACTTACGCCTCACTCAGTAGGCACCTTCCCTCCCCTCCAAAATTTTTGCATAAGCGCTGCAGTCTCTGGGTCCGTTTTCAATGCTTTGGGGCGAGAGAATTCCATCTGGTTCTGCTCACTTTCTGGACTTCAGCAGCTTAATTGCATTCAAGATTTATGCTTTTGTTGGAGGATTGGCGTTCATTGGCATGCGGTTCTCTGCGTGTTGTTTGCGGTATTTGTGGACGAATTGCAGGTGGTGGTCGATTCAAGAGTCCTTAAGTCGTCAACCCTTTGTCTCATTCGTCTCTCATCTTTTGTAATTAGGTTTCCTTGACCATCTTTTATAGGTTTCATCTGCGTTGATATTTTCCCGGATAGAGACTTGGTTATCTGGTATAACGTTCTACAGAAGATTAGAATTTCTTATTACTAATACAAGTTGCGCGACAAAATCTGACTTGTTTTCGTAAGATGAACTATCCATATAAGAAAAATTAAAGTAGTTTAACTTAAGTATTTCTGAGATTTCCCTATCATTGTTCTCAAGCCAACCAATGGTTATCATTGCTACGCAGTTGGTAGGGTAGACTTTTGTGCTTCTAACATGACAGAGGCTAAATTAAACGACCTAAGGTTTTCATGAAGTATTATTTTATTTAACATATTGTTTTACCTTAATATTGTTTATTTTATTCCTTCGGTGTTAAGATAATAGGGAATTCGGAGTCAAATAATTTTACTTCAGGACACCTTCACGAACATCTAGGTGACTGACAAGACAGTCGGTTGAATCGACAAGTTGTCGCACATTAAAGGTGTTTTAAAACCGGATTTGCAAATTTAACTTTCAGCCTGTTTAGTAGGAAGTAGACTGATTGTCTGCTGTATATGTGTTAGAGAACCTTACCGCAATGCAACATGTTTGACACTTGTTTGATAAAATAAAATAATCTTTTGTCGCACTCACCACTTGATTACCCTGTTAGTAAACTTCCCTCAGTCATATGACGATTTGGAGCATAGGCTTCTGTTCTCAGTATCCCATTACTTAATGTGCATGGCTGTTTCGTAGCTATATCATCTAATGAATCCACATTAGCCTTCAAGGACATAGTTGGATAGGGGAGTATAACGTGACTTAGAAGCTCTGAACCCCTGTGCAATTAGAAAACGGGACATTAGTCTTATTCACCACATTATAAGAATAAGACATGTCCCGTTTTCTAATTGCACAGGGGTTCAGAGCTTCTAAGTCACGTTATACTCCCCTATCCAACTATGTCCTTGAAGGCTAATGTGGATGCATTAGATGATATAGCTACAAAACAGCCATGCACATTAAGTAATGGGATACTGAGAACAGAAGCCTATGCTCCAAATCGTCATATGACTGAGGGAAGTTTACTAACAGGGTAATCAAGTGGTGAGTGCGACAAAAGATTATGGATTTTCTTCGTCGTTTGCTAGACCGTTGACGATTTGAAGTTTTTTCGCGTCTTCTATTGTCTGAATCACTACTGGATAACTTGGACCGAGCTTCTTTAGAGTTGACTGAACCATCTTTGCTACAAGTGTCATTTTTCCTTTTCGTAGTTGGAATGCTTTTCGATTCTTTCGATGAACTTAACTTATTTGCAGTGGAGTGAGATGTCTTACGTGAAGAATTCGATAGATTTGATGTATGATTATATACTGGGATAGTATTCTCACTTTCGCTAGCCTTTTCTGTACGAACAACCGTAGAATCAAAGTCACTATCACTAGAATCCCATGTAGATCTTGCAGTGCTTTTTATAACTGACACTATTAAGTATCTCAGAAGTTTGACCTTTTGATGATGAATTTAGATTAGTAGCATTACTTTCTGGCAAGGCATAGCTTTTGGGCAGAACAGCATCGTCGTCTTTTCGTCTCATTTTTCTTTTAGGATATGAATGATTTTTATTGTCATGAGGCAGTTTATCATCTGTGCTGATATAGGGTACGAGACTATTTGAACCAATCCGACTTCGGTTATGGGTTGAGTGGTATTTTCTGTCGAATAAGAGCTATTCAAATCGGTTTTGTGCTTTGTCGATGTAGAGTGCTTATTCACCTGACTGCTTTTCTTAATGGACCGTTCCTCATGCAGTGAACGACTAGAATAATGCGAATCCAAGAGTGCGTAAGGGTAGATTAGAGCATCACTATTGCTGAAGTCAATTGCATCGATTTTGGTGAGAACATGCATAGGAGACACTAAATCCCAGTTTTCACTCTTCTCGATCCAACTCAACTGTAGGATACAGCTTTGAAAGTTTTAGTCAGTACAATGATATATAATATCCAGTCTTAAGAATAATCTACAACTACATCTTGGTTGACAAAATAAATAAAGGATAATGTGCATCTGCAATTATGCTAAAATATTTTGTTCCACAGAATAAATGCATCTCAGAAATCAGATCTAAAACCGCGCCTAAAGTATAGACAAATTAAACTACACGAGTTAACCAAGTCTAGTAAGCGGAAATTATTTAGAAAAACCATACGGCTAGTTAATAAGTACAGCGCTAACTGATGCTCCATTTTCATTTCGGCCCTGTCACATATATGTCTATCATGCAAGTAATCAACGTCGAAGTTTTGAATTTGAAGCTTCACTCCTGGTTATAACACTTCCTAGTTTGAGACTGACTTAACTTGTATTTCAGTAGAGTATACAAACAGCAACTATATGAGCTGGTTGATCTGTCTAAGAAACACCAAAACAAAGAGTCACTATCGCCTAGGGATAAGCAAACGCAGCTAACGCCAAATATGAGTTGTCAATTGGCATACGAAACTGGTACGAGACCAAGAGTCACTGAAGTATGCTACTATGGTTACTTCTTAAAATTATGCATAATTCAACTTATATTTGTGTGAATATAAATATTAATTAAATAATCAAAAAACATCATGTTACCTTGTAGAGAGAGAGAGGACATTTCCAGCAGCTAACAGCCCTCGATAATCCGGACAGCCAGTTTGTTTTTCAAAAAGTGACTGCTTGTGAGTACTTGTGGCTATATATTAGTACTAAAAGTTGTAAGTGGGATTGCATTATCCAATCAGATTAATGAACACTAATCAGTCCAGAAAGACAGACCTTATTTTCTATTTGTCATTTCTACGAGTATGTTTGTATATCACTCACCAAACTTATTGATCTATGGCCTAAGTTTCTCTCGCCTTCCTGATATGACCTATGAAATCCTATTGGTTTCATTCATGAGTGACATTAGTGTCTCTCAGGTTCATTCTAAACATGTATATACTATGCAGGTGCTGTCCATCTCTTCTGACTGTTGTTTTGAGACAATGAAACTTATTGATATAAGAATAGAACTTGTGCGCACTGTGGTAGAGTGTAATTCCATTATGTGTTAAATTAATTTTGATAAAGTCTCTCGGTGTTAAACAGTAATATTTTATTGAGGACGTTTCGAGCACAATTTATTGCTCATAAGCATATCGAGATCAGTAAATTAAATATTCCCATAATTTATTCAGAACAAAATATTTAGAGCGAAGAATTGTTTTCAAGAAATTCTTCTTCAGGCTCTACAATTATAAATCCATTAATGTAAGTATACAATAGCCAGGAAAGGCGAATTAGAATCATATCAGAAAGTGTATTGTGGAACAAGTATAAGATGGGATGAAACAATAGTCATATAGTTTTTTAATATGCATGGTCAATAACAAAATGGGACAGAATGAGATGAAATAATTTAATTTAATGTGTGTATATATATAAATATAGTTAACAGAAAATACAGGTTTCAAGAGTGAGTGTAATCAGGGTGTGTGAGGCAATATGAAAATAAACCAACGAATGGGGCGGTCTAGACATAACTTCAAGGTTGAAAATAACAACAATAAGAATGATTGTAAAATAATAACGATGATATGGTGTAAAATTAAAATTAAATGTACTATTGGTGAGTGATTGTCAAATAATAATAATGAATATAATGAAGTGGAATGGACAGGATTTTGTAAATACGATAGCAAGTTAGAAAAGCACTTTTTAAAAAAAAAAAAAAAAAATCATAAGAAAGGTCATGAAATCATGAAAGTCGAAAATGAACGTTTGTCAATGAAACAGAGGAATAGAAGAAGGAAAAGAAAAGAAAATTGTGAAAGGAATTTATAGTGTTAGTGGAGGATTTGTTGGCTTTATTGTAGGCCAAGGTAAACATAGAGGTTGAACATACTTCTTCTGTATGCAGAGGGATGGTCTTCTGGTATTAATTGCAACTGCTTCAGCTACTGATAGAAGACGTAGTCGAGCTCCTCTAGATAAATTACTAGGAACGCGGTAAATAACTGAGAACGCTTGGTCAAGTTTTATCGGGTGTCCAGTATCTACCAAGTGGGCTAAGACTGCACTATTTATGCCTTTGGTTACTCCTTTACTCAACCATACAGGTACATGTTCACGTGCACGCATGGATAAAGCCCTCTGAGTACGGCCAATATAACTAGCTCCACATGAGCAGTTGAATTCGTAGATGCACATTGATGAGGCCATCTTTGGTAATTTATCCTTTACTTGCTGTGTGAGTACTGGTTTAGTTGAGAAGTTTAGTACCAATTTAGCTGCGGGAAATGTTCTATCTATTGCTCTATTGAGTCGACACTTTAGAATGTCAGCTGCAATTTCCCCTTTGTAACTTAACTTAAGATACAAAGGTTTCTTGTCTACGGTATCCACCTTTACCCTGTCTATAGGTATTGACATGTACTTTTTTAGGAAGCTCTGTGGATATCCATTTTCTTGCAGTGTGAGTTTTAGTTTATGCATTTCTTCCTTAATGCATTCCTCTGAGCATATTCGTTTTTTCTGTAGCTAAGACACTTAACTAAGTTTCTTTTATGCTGCATCGGTGTGAAACTATGGAAATGGGTGTACTGACCCGTCCAAGTTTTCTTTCTAAATAATTTCCTTTGTAGATATCCGTTTGTCTTCATGGTAAGTAGGACGTCTAGGAAAGGTAAACTGTTATTGTCTTCTTCTTCACATGTAAACTGAATAGTTAGGTGAACACTATTAACGGTATTCAGAAGCTCTTGTTTATTAAGATTTCTATTACAAACGATAAACGTATCATCTACGTATCGACAATAATAGTCAAGCTCTTTAATCGTGTCTTTGAGTGGACCATTTTCAAGCTTTGCCAGGAAAATATCCGCTAGCAAAGGGCCCAAAGGTGATCCCATGGCTACCCCATCTACTTGTCTATAAAAACCATTATTGAACATAAACTGAACATTCATAGTGCATTTCAATAATAATTCTTTGACCTTTTCGGGTGGGATTCCTACATCTATTTTCTTTTCTATCAGCTGGTCACATATGTAGTTGACTGTTTCAAGCAGTGGGACGTTGGTGAATAATGATTCTACATCCAGTGACATCATTTTCTTTCCCTTTACATTCAAGCTTTTGGTAGTTTCCACAAAGCTGAATACGTCTTTTACACTGAATTTCACTACTTCGCGATGTAGTGGTTCTAGTGCCTTTACCAACCACTTAGCTGTAGAATGATAAGGGGATTGGCACATATCTAAGATGGGACGTAGTGGTACTCCCGGCTTATGGACTTTCGGTAAACCATAAAGTCTTGGTGTGTGTGTACCTGAGGGTTTCAATTCGTCGAGTGTTTCTTTAGGAATCAGATTATTCTCAACTAATGATTTGAGTGTCTTAGCCATTTGGCGTTCGGTTGCCTCCGTTGTGTCTTTACAATTGCTTAACTTTCGAAATTTCGTATGGTCATTTAGAATGATATTCATTTTGTCTAAATAATCACTCTTGTTCATGATAACTGTGCCAGATCCTTTATCAGGTCTAGTTATTATCAGATTTTCGTTCTTTTTGAGGTCACATAATGCCTCTCGGTGTTTCTTTGTAAGTAGACTGTTGGCGGGATGTTTGCTGTTCTTAAACTGGTAGCAGGAATCGATTAGGGTACTTTTAAATATTTCCAGCTCATACTTGAACGTAGGAGTTAGGTCGCTTGTCTGGGAAAATAGGTTTTCAAATTGGACATCAGTCTCTAAATGATCAACCTGATTACGTCTGTCACAGAATTTTAAACCGAGAGATAAGGCTTCAAGCTGTGTCTTATCTGTATGCAGTCTTAGCCCACTTGGTAGATACTGGACACCCGATAAAACTTGACCAAGCGTTCTCAGTTATTTACCGCGTTCCTAGTAATTTATCTAGAGGAGCTCGACTACGTCTTCTATCAGTAGCTGAAGCAGTTGCAATTAATACCAGAAGACCATCCCTCTGCATACAGAAGAAGTATGTTCAACCTCTATGTTTACCTTGGCCTACAATAAAGCCAACAAATCCTCCACTAACACTATAAATTCCTTTCACAATTTTCTTTTCTTTTCCTTCTTCTATTCCTCTGTTTCATTGACAAACGTTCATTTTCGACTTTCATGATTTCATGACCTTTCTTATGATTTTAAAAAGTGCTTTTCTAACTTGCTATCGTATTTACAAAATCCTGTCCATTCCACTTCATTATATTCATTATTATTATTTGACAATCACTCACCAATAGTACATTTAATTTTAATTTTACACCATATCATCGTTATTATTTTACAATCATTCTTATTGTTGTTATTTTCAACCTTGAAGTTATGTCTAGACCGCCCCATTCGTTGGTTTATTTTCATATTGCCTCACACACCCTGATTACACTCACTCTTGAAACCTGTATTTTCTGTTAACTATATTTATATATATACACACATTAAATTAAATTATTTCATCTCATTCTGTCCCATTTTGTTATTGACCATGCATATTAAAAAACTATATGACTATTGTTTCATCCCATCTTATACTTGTTCCACAATACACTTTCTGATATGATTCTAATTCGCCTTTACTGGCTATTGTATACTTACATTAATGGATTTATAATTGTAGAGCCTGAAGAAGAATTTCTTGAAAACAATTCTTCGCTCTAAATATTTTGTTCTGAATATCAAGTTCAGTAGAACTTATCTAGTCGATGCCCAGTATTTTCTTCTGTATTTGGCTGCAAGCGGCGTTATCCTTGTTGTTTTTGTTGACGTACGATTGGGACAGATTAGCCAGCTCATTAATTTAATATTCCCTCCTGCTGTACTGGTTGTTGGTAATTGCCTTCATAACGGTACAGTAAGAAAAATGACTAATAAACAACTAACTACTTCCTTTGATATCGCCATCAAAAAGAGAATATTTAGTCAAAAGTCGTAAAGCCTCAGAAACACCTGATGATGATTCGATAAAATTGAGTAAGGTCATGTAATAATATGAAAATTAGTCTAACTGACGAACGAGAAAAATAATCAATTTTCGAAATATTATCAAGTGTTGGTGTAGCAGGGATTACTACTTACCTCTGATGCATGAACCACAGTTGTTTGATGAGAAATTGAGTAAGCAATTGATGACTGATGATGACGTAGCCTGTCTGCAGAGACATTTTTGGTGTATCAGTTCTTCTAAGGATAGGATTGAGAAGACAAAAGTCGGCGAAGAGATCCACTTTCTCAAGTTCTCCTCAAAGCTGTGCGGTTAAATAGGGAAGATATATATAAGCCCCCTAGATGACTGTATAGCTTTGAAGGGAAGTCACGGGAAGGGATCGCGTTTGTGACTTATGTGTTCTTAATTAGATTATGTGGGAATTTTTCACACACACCTCATGGATAGAATTGTGTGTGGTGCTTGTGAAGCAAAAGTGACTGGTTCATTTGATAATGTATAGTATAACGGTAACACAATAGAATTAGGTTTAACCGAGCATGCAACTTTCTGGTGCATTATAAATTATTTAAATTAGTCCCAGCGTATTTAAGAAAATGAAAACAAAATTTTTGTGAACTTTTCGCCATAGCTTCTTCGTCGGCAGATTTATTCGGATTTTTATTAATCATCACCATCATATATGGTGAAAATTTTTTTACATAAATTGAAGTCAGTTTATTTGAAGGTTATTTATCGATGGACATTTGTACGAACAGAAATTATTCCAGGAAGTTCGTAACACCTACGATCCAGAAACTTACAACTTGATGATAGTTAGAATTATTTTTCTTCAATTCCACTGTAGGTTTACCGTGTGGATAAAAAGTTTCTGACTGGAAGAGGTGAACACCTTACTCAGCGTTATCCCATGATGGAAAATGTTTGTAAGAAGAATGTTGATATGTAGACAGATAGAAAAATGGATTATCTTCTTGAAGTGTTGTTGGTGATATGGCGGTCAAGGTCAGTCTGGAGATGAGCCAATCAGAATCGGCCTGCATAAAATAACGCCCAATATTTCATTGATCATGATTACAGTCTTCTAATTGACATATCCATCCTAGGTGACTTTTTGAATCGTACATTATTGTGTAAAATATACTGTGACTGAAATATACTTTCTCTGTCACGTGGTTGTGTGTTCTCGCTTAAGTAGACCGGGCTGGGGAATAGGTAGCTGTTGTATAGGGTTGTTGGCGTAGTCAGGCGATATTCTTGTTTGGTGCGTCTTCGTTCAACTCACCATCCCTATTCCAATCTCAACGCATTACGAAAGATAACAGAAGTAAGCGATCATTGTAAGTGAACATAAATGTTTAGACTGACAAGAATACTATTAGTGGCGGGGACATTTCTTCTCATTTTAAATAATCACATGATCGTTAGTCAGCCTGAAGAAAGAAGGTGTTCATTAAATTTGCAAATTGAAATATTCCCGTTCGAAATTCCCAAGGTGAACAATGTTGATACAGATGAAGTCGCAGCTTATGAAACCGCTTAATATCAGCTTTACATAGTTCTACTGCTTCCTGATTATTGATTAATGTAACTAAGGTCTGGTGGTGAGTCACTTTGATCATATATGTTGGGTGATGATTTAATCAATGAGGGTTCAGTGATTAGGTTGTTTCACCATCTAACAATTTTAGTTTTCAACACTTTTATGCCACCTCAGTCTATTCTGCGATCACATATGCGTAGATTTACGATGGTAGCCGACTATTTGGTAGATTACTTGAACTAGAGAATTCTACCATTCCAAACTCCGATTATCTGATTGGCCAACTGACCACGACCTAATTAGTGCTTTGACATAATTATGTGTGTATCTGGAACCATAGTCACATAAGGTGTTTGGTGAGTTATATTAATTTTTGTAACTGAGTCATTTGGATCGTGAGCTAAAATTGTGAGTTGATACGTTCGAATGACATCCTAATTCCGGGCTTATTAATAATCCTAATTTCAGGTTTCGATGTCCCGCCCCTATGTGGTAGTAATAATAATAACTTAGAAAACCCACTGATCATAACTCAGTTAATTGATTTCAAGTTCCTTCTGTGAGCTTACTTGTACACGATTACGTGATCTTTCTTCCTGTCTGTTTCTGGTTGATGAGTGTTTTGTTATTGAGGCATTTACCGAAACTTCCCATATCTCCTGTCAAACTCATGATAGATAACTAGATTCCTTTCATGTGAGTGTTAATATTGCACTGATTGTTGTTTCCCTACACAACTGTTTTCACCCTTAGCTTCTGGTGAGTATGATAAACGTGTATGTTTTATTTCACTCATCCTATTTGTATTTTGCACTGTCTGCGGTTGTAGAGAAGCTTCGAAATATAGTGTATTCATTTCATCCTGAAGATGGTGTTCTTCTCTCTTCGAGGATTAGAACAATCTGTTTAGTTTTTGAGTCATGACTGGATCAATTCAAACGAAATAATGTAAATTGTCATGTCGCTTTACGGCGGTATTCTCAACATTGATGACTGTAGATCTATAAGGTATTTGAAATGTATATGTTGAATACAATTCTGTGTTGGACGAGGCGAAAGTATTTACCCATGACAGACTGCCTTGAAATAAAAACAATATCGTAATATAACTCATGATGAACATTTTCAAGCTCCCGCCTAGTGTAGTATTAATAATGACTACTCTTTTACAGTACACTAATGTAAATTACAGTTTCCGTCACTTATCCTGGCTGCTGAGTCAGCAGACTTCGATATGTATTCAAGACTAGATAGCCACAGTGGTCATCAACTTGTTACATATCATTGCTTTATACCGAGTTGAAGCAAATGTATTTCAGAGAGATTCTACGAGAAACGGATATCACACAGAAGAGGATTAAAAGGAAAAGATAGCTGCAGCGTCAGGTGGTTGAGTAATCAACAATTAGCAAATGCAACTCCAGTTTCGATCGATATCTGCATTATCAAGTTACAAAATGAGGATAGTACCCTTTAAGAGTCTGGTAGAATAGGATGTAGGATGCATACCAACTTCAACCATTTTGACATATGGTGCAATCAATACAGTTCTGATCATTTTTAAGTCATGTCATCTTGATTTCGCTAAATAATGCCTAAGCCTAATTCTGCAAATAAGAATATATGAGCTGTTTGAATGACATAAATGATAAATAGCTAGCTGATATGTGACACAATGTGGGCTTACTTTTTAAACGCTCAAATGAACAAAACAGTCGTTAAGACTTTAGATGACTTCCGTCTGGTTGGTATGATTAGATCGTAACTACTAGCAGAGTCTAGTTTTTTTCTACTATTCTGTTCATAAATTATTGAAAGTCAGAGGAAGTGTACATGACCACATTTTGCAGTTAAAAGTTCTCGGTTGGGGTGTTAGAAATGTTACAAAATTTCTCTGTTATTACTGATTGTGTAACTCATTGTGCAAATCAATCAGTCACGAATTTAACATGAAAATCATCTGATAGGAATACACTTATTATCCGAGCCGAGAAGTTATGACTTTCGATTGGGTTTCTAAACGATTATTAAGGATTCTGATATGGATTACCTGTTGAATAAATCGACAAATGATACTTTGTCATTCATTTCCAGTTGTCGTCAGAAGGTGACTACTACTACTACTGTCAACAATCTACGTGTCATTAGAGCAGTTGAAAGCACTACGTCTTTTATTTAGACTTTAGAAATCCCCTGTGGTCGCTCAACACTCTTTCTACCTACTCTGTATTTATTCACATGTACAGCTTCTTAAGTTGAGTCAGGGTGGTAAGACATGTGACATCGGTCAATATTAGAGAAGTAGTTCGGCGTGTAGGAAGAGAGAAAAGATGTATACAGTACATATGTAATGTAATGGTGAGGAAGATGGACAGAAGTCGGCCTTATGTTATTTTGATTGGTGGAAGTTTCCTCTGTCCTTCGTATGGCGTATTAGATGTAGTTAAACTATTAATATCTCAAGTACTGCAGAAAGCAAGAAAGAAAGAATGAGTGTTTTTAAAGTATTGCTAGTTGGAATTTCATACTTAACGAATCATACCTTTAAAATAATGACGCCGAAATAACTGAAGTTAAGATAGGAAATCTCATTTTGCTGATTCATATGTCTCAACCTATAACTTATCTTCTATATCCTCTATATGTATAACCAAACTGTACAACCTTTTAACTAATCAAAAACACACTTTTGAACTTGTTTATTGGATATATCACACAGCGAAACAGTATTGATCAAAACATCATCCAGTAAGTAATACTCTTTCAGTGTGTGATGTTTGCAATAAATAAATTAATGTGGAATTGTATGCCACCACAGTGCTCAAGTTATACACAAATATCAATGACTCTAAAATGTGAGCCTTTTTTTTAATCGTTCCTACTGCAAACTTGAAAAAATTTAATTGTTCGCCTTTGTGTGCTTGTTAGGAATAAATAAATTGGGCTCAAAACGTCGTGAGTCGGTAATACTATATCACTATGTTTAATCAACAGCAACGAGAAATTAGTTTCTAATGTAAGGGGCATGATGTAAGGCATAAGAGCTTTACTTTTGTTATTATATTAGAATTAGTTCTTTCTACGAAATGATTTCGGTATTTAAAATCGTGTCCAAATTGACTTGGTAATTTTATCATGATTGAAATAAACAGTATGACAAAATTCATCGATATGACCATTTTTAAATTTCACCTGTGATTAATTCTGGCCTGATTACTGACTGACTGACTGACCAAATTATTTGCCTGACCTATCCATCTATCATTCATTAGTCAACTTTGACCTACTCTTCTATCCCCCACAGTTCATACATTTGTATTCATGGTGTGAAAAATTCACATGTGACGTGAATTACCGAGGCTGAAGTAAGCAAGTGGTCACTCCCCATGACTTCTCTTCAATTCTGTACAGTTATTTCTTTGGGTTTAGATGTACAATAGTGATTAGCCAACAGAGGTCAAAGGTGACTGTAACTGTTAGTAAAAAGATAACCTAGTGTCTGAAAAACATCGGATAACCTTGCGTAATCGATGAAGCTTACAAGTAATCAGTGTAAAGTGATGAATGATTATTTGGAAATAATGAATAGGTTTGAGAAAGAGAGAGAGAGAGAGTAGAACTCAACTATTCATATAAGTATAAAACTTGGGCACTGTGGTAGAGTATAATTCCATTATAGATAAGATTTTATTTTGATAAATCGCACAGTGTTTACAGTTATATGTACAGTTATCTATAACTGTAAACACTGTGCGATTTATCAAAATAAAATCTTATCTATAATGGAACTCAACTATTCATATTATCACGTAACTCCTTTTTAACAACTCATCACCTTTGTTACTACACCAGTTTCACTAACTCCCAATTACGTTGACCGTTTTTGACCGTGTTATGTAACTCCATCTAAAACTTACTCATTTTCACCTGTTTAGTTAAAATAACCATAACGAAACTGTATTTTTGTTTGACAGACTTAATGTACACATACATATATACAAAATAACTCATGTATATGTATATGATTGTGCAAGATAAGAAAATGAATTCGTCGAGAGGAGACTCGTCGCTGAAGTACGTGTTTTATTTCCATTAATGACTCTAAATAATCAAAACAAGGTATCACAGGGTTTATTAAGCAACTAATAAAGAATAGAAGGGTAAAATGTGTTAATGAACCTTCTTGTATATACATACAAACAGAATATTCTAGAGTTAAGAATGAAAGTTAATTAACTAGAGGTGTAGAATTTGCAACATATTTTACATTAGAGTAAAGTAATTTAGTTGAATAGAGGTCAACAACAGTCAGGTCAAGAGTATGGATAAAGACAAAATTAGGCGTGTGAAATTGATTTGTGAAGACTAAATATAATTAACATCATAGAGATATGTAGATGACATATTTATTGTCATAAAGAAAGCTTAGAAAGAAAACATTCTAACAGAAATTAACTTAATCTCAGAATATATTGAGTTCACTAATGAAGTCGAATCGGCTGAGGGAACTCTAAAGTTTCTTGATTGTCTTTTAAAAAGACAAACTGACGAGAAACTAAAGTTTACCATATACAGAAAACCGACACATTCTAACAAGTATTTGAATTTCCAATAAGATCATCCATTAGGAATGAAAGTTTCAGTAGCTTTTAATCTTGTTAACAGAGCTAGAAACATTATAACAGATAGTGACGATATGGAGAACGAGATATCCAATATAAGACAGATTTTGATTGGAAATAGTTATCCTGAAAAGCTACTAGATAATATTATCAATAAAAAGGAGCATAAGGGAAAACAAAAAATTGAAAAATCTTGGTTATCGACGATAGCCATTCCATATCGAAAGGACACAGCTGAATAACTTCAAAGACTATTTGCTTCATATAATATTAAAGTTCATGTCAAACCTTCTAATTCTCTGGAGGAAGCGTTGGTGCATATCAAAGATATAGTTCCCAGAATGTCACAAAGTAATTGTGTCTACAGGATAAAGTGTTCAGAATGTTATGCATGCTGTATAGGGAGAGCAGTAGGCAGGTAAAGGTCAGAGTGAATGAACATAGACTATGCACGAAACGTCCACCTAGAAATGAAGTAGAATTAAAAAGTCTAGAAAAAAGATCGGCTATAGCAATGCATGCGATAGACAGCGGACATAAGATTGATTTCTACAATGTCGAAATTCTTGGAAGAGGATTTCATTCACTTAAAGAAAGATTGACTTCTGAAACCTTGCACATTTTAACCACATCGAATGCAGTGAATAGGAAAGAAGGGATAGACTTATCACCTATATGAAAACTCTTATGAAGCAAAACGGATGAAAAAACAACAAACACTATATGAGCCTCCATGAACTTTTAAAACATGTAACATGTTTATCACATATGAATTCAAGTATTTTCCATTTGACAAATACCGTACATACGCACCCACTCATACAAAACTAATCTTTACAAATCAACTATAGAAGACTATACACAACAACAATTTGACATCAGTCATTACAAATATATGTGATGACTTTAATTGGTGGATGGTGACTAGCAGTGGAATCCAGGATGCGCATTCCGTCCTATTTGGGACTCGTCATCTGGATTTACCTGCATTTCTCAGTGAGTGATGATGTTCCCACCGAGGCTCGAACTGAGTGCCCATAGTTTGAAACGCCAAAGCGTTATCCACTAGACCACTTGGGCCACGAGAGCCACCTCTTGTGCAACGGGTCATATTAATTATTGAATTGGATTTTTTGATTTTCCCGTCGATTGATTGGACCGAAATGCTCGGTCTCAGGTTGACATGTCGGCTTCTTGTGCAGATGCTTCGACGATGTCTGGGCACTTAGTATTTAACTGGTGGATGGTGACTAGCAGTGGAAACTATGGGCACTCAGTTCGAGCCTCGATGGGAACATCATCACTCACTGAGAAATGCAGGTAAATCCAGATGACGAGTCCAAATAGGACGGAATGCGCATCCTGGATTCCACTGCTAGTCACCATCCACCAATTTAATACTAAGTGCCCAGACATCGTCGAAGCATCTGCACAAGAAGCCGACATGTCAACCTGAAACCGAACACTTCGGTCCAATCAATCGACGGGAAAATCAAAAATTCAATTATATGTTATGACTGCTTATATATTTCTATTGGTAAAAGTGTCCATGGACAAATGACTTTCAAATAAACTGACTTCAATTTATGTAAAAAAAATCCGAATAAATCTTCTGAAGAAGCTGTGGCTTACACAGCGAAACGTTCAGAAAAATCTTGTTTGGATTTTCTTAACACGCTGGAATTAATTTAAATAATTTATAATGAATCATACATCTGATTACCTTGATAAATTTCGATAGAGAAAGAAAGACCATATTTGCAGTATAAAGTGATATCATTCTTTTTCACAGGTTCTCCTCAGCTGCACACCCCTACCTGAAATTACAATGCTTATAGAGATGATGATAATAACATACTTTAGTGTTTAGGTGGTAGAAGAGAAGAAATACTAAAAAACTGACTCATCCAAAACGTAAGCATTACAATTTTTAGTTTAATTTTTCATCATCAATTTATACGCTTTCAAAGTGGAAAAGAGGGGGAGGGGCAGCGGTGAGACAGAAAACAGAAAAAAATCAACAAACACTGTTAGATTATAGGTTCACATAGCAACTCAAAAAACAAAAGCGGTTACAGTTTATAAGATTGAGATTTGCTCAGTGAGTTGAGGTCACCGAATTAGATGACTAATTAATGTAAGCAAAATCAAAATTCAGTTACCAAGGGGGTGAGAGATTAATCACACTCTCTTTCTGTATGCATAAGTCTGGTTTAAATCGTTTGATTGCGACCGCTTCGGCAAATCGTTGTAAATTTACTGTCCTTTGTCTATTTAATATTTTGAAGGACTTTGAAATCTCTACGAAATGACCAGTATCAACAATGTATCTGGTAATTACACTCTAAGGATATTTACTTCCTTCCAGGCACAAGTTTCTTGGAATATGTTCAGAAAACCGGATAGAAGCCTTTCTTTCCGTCCTTCCAATATATTTGATCCCGCAAGTGCACGTAAATTCATAAACGCCGTTGGAGGTGACATCTGCAGGATATTTATACAGTTTTGAGAGGCCTATGAGTTTAATTGCAGGAAAGCTTTTTTTTGCACCTTTCATTCTTTTATCAATCTTTTGTGACACTGCATCTCCTTTCAATGGGAGACAAATAAACTCTTTCTTTTTTTCTACACTAGGGTATTTTTTTCTTATCTTACCCTCTGCTATACTTTTGTGTAAATCCATTTCGGGTATCCGTTTTCTCATAAGCATTTCTCAATGAAACCTAATTCTTCCTCCAGCTTTTTCGGTGAACATAGTTTTCTGGTTCTGTCGTACAGTTTCCTTACTAATCCCCGCTTATCGCTTATAGGGCAGAAGCTGTTGTAGTGAAAGTATTGTCCAGTTCAGATTTCTTTTCTGTAGATGGACTTTTCAACCATTCCATCGTTTCTTCTTTTTACATTTAGATCCAGGAAATTGAACTCGTTGTGTTCACATTCCATGGTGAATTTAATGTTTGGGTAAATCTCAGTAATGTGGTCAAATAATACGGATGCCTGACTCATTTTAGATGAGTCAGTTTTTTAGAATTTCTTCTCTACTACCACCTAAACACTAAAGTATGTTATTATCATCATCTCTATAAGCATTGTAATTTCAGGTAGGGGTGTGCAGCTGAGGAGAACCTGTGAAAAAGAATGATATCACTTTATACTGCAAATCTGGTCTTTCTTTCTCTATCGAAATACAATAAGTCACTTTTTCACCTACCTAACTGATTTCTAATCACTTTTGAATGTCTTGTTTCACAGTGTTACGTAATCTGCTCCTCGTGTGCTAGTGACTAGTTTTAAATTAATTATAAACAAGTAAAGAAACTAAATATAATTAAAACGACAGGGAAGAAATAATTTCCATTATGGTATGGTGAAATTAACAACAGGTTCTCTTTGAATGCACTTGTTCAACCTGGCGGCTTGTTCGAATTTTTTTGGGCCAGCTATTATACTATCTACATATTGCATCCAATCTACCGTTTACGCACATTTATTTATCACCTAAATATGAATTCTAACAGGATCATTTACTCTCGTAACTTCACTTCTCTTTCTTTCTACATGACTTACCATCTTCAAATGACATTAATTTTGTTAAATATGCTGACGACCTGACTGTATCTTTGCCAGTCAAATGTCAAAGTGACTGCTCTAAACTAAATGGCTTTTTATCGGAAATCAGCCAGTGGTCCAAGGAAAACGGTGTAACCTTAAATCTTTCTAAGTGTCAAACAGTCAATTTCACCTTTAGGCATAAATCTGACCTAAACAAACTGGTTAGTACTCACGACGTGTGCAACAGAGATGGCAGTGAAATAGAAACCAAGTCGGAAATTAAATACCTAGGCGTCATTCTATCTGCTGATCTCTCATAGTCGTCTCATATCTTGATGATTTCTAAGAAAATATTCCGTCTTACCTTCTACATCAAGAAGTTACAACAACCTGGAATAACCCAACCCTTACTCCTACAATTCGTTAACTCTTGCATCCTGCCTATTATTCTCTATTGCCCCCCCTTAGTTTTTCGTCGGCTACTGAGGAAAGACTATATCTTATTACGCAGGATGTTAAAGGTTGTCAGCAGGGTAAGCCACAGGGTGCCACTTAGCCAACTTGTTAATATTCTGGTTGATAGGCACTTGAACTCATGTGAAAAATGGACTAAATCCATTTTATCTAAGTCACACCACCCTCTTCATTCACAACTTTCCCCTTGTATCTCATCAGGCAGAACCAGAAGCCTATATAGAAATCTATATGCTCACAATAGCAAGTGCAAAAACTCAACCATACTCTACTTAGCTCGTGTTCTGTGCGATAAAGAAAGCATTAGGCGTGATATCTATAACTTCTTAAATAGTCAGTAGAACTACTGGATCTCGTCTTTCCAACTCATATCACTTATAGGTACAACGTTTTCTTTCTTTTCTCTTTTTTTGTTATGTGCTGCTTTGTTTCTTTCTTCCTTACTAACTCCACTTAAAACATTTGTCTTCGTTCTTTCACACTCTGTATATCTCGACCTTTATGTTACCGCTTACGCCAGTAAATATGCTAGCATCTACTTTTCTAACATCTTCAAACATTCTGTTCAATTTTGGCTTTGCTACCGACATGCCAATATGTTGTTGTCATAACTAAATGAGATTACCCTTAATCTATGTAGAATTTTAATTAATGATAGTGTGCTAACTGGATGCAATATTGTGGTAAAATGCTGAGAATTCCATTCTGTATCACAAGTGCTGTTTTGGAATAAAGCAAATTATTATTATTATTATTATTATTTTAATGGCTGCTGCTTCAATGAGAATTAATAAGCATGAACTAGCTTGGAAATATTTGCTGTTGTTGTTGATGTCTTAACTTTGCTAATTATTTGAATTCTATTTTGTTCTGACAATGTAATTTCAGTAGCTTAATTTCTATCTTTACCTGTATCCTTGTTCTGACAATTTTTTGACCTTTGTTCAACTAAATTACTTAAAAGACTCATTAGTCAATATTCTGTTCGATAACTTCTTCATCAGGTCCTAGAGTTATGCATCTATAATAGTTATGAAATTATTGTTACTGACTACATTCTTGTATTCGTCATTTCAACTGTTCCTCCATATTATTATTAGTATTATTGTTTTAGATTCCTAGTAGAATTTCGGGCTTCAACAACACATCTCCATTTCATCTTGCTCTCTACAGTCCTCTTTAGTTAGCTCCACGATTTCTCATAAACTATCATCTCCTCCTCAAATGACATCCTACACGTCACTCTCGAGCCTATGTCCGTCCCATCGTCCCCCATTTGCGTGCCACTTGTCCCCCTAGATTATGATGTGATGCCCAATCCATCTCTATTTCCTTCGACACATTTGTCGAGTGATGGATTCTTCTTTCATTGTCTGCACTGTCAGAGACCCTTGCTGCTAATCCTTTCCGACCATTTGATCTTTGGTATAGAGCTAAGGCAGATGTTGTAAATACTGTTGGAGCCCGTTATATTGGTCACTGCTCTAGGAACATCTATCACAGTAGCTAAATAAAGCTGTAGTAAAAACCATTAACCATTCGATATTAAATCATCTCATCGAAAGAAGCCAGAAAGCCCGCATTGAAAAGAATCTCTTTCAGTCATCTGTCAGGCGTCAAATAAATTGCTAAAGACCTCAAGATACAGAGTACTGGAAGCAGCATAGACTATTGCAATTCGCTTAAATCAAACGGTCCAGCCACTATTACTACTCTGACCTGCTATGGAATCTCAGTATTTGATTCAATTTAGTGTTCTATTGATGCATATTATCGCTTACAGATGCTTCGCAACTGTATTTGACTGATATTACTGACCCAGTATAATTTATTTCAGTAGTTATGTTAGTAATAATAATTCTTTAATTATATTGGACATATAACTGTAGAAACTGATGAAGTTATCGAAAAGAATATTCCTTGTTAAATAATCAGTTGTTTTTCTATAGTTTGGCTTGTAAGGGTTTGTTATGTTTTTACGAGTTGATCACGAATTGATATCAGTTAAAGAATCACTGGAAAACTAGAGAGTACTGGACAGCTGCTGTTTCTTCCTAGTTTGGGAATCATCGGCAGTACTCACCCACTGGGTTTCGAACCCAGGGCCTTCCGGTTACAAGGCAAGCTAGCTCGTATACCATTCAGCCGCTGGGACCCGATTCAGTGGCTAGCCAATGAATTCTAACTTCTACCACTTCATGATTTAGCGCGACCCCAACCATTGTCGTTGGTGGGACATCCATCCACACACGTGACATCTTAATGGACCTCACTGGTCACGACTTCTCGCTAGAACTCCGGGAAACTCCATCCTGTAGCAAGTCACTAACGAGCATCAGATTATTTTTGTATAGTTTGGTTTGTAAGGGTTAGCTCGCCTTGTAACCGGAAGGTCCTGGGTTCGAATCCCAGTGGGTGCGTACTGACGACGATTCCCAAACTAGGATGAAAGAGCAGCTGTCCAGTACTCCCTGGTTTTCCAGTGATTCTCTAACTGATATCAATCCGTGATCAACTCGTAATCAGTTGTTGTTTTTAAGAAAAATTTATAGTGGATGTCTTCAATCAGTTGAATTATTTAACTCTAATGTAAATAGGTTGTTGATTTCACCCTTTCATACGGTTCGTAACATTCATTTCTAGAATATTCTTATCATCATCTCTATCTATACTGGTAAGCCTAACAACAACTTTTATTCCATTTCACTATGGTGTGAATTCACTCATCTTTATGACCAATGGCTAAATTATGTGAACACTTTTTGTACTGATATCCAAACTGTTTCACCCTGGATGCACATGAAAAGAACCAACGAGATAAAAGCGTGTTAGGTAATCTTGCTTAGTTTTTCGTTCTTGTTTCGTTAATGTTAATCAAGGGAAAAGCCATTTCAAGCAAGTTTAGTGATACTACTTAATAATTAGTTAGTAGGAAAACCAGTATAAGGGAAAACATCAGCACTCAATATAAAGCTTCATTTCTGTTCGTTTTGATCATCTCATGACCTCAATTCATAAAGAAAGTAATCTTTATTATGGCGAAGTAGCTGCAAAATATTAAATTAACAGGCACGGAAGATCTGAAGTCTCAAATGCCAAACAAATCACAGTGAAGAAAAAGTCCATCTACATTCCACTTGATTTCAAATTTGAAAATAGTACAGCAATTGTCAACAGAAGATCGAGAACGTCACTAGGCACAGCCTATCCTGTTGCTAAGCTCGTCCCCGTCTATCGAACAACTTGCTCTTTGGTGCAATCAAAAATATACAGATATACTTCTCATGTTAACTCCAACTGTATATACAAATTTACGTGTATCTGTAGGAGCAGTTGCATTGGAAAAACAGAAAGAAGGACATACCTACTATTTTCTGAGCATATATCAAAAAGTCTACGTCTCAAAGGAACAAATACTTTAAACAGTCCCATCGCCAGGCATCTCCTTGACACGGGTCATAAGTTGGACGTCTCAAGATCGTTCAAAATTATCAATAGGTAAGAGAGTTCAATTCCCCTGAAGTTTGCTGAAGCAATCTCAATTGAGCAATTGAAACCCGATTTATGCGTTCAGAAAGAAGCGGTTATCAGTCTTCCCTTATCCTGGCAACTGGGTATTTTCATCCTATCTTTTATCTGATTACGTAATGCTGAAAGTTTCCATTTGGGTTTGATCATTATTGTTCGAGATAAAGTGTTTCGTATATTGATTGCATATATTGATTTTTGTTTAAAAATGAACTCTGTGTAAATATGTTAAAATTTTTTTCTGTAGATATACTTAATAATGACTTTGGGCTGTAAGCAGCTGAGCTGATGAGGAACCAACGCAATAAATGATGGTACGATTCTGTTGTTCTCACTTTATTCAAATTCGTTAAGGGGAATAAATGTATGAACTTTTCTTGGTTACTACAAACGACTCGATGGGCTAATGAATTCACCTCGTCTGAAATCCGCTAATTATAAGGAATAAAGGGAAATGAATGAATTTATCCTTGTCATTATATTTATTTTTCATATGATAACCTCGATTGTTATCCATTAATTCATATCCCTGAACTCTGATCGCATATTTTCATAACCACATTATTTCAAATCTCTTACTGTGAAATAAGGAAATATAGTGGAAGATACTTTATGTTTCAGGATTTCATCATGAGCTGACATTAGTTAGAGAACCATTGGAAAACCTGGGAGTACTGAACAGCTGTTTCGTCCTAGTTTGGGACTCTTCATCAGTATGCACCCACCACAGGAAGTTCGAACCCAGGACCTTCTGATTACAAGACGAGCTCGTATACCATTAAGCTACTGGGACCCGATTCAATGGCCAGCCCATGAATTCTTAACTTCTGTCAATTCACGACATATTGCGACCCCCAGCCAATGTCTTCGGCGAGTATTTGTCCTCACACCCGACCTGCTGCACCCTACTGGTCACAACTTCTTTTCACAGACGTAACATATAGTTCACGATATACTACCGTACATCATTTTGCGAGTGAGTGGTACTATATAAGGAAAGAACATAAATGAGTTAGTCAATGAGATCATATATAAGATGAATAATAAAGAAAACAATCCGGCAGTGTATGAATTATTTCTAGATGTGAATTGTGACATTTAAGTACAACTCAAAGGGAATGAGGAACTCAATGAAAATGACAGCGATAAAATAACTGGAAGATTAGAGAAAATGGTTCTAGAGAAAAAGAACTAAAACTAGGAAGTCTGTCGTCTTATACTGCATAGAGAAACTCGGCTTAAGAAAGCCTATGAATGTCTCCTCTGTATATACGTCGTGAAATTTCATTGCCTTCGACAAAACATATTTGACTTTTTGAATAACCTCATAAGGTAAACTCCTTGAAGTTGCATAAATGAAACTTATCAGATCGGTTGTTAGTTCATTGACTGTATAATATTTGTTGTAGGGCCATTCGAATCCCCCAATATAAATTTGTGCAAAATCTAATTCACCTATATTCAAGTATGTTTCAGTGACTAAGCAGTATTTCTCATTCCTCCAGCTGTTTTAATTGATTGGAACATCTCTTTTGAGACATCCTATAATTTAGAGTATAACTGTGTAGGTTTAACAAAGAAGCTGTGAGTCCAGGGAAACCTCTAAATATCTTATAAAAATCACCCGATTTCACGTGTAAATTCCACGAAGTGACTTCTGTTAGACAACGAGTGGACACCAGGAAATATTCGGTAGATGCCCTCTCCTAGTTTTGAACTGTTCATCAGTACGCACCCAGGACCTCCATGTTACTACGCGAACTCGTTGACCATTCAGCCACTACGAGTGCAGCCAATAGTCCATCAGTTCTAACTTCTTGTTGGTGGTGGCCCCAAAAATCTGAAATTTACAGAAGTTTTAATTTGTGGGCCATTGGATTCCAACCCACTGGCTGATTGGTTAGCAAGCTCCTTTCGTAGCTTAAAAATCCTGTGTTCTATCCTTGATGGAGTCATGGGTGCGTAATGCTGAAGAATCCCAAATGGAGAGGGAACCCCTATCCAGTACTTCTTAGTGTTCAATGGTTCTCTCAGTGAAGCCAGTTTGCGATCAGTCTTGAAACCAATCAAATCCCTACTAACTATTCCCAGCCTCCTGTAGGAATCAATCATATATGTCAGTTAACTGTTGTGTTAAACGCAGTCCCTGAACAAATATTGATTTCAGGCTCTAATAGAACACCAGTTTCACCAGGATTACGTATCTCTCTTCTTGACACTGTTTCAACTCATACGAAAATAATGAATTCAGGGAAGAAATGCATTCATTAGTCACTTGGGTCGTGCATCGGTGGCACAGCGGTTAGGACGCTCGCCAACCATACACATGGTCCGGGGTTCAATCCCCGGCCACGGACGCACTCCTTTGTCTCGATAAGCCAGAAATAATGCTGGGAAAGAGGAAAGGTTGGGCATGAGGCTAGCAACGCCATCCTGCAAAAATAAACACTGCACCAGAAACTTCAAGCCACTAGCTTGAAGTCCTATGTTCCACTGGGAACGTAAAGGAAAAAAAAAGTCATTTGGGAGAATAAATAGTGCTGTGTTTAGTCCTTAATGTTGGTACTCACCGACCCCTAAACCCTATCAACCAAGTTCGTAATGTGGTCACCAAGCTAACTGAATCCTCATCATGATTCACCTAGTATCAGTGTTAGATGGTGGGAGGCAATCGACAAGAAGCGCCGACGGTCCACTAGTTAGGTTTCTGACAATAAAGTTGGGCGACATGGGTTCATTTCCCCGAAGGATCATCATTCCCTCTTAGGTTGCACTTATTCCTTACTGATGAGTGCCAGTAAGCAGAAAACTTAAGTCTAGGGTTTCTTATCGATTGCCTCCAACCAACTTATATCAAAAGCAGAAACTTTTATTTTCCGGATAATTCTTCATCATAATTCCCTCTACTGAATTATAGTGGATAACATCAAAGCATAGTGGATTCCGTTATCATACCAATCAAGTTTACAGTCAAACCACAAACTCAATCAATCAGTACATAAGGATTTAAAGTTGAAATTCTTAATTTTCATTCAATTCGCATAATTTAATGCGTTGATGGGTGCTAATCAACAGTGCAGTTCATCCGGGTTCGATTTTCGTCTAAAAATCCTAACAAACATGCAGACAGTGGAGGGACATCGCGTAGACCTTCGAGCGGAACACAAATAGGAAACTGTCAGCCAGACATTTAAGTGTGAGAGGGAAGAGATCGTATGTGGAGGAAATGAAAACTTACGGACAATCGTAGACTCAGCTAAAGAGGACTGCAAAGGACAGGATGAAATTCAGACTTACTGTTAAAGCCCTACATTCCACTCAGGACGCAAGGGTAATAATAATAGACATAATCTCCTGAACCTTGCCTAGTTTCTCAGTGAGTAGTCAGTCAAAAAAAGATAGAAGATCGAGTTTGATTCCAACGTCACCACTTCGTAAAAAGAACAACACCACCACTACTGGAACCTCAAAGTCTGAAGCCTTATATTCCGTTCGGATTCCAAAGTAATATGCATAAACTGTATAGGCAAACATTCCAAAAGATAATCTAACTTCTGTTATATTTGCCATACAAAATAACATTCGTAATTAATAAAGGAAACTCAAAAAAAGGTATACAGACGTCAAATACATACAATAATTTCCCTATGGTTGACGTGTAAAAACAAGACACAGTATAAATACATACTTTTCACCGATACTGTCTCAATTACTAGGAATATTTCCCTCATTAGATAGCTTGATGTGTTGTAAACCACGTGTAAGCAAGTATGCATGCGTCTATTCACATATATGTATGAATGTATGTGTGTGTGTGTGTGTGTGCGTACATATGTGTATGTAATTGAAGATATTGAATTATTATTTGCCTTTTTTTATTCTCTACTTCTTTTGATATTTATTCCAACTTATCATTAAACTACAAAATACATTGAACACATGATAACACATACCCGCATATTTTAAAAATTGTTGGAACACATATTGACGTAGAAGAAAAAGTAGTTTTATTTTCATGCACACAATTGTATACATGATATTAGCTGAATGTAGTTAATGCTGCTTTTTTCAAAAAATAAAAAATAAAAGTTATTAACTGTAGATTTATGAATACTACTCAAAAAAGTAGAGTTGGAAATATGACAACAACAATAACAACAAATACAAGAAGAAATGCTTAAAAGAATATTTTTTGCTACCACAGTGACGTATATATGTATTATGTTGTGCTTCTAGGTGTATTCGTATACTTACTGCAAAGGAAAATGACGAAAATAAAATAAAATTTACTCCCCTAAAATTTTTAATTAGTTTTTTTCTCTCACCATTAGTATTATTATTATTATTTCGATGGTTTTTATTGTTTTGTTTAAATACTTTGTTTAAAATTCCTAATAATCCGTGTTATCAGTCACCTTGACTTATCAGTAAATAGTACAGTAGCATGAAGCTCATATATATATATATATATATATATATATATATATATATATATATATATGACCTCACACACACATACACACACACGTGCAAATATACACATATAGACGTACATAGTTGCATATTTTAATATGATGAAGTTCATTAACTCAAAAAGGTAGTCATCACTACACTTGTCGTACTTATCTTTCGTTTTCCCTAACTATTTATGCCTTTTTACTTGTCTCTATCTTGCCCTATTACAGTTATTTTAGCTTTTTATCTTCAGAAAATTCAATGTCAACAAATATACACATATACAAATATGTACTTTTGAAATGCTTGTCTATGTATCTACACACATCTTTTGTTATTCACTCAAACATGTTTTTGTAAGAATTCATCAAGTTGCTAAAACTCGTACTTGATGGTATTAGATGGTTGGAGGCAATCGGCCACAGGTTGTAATGTGACCACCATTCTAGCTGGCTCGCCATCACTAGACGCATCACACTAGTTACTAGTGTCGAATATCCACTACAGTCCTACAGGAGGTCAATCGCGAGCCCGAATAGCTGAGTGGTAACGTCTCTGACTGCGGTACTGGGTGACGCGGGTTGGAATCTCAGAAGGGACATGAATTCCTTCAAGGTTGCAGATACACCTTGCTGACTGTTGAGTGCCAACTAGCATGAAACCTAGGTCAGGCTGGGCTTCCTGTGGCCGATTGCCTCCAACCATCTAATACCATCAAATCAAACAGCACCGTGATGGCGAGCCAGCTAGAATGGTGGTCACATTACAACCTGACTGATAGAATTCAGTCTACACCAATCAGAGGACTAGACGCATCACACTAGTTACTAGTGTCGAAAACTCGTACTTATTGGGAAAACAAAAGTGTAGAAAATTGAATTTTTACTTATAAAACACAAAATAATTGAGCAAAGAACATCCTTTACGATAAATTCCTCCTCTTCTGACTCTACAATTATACGCATGCTTATATACATAGAATATTCTAGATTAGTAGTCAATAACAATATTAGTGTTTTTTAAATAATATCGATTTGTAAAGTATGATCAATGGAATTACAGTTCGTTAAAGATGCTTAAATTATAATAATAATAATAATAATAAAGATATAGTAGCAAATAGAAAGTCAACTAAAATTAGGAAAATTGCACAAAAATTCGGGATCATTCAAACCTAGATGGTCAAGTGGGTAAGGATAATGTCTGAACTAACTTCTTTTGGATGCACAAATTAGGCTTGTCAATATAGATCCCAACAGCCGAACATCACCCTGTGTGGTTAAGCAAAGGACAAACAAAATCTATTCGCAGAGCTATTCTATCTCATCTTGTGGATACAGAACACAAGATTGGTGTCAATCATGCTGTCAGGGTCATTTACCTCATACCTACAAATCTCGATTTCGCCTTAAGAGTTCAACTACTAAATAGTGCTGAGGCTGGCTGTTGGGATCCATATTAACAAGCCTAATTTGTGCACCCAAAAAAAGTTAGTTCAGACATTATCCTTACCCACTTGGCCATCTAGGTTTGAATGATCCTAAATTTTTGTGCAATTTTCCTAATTTTAGTTGACTTTCTATTTGCTACTATATCTTTATTATTATTATTATTATTATAATTTAAGCATCTTTAGTGAACTGTAATTCCATTGATCTTACTTTACAAATCGATATTATTTAAAAAACACTAATATTGTTATTGACTACTAATCTAGAATATTCTATGTATATAAGCATGCGTATAATTGTAGAGTCGGGAGAGGGAATTATCGAAAAGGATATTCTTTGCTCAATTATTTTGTGCTTTATAGATGTCTGAATGAATTTTTATTTGATGCTTTAGTAAATAGAATGCCTTTGTACAATTTCTGTTTGTTTTTGTTGGGTTTTTTTTTCGACGATTCATTTTCATAAGCTGAACAGTCGTAATTATTAACGAGGATTACGACTTATACGTATATACGTATACGTATTATATTTAACAAAAAATTCATGAGACCACTGAGATACTGATAACGTTTGTTCTCGAAAATGTATTACATAATGTAAGGTGTAATCTGGAAAGAGATGACTGATTGGGAATTATAAAATGGGGGCGAAAGTTGAGATGGCGAAAGAAGTTTGAGGAAATGACTAGCCAATATAATTGGGTAGAGTGGACCAGAACTAGTGGAAAGACGACAAAGTGTTTTTTATATAAAATTTGTATGAAAACGTAATATTATTAGTAAATAGTAGTGCAGTGATAATAAAATATGTTGACAATAATAATAATAACCTTACATAGTAAAAGAAAAAATCATAGTGAGAACTTTACTTTGGCCACGGTAGGGCGAGGGAATGTATGTAGGGCTTTTGAATGCAGAGGTCTGGTTTCAGATCTTAAATAGCCAATGATTCAGCTATGTACATATGGCATATTCGATGTCCCTTCGTATGATATTGGGGACTCTGTGTAGCACTGTGGATCATTCAAGAAGGGGTGCTCGATTTTCAGAGTTGACAAGGTGTTCCAGGATGGAGCTGCTAGTATTCTTTTCTTCTCTGGTTGGACAGTGTTTCAGAATACATTTGTGGACTTGACGTTGCGTACGACCGGTATACTTTGCTCCAAACGAACAAGTAAATTGGCAGATCCACAATGAGGTGGTCAAAAGCAGTATCTTATCCCTAGCGTTAGACTGGATAAATTGCCTCCTGGAGAACGTGATGCGTAAGTAGGTTGCTTGAAGTGTCTTCTTCAGACATTTAGAAAGGCGGTTTGTAAGAATTTCTGCTTCGATGCCAACGGAGGCTTTCCCTTCATGTTTTTATCGATGGATCTTGATGGACACCTGTTCTCTTCCAGTATGGTTTCACGCAGTGAATTTAACTCATTCTCTATCATGTTTTCTGAATAGATTTTTCTAATCCTTGAGCTTAATATACGTACTAGGTTTTGCCTTCGAACCAGTTGTATGAAGCCTTTAAAGTTGATGAACTGTCCTGCTCATGTTGGCTTGCGATATACTGATCTTTAGATCGTGTATTTTTGTCTTTTGGAAATTAGTACATCAAGGACTGGAAATGCCATGTTCGGTTCCGTTCTAAGGTGAATTTTATTGATGTGTGTACAGCATTTGACGTTTTGAAGAGATACACTCAATCAACTTTTTCATCACAAATTATAAACGTCTCGTCTACCTACCTCTTATATAGTTGTAGCTGAGTATTCAAAGAATCAAGGATGCTGTTTTCGGGATTTGGCATGAAGCATTCAGCCAGGAGTGGACCAAGAGAAGACCCCATAGCTACACTATCTTTCTGAACATAGAACCATTCATTGAATTTAAATTGGATATTAAACGTATATCTGAGAACTAATCCCTTCAGGTAGTTGATGGGAAGAGGAACTTCTGGGTTGTTGTTTTCGGTGTAGTCACAGCCAGGGGAATGCCTGTGAATAGACAGGCGACATCAAGTGAAAGCTTATGTCACGTCTTCAAACACGTTGATACCTTTCACTGAATAGATGAAATCGAATGTATCACTAAGGCCATTATTGTAATATTTTTATTATTCCCTCGGATTCCGAGTGGAATATAGGGCTTCACCAACACATCTTCATTTTGTTCTTTTATCTGCCATCCTCTTCAGGTGGGTCCACGTTTGCCTATAATCTCCCATCTCCTCCTCATACGATCTTATCCTTGTAATCCTAGGACGACCCACTCGTCGCTTCCCATTTGTATTCCACTCAAGCGATGGCTTATATTGAGCGCGATGTCATTCGACGGTTTCTTCTATGTATGCCCGATCCATCCCCATTTTCTTCTGCATATTTGTTGAGTGATCGGCTCTTAGTTGGTTTGTTGCTGCCAGGGTCTCAAGTTACAAATTCTCTCTGGTTATTTGATCTTCAGTATGGAGCCAGCGAAGGCAGCTGTTGGTAAAAGTCTGCGACGGCTTGTTGGAAATGCTTTTTGTGACATGCTAGCCAGGTTTCTGACCCACATAGTAGGACCGATTTGACATTGGTGTTGAAAATGCGAATTTTGTTCCTTATGCTGAGCCAGTGCAAAGGATTACGAAACTGGTCTCAGGTTGTTGAGAGTGTTTCTTGTCTTTCCGATTCTTACTTTGACATCTTCATCCGTTTCGACTGTCTGTGGTTAAAACGATGCTGGCTGCCTAGATATGTAAAGGAGGTGACCTCTGTTAAATCTTTCCCGTTGATGGTGATTGGTGTTTTTTGTTGTTGCTGTTGTTTAGTTGATTGATTATCTTCATCACCTGCGTCCCCACCTTCTATATGTTTACCTGAAGTCCCGTCTTCCTTCTCTGCCTGTCAACCTCTTCTGCCAGTTTTTTGGTTCCACGTGTAAGTCTTAGAGTTTGTGGGACATTAGACATAAATCATCGGTGCGTGGAATCCAGATCTTCTAGAGTCTTCTTATTGGTCGGTGCAGCGTATCCTGACGTCTCGCTCGCCACAGGCTGGAGCATAATCCAGTCCACCACAATTAAGAATATCATGGGTGATAATAGGCAGGGAACCTTGTCTCACTCCTGTATACACTTCTATCGCCTTGCTGAGTTTTCCGTTTTGGATCACCTGTCGCTAAGTCTATACTTTATATTTCTTCTTCCCGATTCAAGAATATGTGCTGGCTATGTTGTGATCTGATGATATGGTGAGTTGACCATGTCTGTAATATGTCGAAGTGGAACATTCTGTAGCGGTAAATAATTCCCCAAAATTATTGACCACAGCAATCACTCATTGGATGCTGACCACCACTGTTTAAGTCGACTTGTTTAGCTGAAGGCTTCCGGTCAAGCATCCCCGCCATTTGGTACCTCGTCGTGTCACGTGCACGATCACTAGCTAGCTAAGCGTTCGTCTATCGGCTGGTTTTGGTTCGTAAATACATTTCTTCGTTTGGACGATCAATTGTTGGCTTTTGCTTTGTCTTTGGTACGCGAGAATAAATTAATTAGAAGTTGTTGAACGAGATATCACGTCAAACATTTAATATCCGTCAACCTTTAAACTGGTGAGCCCGACGTGATATTTAATATCCGCCCAACCATTAAACTGGTGAGCCCGACCGCGAACTTCACCCACGATAAATCCCACAACCTTTAAACTGGTGAGCCTTACCGCGAACTTCATCTACGACAATTACTCAGATAATCCCGGTGAGTTCGTTCCATTTTGTATTTGTTCTTGTGCCATATATTATACGATATAATTTCCGTCATGAGTGATCTTAGTCCCAAGGTCATCCGTATCCGCTCAACTCCTAAAACCATTCAGCTGGTACCATACTGGCCAGATAATGCTGAAACGTGGTTTCTGCTGGCTGAAGCAGATTTTTGTGAGCATGGAATAACCGATCAACGTTCACAGTTACTTGTGTGGTGAGAGCAGGCTGCTAGCCGATTGGTTGGCACTAATCTACGTTAAGGTCTAGGTCACTAATATGGGCCGTGAGAAAATATGAACAAGGCTGAGTCAACAACCAATCACAGCAAAGTTAACGTGGCAAAATGTGATTCGCAGATAGAGAACTCTATTTGTCAAGGAATCCCGAAACAACCAATCAGAAGCCTGCGTTTGTCTACCTAAAAACAACCAATCAGATGACTGCGCTTGTCTATAATAATGTAGTTGAAATATGTATAAATACGTGTTGATTTTCATAATAAAACGATCTGTTGCCTGGCCCTTGTCTTCTGTTGTTACACTTGCAGTTATTCACGCCCTACCGCGGGAATTTAGCAAGTACGTAACATCACAGATGTTGAGTCCCGAGGTAAGTAACTCGTACGAGTTGCTCAAAGCATCCCTCCTCAGAAGAAACGTTCTCACGGACAGACAACGTCTAGATGAATTATTTCGCAACATCGAGTTAGGAGATCAGTCAGCCGTGAGCATGCTGACAAGAATGAAACAAGTCGTCGGCCAAAGTCAGTTCGACGAAGGACTGTTTAGAGAACTCTTCTTAACCAAGTTGCCACAATCTGTACAGACCGTACTTGTGACACTTGAGGGTACTGTAATAGAGAACTTAGCTATTACTGCAGATAAGATTCTAGAGATAACTAAACGGTCTGTCCCCGAAATATGCTCGATGACTAAGCAGACTTCGAGTAAGGATCCTGCAATGAAAGAGTTATGCAACTCCATCCAGCAGATGTTTAGGTCGAACATGTCTTCCAACTCCTCTGACCGTCGTCCTAAATCTCCTCAACGCAGGAACTCGCGTGGTCGATCTAAGTCCAAACCACGTTCACTGAAAAACCTTGACTGGTGCTGGTACCACAACACCTATGGCCAAGAAGCGAAGTGTTGCCGTAAGCCTTGTAACTTCGGAAATGTCTCAAAGTCTGCGGGAAACTATCCCGCCGGCACGCGTTAGCGGCAACCGTCGCCGGTGGCACTAGCCGCCTACTTTACATCCATGATGTGATAAGCCAGACTCGATACTTAGTCGACACAGGCGCCGAAGTCAGCGTCCTTCCTGCTACAGCAGCAGATCGACAGAAGGAACCTACCTTCAACTTACAGGCTGCAAATGGAAAACCAATCGCAACCTTTGGTAGGAAATACGTCTATCTGAACGTAGGTTTACGCAAACCTATTCGATGGATTTTCCTTCTCGCTGACGTTACAATGCCCATCATTGGCACGGACCTACTTAATCATCATGATTTACTCGTAGACGTCCGCCGAAAACGACTGATTGACAATACTACTAGTCTGTCTATCAAAGGCATCAGCTACATAGGCCCTAGCTTGTCACCCGTTAAGATAAAGGCAATTCTTGATCCAACTTTTCAACCTATTGTTGACAAGTATCCGGAACTTAATTGCCCGTCGAACGACCTACCGTGCATAACCAGCAATGTTATGCACCACATCATTACCACAGGACAACCTGTGACATCTAAAGCACGACGATTAGCTCCTGACAAACTGAGAATCGCCAGGAATGAATTTGACCATATGCTTAGCCTTGGCATCATTCGACCTTCGAATAGCCCATGGGCATCCCCACTTCATATGGTTCCGAAAAAGGATAGCAATGATTGGCGACCCACCGGTGATTACCGGCGAGTGAATGCCAAAACAACCCCTGATTGCTACCCGTTGCCTCATATACACGACTTGACGGCAACCTTATCCGGCGCGACTATATTCTCCAAAATCGACTTGGTTAAAGCGTATAACCAAATCCCGATGGCAACAGAAGACATCCCGAAAACGGCTATCATTACGCCTTTCGGACTTTTTGAATTTCTACGTATGCCATTCGGTCTCCGGAATGCAGCCCAAACATTCCAACGCTTCATTGACGAAGTATTTCGCGGTCTCGACTTTGTATACGCATACTTAGACGACTGCCTCATTGCCAGTCCAGACAAGGAAACTCACCTTAGGCACTTGGACTTGGCATTTGACAGGTTACGCCAACATGGTGTTACCACCAACATTCAAAAATGTCAAATCGGTGTTGACTCACTCGACTTCCTGGGTCACACTATTGACTGCAAGGGCATTCGCCCACTGGCTACTAAGGTTGAGCCTCCTAAGAAAAACCGTTCTGGACGCACCGTAAGGTTCCCAGAATATCTGCACACTTATTTGACTTAACGAATTCGTGTGATTCACGCAACTCACTCGTTCGTGGTACTAACTATTTTTTTTTTGACGTAAAAATTTTTTTTATATACAGTACCACCGAACACAAAAAAATTGTTTTTTCTCAACAGTTCATGTAACATACACAAAAAAATTAATTAGATGTATTTTTTTTTATCGATGTTCTGAACTTAGCATTATTTTACTGTATAGTATATGCACACAATTTTTTTTAACCAAAAAGCTCATTTCGTACATTTTCCTCGCCATGGTTCTTAGCGTTCTTGTTTTCTTTTCCAGGTGCGACGGGCACTGGACAGGAAACAAACGAAGCACGGAATTCAACGAAAAACGACAACCAGGAAGCTATGTACAAACACCCCATTAGCATAGGCAGACAAACCAGTAGGCATAAGACCAAGCCGCTCGGAAGATTTTTTTCACCCGAAAGGGAACCATCGAGTTTTTTTTACTTCCGGCTGGTTCTGTCTTAGGGTCCTCACGACCCCACTAGGGGGGGAGTGAGCTGTAGCGGTAAATAATTCCCCAAAATTATTGACCACAGCAATCACTCATTGGATGCTGACCACCACTGTTTAAGTCGACTTGTTTAGCTGAAGGCTTCCGGTCAAGCATCCCCGCCATTTGGTACCTCGTCGTGTCACGTGCACGATCACTAGCTAGCTAAGCGTTCGTCTATCGGCTGGTTTTGGTTCGTAAATACATTTCTTCGTTTGGACGATCAATTGTTGGCTTTTGCTTTGTCTTTGGTACGCGAGAATAAATTAATTAGAAGTTGTTGAACGAGATATCACGTCAAACATTTAATATCCGTCAACCTTTAAAATTCTTCTTATGAACTTTAGGCAATCCATATAGTCTGGGAATAATTGAACTACATGGCTTTATTTCTTTATATACCTCCGATGTTATGGAGGATTTCCGTTTTTTCCGTTGTCTTTCCGGTTGGGTGATTTGAAGAATTTGGTGTTGTCTGGTGGTATATTTATTAATTTCTCAAAAAGTCGGATTTATTCATCATAATAAAGCTTTATTTCAGAAAAACATATGCGAATATATGCTACGAAAATTTTCAGCTCATTTCGTTTCAAAATACTTTTCATGTAAAGTAATAATCTGAAATATGTCTTCCTTTCGTTATAGAATTTCACAGCGTTTACTTGGAAGCAAGTTAAATCAGCGCGTAAGTTCATGTATAGGTCATTTGATGTAACTGAACGATTAAAACAAAGACAAATCTAGATGAAATTCAGCATTTTGGTGAAAAGCAATTTCGATAGCCCAGTGATTCAAGCAGACTCCCTTCTAACACTGTTATGTCTAAAAGCTACATGAGGACCACTAGTTTAAAAACTTCAATTTCATGATAGCTCCGTTGTGAATCGATATCAGTTAAAGAACTATAAGAAAAAGAATTACTAAAAATTAAGGTGCATAGGGCGATTGTTTCGTCGTAATCGTAGACTCTTTAGCTACATACGGCCAGCATTTTAATCTCAGTTAATGTGATATAAGTGGAAACTCTTCTTCCTTTACCAAAATATAAGTTGACAATATATATATATATGACTATGCAGAATTATGTGACAGTACACAAGTTACTAGGCGTTATCTCAGCTGTCTGGTAACGCCAATATTCATTTTGATGCGGTCGAAAAATTGAAGAATACGATGATGCGGAAAATGAACATCAATGAAAAGTAGCCTACCGAAAACGAAGCAGACGGAATAAAATGTACATCTAATAATCTAAACAGATCAACTATAGTGTGTGTGTGTGTGTGTGTAAAATAAAAGGCCAAAAGGTGATCAGTTAAAAGCATGTCCTCAGGGAAAACAATCGCTTTCAAAATACGAAGACCAGTAAACAATACGTATTATTATCAAAATCTAGCCTACTTATACCCCCAGTGAGTGGAGTGAACTGATGACCCGGATAACATTTGGATCTTATAGCTCACTTGGTGAAGTGTCGTGCTAATAAAATGCAAGTCAGTGGTTCGAAACCTATCACAAATGAGATTTTTACTTAACCTTCAATCATCAACCATAATAATATCTCTCAGTTAATACAATATAAGTGAGTAATTGTAATCAGACCAACTATAATCAAGTTTTCACATGACTATTATATAATGATAGTTAATTTCGACCATTCGAGTTGTATTCATTAAATAGAAATAAAAATTATCAGTCCCATAATCACAAAGATGAATTTCATGAATTCATTGAAAAAAGAAACAGTTTTGTTGATTTTCTTTCCCTTCTTAAAATTTTATTTTATTTACTCACTCGCATAAAATCTTAATTATACAACACGTGTCAGGTACCATCACTGTTACAAATATTCCCATTTATAGATACTAAGAATGATACCAGCTCTTCGTTAGATTAAATGAATAGATATGATCAGGTAATTAAGGGTTTATATAAAGGGAAGTCTCGCTTTGACTAATGAACTCTAATGTATAAATTTAACGGCATAATAACACATATTGCGCACATATCACTCGCATATAATGGTAATATTTTTTTTATTGAACTTTCTTCTTTGTGGTTATTAATTATATGTTGGTCTTACTATTACTATTACTGATAATGTTATAAGTAGTAATTATATGCAGGTTGGAAGCTTATTTGTATGTCGACTCAGTGAGATGAGTAATATGTATCAAGATTCAGATAGATTTGAGTGATCAGTTTATAACACAAAGAAACGTACATTATAAGTGGATGTGACATAGTTATTAGGCAAACAAACCTGAACGTTACAATTCAGTTTGCTGTACCCTCACATCAAAATGTCTGTAAAATGATGGATAACAGAGAAAGAAAAATTATGCAGTGGAAAGCTGTAAAACACTGTAAGGAAGTATTCCTTAGTCTAATTAATTCTGAATCATATCACCTAGGCTGTGTATTCACCAGTCTCTGTCATTAGCTTCACGGATTATACTTATGCTTTGCTTTAACTGGTATTGGCTTTACTTTACCCAAATCACACGTTAGCTAATTTTGGTTTGTGTGGTTAGTGTTGTGTAGAGATGTCTTAGACCAATCTAAATATACAAAAAGTGAGTGAACTGAGGGTAGATATTAATTCTCAAATGGATTTTTGTTCCGCAATGAATAGTGTTCTCTGAGCTGGTTGGTTTAGTTGCGGAGCTTTCGTCGTCCTTCTGGACAACATCTTCAGCGCAGTATTTAGCATAAAGTGAAATGATTAAAATTTTTCATGAATGATATAATTGCGTCTCCCGACAACCATCTTTACATGTGTATTGACCATTTTCTATTGACTTGGATTGGAAACTTTCTAATCACCTGATCTACTTTCTATTAGTTGGTATATTTCGTCTATATTAACGTGTTTGTTAATTGCATATTCGTTTGAGTACCACGAACAGAAGCTCCGCAACTAAACCAACCAGCTCAGAGAACACTATTAAGTGCAAATCATCCACCTGAGCAGCAAATCTTCTCTATTAGATTTTTGTTCACTAGTCGATTATTTACAATTAAGTAGCATTGAATACGCGTCTTGTTCTTTTGTCCACAGAACTTTAGAAACACTCACCTTCAGAATGTGTCTACAATTATAAAAAATGCTGTTGAAGTCCTTAATTGTTTAATTACACAAATTATGCCTAGAAATTGAGCATCAAGTGATCCCTGGTGTTAATTATTCACTTATTACTAAGGCATAAATGACTTTATCTGTATCCCATATAACTATCGGTAAACCGTATCCTAGGTTCATTATTAATGTCTTCTTCAAAAGAATTGCAAACAAATGTTTATCTGATTAAGATATAGAAGGTAGTTGTAGTAATTTATTGTACTTGAAATATTAATATACCGGGATGACGGAATTATAGGAATCTAATCAAAACCCAGAGAGGGCAGCAATCAGTAATTTGTATTTAGCGGAATTCGAATGCAATTCATATATGAAAATATTAACAATCAACAGTAAGTATTTAAACAATACAAAGATAGAAATAGTCAATCACCACATCCGCCACACGTTGAATGTCTCCTTGCGTATTTATAATGATATCGCGGTTTGCTTGCCAGTCTCTGCGATCTTCTAACTGATTCGGTGATATCATTTCCATCAGTATCATCTAGACTTATTTCTGAATTATCTACAAAGTCGGGATTAGTAGCGGAGTCATTATAATCATAATCGGAACGACCTACCTCATTTATTCTCACTTGATCCAAGTGTCTGTTATGAACTGAATTATCTTCGATGTCTAATATCTTCACCATTCGATTTCCCATTCTTTGTAGTATGATACCAATAGAAGGTCTATAATCATTCCCTCTGTAATAATGTACATCAGAAGTCGTGGACATCAGATGCTTTCTGAGAATTCGGGATTTGAATAGTTTTGCAGGACTTTCACGGGTACTTGTATGCTCCGCATTGCGATATTGAAGTAAGAAGTTATCCACACATCTCTCTAGCTCATCAAAATTTTGAGGACTCATTGATGCTATAGCACTCTTTAATGTTCGTACAAAATTTTCTGCCAACCCGTTTGACTGAGGATGACGTGGTGCTGTGTACAAATGACGACAACCTATATGTTTGAGCCAATCATTGAAGTTCTTCTCCGTAAAATGAGTACCATTGTCAGTAACTAAGACATCTGGAATTCCTTCTCGACTAAAAATCTTTCTCAACGCTCTGTGAGTGAATTTGGCATTAGGACTATCTGTAATGATGACTTCTGGCCATCTAGAATAAGAATCCACAATAACTAAAGCATAATATGAATTTAAGAATGGACCACAGTAATCTGCATGAATACGCTGCCAAACCTCACAAGATGCAGGCCACGGTGTCCACGATGACTTCCCATAGGACATTTTATGTAAACAGCTAGAACAGCTCTTTGATCTTTTGTTAATGTCAGCATCAATTTCCGGCCACCAGCATGTTAGGCGTGCTAATGATTTCATCTTATCAGCTCCTAGATGAGCAGAATGTAGATCATCCAAAATTGCAGATCTTAATGTTGGAGGAATAATAATTCTGTCATTCAGACATAGAAATCCTTCAGGATGGACTGAAATCTCATCTCTTCGCTTATAAAAGTCTGGAAATCTTCGCTTACACTGAACATTCCAACCTCTTTTTGTTGCATTTATAACACATCCGTAATATTTCCGAGTATCATTTATAAGTCGAACTCGATCCACCGGTAACGGCTGGACTAATAAGCAATCAGTATCATTAGCAACATTTTCAAATAATGAATAACGAGATAAGAAGTCTGCATGAGGTATATCCTTTGCCGATCTATGTTCAATAGTGTAATCATATGCACTTAGTTCTAAACTCCATCTCTGAACCATAGCAGCAGATGATTTATTCAAAGATTTTTCTGGATTGTAAATGAATTTCAAAGCTTGATGATCAGTAACTATGTGAAACTTAGTACCAAAGAGATACTTGTGCAAGCGTCTTATTGCCCATACAACTGCTAAAGCTTCTTTCTGGGTTTGTGAGTACCCTTGTTCACTCTTACTTAGACGTCTTGAAATACAAATAACAGGTTGTCCATTTTGCTCAAGTACTGCAGCTATACCCATAGGAGAAGCATCTGTAGTGAGAACAGACTTATCTTTCGATGAAAAAGGTCTTAAGAAAGCTTGTTTATTAAGAAACTCCAAAGTTTTTCGCAAGATATTCTCATGTTGTTGTTCCCACTTAAACTGTTTACTGGAGACAATCTCAAAAAGTGGAGATAACCGTTGAGTGAAGTTGGGAATGAATCTGGAGTAAAACTGAAGAGTACCTATCCATGATCTCAACGATGACATATTATTAGGTGACGGTGCTTGAATTAGAGGTGCCAAACGACTAGCATCAGGTCTGAAACCTTCGGAGTCTACTGTGTATCCCAAGCATGATACAGACGACAAAGTGAAATGGCATTTAGATGGATTAACAAGAACATTATTCTCACATAAACGCCTGAACAGTTTTAAAAGACGTTCATTATGCAATTCGATATTAGGACCATGAACTATAATGTCGTCTTGGTATGACTCAACACCATCTAATCCATCTATCATCTGATTTATTACATTTTGAAATATTGCAGGTGAAACCTTTAAACCAAAAGGCAAGAACTTATACTTGAACAATCCAAATGGAGTATTAATGGTTGTTAATGCACTAGACGCCTCATCAAGAGGAATTTGCAAATAGGCATCTTTTAGATCTATTTTGGAAAAGTATCTTGAGCCATGTAGCTTGTAGAGAATGTCTTCAGTTTCTAGAGTAGTGCAACTTTGCTGTAGTAGACGACTATTGAGTGTAAGGCGGTAGTCACCACAAATTCTAGGTGTTTTTCCATCAGCCTTTAGTGGCGTAACAATAGGAGTAGCCCAATTTGAAGACTCAACTGGCATAAGTATGCCTTGCTCAACCAACTTGTCTAACTCTTTCTTAACTGCATCTCGCAATCCATATGGAATTAATCGGCGTTTCAGGAAGATAGGATCACCCTCTATTTCAAGATGGATGGGCTGAATCTTCATACCACCTACACTCTTTGAGCATTGGAGAAGTAATTCCCTGAACAAAGATTCATCAAACAACTCAGTACAAAGTGAAATTTCGACATTTAACAATCTAAGGGCTTTTAATCCCAATAAAGATGGACCATATTCACTAACAAGAAAGGGAATATTTACAAAATTACCACTGTCTGATTTCAAAGAAATGTTAGTAGCCCCGATAAGAGGTAATTTATGACCAGTTATGCCTGTAATTGAACTAGTAGTAGGATCTATCTGGACATTCTTACAAATCGATTGTAAATCTTTCTTAGAAATTATAGATTCAGTACTCCCAGTATCAATTATAAAACAATGGGACTTGCCTGAACTTGTAGTGAAGGTTCTCATTAGATGAGATTGAGTATTGGGAAAAGTTGAAAGAGACATCGACTGCATTTTACCAGATAAATTGGAAGAATTATCAGGATTCTCAGTAACATATGTATTCGAACTTCTGCACACAGTCTTGATGTGTCCAACTTTACCACATTTGTGACACTTAGCACTCCGAAAACGGCAAGTGCTTCGTAGATGTAACTTTCCACAGGATAAACACGGTTTAATGTTTTTGATCTCTGGCTGCATTCTATTACCTGTGGACGACAGTTTGGATTTCTTTCCATGAACACTTGTATTTTCGACTTTGGAAAGCATGACATCAGATACTGACGTAGTGGGAGCAGAGTATTCATTGTTGACATCTTCATATGTAATACATACCTCTTTAGCAGTTTGAAACGTACAAGAAGGAATCTGAATTAACTCTTTCTCTAATTTAGGAATATTGATTCCAGCAATTAGACGATCACGTAGTTGTGTATGCAGCTGATCTCCAAAATTACACTTTGAGGCTTGAATTTGAAGTTGAAGAATAAAGTCTCTTATCTTCTGGTTGGGAGAACGTACCAGTTTGTTGAACTGAGCCCTCTCTCTGGTCTCAAAAGTGGTTACATGGAAGTGATCAATAAGAAGTTCACGGAGTTTATAATATGGCAGAGAAATGGGTTTATCTGGAAACGCCAGATTCTTCACCAGGCTATATGCATCAAGACCAATAGCGGTGATGAAATGAGCAGGTATTTTATCATCCCGAACATTCTTGGAAATGCACCACGCATCAAAGCATTCCAAATAATCAGCAATCTCTCGCGGAGACCCATTAATGGGGAATTTTCCCAGGTTACTTAGCTCCATCGCGACGCCAATTTGTAGTAATTTATTGTACTTGGAATATTAGTATACCGGGATGACGGAATTATAGGAATCTAATCAAAACCCAGAGAGGGCAGCAATCAGTAATTTGTATTTAGCGGAATTCGAATGCAATTCATATATGAAAATATTAACAATCAACAGTAAGTATTTAAACAATACAAAGATATAAATAGTCAATCACCACAGTAGTGTTTTTCATAAAAGTTTATTACTACTGGTTAAATAAATTAGTAGTATTCACTTAACTTCTATACAAATTTAGTTTAGAACTAGCGATCTAAACAGTTGGTAAGTTTACACAAACTATTCAGTTGTCAGACTTTAAAAACATGATATTCCTGTAATTTCATCTCACAGATGAATAACATATCATGAATTAATCATGAAGGTGAAAATTACCAAGGACTTGACAACGTAACATTAATGACTACCCAGTAACCAGTCAGTATTTCCTTCCAACTGTGACTCACTAAGCAAGACACTCGATTTCCAATCACTGTGTTGCTGGTGAAAATCTCGCTCCGTCTACCAAAGTTTGGGTAGCCAACTAGTATCGTTAACACCTCAAACAACAGGTGTGGCTGATTGTCACCTGCATGGAAATGTAATTGGTTGTTGGTCGACATTTCACTTCAATTTCCAGTATACCCAACTCAGTCCTTCATAGGGGTCACTTGTCGCACAAATGTCTCAGCGTTAATATCTTAGTCTTCAACAGCTGCCTCCACTACATATTGAAGACCAAATGGCCGGCCGATTAGAAAGAATTAGCAACAAGAAACTGTGACTGGCAACAAACCAACCAAGAGCCGATCGCTCAGCGAAAAAAAAATAGAACAAAGTGGAGATGTGTTTTTGAAGCCCTATGTTCCACTCGTAACCCAAGGAAACTATAATAAATAATAATGTCTTAGACTGTAACATCAAGCAACATACATTTGACTTTCTTTGTAAATATTATTTCCATTGTAGTTGTAGTTACGCCTTGCTGACGACTGTCATTGTGCAGAAAGCTTAATTCCAAGGCTTGCTGACGATTATCAGTAACCATCCAACATCATGTATAGTCTGGTTCTCTTGTACAAATGAAATACATTTAGTTATTTTTAGTATAATTTTCAAATCACCAAACAGCGAAATATATTTCTTTTACAAACAGGATGCTTAAAATTACTGCATAATAATATAGTGAAGTCATCTGAAGTATATCTTTTAAAGGTAACTGGGATTTTGAAATGACATCGATCAATGACAATCTGAAAACCAAAGAGTGACGAACAGATATTTCATTTTAATTAGTATATGGTCAATACTTCGTGTGAGATCCAGTTCGGAAAGATCTCTTTTTATGAAGAGCAGATTGTCATTCTACCTGTGGATAGGAATTCGGTGGTCTGTATTTTCTTATTTATCTTTATTACAGTGTGTCTGAAATCTACTGTTAGCCGTTATTGACTGTCCACCAAGCTCTATTTGAGTCACTCCATTGGTTGCAATGTCTTGATAGAGCTTTAGAAAACAATCTCGAAGCGAATGAGTATTGAACTATTGTAGTTTATTCGATTGAACTGAATTACCCGGATCAGATTTTTGATAAACCAGGCTGTAAGACACACTTAATGTACGGGAGCTGATAAAGCTACCCAGCTGTTCAAGCCGAAGTAAGCCGAATGAGAATCCAACCCGATACCCAATGGCTGTAAGTGCAAAGCTTCAGTTAGTCACATCTCCACGGAGTACTATGAATACCTAAATAGGTAAACAGGATGAACACTCAACTCTAAAGTCAGAATCTTGACTATTAGGATGCTAAATTCAGTGCAGCACAGTGTTACATTATTTGTCTTAAAGGATAAACTTTAAACTCAATCGATAGGCTTCAATGAACAAATCTGATCTGACAGTTACATCAGTTACCATGCGGTGATTAAGTCCTACGCGTGTATTTAATGCTGAATGGTTATCAATACTATAGAAGAATACTATTTTAGCTGAATTATTTGAAATCTCACAGTTTTAAAGCGAAATAAATGAACAATAATCATTGAGTATATCAACTTGTTTTTTTTTTATATTTCTCAATGTTAGTACAAAAAAGAAATTGGTAGGATTAAATGTCAATCACCATGGTAATTTATACGGTTCAGTAAATTAATTTTTACCCGGGACTGGCGGGGATTATTGATGAAATGAAAGCTTGAATCAGTCTCCTTCAACCTTTAATACATATAATTAACAAAAGATTGAGAATAATGACTGAAGGAAGATAAAAATTATTCACGACAGTTAGAAACAGAGTCAAGCAAGACAACAGTTTTCAAATAAGATGGAGAGAAAGAGAGAGAGACAAAGAAGAAGAAAGATGAATGGGGATTATTGGTTTTTCTTAATATAAAAAAATAGGCTGAAAAAGGATTTATTGAAGTTTAAGTCGAATTGTTCACATTCCACCATCATTCCCGCATAATTCATGTGAAAAATGAGTAAATGTGTGTTTCATTGCACAGAAATGAAGTTGATATGAGGAATGAAAAAACCTTTTTACATGTAGTGAACGTTGATTTTAGTTCTTTACACGTGATTAGCTCATTCTTGTATGATTTAAGTATGAGATAAATTGTATGATTTTGAGGGGAAAATGAGCTGAAATCACTTGTGAAATCTTTTTTGTATGTATAAGGGGGAATTTAAAATGTGATTGGTGCATATTTTCGAATTCTTCACTAATTTTTATCTACATTGTCATAAATAAACTAAACACTCTCTCACAAGGCTTTCCTCTTATCATTTTAGTGTTGTTCAGAAGAATACGGTTAACATTACTCTTTCTTCTATGTGTTCCTGATTGTTGACAGTCAAAGCTGAAAAAAGCACCTGGATTGTGACGTCCACATCACTAGCCTGAAGTTTAAGTCATTAATGTACTCGATGAAAATGCTAGTTAGAATCTGCTTTCACCTTATTATTTATTATTTTATCCTTTAATTCCTAGAGGAACATAGGGCTTCAGCTGCGCAACTCCATGGCCTTCGGTTTTCTGTCAAAGTTTTCGCCCCGCCCCAAGTCTGCCCACATGTTTTCATCTCCTCTTCACATCACCTCCACCAAGTCACCCTTGCATTGACGACCAACTCACCCCCCGCTTCCCTTTCGGGTCCCACTCGAGCACTGGCTTGTCTAGTGATGTTACCTGCTGGTTGCCTCAGAGTATGGCCAGCCAATCCATCTCCATTTCTTCCTGACTATTTGTTTCGCAATCGGTTCCTGCTCGGTTGGTTCGCTCTCAGAGATCCCCGCCTGCTACTGATCTTTCCTGGCCATCAGATCTTGAGTGTTGAACGAAGACAGCTGTTGATGAAGGTCCGAAGTTTGTTTAAAGTGATCTTCATGACGTGCTGGTCAAGTCTCTGATCCGTATAGTAAGTAGCACTGACTTCACATTGGAGTTGAAACTCCGGCTCTTGTTTTTGATGCTGAGTGCTGTTGATCTCGTCCACACAGACTTGAAAGTAATGAAAGTTTGTCTTGCTTTTCCGATTCTGGCTTTGATATCCCCTTCAGTTCTGTCCGCCTGTAGTTGAAACGATGCTTCCCAGGTAGGTGGGTAGGTAAAGGAGGTTGTTTCTTTCAGGTTCCTGCCATTTATGCTGGCTGATTGTTGTCTGTTGTTGTTGTTGTTGCTGTTGCTGTTGGCCAGGAGTCTTCATCACCAGATCTGTTTTCTCTGCGTTCACCTGAAGTTCTATCTTCTCTGGATGCTTCTTCTGCCAACTTGTTGCTTTTCACCACTTTCATATCTTCCAGTTTGTGGGAAATTAGACATATATCATCGGCAAAGTCCATATCCTCCAAGTTGTTTTTTGTGTGAGTCCATTTTATGCCTGTTTCCTCATTGCATTATCCAGTCTACTGCAATCAGGAAGATCATTGGCGATAGTAGACAGCCTTGTCTCACTCCCGTCCTCAGTTCGAAGGATTCCGTAAGTTTCCCGTTGTGGATTACTTGGCACGCAGCATTGTCGTATAACTGTTGGATGAGATGTATAATTTTCGATGAGTCTCCTTGCTTTCACCTTAGTTGCCGTTAATGTCTCTCGTATATCAGTATCAACCAATGATATGTTCGTTCACCATCAAACTAACTAGTTAGCCATATATCAGAGTTTTCTTTAGATATAACATTGAGTCGTTGACCTGATTTGTACTCTACCAAAATTTGGGTTTCTCATCAGATTATTACTTGATTAAATTTAATGTCCTTAGATACTTGAGTTGGCTATCAGGTAATCCATTAAAAAATTTCACTTCGATATTGAAAATATATTCACTATACTTATCAATATAGAAAAGTAAATACTCAGTCGGTTGGTATTGAACTCGGTAGCTGAAAGATAACTTGTTTCATAATCATAAGGCCGTAGACTTAATTGCGCCCAAAATGAGGGATGAGATTTGTTGAATAGTCTCATAATGAGGAGAAACAGATATACAATCCTCTGCGTATTACTGTTGTTTCTCTAAATGATATCAATTCAGAATAATAGTGCATCGGTGGCACAGTGGTTAGGACTCTCGCCGACCATGCACATGGTCCGGGGTTCGATACCCTGCCGACCCACTCCTGATATCTATGATCGGTTTGAAAAATTTGGGCTACCGATATCACATACTGAAAATTCCATACCTGTACCGAAAAATACGGTGTGTAATCAAACTGTAATCAAAAAAAAATTAATAACGAAGTGTACCTCTATCCCAATGCTAATTCATATTGAACTTTCATAGACATTCCTCCGGGATATGAAAATATTTTAGAATAAAAGTGATATTTAGACTTATAGGATTGGTATTTGTATTAGTAGTGGAGAAGAAAATAGAATGTCTATCCATAATCATAAAAGTAATATCGATATCATTATGACTACTACTAATAGTCTAAGTAGTAGTAGGAATTGTTGTGATGGTGGTCAAACTAGCACACATTTGCATCCTTTAATCACATCCCGTTCATTCTGGGTCAGTTTTCTAATGTTTGAATTAGTAGTATGAAATAGTAAGCAGTTTGAAATGACCGAATAAGTTCACAGCAAATCAGTATACCACTTCATTACGTAACAAAAATAAAATGCATAGAAAAGTAATAAACTACTCGTAAACAAATAAGTAGACTAAGGAGACGAAATCCAGATTAAAGTTGATTTTATTACCAACTGAAATCACTTAAAGAGCCGTTAAAACTTTGAAGCACTGAACAGATGTTTTGTTTGTCCTAAGAAACGTGAGAAACGATCAAAGCAAGACTTATATTGAAACCAATAACATTTGGCAAATCCAACTTCCATAATTCAGGTTATTTGTCAGCACTAAATTGGTATAAATACAATTACAATTATATAATGAAATTAGATACAAGATGATATCAAAAATAAAGACACTAAACTGTTAATTTCTCTTAATGTCACGATGATTTTTAATATTCATAATTATTATCATACTGTTGGATTCCGAATCGAACATAGGCCTTCAATAGTACATCTCCATTTCATCCTGATCTATGCAGTCCTTTTCAGCAAATACCACGACTCCATATAAGCACTCTTCGGCTTTTCAAACGATCTCCTCCATGTCATCTCCGTAGCCCGACTAGTTGTTTTTCATTTAGGTTACACTCGAATGCCTAGTGTGTTACGTCAGTCAGCAGTCTCCCCAGCGTGTTCCCAATCCATCTCCATTCTCTTTACATATTTGTTGAGCAACAGGTTCCTGGTTAGTTCGTTCCCAGCCACAGTTTCTTCCTGCTAATTCTTTCTGGCTAGCCAGAAGTTCAATCTCCTATATGAAGCAAGCCTGTTCGAAATGATTTGCGTGACACGTAGTACAAGTCTCTGACCCACATAGAAGAATTGACTGACTGACTGACATAACATTGGCGTTGAAAATCCTAATCTTGTTGTTTACGCTGGCTGAGTGACACCAGAAAATTTCCAACCTGGTTCCAGAGTGATGAAGGCGTATCTTCCTTCCCTTTCCGATTCTGGCTGGCTGCATAGATAAGTGGAAGAAGTCACCTCTCTCAAATTTCTCCTGTTGGTAGTGACTGGTGCTGCTTGTTTTTGTCATTGTTGTTGGTTGGTCGACTCGTTGGTTGTTTATCTTCATCACCTCCGTCTCCGTCTTCTCTATGTTCACCTGGAGTCTGTCTTCCTTTGCTGACTGCCAGTCTCTTGTGCCAGTTTGTTGGCTTTCGCCTGCCTGCCTGCCTGCCTGTCTGTAAGTCTTCGAGTCTGTGTGACATTGAAGATAAACCATCGATTCGCGAAATCCAGATCATCCAGAGTCTTCTTATAGGTCAGCGAAGCGTATTCCTGTCTTCTCATCCCCTCACCACACAGTCTGACGTATAATCCAGTCGTGCACCACAATTAGGAATATCATAGATGATAGTGGATATCCTTGTCTTACATCTGTCTTCAGTTGACACGACTCGTTGAGCTTTTAGTTGTCAATCACTTTGCATTCGTCATCATCATATAGCTAGCTAGCTGTTGAATGAGGTTGATAAAGATTTGGGTATGGCACTCCTTAGTGCTGCAGCAGTTTTCAAGTTTTCTCACAGCTAAGGTTAAGATTAAGTATTTAAAACGTGACAAATCTAAATCTCCCTCATAAACAAATCACTGGGGAGTATCCAGTATCATGTGTATAATGTTAGAGGTGCTAACTGAATTGGATTATTCTACTTGTATTATGGATCACTTCTAGCGATAACATGGGTTTGAATCTAAAAAACTCATCAGTTTCATTGAGTTCGCAGATGCATTTTCCTGACGAGTGTTAATGAGAACGAAATCAAGATTAATGGCTTCTGTTGATTATAGTCAACTATGTAACACTTAAACTTATTTTTTTCCATATTTTTTCATAAAGGCGTTGTGTATTTCTTCAAGATAATCTTCAACATGATTTTCTAGCATTCAAAAACAGTATGCTACTAAGCTTTATGAGTAATGATGGTATGACGTGTCTATCGATACGACTTATCTGTAGTATATAAAGAGACATTCAGAGCATAAAAACACCATGTAGTGAGGAGAAAGACTGGATGTCAGAAAAATCAAATGATTCAGAGTTGTGGAGATACCTGGAAGACGTAAAAGGAACACAACAAAATGCAATATAAAGAAGGTCAAAAGTAGCATAACACGGAATACATGTGCACATGGTGATTTGAAAACAAAGTGTAAATGAATGTGAACATTGAACGCTGGTTCATTAACCTTAGTCGCCTTTGGCGGGCAACTCGAAGGCGCAAATGATTCAGTTGTGTACAAGTTGGAAGAATACGAATAAAAGTACAATACATTCCTTGTAAAACATTTGTTTCTAGACTTTGTAACCATATCAAATTTAACTGCCAAAGAATATAACTTATTATTGGTCCTTGTGTTTTGGAGTTAAAGTCAATAATTGTTCATAGCAATTATCGATTCGGAGCGTCTTCGCGAATAATAGGAGCTTACGGTTAAGTTCCTTGGCACAAGGTGTACGTAATTTCGCTACATGGCGATACCTCATTTTAAATAAACATTTCTTAACCAAGTCTCTCTTCTTCTACCGTTACAGTGGTACTCTTTTTTCTCTAACTGCACTCAGATGTGAATATCTTACAGGAAAATTTTTATCATAGTGTACACACATTCATTTGAAGTATTTCAGACTTAATGAAATGCACATTTTCCACATAATTCTTATCCTATTATGAGTTATGATTAGAATATTATCAAAAATATGCATATGTTTGCAGGGATTTTGATTAATTTTCATGTAGGTTTCTTCAAGTAGCAACATCCGTTGGAGAATCACTGAAGGAGCAGCGAATAGTTTCATCCTATTTTCGGACAGCTGAATAGTGTTTAGCCACTAAGCTGCCAGGGAATCGAATAAAAGGCCTGCGAATTATGAGGTAAATCTGTCGACTACTCAGTCACTGGATCAGAATCCTGTAAGCTGTGAGTTCTATATTTCTGTGAATTCACTATATAATGCCATTATCACCAAATGCTATCAGTCAACTGATGTCAGTACCTGAAGACATTGATATTAAAATGAATCAAAGTTCTTACAAAGCCGTAATTTCAACATAAATGTGACCATGAACGTCAGAAATAAAAATCACTTGTCAGTTTAAATTAATTATCAAGCTTTACTGTTCAGATTACTAAAGCGATCTATTTGAATGTTTTTTTTAAAGACTGAAATACTAAGCAGGTGTTGATTCTTTTCTTACGTATCTTTTGTTACTGTTTACCTTGTGTTCAGCTTTATACTACTTATTACTAGTAAGTAGTACGAGTTGATATATTTTTGCCACGTTGGTACTCCATGACCATAATTGTTGTTTGCTATTGAAGTTTATCTCACTTAATGTAGTAATATTTTATTTGATCTATAGTGATTATCTTACGGTTAAACGGTATCTGCTGTCCATGATTTATTTAAATCCCATTTTCTGTTCCACTTTGTTTATTCTAATCGCTCTATTCTTTATCTGGATGATATTCGCACACTGTTTAGTACTGTCGTTGATCGCACTTGACACAGTTATGCTGTTATTCCTTAATAAATATAAAGAAGATGCGTTCGACGGCATTCAACGTTAGGCACATCACAATTTGAGATTTGTGTATTATATTCATTACTTTATTATAATATAGTACCATACTTTAGACAAATACGTTGTTTTGAACTTTGCGCGTCAGTCAAACGTTCTATTGAAATTATCTCCCCAGATTTCTTAAAAGAAGTCTACAGTGGAGATGTTGCTACTAAAGTTTTACAATATCCCGGCCGACGCACTCCTAAACTTCGCCTAGCTGATAGTAAGCTAGGAAAAGAAGGAAGATTGGGTATCTGGCTAGCTCCCCCACCTGGTAGAAACAACATAAACGCTACTGAAACTTCCAAAAGCTTGAAGCCTCATTTTTCTCTTAGAACGCAAGAAATAAAAGAAAATACTCCCTAAGAGAAATAAACTTATATCTGTATTGCCTATGAACAAATTTAGACTCATAAACTCATATAGGCTACCTAATCTTTACACATGATAAGCAGTTGAATAATATATGTTAGTTTTTATTTCATTGTTATTTTATGGGAATTTAAATTCTTCGTGTTATCGTGAATGGATGCAGCTGAAGGATCCAAAACGAGGATAAGACAACTGATAAATGCTGTTGTCCTTCAATGTTGGTTTATGCTGCACAGTGTTAGCACTAATTAACTAACGACTGTATGAAATGAAAAATGACTAAAAGTTTGTAAAACTTTGATCAGATTTGTTGTTATTCCCCTTATGTGAATAGTAATCGTCATTTGAGAAGAATGGATGAATTTAATCCTACTAATGATTAACACTGCATTACGCTGTGCCGTTATACAATCAAGAGGCCAACCTTTGTACATTGACAGCACTATTCCCTAAGTAAAATCGCACGGCTATCGATATTTATGAAAAAGGTAGCCAAATTATTTTATTTTAATGAGTAACCAACCGGAAGTTTAAATCTCAGACTATTAAAGTTCATGAGTAAATAGTGACAAGATCAGAAGAAATTAATTTCGTATTATGTCACAGTCTGATCGAGAAACTAGGCACTGAACTGGAAAATATGTGTGCAGATGCGTGTGTGTGTAGGGGGTGGGTGTGCCTGCGTATGTGTTCTCACGCGCTTCTCTCTGTAACTGTTTCCAATGCATACACATATATACAACATGATGGTGAACTTGTTTAGTAACATATCATATATGATAACTGATTTGACGTTATCACTAAAACAAATCACTCCTATGTCAAAGGAAACTTTTACTAAGCTTTAACTTCGTTCATCTTTAATTTTATTAATTTCCATGTAGAAACAATCAATCACAAAGTGTTGACTTTTAAAAATCTCTTTACTGATTTATAAATAAAGGAAGATTTCAATTACTCGATAAACAGCTTAAATGCTACTTAGATTTCATTAACTGTTTGTATTAAAGATTAAAGAGATATATATATTAGGATAATAAGGAACCTTGGTGATAAAAATGAAAATTTACCACAATAATATGTAGGTATGTTGTATTTATTGTTTATCTTCCGGTTAAATCTTCAACACCTGTACTCATGTTCTTTTCTACTTCCGTTGATATTCCAGTCTAGGTTGTTGTCTGTATGTTTACACAGTTGTGAAAATCGATCAATTCTGGCTTACACTAAATGTAATTATTAATAGGTTGAGCAATATTGAGGTTAGGCTTTGGTCAAGTGCTGGGTAAAGAGGGGAAATCAATCGACGAGGCTGTGAAGTCACATCGACTGAGATGGTTAGGACATGTGTTACTCATGCACGCCATCGCCATCGCCTTCCTCGACGGGCAATGTTAGCTGACTGACATGGGATGAATCAGGTTGGAAAAGAGTTAGCCAGTGGTGGTCCAACCAAAACGTGGTTTCATCAGTCAATTAAATCCACAACAGTAAGTTTAAGCCAGCCACGTGAGAAGGTGTAGACTTCCTGACCTGTTGGAGTCCTTGGGGCGGTAAACACCAACGGCTGAAGACAATTGGTGATATGGCTCAAAATAGTTCTCAGTGGCTGGCTTAGATGCATCCACTCCTTGTGACTTATAATACTCAACAAAACTATATTGTTCTTCGATATTACTATTCTTATTGCCTCACATCTCTGTTTACTGTCTCTATTTTGCGTTTCTTTTTACTTTCTTCTTCTCTGGTTTTGTCTGCTGAGTGAACTGAGGAGACTCGAACTGCTGCACATCAGTGCAAAGTTCTATGTTGAAACCAGTCAGTAAATCAGTCAGTGTAATTATACAATCGAGAGGGAAAATACCATTGTTAAATTGCACAGTCTATCTTTCTCACGGTAAATGAAGTCCCCATTCTGAAGTGAAGTTAAAAATCTTACTACCATGAATTTAAATAATTTTAGGCATATCATATTTATTGTGTGTTGGTTGTCCAATAGTAGGATTTTCACCAGCCACACCGGTGGTCCGGGTTCGACGCCCAACCAAAGCACTCTTAAAACTCCCCCTTAACCTGCATTAAACCTGAAAAAGAGGAAAGGCTAGGTGTGAGACCAGTAATGTAAGTGTAAACCTTGGGTACTGTGGTGGAACGTAGCTCCATATTAGATAAGTTTGTTTTAATAGTCACACAGTGATGCAGTATTAACAATTGGATGATATTTCGAGCATAAGTTATTACTCATAATCATATCCTTCTATTCACACGTTTTCACAATTTGTCTCATATATATTTTCTCTCTTTCTGCCCCTCCAATGTCTTTTTCTTGTTTGTATCCGCTTTCTATATCTCCGGTATAGGCGTTGCATCATTCTGATTGCACGTGTGCGATGTTGAATCGTTGAACAAGGCTTCAGTGATTCAACTCTCTCCCACTCCACCCAACTATATTACTTCTCAATACTCTCACCCTGTCCCACCCTGTTTTGTGATTACATGCAGGTGAATGTAGTGCAATGGCTGAGCTTTTTTCTTAGCAGGGTAAATTATTCTAGATCTAGCTAATTTCTTCATGCCCCAATCATCCACTTGATCCTGATCTACTAGTTTGACCTATGTAATCAACCTCACAGTCATTACATGGTATTCGGCAAATTATATTATTTTTCCTAATTGAATCTATTGGGACCTTAGGCCGACAAAGTTTATCTCTGAGAGAGTTGTTTGGTTTAAATCCCACCCTAATTCCAGCGTCATTGAGAATTCTACGTAAGGCCTCTGACGTCCCCTCTTTATACGTCAGTGCAGTGAAACCTGTGAGACTAGTAACAAACAACAGTATATGAACTAAAACTTTAAATGTCGAAACCCTATGTTCCACTAGCAGGGAAAGAGAGAGGAAAACATCAGATTCATTACAGCCATCGGATGACTTTACTTATTTATCTAATATCAAGATAATTATATTTGGCAATGAGACTAAATGGGATGGCCTTAGGTTGACAAACTATCGCTGATGTGTTGCGTGATGACCTGGCTAGCAGTTGTGTCTTCCAGCTTAGCTAGTACAGCGCCAACCTAGTAATCCAAAGGACACAGGTTTGAATCTCGGCACAATCCAGATCTTCATTTTACGCGCTATATGGTTTTATTCCTGTAAATAATAGATATCTTTGGAAGTCAATAATTGCAACATATTTCTTTTAACACAAACCAGTGAATTCAAGTCTTTTTACTGCACCTTTGTAATATGGTTGCGTAACTGTGTATTATATAGAATTAAGACTACTGATATAAACTCGTGTATGGCAGGGAGTAACAATTAAGTACATAGTTTCCCCATCCATACCTCATGATAATGTAAATCAACTTAAATAGGCGATACTGTTTCCAGTCTTCTACATTCCTGTTGACATTCATCGTAGTAATCAAAATTATTAATTTAAAAAATGGATCAACCATTAAATTCATCTTTAGTTGTTACTGTCATCGAACTGATATTAGCTATTGACCAGTTATGCTTTTCGCTAAATTAACTGTTGATAATAAACATTTTTACATACTTTGGCACTTTAGCTAATAGTCAGGTTTTCTACCAAATGGACTACGAGGTTCACCTGACAGTTAGACTGTCATTTCACTTCATTCATCACCGCCGTCATGCGAATCAGTGATACATTACTGTCAGTTTATTAACACACTAGCTACCCTGGTAGGCTTTCTCCCATAAATGTTAGTCTTATTGTTTCGACATCAGATAGTATCCCAATCAAATAGCCAACATATATTAGATGGTCGGAGGCAATCGACAGGAAGCCTTGCATCTAGGTTTCGTGCTAGATGGCACTCGTCAGCAAGGCGCATCTGCAACCTCTAAAGGAACTCATGTCCCTCCTGAGATTCGAACCGGCGTCACCCAGTGCCGACTGCAGTTAGAGACGTTACCACTGAGCTATTTGGTCTCGCGACTGACCTCCTGTAGGACTGTAGTGGATATTTTGGTTTGAAATACATATTCTTTTTTTTCAAAAATGATATATGGCAGCAAAGCTATAGACCTGAGAAAATTTACAATTATATGGTATTATTTATTTGCTTTAAAAGAATTGATGTTAAAGACTTATTTCATGGTATCTTTGCGTAGTTGCTTTTTAAGCTGTTTTATTCTGCAGTAATTTAGTGAATAATAACTAGGAGTGAAATCTAGGATACGTGTTTTTTCTATTTGGGACTCATCATATCGACATATCTGCATTTCCCAGTGAGTGATAGTATCCTCACTGAGACTCGAACTCAGTACCCATCATCTCAAACGCCAGTGAGTTAGCCATTTGGGCCACATCATTTATTGTGGTATGACATTTTGTAACCAAGTTGTCATTTAAGAAATCTTGAGAAGTTAACTTCACTTTGACTACTAATAATGATTTCATAACTTCTTTGGTTAACATGTAGTAGCCGATTCATGCATATTCATTTATATCACTGATTGATTGGTACGAGTTGATGGATACTACTCATATCATTTACTAGTGTTTGCCAGCCAGATCGAACGGCCGTTCCGCTCGATTAAAACAGAGCTCATCGTTGGTGTACCCATTTTGACTGAACCTGGAGAGCCAAACCAGTTTAAATCAATTTGCGAATTGCGAATTTGTTGTGTTCGTCTACTTTCACAAAAGTCAAAATATCTTCTGGTTGAACCAGTGCTGAAATATCTGTATTTGATAGTGTTCACATCTTTGACAGAACATGAGTTTAACTATACTGATACCTCCAGTTAATAGGTAGCAAGGATAACAAAATTTGAAATGGGGGAAAGTACTTGTACACGGAGGCTAAAAGGTAACTTACTACACAAATAATAATACTAGTTTTTGCTCAACTTTACCTAATCCAGGTAAAAAGTGCCTTAAATACTGATATTATCAGAGTACCGGAAAGCATAATGCTTGATAATTATTCCCACCTTGACAACTAAACGACTAACTGAAGGTTCTTCATTCATTCAGTCAATTTTCAGTTTCTATTTATACACACACAAAAAATGCTTCCTAGACCTGATTTTTAAAAGTAACAAGTTCTATTACCTTTTAGACCGTCCCAATGAATCACAATGTTACCACCGAGATTCGAAACCAGCACTTATAGTTTCAAACTTAAAACCAGTAACCATTAAGCTACAGAGCAAGAACTTGAAAGCAACATCGAATAGTCTTACTAGCAGTTGTATGTCAACAGAGATGAAGCATTCCGGTCTAGTACAATGAATCAAAGAAAATTTACTTGATTTAAATAAATTCTACAATTATTCCAAAATTTATACTTTTCACTTCACTGAGATGGTTTTTCCTAGAAATATGTGCAATCAGTATGACTGTCTTCTCCCGAGTTTACTGGTTGGAATCGATCGGTCAGTTCACTCAATCAACTGAAACATGTTTACTGAACACTCTAGTGCACTTTAATTTCATACCAGGTATGAAAATTCGTAATACATACTCGTCCGTCACGGTCTTCGGTATTCATTGAAAAGACTTGTATGACATTGAAATTTTGACCACAAAAGGCGATATATGAATTAATTATGCAAAGATCTAGCCAGATAATCTCACAAATGTTTGCCTAAAATGTTTAATTTTCTAGTATTGGTTTTGTAGGGATTTTGTTTGATTGCATGGAGGATTTCATCATGAGCTGATATCAGTTAGAGAACCACTGTTTCGTCCTAGTTTGGGATTCTTCATCAGTATGCACCCACCGGGGTTCGAATACAGGACCTTCTGGTTACAAGGCTAGCTCGTAGACCACTGAGCCACTTGGACCCTATCCAATGGTTCTTGAATTCTAACTTCACTAACTGATGTCAGCTCATGATGAAATCCTTCATAAAATGTTTAAATCTAAGTTTATCTGAATATGTTTCAACATTTTCACTAGTAATCAGCATGTGAAAACCCAGTGAATAACTACCGTTCATACTTCAAACGCTTAAACCTTCATCAGTGGGATAGATCTATCAATTTGAAGAGGTTGGTTTGTCTCTCCTGAAAGATATAACCCAGTTCAATCAGTTCTGAGCCATTTAATACCACAGGTAACTACCACTACATCATGAACCATGCGTGATTAATCACTCACAAGACAATAAGCTGTTATTGTATTATGTGATTCTTAGAAATGACTAAATATTCACATTTTTTTCTCCACTCACCATGTGTAAGTCATCCACTGAAATATGAAATGTTACAGTTTATTTATCAAATAATTCACAGCAATGATAAAATTCCATCGACCACAGCGGTTAGGACGCTCGCCGACCATGCGAATGGTCCGGGGTTCGATTCCCGGCCACAGACTCACTCCTTTACCTCACTAAGCCAGAAGTGAGACTGGTAAAGCGGAAAGGTTCAGCTTGAGGCTAGCAACCGCATCCTGTAAAAATAAACATTGCTACAGAAACTTCAAGCCTCTAGCTTGGAGCCCTATGCATCACTGGAAACGTAAAGGAAAAAAAAGTCAAGACTAAAAGATTCCCAATTGCTATTCTTTACCTTATAAGTAGAGATTTCGTATTTCTTTATAATTATTAAGTTAAATATTTTGTAACTTTTTACTAAAACAGGATTAATCTGCTTGATTTGATCCAACATGCTCTGTTTTGTTGTTTAAATGCATCAATTAATTAATCGCCTCAATTGATTTTCTTTCTACCTTCAATCAATGTATGTATGTATGTATAATCACATGGAAACTATCTATTTACAGTTAAAATTGTTTATTGTTAAAGAATATAGAAACATAAATAGTGGTAAATTGTTTTTTGATTGTTATTGAAGACAATTAAATATCATTTATTTAGTTTGTTTATTGTTTACGAAAAATAAATAAATAAATAAAAATTATACTGAATCAAACGAAATCTGTTCAATTATTATTATTTTTATTTTTCTCTCCTTTAAAATGATCTTGATCTGTATGGCTGTTGTTGTCATTTTACTTGAAACCAAAACAGGGGAGGGGAGGAATAAAAATTAAAGAAAAGGTTAGTTAACGAGTTAAATGATTAAAAATCGGTAAATTACTTGAAAGATTTGAATTTCTTACCATCTTTGGACTCTTCATCAATACACAGTCATAATAGTGAGGTCCACGCTGTCAGGCGTGAGAACAGATACTTGCCCATCGCATTGGATGTCGATAGGGTTATATCACAAATCAGTACAAGTTAGAATTTATAGATTATTGGATTCTAGTAGTCACTGGGATCATCTCATAACTTGAATGTCCCAGAGTCCCAAAACTGGGACTAAACGACTTTCCAGTGCTTTCTGTTTTCCAGTTGTTCTCGAACTGATCTAGTCTCTTCCTGAAATTTGCCTTGATATCAAGTAAATCCTCACAACTCAGTACTACAAATAATAATTAACGATTCACTATCCCAACAACACAAAAAATGCATCTAGTGCACCATTTTAAACCTACCAGTACAATAAGCGTTTACGTGATTCATGCTGAGAAAAAGTAGTCTGTCAGTTAGTTAGTGAGTGAGTGAATTTCATCGTAGAACTTTGCACAGAAGTGCAGCCGTTCAAGTTGCCACACTCCATGTAGTACACAATGACAGAGAAAGGAGAAAAAAGAAATCCAAAGAACTATAATTAGCAGAAATGTACAGGATAAATAAGGTTACAAAAATTTAATGCATCTGAGCCATTCACAACGATTTCGACACATTTCATTTACAATCTCCAGCCATTTGTTGTTAGCATCCCAAAGACCCCAACTAGGCAATCTATACTTCCATAAAAAGCTCCAACTAAAAGATTTCATAAAATGGGTTTCATCACCCTTAACCCTTATTCAATTTAATCCTATGCCAGCTAATACTGGTCGTGAAGGAAAGCAGTGACTCAGCCTGCGCAAAATATGTCGAAACCATCTCAGTCGATGGAGCTTTACAACCTCATCTTATTGCAAACGGTTTAAAAGGAAAAAGGCTGGCTACACTATGAAACTACCAAAGAAGGGCGACTTGCGCCTCACTCTGCAGGAACTGGCGCGGAATCATGCTCTTGTTCACGCCAAGTAAAATACTAAGTCGTGTCATCCTGGAGAGAATAGAAGATGCACCGGATTCAGAACTCCGCCAGCCTGGAACAAGCTGGCTGGATTCAGGAAAGGCAAATCATACGCTGTGATCGAATTGCAACTTTGCGTATCACCATTGAACAAAGCATAAAACGCCAGTCAAACTTCTACCTCAACTTCATCGACTTTCCAAAAGGCTTCACCAGACAGCGTTGACCGGGAAGTAATTCGGAAACTACTTCGACACTACATCGTGCAGTGCCCAAGTTTTTATCAACCTCATTCAACAGCTAGCTAGCTATATGATGATGATGAATGCAAAGTGATTGACAACTAAAAGCTCAACGATTCGTGTCAACTGAAGACAGATGTAAGACAAGGATATCCACTATCATCTATGATATTCCTAATTGTGGTGCACGACTGGATTATACGTCAGACTGTGTGGTGAGGGGATGAGAAGACAGGAATACGCTTCGCTGACCTATAAGAAGACTCTGGATGATCTGGATTTCGCGAATCGATGGTTTATGTTCAATGTCACACAGACTCGAAGACTTACAGACAGGTAGGCAGGCGAAAGCCAACAAACTGGTACAAGAGACTGGCAGTCAGCGAAGGAAGACGGAACTCCAGGTGAACATAGAGAAGACGGAGACGGAGGTGATGAAGATAGCCAACCAACCAACAACAATAACAAAAACAAGCAGCACCAATCACTACCAACAGGAGAAGTTTGAAACAGGTCACTTCTTCCACTTATCTATGCAGCCAGCCAGAATCGGAAAGGGAAGATACACCTTCATCACTCTGGAACCAGGTTGGAAATCTTCTGGTGTCACTCAGCCAGCGTAAACAACAAGATTCGGATTTTCAACACCAATGTTATGTCACTTAGTCAGTCAATTCTCCTATGTGGGTCAGAGACTTGCAGTGCGTGTCATGGAAAAGCATTTCGAACAGGTGGGGTCACTGTAGACTTTTATGAACAGCTGCCTTTGCTTGTTGCATGTTGAAGATCAAGTGGCCGGCTGGCCGGCCGACCAGAAAGAATTAGCAGGAAGAAACTGTGACTTTGAACGAACTAACCAGGAACCTGTTGCTCAACAAATATGTAGAAGAGAATGGAGATGGATTGGGGACTCTCTGAGGAGACCGTTGGTCAACATCGCTCGCCAGGCCATCACTCGAGTGGGAAGCGACGAGTGGGTCGTCGGTGAGAGGGTGACATGGAGGAGATCGTGAGAGAAGGAAATTAGGGACTGTGAGCAATCGTGGGCACAGATGAAGAGGACAGCTGAAGAAAAGACAAAGTGAAGATGTGTTGTTGAATATCAAAGTTCCACCTAGAACCTAAGGGGACAGTAATAGTGTAATAATACATTGCAACACTTCCTCAACTGAATTCTTTTCGTCACCTATTACTCTGCGCACGGAGAATAGAACGCAAATATCTATGGTACAGTGCAGGTAATATTTTCGCATCTTCCACTTCCAGAGGCCTTATTTAACAATCGTAAAGTAGAATAGAGAGAATTGTTTCGGATTACATACATCGTTTGATCAATAGCTGGCAATTACACATATACCATGGATGATATAAGTTCGCAGATATCACATTAAGGCTGATATGACTTCCCAAAGTGAAGTAACGGAATCTGCCAATAAATGTCAACTGCTAAGCATATTAAGATACTGTTAGAATTCTTGCAGTTATCCAATGAATAATTTTGAGAGTCAGCTGACAACAAAAGAAAGCAATAAAAGACTTTAAACATCGTTTTTCAAATGCATATAACTTAAGAAAAGATTGTAGAATTCTTAGTTTTCTAAGAAACTCTAATCAACACATTAGTCAACATATAGTAGGCACTCATAAATTCATTGGTGTAAAAATCGAATTTGCTTTTATTAAAAGTTGTTATAGTAAAATAGAAAATCAGACAAAACCCAATGATTTGTCTAAGAAAGCATTAGAAGTGAGGACAAAAGAAATGTCACAGAAAATACAAGCAGAGTTTAGGCATCATTAGTATAATATAAGTCTAACTTTTCAAATATTCAAGGTGTATAATATGTACACAGTTGGAGATAAAGATACCACTGATGTTTAGAATCCACTTATGACATCATTATATCAATTACATAGAAGATTCAAGTTAATTTCTTCACTAAGAACTAAGCTGAATAATATCGTATTTGGAAATAATACATTGTCATCCAATGTGCTATAGACTTGTAACGTCATATAACCACACAAAATTAATCGTAGTCGTCATCCGCAACATTGATTACTGACGTTCATTGTTTAAGTGGACTGGTTTAAAATTAAGTTACTCGGTCAGGTACCACACTGTTTTGTATGCTGTCATACTAGTTTTCATTATTCGTATACTAACTCTAGTTAGCTAAGTATGCATCCATACTTAATAGCACCTGTCCCGAAACATAATGCGTACTTTTGGTAATTCACTTGTTATTCTCATATGGTTGACTAACTATTACAGGATGGTATACATGTCCTGTAGTATCATCGTCTCTTCTTGTTCGCAATACAGACTCTTCCATTCAGACTTAATGGATGGACGTTGACGTGTTTACCGGATAATTTGACAGTCATCAACTTAACTTTTCATACAGTTGTAGATGCTCATTCTTGAAATGTTGTCAAACTAGGATGAAACAAACATTTGTTGTCTCACTGTTTTCAATGATCCTTTAATTCTTATTAGTACGTGGAGAAACTTACTTAAAGATTAATCAGATACTTATTATTATTGTTCCCTTGGGTTCCTAGTGGAACATATGGCTTCAACTGCACGTCTCCACTTGCCACTTCTGTCTTCCTTCTGCTGTACTTTTCACCTACATCCATGTTATTCCATACTGTTTCAACTCCTCTTCACACGATCTCCTCCATGTCACCCTTGCACCGACGACCCACTCGCCGCTTCCCTTTCGGCCTGGTTCCACTCGAGCAATGTCCTGATACGCGCGCGATGTCACCCAGCGGTGGCCTCCTCAGAGAGTGTCCGATCCATCTCCACTTTCTCCTGCATATTCGTTGGTTGGCGATAGGTTCTTGTTTTGTTTGTTCCCATAGTTTCTTGTTGGTGATGCTTTCCGGCCTGGCCATCTGATCTTCAGTATAGAGCGAAGACAGTTAGTTTTTGGTGAAGGTTTGCAACAGTCTGTTGGAAATATTCTTTGTGACCTGACAAGTTTCTAATTCGGCATAGAAGAACTGACTTTACGTTTGTATTGAAAATCCGAGTTTTGTTGTTGATGCTGAGTGACGAAGATTTTCACATTGGTTTCAGGTCGATAAATGTGCGTGTTTCTCGCCTTCCCGATTCTCGATTTGTCCTCCTCGTCCGTTCCGACTGCCTGTAGTTGAGACAATGCTCCTTAGATAAGCGAGTGAATGAAGTGACCTCTTTCAAATCCCTCCCGTTGATGGTGATTGGCGCTGGATGTTGATGTTGTTCATGTTGTTGTTGGCCAGTTATTTTCAAAACCTACGTCTTATCTATGTTCACCTGGAGTCCTGTCTTCAATACCTGCTTCTTCGACAAGTTTGTCGGTTTTCGCTTGTAAGTCTTCGATTTTGTGACAGTGACATCAAGCATAAATCATCCACGCGCGAAATCCAGGTCTTCTAGGTTCTTCACGTCGGTCGGTCCAGGATATCCCTGTTTTCTCGATTCCCACTGTCTGACGCATAATCCAGTCAGTCCACCACAATTAGGAATATCATTGGTGATAATAGACAGGCACCCTTGTCTGACTCCTGTGTTTATTCCAAACGCCTCGCTGAGTTTTCCGTTGTGGATCAGATACTTATAATTCTAACCAATTTTAACTAGCAGTACCATTTCACCTTAAGACTAGACGATCTGTGTGAACATACTTCGAATATAGCCAGTGTTATACTTTTCCAGTAGATATGAATTTCATTCATTTGTGAGTACTACTTCCTCTGTGTATCCTAACATAAAAGTCCAACATAGAAAAAGTTTCTTTTATAAAGATTCATTGTAAAATATTTAAGAGAAGAGAAGAGAAGACCACGCGTGAATGTCAAATATTGTCGTCGCATGTAAATCTCTCCCGCATTTCAATTCACATTTTTCTTCCCCTCAAACATCACCATTATAATTATCGTCATTACCATCATCACAATCGTCATCATCGTCACAATTACCGATGGGAATTTGATTCTTTCAGCATTCTCTCTCTCTCTCTCTCTACCTATCATCTTAAGTTTACAGTAATCATTGAGAAAAGAAGGATATTTTCACTGAAATAGCATGTTCAAGTATTTATCAGTTTTAGTCGTTTAACTGACTGAAAAATATTTATCTATCTATCCATCTATCAACAGAGAAAAGTAGAACCTTTCCCGTCTCTCTCTTTCAGCGCATAAACCCACATCTTTTCAAAATATAAGAAATAGACTTTTAAGATTTATTTTTTATTAAGCGGGAATGGTGGATAGAAAAGATAAGTAAACTGCACGTGTTGCAAAAATACCCTGGTTTGTTTATCTATTTATTTTCCGCTTTACATCTAATTACAACACTGAAGGAGTGGGTAGTCAATCTTGCCTTAAGCATATCAGCAAATTTTAAAAGGTGATAATATTGTTACTGTTCTCATTGTTACCTCTCCGCCTTAATCTTTGTTTGTTTTTTATGCTCCATTGTCCTCTGCTTCCTTTGCACACACACACACCCCGCACCTACCCCTCCTCTTTCTCTCGATCATCTTCGATCATCACCTTTTTTTCCTATCTGAGTGATCTAAAATGTATTTCAGAAATGTATTTCAGGTTGTTTTCTTTCCAAGCGAATGTATAAAAACAAAAGGAATATTAATTATTATTAATAGCAATACGAGTCATAAATCACTTCAAGCAAAATCACTCAAAAAGAAAGAAAACACGAGAGTATATCCAGAATTCTTCTTCTTCTTATTATTATTATATCACAGGTACCAGCAGGATGAATAGAGGTGTTTTTTTTAACAAATATCTTTTATAAATCTGATAACACTAAGGGAATTTTTTTATATCATTGATAATGAATGAGAATGTTTTGTTCCCTTCTTCGATTCTTTCCCGTGTATTGTTAAATTTACTTGTTATATAATTTATTGTTAGCACATAGAGGTATGATTCATTGGCTTCAGCAATCGAGTTTCAGCTAATGAATTCCTCGTTTCGGATCCTGTACCGTCTATTTCATTGTGGATAACTGTGCCATCAAATGGGATTCAAAACCTTGTGCACAAGTCGTCTGTATCTCTGTTCCGTTGTGTTTTATTTGAGTTTGATCCAACAGACTCATTTTCGGATCGAGTATCATCTGATAAATGTTTATTCTTGGTTTTGATTCCATTAAGATCGCCTAGTTGGCAATCAAGGCCAGATTGTACAACGAGTATTTTAACATCTGGTCATTCAATCTAAATTCTGTGATGAGTATTTTCGAGCATCTTATGAGTCACTTATTATACCGATATTCAAGAAGGGTAACAAGTCCACATGTGATAATCATAGGGGGATCAGCCTAACGAACATAGTTTCTAAAATCCTAAGCTCAGTAATCATACACAGATTAAGCAGAACTCGGGAGGAACAGACGAGGGAAAATCAAGCAGGCCTTAGACCAGGTAGAGGGTGCATAGATCATATCTTCACTCTCCGACAGATTCTAGAACATAGACACACTTTTCGGCGTCCAGCAATTGCCATATTTCTTGACTTGAAGGCGGCCTTCGACTCCGTGGATCGAAAGGTACTATGGCAATGTTTGACTGTGAAGGGAGTGCCAAGAAAGTACATTGCACTAATCAAGGCACTCTATTCAAACTCACGTAGTCGTGTAAGGGCTTATGGGGAATTGTCATCTGAAATGATAACAACGAGTAGTGTCCGACAAGGATGTCCACTTTCCCAATTTCTGTTTAACTTCATCATAGATATGCTGATGGAAGTATCCTTAACTGAGCGTAACGACTTAGGAATCGACTTGTTACCAGGGAATAGTCTTATGGACTTAGAATATGCAGAGACATAGTCCTGTTGGGAGAGGATGATGACAAAATGCAGTCTTCTGAACACCTTCATCAGCAATCTTCGTATGTTTGGCATGCGATTCGCCCCTGTAAAATGTAAGATGGTGCTACAGGACTGGACTACGTCAATTCCTAGCTTAGTGATAGGGAGTGAAGTGATAGAACGTGTTGACCACTTCACCTATTTGGGAAGTTGTATCACCACCAACGGACTGATTGGCGACGAAATCTCAGCACGGATACAAAAAGCTCGAGCTGCTTTCCTTGACTTACACCATCTCTGGCGTAGGCGTGACATCCGGCTATCAACCACGGGACGTGTGTACTGCTCAGCACTTCTCTATGTCCTTCTCTATGGCTCTGAAACATGGCCAATACAAGTTGGAGACATGAAAATGTTGACTGCTTTCGATCATAGATGTCTACGATCTCTTTCTCACGTTAAGTGGTTTAATAAGGTAAGTAATATTGACGTTAGGCGTAGAGTATTGGGTAAAGAGGGAAAATCAATCGACGAGGCTATAAAGTTACATAGATTGAGATGGCCAGGTCACGTACTGCGCATGCCTAACCATCGCCTCACCCCGCCGACGGGCATTACTAGCTGATATAGGTGCAGGTTGGAAAAGAGTAAGTGGTGACCAAACAAAAACATGGCCTCATCAATCCATGAAATCCTTGACAGTTAAACTGAGTCCGTCAGGTAGGGAGATGCAGATTTCCGGGGTTAGGGCCCTCGGGACACTAAGAATCAATGGCTGGAGACAATAGGTGACATGGCTCAAAATCGTTTTCAATGGCCAGCGCAGATGTATTCAGTCTCTGTAATCTTTCATATTCCTTTCTACCATTACCCATTGTGTTTCACTCTTATACTTGTCAAACTCTATTGATTCTCTTCACTCATCTTCTTGTCTACCTTTGTGTGCTATTTGGAGCGTGGCAACTCGAACTGGTGCACTTCGGTGTCAAGTTCTATGTTGAATCCAGACAGACAGAGCATCTTATGATCGTTGATGTTTCATTTCCACCATACAATGCCTTCCCAGAGTAACTGTCCAAACCCTCGATTCGACTGATGAAAATTTCCAGATTCGTCAAAAAAAATTAGTTATAAAATTTTCATTTTTCTCCCGAAAATGATAAATTAACAGTTTTGAGATTATTCATGTTTTACTTTATTAAGTGAAACAGATATTATGAACCCATTAAATGTTGTAATATAGAATTTACGACTGATCAAGTGAGTACTGAATCGTAAAGATGGATTCAGCTAATAAGTGTTTCTATTAACAGTTTCTGGGCGCATTATCGAGGAACAAGAAAAACGTGACTCACTACTATCTGGCTTTCTGAGATTCTGTAGCTAACACCTAGCAGTCATAAAAACTACTCCGAAAGCAACCACTTCCGTAAGAAATCTTTCAGATGAAGTCATTTCCGACAGCTTGTCTTTTCCAGGTTGACTTGAACAGTGCTGCTAAATAACACCCCGTAAACAACCTGACAATGAATGGAGACAAAAAACGGGATTAATAACTCCTTATCCAATGCGAGTTAGTGGAGCATTAAGTTAGTAACGCAGTAGCTTTCTGTTCAGTTCCTTTCATAATCTTATATCTAACATTTATTTCACACACATAGTGTTATACGCAGGTAGAACTGCAGAACAAAGGATATAACCACTTGTTGACTTCGTAAAACAGGGTTCATTCTCTAAAGGTAGTCGGACTGTAACCACAATCTTAACCTAATGGCTAAGACTGACTCTCATAATGAACCATTTGAGGAAAATTATCAGGTGATCAGTAAGACTAAAAACAGATGATCATGTTAGAAGATGAATCGATACTGCTGAAAGATTCCAAAAAGAATTAAAACACGGCATCATTCCAAGTGTCCTACTAACTAACTGGTCGATTAATTGGTTGATTGAAAAGTAGCTATAAAATGTATTGCAACAACAAAAACTGAAATTTAACTTTGACAAACGAGATGCATCTTTAGGAATCCAACACATATGTGTATAATGATTAGTAGATATGGAAATGTTGAAATCACGTTCAGACTTCATGATTTCAAAAGAAAATAGAACTGGATATTATTAGTTAAACTACACTGGTGATTTTGAAGTTTCTATTTCCTAATACTTCCCAATTAATAACTTCTTGTCAGCTTGATAAGTGTACGTTCGCCCGAATTCCTCATTTTAATTTTTATGAAGAATAGTAGTTGGAGATTTAAAGTTGTTTCCTTCCTTATAACCCATTTAGTGGTGCATAAAAATTGCAGCACTATTTGCTTAATTCAATAGTATACCATTTTTTATAATTAATTGCCTTTTATAATCTATCAAGTCCGAATCCTGGTTGATTATATTTAATAACAGCCGATAGGACTTCAGACATCAGTTGAGTATACTTAGTTTTCAGACAGCATTAGTATTCATACTAAAACTCAAACCCGAAATGCACTCAATCCATCAATTGAACATTCTTAATCAGTTTGAAAAAATATCATGAAATGATCCAAGTGGTGACAGCTTCTAAACAAAGGGTGAGAGTAATTAAACTGCCCATTGACTAAACTGTCTACCTTTTGAAATGACAGACGTTACTTTTGAGTTTACCGAAATACAAGCATGATCTTAGAGATATCCAAAAGAAATGTACTTCCATAAGTGCTTTGGGCAATCGCTGTTAAAGTAATAGTAATCATAATGATATGAAGACATTAACATAAAGCCAGACTGACTCGAGCAGAGGATCAGTTCAGTCACCTAAATCACTACTGGGAAAAATAAATGAAAGTTGTCATATAAATCAGTGTCTTTCCTGTTCTGTTCCTAGATAGCAACAACGTCAATACACACGTACCCATATATATATATATATATATATATATATATATATATATATATATATATATATATATAGTGAGAGAGAGAGAGAGATCGGAACATTTTTCACCTAACCTCTGACCTGCAATCATTTCAGTAATCAGATCTTAACCTTATTTTGTTGTTGAATAAATCAATGTAGACATTTGACACTGACTCAAATAGATATGTATAATAAAGATACATTTAAAAATTCCCGATGGTATTATCACTAAGATGGCAACAGATTTATGTAAATAAAATATTCCTCCTAACAACAATAAAAGACAAATAATTCAAAAATATTTATGTAATAATAAATTTATTTTTGAAAAAAAGGAAAGCAAGTTGTTTATAACTAATAATGGATGTTTTATTCGATTAGATCAGAAATTTAAACGTGACAGAGTCAAGTGATGTTCATTTGAGTGGTTGATATGAGAGGGTACATTTATCATAGAATGATGTGAATTATGAGATTAGAGAAAACCACGATACATTGAAAGTTAGCTTGACATATCAAGGAATTGTCTCACTGTTAACTACTTTTGATGTTCTTCTGTTCAATGAGCACTGTATGGTTCAATTGAGATGCTTTCATTGTTCTTCTAAACAACTCCTTTAGTGATAAATCCAAAAAGAAGCAAATATTTTGAATTCTTTGTGAATGAAATAACCACTTTTCCTGATTCATGCTGTGTATAGGAATAATGAATGTCTTACGATTAAATTACCCATTCTAGGGAAGATAACATCACCTCATTAAATGTAGATCTTCCTCCTTATTCCACCGCATACTTTATTCATAGCCTTTTCCAGTTTACTAGCTGATCTTAGCCCCGGAGAACAAGGGAAGGTTGGGAGTGGGGCTAGCGATTCCACCCATGAAAACCAACACAATTTCTACAGAAACTTCAAAGCACAGAGAAAAATATGAAGAAATAAATCTATTCTTCTCTGGAATCGGAGAGATGGAATAACGCCGGCTGACTAAATCAGTCGGAAAGCCAGTCAGCTTATGTGTCTTCTTTCGATGAAACCAAAATAAGCATCGGGAACATGGAATGTTCATACTATGCCTGAAGCTGGGAAGGTTTCTCAGACTGGAAAAGAAACGAAAAATAATGGTATAGACGTGTTCGGAATCTATGGAAGCAGATGGAATTCAGGTGGACTATCCACATTATTAACTGCAGAGTCAATAATCTACTCCGATCACCCAAACGACAACCACTACCACATTCAGTAAGTGGTTGTCACGACGTCACCGACGGTATCGAAAGCTCTTATGCAGTGGGAACCAATCTCCGCCAGGATAATGACGGCGAGATCCAACTCAAAGAGTATGGCAGTCACAGTTATCCAGTACTACGTTCCTAAAAACAATGCAGACCAAGGGAAGAAGGAAGAATTCTACAAATAGTAATGGACAAGGTCGAAAATGGCGATATGAAAATCTTCTTGTATGATATGAATTCCAAACTGGGGACAGATAACACAGGAAGAGAACTCATTATGAATTGGGAGGCTTTGGGAGAGATGCCAAATCAGCTCTTCCGTATGGTTCAGAGACTTGACATATACGCCACCAAAAGTATTTCCAATAGCCTACTGGCTCCATAATGAAAATCAGTTGTTCAGAAAGGATTAAGAGAAAGGAACTCTGGAAAGCAACCAACCAGGAACCTCTTGCCCAACAAATATTCAGAAGCAAATAGGGAAGGATCGGACACACACTGTAGAGATCATTGATTGCGAGCTAGACGCTAAAATGAAACTAAAATGGGAAACTACTAGTTTGGAGTGGGTTCGAGGGTGACATGGAGGAGGTCGTGTTGGAAGCCAACCGTGGAGCCAGCTGGAAAGGACTGCAGAGAACAAGATAAAACGGGGAAAAAACTGTTGAAGCTCTCGGTTTCCCTAAGAACCCAAGGGAATGATAATATACTTTATTCGTAAATGCATAGAATCATTATACCCGGAGTATACTGATTGTTATACTAAACAGATGCCCATTACCAATGTTAAACCAATATTTATCATAAAGATTTAAGCCACTACGTTAGAATCCACTGGCTAACATCAACATCTGACGGCAATGCATGTGTTCCTGTGAGACTTAGTGGATGAATTCGACTCAAGATATATTCCTTTGATTGCATGGGGGATTTCGCTATGAGCTGACATCAGTTAGAGAACCACAGGAAAACCTGGAAGTACTGGACAGCTGTTTCGTCAGACTAGTTTGGGACTCTTACAAAGTACGCACCCGCCGCCAGGGTTCGAACCCAGGACCTTCTGGTAACAAGGCTAGCGAGCTCGTATACCATTAAGCCACTGGGACCAGATCCAATGGTCCTTGAATCCTAACTTCTGCCAATTCATGACATAGCGCGACCACTTCGCAATGTCTTCTTCGATGAGTTACTGCCTCATCTTTAACCTGCTGTATCCTACTGGTCACGGCTTCCCACTAGAACCCCAGGTTAACTGCCTGAATAGGGCCAGTCACTAGTGAGCATCAGCATATATTTCTTTCTTAAGCCATATTAAAAATGGCAGTAACTCAAATTAGTTGCATTTTAGATTAGACTTCATTTTTGAAAAGTGACAAAACAATAAGAATAAGATTCAACTGGTGTATGACGCTCTGACCAACATAAATACAAACAAACACATGTTAACTGAATAAGGAAACTTAGGAATTTTGTAAAGATTAATCTTTTAAATAGGATTATTCATACGACTAAGTAGAAGACTTAACTGATTACTATTATTCTGATGTGTTGAGTAAAATGAACAAGGTGCTCAATTGCGTTATCCATCTAAATACACGTTTCGTTTTATGATTCTTTTCAAAGATTTTGCTTCCTATGCATGTATGTATGTATGCAGTTTTCAAGGATTAGTATTATACAACTATCAAGTCGAAAGACACAGTATAGAAAATCCTTCCTATATCTGATTCAATTTAGCCATCGGACAGCCACTAGCTAAATGCTTTATCAATTAGATATTTAACTACAACTATAGAGTGCTTAATTTTTTAATCTTCGGACATATAACAGGGATAATTTGGGGTATTAACGAACTTCGAAATATCAGTGAAAGGACTGTGAAATCCAGTAAATGTAATACGAGGTCCTTTTTATATTGATTATTACATATTTGATGGTAAGACTGTAATGGTAGAAGACGAAAGACTTGGTAAAGGAATTTTTAGTTGGATTTTGGTATCGTTACATAGAGAAATTATGTACACCTTATTTCCAAATCATCATTTACATAGATCTTTGGTGTTGTGCTACTTCTGCCCTTCACACTGTGTTTCTTTGTCTTCCTTTTCATGTCTATCATGTTTCTCCGCAATGCTGAATCATTTGCTCTCTTTGACGTCAAACCTATCTCTCCGCTGAACGTCTCTTTATATACTACTGATAAATCTTATCAATAGCACACGTCACCAGACTATCTCTGATGCAACCTATGATTCTTAGATCACCTTTGATGTAATGTGAGTAATCACTGCAGGTGAAATGAGAACTCTGATCGCGGTAGACATCAAAGCAGTGACCTTCGGATAACTGTCCAATAGCTTTACCAGCTGAAATATGAGACTCAGTTGTCGACTCAGCTGATCTAAACAGAACATGATAATTATTTGAACGAAGGACAAAAAACTTTCTGAACTTCATGAGTTTTGCATTACTGCTGTTAGTAGCAGTTGATCTTCATCTTCACCTTGTTTCGTCCAGTTTTTTTGGAAAAAAGGTAATCAAAAATTGTCCTATAGATTCAAACTTGTTTAATTTAAAACTGAAGTAATGAGGTTTTCATTAAATTAGGTCAAAACTGGGAAGAATTCTACAGGTTTAATGAATTTAGTGTTGACAATAATGTACTTTCAGAGTTAAACTGCTCACAGGGTCTAGCTTCTCTTATTGCTGAAGTTTTCGATATCTTTTAATGTTCAAGAATTACTTTGTAGGGATCCTATTGGTTTCAGGTTAGACCACGGATTGATATCAGTTAGAGAACCATAGAAAACCAGCACTGGAGTACTGGACAACTTGCCTTGTAACTGGAAGGTCCTGCGTTCGATACCCGGTGGGTGCATGCTGCCGACGAGTCCCAAACTAGGGTGAAACAGCTGTCCAGTACTCCAGTGCTGGTTTTCAATGATTCTCTAAATGACATCAATCCATGGTCTAACCTGATCCTTTAATGTGTGTTTTTTTCATACAACTTAACTGATTTATTATTATTATTATTGTAGGCTAATAAACAATTCAATTAGACAATAGAGTCTTCCTAACTGGTATCCAAGCTCTTTATTCACTCAACCTTACAGTGTATAGATTTATATTATCGAATTTCCTATCTAAGGAAATATTTCCCCTTTAACCAAATTACCCTTGATCCCTTATCTCAAATTTCTATTCCTTAACGACTTCTACATACATCTCAACTAATCATCTTGGTACTTTTTGTTTGGATCTCCACTGTTTTTTGTTATTGTTTAACAGTACTCATATCATTGGTGCTCATATACTCATATACTTTTAGCCGTTATTAGTTGCTACCCTTAAATTACTCTAAAACTATTTTGTGAGGTGATTTTTTTTTCGTTCCTACCTGCCTATCTATCTATCTATCCTGTACATTGGGAATATAATAATTTGAGAGAATTTATCACTTCGAAATCATACAAGTTCTTCGATATTATTTTTTATGGGAACAGTAATACTAATAGTAATAATAACATAAATAATTAATTAATTATGTGGGATAGAGAGTGAAAGAATGCGGGCACTGGAATTTTTCTCCCCATCTTTTGCGCTTTACAATTTCCTCGCGATCATCTTTGACTGTTTGCTATTCTCTGCACTATTATCACCCCATCATTCTTATTTGTGTTGTCGTCTCCTTCTTCGTTGAGTCTTCAGTTGACTAGCTCCTCTTCTGATCTCAAGATAGAGTAGATAATAAGGGAATTGTGCAGAGACTGGTAAGAAAAGTTATATATATATATATACGGCTCAACACAAAAAATACATTATTTCTCCCCCTATCTGTGTGGTATAAAAAAATGAAAGTTCCCCTCTCAACTGTTATCTTAAATGACTACAATAGAACGTGTGTGTGTCTGTGTGTGTAGTTTTCCCCTTCTTTACGCGGATTTATCCTTCTTAAAGAGTAAAACAACAATGATTGATTGACTGGCTGAATGAATGAGTAAGTGAGTAGGTAAAAAAGAAAAAAAAAGAGTGACAAACTTCAAATATGAATGTAACAAGAATAGAAGTAAGTAAGTAAGTAAGTAAAGAATAGTAACCACCACCATAAATGATAATAAGGAGATGTAAACGCATAAATGTCACACATCTGATTATCACTTCAATTAAGGTCATAATAATAATCTTAAATCAGAACTCACACACACACACACACACACACACACGCGGACATCAGAAGCCAAGGTAACAAACACTGTGTGTGTGTGTGTGAGTAGTGTACACAACTGAAGGAAAAGGAAATTCATTCTACACAATGAGATAGTTAGTCTTGTAAGATAAGTGATCTTTGTATTCCATTTAGAGTTGTTATTTTGTTGCTCGGTTGTTGTTGTTTTTTTTCTCTCGTTTATCCTCTTTTCATCATTTCTTTCATCCTTTCACATACATGAACACTTGTTAGACCAGGGCTAGATTTCCCATAAGGATCACAATAATCTTATGTGAATATGCATGTGTGCTTAACTCTAAGGAAACAACAGAAGAAATTTTCTCTCATCTCTGACCTTTTTTTGAGTGCACATATGATGGTATAAGGATAAGAAAAAAACAGTTGTGTTCTTTGCCCCCTCTCGACCTCTTATCTTTCTTATTTTGTTACTAAATGAATAAGAATAAGAAAAGTATTAAAGTTCGTATAGCAACAGTTTCTCTTGCTAGCCTTTATTTTCCTTCGACCCCTCACTCTCTGTCTCTCTCTCGCGCGCGCGCGTGCTCGCTACATATCTTTTTTTGATATTTTTAAAGATATTTTCACAACCTGAAGATGGTCAACAAGTTCGCGTGCATTGAAACAAAAGGTGTTAAAGTTACATACAATTGGTTGATGAGAGTAACACATAGATGACACTTTTTCGTGTGAATAGTTTTATTTTGTGAACAGATTGTTGAATTACTTATTAATGTCTGGTGTATACTAGTGAGTTACTGGGAATCATGGACACCAACCAGTAGAGCTAATTCTTGACGACCACTTCTGTCGTTTGAGGTCGAACTCATCTGCTGAGTACCATTTGGAGTAATTCTTGTAGAGAAATAACGATTACATGTGCAAGTCATCTTCACCTACCTATAACCAGTATTACTAGGAAATATAATTGACTTGTGACTGCCTATTTTTTTTCCTTCACGTTCCCCAGTGGAACATAGGGCTTCAAGTTAGTGGCTTGAAGTTTCTGTAGCAGTGTTTTAATTTTACTGGATGGGTTTATTTATTTTATTTTTATTTTTGATTACAGCTTGATTCCACACCGTATTTTTGGTACAAGTATGGAATTTTCAGCGTGGATATCGGTAGCCCAAATTTCGCAGGCCGACCATAGATATCAGGTGTGCGTCGGTGTGGGCTCGAACCCCGGACCATGTGCATGGTCGGCGAGCGTCCTAACCGCTATGCCACCGACTCACCTTCATTCTCTTAATGATGTCAAATAGATGGTACATGCTGTGGACTGAATATTTAGTGTTTCTAAAAGAAATTGCAACGAAATTTTCCTCTGATCTATTTGACAAATAATTTGAAATGTAGTGATATTAACTACAAAGGTGTATATTGATATAACATTCAAAACATTCCTTAGTTTATATTGGTGAACTTTTCAACAATACATGTTTCCAACTTCTTATAGGGTATAGTCTAGCGTATTCATATCTCATGGAAGCATATTCCTATTGAATCATACTATCAGAAATCAACAGCTTGTATTTTAACTTCTTATATGATGCAGTTAGTATTGACTGTCGTCAGTGAACACTGATCACTGACTTGGCTGACTATATTTATATGTTTGATAAATTTCTATCCTGAAATCAATCAATGTGACTGATAGAGATTGTTCATTCTAAAAGCAGATCTTATTAAAATTAAACAATGCAACAAATCAACGGATGTTGAATGGTAGCTGAATAATCTACTGAATTCTGTCAACAGCTATTATGTTCCTCCTTGTATTCCGGGACTACATCGATACCTAGCAATAGAGTTGTCTGCATCTATTCAGTATATCTTCACAAAACACTGTAACGACTCTAGTGCAAGTAAACTGAATAAATCTAACTGATTAGTTGATCACTTCCCTTTACCTCTAACGGGATGGAATATTCATCATAAAACTTTGCACAAAGTTCAGAAATTTGAGTTCGCATATGACAATGTCACTTGTCAGGTAATCCATAACGGAAAACTCAGCAAGGCGATAGAAGTAAAAGCGGATGTAAGATGAGGATATCCACTATCATCTATGATATTCCTAATTGTGGTGGACTGCGCACAAGGAGTGAGAATACGGGAATACGCTGTGCTGACCTATAAGAAGACTCTGGATGATTTGGATTTCTCGCGTCCATGGTTTATGCTCAGTGTCACATAGACTCGAAGACTTACAGACAGACAGGCGAAAACCAACAAACTGACAGAAGAGACTGGCAGTCAGCGAAGGAAGACAGGACTCCATGTGAACATAGAAAAGACAGAGACGGAAGTGATGAAGATAGTCAACCAGCCCACAGCAACAACAACAACAATAACAAACACCAATCACTACCAACAGGAGAAATTTGAGAGAGGTCACTTCCTCCACTGATTTAGGCAGCCAGAATCGTTTCAGATAGAGGTGGTAAGAATGGAAAATGATAATAATGATTGTGTCAAAACCAGCCAGCTGAAATCGAAAAGGGAAGATAGATCTTCATTACTCTGGAACCAGGTTGGAAATCTTCTGCTGTCACTCAGCCAACGTAAACAACAAGATTCGGATTTTCAACACCAATGTTATGTCACTTAGTCAGTCAATTCTCCTATGTGGGTCAGAGACTTGCAGTGCGTGTCATGAAAAGCATTTCGAACAGGTGGGGTCACTGTAGACTTTTATGAACAGCTGCCTTCGCTTGCTGTATGTTGAAGATCAAGTGGCCGACCAGAGAGAATTAGCAATAAGAAACTGTGACTTTGAACGAACTAACCAAGAACGTGTTGCTCAACAAATATGTAGAAGAGAATGGAGATGGATTGGGGACTCTCTGAGGAGACTGTTGGTCAACATCGCTCGCCAGGCCATCACTCTAATGGGAAGCGACGAGTGGGTCGTCGGTGAGAGGGTGACATGGAGGAGATCGTGAGAGAAGGAAATGAGAGACTGGGCAATCGTGGGCCCAGTGAAGAGGACAGCGGAAAATAGAACATAATGGAGATGCGCTGTTGAATCTCTATTTTTCACTGGGAACTCAAGTGAATGACAATAATTAATTCAGAGAAACTGAAACGAATAAATATCAATTATGAATTAACTGAATACAAGGCCGTTCAGATAATGTGAATATTTAATTCCAAAAATTACTTTTATTACTAATGATTACTACCTCTCTGTTTTACCTCATAAAAAAAATCCAGAAACCCCTTTACTTTTATATTCTTTGACGCAGTGTGTAGTTTCACTTGTAGGAACCCAATGGGTATGTGTAAACCACGATATCCCTGAAGGGTCTTGTTCCTCTACATCTTTCAATAATATTTTAAACTGTATTTTATTCAATATTCATTACTACAAATTGTATTTATTATTCCGGATGTACATATGACCGTAATTACATTACATGATATAATGCTCCCCAACGATACACATAGTCAGGGTTCGACTCTTGACTGACTCACTCTTAAACCTCCTCTAGTTTACCAGCCGGTAGTAAGCCCGAAAAAGAGGGAAGGCTGGAGGCGAGGATGTAAAACAGATCTGCCGCTACTGAAACTTCAAAGGTTTAAGTGTTCTATTTTTCACATGGGACGCAACGAAGTCCCAAACGATTTTCTTTCGTTTTTATTTTGAATACCTTGTGATTTCTTTTAAGAAATATGGTTTGAAAGTGCGACGATTGCCCCCCCCCCAGCGCCACACACATACATACACACAGATGAGAACAATTTTTAAATTATGCTAATTACTTTCGAATTATTTCAGTAATCTGTAAATAAGTTAATTGCTTGTATCTTAACAATTATCACTTAATACATGATGCACGCTAGCACACACATATGCAGATACCATATGTGCAGGCACACGAACATGCGTATCATCAAACATAAAAGATAAAAGGATAGAAATGTACGCATTTCTTTTAATCTGACGTGAGATTTATTTTCGAGTATGTATATGTATGCATATATTGGTGTTTAAAATCAAAACAGAATTCTTGTCGCTAGGATACAAGTTTATACATATACACGTATATGCACGCATATCATGAATAAACAGTCTCCCAACTTTTTCTTCATAAAAATTGTAAGTTGAAAAGTGTATATACTTGAAATAGGATCATTGAAGTCATTTTCTTTTGTTTTTCCCGTGCTTTTACTACCACCGCATTCTCTTAAATGGTGAGATTAACCGAAGATGGAATAGATGGGATAGAAGATGAGGAGAGAAGTGAGTAGGAGGATATTTAGAAGTTAATTAGCCATTAAATTATCGTTAAGCCGTGTCTACGCGCACCTACATCTAAGAGGACTAGTTACTTCCTACCAGTATAACTTATAATAGTAATAATATTAAGATTAGATGAGTTTAATATCCTAAGTAATAAACTTAACCTGTACATTTTCGATCTTAAAATGCATATATTGACTCATACAAGCACACTCATACTTGGACACGTGACTGGTAATTTGCCTCTCTTATTTTCTTTCAAAGGTTAAGGGAGAAAACTCTTTTTAATTAGATTCATTATGTTTCAATACGATTTTGTTTGTTTTTTACTGCTAATTTTGTCTTTTTTCTTGTCTCCTCGGTAAATTTTTATAACTAGGGATTTCCATCTTCAACTTAACTACTACTACCACTATACTTCCTTAAATATGCCACGTGTGAAAAATCCAGCTCAACATTGATCATTGATTCATCTCATTTGTTTTTGTTTTTTTGTGTTACCATCCTATTTATTTTTGTTTTTATTTTTTTTTGAAAAATGTATCTTAATAATATCCGAAGGATATTGAGAAATAATGCTGAAGGCGTATATAAATCAAGTGATAAACCCTATCACTCTCTCTCTCTCTCTTTGCCTGTCTCTCTTCAATTGACTGACATACATGTGAGTGTATGTGTTGTGTACGCGTGTGTCAAGTAGGTGAATTAATGTATGCAAAAAAAGGTGAATCGTGTCATTATAATTCATTAACTTTATGTTTTGTGAAGTAGCGAAAAAGTAGTTATTTAAAAATCAAAAACACATCTCTAACATAAAAACAATGATAACCCTTTAGTCTGGTTGTTGAATCTAAGGAGAATTGACACATAAAATGTGTATCCTGGATGAATTTAACGTTCATACACATTTGGGTTACTGATTTTTAATGCGCGAAAAATATCCGTAATGGATTCTGGTTCCTTTTTTTACGAAAGTAGAACTCAAACTAATAATTAGTATACTCAAGAACGGTAGAACTCATTTCTCCGCTAAGAAAATGTATAGGAATCAGTCGACTGAAGAAAGCATTTCCCATAGATTTGATGTAGTAATGATATGGATTGGTGCGTCGGTGGTTCAGTGGTTATTATAATTATTTCCTTTAATTCCTAGAGGAACATAGGGCTTCAGCCAAACGTCTCCATTGCCTTCGGTTCTCTGCCAACGTTTTCACACCGCCCCAAGTCTGCCCACATGCTTTCATCTCCTCTTCACATCACCTCCTCCAAGTCACCTCACCCTGCCACTGGCGACCAACTCGCCGCCCGCTTCCCTTTCGGCCTGGTTCCACTCGAGCAATGGCTTGTCTAGTGATGTCACTTGATGGTTTGTTTTCTCAGAGCATGGTCAGCCACTCCATCTCCATTTCTTTCTGCCTATTTGTTTCACAATCGGTTCCTGGTTGGTTCGCTCATTGCCAGAGATCCCTTCCTGTTACTGATCTTTCCTGGCCATCTGATCTTGAATGGTATTAAGCGAAGACAGCTGTTGATGAAGGTCTGTATTTTGTTTGAGATGCATTTTATGACGCGCAGTGCAAGTCTCTAATCCGTATAGTAAGTAGCACTGACTGACTTCACATTGGAGTTGAAAACCTGGATCTTATTTTTGATGCTGAGTGCTGTTGATCTCCTCCACACAGACTTGAGAGTAACGAAAGCTTGTCTTGCTTTCCCGATCCTTACCTTGATATCCTCGTCAGTTTCGCCTGTAGTTGAAACGATGCTTCCCTGGTAGGTAGGCTGACCTCCGGACCTTGACACGCTTTCCAGTTCAATGGTAAGACACTACCTAACCAATCATGTGGTCTAGGGTTTGATCCTCGGTCAACGCACGCCTTTACCTCACTTAGCCAGTAGTAGGGCCAGGCACAGAGGGAAGGTTGGGCATGAGGATAACAACCCCATCCCGCAGAAATAAACACCACTGCTACTGAAACTTCAAGCCTCTAGCTTGAACCCCTATGTTCCGCTGGGAATGCAAAGGAATATAATAATAACATAATAATAATAATACTGATTAAGAAGGCATCTTGAATATGATAGGAATTCACATTATTCTTCAAGAACTGAATTTGGATCATGTAATGCTGATGATAGTTAAGTACAGGGAGAGCTTTTTAGCCATTCACTTTTATCATTGTAGTTCATACTGTTATTGGGTCATTCAGTGCAGAGACTACATTCTATAGCTGATCAACAGATTTAGCCGAATACTTAGGACTCTCTGGATCGGATAATATTTGGTGACAAATGCAAACTGCGGTGGTCCAGATTTTCATTTCATATTTGATCCCTATTTACTATAATATTGAATGATTAAATAGAAGTAATGAAAAGAAAAGTTTCATATTTTGCTTCTGTTGTTACTTATATTTAACGAGCCATCAGTGTATCTGTTAAAGTTCTAAAAGAAGTCAGTCATTGCCTGAATAGCTCAGTGGTAATGTTTCCAGCTGCAGAACTTACTGATACGGGCTGGAATCTCCAAGGGGGCATCAATTCCACTGATGATGAGCTCTAAGAAGAGTGAAACCTAAGTCCTACGGATTGCCTCGAACCACAAGAAAAACTGGATAGTGTTAGTCATCATTCAGAGTATTTAGCCTCGACCTTTGCTGACGACTCCCAACCTAGGACGAAACAGCTATCCAGTACTCCCAAGTTTTCCAATGGTTCTCTAACCAATGTCAGGTCATGATGAAATCCTGTAACCAATCAAATCCCTACAAACCAACACTTAAATATCAATGAGATGCACATTAGCGACTTGCCCTATTCAGGTAGGTAGTTACCTGGGGTTCTAGTGAGAAGTCGTGACCAGTAGGGTGCAGCAGGTCGGGTGAGGACAAATACTTGCCGAAGACATTGGCTAGTGATCGCGCTATGTCGTGAATCGGTAGAAGTTGGAATTCATGGGCTGGCCATTGGATCGGGTCCCAGTGGCTCGGTGGTCTACGAGCTAGCTCGCCTTGTAACCAGAAGGTCCTGGTTTCGAACCCCGTGGTGTGGGTGCGTGCTGATGAAGAGTCCCAAACTAGGACGAAACAGTTGTTCAGTACTCCTAGGTTTTCCAATGGTTCTCTAACTAATGTCAGCTCATGTTGAAATCCTGTAACATACATAATATCATTAATCATATTCCTCTTGCTGCAGATAAGTATGATTATCTGAGAGTACTAGTCTTGCATATTAATCCTAACACCGTTGAAATGAAATCTGAGTTACTGCAGTGTAGAAACTTGGAGTCTAAAAGTGTGGTGACCGAGAGATTACAGATTTCGTTTTAACGTTAATCATAATATGCTAAAAATTTGCAGTTCTTATATGAGCAGAAAGATGTACACAGATTCCAAGGAAGCCACTTGCCGAAATTACTTGGAAGTTTATAAGCTCGTTCAATTATTGATCTTAGCTAGGAATACAGTATAGGTTTACTGTATGATCAGGTATCCTGATAGGTCTGTATCTTGGCCATACAACTGACTAACTCCTTAGCTTAGCTTTGTGACCAGGTTGCCCCTGATACTGTTCAAGTAATATAGGGAGAATGTTATCCTTACGGCTAATCAGGGATGAATTTAGGTGAGGGGAATATTGAGAATACACCAATTAAATACATTTCAACCGCCACATTTTTATTCTTTCAAACATAAATTGTCTACGACACTTTTCGTTATACTTCACTATTGTAAATATACAGACTGAAGTAGAATGAATTATTCCAAGTTTCATAGATTTCATGAACATTATTGATCTCTGAGAGATACAAACAGGAATAAATATTTCAACTTCAAGTAGAATGACAGAGTAACAACAGAATTCTTTTCTCAATAGATCTTTGATTCAACTTTCACTTGATGTTTACACCTAGGTTTAATCAAAACAAGTCCAAAAATTAGAAACCTATCGGCTGAAGTTCGATTATAAGGTAAGGTAACTTTATACGTGAAATGGAATAGGTGATCCTTTTTATAAATGCAGTCAAGTAAATTTAACTGTATTTCTGCTTTAAAGATTAGTAAATAGTTAAGCAAGCAAATTCAAGATGGTGACAGTATGTGGAATAACCTTAAGTTAGCAGACTACTTTAGTGAATGTAATGAGTGATGATTGAAGGAAAGATGGCAATCTTGGTTAAAGCAGGGTTCGAACCAGTGGCGCTTTATCAAATGAGTTACGACACACAACGATCAACCTTCTTCTTATTTCACTCCTCACAGTCTCAGCTAGAATCACCTACCTGCCCTCCATAGTAATTTAGTATTATTAGAATTGACAGAAGATTTAGATGGGCTGTTAGCATGATGATAGGCGGGCAGTGGAATGATGAACTAGTTATTAGTCGGTTGATAGAGCGTCAAACTCCTAGCTCGGGGAACGCAGGTTGAAGCCTGTCACGACCCAGATTATCATTTTGCCTTCAATCACCAGCCATTATATCAAAACAAATTATAATTGATTATTTCTGTTGCATGGTAAATAGTTCATCTCGATTAACTGATTTATTTTTATGCATAATCTTTAAATTTAAAGGTGGTCCCTTTGTTTCCAGTGTTTTTCAAATCACTTATTGGTTTAGAAAAACGAAAACAAATTGATTTCTGTTCTAATCTCATCCTTTTAAGTCCTTATACAAATTAAAACAATATCGCTTACACAGTGAACACATTACCTTTAACAAACAAACAAAAATGCCTTAGTTATACAAATATTTTTCTGACCAATGAATAGTAATCTACCTTAGCTTATACATCGATATTCAGCTGTCGACCAAAGGACGTGTGTACTGTTCAGCAGTTCGCTGTGTTCTCCTTTATGGTTGTGAGACATGGCCATTGAAAGTGGAAAGACATGAAAAGCTTGTCTAGTCATCTTTGATCATAGGTGCCTGTATTATATCTCCCATGTGAAGTGGTGTAATAGGGTAAGCAATACTGAGGTAAGTCGTCGAGTTCTAGGTAAACAGGGGAAATCAGTCGATGAGGCTGTGAAGTTACATCGACAGAGATGGTTAGGACATGTGTTACGCATACCTGGCCATCGCCTTCCTCAAGAATGGGTAATATTGGATGACACAGGATCAAGTTAGAAAAGAACTAGTGCTGATAAAATGAAAACATGACTTAATCAGTGAATGAAATCCACAACAGTTAGTTTAAGCCAGCCACGTAGGGAGGTGTAGACTGACTTCTTGGTTGGGGTCCTCGGGATGGTAAGAATGAATGAATGCTAGAGATAATCGGTAATGTGGCTCAAAATCGTTGTCAATGACTGGCGCAGATGCATTCACTCCTTGTGATTTATAATATCCAATAAAATTATATTATTCTTCCATATTACAATTCTTTTTGCCTCATATTTGTGCTTTATCCCTCTTTTGAATCTCTCTTCTTTTGCTTTGTGTGGTACATGGAGGGAGTGTGGCAACTCGAACTACACTGAAACCAGTCAACCAATCATTCAGTATACTTCGATTAACAGTTATCCCTTTTCCCTTGTAGGCATTAGTGGTTCAGTGATGGAATCTTAACCAGTCACGCGGTAGAACTGGGTATGATTCCCGATCGATACACTTATAAACACCCATAGTAAGTTTGGAAAAGAAGGAAGTTTAGGTATACGGTTAGCAACCTCCTATATCTATTGTAAAACAATACCATTACTAATAGAACTTCAAAGTTTGAAGGTTTATGTCCCACTTGGAATTCGAGAATGAAAGCAAAGAATTGAAAGATGGCATCGCATTCTCTTCTTAATACAATTCTTTATTTTACTTAATTACTATAAAACCACTCAGAAGTTGAGTCTGTAGGAATTTGGTTGATTACAGTGAAAATTTCATCACGAATTGAAATTCTTTAGAGAATCATCAAAAAAGCATGAACATTAAACAGTTGTTTCCTCCTTGTTTGAGAGTATTTTGTACTACGTACCCATGAATCCACTAGAATTCGAATCCCTTGCCAATTTACGAGATAAGTACGTTACTGTCCAGCTTTTTAGTTGGGATCTAAATAATAATAATAATTCACTTTATTCCAAAACAGTACTTGTGATACAGAATGGAATTCTCAGCATTTTACTACAGTAGTGCATTCAGTTAGTACATCACAATAAATAAAATTATACATAGATTAAGGGTAATCTCGGTTAGTTTTGACAACAACATATTAGTATATCGGTAGCAAAGCCAAAATTGAACAAGGTGTTTGAAGGTGTTAGAAAAGTAGATACTACTAGCATATTTACTGGTATAAGCGGTAACAAAAAGGTCGAGATATACAGAGTGTGAAAGAAAGAAGAAGAATGTTTTAAATAGAGTTTGTAAGGAAGAAGGAAGCAAAGCAGCACATAACAACAAAAAAAGGAGAAAAGGAAAAGAAAGAAAGAAAACGTTGTACCTATAAATGATATGAGTTGGAAAGACGAGATCCAGTTGTTCTACTGACTATTTAATAAGTTATAGGTTTCACGACTAACGCTTTCTTTATCGCACAGAACACGAGCTAAGTAGGGTATGGTTGAGTTTTTGCACTTGCTAGTGTGAGCATATAGTTTTCTATATAGGCTTCTGGTTCTGCCTGATGAGAAGCTTCATGAAATATAACTCCTGTAAATCCACAACACAGTGCCATCGCTTTCTAATTTTTAACGATTCCTTAACTAATTCCAATGCAGATTTCGTCACAGGTTAACACTATTTAGGAGACTATTTAAAAAAGTATGAAGTAGTAAATAGCTGTTTTGTCCTAGTCTGTGGCTTTTCAACAGTGTGAGCCAACGACTCCAATAGGAGTTGGACCCAAAAGCTCCAGATTAGAATTTCACCTGGTTGAATATTCAATCACTTGAGCTGGTATTCAATAAAATGTGACTTTTAGCTTCTGTCAATTTGTTATGTAGCGTTGTCGCCAACCAACACAATCTATAAGTATCCCTTAATCTTGACATAGGAGATCCTAATGTCCACGAATTCTCGTCACTACTTCAGGAAATCCTTCCAATAGCCGCCAGTGACCTGGGGATTTATGTTTAGATTATATGTTTTTGACACCTACTCACATAAGATAGATGAATGCTCAAAATATAGTTAGCAAATGAAAGACTACTAATGCATATTACAGTTGTTTTTAGACATCTTAATAGAAAAAAATGATATTATTAATAACACTCATATTTACTAATACACAAAACTACTCGGTACTTGAATTCGATGAAGAACTCCCAAAGTCATCTGTTTCCCTAGTATATTCGTCCACTGAACACTATTGTTACTGCTACCATTATTTATGATGTCCACTATCCTTCCAGTTAACAAAAGATCAGTAAGCTTCTTATCGAATTAAACAGGAATACGGGTTAGCCTATACACAAGTGACTTGTGAATTTAGATCATATTGATCATTGAATGGGATAGATAAACTCAAGTCAATAAACAGCTGAAAGTATGAATTCAACTTATAATTAGACATTTAATTTATTCATCATTTCGTTCTTTCTTATTTTTACTACAATTTTACTAAATTAAGCCGTTCACATTTTTACTGTTTTAAAACTTAAAATTTGCACGTGTTCAACACTATGACTTTCTCTACTAGTTTAATTTTAATCCAACTAACAAGAAAACGATGCAAAAGAGGGAAAATAGTAAGGATAGAAGGAATGAAAGAGTCTATGTGTGTGTGTGTGTGTGTGTGTGAAAGCAGAAAATGATCAAAAGGGGCGGATTTAGATTAAAAGTTAACTCGATATTGTTTATCCTTTATTTCCCCTACTCATCTTAATTTCATAATGTCTATTAATGCCCTCCCTATGTGGGTATGTATCTGCATACGTGTAGCGTGGGTGGACGCATGTCTGCGTGGGTGTACGTATGTATTGAGCATTATTGACATTAGCACGTGATGATCAAAACAAGATAAATGATGAAAATGATTAGTCCAGTTTTGTCTTGTTTTAATTAAACAACAACATTTTTTCGATCAGAATATGAAATATAAGAGATGAGCTATTAAATATTTATAATTAAATTAATCCAGAGTCAGTTAATAAAACAGTAATTTTAATGATAAACATTAGCATGAAATGAACTACTGAACTCGGTTCATTCATGTTTTCTACTTTAATTCTATCCATCTATCCATCATTCCATCTCTTACTTGGTATTGTCATCATTATTACTTTTATAGACTAAGTGTATACATATAGATGTTATTAGAGGGGAACAAAATGAAATTCGAAACATCATATTACGTCATCTGAACAACTTGTTTCATATGTTTTTGGATATACATCAAAAAGCAGCAGATTAATACATGTATGTGTAGAATTAAAAATGTGTCAGAAAACTAAACAAATTCCTTTTTGAATTTCTGTTCCAGTTTCACTTTTTGTGTGTGTGTGTGTGCACTAATGTTGAGTTGATTGTACTCATATTCAAAATTATACAGTAGTAATTCCTTTCATCCTTCACAAAACATGAATTCATACAAGTTTCAGACGATCAATCAGTATATTTTACATTATTTATCGATGAATATTTAAAAAAAACGTGATATTTAATCAATTGACAATTGAAGCTGATTTTCACAGTATTATTATTATCTCCTTTAATTCCTAGAGGAACATAGGGCTTCAGCCAAACGTCTCCATTGCCTTCGGTTATCTGCCAACGTTTTCACACCGCTCCAAGTCTGCCCACATGCTTTCATCTCCTCTTCACATCACCTCCTCCAAGTCACCTCACCCTGCCACTGGCGACCAACTCGCCGCCCGCTTCCCTTTCGGCCTGGTTCCACTCGAGCAATGGCTTGTCTAGTGATGTCACTTGATGGTTTGTTTTCTCAGAGTATGGCCAGCCAATCCATCTCCATTTCTTCCTGTCTATTTGTTTCACAATCGGTTCCTGCTGGGTTGGTTCGCTCATTGCCAGAGATCCCTTCCTGTTTCTGATCTTTTCTGGCCAGCCATCTGATCTTGAGCGGAGTATTGAGCGAAGACAACTGTTATTGAAGGGCTGTAGTTTGTTTGTAGTTTGTGCTCTTTATGACGCGCCAAGTCTGTGTTCCGTACGTTTAGTAGGTAGCACCGACTTCACATTATAGTTGAAAATCCGGATCCAATTTTTCATTCTGAGTCAGTCCTGTCGACCTCCACACAGACTTGAGAATAATGAAAGCTTGTCTTTCCTTCCCGACCCTTGTTTTGATATCCTCGTCAGTTCCGTCCGCCTGTAGTTGAAACGATGCTTCCAGTTCCACAGTAGGTGTTAATAAGTGTCAGTAAACAGGAAAGCTGAGATAATGTTTCATCATTCCTGTAATAGTTACATTGCCTTGTTGTGATTGCCATCAGAAATATAAATAGCAGTAATGTCATTGATATTGTTAGTAATATTAGTAGTAGTAATAAAGTATGGTATGGTATAGTGTAGTTTAGTACCTTCGAGTGATAGTCAAGTTCATTTCAGTACGCATAGTTTCAAATACCAATAGATAAGTTTACAATATGTCCCTGTAGTTTGAACAACCACAACAACAACAACCATGAGTCCCCATCAAAGGGAGAAATCTAAAGGAAGTTACTTCTTTTACTTACTTTAACAGTATTATTCCAACTCTGGGAGGTATGGATGAGAATGTTAAAACCGCCAGTGAAGGGAATACAATTTACATTTGAATCAGAAAATGAACAAAGAGAATTAGCTATCATGCTAGATTGTAAAATAAAAAGAACAGAAGAAGGCAAACTGCACAACAGCGTTTATAAAAAGCCAACGCCTTCTAATAGTGGATATTTAGACTTTAATTCATCTCATCCGTTGTCTGTAAAGGCAGGCTTAGTTAAGTGTTTAACAAACCGAGCAGTAGCACTAAGTAGCACAAAAAATACCTAAACGATGGAATGAAACGGATAGAAGAGGTATGGTGTCAGGTAACTATCCTATAAAATCCATTAAGAAGATCAGGAGAGGTCATAATAAAAATAATCGTGAAAATAATAATGATAACATAAATAAGAGGGAATACAGGGCTGTTATACCACATAAGGAGGGGACATCTGAGGTCCTACCTAGGATTCTTAATAAAGCAGGAATTAGAGTGGCATTCAAACCTACAAACTCACTCAGAGACAAGCTCCGTAGGTTAAAAGACCCGGTGGACCCAATCAAACAAAATAATATAATTCACAAAATACCCTGCAATGACTGTGAAGTCAACTACATAGGTCATATTAGTAGATCAGGAGTAGTGATATTATCAGAACATAAGAATTTAGCTAAGGTTAGAATAATTGATCCCACGATGATAAGTAATTTAGAGGAAAACTCACCAATCGCACCGCATGCATTAACACACAATCACACAATAGGGTGGGAGAGGGTTAAGATTCTAAGAAGAAGTCTAGGTAGGTGGAGAGAGAGGTTGATTACTGGATCCTGGTTCATTGAGTCTACACCCAACACATGCAACAGACATGACTCAATGCAAATACCAGAGATATGGAAGATATTATTACTGCCGGTCAAATCAGAAGCAGATAATAAATAATATCAAAATTCTATTTCAATTCAAGCCCATTTCAACATTCTAACAAGTAACTTATTATGACTATAAAAACACTCGTCTTATTTCCCATCTGATTGTATTTGATCAATAACACTCATATTATTATTTCTGAATGTACATTATCCTATATTGATTTTTATTCAACTGTCTAATCAATTCCACTCATGTATATAAACGAAGTAAAAAGTTGTGTAAGTTGATATGATATGAGCAATAGTTTGTGCTAGAAACGTCATCAGTTAATATTACTGTATGACACTGAGTGATTTATCAAAATAAAATCTTATCTATAATGGAGTTATTCTCTACCACAGTGCCCAAGTTTTATGCTTATATCAATAAAACCAGAATTGGATTATCAGAACAAGACAAACATTCAAAACTCTGAATTCAGTATGAAAATGTACAATATTCAGTAAAAGAAACAAAATCTGAATTTTTAACACTAGTGTTAAGTTCATACTTCAGAAACATTGAACTTCCATTACCGAAAGTAGACGCTCATCTGTTATAACTGCAATGAATTAAGGTAAAACCCCGTCGCCAATTTGTTATAACTGCAATGAATTAAATGAAGACGTTGTCACCTTGTTCTGTCTGCGCCTGAACTAATCTGCCTATCTGCTTGTCGTACCTTCCGATTTAGTCAAGCACGCAAATATCAAAAGACAAAGGCTGGACTGTGACTGTGTATTGAAGTGCAACAACGACAAAGGAAGCCATGGTATTTATACATTTTACAACAATATGGACAGCTAACAGCATTTGAAATAATTGATCTTAATAGCCAATAACAAAGTGTGTGAGAAATGATAATATACCAAATGTGCGAGATTAACAGTCAATAACAAAATGTGTGGGAATGATGATATACCATATATGCAAGATTAACAGTCAATACCAAAATGTGTGAGAATGATAATATACCGTATATGCAAGACTAACAGTCAATACCAAAATATGTGGGATCCTATCATCATCCACAATTGCTCGATACTGAAGGAAGTATGACCGAAAAGGGTAAGCAACTCTGGAGGGCAGCGAACTGTCCAGCAACTTACTACTGCACAAATGTGTGGAAGAAAACACAAATAGACTGAACATACCCTGAGGAGACTGTCGTAGGATATTGTAAGTCAGGTGCTCAAGCTGAACCGGAATGGTAAGGAAAAAGCTGGGCATCTGAAAGTGACATGCAGGAGATAGTTTGAAGAGTAAATACAAGCTTGTGGACGGTCCTGTAGGCATTTAAAAATGATAGTAAAGAACCTAGTGGAATGAAGATTTACGGCTGAAGCTCTATATTTCACTTCGAGCTGATGGAAAGAATAGATATAACCCACCTACTTGGATCACACAGGTCATGACTTCTCACTAGAACATCAAGAAACTTCGTCCTGAAATCAGTCAGTCATGAACATCAGATTAATTTTTGTTTTGGTAAAGCTGATAGTCAACTGAAACAAGTCTATGCTAATGCCTAAAGATACACTGAATTGAATGTGTTTTAAGATTACGGTTCATCTTTGTCGTGTAATGTATGCAGTTGGAAAATCCAACTATTGAACCTAAGCGTAAGATACTATCTGCTTTAATTTTCAACCCTATTTAGGGTTAAAGGTCGTCACTGAAAGGAAATCCTTCCTTGCTTCCTTGCTTAAAATTTCCTTAGTTTTTATAATGAAAATTACTGTGAAACAAAAAGAGCAACAAAATAACGAAATTATGAATTCAAGTAGAATTAGTAACATTCTGAGAAAACAAACATCTACATAAAATAATAATAATTATTATTATTATTATTCACTGTGGTAACTGAATGATTAGCTCAACAATTTATGAACAGTTCAAGCGTACATTTTTTTTGTTCACATAATATCTGTTGTTCTCATCGTGTTGGTAATACCTATTCCCATAACCTTGATTACCAACTTACTAACTAACTAATAACTCAAGGGGGCAAACCGAATCAAATCACATCACCCACTCACTATTCCCTAAGTATTTCCTATTCGCGGATAAAAAAAGAACAACTTACGAAAATAACATGAGAATAAATGAGTCGACCATAACTAATCCATTAAAAGGAAGGATTTAAGACACTGAAAGGGAATTGCTATGGTAAATAATAACAAAAGTAATAATACGGATAGGAATAGCTTAATTATTACACAGGTGTTTTGACTCAGCATACGAAACATCAACAGCATGTAGGAGTATTCTCAGTCCTACTTTTTTTGTGTGAAGATTAATACTATATTTCTTGTTTCTATGCTCTTGATTCTACATTGTTTTTTCTATCTCATATACATTTGTGTGCGTGTATTTGTGTATATGAATGGCTGAGTAAGTGAATGTGTGAGAAGTGGGAATGTTAACTAAAAAATGTCTTACTCATATAATAATAAAATCTTCGACAGGCAGAGGTTTTACTCTTTACTATCTTGTTTCTCTTTTCTCGTGATAGATAGCTAGCTAGATAGCTAGCTACTCACTACTCAACTTGAGGTATTAAAATAACAACAGCAACAACAGTAAACTGTTGATACTAAACTAATTTTGTTTTTCTTCGAGGTGGATACATGTGTGTGTGTGTGTTTGTGGTGCAGTGTAAAAGTAAGTGAGAGAATGGAGGTAAGATTGATGGATCATAATAATTAAGTTAAATGGGAAGAAAGATGTGATTGGGATGTGAGTATGAAAACTAAAATATTAAACAAAAAAGAGATGAGATTATTAGTGTTATTATTATTATTATGAACACTTGTTCTTTGCGGCTTTTTTCTCTTCGGTAACTTTAGCTTGGTGATTAGCCCTAAAAGTGTATACGTGTGAAGTGGGAAGATCGCGTGAGTGTGTGTGTGTGTAAGTACTACTACTACTACTGAAAAATGACATTTGTAGGTCTGAATGTCTGTGTTAACCTGTTTATCATACATGCATACATAAAAAAAAACAACAGCAGACTTATACATCCTAAATGATCTTAATCGAGTCCTCGCATATCCTAGGTATTCGAGTACACCGCATATTAATTTCCACATACACGTGTGTATGTGTGTGAGAATCGTGTGTTCCAGGATTTCAGTGATCTATCGACCTTTTATTTCTCATATTATAAATTGTTGAAGAAGTAGACAACAGAGGGGAGAAAAATGACAGGTAAATTAGATTATACTCAGTTAGATAGGTTGAGTACTATAAAAATGAGAACTTTATTCCCAGTAAGATTTCACATAGTAACAGCCACAATTAGTAACTACCCAGTAGTTACCTTCATTTCTACTGCTATACCCCATCCCCGTTACTAATACTAAGCCTACCACCAATACTGTTACTACAGTCATCATCAACACATGTGAACATCTATTTTATTGATGAATATAGATTAAATAGAAGACGAATAATTGAATACATTCCAGATGATTATCTCCTATTTAAGATCTGTGCTGAATAAATAAGTTAACTATATGATCAGACAAGATCAGATTGAATTAGATTAAATGATTCACAATTATCATTGTTTATTATTATTAACAGTATTATTATTTCATCATGAGCTGACATCAGTTAGAGAACCACTGGAAAACCTGGGAGTACTGGACAGCTGTTTCGTCAGACTAGTTTGGGACTCTTCATCAGTACGCAGCCGCTGCCAGGGTTAGAACCCAGGACCTTCTGGTTACAAGGCTAGCGAGCTCGTAGACCATTGAGTCACTGGGACCCGACTGGGATCCCACTAGAACCCCAGGTTAACTGCCTGACTAGGGCCAGTCGTTAGTGAGCATCAGATTAATTTTCAAGTATTGGTTTTGTAGGGATTTTTGTTTGATTGCATGGAGGATTTCAACATGAGCTGACATTGGGTCCCGGTGGCGCAATGGTCTACGAGCTCATTCTGTAACCAGAAGGTCCTGGGTTTGAACCTCGATGGGTGCGTACTATTGAAGAGTCCCAAAACTGGGACGAAATAGTTGTCCAGTATTTTCAGGTTTTCCAGTGGTTCTCTAACTGATGTCAGCTCATGATGAAATCCTCCATCCAATCAAACACAAAATCCCTACAAAACCAATACTTGAAAAGTATTGTTATTATTAAATTCATTTAGCGATATTAACAACAACTAAAAAACTACTTGTAAGGCAATGATTCCTGTAGACAATTTTTTCCAGCAAGTATATAATATCTACACTTTTTCCTCCTTTCTAAAAGGTTTACTTAAATTCATATTGCTATGAAATAATGGAATAATTATAAAAATGTATAATTGTCATTCCCTTAAGTTTCGAGTGGACTTCAACAGTACACCTTCATATCATCCCGTTCCCTGTAGTTGTCTTTAGATTGCTCCACGATTGTCCGTAAGCAATCATTTGTCCTCACAGAATCTCTTCTATGTCATTCTAGGACCTCCAACTTGTTGTTCCCTATTCGGTCCCCATTTGAAGGCCTGGCTCTCAATGTCAGTCAACGGTCTGCAAAGCCTATAGTCAACTCAAATTCGTTTTCTTCAGCATATTTGTTGGATGATCGGTTCTTGCTTTATTGGTTCGTTGCTGGAGTTCTTTGTTACGAATTCTTTCTGGCCATCCGATCTTCACTATCGATACGGCCAAGTCCTGAAACTCGTTGGGAATGCTTTCGGTGACGCACTAAGTCTCTGAAGTATATAGAGACAGTGACTTGATATCCGTACTGAATATCCGAATCTTGTTCTCTATTCTGAGTGTGGCAGATTTCCACTTTGATTTCAGATCATAAGACCTGTCTGCATCTAACAAAATAAAAAATAATTAGAAATTGATTCTGTGAGGGATTTATTCGGTCCCAAGGTAGAATTCGGTATGAATCGGAACCAAAGAGAGGGAACCATCGAAAATCAGGGAGTTCTGGACAGCTGTTTCATCCTATTCTGGAGCTCTTCGGCAATACATGTCCATGACCAAATGTAGGAAGAAAACTCATGACTTTGAGGTTACATAAGGATAAGTTTGCTTTTCAGTGCTTTATGGTATTCAACTGTTCTCACACTAATGTTCGGTTATGACGTAATGCATACTAAAATGTATCAATAGTTAAATTTTGGAATACATGAATTCTACTTTAATGTTTTAGATAAAATCTGTTGATGTTTTAAGAGTGAAAAGTAGATTTTATCATGAATCACTGAAAATTGAACAATACTGGGAAACTGTCTTACCTTAATTTAGAATGTTCTGATATTCTGTGTCACCCTCTTACTGATCTATTTAACAAATCTTTTTCCGATAATATTGTGCCTGCCGTTTGGAAGGACATTAAAGTTGTACCCATACCTAAATCTTCTACTGGAGCATGTGTCAAATTTAGACCCATTGCTATTACGTCTCCTTTTTTGAAAACTATGGAGAAATTACTTTTACTTAGTCTTGAACCTTCGCTTAAATCCTTTAATGACCCTAAACAATTTGCCTATAAGCACAGTAGAAGCACTTTAGATGCAGCTGCCGTCTTATATCATAACATTGCTTCCAGTCTAGACAAGGGGGCTAAATTTGTTCGTTGCGCCTTCCTAGACTATACATCTGCATTCGACTCGGTCCCTAGGGACATCTTATTAAATAAACTTGCTGCTAGTCAAACAGAATGTTGGGCTGTTAACTGGTTGCATTCCTATTTCTCAGATAGAAAGCAGTACACCGTATATAAAGGGAAGTCCTCCACTTCATTGCCTACTGAAGCTGGTGTCCCTCAAGGTGCTGTTCTTTCTCCTTTTCTTTTTTCTTTCTTCTTGCACGACTTGCCTCACTCTGATGAAATAAACTTTGTGAAATATGCTGATGATTTAACGGTTTCAATGGCTGTTAACTCCCAGCTAGATTGTACTAAAATAAATAGCTTTCTATCGGAAGTCAGCAAATGGTCTGAGTCTAACGGTCTTAAACTGAATCCTTCTAAGTGTCAAACTGTTGATTTCAGCTTAAGATGTAAACGACAGTTAAAAGAAGTCATCGATTCTCATGACACTTGTAAAATTGACGACAATGATATAGGAATCAAATCAGAAATTAAGTATCTTGGACTCATTCTCTCTTCTGATCTCTCCTGGTCTTCCCATGTCTTAGCAATCTCCAGTAAAATATTCCGCTTGACATTTTACATTAAGAAGTTAAGACACTCGGGTATAACTCAACCCCTCATCTTACAGTTCGTAAACTCTTGCATCCTACCTATTCTTCTTTATTGCTCACCCTTATTCTTTCCTGGTTTGCTTAAAAAAGACTATGTCACAATTCGTAGAATACTGAAGACTGTCAGTAGAGTGAGTGGTGTCCCAGTGGACCACATAGTTAACGTCGTTGTCGATAGGCATTTGACTTCGTGCAATAAATTTGCTAAAGGGATTTTGTCTGACTTGGAGCATCCGCTTTACCCTCAGCTTTCACCTTGCATCTCCTCAGGTAGAACAAGGAGTAACTTCAGAAAACTGTATGCTCGCACGTCTAAGTATAAGAATTCTATGATACCATACTTGGCACGTATTTTATGTGATGAAAATAGTGTCAGGCAAGAATTAACTAACCTTCTTTCATCTAGTAAATAAACAATTTCCTCCATCCATCCTTAAATACCTTCAAGTTTTACTTTTATTACTTCTATTATATTTATGGTCCTGTTAATTCTCTGTTTTACTCTCATAATTGCAAACACCAACTTATCTCCATGACGGCTGTAATCTATGTTTTTTCCTTCACCATATCATGTAGAAAGAACATTATATTCAATATTTTTAAACATGTTAGGATTTCTATACCACATTGCCAATACTGTGTGACACAAGCCAACGGCAATTTTCACTTGTATTATTATTATTATTACACCTAGCTGTTATCATTATTATTGCTATTTCCATTTTATATGCTGCATGTTTTTGACACTACCTCTATTGTAAATGTGGAAAATTTTCTGTGTGATTAATTTTATTTATAATTTGAGGAAATTAGATGCAATATTGTGATTAATGCTGAAAATTCCAATCTGTATCACAAGTACTGTTTTTGGAATAAAGTAAATCATTATTATTATTATTATTATTAATCTTTAAGGAAAGAATTCACAGGAAGAATCTTATCCACGGTTGTTAGATCACGAGTTGAATGAATTATCATTCAGTTATTTGTCGAACAGTGTAATTCAGTATTTCTTAATTTCTACTACATTTTGGTAATTGCACAAAAACCAGTCATTGTCATTAGTGAGTTAGGGTGTTTGTTTGGATTCATTTACGCTGACTTTCGGGTGTACTTTAGAAGGAAACAGCCAAGAGCATGTTGATAATAATAACAGCTTTATTCCAAACAGTATTTGTGGTATAGGTATGGAATTTTCAGCGTGCATTACAGTGTTGCATCTAATTACCTCATAATTTTCATGAGATTTTTAAAATCAAAAAGCAACAACCAGAAAAATAGATAAATAAAAGAAATAAAAAAGAACAGCGTCGCGGTTACATTTTCAACAATCCACCACAGGATATGAAATATAAAATTAGTGTGTAGTAGAAGATGTGAACAACAATATAATAGTAACAAAGAAAGGAAAACAAAAACTAATGGGACTATTTGTTAGAGTGCCGCAGTAAGTTGATCGTGTCATACCTAACGGATTTCTCATCATATAACAGCTGTGCCAGATATGGTATTGTGGAGTTTTTGTGCTTGGTAGTCCTATCATATAGCCTCCTATAGCTGCTTCTAGTTCTACCAGATGAAATGCAAGGAGAGAGCTGCGTATAGAGAGGATGCTCAGGGTCTGACAATATAGTATTGGCTAGTTTCTTACATGACATTCATTATATGTCTATCCACAATAGTGTTAACCAGTTGGTTTAACGATATCCCACTTGCCCTACTAACGGCTTTTAGTGCCCTTCTCAGCAAAGCAAAATCTTTGTTTCCTAAACTTCCTAACCTAGAACATTAAGCGAAACATCTTTCTAGTAACTAGCAAAATGTGGGAGGACCAGGAAAGATGGGTGGAAAAACTCAACTCAAGGTACTGGACATTAGATTTATTTTCAACCTTTATGCCGTCAATGATAGTGGGACCATGTCAGCTAACTAGTCGCTGTAGGTCACGTTTACGTCTGAAAGTGAAATTGACTACCTGACATTTAGACGGATTCAGCTTAAGACCAATTGAAGAGGACCACTGACTAATTTCCGACAGAAAGTTATTTAATTTGGAACAATCTGACTGAGAGTTGACAGGCATTGAAACAGAGAGGTCATCAGCATACTTAGCAAAAGTGGCTACATCAGAATGGGGCAAGTCATGTAAGAAGAAAGAAAACAGAAAAGTAGATAGAACAGCACCTTGAGGAACACCAGCTAAAGTAAGTGAGGTAGTGGAGGACTTTCCATTGTAGATGGTGTACTGTTTCCTATCAGAAAAGTAATGATAATGAAGAAAGCAGTTTGAAGTTAGTTGTTTGGATTTGACTGATTTCGTTAGGATCTGAAATCACTTGCACAAATAATCGAATACCAGTGTGAAATAAACAGCTGTTTCGTTTTACGTTGTTAAGAGTTAACAGAGATTAATTTCTGTTCATAACCTTCCTATCAAATTGAATAAATTTTATCTGTAGATACGATATTAAAGTTATAATCGTCTATCAAAAATGCACAAATAACAGCGATAGTTTCTGCATATGTAATGACAAGAGGAATTGCTATGGAAAATGGTCGGTTTTAAGAAATGAAAATGAAGATGGAATTGAATCGGAAGTCACTCATTCACACAAACACACACCATTCTATATTGACTCAACGTAAGATTTATAAACAGTCTAAAAGGTTTGGAAACTCCTCATCAGTTTGGAAATAATAAAAAGTAAACCAGTATGAATAAGAACAATTCTTCCGAGGTTATTTTTAAGTTATAAGTACAAAATACTGAAGAATCCCAAATTGAGACAAAAAAAACTGTTGAGTGCCGCTCAATTTTCAGTGGTCTTTTAAATGATATCAATTGGTGAAGAAATATATCAAGATATAGATACTAAACGAATTTGTCCCATAGAGTTAAGCAATATAACTGATGAAGTATCAATAATTAAGTTCAATACAGTGAATACAATTTAAACATTAGAACTTGCTAAATAGAAATTTCAAAGTATTATATAAGAGATCGGATTTAAATAAAATTTCACGCTAATATTATTTCATGGTGCGTCAGCATAGTTCAGCAACAGAATGCTCCCCAAACAACCACATGGTTCGGAGGCTGATTTCCGATCAACCCATACCTGATTCTCCCCTAGCCAGTAGTAAACTTGGAAAAGAGGGAATGCTGGGTGTGGCGTTAGCACCCTCTATCCTACACAACGCCATAACTACTGAAACTTCAAGGCTGTGAGCCTAGAGCTCTATATTCCCCTCAGATCTCAATGAATGAAATAAAAAGGGTTAGACACAACCCACGATCTACTGAATGAAAATACTTGTCTACTTGAAATATGGCTCAGTTAAATTATTGATTTATTTGGATGATGGAGCATTCAAATAGGAGATACTTGAGTAAGGTTTACAAATATATATATTTATGTTATTTACTTAGTGTTATCTATAACTATGATAATTAAGCTACATAACGAATATAATTTCTTCAATGAACTAAAGATGAAAATGATATTAGTTTATCGATATAAAAGCAAGTTTCTACATCGACCATCACTATTACTACTAACAGCGAAATTTTCGTAGATACTTTAATGACTACTCACATCACAACTCAGTTTGTCTGTACTAACGGCCCACAACACCATGAATAGTTCATTACGAAGGATCCATTAATATATATATATATATATATATATATATATATATATAAATGACGATATATAGGCAGACTTTTGGATCTAATTTCGTATACTCAATCAAACATGCTTGCTAATAAGAACTAATAGTTGTCCTTTTGCCCCATACTCTGGGTCGTTCGTATATCGGTGTGTATCAATGATGGTTTCAAATACGGAGGAAGCATCTGTTCAAGATTCTTTAACTTGTTTTAAAACTCTTAAACATTGTTTGAATATAATAATCTGACGTGTTAACAAGAGTTTCTAAAATAAACAGTATTTACATTTTGAGTGAGTAGAAGTAACTTCTGAAAACTCAGATTGACATAACTTTTTAATTGAGGGATATTCTTTTTTTTTAGATGACAGTAACCATTTTTACAGAAGCAAGTATACGTTGATTTGGCTTAATGCATCAAACTGTCTGACCGACTACATTCAGGAAAAAGTATCTGAAGACCAGCAATAAACAATGGTTTATTTAAAGATTTTGACAACTGCTTTCTGAGAATGTTTAATGAACTATCAACTTTAAATTCAAAGTTTAGCTTGCATGAAGGATTTCATCATGAGCTAGAAAACCTGGGAGTACTGGACAGCTGTCTCATCCTAGTTTGGGACTCTTCATCAGTACGCACCCATTGGGATTCGAACCCAGGACCCTCTGGTTACAAGGAGAGCTGAGAGACCATTGAGCCACTGGGATGCGATCTAATGGTTCTTGAATTCTAACTTCTGCCAATTCACGACATAGAGTGACCACTTCGCAATATCTTCTTCGATCACTTACTGCCTCATCTTCAACCTACTGTATACCCTACTGGTCATGGCTTCCCACTAGAACCCCAGGTTAACTGCTTGAATAGGGCCAGTCGCTAGTGGGCATCTCATTGATATTCAAGTATTGGTTTTGTAGGGATTTTTGTTTGATTGCATGGAAGATTTCATCATGAGCTGACATCAGTTAGAGAATCACTGGAAAACCTGGGAGTTTAGCAACAAAACTGCTTCTAGAGCAGTGGTAACCCATTCAATGGAATGATTTAGTTTTCAAGAATTACTTTGTAGGGATTCTATTGGTTTCAGGTTAGACCACGGGTTGATGTCAGTTAGAGAAACATGGAAAATTATGGAGTACTGAACCGCTGTTTTGTCTCAGGTCTGGAATCATTGGTAATGCTCACCCACTGGGTTTCGAACCCAGGACCTTCGTGTTACAAAGCAAGCTGCCCAATACCCTATGGTTTTCATTGATTTTCTAATTGATATCAATCCATGGGCTAACCTGAAACCAAATTAATTCTTGAAAATTAAAATAAACTTGACACCTAATCAAAGGAGTACAATGTTCAATGACTCCGTTGTATTTAATTACTTGTCATCTATGCTTTAGTTCTAAGTTCTTGTTTATGAATGTGAGGGCGATAGTACTTTCAACCAAAGTTTTCCTGAGATATTCTGCTTCTTTGTCAACTACGGCTTCAGTGTATATTTTTTTAGACTGTTGGAGAAAATTTAGTGGATAAGCCTTCTATTTCTACTTAAGGGGATAGAACTTTGAAAGTTCATGAGTAGTCTATCTCATATAGGCATTTGTAAAATATCATTCTTCCTTCAGTGCTAAACATCACAGAATGACAATGTTAAGTCTAATCCTGCCTTCAGATTAAACTCGATGGATGAGTGTGCATTACAGAGAAAGAGTGTAGAACCAGTTTTCGAGATTAATACTGACTTCATAAACAGTGAATTTGATGTCAGTGTATCTGTTACAGAAATACAAACCTATTCATTAGTGCTAATGAGCGGATGTTTCCTAAGCTTGTTACTATACTGTTAGACAACAGGGTCTCTAGAGGGGAACAAAACGCAACACCGTCTATTTTTCTGTAGAGTTCGTTGTTCAGTCTGAAGTATACATTGAAAGTATATCGAAGTAGGAGCTCCTTCAATTTGTGTAATGGTATACAAATAAAGTGTATCCATTAAGTTGACATTCCAAAGACTTATTTCTAATAGTCCAAAATTTCTGCCGCTTACTTGATGATTGAAAGTTGTGGAGAATATATCATACCTAATATTGGACGGAATGTATTTTGAGTAGACCAGAAAAGTGTGGGATTGTAGAACTAGATGGATGAATTTGTTTAAACACTTTAGTACTCATGAATGATTTGTCTTTCATTCCCTGAAGCTTTGTCTGTTCAGTGGAACGTTCTTGCAGTACTAGCCCTATAAATTGCTTATCACTTCATGATAAAATCAGTGGAAGCGTCTCATTGAAGTCTGATTTGTTATATCAATGCCGATGCAAAACCTTTATCTGAGCATATGAATACCAAACAGAAGGCTGAGTACATCACTAGTCGTAGCCTATCCTGCAGCTTAGCTCGTCCCCATCTATCGAACAACTTCCTCTTTAGTGCAATCAAAAATCGATAGATCTCCTTCCCATGTTAACCCCAACTGTACATGCAAACTAACATGTATCTGTGGGAGCAGTTACATTGGAAGGACAGAAAGAAGGGCATATCTACGATTTTCTGAACATCTACCAAAAAGCTTACGTCTAAAGGGAACAAATGCTTTAAACAGTGCCATCGCCAGGCATCTCCTTAACACGGGTCATGAGGTGGACGTCGAAAAGTCGTTCAAAATTATCAATAGGCAAAAGAGCTCAGTCCTCCTTAAGTCTGCTGAAGCCATTTCAATCAAGCGCCTGAAACCTGATTTATGCGTCCAGAAAGAAGCGGTTATTAGTCTTTCTTTGCCCTGGTAACTGGATATTTTTCATCTCTCTTTCATCCGAATGCGAAATGCTGAAAAGTCTGCATTGTGTATGATTATTATTGTTCGGAATAGTGTTTAATATTATATATATATATATATATATATATATATATATATATATATATATATATATATATAATTAGCGTATGCGTATATTGATCGATTGATTCTTGTTTAAAATGAACTCTGTGCAAGTAAGTTAAAGTTGTTTTTGTAGATATATCTAATAATGTCTTTGTCCTATAAGCAGCTGACGAGAAGGCGACGAAATAAAAGATGGTACCACTTTATTCTGCTAAAACTGTGGTTCTTGCTTTGTCCAAATTCATTAAGGGGAATAAATCTATGAAACTTCTCCATTTTATTCGACTGATTACGATAGTTACATTTTTTATCTAGTTAAGATGACAGTTTAAATCAGCAGATTTGAAACTATGCGTGTCATTACATGATACTGAAATTGTAATTTGTTAATTGAAAAACTGACTCCTAGGAACAGACTTATGTATGAAACTTACTAACTCTCAAGTTTACGTCATAGAATTTCGTCCTAGCTGCTTAGATCTGCGTTTGAATTGAAACCATGGTGGAAAGACTGTTTCGATGATTACAGACGTCTATTTATAGACATAGTCATTGAATACTGTTGTCCCGTGACTAGTTAGCTAATGGAGGTCATGGGATTTCTTTGAGAGATCCACTTCATTTTTTATTAACTCAAAGTTGATGGTATAGTGTTAGGCGGTTAGTAGCTATCGATGGGATATTTTAAACATACATTTCGTGCTTACTTAGCGCTCTTTAGCAAAATCTATCTTGAAAATTGAAGGAACTAATGGCTCATGTGAGATTTAAACCTGCGTCAGTGAGTGCTGCAGCCAGAGTTGTGACCATCGACCCACTATTACTTGTGATTAACCTTCTGTAGACCTGCGATGAATGCTCAGGTGTGTCTAATCCTTAGCGGTTCCAACTAAACGTTATTAAATTTAATTTATCCTAGGTACATATAAAACACGGTTAATGAGCAACTCGCATTATTGTACTTAATATATTTTAAAAGATTTATAAAGAGGGTACACTACAGATTGTATTATATTCAAGAGTCATAATAATCTCTGATATGAGTAAAGTGTCTTTTCTCCTTTACAAGACTGTCTACCCTTGTTGATACTGTCATTTAGTGAAATCTGATTTGATCTAAAACAATCCTGTGCTTCTTCAGTTTACTAGAGGGCTAATAATAATAATGATAATATTAAGAAGAGAAAGAAAAAAGAGTCAAGTGAGGAGAAAATAGAAGTCTCAAGATGATTAGTCTTATACACTATACACTACGCACACACACACACACATCTGTTATATGAAAACTGTTCACGCGACTATCTGATTTAGTCAAATCTAGTTACCACAGTAATACTGTTAAGATAAAAACGGATTAACTATCTTTATTTATAATTATGACTACCGTATTCTGCTTCATATGTGAGAATGTGTGTGAACGTGAGACAGTAGAGAGAGAGAGAGAAGGGGAAAAGACAGCTCAATCTGTTCACACTTGAGTAACTTCTCGATTCGACTGTGGAAATCAAAACACGCATCCACACACACATTCACACAGATGAACTCAGGGAATAGTTGTGGTAATGAGAGGGAGAGAGAGAGAGAGACAAGAGTGGGTGACAATAAATCACGTTAGATACATAAGTGAATTATTAAAGATGTTTTACACTTGATGTGATATTGTCTATCATGGTAAACACGTCAATCTTAAGAGATTCCTATTTATTATATTAATTTGGATGACAGACAGCACTTTTCTTATTACTGTTAACACTAATAATGATAGTAGTGATAAGTTTTGTTTGTTTGTTGACTGTTGCTAATAGTAATCACAGTGATATTTTCAAACTTGTTAACTCTGATTGTTGTTGTTATTATTGTTATTATTCCAAGATATTTTTTTTAATGAACATGTGGTTTTTTTTCCTGTTTTGCTAATCTTTTCTTTTGTGAATCAACAAGACAAGTGAATGTATAAAATAATATTTAAAAAATGACATGTATGTAAATATGTGTTAGGTAGTACCAATCCAAGTGTAGAAAAGAGTTCGTGTATTGCAGAATCCTACCCCATATTAGTTCATTTACTAGACAGATCATTCAGTGAAACTATATCATAACGTGCAATGATGTCTACCTATAATTTATCAACCATGTGTATTGTTCTAAGTACTGACTGAATTCTACTGGTCAAGTTTGCAAATGTAATCACCAGGCTAGGTAACTCGCCCTCGCAATGCAATGCAATGCTTCGTGCTGACTTTCTCTAACCACCTAACAAGTGGATGTTTATCTGAATAAATTAATATAACCTTTGATTAAAAAAAGCAGGACTTAACCATTCAGTCAGTCAATTTAATACATGTGATATCAATATTCATTATTGCAGATAGGTAGTTCTTCATTAATTACTTAACCAATTAGATCTCAATTACCCAGTACTGGGCTTTAAGCTACACTTGTGTGAGGGCTAATGATGGTAACCAGTTGCTGAGGCTGAAGTAGATGGAGCGAAACTGAAACTTGTGACCCACTGACTGAAAGTCGAGTATTTAAGCCAATGTGCCACATTCCCACTAAGCCACAACTCAATCACAATCCACCACATCGAATCGCTCAGGAATTCTGCACCAGACTAGGCTGTAGTTAAAGAAATCGGGACGGAGTCTTTGACCAACAGTCCACGCTGATATACGGGTATGCATGTCCAATCCATGACTCAAAGTGCATCACGATAGGTGATAATCAATTATCTTAGCTATTACAATCATTTGTCTCTCGTTTCTTATGCATTTGTTTTACCATTTAAATATAAGCTATTATTACTTTGCAGTAGAAATCATACTATATATTACTCATATCCATTAGTAAAACAGCACATACCATAAGCTGACTAAAATATTTCTATTCGGCGTGAAATTTTGTTACAAGCTCCCAGAACATTCTTGTCTGCCTAAACTACTGGGTCACCTTAATTTCCATCCGGTATTATGCACCAACTTTTCCCTCTTCCTTGTTGCTTTAATCTTCCAATTATGTCCTTGGATCATAATATGAACTCACGTAAATTTTTAATTGACTATCAACTTACCGCTGTATACCTCAAGAAGAAAATGAAGACAACATGTAGTAGGAGATCGAGTGTTGACATAGAATTTACTTTCGATGGATTATTTACTTGAAAATTCTGGGTAGGGATAAAAACTATTAGGCGCTGGTGGCTTAACGGTAGAACGCTCGCCAATCACGCATGTGATTCGGGGCTCAATCCCTGGCTGACGCACTCGCTAAGTCGCTAATAAGACAGATAGAAAGGGAAGGTTGGACGTGAGACTAGCAAATCCATCTTGTAGAAATGAACACCACTGCTACTGGAACATCAAAGCTCTAGCTTGAAGCCCTATGTTTCACGTGGAATGTAAAGGAATAAAATATAATATAAAAGCCATCGTGGGATATTTTTGCTGATGGTACGACAAAGGTCACAGTAGATATTCCAGTTGTGATATATGACCTTTAAAAAAAAACAGTCAGTCGTATCATCTGATCTAATTACAACATTCCTCTAGACACGTAATAAAAGACTAACAGCCTAAGAGAATCCAATTCATAATCGACCTCCTCTGTTTTACTCATACAAGTTTACTCAAACGAAAGTGTGGTGAGTTTGACTTTCAGTAACTTATATAACCTCCAGAAGATTCTCTATAGGGAGTAAATATTTTACGAGAAATGATGCTGAGAATTCTGTTTTATAGGTAAACATAAGTTACAGAACAAGAACAGTATTATCACTCTAACCTCCTGCCTGTAATTTATAGACAAATGAGAATATCATTGTAATGCATCGCACAGTTTATCAGTTCTCATATCCAGACAGAATACTTTCAGTATTCGGGACAGAAATTTCACTTAAGAGGTTATCTTTTGGAATGAAACCTTGAAACAGCATGGATTAAGGTAGATGCCGACTCTTTCCCATGTATTACAGTAATAATAATATTACTGACAGTAGTAATAGTAACAGAATGAACATTTTTATGAATTTGTGCACACAACACGAAGTATTTTTTCCACTAAAGCAAACACAGATTGTGAAAACATTTCATTTTGAAAGGAATGAATGCCAAAGTCATTTGTTAGATATCTATCTGATATTCGTGCATTAAAATCTACTTAGCGTTCACCTAAATGTTGGAATACAATAAAGCACTTAGTTTAGGTTCTGTTAGTGAGCAACACTTCTATAAAATCATGTGCATCAAGATCCTCTCAACTACTACTCATAACAATTATAACTGCACAGATAATTTCATCCAAGAGCTTACCAACAGTTTTTAATCATCATTGCCATTTCAATAAGATTATTATTATTATTATTCATTTTATTTCTTTACGTTCCATATAGAACATAGGGTTTCAGCCTAGGGCTTTAAAGTTTCGGTAGTAGCGTGTCCTTGTCTATTCCTTCTTTACTAGCTTTACTAGCGACTTAGCTAGGTTGAGGAATGTGTCGATCACCGATCGATCCCCGAACCACATGTGTGGGTGGCAAGAGTTCTATCGCTGACCTGCCGACTCACAGTTCAACGAGAAAATACTCATTACTATGATCTAGAATAATTCATGTATGTTTGGTGAAAAATGTGATATATTAAACATTACGACTCCTGTTTTACTTGACACAGTTATCATCTCATGAATGTAAACAGAAACTATCTTGAATATCTCGACGCTTTTCGATTAGCATCTTCAGCTACCAATCATTGAATGCATTCTGCCTTTTGGTAGATGAAAACTGTAAAACATTCCTGTGATATTTGAATGTTTCACTGTCGATTTTCCTGGTAACCACGGGTACTGTATCGTGAATCGATAGTAGTTAAAATTCAAAGACCAATAAACTCTAACCGAGAGTTTCAATGATAAAAGTGATTGCGTCTTAATCTGAAGGTCATAGATGTGTACTGATAAACAGGTATAGTTTAGGACGAAAAAAACTGCTCATTGCTCAATGAGTTAGTTAGTTAATCTGAAACCAGTCAGTCCTTTTTGAGTTGAACATCTGAATATTATTATTGATTATTCAAAACTTATTCCAAACATCTGATAAATACTACTGAGAGTATGATAAGTGAAGTAGGAGAACTAAAGATATGAAAATAAATTATCAGAGTTGTAGAGTTACGTAAACGGCAGATGGTATTCGAAACTTCATTGAATAGTAGTGTTTCACTGTGTGATCTATCTAACAAACAAACTTATGTAGAATTTAGGTGTCTAGTCCTCAGCTTTTGCCGTAATTTGTTTCATTTGGTTCCTAGTTTACAAATTACAATTTGTCTGGGAGTTTAAATTCAAATTTAGCGCCCTTGAATGCTGTGTTTTCGCAAAATAATTTCAGATAGACACATGCAACGCTCCGACTCTGTCTACATTTATTTACTTACAAAATATGATTGATTCGACTTAAAAACCAAATTTTACAAGGATGCGTGATGCCTAGTAGATATTTAATCTTCCTGTAACTCTCTGGTATAACTGTCTAAATTGAAACTATTAATGTTGATTTACAGACAATAAACCTCATGCAGTTAATGCGGGGTTTAATTAAAACGAAAATAAAGAAATAGTCTATCTAGCATAGTGACTGTTGGTGTGAAATGTTTTTACTTCCCGTCTGTAATTCCTATTGGCCCGCTTTATTAAATTATTATGAGAATAAAATTAATTCATTGGTTAATACATTATTAGCGTTTCGGATAAAGGAATTTTATTGAAACTCTTATTGGTCGATTTACGAACCAATAGAATAAAAAAGCGGGTGTCACCCGCATCATATATAAACAGTTGTTGAAGTTACGGGACCATCAGTTTTCCTTTAAGAAGTTTTGTTCAACTTTCATACATACCCTGATTATGGAAGTTTGTGAAGCAACCAGTATAACTGGTCAAGGCTTCGCAGACACTGCCTACTTCCGTGATGTTTACTTGCGTGATCAGTTGACTGATGCTAAGCATCAAATTCCAAGCCCGAATTACCCATATCCAGTTGCACAACACCAGCATATTTATGAAAATGCATCAACCTTTCCTGTGTCATATACGACAACTGCACCAAGTACTATTGCATCGGGTTATCCACTCAGTAGTTTCATGTCTGAAACTCACCTTCATCATCAACATCAAGAATATCAGACAGTGTCAACCTTTGAACACTTTTATCCAAAAGAGATCGATAAGGACCAAGTTTATGCAAACCATCATCATCTGCAACAGCAGCAGCAACAACAACAACAGAGAATTCCTCCACAACATCTCCCTCCTTATACTAGCAATTCCGCCTTGTCAACCAATATCAATCCAAAGAATATCATTGATGAATATAAGACAAGTCCGTTTACTTTACCTGAAGAAGTAACTACTCCATACATATGTAAAGCAAATGATGTAATGTATTCATTGCCTATATCAAATGAGAAACAAGAATGTACGTTGAACAATGCTAATAATTTATGCAATGCTTTATTGTTGAATACAGATACAAGTATATCACAATGGGATGTGAATGATCCCAAATTGCCTAAAGTAAGTTATTTCTGTTAATAAGATACTTTTTATCATTACTGTTAATAATAATGTTATTACAAGGCGTAATCTTTGGTAATATTGAAGTAATGACACAGTTTAGTAGATAGACAAGGCGGTAGGATAAATGGTTTAACGATTAAGGTCTGTTTGTTATTGTTCCTGGCTATTTTATCTTTGATATTTTACGTTTATGCATCTTATGTGTTTTTTTCATTCATTCTGTGTTCCGAGTAGAATATAGGGCTCCAAACTTTGAGTTTTAAAGTTTTACTAACAGTGGTGTTGTTTTTACAGGGTAGTGCTGCTTGCATCACACCTAACTTTCTCTCTTTACTAAGCTTACTTACGGTTAAGCTAGGTTTAGAAGTGTGTCGGCTGGGAATCGAACAAGGATCACAGGCCATAAGTGTTTGGCGAGCATTCTCCCATTGGATCGTGGGTGCATATCTATCTCAACTGTATAAATATTAGTTTGAAACGATTTTGTACAGTTTTGTGAGGGTCTATATTAATTTCATGTTAATTAGTCTAAGACTTTGACCACTTATCATTCGGTTATCTATTGAGATTTTTTAACACGGGGGTTTTAACCATCAGTGTAAGTGATATCTTCAGCATTAAGTTCATTAAGAAGAAATTCGACCGATAGATTTACAAATTTCGTCTATCACTTTATGTATATCTTAGGGTGTATTTGTCGTTATTGTTTAGACTTCTGATATTGAGGATGTAGGGTTTTCTCAAAATTCCCTTTATCTATGCAACATTAACATGCAGTGAAGTCCAATATTGAGTCTTCTAGGTTGTTGTTGTTGTCTATGCTGCGCTACATAGTATGATATAAGACACATCCTAGGGAGTAATCATTAGAACTGAATTACTCTTAATGTCTGTATAAACCTATTAGAAATAACCTGTATGACTCATAATATTTAAATTGACTGGTTTGACTCAATATCAACAAATGACCGCATGAGGTCGATTGAGTTTCCCAGTAAAACCTCGAAACATAACCATAACAGTTGAACCTGTCGTCGAGCAGACTTGACTAAGTTGTAAATTAATCGAGAGTCTCTTTCACTGTTGTTAAACATACACATTTTATTTGATATAATCGGCTAACTTATTGCCTATAATCAGGTAATGTGGTTTTTGTGATAATTAGTAGTATAATATGTAAAATATAATATCTCAATTCTAATTTTCTTCTTTTCTTCTGCTTATTTATTAGATTCGTCAATTTGATACATTTACAATGTGGCCACAAGGTCATTGTCGTTATGCTTATAAGAAGTCACAATCAGAAGGTGCTAAACGTCATGCTAGTGGTTGGGCAATGCGTAATACAAATAATCATAATTCACAAATATTGAAAAAGTCGTGTTTAGGCGTTCTGTTATGCACATCGAAACAGTGTACATTAGCTATGCGACCAGCTATATGCGATAAAGCAAGAAGACGACAAGAAGGTGAGTTGAAGTTCTCTCTCTCTCTTATTTTTGTAACTAAAAATTTATATTAGCTGTAATTTTTTGATCCATGTGAAAACAGTAGAGTCCTCTAGATGAAATGCATCGGTGGTTCAGAGGTTAAACGCCCACCAAATTGGCCAGGGTCTCGATCGCCGTAAAGAAGTAAAATAATAATAGTAATAATAATAATATATTAAATAATCTCTGGCTGAACTTAAATTAAGAACCTACGTTGTTAATATGCAAACAGCATGTAGCTAAACCATTGGATATTAACTACTAAGATTGAACTGAACGACTTAATGTCACTTTACTATGCCAGAATTATCTCAGATTGTTAGAGGGATAAAAGTAAAGTAGAATTCACTTAACAATGCTCATCGATTGTCTTCGTTGATATTTCTACTCTTAGTAGGCAAGTCTTGAAAGATGTATTGAGGTTAGTTTAATGTTATTTGGTCAATGGTGATATGTCACGTATTTCATCCTGCTTGAAACCCATCAGCGCTTTATATATCTGCATCTTCAGTGACTGATGATTTTCCTACTGGGACTTGAAACCAAGAGCCGAAGCGTTATTCTCTAGGCGACTAAACCAATAGAGCCATCTCTCATGCCAAGATAACAGTTGACTTAAATGCAAATTCTGCGGTTACATGTCAGCTTTCTTCCTTTCTCTCTCTCTCTCTAGACAACCTATCTAATTAGTAGTAACAAGTACAGTGACATTCATTGATCTTGTTACATGCAATTCTAAAAAATGGAGGAAGTTTATTTAACGTGATTTCATCAATGTTTCTGTTTTACAAGTCAGTAAGACTTATTGATATTCACAGTATAAACTTCTTTCTACTATGATCATAAATAAATTCATGAATCAGTTGGTTAATCTAAAAGCAGAATCTATTCAGAATAATCAAAGATGAACATATGCTCATGTGTTACTTTTGGGGGGCGGGGGGGCGAGAGGAGGTGTTATACATATATGTATGTAGGTATGCTTTCATTCGTATTTATATCTGCTATCAAACCAGATCATAGACAATAAAATTACTGATATCAATTATGTAAAAAGAAAACTGCCCTTTGAATTTAGCGTATATATATATATAAAGGAAATAAAACAGGACATAAAAATACTTTCACACCTTATAGTTTTAAAGTCTATTTAAAACATCATTTAAGCACATGTTTTCAACGTTTCAATATTTTTGATATTTACGAAATAATTATGGCTATAGTCATAATAATAATAATAATAGATATTATAATTGTTAATTGAGAGATGACCATATGTATATTAGATAGTTTGAGTACGGTTGACTTGTTACACATGTATGTCGACAAAAGCAAACACGTACACGCAGATCCCTACATACATACATACATAAGAACAAATATGTCTAGTGTATGTGTGTGCGTGTGTGTATGTGTAGCGGTGATAAAAAGAAAGTTTAGCTGAGGTGTATCAAATAACTGAAAGTTCCATCTTTTATTGATTTTACAAGATTGATATGAATTAACTGAGTAATCATCAAATGTATTATTATTCAAGTGTTGGCTTGTAGGAATTGGATTGGTCACAGGATTTCATCATGAACTGACATTGGTTAGAAAACCACTGAAAAACCTGGGAGTATTGGACAGCTGTTTCGTCAGCCTAGTTTGGGACTCTTATTCATAGCAGTACGCACCCACCTGGGTTCGAACCCAGGACTTTCTGGTTACAAGGCTAGCGAGCTCGTATGCCATTAAGCTACTGGGACCCAATGGCCAGCCCACTGGTAGTAGATGCAATCGATAGGCCATTGGATTCTGTTCCAGTGGCTGATTGGTCAATAAGCTCACTATATAGCCTGATGACCTCATAGATGCATAGTATTGAAGAGTCTCAAACAGGGACGAAACAACTTTTCAGTACTCTGTAGTAGTTTTCAGTGGTTCTCTAACGGAATTCAATTTGTCATCAAGCTTGAAAGAGAAAGTCAATCAACAGCTCGTTAGTGACTGACTGTAGGTCAGGCTTTTAGTAGTTCTAGTGAGAGATTGGGATCGCTGGCATCTAACAAGTGGGATGGTTTATCGTGAAGCTGTATCGCAAACTGACAGAAGTTAGAAATGAAACAGTGAATATTACTCATTTAATGAGTGAATATATACCTTTTAAACATTTCCTAGTATAAATAATCTATTAATTTATGTTACTGTTTATTTTTTTTTATCGTCTGTATAGGTCGACCATGTTGTATGCCAAATTGTAATGGACGTATATACATTCAATCGTGTCATGGACATGGTGGTTATCCAGTGACACATTTTTGGCGTGAACACGGTGATACAATCTATTTTCAAGCTAAAGGTACACATGATCATATTCGGCCAGATTTAAAGCCAGTTCGTGATACAGCAGCTAGACGTCGTAAACAGCAACTACAACAACAACAGCAGCAACAACAACAACAAGGACATGTAGAAGAACAAGTTTGTCGAAAAATTCCACGTTTAACTAATATGAAAAGTGTGAAAACATTTGAACATGGACAACAAAATGAAGTGAATACGAGACTTCATTCAACCGATTGTAGTGTATATTCAAACAAAACGTCCAGAATAGGATGTCAAAATCAAGAAATAAGTCAATTTTCACAAACAAATTATAAAAGAAAAATCAATGGACAAAGTGAGTATCACACAATAACCATTATTATTTTTTAAACTGCCAAAAGCAGAGTCATGATGAAGTCTGTTTTCATAATAATTCAATCCCGTAGATAGTCAATTTTCTTTTATTGTGATAAAATCTGCCTTGGAACTAGACGAATCTTCACAACCTCAACAAATGAAAATCAACCCAGTGTTAACCAGTCAGTAACTGACTATAGACACGATGAACTCTCTGGAGTTCTAGTTCACAAATTATGATCAGTGAGAGTCCATCACGTTCGATTTGTAGAAAGATATTCACTGATGACAGTGAACGGGCTGTGGCTCTATATCTTGAAATAAAAGAAGTTAGAATTCATGAACTGTTAGATTTAAACTCCAGAGCAACAATTTTGCCATCTCATGATCCAGTTGTCTTTAGTCAGATCCAGAATAGGGTTATAAGTCCCCCTTTTGAAGAATCCCAAAGTGAGGAGAAACAGCTGACCATTAAGTGTTCTATGGTTTCCAGGGGTTCATATCAAAACCTACCTTAAAATCAATCCGTGATAATGTCATTCAATATATAATAACTAACCGTGATAGAGTAAATGAGCTGATCATTCACAAATGAGTTTCTTATTTGTAAGCCTTCAAAAATACAATTTTTTTGTCTAGCATGTGGGTAGAATTCGGACTTTTCTATCTTTATTTTAACTCACTTCTTTCCTTCAAGTTCCCCGGTGGAATATAGGGCCCCAAGCTAGTGGCTTGAAGTTGCTAGCCTCATGCCCAACCTTTCCTCTTTGTCAGCATTATTTCTGGCTTAGCGACGTGAAGGAGTGCGTCGGCCGGGGATGGAACCACGGACCATGTGCATGGCGGGCGAGCGTCCTAACCGTTATGCTACCGACGCACATCTTTATTTAAACTAAGCAATAATTAAAATCTTTTTTCTTTCTTAAAAATGAAAATAACTAATAATCGTTTTGTTACTTTTTCACTCGGAATCTACAGACTCCAATTTACCGACTTCATTGGATCACTCCTACTCTGACGTTAATATGAAGAAAGAACCAATATTCCCAGGTTCAAATCCATTTGAAACGAATGAATATTCAAATATTTCAACGACGCTGAAAACAACACCACCATCACCTATGGCAATAACACCAGCAACACCAATGCCAACAATAAAATCACCACAATTCCCTATAAGCTCGAATAATTTATTAGAAACCACTAAAAATCCCTCCATAACATCACCACCATCTTTAATATCAACACCTGGGCCATTAGAGACAAAAATAAACCCAATAACAACAACAATAACACCTCCAACAATCCTGAATCAATCATATGATAATCATAATTTATATCAATATAATACAAGTTTAGAATTATCTGGGAACAAATTGAATCTTCCTTCAACAACACCACCAACAACAATGGGAATAAAATCAAGCATATTTCCATCAGTTATTGATTATAAAACCAATAAATCAACAAATCGATATGATACATTTGTTTATAATAATCCTCAAGATATCGTAGAAGTTAACGATATTGATTATTATCAATCGAAACATGTGAGTTTAGCACCATTCAACTTCACCGCATCTACTACCACAACTACATCAATGTTATCAACATCACCGTCAGCATCAGCGTACGGACACCATTTTATGAATCAATTAATGATGAATTCAAGTCTACCAGCTAACAATAATAATAATAATAATAGCACTACCAATATGAATACAACTTATAATAATATTAATAATAACAGTAATACATGTGGTACAAATAGCGAGTCAACATCATGTGGTTTAAATGCCTCTTGGTCGACACCATCTCCACCAACATGTGGTTTAGGTAATTCAAGTCTATTTAGTAATAATGATATACGTACACTACATAGTGGAGTTGATGAGATATCCTCAAAGAAGTTACTTTCATCAAATGATTCATTAAAAGAATTACAATCATCTATATTGAATAATATACAAGAGGGAAACACTAATCTTAGTGGTTGGTCTGATAATTGTGATCCTGTTGTTAATGTCAATGGCACTGGCAATAATCATCATAATAATGAAGATATTTCGAATTATTATCAACCAGCAAATCAATATTTACATAATTCTTATTATTCTACATATATGCATAAACTGAATTTAGCTGGTTACCATTTAACCACCACACCAAATAATCAATATTATTTCAATGAATTACCTAATACTACTAATAATGACATTAATAATAACAACAACAACAACAACAGTGATAGTTTTTCACCTATCGATCAAACATCTTTAACACCGTCAATATTTATGTCATCAAGTACTCCAGTCTCAACAATGACATCAAAGACAATGAATAAACTGTATCGATCTACTAATAATCAACTTTATGATACACCAACAAGTAGGCTATTGAGAGCAACAGAGGAAAACAGTACAAATATTGACAACATGAATAACAATAGTAATCCAGGATTTGGGTATATTGCTCCTATACCATTCTATTTGAACAGTAGTTCCGACTCAAGAAGTACACGAACCGATAGCTCAAGTGATACTAGCCAGTGTAAACAAATAATGATCTAGTTCTGTTATTTGTTTTGCTTTCGTTGACGTCTTCGTCTTCACGCCTTTCCTTCCCGCTATTTATTGTCACTATGTAAATATGAGTGTGGAAATTATGTACAAAGAATATCTCAAATTTTATGATCACATACCAGCTAGCTGATATCTCTTATTTAATTTTCTTAGAGGGATACTTATCTTTTCCATTATTCTTACGTATTTGATAAAGTTTAGATGAAATAGAACTAATTATAAACGAGTACATATAGTCAAGATTCCTCTCCTATCATAAAGATCTGTATATAAAAGTCACTATTATCAGAAGAAGATTTTTAAAACAAACAATCAATATTTTGTAAATATTTACTATTTTTGTCATGAATTTTATAAATACAACAAGAAATAATAAATTTTCTCGAATTCAGATAAATATGGTCTTTTTCCCTGCAATAGCTAAAATAACCTTAATATTATTGGTAGATAAAAGAACCAATCAGGTGGGCGAAGTAGAAAAATAAACAGCGCAGCGATTGGTTGGTTGCGTAGGAGAAGTATAGGAGAAATAAATGTTTTTTCATAAGGAAATGCGGAAACATTACTATGGCCAGTTTAATGAAAGGGGTGAATTTCACAAAGTTAACAGTTTTCTGTCAGTTGTATTATCTAGACCATAGGACTTAGCAGGGATTTGAATTTATTCCAAAGCAGATTTCGTCAAGAATTAATATAAGTTACAGAGGTCATTGAAAACTAGGGAGCACCACAGAAGTGTTTCAACCTAGTTTGGGACTCCTCAGAAAGGCACAACAACGACACTATCAGGAATCAAACCCACGACCTTCAGGTTACGAGGTCAAGTCTGGTAATCATTCATCCGTTTGGGCTAAAATTCAGTGACCCGTTTCTGTTTCTATCAGTTCGTGAAATAGCGGTACCCCAATCAGTATCTTCGATGAACATCCCCTTCACCTTGACATAATGAACTTTACTGTACCTTCAGGAGACCCATCCAGTAGCCATCAATGAGCTGGGGGTTAATATTTAGATCATGCGATTATATGGGGGTTTGAATTGATTTCAGCGTATTACTACTTAATTTTAGTTTAAGTAATATTTTTTAAGTATTGGTTTGTTGTAGGGATTTTGTTTGATTGCATGGAGGATTTGATCATGAGCTGACATCAGTTAGAGAACCACTGGAAAACCTGGGAGGAGTCCCAAACTAGGACGAAACAGCTGTCCAGTACTCCCAGGTTTAAGTAATATATTTTTTAATATTTTTGTTCAAATATCATTTTAAGGTGATGGATATTATGCACTATAAAATTAGCCTGTGTTGCTTTTTTACTACCAGTAAGAAAATTCTTCGACTAGATTCACCTCAAAAGTTAGAGTTTTAGTTTCGAAACACTCATGTATGATTAAATCCATCTTAGAATCGAATTTTTACTGCAAAGTCTGTCACTACACTAGTATTCAGTGCAACATGTAAACATTTCATGTTATTTCATTGATTAGTAGTAGCTAGCAGTGAAATCAGGGGCTCAAGTTTCGTCAACTGAATACGTCTGCACACAGTAGATCGCTTGTGTTCTTACCAAGACTCGAAAGCACTACATATCACTGATTTGTCTAGCAACAATGTGATATTCTGAAATATTAAACTGTTTAAGATTAAAAGTAGATATAAATTTTTTAAATTATCTTGTCAGATAGTATTAAATTGGTGGATGGTGACTAGCAGTGGAATCCAGGACGCGCATTTCGTCCTATTTGGGGCTCGTCATCTGGGTGTACCTGCATTTCTCAGTGAGTGATGACGTTCCCACCGAGGCTCGAACCCAGTACTCATAGTTTCAAACGCCAAAGCGTTATCCACTAGACCACTTGGGCCGCGAGAGCCACCTCTTGTGCAACGGGTCATATTATCATTGAATTGAATTTTTGATTTTCCCGTCGATTGATTGGACCGAAGTGCTCGGTCTCAGGTTGACATGTCGGCTTCTTGTGCAGATGCTTCGACGATGTCTGGGCATTTAGTTAGTATTAAATTGGTGGATGGTGACTAGCAGTGGAATCCAGGATGCACATTTCGTCCTATTTGGGACTCGTCAGCATCCACCAATTTAATACTAACTAAATGCCCAGACATCGTCGAAGCATCTGCACAAGAAGCCGACATGTCAACCTGAGACCGAGCACTTCGGTCCAATCAATTGACGGGAAAATCAAAAATTCAATTCAATATCTTGTCAGATGTTTATCAAAATATGTATATGTTCCTTGTCTGAACAACAGTTAGATATGAGAAAATAATTTCCTTTTCTGGCTCTACAGTTATGTTTATATATGGAACATTCTAGTGTAGTCGTCATTAACAATATCGGTGTTTTTAAATACTGTCGATTTGTTAAAATCAATGAATTTACAGTTCAAGAAAGACTCTTAAGTCATAATAAGCATGACAATATAATAATAAATAGAATATCGAATAAAATTAAAGACACTGTCTGAACCTACTTCTTGTTATGGATACATAAGTTAGGTTTCTTAATGTGGATCCCAGCAGCCTGAGTAGATGAGCTCAAGGTAAGGTTAAGATTAGTTGGTATGAGGTAGATGGCTTTGAAAGCCTCATTTACATCAGTCTTGTGTTGTGTTCATGGGATGAAATGGAATAGAGCCACGAATTGATTTTGTTTGTCCTTTAGCTGACCACGCAGGATGGTGTCCCGAAATTCTGCGACAAACACGCCTAGTTGTACGGTCTATTCAACTGGTTCCACAAGAACAGTCAAACCGGCAGATACACTTAGGAGATGCAAAATTAGGCAGTTTATCTTTAACTCTTAAACGCAAAATACGGATGGTTTTAAAGACACGGCATAATTCAGCAGCGCTGAATGCTCTTTTTACCGCCTCATTCTTTAGGCGTTGCGTTAATATCTGTCTGATGTTACCCCCGAAGAACCGAAGTTGTAAGAATAAAGCCTTTTTCGGAACTGTTGGTACTTTGGCCTGTCTTGATTTTTCATTCTCGTATTCTTATCGATAACTTTTTCTGGATAACTGTCCTCACTCCGCACCTGTTTAATAATATCAAGCTCTTGATTGGACACTAGTCAATATGTCTATTCTTATCTTCGCTGCAAACTGAATTTTATCAGCCAAGCGTGCATTGTGGCCACCATTCTAGGTAGCTCACCATTACGGTGCACTGTGAGATGTTGTTATTAGATGGTTGGAGGCAGTCGTCTCTGCCTTCAGCACTGGGTGACGCGGGTTTGAATCTCAGAAGGGACATAAATTCCTTTGAGGCTGCATATACGCCTTGTTGATGAGTGCCAACTAACACGAAACCTAGGTCCAAGGCTTCCTCAAGATTTCCTCCAACCATCTAATACCACTATCAAGGTCTTTATCATGACATTCATCAAGGCAGATTTCTCTTGTTCTATGGACCAAGCACTTCATTAGATTGAATTTGTATTTCAAAGGCACGAAGCTGAGAAAATGAGTATACTGACCAGTTGATGTAGGTTTTCTAAATACACTTTTTCGTATTTTACCGTCTTCTTTCCTAGTCATAAGGACGTCTAGGAAACAAATACTAGAGTCTTTTTCTTTCTCAATGGCAAAATTTATTGCAGGATGAACCTCGTCAAATTTATCCAGGATATTCTTTGCTTTATCCTCATTTTTAACAATCAAAAATGTATCATCCATATACTGATGGTAGAGTTCAAGTTCATCAATCACATCTTTCAAAGGCCCATTCTCTAGTTTCGCAAGGAAGATACTATGCATATCGATTTCACTGCAGATTTCGTGACGAAATGACATCAAGTAGACAAGTACTGAAGATCATGTAGCACTGGACATGTTTATCGTCTTAGTTTCTGACTTCTCAAAATTTTAAACCAACAACCCTACCAGGAATCTATCGCAGGATGCTTAATTTGCTGAGATTCGCCCATGAATTATTCGGCCACAAGGCTGGAATCCCAATACGGTTATTGCTGTGTATTGCCAGACAGTCCCAAACCAGGATAAACACAACTGAGAGGTCCTCCATGGTTTTCCATGACTCTCTAGTTGATGCATGTCTGTAATGAAGTTGACCCAGTTTTACCAAACTCCTTACAGAATCCTTATTATTGACTTCAGTATCCTGATGAGAAATTGAATTAAGATACAATGTGAATTGAAATTGGGGCAATATGTGCATCCATAACATGGGATGGTAATTAGACTGATATGTAAGCTCTTTAGTTATAAACTATTTATCAAATTAAAATTAAAATGTAGCCCAGATATTATGTCATTCAATGAGGCAAATGATTATTCAGTACTTATTACACTCTAAAGTATCTTATTGGTCATACAAAGCAATATAGGTTAGATTTCTAGATAATAACATTACCATTTGATTCCATAAGTGTTCTCATCAATCACAAACTACCCAAAATCACAATAACTATAAGAGAATTTTCAAAATGAATAAAAAAAAACTATGCCTCAAAGAAAAGAAAGTTTTCAACAATATCCCGCAGATACAGGACATCTTGTTGACGTCTTTAGGCCTTTTAAAGTATTTCTGATGTGAAGAAGGTTCTGGGTTTAATAGGTTTCATGTAGACGATTACTATAAAACATTTCCAAATTTAAATAAGTATACTTAGAGAGAAGTGCGTCGGTGGCACAGCGGTTAGTATGCTCGCCGACCATGCTCATGGGATGAAATGGAATAGAGCCACGAATTGATTTTGTTTGTCCTTTAGCTGACCACGCAGGATGGTGTCCCGAAATTCTGCGACAAACACGCCTAGTTGTACGGTCTATTCAACTGGTTCCACAAGAACAGTCAAACCGGCAGATACACTTAGGAGATGCAAAATTAGGCAGTTTATCTTTAACTCTTAAACGCAAAATACGGATGGTTTTAAAGACACGGCATAATTCAGCAGCGCTGAATGCTCTTTTTACCGCCTCATTCTTTAGGCGTTGCGTTAATATCTGTCTGATGTTACCCCCGAAGAACCGAAGTTGTAAGAATAAAGCCTTTTTCGGAACTGTTGGTACTTTGGCCTGTCTTGATTTTTCATTCTCGTATTCTTATCGATAACTTTTTCTGGATAACTGTCCTCACTCCGCACCTGTTTAATAATATCAAGCTCTTGATTGGACACTAGTCAATATGTCTATTCTTATCTTCGCTGCAAACTGAATTTTATCAGCCAAGCGTGCATTGTGGCCACCATTCTAGGTAGCTCACCATTACGGTGCACTGTGAGATGTTGTTATTAGATGGTTGGAGGCAGTCGTCTCTGCCTTCAGCACTGGGTGACGCGGGTTTGAATCTCAGAAGGGACATAAATTCCTTTGAGGCTGCATATACGCCTTGTTGATGAGTGCCAACTAACACGAAACCTAGGTCCAAGGCTTCCTCAAGATTTCCTCCAACCATCTAATACCACTATCAAGGTCTTTATCATGACATTCATCAAGGCAGATTTCTCTTGTTCTATGGACCAAGCACTTCATTAGATTGAATTTGTATTTCAAAGGCACGAAGCTGAGAAAATGAGTATACTGACCAGTTGATGTAGGTTTTCTAAATACACTTTTTCGTATTTTACCGTCTTCTTTCCTAGTCATAAGGACGTCTAGGAAACAAATACTAGAGTCTTTTTCTTTCTCAATGGCAAAATTTATTGCAGGATGAACCTCGTCAAATTTATCCAGGATATTCTTTGCTTTATCCTCATTTTTAACAATCAAAAATGTATCATCCATATACTGATGGTAGAGTTCAAGTTCATCAATCACATCTTTCAAAGGCCCATTCTCTAGTTTCGCAAGGAAGATACTATGCATATCGATTTCACTGCAGATTTCGTGACGAAATGACATCAAGTAGACAAGTACTGAAGATCATGTAGCACTGGACATGTTTATCGTCTTAGTTTCTGACTTCTCAAAATTTTAAACCAACAACCCTACCAGGAATCTATCGCAGGATGCTTAATTTGCTGAGATTCGCCCATGAATTATTCGGCCACAAGGCTGGAATCCCAATACGGTTATTGCTGTGTATTGCCAGACAGTCCCAAACCAGGATAAACACAACTGAGAGGTCCTCCATGGTTTTCCATGACTCTCTAGTTGATGCATGTCTGTAATGAAGTTGACCCAGTTTTACCAAACTCCTTACAGAATCCTTATTATTGACTTCAGTATCCTGATGAGAAATTGAATTAAGATACAATGTGAATTGAAATTGGGGCAATATGTGCATCCATAACATGGGATGGTAATTAGACTGATATGTAAGCTCTTTAGTTATAAACTATTTATCAAATTAAAATTAAAATGTAGCCCAGATATTATGTCATTCAATGAGGCAAATGATTATTCAGTACTTATTACACTCTAAAGTATCTTATTGGTCATACAAAGCAATATAGGTTAGATTTCTAGATAATAACATTACCATTTGATTCCATAAGTGTTCTCATCAATCACAAACTACCCAAAATCACAATAACTATAAGAGAATTTTCAAAATGAATAAAAAAAAACTATGCCTCAAAGAAAAGAAAGTTTTCAACAATATCCCGCAGATACAGGACATCTTGTTGACGTCTTTAGGCCTTTTAAAGTATTTCTGATGTGAAGAAGGTTCTGGGTTTAATAGGTTTCATGTAGACGATTACTATAAAACATTTCCAAATTTAAATAAGTATACTTAGAGAGAAGTGCGTCGGTGGCACAGCGGTTAGTATGCTCGCCGACCATGCTCATGGTCCGGGATTCGATCGCCGGCCGGTGCACTCCTTTACCTCACTTATCAAGTAATGGCTGGTAAAGAGTGAAGGTTAGGCATGAGGCTAGCAACCCCATCCAGTAAAAATAAACACAGAAACTCCAAGCCTCCAGCTTGAAGCCCTATGTTCCACTGGAAACGTGAAGGAAATAAAAAAATACTTAGAGAGAGAGAGAGAATCTAACTTGTTGTTCATTTCCTTGGTAATTGTATTATGATATAGTTTCATTTAAGTGCAGCGTCCTTCATCGTCATGTCAGAGGTGTTTTTAATCTTTCCTTATTTATTTCTTGTTTTCATTTCTTTGCGTTCCGAGTAGAACATAGGGCTTCAAGCTTTAAAGTTTCAGGAACAGTAGTGTCGCCAGTCTAACTCTCAGCCTTCCTTCTTTCCCAAGCCTGCCACCAGTTAGTTAATTAGGTGAGGCTTAGGAGTAAGCTAGACAAATATAGATCCCGGACTATATGTACGGTTGGCTAGCATTCTGCCATCAAACTACTATATCGTACTTATAGCTTTTTTTCCTTCACGTTCCCAGTGGAACATAAGGCTTCAAGCTAGAGGCTTGAAGTATCTGTAGCAGTGTTTATTTTTACAGGATGGGGTTCCTAGCCTCATGTCTAACCTTTCCTCTTCACCAGCTTTACTTCTGGCCTAGCGAGGTAAAGGAGTGCGTCTGTGACTGGGGACCGAACCCCGGACCATGTGCATGATCGGCGAGCGTCCTAACCGCTATGCCACCGACGCACATCCTACTTATAGTATTAGATATTATTTTATTATGTTCCCTATTCCTCTTTTATACAGTTTCGTGTTATCTGTTAAGTGAACTAGAAATCTTGACTTTCACTCTTTTGATATTCTGGATTCTGAATTTCTGAGTTTAAAACATTTTCTGTACTCTTGTTTCAATACTTACAGTCTATTGTTTTTACTCTTCTATAATTCCAGATAACCTTACAAGTGTTGTGTTGGTGACTCAATGGTAGAATCCTCACCTACCATACACGTGGGCCGGGTCCGATTCCTATTCTGATCACCTCTAAACCTCACCTAGTTCACTAACCAGTAGTAAGCTGAGTAAAGAGGGGATTTTGGGAAATTAAATAACACCACCACTAATGAAACTCCAGAGCGAATTCGAGACCATATGCCCCACTCGAGACGTCAAGGAATGAATACACAGTTGATGAGAGCCTACAAAATAAAGTACCATCTTTTATGTGTGTGCTTTGTTTGGCTAATATTAACCATGATGAATAATTTACATTTGATGGCAGTCAATCCGTCAATCATTTAAATTTTTTCAATATAAATGACTGATGCATGATATTGACTGGCATCAGTCGGTATATTCGTATCTTACTAGAAAGTCTTCAATCGTCAGATATCACGACAACAAATATATTTCAGTATACAACAGACTAGTGGTGAGTTCTTTAACATTAGCAGTGATCGGTGCTGAGTTCGAATTCCTATGTGAAAATCATCCCTTACAACAAGATATACTTTTCAGTTGGCATCTTTCATGTATACTCACTATCCAGTAGTTTAAAAACGAATGGGGGTTTTAAGTTGCTTTCCACTGTCTCTCCCTCTCTGATATTTCAACCTTTTTCAAACTTTACTTCAACTTTAGATTTTCCCGTCGACTGATTGGACAGAAATGCTCGGTCTCAGGTTGACATATCGGCCCCTTGTGCAGATGCTTCAACGATGTCTCGTCATGTAACTAGAAGTCAACTAGTGGATGGTGACTAGCAATGGAATCCAGGATGCGCGTTTCGTCCTAGTCGGAACTCGTCATCTGGTTATACCTGTATTCCCCAGGGAGTGATGGTGTGTCCCACAGAGGCTCGAATCCAGTACCCATAATTTCAAACTCCAAAGCGTTATCTGGTTGTCCAAGTGGTCTACTGGATAACGTTTTGGCGTCTGAGACTGTGGGCACTGGGTTCGAGCCTTGGTGGGAACACTATCACTCACCGAGGAATGTAGGCACATGTAGATGACGAGTCACAAATAGGACGAAATGCATATTCTGAATTTCACTGCTAGTCACTATCCACTAATTGACTTCTTGTCAACTTGTTTATTTTTGTGTCTTTGTTCAGATGATGTTGTGAACCCAAGAGTAGTAGGTACACACTTGTCCACACACAAAAAAAAACTCAAGTAGCATTTTCTATTTCTTCTGTCTATCAGCTACCTATTTTTCCAATCACCAATCTGTTCATCTCATTGATGAAAAGTCACACTACATTAAGATGTAAAAATTATCGTCTTTATGTGTTTACATGTGTGTGTGTTTGTGTTTTTGCAGGTTAAAAACACTTTCATTGAGAATACAAAAAACTACAACAGTTTTTCTCTCTGTAATAGTATTCATATTTTATTACGCCTGTTGCTAAGGCATTAAGATATGTTAGTATAGTGATGAGTATATTTCTACTTTGCGTGTATACATACATCTAAGTACGTGTATAATGTACATATTCGTCTACTTGTAAACGATTAAAGGCATATTGTACAAACTGTCACAAATCTGATCGACCCATTTGATATTATCGTACAAGAGAAAATATGTTAATGGTTATTGTGATATTAATATAAGTAATATTCATCCTGTTAGTACAATATAGTAACAATTAGGCATGGTAAATTTACTTTCATCTCTCTTGGTACTACCACTACTACTCTATGAATGTCATCTGTGAAGTATGTGTGTGTGTGTGTTAAGAGGTGGGGTGTGGATGTGTGTGTGTATGTGTGCGCACTGAATAAGAGGATTGGATTTATTTTAAGTGAGAACAGGTGAGATATACAGCCCACAGCCGCTCACTAACTCATTTATCACATTCTTATCTTCAACTACAATTGAACTCTTGATTCGAAATGTAAGACAAGGTTATTTCTAAGACAGGAGGACAGTCTGTATCTGTGTATGTATGTGTGTGTGTGTGTGTGTGTGTGTGAGTGAGTAAGTAAGTGAAAGGAAGAGTCAGACGACAAAACAACAACTTAGAAATATATAGTGTTTAATGTGGTTATTAATGTTGTCGCTTTATTTGATTTAAAAATATAAAACCAAAAATTCTCCTGATAGCACTGAACTGTTGTCAACTTACTAACCAAACTATCAATTTTATGTTATACCCTATCAACTACACCAAATCATTAGATTACATGAGAAGTAAAAGGTAGAAAAGGACTCATTGGAATAGACAGAGAGAGAGAGAGAGGGAGAGAATATAATATTAATAACCATTACGAATAAATTATGCATAATTGTCAAAAAAAACACGCAAAATACATCCATTAATGTCCATATTATTGTGTATCAAAGCCGTTGTCAACAGTACACATACTTGATAGAGAAAGAAAGATAAAACAAAGTATTCATTGAAACCTTGAATTCTGTTATTGATTATTTATCTTTGATATTGAAACAAGTTTAAACAGGAAATTATAAAGTGGAGAGAGAGAGAGAAATAAGAATAAAGATTTGATTTGGAGTGTATTCAACGGATTTGTTTTTTTTTTACATTAAGTGCCGTTTTATTGTGTTGTTGTTGTTGTGGTGGTTTTTCACAATAAGATTCGGTTTGTTTGTTTTTTTCTGTAGTGTTTACTTTTGCTTGTTGAATTTTTTTCTTTTTTCTTTCTGTTTGGTCGGTTTTATATTATTACATTATTATTATTATTGTTCCCTTGGGTTCCCTAGCGGAACATAGGATTTCAACAACACATCTTCATTTTGTTGCATTTTTCGCTGTCTTCTTCATCTGGGTCAACGATTGTCCATAGTCTGTCATCTCCTCTGTTTCACCCCACAGCGACAATCTACTCATTGCTTCCCATGTGATTCCACTCAAGCAATGTCCAGCGTTGATCGCTATGTCATTCAATGGCCCAATTCATCTCCATTTTCTCCTACATATTTGTTAAGCAACAGGTTCCTGGTTAGTTCGTTCAAAGTCACAGTTTCTTATTGCTAATTCTTTCTGGTCGGCCGGCCACTTGGTCTTCCACATGCAACAAGCAAAGGCAGCTGTTCATAAAAGTCTACAGTGACCCCACCTGTTCGAAATGCTTTTCATGACACGCACTGCAAGTCTCTGACCCACATAGAAGAATTGACTGACTAAGTGACATAACATTGGTGTTGAAAATCCTAATCTTGTTGTTTACGCTGGCTGAGTGACAGCAGAAGATTTCCAACCTGGTTCCAGAGTGATGAAGGCGTATCTTCCCTTTCCGATTCTGGCTGGCTGCATAGATAAGTGGAAGAAGTCACCTGTTTCAAACTCCTCCTGTTGGTGATTGTAGTGATTGGTGCTGCTTGTTTTTGTTATTGTTGTTGGTTGGTTGGCTATCTTCATCACCTCCGTCTCCGTCTTCTCTATGTTCACCTGGAGTCCTGTCTTCCTTCGCTGACTGCCAGTCTCTTGTGCCAGTTTGTTGGCTTTCGCCTGCCTGCCTGTCTGTAAGTCTTCGAGTCTGTGTGACATTGAACATAAACCATCGATTCGCGAAATTCAGATCTTCCAGAGTCTTTTTATAGGTCAGCGCAGCGTATTCCCATATTCTCATTCGCTGTGCGCAATCTGACGCATAATCCAGTCGTGAACCACAATTAAGAATATTGTCCGTGATAATAGGCAGCCAGCCACCTTGTCTTACTCCTGTATTCACTTCAATCGCTTCTCTCAGTTTTCCGTTATGGATCACCTGACACATGATATTGTCATAATCCATTCTTGGTGGAGATCTGGACATGTATTTTAAAAGTCTTAAAACGCGCAAAACACTTACTAAGTGTTAGCTGGTCGCGTAATTTTTACAGGCTCCTTAAAAAATATACGCTAAAATATTTACCTACATATTAATCAACCAATGTCTAAATACTACAGGTATTTTGGAAAGACAGTTTTCTTTACTGGTGTATTTCTATGGATGTTTTTATGACTATTTTGCATCTATTCAGACACCTATAAAACACAAAATAATTGAGCAAAGAACATCCTTTACGATAAATTCCTCCTCTTCTGACTCTACAATTATACGCATGCTTATATACATAGAATATTCTAGATTAGTAGTCAATAACAATATTAGTGTTTTTTAAATAATATCGATTTGTAAAGTAAGATCAATGGAATTACAGTTCACTAAAGATGCTTAAATTATAATAATAATAATAATAATAAAGATATAGTAGCAAATAGAAAGTCAACTAAAATTAGGAAAATTGCACAAAAATTCGGGATCATTCAAACCTAGATGGCCAAGTGGGTAAGGATAATGTGTGAACTAACTTTTTTTGGATGCACAAATTAGGCTTGTTAATATGGATCCCAACAGCCAGCCTCAGCACTATTTAGTAGTTGAACTCTTAAGACGAAATCGAGATTTGTAGGTATGCGGTAAATGACCCTGACAGCATGATTGACATCAATCAGTCGTGTGTTCTGTATCCACAAGATGAGATAGAATAGCGCTGCGAATAGATTTTGTTTGTCCTTTGCTTAACCACACAGGGTGATGTTCGGCTGTTGGGATCTATATTAACAAGCCTAATTTGTGCATCCAAAAAAAGTTAGTCCAGACATTATCCTTACCCACTTGGCCATCTAGGTTTGAATGATCCTGAATTTTTGTGCAATTTTCCTAATTTTAGTTGATATTCTATTTGCTATTATATCTTTATTATTATTATTATAATTTAAGCATCTTTAGTGAACTGTAATTCCATTGATCTTACTTTACAAATCGATATTATTTAAAAAACACTAATATTGTTATTAACTACTAATCTAGAATATTCCATGTAGATAAACATGCGTATAATTGTAGAGTCAGAAGAGGAGGAAATTACCGAAGAGGATGTTCTTTGCTCAATTATTTTGTGTTTTTTGATATTGCAGAATTCTTAACCCGCATGAAGATTCTGGCCAGGTAAAAGCGTAAGTGTTGTATTTTCCAGTAATCACTTAGTAGGTTGAGACTCAACGGGTGAGGGTGGAGAATTATTTCACTTCTAATTGGGTTTCGCAATAAATTAGTAAACATTTGAAATGTCCTGAGTGAGTGACTGCAGAAATTGTCATTCCAATCAACTTTAAAACAATTCGTTAGGAAAAATTTCCAGTCTAAAAGAGATTACACTGTAGACTTTGTCAGTGATTGTCATCATTTAGAGAATCACTGGAAATCAAGGTGGCTCTGGGCAACTACTTCATCCTATTCCAGGACTCTTCAGGAACTTGCACACACACCTCCACGGTTATCTAACCCGGGACGTTACGGTTTCAAGGTCTATCCACTCGGTCCCCGTATCAAGCGATGAGTGGATGCTCATCGACGACATCAATTTGTAGTAGGTCTATCCAGAGAACAAACAGCAACTGGAATACAAACCCAATGGTTCATGATAAGGAATTTGCTACTTCGAATCCTACATACGTCAACATTTTCATTTTGCTAGCAATATAAGGCTATTTCAAACCATCTCATTAACAATTTTTTGAAATCTATTCACAATCATCATTCCACAGCATATCTATTAGTTTACAATTCAGAGGGAAAATAATTCAAAATGAATTTGTTCAATCTCTGTATGTTGGCAGGTAGATGACACAGCTGAATGAATCAACTGACTGCTTTTTTTTATAAAATTCTGTTTATCAGCAATATAATCAGATTATATAATGAAATCAAGTTGAATTATACCATTTCTTTTTTCCTCTTTTTCTGTGATCTTCTTTCTGTTTAAGAGAAAATTTCTGAGCATATGATGGGCGTGATTTCAGCAAAATAGAAAATTAAGAATTATGAAATGAAAAAAAATAAAATCTGATAACTTGGTAACCGGGCAGTCTCATGATTTATTGAGAAGATGTGGTGGGTGTGTATGGTGTCACCATATATTCGCCAACACACACACACACACACGGAGAAGCACATGAATATACAACACATACGCATCCACACACACACACACACCACACGTGAATGTTTAATAACCAATCCTCACTATAAATTAATCAAATCCCTCGACAAACTCAACATGAGCAGAAAGATGAGTTAAGAAAGAATATCTATCTATCAAATATAAATCTGTTTTAGTCTTTTTATGATGTTACGTGTACCTATACACCCGTCCATCCATCCATCCACCCACCCCCATTTTTTAAGCGTCCCGTTTGATATGAATGTTCATCATCACTATGATTGTGATTACCGTCATTACAGTTATGCGATCATCATTGTCATCATCAACGGAGATCATTTTCTTTTTTTTGTGCGTGTTTGTGTGTGTGTCTTTTCCTCGCTTATGTAACCACGACAACAAAAATTAAAACTGAACCGATTTAACTGGCTGTTTATTGCCTTGACAGTGATAGACACAAATAATAAACGTATAAAAACAAATAGCAGAATTAAAATATTTTCATGCTTCATTAGCTGGAAGAGATTTTCAGTTATATTTTATGAAAATCTCTTTCTAGTTAAGTTAAATAAATATAAGAGAAAGAGAAATAAGATTTATTTTTTTCAATAATTTACTGCTGGATTTCAGTCTTAATGGAAATAATATCATTTCCTGGCGGGTGGGGGTGGGTGGGGGAGGGAAGAGGATGGCAGTTCCGGCGCATGCGAGTGATGAGTTCCAGATAGGATGAAACATATGTCCTTGATTCTACTGCCAGCCACCACTAAACCGAAAAAAATATTTTAATTTTCAAGTGTTGGTTTTCAACTGGATTTGGTTGATTTCCAGTAAGATAACCAGCTGATATCATGAGCTGACATTAGTTAGAGAACCATTGGAAAACCTGCATGGAGTACTGGACAGCTGTTTCGTCTGCCTAGTTTGGGACTTTTCATCAGTACTCACCCATCGGGATTTATCGTTCCACTTGAACTTGAAATATTTATTCCTGTTTGTGTCTCTCAGAGATCAATAAAGTTCATGAAATCTATGAAACTTGGAATAATTCATCCAACTTCAGTCTGTATATTTGCAATAGTGAAGTGACATGAAAAGTGTCGTAGACAGTTGATGTTTGAAGGAATAAAAACGTGGTGGTTGAAATGTATTCAATCGGTGTATTCTCAATATTCCCCTGTAACCAATCAACCAAATCCCTACAAACCAACACTTGAATATCAATGAGATGCTCACTAGAGACTTGCCCTATTCAGGTAGGTAGTTACCTGGGGTTCTAGTGAGAAGTCGTGGCCAGTATGGTGCACCAGGTCGGGTGTGAGAACAAATACTCACCGAAGACATTGGCTAGTGGTCGCGCTATGTTGTGAATTGGAAGAAGTTAGAATTCATAGGCCATTGGATCGGGTCTCAGTGGCTTAGTGGTCTACGAGCTAGCTCACTAGTCTTGTAACTAGAAGGTCTTGGGTTCGAATCCCGGTGGGTACGTACTAGGACGAAACAGCTATCCAGTACTCCCCGGCTTTCCAATGGTTCTCTAACTAATGTCAGCCCATTATGAAATCCTGTCACCAATCAAATCCCTACAAACCAACACTTGAACAGCTGATATCAGTTAGAGAACCGTTGAAAACCAGGGTGTAATGGACAACTGTTCCGTTTTAGTTCCAGACTCTTCTGAAGTACTCACTGAGACAAACCCAGGACCCTAAGACCATTCAGCTAACGAGACAGAATCCAATGTCCCATGAATTCTAACTTCTACCATTTAGTGATATATGTAGCAGTATCGTCAATCATTGTCCTCGGTGGGTATTTACCTTCACACTCGACTTAGTGGACCCAAATGATGACAACTTCTCACTGCAACTCCAGACAACTTCATTTTATGGTCAGTCATTAGTAAGTACCATATTAACCTTCCAGTGTTGGTTTTGCATCGATTTGAATGCGTAGCCAACAAATAAGAGCAAATTCAATTCTTCATTTTAGGCACTGAAGTGTTAAGAAAAACATCTTTTGAGAAGGCGTTATTAGTTATTATTTATTGATAAAGAACCTTCAGCAAAATGAAACTCTTTGCACCAAAAGAAAAAGTCTGTGTGGGAACATGGAACGTCCGAACTATGTACGAGACTGGGAAAGCTGCCCAGATCGCCAACGAGATGAAAAGATACGGAATACAAGTGCTGGGAATATGTGAGAGCAGATGGAATGGGAGTGGACTCACCAAATTGTCAACAGGTGAGTCAGTGATCTACTCCGGTCACCCAGAAGATAACCACACGCACACCGAGGGCGTGGCTATCATGATGTCACCAACGGCAACGAAAGCCCTGATACAATGGGAGGCGATTTCGTCCAGGATAATGACCGCCAGGTTCAACTCCAAAGGAAGGAAAGTGTCAATCATACAATGTTATGCACCCACAAACAACGCAGACCTCGAGAAGAAAGAAGAATTCTACAGGCAACTACAGGCAACAATGGACAATACTCCAGCTGGCGACATGAAAATACTAATGGGAGACATGAACGCCAAACTGGGACCAGACAATACGGGAAGGGAACTCATCATGGGTAGAGAAGCTCTAGGAGAAATGAATGAAAACGGAGAACTCTTCGCCGACTTCTGCGCCTTCAACGAACTGGTGATTGGTGGCAGTGTATACAAGCACAAAGATATCCACAAGGCTACATGGGTGTCACCAGACGGGCAAACCAAAAACCAAATCGACTTCATCTCAATCTCAAGGAAGTGGAGGCGCAGCCTACTGGACACAAAAGCAAGAAGAGGAGCAGACGTTGGCTCAGACCACTATCTCGTACAAGGGACAATCCAAATCAAATTAAAAGCTTTCAGGGAATCAGGAGCTGCAGATAGACCACAAGCCAAGTTCAACACTCAAAAGCTGAAGGACCAGGCTACAAAGGACATCTTCATTGCAAGCATAAAGGACAAAGCCGAGACACAAATCAACACCAGCGAAAAGGTCGGCGTCGAAAAGCACTGGAACAACTTGAAAACGGTGTGGAGCCAAACCTGCATAGAAATTCTAGGCAGAAAAAAGAGACAGGACAAACAGTGGCTCACTACGGACACTTGGAAACTAATAGAAGAGAGAAGGACAGTGAAGCAAAAGATTATCCAGTGCACTGACGAGCAACAAAAACAGGAGCTGAATGCAAGCTACAATACACTGAACAAAAGAGTGAAGAAGAGTGCCAGGGAAGACAAAAGAAAATATTATGAAACCATGGCAAACGAAGCAGAACAAGCTGCAGGCAAAGGAGACCTCGCCACACTCTACCAAACAACTAGGAACCTTTCGGGCAAACGTTCGACACAGATTAAGCCAATAAAGGACGACAATGGAAAGTCAATCACCAAAGAGGTGGAACAGAGAAAGCACTGGGTTGAACACTTCAAAAGACTTCTAAATCGTCCGCCACCTACAACACGTCCAGCAATACCAACAACGGAAGCAGAACTACCAGTGAACACTGACCCCCCGACGAAATCAGAAGTCCTGAATGCAATCAAGATGCTTAAAACTGGGAAAACACCGGGACCAGATGGAATCCCAGCAGAGGCTTTGAAAATAGACCCAGAGACAACAGCGGACTTGATGACACCACTACTGGAGAAGGTGTGGAAAGAGGGCAAAGTACCCGAGGATTGGAAGAACAGTTACTTATTCAAACTTCCAAAGAAAGGAGACTTAAGTCAATGTAAAAACTGGCGTGGAATTATGCTTCTGTCCATTCCAAGCAAGATACTAAGTCGCATCATCCTGGAGAGAATCAAACAAGCCCTAGATGAAAAACTTCGTCCGGAACAGGCTGGATTCAGGAGAAACAAATCATGTATTGATCAAATCGCCACTCTACGGATCATCATTGAACAAAGCTTGGAATGGCAGTCACCTCTCTATCTCAACTTCATCGACTTTGAAAAGGCCTTCGACAGCGTCGATCGAGAGGTCATTTGGAAACTACTTCGCTACTACGGGGTCCCATCGACAATTATACACCTCATCCAACAGTTATACGACAATGCTGCATGCCAAGTAATCCACAACGGGAAACTTACGGAAGCCTTCGAAGTGAGGACGGGAGTGAGGCAAGGCTGTCTACTATCACCAATGATCTTCCTGATTGCAATTGATTGGATAATGCGACAGACAACGGCAACCAACGAGGGAACAGGCATAAAATGGACTGACACAAAAGACTTGGAGGATCTGGATTTCGCCGATGATATATGTCTGATTTCCCATAAACTGGAAGATATGCAAGTGAAAAGTAACAAGTTGGCAGAAGAAGCATCAAAGATAGGACTTCACGTGAACATAGATAAAACAGAGATGATGAAGATTCCTGGCCAACACCAACAACAACAACAACAACAGACAACAATAAGCATAAATGGGAAGAACCTGAAAGAAACAACCTCCTTCACCTACCTGGGAAGCATCGTCTCAACTACAGGCGGAACTGACGAGGACATCAAAGCCAGAATCGGAAAAGCAAGACAAGCTTTCATTACTCTCAAATCTGTGTGGAGGTCAACAGCACTCAGCATCAAAAATAAGATCCGGATTTTCAACTCCAATGTGAAGTCAGTGCTACTATACGGATCAGAGACTTGGCGAGTCATAAAGAGCATCTCAAACAAACTTCAAACCTTCATTAACAACTGTCTCCGCTCAATACTCAAGATCAGATGGCCAGAAAAGATCAGCAACAGGGATCTCTGGGAGCGAACCAATCAGGAACCGATTGTGAAACAAATAGGCAGAAAGAAATGGAGATGGATTGGCCATACGCTGAGGAAACCATCAAGTGACATCACTAGACAAGCCGGTGCTCGAGTGGAACCCGAAAGGGAGGCGGCGAGTTGGTCGTCCAAGGGTGACTTGGAGGAGGTCATGCGAGGAGGAGATGAAAGCATGTGGACAGACCTGGAGCAGGGTGAAAAAGTTGTCAGAAAACCGAAGTCAATGGAGGTGCGCAGCTGAAGCCCTATGTTCCTCTAGGAACTAAAGGATACAATAATAATAATAATATTGATATGTGTATTTTCTGGTTCTTTCTATCTCATTTTACTGAATACATCATACTTCATTGATATGTAAGCTCTAAAATGGAATATCTTGGCACTATCCTTCATTTTATTTAGATAGTAATTGATGTTTGGTGGCTAGTAGTGGACCCAATTTACAATTTGCAATTTACACAGTTCGAGGGGATGAAAATTTGCCAAAGTTTCCTTTGAAAACCAAAATTGTTCAGATCACAAAAGATGATCTGCTTGATGCCATAAATAGTAATAAAGATACCATGCATAAATGCATAAAACTGCACACACTACTGATTTCTTGAGATGAGTAAATTGCATACTAATCGCATTAACCAACAGTATTCGCTAGCCAGATCAAAGCGTGCTTGCCACGACTATTTCCGGCACCCCCCTCCCTGTAAAATTCTTCTTCTTTTGACTGTATGATTATTATTCACTTTATCATTAAAGCATAGGACTGATTCTTAATTCGAAGAGATATTTATCACGTTTATAATTGTTTGAAGATTATGAGTTTAAGAGCAGTTTAGTTATCAGTAGGTAAGTAATACATAGTTGTCTCTTTCACATTTTGAAGTTATTAATCGAAGGTATTAAAACAAAATGAAACGAAACCCTTTATTTGTGATAGTCTTGGGCTAGTAGATCATCAATTAAGAATTTGCTTTTCACCTTGCAATTCATTATGTTAAGAAATAGCAGAAGCAGATCAAGTTGGACAGCTAGTGTGATGATCACGATCAGTAATGTATCAGTTATTAATGTTACATCAAGGTGTTACCCGTTATGGCTGAAGTGAAGGGATGACCTGATTGAAAGTCGAGTCTCGTAGCTGAGGTAGTAGAGCGCCAAACTACGAAATTACAACACTTCGAATTTTACAGGAACCCTAGTTACATTTTATTTAGTGTATAAAAATGTACGGTTATTGAATCAGAACTCCATATAACATGTTCCCTTAATCGTCTTTGACTATATGTTCAACGTTTGCTCTGGTAAGGGACTGTGGACTTTTGAGTAGTAGGCCTTGTGGAATATGTCCCGAGACGCAAATGGATGCCCACCTTTTTGTCCTTCCGATATGTTCGCTCTGACACATACTTGTGAATTTGTAAACATACTTAGAGATGATTTCTGCTGGTTACTTGCCCACTTTCGAATAAAGAACACGGCGAGTGCTTTAAATAGGAACATGTTTAGATGCTGGATAAGTTGCAGTAAGGACGGACCACTCTTATTCTTTTGTTCGCTCAGTGTGCCACAACATACCTTTTGAAGATTTGCCGGGTAAATACAGGCTTTTTTCCTCCGCTATACCAACTTTCTTTTTGCTATTATCATTTCTCCCATGTCATCTTATAGATTCTTTTGGATATTCGTTTCCAGACAATAGCTTTTCAAATAGTCCTACTCCTCATGCAGTTTATCTTCGGAGCAAATTTTTCACACTCTCTTAAACATACTGTTTGTGTTTCATTGGGCAGAAACCAGCACAGTTGAAGTACTGACCATTTCAGATGTCTGTGCGGTATATTACTCTCTCGACTGTGCCATAACCAAATCGTCTGATAGATAAACCAAGTAAGTGAAAGTGACCTTCGCGTTCATATTCCATTGTGAAACTAACGTTTCGTTTCATATTATTTAAATTTTGAAATCATTTACAAACATTGTCCATATCGTTGCAAATTACAGACGTATCATACACGTACCACTGTGTAAAGATTAGTTGCTTCAATCGCAGATTCGATTTCGTTTGTTTCTAAATTTTCCATAAATATATCAGCAAGAATAGGTTTTAGAAGAACCAATATGGCCATTCCATCAGTCTCAGTGGTCTCTTGAAGTGAGATGTCGGTGAATACGAGGGATATATCGACGAATACTGAACACTTGTCGGAAGTGTTCAGACCATTTAATTTTTCAGCAAACAGAAAGATATCCATAAGTCCTATGTACAGTAAGTCTATCACGAGTGAGTCCCAGCTTCTCTGCTAGCACACCATAAATTCACCATTGACGCTACTGGTCTTAGGGGATATTTGTTTTGCACGTTTTCATCAAATCGCACATAAAATGTGACCTCAGTCTTCCAGGTCTCAGATCAATGCAGCTTACATTTGATGAATTGATCGACAGAGTTAAACATTAAAGTTCAGTCATTTGAGTAAGCCCTGCAGAAGTTTCTAGTAAGAGAAAAGTTGTATCGAGATTCCTTCGCTAATGCCGAGCTCTTTCCCATGATTAATTGAATAAACGACAAATCGAAGTCTTACCTCTTGCCTCTGAATCCATGTTCTGAATGAATTAATGAGTTAAACCGATATAAGTGAGACGAATTCAGATATCTCCATCATCAACTCTTCGAGTTGAAGTCAGTTGAAAATAACAGAAGCAGTTGCTTCAGGTCTGGGGTAGTTGATCTAGTCAATTAACGTATCGTTTCCGCGACAGCAAAATCCAGTATTCTGTCCAAGGAACACAGAGAAGCACTTAAATCTATACGGCGATATGAGGACATTTTTTTCGATATTCAGAATAACATAGTATTCTCAAAGATGTAACAGTGAAGTGCCACCTTGAGGTAAGTAATTTACAAATAAAGATTTCGCTTCTATGTGTTTGCAGTTTTCCAAAGTAGCTAATCATAATCCAGATAGTTTGTTCCAACAAGGAGCTCTCAGTTGACTTGAATAGGATACAGCGCTGATTAATAAATCCCCAAACCAGTGAAGCGGGCGTCCAGCGTTCAGATAACTTCAGTCAGGCCAACAAGTACTACCGTATGATGTGAGTAGCTTCCAACTGCTCACATCAGTCGGTAGTGTAGACCATCTTATTATAACACAAGCATGTTGCAGTTAGTGGAGTCATAACTCCCTCTTTTTGTTGTAATACTGTATGAATAGGATAATTAGTAATATCTAAGTCAATCAAAATACTAAATCGTGTCCTTCTGGAGAGAATAAAAGATGCACTGTATCCAGAACTCCGACCAGAACAAGCTGGATTTGGGAAACACAAATCATGCGCTGATCAAATTGCAACTCTAAGCATCATAGAATGGTAGTCAAACCTCCACCTCAATTTCACTAACTTCGGAAAGGTCATCGACAGCGTCGACCACAAAGTCATTTGGAAACAACTTCAACACTATGGATCGCAGTCCCCAAATATTTATCAACCTCATTCAACAGCTGGCTGTATGACAATGCCATGTATCAGGTGACCCACAACGGGAAACTCACCGAGGTGATTGAAGTGAATACAGGGGTAAGACAAGTTGGCTGCCTATTATAACTGATGATATTCTTAATTGTGGTGCACGACTGGATTATGCCGCAGATTGTGGGGAGCGAGAAGACAGGACTATACTGGACCGACAGGCAGATCGTAGCAAATTTGGACTTCGTGGACGATTTGTGTCTAATGTCACATAGAGTCGAAGATCTGCAGATAAGACCAATAAGTTGACAGAAGAGTCAGTTAACGAAGACAGAACTTTAAGTGAACATAATGAAGGTGGAAGTGATGAAGATACCCACTGACTAACAACAACAAACACCAATAACTTTCAACAGAAATAATTTTAAAGAGATCACTTCCTTCACCTATCTGGGCAGCCAGCAGCGTTATAACTACAGGCCGGTGGAACGGATGAATAAATCACAGCCAGCAGGCCGGAATCGGAAGGGCAAGATACATCTGCATCACTCTGAAACCAGTTTGGAAATCTTCTGTTCTCATTCAGCCAGCATAAATAAAAAGATTGGGATTTTCAACACCAATGTTATGTCAGTCAGTCAGTCAGTTCTTCTATATGGGTCGGAGACTCGCCACACGCCTTACGAAAAACACCTTCAACAGGTCCCTGCAGAATTTTATCAACAGCTGCCTTTACTCGTTCCATATTGAAGATCAAGTGGCCGTTCAAAAAGAATTAGAAACAAGCCAATCAAGAACCTATTGCCCAATGAATATGTTGAAGAAAGTGGAGAAGGAGTGGACACACTCTGAGGAAGCTATCAAACAACATCGCTTACCAGGCCCTCGAGTAAAAACCCGAGTAAAGCACCCCAGGATGACATGGAGATTGTGCGAGAAGGAGATGAGAGACTACGGGCAATCATTAAGCCAGCTGAAGAGGACCCCAGAGAATAGGACAAAGTGGAAGTGTACTGTTGAAGCCGTATGTTTCACTCAAGAGCCCAAAGGAACACTAATATTATTATTTGAAATTCAGTAAAACTGAATGTCTAATTATAGACTATGTACAACTTAGGCGAAGGAGGTATTTCAGTGGTAGAATACTCGTTAACTACGCATTTTGTTTGGCATATAGCTCCTGGCCGACTGGCTCCGAAATGTCATTTAGTTAGTCTACTGGAGGAAAAGGTAGGCGTGAGGCTATCAAATTCTGATGTCCTATGTCCCACTCAGAACATAAAGGAATGGAAAAAGAAGAAGAAAATCACGGTTTTACTCCCTTAAAGAACAAGGTGGAGCATTGACCAGGAATTTCATCCTACTGTCTCATCTTTCACTATATCTCAACGAGGAATCGAACTTAGACTGGTTAAACGTTATTCATTTTTCACTACTGATGCAAACCCATCTCTAAATATAACTAATCAGTTATGTACATACTCCTAAATAATAAAAAGAATATTACAATGAAAGATTCTTTATCATTACATCCACGTTGTTGATTTTTTATTCAATCAATAATCGACAGTTTAGTCTTTTTGAATGAGAACTTCAAAATGAATGTATTTCACTTTTATTTTTACTAATCATTACCTTGATTAGGTTGGATTATTAAGCTGAAAGTGATATTAACCCTCAAGTCTTTATTGAGCATAAATAAATCTTGAGATCAGAATTTATCCACTTTTTTCTGAATACACATTCAAAACGAATCTATCACGCTTGACTAAACGAATGGTAATGCTATTATTAACAATAATAATAATAATACTAAATAACAAACAATGTGGTTAACAGAAAAATAAAGTAGATAAACAGAGCGAATGAATCGCCGTTTTTTGAGCAAATAATTTCAAATTAGACGAGGCTTGTTTAATATAATTCTTTCTCCCTTTCATTGAAATACATATTCGCAAAAAAAATATCCTGTTTAGAAGAAAGTTTCTGCCTTACTTATATGCTTCATTAAATCGCCACTAAAAGTAGTTCATTTATTAATTCTTGGCTTGTAATCATACTATTCTGATATCGACTTCTGTTTTTTTATAATACTTATCTGAATGGGCTTGTTATTCAATGAATCGAAAAGAGGCAGGCGTCGAATCAAGTAGGCCGAAGTGATCCGTACACTTGTATCATTTTCTTTTTTCAAGATTAGAATTAATCTATTCAGTTATGGTTATAAATATATATGTTAGATAATCTAATTAATAAATAATTGAAGAGAATTCACTGCATAAGCACTTGACTTTTTAATTGATGACTATTCAAATCTTTACCCACACTCGAGATCTTAGCATTCTTTGGGTCGATTAGTACACAGCCTACAGTTTTGTGAATGAGACATAGAGAGAAACTTCAAGGTTGGATAGGTTATTTTGATGCGAATCACTGTCTGTGTAAATTGCTCAACATTGTGTACACCATAATTGGATTTTAGATTTTCCCGTCAATTGATTGGACCGAAATGGTTGGTCTCAGGTTGACTGTCGGCTTCTTGTGAAGATGTTTTGACGATGTCTGGGCATTTAATTAGACTTTAATTGGTGGATGGTGACTAGTAGTGGAATCCAGGATGCGCATTTCGTCTTATTTGGGACTCGTCAGGTGGATGTACCTGCAATTCCCAGTGAGTGATGATGTTCCCATTGAGGCTCGAACCCAGTTCCCATATAGTTTCAAACGCCAAAGCGTTATCCACTAGACCACCTGGGCCACGAGAGTCACCTCTTGTGCATACTTATCATAGTACCATTGCCAAATGATACCAAGAAGGTGAAGAGTGGATCATTACTCTTTCCTGTAAGAAAAATATACAGAATGTTATTATAGAAAAATCTGAGAAGGGAAGTATGTGACAGTATTTTTGATTGGACACTAGCGAGTAACTAGTGTAATGTATGTGTATGTAGTCCTATCTTTGGTGTCGACTGAATTCTATCAGTCAAGTTTGCAATGTGGCCACCATGCCACTAGGTGGCTAGCCATCACGATGCACTGTGAAATGTTGGTATTAGATAAGACTAGACACATCCCTCTAGTTACTAGTGTCCAGTCAAAGTGTCCAATACAGTACTGCAGGAAGTCAGTCGAGAGTCCGAATAGCTCAGCGGCAGCACGAGGTGACGCATGTTCGAATCTCAGAGGGGATGTGAGTTCCTTGGAGGTTGCAGATACACCTTGCTGACGAGTGTCAGCCAACACAAAACCTAAGTCCAAGGCTTCCTGTGGCTGATTTCCTCCAACCATCTAATATGTGATAGTATATTAATTATCGTCATTCAGATAGAACAGTTATCTTTAAACTTTTGATAAGAGTGTGAAACATAATTAAACTCAGAAGAACTTAACATAAGTGTTGGTAACTGATTGCGCTAGTCGAAGGCGGTGTTATATCTCGTAATGGCAAGAGTTAGGATTCATAAGTCAGTGGATTACTACCTAGTGACAGAATATTAAACCTGCTCACAACATAGTCTAATGAAGTCATGGTTGCCTACTGATGAGGAGTCCTAAGTTACGATGAAACAATTCTCTAGTGCTCTTTGCTTCTCACATTGATTTGAATTTATGAAGAAATCTACAATAAAAATTAATCGACTCCTTTTTTCTTTTTTAACCTTCACGGTTCCCCAGTGGAACATAGGGCTTCAAGTTAGTGGCTTGAAGTTTCTGTAGCAGTGTTTATTGTACAGGATGGGGTTGCTAGCCTCATGCTCAACCTTTACTCTTTATCAGCATTATTTCTGGCTTAGCGAGGTAAAGGAGTGAGCCCTGTGGCCGGGGATCGAACCCCGGACCATGTGCATGGACGGCGAGCGTCTTAACCGCTATGCCACCGGCACACAATCAACTCCATTAGGGAACCAAAATTTGAATGTTATTATTCTTTTCGTTTCGAGATTCCAAAACTTACCTGAAATGTGAAAAAAATGACAGTGACTTGTAGTCGATCATGAGTCTGGTCCATTCACAGTATCACTTGATCACTAAGTGGTTAGTAGCCAAACTGAAACCTATAAGGAAATATCCCTATGTATCCTTGGAAAGTATGATGGACCTATTTATAGACTCAATAATGCTACGCAGTATCAAATTGAACCGAAGTAATGAAAGATATTCAAACACTATGATACAGATATCCAGGATAGTAAAATATCACAGTACACAGTTGCTTGGTGGGGGGAAGGAGGGGGAAGTTGGATCCATTGGCTAAAAATTTAGCAATATAATCCACAGAACCACGCGTTGTATATTCGAATAATTCTGCTCTGTTATAGGCTTATCACTCTTATCGTTGATTCTCTTTTGCAACAAGGATGTGAATTTACCGCAAATTTCCAGAAGATGCTGCCAGCAGTTATAACGGCAAGCAGGCATCCCAGGGAAGGAAAACGCAGGGTGCAAGGAAACTAGTGTATGGCTTATATCTTTTGTGTGAAGATCATATCTTCAGAAAAGTCGACAGATAAGATAATCAAGGATATGTTTCAAACAAGGAATAAACACTATGTTCTGATATAAAGAAATGTCATTGCTGATTTCTAACAAAAACTAAACAAAGATTATCTTCCCGCTCTCCACAAGACTAAGTAAAAATCAAATTTCACTTTGCTGTTAAACCGTATTCGTACTTTTAAACACTTTTTGATTCTCTATAGATTAATGAAGTTAGTATCATTTACATATACTAATCGTCATACTGTGGATTATCATTGAACAGAATTTGGAATGGCAGTCACCCCTCTATTTCAACTTCATCGACTTTGAAAAGGCCTTCGACAGCGTCGATCGAGAGTTGATTTAGCAGCTACTTCGATGCTACGGGGTGCCGCCAACAATTATACATCTCATCCAACAGTTATACGACAATGCTGCATGCCAAGTAATCCACAACGGGAAACTTAGGGAATCCTTCGAAGTGAGGACGGGATTGAAGCAAGGCTGCCTACTATCGCCAATGATCTTCCTGATTGCAGTAGACTGGATAATGCAATGAGGAAACAGGCATAAAATGGACTCACACAAAAAAGAACTTGGAGGATATGGACTTCGCCGATGATGACATATGTCTAATTTCCCACAAACTGGAAGATATGCAAGTGAAAAGCAACAAGCTGGCAGAAGAAGCATCCAGAGAAGATAGAACTTCAGGTGAACGCAGAGAAAACAGATCTGGTGATGAAGACTCCTGGACAACAGCAACATCAACAGCAACAACAACAACAGACAACAATCAGCCAGCATAAATGGAGGAACCTGAAAGAAACAACCTCCTTTACCTACCCACCTACCTGGGAAGCATCGTTTCAACTACAGGCGGACGGAACTAATGAGGATATCAAAGCAAGGATCGGGAAGGCAAGACAAGCGTTCATTACTCTTAAGTCTGTGTCGATGTCAACAGGTCTGACTCAGAATGAAAAATAAGATCCGGATTTTCAACTACAATGTGAAGTCAGTCAGTGCTACTATACAGATGGATCAGAGACTTGATGCATCATAAAGAGCACAAACTACAAACAAACTACAGCCATTCAATAACAGCTGTTTTCGCTCAATACTCCGCTCAAGATCAGATGGCTGGCCAGAAAAGATCAGAAACAGGAAGGGATCTCTGGCAATGAGCGAACCAACCTAGCAGGAACCGATTGTGAAGCAAATAGGCAGGAAGAAACGGAGATGGATTGGCTGGCCATACTCTGAGAAAACAAACCATCAAGTGACATCACTAGACAAGCCATTGCTCGAGTGGAACCAGGCCGAAAGGGAAGCGGGCGGCAAGTTGGTCGTCGGTGCAAGGGTGACTTGGAGGATGAAAGCGTGTGGACAGACTTGGAGCGGAGTGAAAACGTTGGCAGAGAACTGAACGCAATGGAGACGTTTGGCTGAAGCCTTATGTTCCTCTAGGGATTAAAGGAAATAATAATGATAATAGGTAACGTGTTGCAACATCTAATGCTGAGTGATATTAATAGTTGGAGATGCCACATGCTAATCAGTAGTTCTTTCAAGGCAAATTGAAGCAAAATAAACACTGGATGGTTGTTTTACTCGGTCAGATACAGCTCAAAGAGCTTCGTCTCAAAACGGTTGTCAGGTGCTCACATTACTTCGGTCTGGTCAGCAAATGAAACTGACTGATCTTAGCACTCTGAAACATCACATATCAATAGAGGGTGGGGTGGTGGGCGGTGTATGCCAGCACGTAATAAAGTTTTTTTTAAATATTACATTATTTATTATTATTCCCTTGCGTTCCAAGTGGAACATAGGGCTTCAATAGCCCATTTCCACTTTGTTCTGTTTTCTGCCATCCTCTTCATCTGGGTTCACGATTGACCAAACTCTCTCATCTCTTCTTCACACGATCTCCTCCATGTCATTCTCCCATCGGGATTCCACTCGAGGGCCTGGTGTGCGAGGTCATTCGACGGCCTTCTCGGTGTATGCCCAATCCATCTCCACTTTCCTCTACATATTTATTGAGTGATCGGCTCTTGGTTGTTGGTTTGTTCCCATAGTTTTTTGTTGCTTATTCTTTCTAACCATTTGATCTTCAATATAGGGCCAGCGAGGGCAGCTGTTGATGAAAGTCTCCAAGCTGTTGGAAATCCTTCTTGCGACACGCGCACCAAGTTTCTGACCCGTATAGAAGAACTGACTTCACATTGGTGTTGAAAATGCGAATCTTCTTCCTTACGCAGGCTGAGTGAAGCAGAAGACTTCAAATTTGGTTTCAGGTTGATGAAGGTGTATCTTTCCTTTCCGATTCTGACGTTGACATCTTCGTCCGTTCCGCCTGTAGTTCAAACAATACTGACTGCCCAGATAAGTGAAGGAGGCAGCCTCTGTTAAATCTCTCCCGTTAATACTGATCGATGCTGGTTGTTGTTTCTGTTGATTGGTTGTCTTCATCGTTTCCGTCTTCTCTGTGTTCACCGGGATTCTTGTCTTCCTTCGCTGCCCGTCAGTCTCTTCTGCCAGTTTGTTGGTTTTCCTTTCCAAGTCTTCCAGTTTGTGTGGCATTAGACACAAATCATTGACGTGCGAAATCCAGATCTAGAGTCTTCGTCCAGCGAATTCCTGACTCGTCGCCCCCAACAGTCTGACGCATAATCCAGTCGTGCACCACAATTAAGAATACCTTCGGTGATAATAGGCAGCCAGCCACCTTGTCTTACCCCTGTATTCACTTCAGTCGCCTTGCTGAGTTTCCCATTGTGAATCACCTGACACATGGCATTGTCATACAGCCAGCTGTTGAATAAGGTTGATAAAGACTTGGGCATTGCACACCATAGTGTTGAATTAGTTTCCAAATTACTTCTCAGTCAACGCTGTCTATCAAAGGCCTTTTCGAAATCGATGAAATTGAGGTGGAGGTTTGTCTACCATTCTATGCTTTGTTCTGTGATGACGATGCGTAGAGTTGCAATTCGATCAGCGCATGATTTGCCTTTCCTGAATCCAACCAGGTTGTTCCAGGCTGGGGGAGTTATGTATCCAGTGCATCCTTTATTCTCTCCAGGATGATGCAACTTAGCATCTTACTTGGCGTGGAAAAGAGCATTGTTCCACGCCAGTTCTTGTAAAAGTCTAAGTCACCCTTCTTTGGTAGTAGGCACATTCCCTTATTTCCAAACTTTTTTGCAGTCATGGAGTGAGAACATCCAGTGTAATCTCTGGGGCCGTCTTCAGTGCTTCGGAAGGAATGTCGTCTGGTCCTGTTGCCGTCCTGGACTTCAGTAGCTTGATCAAATTCAGGATTTCTTCTTTCATTGTAGACAAAAATAGGACTATGCAATTTAGAAATCAATACCAATACTCATCATTCATGGTAAATGAATATCCTTCATTGTTAGTCAAGTTCAATGAAATTAGAAAATACTGCATCTTAAGAATAACATGTGTTAAGAATTTAAAGAAATTCATGAATTTATGATTTCAGATAAATGTAAATGGATGAGTAGAACTGGTTGTATTGCTTCTCCATCTCTCCATTATGAATAAAAAGGTAACAAGACTATCCTATAGTTTTGTTTTTATAATTCATTCAATACTCTCTACAGTCAATTTGCATAAATTGTACTAATTGTTTAGACGGATACTTTTTTATGCATAAGCTAATTGTACATCAGACACCTACTTCTCTTACTTTAAAGAATCTTAACTTCCACAACCCCCCACGCACACACAAACACACATCTCGTCTCCTCGAGGTGCCCGAACTCACTCGTCAACAAAACACATGAGAACAAGTTTTAAAAGTGTAAAATACTCACGTTCACAACCTGGATCATTAAATAAATAAATAACTAAATCTGTTGTTGATCATTTCCATGATCATTAATCATTCATTAGTCAAACGAACAATTTATGAGTTCTACTCTACATTGAAAAAAAGACAATAAATGAACAAATGATGATTAACTACCTTAGTGATTAGAAAGAGTAATAAAATAATAATAATAATAATAATAATAATAGTAATGGATCTTTAAGTGGCTTCTCATGAAACTATCATCATCACCATTATCTCCCTCCTGCTCCCCCTCCTCATCTTGGTCGTTGTTATGTCCCTCCATTTAAAACGTGTTTTTTGCACAAAGGTAAATATTCATGTCAGAGGGAGAGAGAAGGAGGGAAGAAGAGGTAGAGAAGGGAGAAGGAAGTGACAGTAAGTGTTCTCTTGACTTTATTTATACTTAAGTTTGAGTTGTGTGAACTGAGAGGCAAGAGAAAGACACGAATGAAATGGAGCACACATTAGTAGTATTTTTTTTGCGTTATTATTACAATTATTTAAATTTAAGCCAAATTATTTAAAGAGTCGTTGTATTATGCTCACTCATTCAAGTATTCAGGACATGACCACCATTAGAATGACTATGAATTATTGGCTTTGAATAATTTTTCCTGCAGGTCAGCAACAAATTTGATTGAGAGCAGCACTAGTACGAGTAGAACAACAAGAACAACAAGAAGAAGAAGTAAAGAGGAATTACTGGGTCTCAGTAACCAGACTAATTAAAAAAATAGTCGGATCGAATTAAAACGATTCAATTAGTACTGCTTTTGGCTTGTTGTTCTTTCCTTCTTTACAATCGAAAACCATCTTAATCTTCTAGTGACCCTTATAGCAAATAAAGAGTCTCCGTTTAGTCCATTATATTTATGAGTAGCATTCATCTGTTGTGATTTATTTTATCTTATTTGGTTAGTTTAAAAGACTAGGCTAAAACGGAGTGAACTAAAATCATTCAGATATCGTTTATTTTTCAAAAGATGAAGGATAGTAAAATGGTAAGTCATTCAACTGATCTTCACATAAATGATTTAATATATGTTCCATCTGAAGGATATTTCGACTTTATTATCATTTGCTTCTTGGGTTCCGAGTGGAACATATGAGTTCACCGGCATATCCCCACTGGATTCTGTTCTCTTCTGGTTTTTTCTTCATATTATCTTGTGCGCATCACCCTAGGACGTTGAACTGATCACTTACCAAATGGGTTCCACTAGAGGATTTGGTGTGTGACATCACTTGAATGTCTTCTCAGTGCATACTCAATCCATTTCCATCACTTTCTGCATATATGATGGTTGAGGAATACGCTGCTGACTGGTTTTCTGCCTGTTAGCGTTCCTTGTTACTCGTTCCTTCTGGTTGGCCATCTTATTTGCAGTTTCAAGTAAAGGGGACAGCTGCTGGTGAAAATAATTGGAGTGATGTGGGCAACAAGTCTCCGAATCATATAGATACTTAGAGATATCCTTGTTTTTGTAACACTTTGAGATGAAATAAATTGTTGTGATAAAAAGAGGAAAATGTTCTAGTTTATTGTGGTTTCAACATGTGAATTCCTTTCAGAATTTATTGTATTGATAGAAGAAATGACTGAATGATTACATAACCGTTTACCGATGATCAGTTAATATAATTATATGGATAGATGAAAATTATTCATGAGAGAATAATAAGTATTTGACAGGATATCATTCGAACTAAGAGAAAATATTCGTTACCACAAATAAAATGTCCATTTAGCTTTGAAGAATACAAAAAAGAAGTAGAAATGATAGCGAGTTAGTAAAGTCAAAAAGGTTTATCGACTAATTTTAAATACTAGCATATACTAGATGAAACCTGATGGTTGAAATTTTAAATCGTGGGAAGTACAGATGCATCCTAGAATTTAATATCAACAGTTTTGGAATATATGTAGAATAATGCCACTTTTTAATTGTGTCCCTCTTAGCTCCTTATTGATTGGCTTGTCTTCCTTAACAGCGCCGACATTTATCGCTTTACAGTGTACATTAGTAGTCGTACGAAGTCATTCATAATCAATCAGGTAATAGTATTGCCCAAAATACTTTTCACCTTTGATATATAGTACGAAACAGTTGAGTATCATGAAGGTAATTTTACTCTCACGTTAATATTATTATTATTGAAGAGTCCCATACTAGGACGAAACAGCTATCCAGTACTCCCAGGTTTTCCAGTGGTTCTCTAACTAATGTCAACTCATGATGAAATCCTCTACGCAATCAAACACAATCCCTACAAAACCAATACTTGAAAAGGAATTAGTTGATTAGGTGAATATGCATTTGTGCACTATGATTTCACGTAAATTAGTGGAGAGAAGGAAATACTTATTTACAGGGGTTTGATTGGTGTCTAGTTAGATCACAAGTTGACATCACTGATGGAAATCCTGAAGATTCAACAGGACACTGAACATCTGTTTCGCCTTAGTTAAGGACCCTTCATCAGTGTGCACTCATGCCCACACTGGAGATCATATCCAAGAATTCTGTGTTACAAGATAATCAACCAGTGAGACAGAATACAGCAGTCCTTAAATTCTATCTTCTTTCATTTCGTGCTGCATAGCTTCAGTAGCAACCAATGTCATCGGCGAGTATTTATGCTCACAGCTGACTTAGTGGACTTCACTAGTCATGAACTCTCACTAGAAGCCCAATGGCTTCAACTGTTCTCTAGATGACGTCAGCTCGTGACCTAATCTGAAAACAATAGATATTCAACACATATAAAAAGAAGTCTTAAAATGATAAAGATTGTCTGTAGCATAAAATGTAAGTGTTTTGGTGTTTAAGATAACAGTCTAGTGCCCTCTATCTTTTTGAACTGATGAGTACTTTAAAATTCGAAATCATTACGAAAATAACAAACAGAATGTTATTAAAAGGTCTCTATCAAAGAAACAACATTTACAGACACGTTAAGCAGAAGATACGAATGCTTCAGAAGGAAGTCATCTTGAAGCTAATGTTGGAAATGTCGGAAATAAAAAGACAGTGAAAACTTCACAAAGAAATGAACGACATCAAAAATACTCATCTGATGTATAATTCTTCTTCTTTTTTTTCATTATTTCAAGATAGGAATGTTTATTTTCACTTCCACATATTTTTCTCGTTGTTTAAAAGCATGTACAAATGACTGGCGCTTAAAAGAAAAGATAATAAGACTTCATCAATATTGTTTTGATTACTGCTGTTAAACAATGAATGTACTATTAAAGTTATAAAAATTACGTTTTCAGGTCAAAATATTTAAAAAAAAAACAACAACAACCCAATTCAGTTAGTCACATCTAAATGGGATAAAGGCATGAAGATATCAACATTCCATATAGTGCTATTTTGTTTTATTTTTTAACCGTTTTCTTGGTGATTTATAAATGTGATTAACTTGAAGATATGTTGGTCTGTTGATGAGTTAGTTGGTCGAGTGACATAACTAACCGAGGATAGGTCATCATCATCCCAACAATGAACTGAATTCATAAATAAAAAATTCGAGGTAGTGAATATGATGATATCAGATAAAACAAAAGGACTGATAAAAGGATGGAAAGAGTACAAATATTGAGGCTTTGGTAAACTCTAAATATATAAAAACCATCACATACAAGTTTAAATAATCTTACTTCTCATCCTTAAAAATACACCCAACCTGTATCTCAGGTAATAAGAAGTAAATCTAAGTTGAACCACATTGCTTATATCGACAGTTAAATTTTTTATGAGTTGATTTCATGTCTTAATATCCCCATTTATAACGTTTGTTTTAAGCAAGCTTACACCAATCGTTACATATAAGTTGCCGCGGAAACTATAAGTTTTAATTCATAACACTTATCCTGATTGCTTTTACAATCATTCCAACGCCATAATGTAATTTATAACTAAATACTTATACCTCTTTCTTCTCTAGCAAGTTGACTTATCTGAGTAATAATAATTATAGCAATATTATTATTATATTTATTATTATTTCCTTTAATTCCTAGAGGAACATAGGGCTTCAGCCGCCCACGTCTCCATTGCCTTCGGTTTTCTGTCAACGTTTTCACACCGCTCCAAGTCTGCCCACATGCTTTCATCTCCTCTTCACATCACCTCCTCCAAGTCACCTCACCCTCGTACTGACGACCAACTCGCCGCCCGCTTCCCTTTCGGCCTGGTTCCACTCGAGCGATGGCTTGTCTAGTGATGTCACTTGATGGTTTGTTTTCTCAGAGTATGGCCAGCCAATCCATCTCCATTTCTTCCTGCCTATTTGTTTCACAATCGGTTCCTGCTGTGTTGGTTCGCTCATTGCCAGAGATCCCTTCCTGTTTCTGATCTTTTCTGACCAGCCATCTGATCTTGAGCGGAGTATTGAGCGAAGACAACTGTTATTGAAGGTCTGTAGTTTGTTTGTAGTTTGTGCTCTTTATGATGCACCAAGTCTCTGATCCATCTATATAGTAGCACTGACTGACTTCACATTGTAGTTGAAAATCCGGATCTAATTTTTCATTCTGAGTCAGTCCTGTTGACCTCTACAGAGACTTGAGAATAATGAAAGCTTGTCTTGCCTTCCCGATCCTTGCTTTGATATCCTCATCAGTTCCGTCCGCCTGTAGTTGAAAGGATGCTTCCCAGGTAGGTGGGTAGGTAAAGGAGGTTGTTTGTTTCAGGTTCCTCCCATTTATGCTGGCTGATTGTTGTTTGTTGTTGTTGTTGTTGCTGTTAATGTTGGTGTCGGCCAGGAATCTCCATCACCTCTGTTTTCTCTCAGTTCACCTGAAGTGTGGTCCTATATTTGATGCTTCTTCTGTCAGCTTGTTGCTTTCCACTTGCATATCTTCCAGTTTGTGGGAAATTAGACATATGTCATCATCGGCGATGTCCATATCCTCCATGTTGTTTTTTGTGTTAGTCCATTTTATGCCTGTTTCCTCTCTGCCCGCAATTAAAGCACTAACGAATGCATAAAAGTTATCTCAACAAGTTTAAACTAACAATTTTAGGAATAATTTTAAAACTTCGTTTCAAAATATAAATTCACGTAGAGTCTCGAAGTAAAATCATGATTTTTAATATGATTAGATATGACGATACCAAATAAATACATAGTAAATCTGTAATAAAGTAGTAGTTACAAGATTTCATCATGAGTTGGCACCGGTTAGAGAACCAATGAATGATCTGGGAGTACTGGACAGCTGTCTCATCTTAATTTGAAGCTCCTCATAAGTACGCACCCACTGGGGTCCTAACCTCAGACCTCCTGGTTACAAGATGAGCTCGAAGACTATTTAGCCACCTAACCCAACGACCCATTAATTCCAGCTTCTGCCAATTCACGGTATAATGCAACCACTAGCCATTGTCATTGGTGGGTATTTGTTCTCACACTTGACCTGATGTAAACCACTGGACACGACTTCTAACTAGAACCCACGTAACTATCTACCTGCATAGGACAGGTTGCTATTGAGCATCAGATTGATATTCAAGTGTTGGTTTGGAGGGATTTGAGTTGACTGGTTACAGGATTTCATCATTAACTGATTTCGGTTAGGGAACCATTGGAGCCATTACCATTGACACTGGCTAGTGGTTACGCTGTACTGCGAATTGTAAGGAGTAGGAATTCACGGGCCGCTGGGTCAGGTCCTAATGACTTAATGGTCTGCGAGCTCACCCTGTAACCGGAAGGTTACGGTTTCGAACACCACTGGTGAGTACTGCTGAGAAGTCCTAAACTAGTACGGAACACCTGTCTAGTACTCCTAGGTTTTCAAGTGGTTCTCTAGCCGATGTCAACCCATGACGAAGTTCTGTAACTAATCAAATCTCTGCAAACTAACATTTGAAAGCAGTGGCTATCGTACGCATAGTAAGTTCAACTTCGAAAATATTGATCAATGAACTTCTGTTGAATCACTAAACACTAATACATTTAATAAGAAGGATTTATACTACTAATGGATTTCACCTCAAACAGTATCACTTACTGATGAGATCAAAGTGGTCTAGACACCCAACTGCTACTTCTGGCGTTTCTGGCCAAACTGATCAATAGTGTACTTAGAGAAACTCAGCTGAGAGAGGGTGGTGAGTCAGTTTAAACCACCCGAACTCTGGCTAGCTATTTAGGTGAACAGACAATAGACAGAATCAAATTCTCCCAGTATTTATATTGCTTTGATCTGGCTAGCAAGCATTACTATTCGTATCAATCAGTAGTATATAACACCATGATATGCTGCTTACTTTCTTGAATACCATTCATGGTATCAAGCAGATCACATATTATGAGTTTTCACCATGAACTGAGTAATGTATAAATGCCGAATGATGTGTATTTATCAGTAAAGTTGGATAATCTGAAGTAGTTTAGCGTTGGTGGCACAGCGGTTAGGTCACTCGCCGACCATGCACATGATCCGGGGTTCGATCCCCGGCCGACTCACTCCTTTACTTCGCTAAGCCAAAAAGAATGCTGATAAAGAGGAAAGGTTGGGCATGAGGCTAGCAACCTCATCCTGTAAAAATAATCACCACTGCTACAGAAACTTCAAGCCACTAGCTTCAAGCCCTATATTCCACTGGGAATGTGAAGGAAAAAAAAATATGAGATAGTCCTGGTTTTTCATATGGCTATTAATTTAAGTGATATAACATGTGATGATTTAAGGTGGAATGTGACTGCGGACCGCAGTATGGTCTGAGACAGTGACCTCTGAACTATTAGTCGAGCAGTGTATCAGCTGAGCTAAGAGAGGTTGTTTCACCTCTGGGAGTCACTCATTACATAAAACCCCATAGCTTCTCTTCTTTTTCAATAGAAGTGTAATGAAAAAGTACTCACTAGTGAAACTTTTCAAATCAAAATATCTTGTATAGTTTTGAATCTGAATCAATAATTGTCTAGAAATATGTTGTCAATATCAACTTTTTCTCTGTTCCTTTTCATCCAAATAAAGTAATCATTAAAAAAAAACTGTGATTGACACACCAAATTCTCATCATTTCAGGAAATTCTCATTAAAATAATATTCTTTTGTTTTCTAGGTGGTATTATGTAACAGGTTAGCATATTGTCACATGTTTGTATAATTTCTTATGTCTTACTTTCCCTCTTTTTTTAACCTTTTTCTTGATTTCACCCCTTTTTCCTAGGACAAGGGACAAATGGCTACAAAAATAAGTGAAAATAATAATTTTTTTGTAATATTAAATTTATGCTGTGTTGAGTGAGATAATAAATAAGGAAGGAGTTGATTGCTGAATTATGAGACTGAATCCATTTTCACAAAATTTCACACATTAATTGTGTTGTGTTTACTCACACAAACAAGTGTAGGTGTGCGTGCGTGCGTGCATAGGTATACATAGAAATGATTGGCATACCGAATTATTATGACACATTTATTTATTTGTTATTGGCATCAATTGTTCAGTGGTAGAATGATCGTCAACCACACAGGAGGTCTGGATTCAATCCTCGATTCGACGCATTCCTAAATCTCGCCTAGTTTACTAACACGTGTGGTAAGCTCTAAAAAAAGGAAGGTTGGATGTGAGGCTAGTAACACTATTATGTGAAAATAAGTACAACAGCTGTTGAAATTTTTTAAGGCTTGGAACGAAATGAATGGGATTTTTTGTTATTATTGAAACGTTGACACTGATTACGTATTTACTTAAATCTCTTCAGTAATAATATGAAACATTATACAAAATAAGTGACAAAGTTAAATAAAGATTTTTAGAAGATTGAAATGGTTTAATGGTCTACTAACCCGCTAGCCTTGTAACCAGAAGGTCCTTGGTTCGAACCCCAGCGGGTGAGTATTGATGAAGAGTCCCAAAATAGGACGAAACAGTTATCCAGTACTCCCAGGTTTCCCAGTGGTTCTGTAACCAATGTCATATCATGATGAAATCCTGTAATCAATCAATCAAATCCCTACAAACCAATACTTGGAACAGTTTAAATTTGTTATTAATTAAAAAATTACTGCTAGATGGTGAATAACCTCCATTTGACCATCACTTCCCTATTCGAGGAGGAAGCCGACGAGAACAATCATAAACTTTTATTCTATAAATGCATTTCCCGCATTTTTTACATTTTCAGAATAATGAAAACTAAAATGTGTAATTTATTGTTCCCTTCAGAATTTATACAACAAACTTATGGCTAATAAACAACAGTAGGTCAATGACAAACATGATACACCAAAAATGCATTTCATCGTGAGCTGATATATGTTAGTGAACTTTTGGAAAACCATCGAGGAGTACTGGACAGATGTTTCGTCAGCCTAGTTTGGCACTCTTCATCAGTATGCACACACCACCATGGTTCGAACCAAGGACCTTCTGGTTACAAGGTTAGCGAGCTCGTAGACCATTAAGCCCTATGAATTCTAACTTCTGCCAGTTCACGACATAACGAGACCACTTAGCAATGTCTTCTTTGATGAGTAACTGTCCTCACCTTCGATCTGATGCACCCTACTGGTCACGACTTCCCACTAGAACCCCAGGTAATTACCTACCTGAATAGGGCCGGTCATGATGAAATCCTTCAACCAATTAAACAAAATCCCGACCAAACCAATACCTGAAAAATGCATTTACTAAATTAATGCTTATCTAGATGATCATTACAATAGGGATAAAGTTGTGGTAATGGTGGTAGATATTGGCAGATGATATCAGATCTAATGTCTGTGAGAATAAAACGACAAACTTTAAACTGATTGCACCATTTGCAAATAATGTCATCCATTCTGGATGAGGCATGCTTTATTCTTCGTTGTCTGCTGCTTAATGGTTTCTTCATAAAATTGTTTCCTTCTTCTCGAGGTTTTCCTTTATCGGCTTTTCTGCTGATGCATAAATTACCATTACTTCTTCGAAGATGTTACTCTACAAACTACTTAAGTATTTATAAGTAGCACATACATTTATGTACATCTATTCGTTAGACTTCTAATTGAATATACAGACTTACTTGAATTAAAAATTAAAAATAACAAATTCAAATACATTTGAATAAAGTAAGAACAACCGTTTTGCAGAATAAAATGGTACCATCATTTATTTCGCTGAATTCTCACCAGCTGCTTACAGACTACAGTCATTATTACGTATATCTACGGAAACAGTTTTAATATACTTGCACATCTACATTCAACTTGATTTTAAGGGCGAAAATATTATAGCAATTATCAACAGAAGATTGAGTCTGTCTCTAGGCACAGTCTGTCCTGTAGCTAAGATCGTCCCCATCTATCGAACAACTTTCTCTTTGGTGCAATCAAAAATCGACACATATCCTTCTCCTCTTAACTCCACCTGTATATACAAATTTACATGTATCTGCGGGAGCAGTTACATTGAGAGAACAGAAAGAAGGGCATACCTATTATTTTATGAACATATATCAAAAAGTCTATGTCTAAAGGGAACAAATACTTTAAACAGTGCCATCCCCAGGCATCTCCTTAACACGGGTCATGAGGTGGATGTCGCAAGATCGTTCAAAATTATCAATAGGTAAAAGAGTTCGATTCTCCTGAAGTTTGCCGAAGTAATATCCATCAAGCACCTGAAACCTGATTTATGCGTTCAGAAAGAAGCGGTTATCAGTCTTTCTTTGCCCTTGTAACTGGGTATTTTCATCCTCTCTTTTATCTGATTACGTAATGCTGAAAGTTTCCATTGTGTTTGATCATTATTGTTCGGGATAAAGTGTTTATTATTATATATATTATTATTGTATGCATTTATTGAATGATTGATTTTTGTTTAAAAATGAACTCTCTGTGCAAGTATGTTAAAATTGTTTCTCTAGATATACTTAATAATGACTTTGGGCTGTAAGCATCTGAACTGATGAGAAGTCAACGAAATAAATGATGGCGCCATTTTATTCTGAAAAAACTGTTGTTCTCACTTTATTCAAATTCATTAAGGGGAATAAATGTATCAAATACATTTCCTAGAAAATGTGGATATTTTATGTGTTCTTGTGTAGGAATAGTTTTTAAAGGAATATATGCTCTCCCAAAATCTGTGACAAAGTTTAAATTGTGTATCAGCTTGTAACATTCTGTTGTATTTGATTACGGCTTATAGACATTACATGAGGCGGTTTGTTTAAATTAGAATATTATCAGCTTAGGTACATTGGAAAGAACTCTTTATTAATTAAATTTTTTAACCGCAAAGCCATCGCTAAGCAGGAGTAGGTTTTTCACATAACAGGCTGTTAGCCTCACTGATTTTGTGCACGTTGAAGTTACTACCCAGCTTTCCAATTTGAAGTAAGTGGAGAGGGATTCAAAATGCTGACAGACTCATGGAAACTTGGGAGGTTAAAGCTAATTAGCCAAATCTCGACTTATGCAGTTGTGGAATGTAAAGAAATAAGACTGATGATAAATAAATCTGTTATATCACCTACAAACAATGAAGTTTTGTTGACCATTATTTTAGAAACTACAGGTTATTTTTAGGCCCCACTTATGTTTCTTTTTTTGGACATCTCTGATAAACTCATTCTGAAATTTAATGACTAATTATTAAATCTTTGTAGCGGTAAATAATTCCCCAAAATTATTGACCACAGCAATCACTCATTAGATGCTGACCACCACTGTTTAAGTCGACTTGTTTAGCTGAAGGCTTCCGGTCAAGCATCCCCGCCATCTGGTACCTCGTCGTGTAACGTGCACGATCACTAGCTAGCTAAGCGTTCGTCTAACGGCTTGTTTTGGTTCCTAAATATATCTCTTGGTTTGGACGATCAAATATTGGCTTTTGCTTTGTTGTTGGTACGCGAGAATAAATTAATTAGAAGTTGTTGAACGAGATATCCGTCAACCTTTAAATCTTGAATAACAGCTGGGATTACCGCAGAGAGTTGGGGAAACATCTTCTACACAGCTAATTGGTTACAATACCAGCTAGACTATGCAGCATAACCATCTATGGGATTAGAAATCCATTCCTGATCATAAAAAATGCTTTCATATGAATAGCAGGCATATAACTCTATCAGTCTATCATTAATGCATTAGTTGCTCACGTATATCTTCCCTTCCAGTTTTAGGTCATTTGGACAAAAAAAAAGAGGAGTATAAATCAATTTTAATTCGATAGATTAGTGTTGATAAAGTGGTTGAAGACTGAGAAATAACTTCCTCGGTAAGGCATCAGGTTAGTAATACTAATACAAGTGGCTGGAATCGTTTTTTTAGTCAGTCAAGTTTCAAACCTCAAACACAATTCATTTCATCAGTATTGGTTTGTCTCACTTAGACTCTCTAACTGGCAATTCTATTTATTTACTCTGTTAGTATGACTACAATCAGATCGAAAATTCGGTAAGACACTAAAATATTTATATTTAGTCAATGAGAATTTTTTTTCTAAATACGCTGCTATCTTATAATCAGAGACTGCCATTCTAATTGCAGGATTCTTAATATTTCAAATTGGGTTTCAGATTGTGTTCAAATCTAGTTTTGCATTAAAAACTAACCAGGATAAGAGTACGGCATTCAGCATCTTACAACATCACCGAATCTACTGAATCAACGAGCAATTGAAAATAATAATTTCAACAAATAAAAAGTAATATCTACTGTACGTACAAGAGGTGACCCCTATTACACAGTGACCTAGTGGATATCACTATGGCCTCTGAAATGGTATGTCTGACTTCTGGCTCACTGTGGGAACACTGTCATTCACTGGAGATGCAGATATATCCAGCTGATAGGCGTCAGATACGATGGAACATACATTTGGGATTTCACAACTAGCCACTGTCAAGCTCACTACAATGCATTGGCGAAGCATCTGTACTAGTGTGGTGAGAGCTGGCTGCTAGCCAAAGTTGGTAGACAGTAATTTACGTCAGTGTTTATGTCCCCAATATTGGTCGTGAGAAAAATGAGAACAAAGGTTTCGCGTAGGGCGGATACAGTTAACATATAGATGATCTGACATTCAAGAAACAGCCACAAAGAGATAAAAGATTAACTTTCAATGAGAAACAACCAATCAGAGGACTGTGTTTTTCTGCTAACAATAATCTAGAATGTGTACATGAAAATTTATAAATATGTGTTGATTTCCTTAATAAACGATCTGATGACTGGCCCTTGTCTTGTGCTGTTACACTAGGAGTTGACATTTCAACAGAGGCTGAGGATTTCAGTTCAGTATCGTTGATAAACTAGAAGTTAAAAGTAATTTCAATAAATACCATTTCCATATCAATTAACTTAAAGCGAATTAACCCCCCATCGACCGAATACCTTCAAATTTACCTTAACAATATGAAATTACTTTTCAATAAAGATGAAAAATTGTTACCATGATTAATATAATATCGTGTGTTTAAGATCAATGATTTCTTTCAGCTTAGATTTATATTTTTTGTGCTAGATATATCTATACTATTAAGAGTTAAATCGGATTAAAATGCACGGCATTTTGCTCCCTTTTTTTATATTTTGGTTGTCTATCGAGTATATGGTCTCTTTCTGTTTGTTATGTTTATCAATGTTTCACATCGTTAATGCATTCATTATTAAAACAAAGAACATGAATTTCTATTCTTTGCTTTGCTTTCCTTTTTTTTTTACTGAATTCTGAAATGTATACACCCATTTTCCCCCTTGATTTCTTTTCTTACCTCATTTGACAGTAAACATCAAACATTTTGAAGTGTAGACATAAATCAAAGTGTATAGAAATGATGAAATAGACGGTGTTAGTTTTCTTTTTTTTTTAAGTTGCTAGGATACAAGTAGACAAGAAGAAGAAGAAGAAGCGGAAGAATAAGGTGTAGAAGAAATAAGGATTATTCGTCTTTTCTTCTTCTTCCCAATTTTTTCATCTTTATTCTTCATTCCCCTAGTTGAAAATTGAAAATTGAGAAAAAAGGGGTTTACATGGCATTGTGCCAAAATAAACTGGATTGTGAACAGAGGAGAGAGGGAGAGAAAATCTAGGAAGTGAGTACACAGAATGACAAACAGTAATCCACAATGATGTAATAATAGTGAACTCGTTCTCTGTTGTATGTGTGTGTGTGTGTAGATGTGTAAGTCTATTTCCTAATTGTTTTCCGCATATGTAATCCCATTATAAATCTATTCACCAAATGAAGCACTTAATGACAAAGATTTGAGTACACATTGATAAAGATGACTTAAACAGTATGATGAGTGCTGAACACACGAAATGGATTTAAAATACGCTCTTCACATTAATTCTCTTACTCACATAGTCGCTAAGATAAGGAGGGATGGGGGGTGGGGTACAACCAGGAAAAAACAAATTCCAATCTAGATTTAAATTTTCTTTACAACTGATAAATTCTGGTAAATTCGCTTGTCTTTCAAACACTTAACAGTCACATTGATTGAAATAAATCATGATTTGCTTGCTACCGACGAAATGCACGAATATATGTGTGACAGTTATGATGATGATGATGATGGTGGTGGTGGTGGTGGTGTGAAAGGTGGAGAGGCGTGAGTATACAGATTTCACGCCTGATTCATTTCATCCTGTGTTATAATTTTTCTGTAGTTGTCTTCGTTATTTTTTATTTATTAATGGCGGAATTCGTATACAACACATAGTTACTAGATTTAATCATAATTTTGTGTGTTTGTCATCTTTTTGAGAAGACAATGAACATTAAAAAAAATTGAACTCTGTCGCCATAATGGCGATTACTGTATGTGTGTTTATAGATGACTGAATACAATTTCATCACTGGGCGTATAGACATGATTTTAGGAAGTGATTTGGTATCACTGTCAGTTATTTCATTTCACCCAATATGCATATAAATATATTGGGCAATTATTTTTACAATGAAGGAAGAGAAAGAAATTTTATAAGTTGGTGAGATGAACTCAGATAGCCTTTGGATTTGTAGTCTGATATTGTCTTCCCTCAATACTCAAGATCAGATGGCTGGCCAGAAAAGATCAGTAACAGGAAGGGATCTCTGGCAATGAGGGAACCAACCCAGCAGGAACCGATTGTGAAACAAATAGACAGGAAGAAATGGAGATGGATTGGCTGGCCATACTCTGAGAAAACAAACCATCAAGTGACATCACTAGACAAGCCACCACTCGAGTGGAACCAGGCCGAAAGGGAAGCGGGCGGCGAGTTGGTCGTCAGTACGAGGGTGGGGTGACTTGGAGGAGGTGATGTGAAGAGGAGATGAAGGCATGTGGGCAGACTTGGAGCGGTGTGAAAACGTTGGCAGAAAACCGAAGGCAATGGAGACGTGGGCGGCTGAAGCCCTATGTTCCTCTAGGAATTAAAGGATATAATAAATAATAATAATTGGTGTTATGTAATAATATTGATGACTAAATGCAAAATGAAGTGAAGTGAACACCTGGTTTACGATAGAGTTTCATAGATCAGTCTGCACTAATCCACTGACCAGTGATTTGTACTCTAATTAGAATCAGTTTTACATTTTATTTGTATTTGATCAGGTCGGTTGGAGAAACATAGGAAAACCAACTGGGAGTACTTGACAGCTGCTTCATCCTAGTTTGGGACTTCTCATCAGCACGTAATCAGTGCAAGGACTGGAACCTAGAACCTTGTGGTTACAAGTCGAGCTCGTAGACCATTGAGTCACTGGGACCCGAACCAATGACCAGCCCATGTATTCTAACTTCTGCCAATTCACAACATAGCGCAACCACTTCGCAATGTCCTCACCAGTAGGGTATAGCAGACCGATAGTCTCCTAAAGCCACGCCACCACGCCACGCCATATAGGAACATTTAATGTTAGGACACTTTGCCAAATAGGACAACAAGCATCACTAGCCAAGACCCTGGCATCCCGAGCCATTGATGTATGTTGTGTTTCAGAAACACGCATACAAGACCCAAGTGTGGTTATTCACCTAACCCCACCTGGCCAACAGGATGAATCTTCAAAATTCACCTTGAGGGTGTCAGGAGATGCCACAGCTAGTTCACCAGGATTAGCTGGCGTAGGGATAGCTTTGAGTACTAGGGCAGAAAAGACATTACTTGACTGGATCCCAGTAGATAGCCGAATGTGTGCTGTCCGTCTGAACGGATCAGTAAGAAGGAGAAAGGACTGCACTACTCGCCGATGCCTTTTCGTAATCTCCGCCTACGCCCCCACTGACTGCAGTTCGGATGAAACGAAGGATGAGTTCTACCAAAAGCTGTCTAGTTTGGTGCGAAAGGCTAAACGCTCAGATATAGTCGTTCTAGCTGGTGACTTTAACGCTCAAGTAGGGAAATTGTGTCAATCTGAGAAGGATGTCGGTGGCACCTATGGAGTTCCGTGCCAGCGAACCGACAACGGTGACCGTCTCCTACAGTTCTGTTCAGATAATCATTTGTTTCTTGTAAGCACTAACTTTAAACACAAGGAGAGACACTGTTTAACCTGGCGACCCCCATCATCAAACCAACGCTGGACACAAATAGACCACATAGCAATAAGCTATCGTTGGCGTGGGTCGGTAGGAGATTGTCGCTCCTTCTGGAACACGTGTGTAGATACCGATCACGCACTGGTCCGGGCTCGTGTAAGCTTACGACTGAACGGACGTAGGAAACAGCTGGCGGTAAAACCATCACGTCCCCAGCTCGATCAGGAAACTAAATCCCTATTTGAGGAAGAACTAGCTAAACACATATCTGAATTCGACAGCTGTGCTCACCCTGGAGAAGCCTGGAAGAATATTCAGTCAGCCATAGATACAGCTGTAAAAGCTGTGAATAAGGTAAACACAAAGGTGAGTAAAAACCACTGGATTTCGACTGCCTCATCCGAACTGATAGATGCTAGAAGACTTATTCCGGCGAGCTCCGAATTCAATGAGGAGCGAAAGCTGCACAAAAGGAAACTTACTAAAAGTCTCCGCAAGGACCGTGAACAGTGGTGGGTGACAAAGGCGAAAAAGATGGAAAAAGCATCGGCGATAGGCAACACTAGGCAACTCTTTAGACTCATCAGGGAAACGGGTGGGAGAAGGCAAATCATAAGTGAGACTATTTCTGAGAAAAATGGCTCCTTAATTAGCTCTCAGGATAGACGCCTTGAACGCTGGAAAGAACACTTTGAGGACAATTTAACTTGCCTACAGCCACACTGAACCTCCCCGACATCCACCCCACACCCGAATGGGATATAGACACTGGTCCGCCGTCTGTAAGTGAGGTCGCAAAAGCTATCAGTAATTTGAAACGAGGCAAAGCGGCAGGACCCGACGGAATTATTCCGGAGGTGTTTAAATATGGGGGCGACATACTAGTTTATAGATTAACTGAGGTACTAGGCAACGTCTGGGAATCAGAGACGGTTCCATCAGACTGGGTTAAGTCACTTATTATACCGATATTCAAGAAGGGAAACAAGTCCTCGTGTGATAATCATAGGGGGATCAGCCTAACGAACATAGTCTCTAAAATCCTAGGCTCAGTAATCATACACAGATTAAGCAGAACTCGGGAGGAACAAACGAGGGAAAATCAAGCAGGCTTTAGACCAGGTAGAGGGTGCATAGATCATATCTTCACTCTTCGACAGATTCTAGAACATAGACACACTTTTCGGCGTCCAACAATTGCCATATTTCTTGACTTGAAGGCGGCCTTCGACTCCGTGGATCGAAAGGTACTATGGCAATGTTTGACTGTGCACTAATCAAGGCACTCTATTCAAACTCACGTAGCCGTGTAAGGGCTTATGGAGAATTGTCATCTGAATTGATAACAACGAGTAGTGTCCGACAGGGATGTCCACTTTCCCCATTTCTGTTTAACTTCATCATAGATATGCTAATGGAAGTATCCTTAACTGAACGTAACGACTTAGGAATCGACTTGTTACCAGGGAATAATCTTATGGACTTAGAATATGCAGATGACATAGTCCTGTTAGGAGAGGATGCTGACAAAATGCAGTCTTCTGAACACCTTGAGCAGCAATCTTCGTATGTTTGGCATGCGATTCGCCCCTGTAAAATGTAAGATGCTGCTACAGGACTGGACTACGTCAACTCCTAGCTTAGTGATAGGGAGTGAAGTGATAGAACATGTTGACCACTTCACCTATTTGGGAAGTTGTATCACCACCAACGGACTGATTGGCGATGAAATCTCAGCACGGATCCGAAAAGCTCGAGCTGCTTTCGCTGACTTACACCATCTCTGGCGTAGGCGTGACATCCGGCTATCAACCAAGGGACGTGTGTACTGCTCAGCAGTTCGCTCCGTCCTCTTCTATGGCTCTGAAACATGGCCAATACAAGTTCGAGACATGAAAAGGTTCCCTGCTTTCGATCATAGATGTCTGCGATCTCTTTCTCACGTTAAGTGGTTTAATAAGGTAAGTAATATTGACGTGAGGCGTAGAGTGTTGGGCAAAGAGGGAAAATCAATCGACGAGGCTATAAAGTTACATAGATTGAGATGGCCAGGTCACGTACTGCGCATGCCTAACCATCGCCTCACCCCGCCGACGGGCATTACTAGCTGATATAGGCGGTGCAGGTTGGAAAAGAGTAAGTGGTGGCTAAACAAAAACATGGCCTCATCAATCCATGAAATCCTTGACAGTTAAACTGAGTCGGTCAGGTAGGGAGATGCAGATTCCCGGGGTTAGGGCCCTCGGGACTCTAAGAATCAATGGCTGGAGATAATAGGTGACATGGCTCAAAATTGTTGTCGATGGCGCAGATGTATTCAGTTTCTGTAATCTTTCATATTCCTTTCTACCATTACCCATTCTGTTTCACTCTTATACTTGTTAGACTGTATTGATTCTCTTCACTCATCTTCTTGTCTACCTCTGTGTGTTATTTGGAACGTGGCAACTCGAACTTCTGCACTTCGGTGCCAAGTCCTGTGTTGAATCCACACAGACAGAGACAGACAGGGACAGTTACTCATCGAAAAAGACATTGCTAAGTGGTCTCGTTATATCGTGAACTGGTAGAAGTTAGAATTCATGGGGCCATTGAACCGGGTCCCAGTGACTTAATGGTCTTGCTGGCCTTGTAACCAGAAGGTCCTTGGTTCGAACCATGGTGGTGTGTGCGTACTGATGAAGAGTGCCAAACTAGGCTGACGAAACATCTGTTCAGTACTCCTCGATGGTTTTCCAATAGTTCACTAACATATATCAGCTCATGATGAAATCCATTACCCAGTCAAAGAAAATTCTTACAAAACCAATACTTGAAAATGATTTGTATTTATTGATTGTTATACTTGAAACTTACTTATTTATTGGAAACCACCTTGAAACCAGTCATATCTTCATAAATCAACACATAACAATTATGAATTGGATACCTAGTTGCTGTACGAGTTAAAGAAGGGAAAGTTTAAGGCCACGGTATTAAAACCTATTGGATAAACCGCTTTCTTATTTACTGTTGAGGGTTTTCCTTATGTATAGCAAAAGCTTCTACTATGGACAGATGTAGGCGGAAACTCTTCGAACGACTTGGTCTCCTGACTCATCTTCTGTCCACAGCAGAAGTTCTTGGTATATCTGACTATTGATTCATCGCTGATTAACGACTGACTAGAAGATTAACTTTTTGGAGTTCTAATAAGAACTACTGACGAGTGGAATCCTAAACGTCAGTTGTGTGGAAAATTATTTTCCAGTTAAATTCGATGATGGTGGTGTTATATCGTGAATTCAGATAAGTTAAATACTATTAACCAGTGGATTTCAACTTGGTGGTTGAATGCTAAACATGCTCACTTCATAACTTGAGCTTTCTTGTTCCCATTTTTAGTAGGATTATAAGTGGGCATCGCTGAAGAGTCCTAAACTAGGAAGAAACAGTCAGCTTAAAATGTTTGCTTTATGTGACTTAAATCTGTGCTGAAATCTACCCTATTTAACTAATAGAAGGAATGGATACTGATCCGACTTCTCAATTTTCGAGTGAATTCTCGATTTGTAACCTACACAGTTTGAGTGGTGAACTTTCACCGGAGATTCCTTTGGAAACCAAGTTATTCTGATCACAATATGTGATCCACTTGATACCATAAACGGTATTCAAGAAATAAAGCATATTTGCATAAACATATATACTACTGATTGATCGATATGAGTAGTTGGACACCACTCACAGTAACCAGTAGTGCTTTCTAGCCAGATCAAAATGATCTAAATAATGGACAACAGTTCCACTTATTTGGGGGCAAAATGGAAGTCGCGAATCAGTTTGCTGAATGTGAATTTAATCAGTAAGCCAAACAGGTAGTCAGAATTCAAGTGGCTTGAACTGATTCTAGTATCTGTGCTAAGAAAGAATCAGGCACAAGACTAAGGAGCTAAGCACCAAACAGGTGTAATAACCATCAGGTGTTTATATCACTTTGATTTGACCTGTTAACACCACCGATTAGTATCAGTGCTATCCACAACTACTCATATAAATCAATCAGTAGTATATAGAATCAAGAAATGGATATTCAGACTACAATACTTGAGAGATATCTAAATTTGTTTAGTATCGTCAAATGTAATGTAGATCACTTGGAAACAATTTCGTTTAATTATAACTACATGCCAACAGTTGTTCATTCACAGTGAAAGTTATTGAATTTAGTAGTATTTCGAAGTGTATTCGAAATGGAATTGTGATTCACATAGTTGACGTGATTACAGGTATCAGCTGTGCGTGAGATATTACCAAAATCAAAAACTTGCTATTGTGTGTAAACAACCGTTGAAATGTAATTATTTTTTATTAACCTGTTTCACATTGCTTGAAATTTTCACGGAAATTAATTATTTCGTCCATTTTCTTATTAAATAATAGCAGATTAATTGTACTAAACGTCAGTTAGGTATAAATGAACTACAGGAAGCGAAACAGAATTTATTATTAAAAGTTAAAGCTAAATCAGATATTTCCCATCTCTTTAAATCCATCTGAATAACAAGTTCCATTATTTGCGTGTATCATTTTAACTACTTACATTAGTCAGTAGTATATATTTTATAAATAAATTTTAGCCGGCATCATTCAGTGATGAATATTTCCTTGGTTGAAATATATTTTCTCAGTATGCACTGAACAATTTTATTTTTCTTGCAGTTTCGAAGGAAATAAGAGAATTCTAATTGTTTTAATGAATAGAATAGAGAAAAACTGGTTAATTCATTGAGTTAAATACAGCTTCATAAAATAGTAAACACTAGTATATCAAAGATGCTATTCACAATGTTAAGTTTAATTGTGGAATAAATATCAACAGTTGGTACATATTTTAGATTTATAAAGTAATAGCTGAAAAATGTGACTGGAGATTTACATCTGTGTATAAAATCATGGCGTATCTATGTGGTTAGTCCTCATTCATTTGTTATAAATACGAAAAATGGCAGCATATCTGGTGATGGAAGCCGTTTCATCCGATTAGCAGTCGGAATTCGAGAGGGTTGAACTGATTTGGCTCTTCCAGCTGAGTCAAACTGGACACACCACCAGTGATCTGCACCCCACGGGAATGAAACAGATGTCCTGTAATTAGTTAGCAGTGCTGACTGAGGCGAGTGGTGTCTAACATTCAAGAGGCAGTGTATAGCATCTTGACAAGCTAAAGGTGAAATAGCGGGTGATGGGAATTCACTAAGAATATTTATTTTTAGAACAGCGTCGGTCACCGCGTAAAGACAGTCGCAGTAGTGATACATAATTCTGTATAATGCATAAGTGCACTCGAAGATGAAGATGAATAGACTCAGCTATATAAAAATGCAGACAAACAAAAAGGAAGAAGTAGGAATGAAATAAAATTTGAAAGTAAACATGAGAATCAAAGGGAAAATATAAAAAGTTTTAACTATAAATTAAGTAAGTATTCTGTTGTTGATATACTCATTGAGGAGGTTGACAAAACTGAGAATAATTCATTGTTATAGAAAGTGTATTGCACAATATGAGCTGCAATCTAGATGAGAATGACTAAGTGGAGATTAAAAAAGAGGTGCACAGTTTGGAATTCATCGAATGACCTTGGTGGCCTGTTTGAATATTTTTGGGCTACCACATTCCATGTACATTTTGCATCTATTTACTCGTATTTTATTGGTATTTACATATCACATTATGCATTCTAATCGTATTATCTACCCTCGGGATTTTATAAAACGTTTTAAACCCAAAAACTTTCATATTTGCAATAAACTCAAGAAAAAGCACCATGGAGGTTGGCAGCGTGCCTTAAAATCTACACCCATACATCACACCACTGTTCCAGTTATCATTAGTACCAACTGCCGGTCCCTGCCTAACAAAATTCTGGATTTTCAGTCTCTGTTGTCTTCTAGTACCTACCACAATACTGGTATAGTCACTCTGCAAGAAACCTGGCTCCATGACTCATACGATGACAATATTGTGTCTCTAAACAATTTCAATGTTTTTCGACAAGACCGTATTTGTTCCAAGAAAAAGTGTGGTGGAGGTGTTGCAACTTTTATTCACTCAAAATGGTCCATTTCAAACAAAGTTTGTTTCAAATTCTCGAATGACTTCATTGATTGCATCACTGTGAGATGTCGCCCGAAACACATTTCAAAATACAAATTCATTTATATTTCTAATGTTTATGTCTCTCCTGGCTGTACCATATTGGATTTATCTATGTTCGCCGATGAATTCACCGCTTTTGCTGCAGCTTGCTTCGAGAACTCTTTATCAATAGTAACAGGTGATTTTAATTCATGCGATCACTCCTTCCTTATATCACTTGGTCATGACAATATTGTCAACTTTGCCACCCGTCTTGGTAAAAAATTGGACCTGGTATTTATCAATGATGTTGGTATATATGAAGCTCGCAAACGTGCTCCTCTACTTAATTCTGACCACTGCATCATACGTGTGCTGCCTAAAATATATTCCAAATCACACAAAGGTGTCCTCTCTCACCTCTGCAGTAAAGTTCAACGGAGATGCTACTCAAAAGACAACCTAGACAAGCTCAGATGCATGTTGAAAGACACTAACTGGGACTTATTTACAGAACAAACATTAGATGAAACAATCACAAACACTACTGATTATCTTAAATTCTGTTTCGAAATATGTTGTCCTAAAGAAACATTATTCATCCGATTTGATCGCTTATCTTCGCCATATCTCAAAAAGCTACGTAGAAATAAAGAACTGTTGTTCAAAACTAATGATAAGCCTGGTGTAAAAAAGTTAAACATGCTGATAAAACTGGAAATAAAAAGACTAAGTGTTTTATATAATCAAAGATTTTTGTCATGTAAAACCCCTTCTAATTTATGGAAACTTTTCAAAGAAATTACTAACGGTAAGCGATGTATTTCTGTTCCATCTCTTAATGTTGACACTCTTAATAAATCTTTCATACGCTCTTCTGTTGATACCCTTCCAAATGATACAAATCATATTGACAATAACTTTAGTGGTTTTAATACCCTTGATGTGCTTAAATGTCTCCGGTCTCTTAAGCCTTCTCAAAGCCTTGGTCCTGACGGCATACCTGCCATTGTCCTCAGGAATTGTGCTGATATTTTGTGTTATCCTCTTACTAACATTTTTAATGCCTCTTTTTCCGGTAACGTTCTACCTTTTGCATGGAAAAACATTAAAATTATCCCTATACCAAAACCATCTTCTGGTTCTGATATTAAATTTCGGCCTATTGCAATTACTTCCCCCTTTTTAAAATTGATGGAAAAATTACTTTTACTTCGTCTTGAACCCGCTTTGAAACCTTTTAATGATCCTAAACAATTTGCATACAAACATGGTAGAAGTACCTTGGATGCTGCGGTTGTCTTGTATCACAATGTTGTCTCTTGTTTAGACAAAGGTGCTAAATATGTTCGTAGTGCTTTCTTAGACTACACATCTGCTTTTGACTCTGTACCTAGGGGCCTTTTATTAAATAAGCTATCATTGACACAAACAGGATCCTGGGCTAAGAGTTGGTTGCATTCCTATTTTTCTGATAGAATGCAGTATACTGTATATAACGGCAAATCTTCTTCTACCTCGCTTACAAAATCCGGTGTTCCACAAGGTGCTGTCCTCTCTCCTTTTCTTTTTTCTTTCTTCCTACATGACCTGCCTCATTCAAACGAAACTAACTTTGTCAAATATGCAGATGATCTGACTGTATCACTGCCTATCACTTCCGAGTCTGACAGCTCCAAACTTAATAGCTTTCTGTTGGACATCAACAACTGGTCCAAGTCAAATGGTCTTATATTAAATCCTTCCAAATGTCAGGTGCTTGACTTTACTTTCAAGCATCGACGTGACTTACTTGAACTAGTTAACTCTCATGATCCCTGTAGCATAGATGGCACGGAAATTGAAACCAAATCAAGTATTAAATACCTTGGACTAGTTTTTTCCTCTGACCTTTCATGGTCATCCCATATCTTATCTATCTCTAAGAAAATGTTTCGTCTTACCTTCTACATTAAAAAGTTAAGACAATCAGGTATCAACCAACCTTTAGTTTTGCAATTTTTAAACTCCTGTATTTTACCTATTGTACTCTACTGCTCTCCATTAATCTTTCCTGGGCTTCTCAAAAAAGATTATATCATATTACGAAGAGTATTAAATGCTGTGAGTAGAGCTTGTGGTCTGCCACTGCATGAGCTCGCTAATACTATAGTCGAGAGGCATATAAATTCCTGTACGAAATGGGCAAAGGCTATAATGTCAGACCCTCTGCACCCCCTTTATTCACACCTGTCCCCTTGTATCTCATCAGGTAGGACGAGAAGTCAATATAAAAAGATATATGCTCGTACTACTAAGTATAGAAATTCTACAATACCCTATTTAGCGCGTACTTTATGTGACGAAGACTCTGTTAGACGTGAAACTTACAAGTTACTATGTAATTAGCACAGTGAATCGACCCTTTTATCGTTCATCTTTCTGTATTTTATGGTGTTACACTTTCTATCGTTTAAATCGTTACTCTGCTATTTTATATTAGTTGGTATTACTATTATTACTACAATTTTGTACTTTATACATATTTTTCTCCGTATGGCACACAGTATTTTGCTACGTAGCTGCTACAACAATCGTTTTATTACTATTATGTATTGTGTATTTTTAATTTTTTTTGTCGTTTTTGGGTAAATTAGATGCAATATTGTACTGAATGCTGAAAATTCCTTGCTGTATCATGAGTACTGTTTTTGGAATAAAGCAATTATTATTATTATTATTATTATTACGTAATTAGTGTGGTAAATGACCAGTAGGATGAAATTTACAAAATATACAAAGGTTAGTGGAAAGACCGTAAGTTGTTTATACAAAGTCTGTATAAAAAAATGCAATTTTATTAATGAATAGTACAAGTGACTGTAAAATAATAGTAGTAATAACAGTAAACTTAAACAATAAAATGAAACCAAATTATTGTAGAAACGCTACTCTGACCAAATTAAGGCAAGTGAGTGTATGTAGTGCTTTTGAACTCCGAGGTACTGTTTCAGGCCGCAAATAACCAGTGATTCGGATATGTATAAACGGCATCTGCGAAGTCCATTTGTGAGACATTGAAGTATTCTGTGCAGTACTGTGAAGCGATCATGACGGGGTGTCAGATTTCCAGAGTTAACAAGGTGTTCGGAGCAGAATTACTGGTATTCTACTTCTGTCCTCTGGCTGGCCAGAATTCTAGAATACATTTGCGGACTAGACACTGTGAATGACCGATATAATTTGCTCTACAAGAACAAGTAAACTCATGGATAACCATTAAAGTGGTCGAAAGCGATATCTTAACCTTAACGTATGACTGAAAAAAACTGTCTAGTGAAATTGTGATTCGTAAGCTAGCTGTCTGAAATATCCTATTCAGACATTTAGAATGCGAGTTTCTTAAAATTTCTGCTTAACCGAAACCTCTGAACTGCAGGTTAATGAAAAGAGTTTTCTTAGGAATGGTTACAAATTTCGGTAACGGAGGTATTACCTTCATATTTCTACCGATAAATCCAGGCCGATATCCGATTAAGTTGTAGGAGATAATAAAAGTTCCAGTCACAAACACCATTACTACTTATAAATGCCAAGTCATATTTCAAATGGATTTTTTAAAAAACGATTGAGGCCGATTCCAACAGCAACCGTCAATAACGTATACTAATTCTGATTCGTTGGATCTCAGAAGATAAAGATCAACTCTCAAGTGAGCAACACGGATATTAGCAAGCATAAGCAAAGAGCAGTGAAAATAAATAGCACAAAAAAATAATGTAGACAAGCAGAGTAAAAACAATTAAAGAAAATACACAGTTAAATAGAAAAAAGCTAAAAAAAGAAAATATTGCAAATAAATAAAACCAAACATAACTCAAAGAACATCAGGACAAAAACGATTAAAACGAAAAATCTGTCGAAATCGAAAGTAAAATAATTAGAGACGGTAAAAAAAAATCACACGACAAGCGAAGAAAATAGTCATGGAAAGAAAAAAGGATATCGCTGCAACGCAACAACACAATAAAAATAACAAAAATACAAAAGAAAGGTGCAAAAAAAGGGTGCACAGGAGGATGTAATGTTGTGTTTGAAATAGTGAATGATTGGAGAGTTGTGAGTATTGCATTGAGTTGATTGGATATGGAAAGGTGTCAGCTTGGCAATTGAGGGATTCTAGTGATAGAGGTGGTTGTGTGGTCCCCGTGGCGCAATGGATAGCGCGTCGGACTTCTATTCCGGAGGTTGCGGGTTCGAGTCCCGCCGGGGATGAGGTGTTCGCCTGCTTTTCGACACAACTACAACTATACGCATATCACCAACAGCGTCACCGGAAACACTCTCGTCGCCCACAACAACAAAGACAACAAGACCACCACACCAACACATGTCTACAAAGGAAACGCTCCAAGTCGACATCCATCATGTGGCACATATCAATGCCTATCACTATCGTCCTTGAATCACACCTACTTCTTACCATCCTGGAGTATGTTGTCAAGTCAATACAGTCACCAAGTGCACACACACACACACACACATACACACAATCGAAGTTTCTATCGGTGTCACTTTGTTATCTATCGTCTAGCTCTATTCCGTTGTGCAACGGTAAACAATTCCCCAAAATCAAGGCTTCCCAGCTGACCAAGCGCACACATCGATTCACCAACAAGGATTGACAAACATGCATCTTGTTCCCCACAACCAATCAACCTGTTCCCCTCTCTTGATCTGGAAAACTCCTCCCAGTCGGACAACTCAATATACAAGCAAAGCACATCGGGTTGCACTTTGATACTCTTCACCTACACGAAGATTCTCACTCCTGCAACATTCATACATCCAACTGACCTGCATCAATCCGTCCATCACATCCTACTTCAGTAGTGGTTCTGAATTTCTCGCCACAACTGTGAGGGATTCAATCAACTGGGTGGTCATTCAAATTAGTGTATAGCCCATAGAACGGCTGGACACCGACCGACTTGTATAGGAATTAATTCACAGTGAAATTGTGTGTGCTATGCAATTGAATTCACTCGCTCCATTTAACGTGATACAACCAGAATCACGTGTGTGTGTGTGTGTGTGCTGTTATGAGTGTGTTAGTGTTATTGTTAGTGTTTTCAAGAAGGCTAGAAAGTAATTTCCAGAGCAGATGAATACCGTTTGATGAGATAGCTGGAGACGTGCATCATGCATCCTGGTGTAGCTTACAGATATTGTGATGAACACCTATTTCAGGTGTTAGGGGAGATCGAATGACGCTGAAAGGAGAGCCAAATGACAAGTGGATTTCAATCATCGAGCTTCAGACTATCCGGCCTTGTCGAGTCAGTTGATGATTTCTCATGAATGTCTGTCTGCTAATCTGACAGATAATTTTGTGTGTATCCATAGATGTCTTAAATTGGTGATGTGCAGTCAGTCACACACTGTGCATGTGATTGATCTCAGTGGAAATGAATTGGCCGGATTTACACCCGACACTTTTTCCAAATAGCTTTGTGTACAGTCTGATGGACAATTCGATTGGCGAGTTGAAATCTACAGTTTCGAGTTGAAGTTATGAAGAGAGATGAATGAGATGGATAGATGAATAGATGAATATGATTGTCCGCCTGCATTGAAGGTGACTAAGATGTAGTGATGTAGTGATGTTGTGAATGAATGAATGAATGAATGAGTGAATGAATGGATTAATGGATGAATGAATGAATGAATGAATGAATGAATGTGTATAAGAGTGTGTGTAGGTGGATGAAATGTTGTGTTTGAAATAGTGAATGATTGGAGAGTTGTGAGTATTGCATTGAGTTGATTGGATATGGAAAGGTGTCAGCTTGGCAATTGAGGGATTCTAGTGATAGAGGTGGTTGTGTGGTCCCCGTGGCGCAATGAATAACGCGTCGGACTTCTATTCCGGAGGTTGCGGGTTCGAGTCCCGCCGGGGATGAGGTGTTCGCCTGCTTTTCGACACAACTACAACTATACGCATATCACCAACAGCGTCACCGGAAACACTCTCGTCGCCCACAACAACAAAGACAACAAGACCACCACACCAACACATGTCTACAAAGGAAACGCTCCAAGTCGACATCCATCATGTGGCACATATCAATGCCTATCACTATCGTCCTTGAATCACACCTACTTCTTACCATCCTGGAGTATGTTGTCAAGTCAATACAGTCACCAAGTGCACACACACACACACACACATACACACAATCGAAGTTTCTATCGGTGTCACTTTGTTATCTATCGTCTAGCTCTATTCCGTTGTGCAACGGTAAACAATTCCCCAAAATCAAGGCTTCCCAGCTGACCAAGCGCACACATCGATTCACCAACAAGGATTGACAAACATGCATCTTGTTCCCCACAACCAATCAACCTGTTCCCCTCTCTTGATCTGGAAAACTCCTCCCAGTCGGACAACTCAATATACAAGCAAAGCACATCGGGTTGCACTTTGATACTCTTCACCTACACGAAGATTCTCACTCCTGCAACATTCATACATCCAACTGACCTGCATCAATCCGTCCATCACATCCTACTTCAGTAGTGGTTCTGAATTTCTCGCCACAACTGTGAGGGATTCAATCAACTGGGTGGTCATTCAAATTAGTGTATAGCCCATAGAACGGCTGGACACCGACCGACTTGTATAGGAATTAATTCACAGTGAAACTGTGTGTGCTATGCAATTGAATTCACTCGCTCCATTTAACGTGATACAACCAGAATCACGTGTGTGTGTGTGTGTGTGCTGTTATGAGTGTGTTAGTGTTATTGTTAGTGTTTTCAAGAAGGCTAGAAAGTAATTTCCAGAGCAGATGAATACCGTTTGATGAGATAGCTGGAGACGTGCATCATGCATCCTGGTGTAGCTTACAGATATTGTGATGAACACCTATTTCAGGTGTTAGGGGAGATCGAATGACGCTGAAAGGAGAGCCAAATGACAAGTGGATTTCAATCATCGAGCTTCAGACTATCCGGCCTTGTCGAGTCAGTTGATGATTTCTCATGAATGTCTGTCTGCTAATCTGACAGATAATTTTGTGTGTATCCATAGATGTCTTAAATTGGTGATGTGCAGTCAGTCACACACTGTGCATGTGATTGATCTCAGTGGAAATGAATTGGCCGGATTTACACCCGACACTTTTTCCAAATAGCTTTGTGTACAGTCTGATGGACAATTCGATTGGCGAGTTGAAATCTACAGTTTCGAGTTGAAGTTATGAAGAGAGATGAATGAGATGGATAGATGAATAGATGAATATGATTGTCCGCCTGCATTGAAGGTGACTAAGATGTAGTGATGTAGTGATGTTGTGAATGAATGAATGAATGAATGAGTGAATGAATGGATTAATGGATGAATGAATGAATGAATGAATGATGATGAATGAATGAATGAATGTGTATAAGAGTGTGTGTAGGTGGATGAAATATTGTGTTTGAAATAGTGAATGATTGGAGAGTTGTGAGTATTGCATTGAGTTGATTGGATATGGAAAGGTGTCAGCTTGGCAATTGAGGGATTCTAGTGATAGAGGTGGTTGTGTGGTCCCCGTGGCGCAATGAATAACGCGTCGGACTTCTATTCCGGAGGTTGCGGGTTCGAGTCCCGCCGGGGATGAGGTGTTCGCCTGCTTTTCGACACAACTACAACTATACGCATATCACCAACAGCGTCACCGGAAACACTCTCGTCGCCCACAACAACAAAGACAACAAGACCACCACACCAACACATGTCTACAAAGGAAACGCTCCAAGTCGACATCCATCATGTGGCACATATCAATGCCTATCACTATCGTCCTTGAATCACACCTACTTCTTACCATCCTGGAGTATGTTGTCAAGTCAATACAGTCACCAAGTGCACACACACACACACACACATACACACAATCGAAGTTTCTATCGGTGTCACTTTGTTATCTATCGTCTAGCTCTATTCCGTTGTGCAACGGTAAACAATTCCCCAAAATCAAGGCTTCCCAGCTGACCAAGCGCACACATCGATTCACCAACAAGGATTGACAAACATGCATCTTGTTCCCCACAACCAATCAACCTGTTCCCCTCTCTTGATCTGGAAAACTCCTCCCAGTCGGACAACTCAATATACAAGCAAAGCACATCGGGTTGCACTTTGATACTCTTCACCTACACGAAGATTCTCACTCCTGCAACATTCATACATCCAACTGACCTGCATCAATCCGTCCATCACATCCTACTTCAATAGTGGTTCTGAATTTCTCGCCACAACTGTGAGGGATTCAATCAACTGGGTGGTCATTCAAATTAGTGTATAGCCCATAGAACGGCTGGACACCGACCGACTTGTATGGGAATTAATTCACAGTGAAATTGTGTGTGCTATGCAATTGAATTCACTCGCTCCATTTAACGTGATACAACCAGAATCACGTGTGTGTGTGTGTGTGTGTGCTGTTATGAGTGTGTTAGTGTTATTGTTAGTGTTTTCAAGAAGGCTAGAAAGTAATTTCCAGAGCAGATGAATACCGTTTGATGAGATAGCTGGAGACGTGCATCATGCATCCTGGTGTAGCTTACAGATATTGTGATGAACACCTATTTCAGGTGTTAGGGGAGATCGAATGACGCTGAAAGGAGAGCCAAATGACAAGTGGATTTCAATCATCGAGCTTCAGACTATCCGGCCTTGTCGAGTCAGTTGATGATTTCTCATGAATGTCTGTCTGCTAATCTGACAGATAATTTTGTGTGTATCCATAGATGTCTTAAATTGGTGATGTGCAGTCAGTCACACACTGTGCATGTGATTGATCTCAGTGGAAATGAATTGGCCAGATTTACACCCGACACTTTTTCCAAATAGCTTTGTGTACAGTCTGATGGACAATTCGATTGGCGAGTTGAAATCTACAGTTTCGAGTTGAAGTTATGAAGAGAGATGAATGAGATGGATAGATGAATAGATGAATATGATTGTCCGCCAGCATTGAAGGTGACTAAGATGTAGTGATGCAGTGATGTTGTGAATGAATGAATGAGTGAATGAATGATGAATGAATGAATGAATGAATGAATGAATGAATGAATGAATGAATGAATGAATGAATGAATGTGTATAAGAGTGTGTGTAGGTGGATGAAATGTTGTGTTTGAAATAGTGAATGATTGGAGAGTTGTGAGTATTGCATTGAGTTGATTGGATATGGAAAGGTGTCAGCTTGGCAATTGAGGGATTCTAGTGATAGAGGTGGTTGTGTGGTCCCCGTGGCGCAATGGATAGCGCGTCGGACTTCTATTCCGGAGGTTGCGGGTTCGAGTCCCGCCGGGGATGAGGTGTTCGCCTGCTTTTCGACACAACTACAACTATACGCATATCACCAACAGCGTCACCGGAAACACTCTCGTCGCCCACAACAACAAAGACAACAAGACCACCACACCAACACATGTCTACAAAGGTGTAGGGGAGTAATATTAGAGTTCACTAACATTCCAAGTATAAAAGTAATAATCCAAGTCAGTGGAGTGTTAAATCACAATATATTACCAAAAATACAGTGACGAGTTATAGCAACAAAAAGGATTACTTGGTTATAAAGTGTAAGTCCTCGGCTACAAATTAATTATATAATCCACAGGCACGTTAACTGTTTGGACTGCGTCTGCTGTAGCTGCTGTGTTCCGGTTGTAGAAATGTCTTCGGATGAAAGTAGTAGGCTCCTACAATAAATCCAAAGTTACAACACGGTGTGAGTGGAGCAAGTAAGTAGAGGTGACCAGGGAGAAGACGAAGTCTCCAACAGCAGAGTGTATTTTTCAATGGTACACGGAAATTATGTATATTTCAACAAGAAGCGATTTAAACAAAAATTATGTACAATATCTCGAATTTATACAAGTACCTAAAAAGTGTACAATCACATTGTTACGTACTCAACACGGCTCCCCCCTAGAGGTCCGGAGAGACAACCGGAAAATGATACGTAAAACTATGAAGTAAGTAATAATAGTAATAGCAACTTTTGGATAAAAATAGGGATATATTACAACATGCATAAACGCGAGAAGGTATGTGAATCATGTAAAGTCTGAAAGCATATACAATAAGTTCAGCAATAAAAATTGAAATAGAAAGTCATGTCACTTAAATTTGCACTAACCATGAACATAGATTTTTAATGTATAAAGAAAAATATGTAAATACACAGTAATTAAGGAGGGGAAAGAAACATTAAAAAAAATATGGATTAAAGATCAGTAGTTTTTGGAAAGGACACTACCTGTTTTTTCGGTGAGGTACATATAAATAAATAATAGTGATAGTAACATCAAAGTTTACGACGAAATACTAACGGTCATGATGATAATGTCTAAACGAAAAAAATAATAATAATTTTTAATTATTTTTCTTTTGTTAGTCCTCAAAATGAACGTAGCGAGCCGGTTTACTGATTTGCCGACCACTACGTGTTTGATATGGAGGGAGGATAAGACTTGGTGCCGGTGGAGTGGAATCGGATGTTTGATTATTTGATTGCGCAGTTGCCGATGTAGATTCGAAGTCGTTGTCGGTGTATGCGGGTTTGATTCGATCAATGGAAATAGTCTCTCGTTTTCCATTCTTGTTCACGGTAAAGTGTTTGTCTGAACGTTTAATAACTTGAAAGGGTCCTTCGTATGGAGGTTGCAATCCTTTTCTGATGGCGTCGACTCGAATGAAGACGAATTTGCAAGTTTGTAGATGTTTGTTGATCTGATCTCTTCGGGGAGATTGTCGAGGTGCTGTTGGTTGAAGTTGAAGCATTTGTCTAGTTAATCGGTTAGTGAAGTCGGCAATGTTCACGTCTGTGGAATCGGCTGAGGGGACTAGCTGTCCAGGCAAGGTTAGGTTGGTGCCATAGACAAGTTGAGCCGGTGTACATCCTAAATCTTCTTTGATAGTAGAACGGATACCAAGTAAAATCAAAGGTAAGTATTCACTCCACTTAGATGTATCATTCTGCGCCATCAGGGAGCTTTTCAGTTGTCTGTGGAATCTTTCCACTAGACCATTCGCTGCCGGATGATAGGCTGTTGTGGAGATATGTTTCACTCCCAGAAGTCTCGTCAGTTCGCGAAAGAGTGTCGATTGGAATTGAGGACCGCGGTCGGATGTAATAGTAGTTGGTACACCGTAGTTTGACACCCAACGGTCGAGAAAAACTAAAGCAACGTTTTCAGCAGATATGTCGTTTAAGGGGCATGCAATAGCCCAACGAGTAAATCTATCAATCGCTGTCAGGATATGTGTATATCCCCTTGATGTTGGCAATGGTCCCACGATATCTATATGGATATGCTGAAATCTCCTTTCGGGTAATTTAAACGTCTTCGGGGTTGTAATAGTGTGGCGGTGTACTTTGGAGCATTGGCATTGGATACATTCTCGTGCCCATCTCCGAATGTCAGAGTTCATTTTAGGCCACACGAAGCGTTCGCTGATCAGCCTGACCGTGGCGCGTACTCCAGGGTGGGAAAGCGAATGTAAATGTTCGAACAATGCTTTTCGGCAACTGAGAGGGACAAATGGACGATTAGTGCCGGTAGATACATCGCAGACTATGGTTGCATCTGATAAGGGGATAGGCACATCTTTGAGTTGTAAGGAAGAGTTTCTGCGGCAGGTTTGGAGTTCAACGTCATCTCGTTGTAATTGAGCCATACGATCAAGACTGATGTCTACCGACGTTTGGAGCTGGTTAATGTCACTTCTTGAAAGAGAATCGGCTACCACGTTCGCATCCCCTTTGATGTACTGAATGTCGGTTGAAAATTGGGAGATATAATCCAACTGTCTGGCTTCTCTAGGGGAGTGTTTATCAAGTGAAGTAGTGAAAGCATGACACAGGGGCTTGTGGTCAGTAAAAATAGTGAAATGCCGGCCCTGTAGTAAGTAACTGAAATGCTTCACTGCAAGATATATGGCCAGCAATTCTCTCCCAAAAGTGCTGTATCGTGTCTGAGCCGGTTCCAACTTCTTAGAAAAGAATGCGAGTGGGGTGACTTCGCCCTTCATCTTTTGTTGTAATACTGCCCCTACAGCTACTTGGGAGGCATCTGTGCACAAAATAAGCGACGCTTCGGGGTTGATATGGGATAGCATAGTAACTCTGGATAAGGCATCTTTTGCGTTGCAAAATGATTCGCGTGCTTCAGCTGACCACTGAAACTTTTTAGGATCATTTTTAAGGAGGTCGGTTAACGGCTGGACGATGGAGGCACACGAAGGAATGAAACGCCGATAGAAATTAAACATCCCCAAAAAACGTCTGACCTTCTTGAGTGAATCTGGTTCGGGGAAGTTTTTGATGGACTCTATCTTTTCCTCCGTAGGCGTAATACCATTCGTGGTTATGTGGTGTCCCAGAAACTGTATAGAGGAGACACCGAATATGCACTTTTTGGGGTTAATGACGACTCCATATTGCTCAAATCGTTGAAATAAGATGGTGAGGTGATCAGTATGTTCTTCGGGCGACGAGCTAGCAATTAAAACGTCATCGATATATACAAATACAAAGTCCAAACCTTGTGTGACCTGATCCATGAAACGTTGGAAGGATTGTGCTGCGTTCTTTAGGCCAAATGGCATGCGGAGAAATTCAAACAAACCGAAAGGTGTGATGATGGCCGTTTTTTCGATATCCTCTTGGGCAACTGGTATTTGGTGATAGGCCCTGACCAAGTCTACTTTAGAAAAAATGGTTTTTCCGTGTAATGTCAGGGAGAAATCATGAAGATGAGGAATAGGATAACGGTCGGGAACTGTGGCATTGTTTAAATGTCGGTAATCCCCACATGGCCTCCAATCATGATCAGCTTTAGGCACCATGTGTAAGGGCGAAGACCAAGGACTATTGGAGGGTCTGATGATGCCGAGCTGCATCATGTGTTCAAATTCTGCCTTGGCTGCTGCCAATTTGTCCGGGGGTAATCTACGGGGACGAGCACGAACTGGTTGACCCGTAGTAACTATCTTGTGAGTAACTGTGTGAGGGACGTCCTCGATGTTGTACGACGGCTTAAGAATTTTAGGGAAACGGTGAAGTAGGGAGGAAAAAGGGCAATCTGCTGGTCTTTCAATACTGATATTATAGACAGAATAGCTGGAGATAATTCCATGGATCTTTAGATGGGTGTTGTTATCAATCAGTTTTTTATTGTTGACGTCAACTAACAGGTTGAAATTACTCAAGAAATCTGCTCCGAGGATGGCGTGACTGACGTCGGCTACTATGAAAATCCATGTGAAACGCCGACGTAAACCTAGATCCAGTATGAGGGATTGCTCTCCATACGTCTGTATGCTTGTGTGGTTAGCTGCCCGGAGAGACAGTTTTCCGGGTGTCCGTGTAGATCGCCTGGATAGTGAAGGAGGGATTACGCTAACTTCTGCTCCCGTGTCTACCAGGAATAAAGTGTCTGAAGTTTTATCCTTCACATAGAAGAGGCGACTTGTTTGCTTGCCAGTAACAGCTGTCGCCATCACTGTCTGGCTGAGGCGTTTCCCTGAGCCTGGTTGGCTTCGCTAAAGCTGCACGGTTTTACACATTTCAGGGCATGACGTCCAAACTTCCAGTGATACCAGCATATATTGCTATCCCGAGAAGACGTGTAAGAACGCTGTCGTGAGAAGGATCGTCGTCGTGATGGTGACCTTCTTTGTGAACTCCGTCTCCGGACTTGTCGATCAGACTTATTAGTTTCCAAATTGTCAATCCTTGCCGCTAAGTCTGCAATGGCGGCGAGTATCGGTGTGTCTGCCGTGGGTGTGGAATGACACGGTGTGGCACTATCAGATGCTACGTGACTTATGGTGTTATCGGATAAAACATCCAAAATACTATCTGCCATGTCACTTAGTTGGTCTAAGTCATACGACTTTCCTGAGATGATTAAAATTTGCTGGACATTTCTAGGTAAACGTTGCAACCACATCTGTTTCAGCACTACCTCGTCTACTTTATGGTGTCCGATTAACTGGCGCATGTGCCTGAGCAGCTGGGATGGTTTACGTGGGCCTAGTTCACAGCCTGTGAGCAATTGTTGGATTCTTTTCTCATCCGACAAACTGGTACGTTGTATGAGGAGGGCTTTAAGTTTATCAAATTGATGTTCCGTCGGAGGATCTTCGATGAAATCGCTGATTTCTGTCAATACTGACGGAGGGAGTTCTGCCAGCACCATACCATATTTGGCTATTTGGGACTTAATGCCCCGTGCTTCTAGCAACGGTTCAATTACCGCAAACCAAATCCTTGGTTCTGCGAAACCGTATTGGGGTAAACGAAAATCAGTGATGGCATTTATTGTGGCATTTGTCTCGCTATTAGTTGTCTGCTCGTTTGATGTACCGGACTGAGGTGATGACATTATAATATGAGGTTATTGGTGCAAATTAGGATACAAATATAAACCACACACAAAATCACAATGAATATAAAAATAGCAAAAATAAGAATATAAATATGCCAAAATAATCCGTGTTCTTATCGGGCTCACCAATTAATTTGTAGGGGACTAATATTAGAGTTCACTAACATTCCAAGTATAAAAGTAATAATCCAAGTCAGTGGAGTGTTAAATCACAATATATTACCAAAAATACAGTGACGAGTTATAGCAACAAAAAGGATTACTTGGTTATAAAGTGTAAGTCCTCGGCTACAAATTAATTATATAATCCACAGGCACGTTAACTGTTTGGACTGCGTCTGCTGTAGCTGCTGTGTTCCGGTTGTAGAAATGTCTTCGGATGAAAGTAGTAGGCTCCTACAATAAATCCAAAGTTACAACACGGTGTGAGTGGAGCAAGTAAGTAGAGGTGACCAGGGAGAAGACGAAGTCTCCAACAGCAGAGTGTATTTTTCAATGGTACACGGAAATTATGTATATTTCAACAAGAAGCGATTTAAACAAAAATTATGTACAATATCTCGAATTTATACAAGTACCTAAAAAGTGTACAATCACATTGTTACATACTCAACAGAGGAAACGCTCCAAGTCGACATCCATCATGTGGCACATATCAATGCCTATCACTATCGTCCTTGAATCACACCTACTTCTTACCATCCTGGAGTATGTTGTCAAGTCAATACAGTCACCAAGTGCACACACACACACACACATACACACAATCGAAGTTTCTATCGGTGTCACTTTGTTATCTATCGTCTAGCTCTATTCCGTTGTGCAACGGTAAACAATTCCCCAAAATCAAGGCTTCCCAGCTGACCAAGCGCACACATCGATTCACCAACAAGGATTGACAAACATGCATCTTGTTCCCCACAACCAATCAACCTGTTCCCCTCTCTTGATCTGGAAAACTCCTCCCAGTCGGACAACTCAATATACAAGCAAAGCACATCGGGTTGCACTTTGATACTCTTCACCTACACGAAGATTCTCACTCCTGCAACATTCATACATCCAACTGACCTGCATCAATCCGTCCATCACATCCTACTTCAATAGTGGTTCTGAATTTCTCGCCACAACTGTGAGGGATTCAATCAACTGGGTGGTCATTCAAATTAGTGTATAGCCCATAGAACGGCTGGACACCGACCGACTTGTATAGGAATTAATTCACAGTGAAATTGTGTGTGCTATGCAATTGAATTGACTCGCTCCATTTAACGTGATACAACCAGAATCACGTGTGTGTGTGTGTGTGCTGTTATGAGTGTGTTAGTGTTATTGTTAGTGTTTTCAAGAAGGCTAGAAAGTAATTTCCAGAGCAGATGAATACCGTTTGATGAGATAGCTGGAGACGTGCATCATGCATCCTGGTGTAGCTTACAGATATTGTGATGAACACCTATTTCAGGTGTTAGGGGAGATCGAATGACGCTGAAAGGAGAGCCAAATGACAAGTGGATTTCAATCATCGAGCTTCAGACTATCCGGCCTTGTCGAGTCAGTTGATGATTTCTCATGAATGTCTGTCTGCTAATCTGACAGATAATTTTGTGTGTATCCATAGATGTCTTAAATTGGTGATGTGCAGTCAGTCACACACTGTGCATGTGATTGATCTCAGTGGAAATGAATTGGCCGGATTTACACCCGACACTTTTTCCAAATAGCTTTGTGTACAGTCTGATGGACAATTCGATTGGCGAGTTGAAATCTACAGTTTCGAGTTGAAGTTATGAAGAGAGATGAATGAGATGGATAGATGAATAGATGAATATGATTGTCCGCCAGCATTGAAGGTGACTAAGATGTAGTGATGTAGTGATGTTGTGAATGAATGAGAAAAAGATGAATGAATGAATAAATGAATGAATGAATGAATGAATGAATGAATGAATGAATGTGTATAAGAGTGTGTGTAGGTGGATGAAATGTTGTGTTTGAAATAGTGAATGATTGGAGAGTTGTGAGTATTGCATTGAGTTGATTGGATATGGAAAGGTGTCAGCTTGGCAATTGAGGGATTCTAGTGATAGAGGTGGTTGTGTGGTCCCCGTGGCGCAATGGATAGCGCGTCGGACTTCTATTCCGGAGGTTGCGGGTTCGAGTCCCGCCGGGGATGAGGTGTTCGCCTGCTTTTCGACACAACTACAACTATACGCATATCACCAACAGCGTCACCGGAAACACTCTCGTCGCCCACAACAACAAAGACAACAAGACCACCACACCAACACATGTCTACAAAGGAAACGCTCCAAGTCGACATCCATCATGTGGCACATATCAATGCCTATCACTATCGTCCTTGAATCACACCTACTTCTTACCATCCTGGAGTATGTTGTCAAGTCAATACAGTCACCAAGTGCACACACACACACACACACATACACACAATCGAAGTTTCTATCGGTGTCACTTTGTTATCTATCGTCTAGCTCTATTCCGTTGTGCAACGGTAAACAATTCCCCAAAATCAAGGCTTCCCAGCTGACCAAGCGCACACATCGATTCACCAACAAGGATTGACAAACATGCATCTTGTTCCCCACAACCAATCAACCTGTTCCCCTCTCTTGATCTGGAAAACTCCTCCCAGTCGGACAACTCAATATACAAGCAAAGCACATCGGGTTGCACTTTGATACTCTTCACCTACACGAAGATTCTCACTCCTGCAACATTCATGCATCCAACTGACCTGCATCAATCCGTCCATCACATCCTACTTCAATAGTGGTTCTGAATTTCTCGCCACAACTGTGAGGGATTCAATCAACTGGGTGGTCATTCAAATTAGTGTATAGCCCATAGAACGGCTGGACACCGACCGACTTGTATAGGAATTAATTCACAGTGAAATTGTGTGTGCTATGCAATTGAATTCACTCGCTCCATTTAACGTGATACAACCAGAATCACGTGTGTGTGTGTGTGTGTGTGTGTGCTGTTATGAGTGTGTTAGTGTTATTGTTAGTGTTTTCAAGAAGGCTAGAAAGTAATTTCCAGAGCAGATGAATACCGTTTGATGAGATAGCTGGAGACGTGCATCATGCATCCTGGTGTAGCTTACAGATATTGTGATGAACACCTATTTCAGGTGTTAGGGGAGATCGAATGACGCTGAAAGGAGAGCCAAATGACAAGTGGATTTCAATCATCGAGCTTCAGACTATCCGGCCTTGTCGAGTCAGTTGATGATTTCTCATGAATGTCTGTCTGCTAATCTGACAGATAATTTTGTGTGTATCCATAGATGTCTTAAATTGGTGATGTGCAGTCAGTCACACACTGTGCATGTGATTGATCTCAGTGGAAATGAATTGGCCGGATTTACACCCGACACTTTTTCCAAATAGCTTTGTGTACAGTCTGATGGACAATTCGATTGGCGAGTTGAAATCTACAGTTTCGAGTTGAAGTTATGAAGAGAGATGAATGAGATGGATAGATGAATAGATGAATATGATTGTCCGCCTGCATTGAAGGTGACTAAGATGTAGTGATGTAGTGATGTTGTGAATGAATGAATGAATGAGTGAATGAATGAATGGATTAATGGATGAATGAATGAATGAATGAATGAATGAATGTGTATAAGAGTGTGTGTAGGTGGATGAAATGTTGTGTTTGAAATAGTGAATGATTGGAGAGTTGTGAGTATTGCATTGAGTTGATTGGATATGGAAAGGTGTCAGCTTGGCAATTGAGGGATTCTAGTGATAGAGGTGGTTGTGTGGTCCCCGTGGCGCAATGGATAGCGCGTCGGACTTCTATTCCGGAGGTTGCGGGTTCGAGTCCCGCCGGGGATGAGGTGTTCGCCTGCTTTTCGACACAACTACAACTATACGCATATCACCAACAGCGTCACCGGAAACACTCTCGTCGCCCACAACAACAAAGACAACAAGACCACCACACCAACACATGTCTACAAAGGAAACGCTCCAAGTCGACATCCATCATGTGGCACATATCAATGCCTATCACTATCGTCCTTGAATCACACCTACTTCTTACCATCCTGGAGTATGTTGTCAAGTCAATACAGTCACCAAGTGCACACACACACACACACACATACACACAATCGAAGTTTCTATCGGTGTCACTTTGTTATCTATCGTCTAGCTCTATTCCGTTGTGCAACGGTAAACAATTCCCCAAAATCAAGGCTTCCCAGCTGACCAAGCGCACACATCGATTCACCAACAAGGATTGACAAACATGCATCTTGTTCCCCACAACCAATCAACCTGTTCCCCTCTCTTGATCTGGAAAACTCCTCCCAGTCGGACAACTCAATATACAAGCAAAGCACATCGGGTTGCACTTTGATACTCTTCACCTACACGAAGATTCTCACTCCTGCAACATTCATGCATCCAACTGACCTGCATCAATCCGTCCATCACATCCTACTTCAATAGTGGTTCTGAATTTCTCGCCACAACTGTGAGGGATTCAATCAACTGGGTGGTCATTCAAATTAGTGTATAGCCCATAGAACGGCTGGACACCGACCGACTTGTATGGGAATTAATTCACAGTGAAATTGTGTGTGCTATGCAATTGAATTCACTCGCTCCATTTAACGTGATACAACCAGAATCACGTGTGTGTGTGTGTGTGTGTGTGTGCTGTTATGAGTGTGTTAGTGTTATTGTTAGTGTTTTCAAGAAGGCTAGAAAGTAATTTCCAGAGCAGATGAATACCGTTTGATGAGATAGCTGGAGACGTGCATCATGCATCCTGGTGTAGCTTACAGATATTGTGATGAACACCTATTTCAGGTGTTAGGGGAGATCGAATGACGCTGAAAGGAGAGCCAAATGACAAGTGGATTTCAATCATCGAGCTTCAGACTATCCGGCCTTGTCGAGTCAGTTGATGATTTCTCATGAATGTCTGTCTGCTAATCTGACAGATAATTTTGTGTGTATCCATAGATGTCTTAAATTGGTGATGTGCAGTCAGTCACACACTGTGCATGTGATTGATCTCAGTGGAAATGAATTGGCCGGATTTACACCCGACACTTTTTCCAAATAGCTTTGTGTACAGTCTGATGGACAATTCGATTGGCGAGTTGAAATCTACAGTTTCGAGTTGAAGTTATGAAGAGAGATGAATGAGATGGATAGATGAATAGATGAATATGATTGTCCGCCTGCATTGAAGGTGACTAAGATGTAGTGATGTAGTGATGTTGTGAATGAATGAATGAATGAATGAATGAATGAATGTGTATAAGAGTGTGTGTAGGTGGATGAAATGTTGTGTTTGAAATAGTGAATGATTGGAGAGTTGTGAGTATTGCATTGAGTTGATTGGATATGGAAAGGTGTCAGCTTGGCAATTGAGGGATTCTAGTGATAGAGGTGGTTGTGTGGTCCCCGTGGCGCAATGGATAGCGCGTCGGACTTCTATTCCGGAGGTTGCGGGTTCGAGTCCCGCCGGGGATGAGGTGTTCGCCTGCTTTTCGACACAACTACAACTATACGCATATCACCAACAGCGTCACCGGAAACACTCTCGTCGCCCACAACAACAAAGACAACAAGACCACCACACCAACACATGTCTACAAAGGAAACGCTCCAAGTCGACATCCATCATGTGGCACATATCAATGCCTATCACTATCGTCCTTGAATCACACCTACTTCTTACCATCCTGGAGTATGTTGTCAAGTCAATACAGTCACCAAGTGCACACACACACACACACACATACACACAATCGAAGTTTCTATCGGTGTCACTTTGTTATCTATCGTCTAGCTCTATTCCGTTGTGCAACGGTAAACAATTCCCCAAAATCAAGGCTTCCCAGCTGACCAAGCGCACACATCGATTCACCAACAAGGATTGACAAACATGCATCTTGTTCCCCACAACCAATCAACCTGTTCCCCTCTCTTGATCTGGAAAACTCCTCCCAGTCGGACAACTCAATATACAAGCAAAGCACATCGGGTTGCACTTTGATACTCTTCACCTACACGAAGATTCTCACTCCTGCAACATTCATGCATCCAACTGACCTGCATCAATCCGTCCATCACATCCTACTTCAATAGTGGTTCTGAATTTCTCGCCACAACTGTGAGGGATTCAATCAACTGGGTGGTCATTCAAATTAGTGTATAGCCCATAGAACGGCTGGACACCGACCGACTTGTATGGGAATTAATTCACAGTGAAATTGTGTGTGCTATGCAATTGAATTCACTCGCTCCATTTAACGTGATACAACCAGAATCACGTGTGTGTGTGTGTGTGTGTGTGTGCTGTTATGAGTGTGTTAGTGTTATTGTTAGTGTTTTCAAGAAGGCTAGAAAGTAATTTCCAGAGCAGATGAATACCGTTTGATGAGATATCTGGAGACGTGCATCATGCATCCTGGTGTAGCTTACAGATATTGTGATGAACACCTATTTCAGGTGTTAGGGGAGATCGAATGACGCTGAAAGGAGAGCCAAATGACAAGTGGATTTCAATCATCGAGCTTCAGACTATCCGGCCTTGTCGAGTCAGTTGATGATTTCTCATGAATGTCTGTCTGCTAATCTGACAGATAATTTTGTGTGTATCCATAGATGTCTTAAATTGGTGATGTGCAGTCAGTCACACACTGTGCATGTGATTGATCTCAGTGGAAATGAATTGGCCGGATTTACACCCGACACTTTTTCCAAATAGCTTTGTGTACAGTCTGATGGACAATTCGATTGGCGAGTTGAAATCTACAGTTTCGAGTTGAAGTTATGAAGAGAGATGAATGAGATGGATAGATGAATAGATGAATATGATTGTCCGCCTGCATTGAAGGTGACTAAGATGTAGTGATGTAGTGATGTTGTGAATGAATGAATGAATGAATGAATGAGTGAATGAATGGATTAATGGATGAATGAATGAATGAATGAATGAATGAATGTGTATAAGAGTGTGTGTAGGTGGATGAAATGTTGTGTTTGAAATAGTGAATGATTGGAGAGTTGTGAGTATTGCATTGAGTTGATTGGATATGGAAAGGTGTCAGCTTGGCAATTGAGGGATTCTAGTGATAGAGGTGGTTGTGTGGTCCCCGTGGCGCAATGGATAGCGCGTCGGACTTCTATTCCGGAGGTTGCGGGTTCGAGTCCCGCCGGGGATGAGGTGTTCGCCTGCTTTTCGACACAACTACAACTATACGCATATCACCAACAGCGTCACCGGAAACACTCTCGTCGCCCACAACAACAAAGACAACAAGACCACCACACCAACACATGTCTACAAAGGAAACGCTCCAAGTCGACATCCATCATGTGGCACATATCAATGCCTATCACTATCGTCCTTGAATCACACCTACTTCTTACCATCCTGGAGTATGTTGTCAAGTCAATACAGTCACCAAGTGCACACACACACACACACACATACACACAATCGAAGTTTCTATCGGTGTCACTTTGTTATCTATCGTCTAGCTCTATTCCGTTGTGCAACGGTAAACAATTCCCCAAAATCAAGGCTTCCCAGCTGACCAAGCGCACACATCGATTCACCAACAAGGATTGACAAACATGCATCTTGTTCCCCACAACCAATCAACCTGTTCCCCTCTCTTGATCTGGAAAACTCCTCCCAGTCGGACAACTCAATATACAAGCAAAGCACATCGGGTTGCACTTTGATACTCTTCACCTACACGAAGATTCTCACTCCTGCAACATTCATGCATCCAACTGACCTGCATCAATCCGTCCATCACATCCTACTTCAATAGTGGTTCTGAATTTCTCGCCACAACTGTGAGGGATTCAATCAACTGGGTGGTCATTCAAATTAGTGTATAGCCCATAGAACGGCTGGACACCGACCGACTTGTATGGGAATTAATTCACAGTGAAATTGTGTGTGCTATGCAATTGAATTCACTTGCTCCATTTAACGTGATACAACCAGAGTCACGTGTGTGAGTGTGTGTGTGTGTGTGTGCTGTTATGAGTGTGTTAGTGTTATTGTTAGTGTTTTCAAGAAGGCTAGAAAGTAATTTCCAGAGCAGATGAATACCGTTTGATGAGATATCTGGAGACGTGCATCATGCATCCTGGTGTAGCTTACAGATATTGTGATGAACACCTATTTCAGGTGTTAGGGGAGATCGAATGACGCTGAAAGGAGAGCCAAATGACAAGTGGATTTCAATCATCGAGCTTCAGACTATCCGGCCTTGTCGAGTCAGTTGATGATTTCTCATGAATGTCTGTCTGCTAATCTGACAGATAATTTTGTGTGTATCCATAGATGTCTTAAATTGGTGATGTGCAGTCAGTCACACACTGTGCATGTGATTGATCTCAGTGGAAATGAATTGGCCGGATTTACACCCGACACTTTTTCCAAATAGCTTTGTGTACAGTCTGATGGACAATTCGATTGGCGAGTTGAAATCTACAGTTTCGAGTTGAAGTTATGAAGAGAGATGAATGAGATGGATAGATGAATAGATGAATATGATTGTCCGCCTGCATTGAAGGTGACTAAGATGTAGTGATGTAGTGATGTTGTGAATGAATGAATGAATGAATGAATGAGTGAATGAATGGATTAATGGATGAATGAATGAATGAATGAATGAATGAATGTGTATAAGAGTGTGTGTAGGTGGATGAAATGTTGTGTTTGAAATAGTGAATGATTGGAGAGTTGTGAGTATTGCATTGAGTTGATTGGATATGGAAAGGTGTCAGCTTGGCAATTGAGGGATTCTAGTGATAGAGGTGGTTGTGTGGTCCCCGTGGCGCAATGGATAGCGCGTCGGACTTCTATTCCGGAGGTTGCGGGTTCGAGTCCCGCCGGGGATGAGGTGTTCGCCTGCTTTTCGACACAACTACAACTATACGCATATCACCAACAGCGTCACCGGAAACACTCTCGTCGCCCACAACAACAAAGACAACAAGACCACCACACCAACACATGTCTACAAAGGAAACGCTCCAAGTCGACATCCATCATGTGGCACATATCAATGCCTATCACTATCGTCCTTGAATCACACCTACTTCTTACCATCCTGGAGTATGTTGTCAAGTCAATACAGTCACCAAGTGCACACACACACACACACACATACACACAATCGAAGTTTCTATCGGTGTCACTTTGTTATCTATCGTCTAGCTCTATTCCGTTGTGCAACGGTAAACAATTCCCCAAAATCAAGGCTTCCCAGCTGACCAAGCGCACACATCGATTCACCAACAAGGATTGACAAACATGCATCTTGTTCCCCACAACCAATCAACCTGTTCCCCTCTCTTGATCTGGAAAACTCCTCCCAGTCGGACAACTCAATATACAAGCAAAGCACATCGGGTTGCACTTTGATACTCTTCACCTACACGAAGATTCTCACTCCTGCAACATTCATGCATCCAACTGACCTGCATCAATCCGTCCATCACATCCTACTTCAATAGTGGTTCTGAATTTCTCGCCACAACTGTGAGGGATTCAATCAACTGGGTGGTCATTCAAATTAGTGTATAGCCCATAGAACGGCTGGACACCGACCGACTTGTATGGGAATTAATTCACAGTGAAATTGTGTGTGCTATGCAATTGAATTCACTTGCTCCATTTAACGTGATACAACCAGAGTCACGTGTGTGAGTGTGTGTGTGTGTGTGTGCTGTTATGAGTGTGTTAGTGTTATTGTTAGTGTTTTCAAGAAGGCTAGAAAGTAATTTCCAGAGCAGATGAATACCGTTTGATGAGATATCTGGAGACGTGCATCATGCATCCTGGTGTAGCTTACAGATATTGTGATGAACACCTATTTCAGGTGTTAGGGGAGATCGAATGACGCTGAAAGGAGAGCCAAATGACAAGTGGATTTCAATCATCGAGCTTCAGACTATCCGGCCTTGTCGAGTCAGTTGATGATTTCTCATGAATGTCTGTCTGCTAATCTGACAGATAATTTTGTGTGTATCCATAGATGTCTTAAATTGGTGATGTGCAGTCAGTCACACACTGTGCATGTGATTGATCTCAGTGGAAATGAATTGGCCGGATTTACACCCGACACTTTTTCCAAATAGCTTTGTGTACAGTCTGATGGACAATTCGATTGGCGAGTTGAAATCTACAGTTTCGAGTTGAAGTTATGAAGAGAGATGAATGAGATGGATAGATGAATAGATGAATATGATTGTCCGCCTGCATTGAAGGTGACTAAGATGTAGTGATGTAGTGATGTTGTGAATGAATGAATGAATGAATGAATGAGTGAATGAATGGATTAATGGATGAATGAATGAATGAATGAATGAATGAATGTGTATAAGAGTGTGTGTAGGTGGATGAAATGTTGTGTTTGAAATAGTGAATGATTGGAGAGTTGTGAGTATTGCATTGAGTTGATTGGATATGGAAAGGTGTCAGCTTGGCAATTGAGGGATTCTAGTGATAGAGGTGGTTGTGTGGTCCCCGTGGCGCAATGGATAGCGCGTCGGACTTCTATTCCGGAGGTTGCGGGTTCGAGTCCCGCCGGGGATGAGGTGTTCGCCTGCTTTTCGACACAACTACAACTATACGCATATCACCAACAGCGTCACCGGAAACACTCTCGTCGCCCACAACAACAAAGACAACAAGACCACCACACCAACACATGTCTACAAAGGAAACGCTCCAAGTCGACATCCATCATGTGGCACATATCAATGCCTATCACTATCGTCCTTGAATCACACCTACTTCTTACCATCCTGGAGTATGTTGTCAAGTCAATACAGTCACCAAGTGCACACACACACACACACACATACACACAATCGAAGTTTCTATCGGTGTCACTTTGTTATCTATCGTCTAGCTCTATTCCGTTGTGCAACGGTAAACAATTCCCCAAAATCAAGGCTTCCCAGCTGACCAAGCGCACACATCGATTCACCAACAAGGATTGACAAACATGCATCTTGTTCCCCACAACCAATCAACCTGTTCCCCTCTCTTGATCTGGAAAACTCCTCCCAGTCGGACAACTCAATATACAAGCAAAGCACATCGGGTTGCACTTTGATACTCTTCACCTACACGAAGATTCTCACTCCTGCAACATTCATGCATCCAACTGACCTGCATCAATCCGTCCATCACATCCTACTTCAATAGTGGTTCTGAATTTCTCGCCACAACTGTGAGGGATTCAATCAACTGGGTGGTCATTCAAATTAGTGTATAGCCCATAGAACGGCTGGACACCGACCGACTTGTATGGGAATTAATTCACAGTGAAATTGTGTGTGCTATGCAATTGAATTCACTTGCTCCATTTAACGTGATACAACCAGAGTCACGTGTGTGAGTGTGTGTGTGTGTGTGTGCTGTTATGAGTGTGTTAGTGTTATTGTTAGTGTTTTCAAGAAGGCTAGAAAGTAATTTCCAGAGCAGATGAATACCGTTTGATGAGATATCTGGAGACGTGCATCATGCATCCTGGTGTAGCTTACAGATATTGTGATGAACACCTATTTCAGGTGTTAGGGGAGATCGAATGACGCTGAAAGGAGAGCCAAATGACAAGTGGATTTCAATCATCGAGCTTCAGACTATCCGGCCTTGTCGAGTCAGTTGATGATTTCTCATGAATGTCTGTCTGCTAATCTGACAGATAATTTTGTGTGTATCCATAGATGTCTTAAATTGGTGATGTGCAGTCAGTCACACACTGTGCATGTGATTGATCTCAGTGGAAATGAATTGGCCGGATTTACACCCGACACTTTTTCCAAATAGCTTTGTGTACAGTCTGATGGACAATTCGATTGGCGAGTTGAAATCTACAGTTTCGAGTTGAAGTTATGAAGAGAGATGAATGAGATGGATAGATGAATAGATGAATATGATTGTCCGCCTGCATTGAAGGTGACTAAGATGTAGTGATGTAGTGATGTTGTGAATGAATGAATGAATGAATGAATGAGTGAATGAATGGATTAATGGATGAATGAATGAATGAATGAATGAATGAATGTGTATAAGAGTGTGTGTAGGTGGATGAAATGTTGTGTTTGAAATAGTGAATGATTGGAGAGTTGTGAGTATTGCATTGAGTTGATTGGATATGGAAAGGTGTCAGCTTGGCAATTGAGGGATTCTAGTGATAGAGGTGGTTGTGTGGTCCCCGTGGCGCAATGGATAGCGCGTCGGACTTCTATTCCGGAGGTTGCGGGTTCGAGTCCCGCCGGGGATGAGGTGTTCGCCTGCTTTTCGACACAACTACAACTATACGCATATCACCAACAGCGTCACCGGAAACACTCTCGTCGCCCACAACAACAAAGACAACAAGACCACCACACCAACACATGTCTACAAAGGAAACGCTCCAAGTCGACATCCATCATGTGGCACATATCAATGCCTATCACTATCGTCCTTGAATCACACCTACTTCTTACCATCCTGGAGTATGTTGTCAAGTCAATACAGTCACCAAGTGCACACACACACACACACACATACACACAATCGAAGTTTCTATCGGTGTCACTTTGTTATCTATCGTCTAGCTCTATTCCGTTGTGCAACGGTAAACAATTCCCCAAAATCAAGGCTTCCCAGCTGACCAAGCGCACACATCGATTCACCAACAAGGATTGACAAACATGCATCTTGTTCCCCACAACCAATCAACCTGTTCCCCTCTCTTGATCTGGAAAACTCCTCCCAGTCGGACAACTCAATATACAAGCAAAGCACATCGGGTTGCACTTTGATACTCTTCACCTACACGAAGATTCTCACTCCTGCAACATTCATGCATCCAACTGACCTGCATCAATCCGTCCATCACATCCTACTTCAATAGTGGTTCTGAATTTCTCGCCACAACTGTGAGGGATTCAATCAACTGGGTGGTCATTCAAATTAGTGTATAGCCCATAGAACGGCTGGACACCGACCGACTTGTATGGGAATTAATTCACAGTGAAATTGTGTGTGCTATGCAATTGAATTCACTTGCTCCATTTAACGTGATACAACCAGAGTCACGTGTGTGAGTGTGTGTGTGTGTGTGTGTGCTGTTATGAGTGTGTTAGTGTTATTGTTAGTGTTTTCAAGAAGGCTAGAAAGTAATTTCCAGAGCAGATGAATACCGTTTGATGAGATATCTGGAGACGTGCATCATGCATCCTGGTGTAGCTTACAGATATTGTGATGAACACCTATTTCAGGTGTTAGGGGAGATCGAATGACGCTGAAAGGAGAGCCAAATGACAAGTGGATTTCAATCATCGAGCTTCAGACTATCCGGCCTTGTCGAGTCAGTTGATGATTTCTCATGAATGTCTGTCTGCTAATCTGACAGATAATTTTGTGTGTATCCATAGATGTCTTAAATTGGTGATGTGCAGTCAGTCACACACTGTGCATGTGATTGATCTCAGTGGAAATGAATTGGCCGGATTTACACCCGACACTTTTTCCAAATAGCTTTGTGTACAGTCTGATGGACAATTCGATTGGCGAGTTGAAATCTACAGTTTCGAGTTGAAGTTATGAAGAGAGATGAATGAGATGGATAGATGAATAGATGAATATGATTGTCCGCCTGCATTGAAGGTGACTAAGATGTAGTGATGTAGTGATGTTGTGAATGAATGAATGAATGAATGAATGAGTGAATGAATGGATTAATGGATGAATGAATGAATGAATGAATGAATGAATGTGTATAAGAGTGTGTGTAGGTGGATGAAATGTTGTGTTTGAAATAGTGAATGATTGGAGAGTTGTGAGTATTGCATTGAGTTGATTGGATATGGAAAGGTGTCAGCTTGGCAATTGAGGGATTCTAGTGATAGAGGTGGTTGTGTGGTCCCCGTGGCGCAATGGATAGCGCGTCGGACTTCTATTCCGGAGGTTGCGGGTTCGAGTCCCGCCGGGGATGAGGTGTTCGCCTGCTTTTCGACACAACTACAACTATACGCATATCACCAACAGCGTCACCGGAAACACTCTCGTCGCCCACAACAACAAAGACAACAAGACCACCACACCAACACATGTCTACAAAGGAAACGCTCCAAGTCGACATCCATCATGTGGCACATATCAATGCCTATCACTATCGTCCTTGAATCACACCTACTTCTTACCATCCTGGAGTATGTTGTCAAGTCAATACAGTCACCAAGTGCACACACACACACACACACATACACACAATCGAAGTTTCTATCGGTGTCACTTTGTTATCTATCGTCTAGCTCTATTCCGTTGTGCAACGGTAAACAATTCCCCAAAATCAAGGCTTCCCAGCTGACCAAGCGCACACATCGATTCACCAACAAGGATTGACAAACATGCATCTTGTTCCCCACAACCAATCAACCTGTTCCCCTCTCTTGATCTGGAAAACTCCTCCCAGTCGGACAACTCAATATACAAGCAAAGCACATCGGGTTGCACTTTGATACTCTTCACCTACACGAAGATTCTCACTCCTGCAACATTCATACATCCAACTGACCTGCATCAATCCGTCCATCACATCCTACTTCAATAGTGGTTCTGAATTTCTCGCCACAACTGTGAGGGATTCAATCAACTGGGTGGTCATTCAAATTAGTGTATAGCCCATAGAACGGCTGGACACCGACCGACTTGTATGGGAATTAATTCACAGTGAAATTGTGTGTGCTATGCAATTGAATTCACTTGCTCCATTTAACGTGATACAACCAGAGTCACGTGTGTGAGTGTGTGTGTGTGTGTGTGTGTGTGTGTGTGCTGTTATGAGTGTGTTAGTGTTATTGTTAGTGTTTTCAAGAAGGCTAGAAAGTAATTTCCAGAGCAGATGAATACCGTTTGATGAGATATCTGGAGACGTGCATCATGCATCCTGGTGTAGCTTACAGATATTGTGATGAACACCTATTTCAGGTGTTAGGGGAGATCGAATGACGCTGAAAGGAGAGCCAAATGACAAGTGGATTTCAATCATCGAGCTTCAGACTATCCGGCCTTGTCGAGTCAGTTGATGATTTCTCATGAATGTCTGTCTGCTAATCTGACAGATAATTTTGTGTGTATCCATAGATGTCTTAAATTGGTGATGTGCAGTCAGTCACACACTGTGCATGTGATTGATCTCAGTGGAAATGAATTGGCCGGATTTACACCCGACACTTTTTCCAAATAGCTTTGTGTACAGTCTGATGGACAATTCGATTGGCGAGTTGAAATCTACAGTTTCGAGTTGAAGTTATGAAGAGAGATGAATGAGATGGATAGATGAATAGATGAATATGATTGTCCGCCTGCATTGAAGGTGACTAAGATGTAGTGATGTAGTGATGTTGTGAATGAATGAATGAATGAATGAATGAGTGAATGAATGGATTAATGGATGAATGAATGAATGAATGAATGAATGAATGTGTATAAGAGTGTGTGTAGGTGGATGAAATGTTGTGTTTGAAATAGTGAATGATTGGAGAGTTGTGAGTATTGCATTGAGTTGATTGGATATGGAAAGGTGTCAGCTTGGCAATTGAGGGATTCTAGTGATAGAGGTGGTTGTGTGGTCCCCGTGGCGCAATGGATAGCGCGTCGGACTTCTATTCCGGAGGTTGCGGGTTCGAGTCCCGCCGGGGATGAGGTGTTCGCCTGCTTTTCGACACAACTACAACTATACGCATATCACCAACAGCGTCACCGGAAACACTCTCGTCGCCCACAACAACAAAGACAACAAGACCACCACACCAACACATGTCTACAAAGGAAACGCTCCAAGTCGACATCCATCATGTGGCACATATCAATGCCTATCACTATCGTCCTTGAATCACACCTACTTCTTACCATCCTGGAGTATGTTGTCAAGTCAATACAGTCACCAAGTGCACACACACACACACACACATACACACAATCGAAGTTTCTATCGGTGTCACTTTGTTATCTATCGTCTAGCTCTATTCCGTTGTGCAACGGTAAACAATTCCCCAAAATCAAGGCTTCCCAGCTGACCAAGCGCACACATCGATTCACCAACAAGGATTGACAAACATGCACCTTGTTCCCCACAACCAATCAACCTGTTCCCCTCTCTTGATCTGGAAAACTCCTCCCAGTCGGACAACTCAATATACAAGCAAAGCACATCGGGTTGCACTTTGATACTCTTCACCTACACGAAGATTCTCACTCCTGCAACATTCATGCATCCAACTGACCTGCATCAATCCGTCCATCACATCCTACTTCAATAGTGGTTCTGAATTTCTCGCCACAACTGTGAGGGATTCAATCAACTGGGTGGTCATTCAAATTAGTGTATAGCCCATAGAACGGCTGGACACCGACCGACTTGTATGGGAATTAATTCACAGTGAAATTGTGTGTGCTATGCAATTGAATTCACTTGCTCCATTTAACGTGATACAACCAGAGTCACGTGTGTGAGTGTGTGTGTGTGTGTGCTGTTATGAGTGTGTTAGTGTTATTGTTAGTGTTTTCAAGAAGGCTAGAAAGTAATTTCCAGAGCAGATGAATACCGTTTGATAAGATATCTGGAGACGTGCATCATGCATCCTGGTGTAGCTTACAGATATTGTGATGAACACCTATTTCAGGTGTTAGGGGAGATCGAATGACGCTGAAAGGAGAGCCAAATGACAAGTGGATTTCAATCATCGAGCTTCAGACTATCCGGCCTTGTCGAGTCAGTTGATGATTTCTCATGAATGTCTGTCTGCTAATCTGACAGATAATTTTGTGTGTATCCATAGATGTCTTAAATTGGTGATGTGCAGTCAGTCACACACTGTGCATGTGATTGATCTCAGTGGAAATGAATTGGCCGGATTTACACCCGACACTTTTTCCAAATAGCTTTGTGTACAGTCTGATGGACAATTCGATTGGCGAGTTGAAATCTACAGTTTCGAGTTGAAGTTATGAAGAGAGATGAATGAGATGGATAGATGAATAGATGAATATGATTGTCCGCCTGCATTGAAGGTGACTAAGATGTAGTGATGTAGTGATGTTGTGAATGAATGAATGAATGAATGAGTGAATGAATGGATTAATGGATGAATGAATGAATGAATGAATGAATGAATGTGTATAAGAGTGTGTGTAGGTGGATGAAATGTTGTGTTTGAAATAGTGAATGATTGGAGAGTTGTGAGTATTGCATTGAGTTGATTGGATATGGAAAGGTGTCAGCTTGGCAATTGAGGGATTCTAGTGATAGAGGTGGTTGTGTGGTCCCCGTGGCGCAATGGATAGCGCGTCGGACTTCTATTCCGGAGGTTGCGGGTTCGAATCCCTCTGGGGTTGATGTCTGTTACTGGTTTCGCCCGAACGTCCAATATACGCAGGTCGCCTCATGCGTTTCCTAATTTTGTATTTCTTTCTGCGGAGCATTTTCTCTCCTTTTTTTTTATTTTGATATTTTTACTCCTGACTTTTTTTATTTTTTTTATTGTTTTTTTTGTCTCTTTCTTCCTGTTCACGAATATTTTACCTTTTTTAAAATTTCTTTTCCTGCGTATTAAATTTTTCTCTTAATTTTTTTTGGTTTTTAGACGTTTTCACTTATTTTCTGATAGTTGGTTTTCTGTGACTTTCTTGGGGGATTTCTCTTTGGGTTGGGTATATATATATATATATATATATATATATATATATATATATATATATATATATATATTCTGCTCTGTGTGTTTTGTTGTCCAGCTTTACATTATTCTGGAATCGTTCTGGAAGATTTTATTTGTTTTACTTGTACTTGTGTGGAGATTTTTATTTTGTATGTGCAAATTTGTATTTTCCTGTGACTTATTTCATCATATAAACTATTTCCTAGATATTTATCATTACAGGTTTTTTGATTCCTATTGCCTTTTGATGTGAGATATTCATGTTTTTATTTGAATGATATGATATTTTGATGACAGTTTGTTTTTATGTGTTTGTAGTCTCATCATATATTTGTTACTAAGGCTGACTGAGTAATCTTTTGAGGATATATTTGACTAATTCACTAACCTTTGTCGATCATCTACCCTGGTGCATGTAAGTTCTGATAAACTTCTGGTTCATTGAGGAAATTGTACCAAGTTCATGGTGTTATGTCCCACTTTCCGTTGACGTTTGGGCGACTTTTACTCTGATATTACTTCAGTGGACTTGAATTTTTTGTTTGTTTTTCTTTTCTAATCGATTTTGTTTGCATTTGCATTATTTTATTTCCGTTAGTTATATTTTGTACATGATTAATTAAATAATACTTTCTACGTGCCTTGTTTGTCAGTTTATTTAGACTTTAGGATTAGGATATAACCCAAATTATTAAACATCGTTTACAATATGTTTACTCTGTTTTACTGTGTTTTTTCTTTATACTCCCTGTTCACTTGCTTTATTTGAACATTTTTCTGATGTATGTATATGCCTGCCATTCTCAATGTATAGCACACAAAGCCTTGTATTGTATAATTTTCATATTATCACGTGATAAATTTACTAATAATATCAATCAATAATTTTAAATTATTCTAATGACTTTCATCTTTCTTGTTATTCATTTGTTTCATTTGTTTATTTATTACTGTTATTAGTAGTATTGATAGAAGTAATAATAGTATATATTACTATCTGTAAATATATATTATATGCCCTATTGGTAATACGCAACATGAAAAATGAAATTAATCGTCATAATTGAAAGTAAATAAATCATTGACTTTAACAACTGATAATTGAACCAAAAGATAACTAGGAGAAATATGTGATGTGTATTTTCATTTAAAAATCATAAAATACTACAGTCAGTTAGCGGAAAGTTAGTATCACTCACAAAGTTTCAAAGCAGAACGTACAAAACTCAACTGACTAATATTACCTATAGTTGACGTATAGAATAATGAAATTGAAAGCTGGATTCTTTAAGAGTCTGTCGACATTTTTGTTCAATATCTTTTTACTACTTAATACTCCACTATTAGTAATATAAACATTTTCGAAGGAAATTCAGAAAGAAGAAAAAAAATTAATTATCAGGAAATCACAATTAATTTCTTATTGAAGAAAAAAGAAGAGAAAATGAAATGGCCCGGTAAACGAATTGAATCACGTTTACGTGCATCGTTTCGACGTTTATTCGGTATCCGTGAAAATAGTCATATTTCTAATTTAATCTGTGATGAACCACGTCATGCTGATTCATTACCAACGCAGGATTTAGAACATTTCCATAAGACTTTTCATTCCACTCCTCATTCGCTTCCTAATATTAATGCTACTGACAATTACAATGGTAGTGGTGAGCATATCCATCATCGGAATGTTGATAATGAAGCATATATTAAGGATGGTATAAGTTCACCTGATATGGATATAAATAAAATGAGTAAATTGTGCAATTCACGATTCTCAGATAAATCACTCATACAATGTGAAAAAAGCTGTGGAGAACACTGTCTGTCTATGATGAATATTGAAGATGACACTGAGTGTATGAAAAGTGGACAAGGGGAACAAATTGAAAAGGAATATTCATCAAGTACACATAAATCAGATGATGGTGATGATGATACTGACAAAAGCATTCAATACTTTAATGATGGTGTAAAGGTGACAGTTGAATCAAATAAAAATTCACCTGTAAAACAGATAAGATCTAATTATCAACCAGAACATACTTATTCTGAATATGCACTAAGTAAGCAACAACAAGATGAATATGGCAACGAATATATCAGAAAATCTACATCATTTTCATCAAATTTAGTTAATGCACCAATAAAAGAGGGGAATAAATTAAAACAATTTCAACTTTCACAAGCGGATTATGCGAAACAATGGAATCCGAGTATAAATTTTTGTGAGGTTGACAATGACTCTGTTGAGGATGATGGTACTGATGAGGAGAGACGTTGTTCAAATGGTAATCTAATAAGTGCTGAGGATGAACCCTATTTTTGGATGAAATCATCCTCTCTATCATTAAATCGTATAGGCATCTATGATAATGATGATGGTGATGACGTCGATGACTCATATGACGGTGTGAAAGAGTCTCTGCCAAGAAAACGAAAATGGTGCAAAAATAATGTTAAGTCAACACCACCGACTAATTCAGATAGATGTGATCATACAGACGAATACAATAAAATAATGGATATATATTCTCCATCTTATGGATCATTTCATACAGTAAATCGAGAATGTGGAGACAAGAGTGAAATTCATCAGTTGTCTTTACCATCTCAATATTTACTGCCACATTTACAATCAGGAAAATCAATAATTCAGAGTACAACAGTGAAATGTGAATATCACAGTGAAAATAGTGATAAACAGAATTTCAATCGATCAAAAACTGGTTCAGTAAGGATTAATAATAAGTTGGGATATGATTGTTCATGTGAAACAAACACTAAAAGATTGTATCATAATCATCATCACCATCATAATCACCATAGTCATCCCCATCATCAGCAACAACACCGACAACATCATCGTCGAATCCAACAAGAGAATCAACATGATTCTAATTGCGCAGCTACAGGTATAAAAAGTAATAAGAACCCAAAGAAGCAGTCGACGAAGTTTGATAACATTTCCCTGGGCAATTTTACAGACTCTAGAGAGTGTGTTTCACTAACAGAACCTATCCGTAAACCATATTCATTCCGTATACAACGTGGAGATTTTAAGTGGTTTCATCAATGTGGCACCCGCAAAGTGGACAGAAATACAGCAAAATCTTGTCGTAAAGCCATGAATACAAAAACATCGACAATGGCAGTAACACCAGGTGGAATAAAAACTGGTATTTCGCATTCTAGACTATTTGTAGAAGGAGCAGTAGAAAGGAAGAAATCAATCGTAAAGACCACCAATACGGTTACACCGATAACAACAACTGCATTGGAGGCACATTATGGGCATACAAATCAAATGAACAAAGATTTATCCAAGAGTGCAGGTAGTATCGTTAAACAAAAACGTCTACACAATCATGAGTGCAGTACTGATAAAAATTCTTTTGTATCATTGGATTTAGCCAGTGTTAAGAAGAAACATGGCTTAACAGGCAAACATGTGGTTGGTCGGAGTCAGAATTCAAAGTCATGCGCATCAGACGATGGTGATCAGGGTGGGTTATTTGCATTATATTATATTATCGTTTTAAGATACGGTGGTTCCAGTGGGTCTTTAGATGATTTCATCGACTGGTTGCCCTTTTACCTGAATTTTTTAAGGCAACACCCGAAAATTGTACATCAGTATACTGATGTTTTAGACTATAGCCAACAAGAGGATGCAGGCTATTTAATCATTTTTACTTCAAACGAGACTTTCCAACTTAATTTGTTTCTAAAAATCAATGCTAACTGAAGTAAAATTGTTTGACAGATATATTGGTTACCGGAGCAGAAAATGGCTACATTTCACGGAGTACTTGACTGCTTTCCTGAACTAGGCGGATGGATGTATAGTTCATACTACAGTCCTTAGAATGTTGTAAGGCAGTTAATAGGAACTACGCAATGCCAGACAAAATAAAGGAAGTATATTTAATTTTTATCATTTTCGGAGTTTCGAACATCTTTTTTAATCTCTTCTGTCGTATTTCCTTTATCTATCCTTCTTCGAGCTGTGGTAAATTGAAGTGATGCAGAGTTGCACGGGGGTTTTTCCCTGTCCGTTTTATTAATGGTTATTTATATTCAGCCATTTCACAAGCTTTCTAATGAAAGTAAAAATGTTTACCTGTAAATTTTCTGGAGCTTATCTGGTCGTCAGAATACGTGTTGTGAACGCACAAAACTTTGAAAATGTAGTTTTAGAGCCAGGGGTTACCATAAAGATAAATAATAATAAATGTCAGGTTTTTAACAGAAGGGTTTAGTGACCATAAGATTTAAGAGAATTCACTGAGAATGGTCTATGTCGGCATCAAGTTAATAGCAGGATATGAAGTGAATGAATATACAGTGCGTCGGTGGCACAGTGGTTAGGACTCTCGCCGACCATGCACATGGTCCGGGGTTCGATCTCCTGCCGACGCACACCTGATATCTATGGTCGGCCTGCAAAATTTGGGCTACCGATATCCATGTTGAAAATTCCATACTTGTACCAAAAGTACAGTGTGGAATCAAGCTGTAATAAAAAAAAACTTGATTTATTATAAAGCCGTAATTACGACGAAATGATGATATGTGCAGAAAATTTCAGCACCACTAACTTGTATTATCTGTTGTGTGTACACAGTATATCTAAGTCCCTACCAAAAGAGGAGCATTGTGGTACTCTTCATTTTTAGTTTATGCATAGGAAAGCCTTTCGTCTGTAGTGGTAAACATGAAAATGCTGGTGATTGTTAGTAATACTTAGATGTATATGGTCATAGAATTATTGAATTGAATTTTTGATTTTCCCGTCGATTGATTGGACCGAAGTGCTCGGTCTCAGGTTGACATGTCGGCTTCTTGTGCAGATGCTTCGACGATGTCAGGGTATTTAATTAGTATACAATTGGTGGATGGTGGCTAACAGTGGAATCCAGGATGCGCATTTCGTCCTATTTGGGACTCGTCATCTGGATGTACCTGCATTTCTCAGTGAGTGATGATGTTCCCACCGAAATGCGCATCCTGGATTCCACTGCTAGCCACCATCCACCAATTGTATACTAATTAAATACCCAGACATCGTCGAAGCATCTGCACAAGAAGCCGACATGTCAACCTGAGACCGAGCTCTTCGGTCCAATCAATCGACGGGAAAATCAAAAATTCAATTCAATAATTAATATGACCCGTTGCACAAGAGGTGGCTCTCGTGGCCCAAGTAGTCTGGTGAATAACGCTTTGACTGGTGTTTGAAACTATAGGCACTGGGTTCGAGCCTCGGTGGGGACATCATCACTCACTGGGGAATGAAGATACATCGAGGTGACGAGTCCCAACTAGGACGAAATGCGCGTTATCCTGGATTCCACTGCTAGCCACCATCCACCAATTGTGTATATGGCCATAGTCTTTGTTATAGAATTTCACTAACTGCTAGAATGGGGAATAAAAAATTGAGTTTTTGGAGGATGAATGAACCTTCTGATGATAAGAATTGAGCGTATTTGTTTGTAACTTAATCTATAAATTTACAGATGCTTTTGATGAAGCAATCAAGCTAAGGAGATTGATTGATTTTCTAGTTTGAAATATAGTGAATCCGTCCAAATATGTAGGACCATTTTTAAAATGTTAAATTAGTAGATTATGATTCTAAACGTAACAAATACCCATTGGGACCTCATAAGAGGAAAAAAGCAAGCAGTTCAGCGAAGACATATTTTCGGCAATTACATCTCAAAATGATTTATAATCGAATATATATATATATATATAGCAAGTGAAAAGCAAAAAGTTGGCGACAGAAGGAGAAGCATCAAAGATAGGACTACAGGTGAACATAGATAAAACAGAGGTGATGAAGATTCCTGGCCAACACCAACAGCAACAACAACAACAGACAACAGACAACAGACAACAATCAGCCAGCATAAATGGGAGGAACCTGGAAGAAACAACCTCCTTCACCCACCTACCTGGGAAGCATCGTTTCAACTACAGGCGGGCGGAACTGACGAGGATATCAAAGCCAGAATCGAAAAAGCAAGGCAAGCTTTCATCACTTTTAAGTCTGTGTGGAGGTCAACAGGACTGACTCAGAATGAAAAATAAGATCCGGATTTTCAACTCCAATGTGAAGTTAGTGCTACTATACGGATTAGAGACTTGGCCAGCGCGTCATGAAGAGCATCTCAAACAAACTTCAGACCTTCATCAACAGTTGTCTTCGCTCAATACTCAAGATCAGATGGCTGGCCAGAAAAAATCAGCAACAGGGAGGAATCTCTGGCAATGAGCGATCCGAACAGGATCCGATTGTCAAACAAATAGGCAGGAAGAAATTGAGGTGGATTGGCTGGCCATAATCTGAGGAAACCATCAAGTGACATCACTAGACAAGCCATCGCTCGAGTGGAACCGGAAACGGAAGCAGCGAGTCGGTCGTCAGTGCAAGGGTGACTTGGAGGAGGCCATGTGAAAAGGAGATGAAAGGATGTGGGTAGACTTGGAGCGGGGTGAAAGAGTTGGCAGAAAACCGAACACAATGAAGACGCGCAGCTGAAGCCCTATGTTCCTCAAGAAATTAAAGGATATAATAATAATACATATATGTTCGCACAGTTGGAATCATTGTAGTATCGAAGGGAGACTGTGACATGAAAGTTTGAAGCTGTGATGAAAAATGAATGTAGACCACAACGGTCGAACAAAAAAATGTTACAAGATTAGGACAGTAGTTACGTAATATGTGGACTAGTTTTTCACAAAGGCAGTTGGGAACAAGATATACATATTAGAAATGAACTGAAAGAGTAGCCATTTTTAAGTGTAGATGAAAAGCTGTGAAAGGAATGGAAGGAAGACAAAACAAGAGAACATCTAAGGAGTCAAACAAGACTAGATATGTCGCAGATGTAGAGATTGAACTAGTTTCTTTTGAACACGCAACTCCGGCTTCTTAATGCTTCTAGCTAAGGCTTTTGTAGTGTAAAGAGGTTTGAAACACACTATCTTTGGTAGATTTCTGTACACCGAATAAACAAGTGTATAATTTTTTAATTAAGGTTCTCAAGATTTTAGAAATGATGAGTGAGAAACTATGCAACATGATTCAGAAGCAGTGGAGATAAAGTAAATTGTCTATTTGCATTACCCTAGAAAAGACTTTTTCGATTTTATTCATCTCATTATTTACTGTAATATTTGTGTTTATGTGTGTGTCTGTTTCTCACTGCTGCTATGAGAAACTACCACTTACGTCTAGCTCTGTGTGCGTCCACTCTTTTACATGCTCTTGTGGAGCTAATTCCATTGAGTACTGTAATAAGCGAGCTGAACACTACCTGGTTCGGCGGGCAAAAAGTGAATCGAAAAAGACGAAGTCTTATGTTTGGGGGCATGTTACTTAAGTCAAGTCAATTATCTCTACATAATTTGCCACTTCAGGTTATCTACAAAGCTAAATCCAGTCATTCTAAAAGTTCACGTCTATATCACTTGTGTATAACTTAAGCACGAGCCATCCAAAACCTAGAATATGCGTGAGAAAAGGTTTTTATCGAATTCCTTTGTCTACCTTGGTCATAACAGTATTCTTTCTAGTTAAATTTTATTCCAATTTACCTTGTCTTCGGTTTTATTATTGTCATGGTAATTTAAACCTTTCGTTAGCACTCTGAACCTCCACTTCTTTCATAGCTTGTTTCTGTAATTCTGTAATTCATTTACAAAAACTACAATAACAAAAATCAATGATGTATAGTGTGAATGGTTTTCTCCATATTACTCTACCAGTCTATTTGTTTATTTGTCTATAAGTCAATCTATCTTATTTCAATTTATTTACTTAATTGATGAAATTAGAAGTAAGTTTTGAAAAAATTATATTTTTATTTGATACTGTACAGAATGATTTGCCGATATATGTATAATGAACACAGGAAAACATTTTTACTAATTGTATACTAAAGTATTTAACCATTTCATATTTTGTCATTGTGAAGAATAGTCTGGAATGCTGTTTTGCACTGATATGTAAGAATGGTAGTAATTCATTTTTCTTTTGACAAATGTGGATTTTAAAAAAGCTGATTTTTTTCTTTGTAATTGAAAAGTAACCTATCTTCTGGCTGATAAAATCTTCAGACAGAATATTCATGATCAATTCAGCAATATTGGACCGTGAAACGATCTGGGATAGCCTACTGATAGTTTTGCTAACTGTTAACACTTCTTTACAGTAGAATACAAAGCTTACATTGCATAAGATGGACAAATACATTGTGGGATTATTGCTAAATAAGCACTTTGTTCCTGAGTATTACTGTTTTCTCACGAATATTCCACAAATTTAATTGAATTTTAGATTTTCCTGTTCACTGATTGGATCGGAGTGCTCGGTCTCATGTTGACATGTCAACTTCTTGTGCAGATGCTTCGACGATGTCTGGGCATGTAATTAGAAGCTAATTGGCGGATGATGACTACCAGTGGAATCCAGGATGCGCATTTCGCCCTATTTGGAACTCGTCATCTGGATGTACCTGAGACCGAGCACTTCGGTCCAGTCAATCGACGGGAAAATCTAAAATTCAATTCAATAATTAATATGACCCGTTGCACAAGAGGTGGCTTTCGTGGCACAAGTGGTCTGGTGAATAACGCTTTGACTGGTGTTTGAAACTATAGGCACTGGGTTCGAGCCTCGGTGGGGACATCGTCACTCACTGGGAATGAAGATACATCGAGGTGACGAGTCCCAACTAGGACGAAATGCGCGTTATCCTGGATTCCACTGTTAGTCACCATCCGCCAATTAATGTTCCACATATTGTTTAAATTTCATGTAGTCATCTATGAAATCCTACTTATTGACAAGCTGTATTCTTCTCCAGTTAGATAAATATCATTGTATGCTGTAGGAGTGACAAGCAGTTTAAACTTTACTATTTTTATTCTCCAAATAGTCTTGGACTAGCAAAATGATTTCCATTAGATATGAAGGAACAGCATATTTCATAACGAATATCAGTGTGGTCGTTTATTGTTGCTTTAAGTGCACAAAGCAGATCTCTTACTGATAAGCTTTTCACTTAACTTCTAGTCAACACACGTGAGTGATGGTTTGATAACTTGAATGTTGTTAGCTGAAATCCTATCTCAACTCAAACTTTTATTTTTAATCTCGGCATTCATGTCAATTTCAAAGGTATTATTGAGAACTATTGTATTACCTTTCTCATCCTGCTTTGAAAATTCAAGGTGGTCCTTAGTCAAAACCCAGTATGTAATAAACCCTCTAGTATACAGAACTAGGTGTCTTAAAAAAGACAGAATAGCGAAATCGATTGATACGCTATAGCGTCACACAAATTTTTGGCATACTGTAGACAATTAACATTCTAATTAAATTACAAAGAAAAAAATAAATAGAAATCTCAGTGTATTAATATTCTTTTGTTTATAGTTCTAATTTTTAAATTTCCATGAACTGTTTTAGAGTTTTATGCTGTGAGTCAATATGATCAATTCAGATAGAATAAGTTCACTGAATCTTGTCTATTGAAGAGTCAGATTTCATGCTGACATATTGGAACTTTAAGAAAGATTAGTGTCGTTAAAATCTTCACAGAAATAATAAATTCATCACACGGGTTTTCATTTTATGTAATTTATTTGTCAAGTACTTTGCAATAAACTTATATTTCATGATGAATTCCTTTCTATCTTTTCTTTTCTCTAGGTACCAGTAATGAAAAGCCAACAGTGAATAACCTTGTCAGTAGTTCGACGAATTCAACAAGACAAAATGATCAAGTCTCAGAATTACATTCCACTAAATCTCCAGCATATCGTAAAAAGCATCAACGTCATTGTCATCATCACGATCACGGTCACGATCACCAGCAACAACAACAGCAACAGCAACAACAGCAATATCAACATCATGACAAACAGCGTGGAGCACTGCCACCAAGTAAAGACTTAGATAAATGTCCAACCGGTCGACATCCAGATGTTAATCCAGAAAAACCATGTATATGTATTATGGTTAAACGTATGGTTCTAGAACAATCGAAACCAATTATTCATGAATGGCATTCTACACCAAAGCGTATACACTCTGTGTCATCAAAAACTACAAAATTGTTCAGGCACACATATGCTAGTGATTTGGATTCGAATTGCACGATAGCACCAAATCTACCAGACTTTCAATTAATCCGTCCAACACGTATGGTTCGTGGTGGTCAAGGTACAGTGGCACGTGTCACAAATCCTACGACTGGATTGAATTATGCACTAAAGTTTAAAACACGTGATCAACGTTCTGATAGTACTTGGTTAATTGAAAGACGTGAAGCCCATTTGCTGCGTTATACAAATCATGAATTCATTGTAAAGTAAGATTTAAAATGGTTTGATGTTAATTTACTTACATTAATCGCGTAAAACAACACTACAACATAATAAGAATTCAGAATTCGTTGTACAGATCACCATTACTCTGATGATAGGCGAGCGAATCACACCTAAAGGATAAAAGTGATTTCTAGCTTGCTTTAAAAGCGCTTTTCATGGAGACCTACCATCTTCATTTTACAGGATTAAGAGATGAACTACTTGAAAGAAGAACTGGGAGTAAATAAATAGTTAGACAACCAGTAATAACCATCAGAGAGTGTTGGGGAGTTGTTCCATCCTTGCCTGGGACTCCTCAGGAGTACGCATTCGTGACTCCTTCAGGGATAAAAACCTGGGGTTTTAGATAACAAGGCGAACTCGTACTAATGAAGAGTCCCAAACGCGGGTGAAAGAGCTGCCCACTAATCTCGCTATATCGCAAAACTGCAGAATTTGAAATTGGTGGGTTCCGGTGGCTGAACAGTATACGGGTTCGCCTTGTAACCTGTAGGTCCTAGGTTCCATCCCTGGTTGGGTCATGGATGCTCATTCCTGAGGAATCCCAAACAAGTTCGAAACAGTTGTGCAGTGCTTTCTGGTGGGTTCCAGTCGTTCTCTAACTGATAAATCTTGAAATCTGTTAAATCACTACCAAAGAAAGCTTGAAAGGCAAACAAATAGTAAAAGTGTGACCCTAGCTGCTTAAGCTTTTGCTGGAATAATAATATTTGCTTTTTTCTGAAAAGAAAAACATTTTCACACTGTTTCACTGCAAGGTATTTACTCCTTGTGCGATATCTTCAAATGATTTAAAATCGCATAATACATCATTTGATGCAATATTGTTTCACCAGAAGTATGCTCCATTACTCCGCAAAGTTTTTCCTCCATTTCCTTCTAAAAGTTCACAGCACAGTGTTGAAACCTTTTTGAAAATGTGTGTGTGTATTTTAAGCAGGTCGTGATTCATCAAAGTAATTGGATTGTTATATGATGTATTTAATGAATGGGAAGAATTTGGTATCCCAGTGATTTAAACTGGACGCCTGATAAGAAGTTGAGTAGTGAATACTGCATTTTGCTGAATGCATTAGGAGATTAAGCACATGGGATGTGGACATCAGGAATGGTCACGAAATGTAACATAATAATTTTATCATTTGAAGTCTTCACTTTCAAGAGTCCAATACACCTTGAGTTACATACTAATTAAGTTGACTGAAGGTTAGCACCTTCTCCAGAGCTACATTTTTTGAGGTGGATTCAGTTTCGACACTGACCACTTTACTCTCTATACACTTACAAAGCGCAATAACAGATGACTATTTTAAGCTTCTTTATGATGTCGAAAGTCACTCTCCATTTGAATTTATTAATTTGTTACAAAAATATGTAACAGATATTCTAGGCTAATCATCACAGTGCACAGTCAATAGAGATTCTCAGAAAACAGAAGCGTCATTATTATCACAACCATAATTTGGACATGACTTGGTGGTAATCACGCTTCTTAGATCTCTGACGGCTATTAGAAATGAGAAACTTTGTCGAGTATTACTGGTTATCTGTGTGTGTTAGATGAGACAGTGATTTACTCCAAAAACCGATAAAAATACTTAAACTTGCAAATAAAAAAAACTAGTTATTCTTAAATAATTTTTTAGAGAATCAACATATAGATTGTCAGATTGTCAAACCAAACTGTTACCTTGGTTTCAAACTGAGACCAAATAACACTTCAGTGCTTCTTGGTTTCTTACGGTTATTGATACCTGATGAGTTGATACTGTCGCTGAGTTAATTCATCTTGAATATTGATTCTCCGCTTATTATTGACTGGAGTCAAAAAGGATGGCATAAAGTTCTAATCAGACGCGATGATCACTGGGATCCACTACTCTGGTATGAGAATATTTCATCGTTTATGATATTGGGTGACATGATATTGTGTTACATTCCATACTGACAAGACCAAATTAGAAGAATTCTAAGAGTGGTTGATAAAGACCATTCATCATTTATTGTTCATCTGTGTCATTCAAAGTAATTGAAGTTATATGTATCAACGAAGCGTGATTTTATGCTGCTATATTTCAAGAAAGAGCAAGAGGAAGAACTAAAGTTGTATTCACATAAACTGAGCAGCATGACACTTGTACAGCATGTTCTTCACTTTGACTGGATTTTAGATTTGAGGAGACTTCAGTCGAAATTTTGTGTATATTGACACTTTTCATTCTTTATAATTCATATCTGCTTCGAAAAGTTACACTGGTTACTATGGTACACTCCCACAATAAGTCGGATGAGTGCTTTAGATGTCACTGTGTAACGATAGATGAAGTAAGACTTGGTTAGGGTATCTCTATATAGCCAGACTATGTACACCTTATCTTAAACGCACAATTTCCACAGACCTTCATGTTGTGGTACTTCCGGCCTTCATATTGTGTTTCTTTCAAGTCTCCCATGTATTTCCACTAAGCTGTAACATTTGCCTTATCTTCAATCAAATGTATATCCTTGGTATTTGATGTTTTTTATGCCAATGAACGTCTCCTCATATACTGCTGATAAATTCTACCAGTAGCACTCGCCACAATAGCGGTGAAGTCAGTAACATCGATATTGTGAGGTAGAAGTTTGAATTTCAAGGACAGCACAAATTTCCTATACGCAGCAGGTACTCCTTGCTACTAGTGATTATTCACAGGTACGAAATCTAGGTTAAATGCTTTCTAATAACACATATCTTCTAATATTTCAGTATATGCTATCTTCAGATAATAATTTTTATTCCAAATGATAGTTCCTATCAACATTTAAATACCCTTCTGTTATCCTACTATCCATTGCTTAAATCTCATTAGACATATATAAAGTTTAATAAGCAATATTTTTTTAACTTAAAAATCGTTCATTTTTTAACTTTCCTTTCACTAACAACTATTTTTAGATTATATCATGTGTATGAAACAGAAGATGCTTTATTTATGGCATTAGAATGGTTAGATGGTGGTTGCCTATGGAATCATATTGCTAAATATGGTACAATGCCAGAGTGTTATGCTTTATACTATGCTTCGTGTGTATTATCTGCATTACAGTATTTGCATTCTAAGCAAATTGTCTACCGGTTAGTTATGATATTAATTTTATATATGCTGAAATGTGCAAAAGATGTGCTTCCATTGTTTAATGGTACCGAATCGTTTGTATACACATGTATATATATGTCTTTGCAAGACTGACCACAGATAGATATCATTTAGAGGACTATTTAAAACCAAGGAGTACTGGACGACTGTCCCATCCCAGTTTCGGATTCATCTGCAGTACGCACTCACCGGGTTTCGAACCCAGGACTTTTGGGTTACATGGCGAGAGAGTACCCCATTCAACCACTGGGACCCGACTTAGTGGCCCACGAATTCTAAATTCTACCAATTTTTAATTTTAGCGCGACTAGCACCAGCCATCGTCATCCGTGGCGAGTATTTTTCCTCAATCCCTACTGAATGGACCCCACTGACCACGACTTCTCACTATGACTACAGGCAATTTCGTCTAGTAGCTAGTCACCAGAAAGCATCAGATTGATTTTAAAGAGTTCGTTTGTAGGGGTTCGATTTGTTTTTCAGGTTTGACCGCGTATTGATATCAGTTAGAGAACCATTAAAAAACAGGGAATACTGGACAACGTACTGTCGATGAGTTCCAAACCGAAATGAAATAGCTCTCAAGTAATCCCTGATTTTCAATGGTTCTCTTGTAACAACAGAAGACAAGGGTCAGGCAACAGATCCTTTATTAAGGAAATCAACACATGTTTATAGATTTTCATGTACATTAGTATAGATTATTGTTATCAGAAAAACACAGTCCTCTGATTGGTTGTTTCTCACAGAAAGTTCACCTTGCATCTCTTTGTGGCTGTTCCCTGAATGTCAGATCATCTACATGTTATCTGTATCCGCCCACGCAAAGCCTTTGTTCTCATTTATCTCACGACCAATATTGGGTACATAAACATTGACGTAAATTACTGTCCACCAATTTTGGCTAACAGCCGGCTCTCATCACACTCTAACTGATATCAATCCATGGTCAAACTTGAAAAATAAACCAAATCCCTACAAAACAACTCTTGATAATAATAATGTGGTGTAAACACACCGGTGACTTTGAACCAGTGGAAAACACTTGCAGCTTAGGTGGATATTTTAAGTATTGTTTTCTCCAAGTTGGATGGTTACCATTTTCCCGAAGGAAAGTTAATGCTTCATAATTAACCTATGTAGCTCAGTGGACAGAATAACACTGGAAACATTGGCGACTTTAGGATAAAGTCTCTTCTCCAGTGTCTCCACTAAGATAGTTCGTTTCTACAACTGAAGGCTAGCTATATAACACCGAAACTCCAAGATCATTCGGTCACTGATATTTCCATTAGTAATATGCTAAGAATTTGAGAATTGTGGCGTTGGATTTATTTAGTTGATTCTATTATCTTGAAACCTATTTAACATTCTGTACATTAGACTTAATTTCTTTATTGATAAAAGTGTTGTCCTATTGGAATTCTAGGTTCTTTGAGAAACAAGCACTGAAGAGTTTAATTTTTTTTAAAATTCAGAAACGATTCAGACCTATCCAACTACATGATTTAACTGAATAACTTATGAAGTAAATTCATACACCGTCAAACTACACTTACTCCAAGAACATTTTCCATTTCAACCCTTTTACACTAATCGAAAAACATTCTTCGTTGTTTCTGGATGAATTTTGGCATTTGTGAGGGAGAATAATAACAAAAAACATAATTTCAATCAGATGATTCACATCAAAATTCTAGAATATCCTAAAAGAAGAAGATATAACCTGCTGTGAATTCCAGCACTCCAGATATTTTTCTGTATCCCTGTTACTTGCTCAATTCTATGTTTGTTTACACTATGTGACAACTTCAGCCATAGTACATTTATTCAAGGTTTTATGTTGTTGGTTTTATCTGTCTATCTGTCACATTCAGTATCGCCGATGAAGACTAAAAATGGCAGGTAAATTAAAACCAAAACTCTACTAAGAAGAAGTGAGGCTGAGAGAGAGAGAGAGCACAAAATACACGAAATACAAACAGAAAGTATTTGTCATCATATGTAATATTAACAGTGGAATTATGGCGTGGCTTGGGTTGGCAAACTACTGTGAACCTTTTTTTCCTTCACGTTCCCCAAGGGAACATAAGGCTTCAAGCTAGTGGCTTGAAGTTTCTGTAGAAGTGTTTATTTTACAGGATGGGGTTGCTAGACTCATGCCCAACCTATCCTCTTTACCAGCATTATTTCTGGTTTAGCGAGGTGAAATGGAAATCAGGATGCAAACGAGAGGTGAGCTGGTGATATATCTGCTCCGCTAATTGTTGTAACGGTAATGAACTCAACTGGTACGCTAATACGCCTACTCATCCTTGGTACCTTCCGCCTAATTAAGTTACGCGAATATCAAAAGACAAAGGCTGGTTTGTGACTGTAGGCTACTGTATATTTTATTAGGAAACAACAGGTCATATTTATACATTTTTTTTACCACAATAAAATCGACTCACAGCAGTAGGAATGGCTTGTTCTTATTGATTGGCAATAGCTATTCTGGTTGGCTGACCATCCGACAAAGACCAAGGTGAGACAAAAGATGATGAATTGATCACAAGATAAATCACAAAATTCATGAGAAAGGATGATCCTGGATCCTATCAGCTGGTATGGTGCCTGGGAGCTAATTGCGTCTTTATTTCACCTTGAAATCATCACCGATTGTATATGTGATTATTACAAGCTTAGTTTAGTCTGATAATTATATTCTTATTAATTTTTTATTCTGATTTATGATAATTAGAGATATGAAAGCAGAGAATATTGTACTTGACAACCGTGGACGACCAAAATTAGTCGACTTTGGTATGGCTAAACGTTTTCATTTAAAAAGAAAGTCAATTGAACACATGTCAACTTCACCATCGACTGAAGTGAGTACAAATGACTCAGAGAATTTTACTGATCAACCACCAACACGTTATTATTTTGCAGCATATTTAGCTCCAGAAATATACGATCATACAGAATGTAATAGTCAATTAATTGACTCATGGGGATTAGGTTATATAATTATTGAAATGATACTTGGCTACGGCATGTAAGTCAGTTACTTCTGTTTACAAATTATTGTTTATTTTATATTGTGTTTTTTATGAAAATGATCAAGTTTACTTTGTTCAAATATGAGTGGCTAGCATGGGTATTGTGTAGTAACTTCCTACCTGAACTCCACTATGAAGGGGTATTGAAACAGAAAATAGTTAAAACATTGCGAACTACGTAGAACATGAAACAATGAATCATTTAATGTGTATAGCGAGGTAAAAGAGAAAGCAGAACTATAAAAGGGGATGACATTGTGTTATACATGAGGTAGGACCTTCAAATGGTAGTTTCTCTTGTCTAAAAAGCGCTATAGGAATAGCAGCTGAATATATATAGGAAATTGACCCAATTTTATGCCCTCTCTTATTCTATTGTTTGCTTAGATTCGATCCAATGCCATGGGAGAAAGATTCAAATAATCATTTAAGTCATCAATGGAAACTTGTACTTCCTTCAAAGTCAAGTGCATATCTATCAAACTATTGTGAAGATCTTATTTATAAAATGTTAGTTCGTAATCCAGAAGAACGCTTAACACTTGATGAGGCTATGAAGCATGCTTTCTTTTCACGTGTACCATGGCTACATTTAACTACTTTCCGTGGTCCAGATCTTTCTAAATGTCGTCCTAAAGATTCAATTCAAATGAATACAAGCACTAGTTCACGATCTGATCAACATCGATTATTGACAATGCATGATTCACAAGGTCAAATACCAGATATGAATTTTGTCAAAGAATTTGGTGTATTTTATACCTCTACAAAACGTAGTTCTTTTTTATCTAAACGTCCTAAAACTCAACGACTGCAAGTGAGTAGACCATTAGGTAATAATAAAGATGTTCTATCAAATGACAGAGTTCGTATGACTGATGTACGTGGACCAAGTGAAGTAAAAAACAGTAGTCATGATTCAAGAAATGATTGTCGAAAAGAAGTTCGTAAAAGTGGGAAGTCTTCAGGTCATTCAGGTGTACAAGCTGTTTAAAAGCAATACAGTATGCTTTAAAGTCTTCTTTACTTTATGCAATCTAGCCAACATATTGGTAAACATTAACGTTCAGTTGTTTTGCCACTGACTAAATTACATTTTACTCCACTTGAGTATCTTTCTGTCCACTAAACTTCTATGTTGTGTGCGCAGAAGCCTGTCTTTTCATGAATTTGTGTGTGTGTGGACCCAGATACTTATGACCCACCCATAAAGTGAACCAGTTATGAATGAATGATGCAAATACTTTCTTTCTATCCTCTGAGAAGAAAGAATCACCTACTTTTCACCGAGTATGTGATAGTCGTAGTTTATTTTACTAGCCAATGGCGAATAATAATTGGCATTCAAGATTATAATCTTGTTTTCATAAGTTGTTTATTTTAATTATCTAAATAAAATAATTATACTCTTATTATTATTTTCATTGTTATCATCATAATTTATAGTACGGTTGATTTCATTTGCATAACAGGATAGCTGTGTAGTTACCTTGGTTAGTGGTGCCTAGTAATGGAATTCTTGCTGTCTGGGATTCATTAGCTGAGTGTATCTGCATTTCCAGTAGCTGATAGTGTTCCCACTGAGACATGAACCCTGCTTCCATCGTTCCAAACACCAAGCCATTACTCACTCGTCCACGAAGGCCACAAGAGGTACCTCCTATACAATGATCATCAGTTATTATTTGTTTTTAGGTTAATTTGTATTTCGTCTTGAATGATTGTATTAGACCGAAATGCTTGGTCTTTGTTGAGATTGGAAATGTAGGTACATCTAGCTGGCAAGTTCCAAATCAGATGAAATGTACACCCTGAGTTCCACTACCAGTCATTATCGACCAAAATATCTTCACGTTTATCCTTAGACATAGAAGCATTTTTACTAGGAGCTGGCGTGTTAACCGAGACTGAATATTAGGGTCCAGGGAGGTCCAAGAGGAAAAGCAAATTAAGTTAAAAACAAAGTCATTTGTGTTTCATACACATGGTTCCTTTGGCAGATTTTGATAAAACAGGAAAGACCAGATTCGCATTGTAGAATGAAGTCATTCTATTTCGCTCATTAGCATCACCTGCAGACAATGTGAAATTACACAAGGTTATAAAAGAATGGAAATGACATCAATGTTTGAAGGGTACTAGAGAAAGTGTTGTACAAATTTAATACATATGAAATGCAAGCAATACAATTTCTAGTTTAAGTCACTGTCAATTAATGTACCTTTCGAAGAGGGAAACAAGGGAGATGGGGTGGGGTTAGAGAAGACAGAAAACAGAAAAATTTAATAAACAGTGCTGGTTTAAAGTTTAGATAGCAACTCAAGAAGCTGATAGTTTATGAGATTCATAATTCAACCAAATCCAATGCTAAGGATGACTGGTTACTATTAAGATGCTGTTACCAAGGGAGTGAAGGACTGACTGCACTTTCTTTCTGTATACATAATTTTAGTCTGAAATGTTTAGTCACAATAGTCTTAGCAAATCATAGTAAATTTGATATCCTTTGTATATTTAGTAATTTGAATGATCTGGAAATCTCGACGAAATCCCCGGTGTACATAGGCTGCCTGGTAATTACACTTTATAAATATCTGCCTACTTTCAGGCATAAATTTCTTGGAATATGTTCAAAAAGCCGGGTATAGGCCCTTCTTTCTATCCTTCCAATGTAGTTGCTACCACAAATGCGCGTGAATTTGTAAACACAGTTGGAAGCGACACCAGTAGGGTACTTATCAAGCTAAGATTGGCTTACTGAACGTTTGCTGCGGTATAGTGTTACCAGCCTAGTTACAGGAAGCACCTTTTTATTGTTCCTTTCATCTTTTGTGACATTGTTTCTCCTTTGAATGGGAGAAAAATAAACACTTTTCTTCAAAAGTGAGGTATTTCATTTTCTCGTCGTTTTCTTCGCTTTACTTTTTGATACCCATTCCCTCTTAGTCTTCCTAAACAAAGCCTAATTCTTCTTTCAGCTTGTTGGGTGAGCCGATTTTCCTGACTCTGTCCAACACTGTCCACACTAATCCATACCAATGACCAATAGGACAAAAGTTGTTATAGTGAAGATATCCAGTTCAGGTTTTTTTCCTATAGATTGACTTTTTGACCGTATCATCGTTTTTTCTTCTTACATTAGGATCCAGGAAACTGAAATCAAGGCTATATTCTTATTAAACAGTGAATTTAATGTTAGGGTGGATCTCATTGAGACTGTCAAATAGTACAGATGTGTTTAGTTTTACACTACTTATCAGTAGCCTAAAACAAACAAAAAAGAAATTAAGGCTAATTCTCTGATAACTTCATCTACTGCTTGAAAGTTAATGACTACGCCTATATAATGATGTTTTTGATATCTATTAAAAAACCTAAACCTTTCAAGGAAAGCTTAGATATTCAAACTATCACTTTCTGATTAACACTGGAGAATAAAACCCAATTGTGCATAATAATATTTGATTGCATGGAGGATTTAATCATGAGCTGAGATCAGTTAGAGAACCACTGGAAAACCTGGGAGTACTGGACAGCTGTTTCGTCCTAGTTTGGGACTCTTCAGCAGTACGAACCCACCTGGGATTCGAACCCAGGAACTTCTGGTTACAAGGCGAGCTCGTAGACCATTGAGCCCATGATTAAATCCTCCATGCAATCAAACAAAAATCCCTACAAAACCAATACTTGAAAATAATAATATTTGTTAAAATCGAATAAAATAAAGACAGAATACTCTTGAATGTCACCCAAATCATCAAAACTCTGTATACATTTAATTATGAATTTACACTATACTAAACAAAAATATCTTTTGCTTTTGTGTACAGTTTTAACATTTCGTAAGCAATGCATTAAAAAAGTTTATGCCAGGATACACAGAAACTATTCACATGATGAATATGATATCTCTTCAAATGAGTTATATACTTATTGATTACAGCTTAAAATATGCATACTCTGTAGTGAAAACTAGATTTTCCAATACAGGAATATAATAAGGCAGAGTTATTTGGATTATTGGCATTTGACTGATATCAATATGGAATTCGTGACGAGACAATGCCAGTTAGAGAAATATTAAAAACCATGTAGTATTAAACTGTTGAAAATGAATCCATTGTTCATTTATAACTGACTATGGGATGAACTTCCTGGGGCTCTAGTGAGAAACAGTGGTAGGAAGGGTCCTTGAATTCAGGTGTGAAGACGGATGTTCACTAGTGACATTAGATGGCACAGCGCTATATCACAAATTAAAAGAAGTTAGAATCCTTCAGTTGCTGAGTAGTCACTGGATTGGCCTAGAAACTTGAAGGTTCTGGGTTCGATCTCTGGTGGGGTGGTGGATGAACAGTGCTGAAGAGTCGCAAACTAAAAAGAAACAACCTTTCAGTGCTTCCTGAATTTCACTGACTGGTCCATTACAAAATCTGATTATATATCCGTCAGAATGGAGAGCTAAATATGAACTGACTCTCATAGTCTTATATAATATGACTGAATAAGTATTTCGATGAATTCATAATTAAGATATAAGGAGGTGCTGTTTAATATCTTTGATCTTTTACGCGCTTCATACTCTCTCTATATTAATCATAAGAAAATGAAAATATGATAGATTATTTGTGAATACTCTTACATAAATTAACGGAAGTTAATTATCTATGCCAGTGTGATGAAGGGAAGGAAGTCGTTCATGTTTATGAGTTTGATTACTATGAAAAAATCGCCTTCAGTTTTTCTAAACAAAGTATTATTTTCCTTATTGACCAGTAGTTAAATGACTGGAACACCAATGTCAGGTGTTTCGAAGAGTAAAAAAGGAAATACTGAATCATGTTTAAGTAAGAAATGCTGTTGTCGTATGTGTTAGGCTTCATTTCTATCCATTTGGATACTATGTAGCTTAAAGAAGAAGCAGCAACTGGATTACTGGCATCAAAACTTCGAAAAATAATAGCTAAAACATTCTTTGCCACAGCACTGTGTTTAAAATTAGCCACTTGTTGTATAATTCCAACGCAGGTGAAGGGTAATAAGCTACCGAGTCTGACCACGTGAATGCGCATTTATAAGTTTGACTGTTCATATGGAGACAGTTACAGAGGTAGAACGACTAGGTAAGCCCACCGTCACCTTCTGGAGTTTTGTTCAAAGTGGTTAGGTAGAGGAGTCTTAAGGTCAGTCAGAAGTCCCATACTGGTACAGCTAGTGGATACGAAGTACAAGACTGACAAAAATTCAGCTTTTACAATTCCATACAAGGTGCCACCTCAACTCCCTAGGTCGGTAGGTATTCACTTGTTAAGCATAGTTGAGGCACTTTCCATAAAGATTTTTCAACACAGCCTCTGTGATCATAAAGGTTTTTTTCAATGTCTCTCCCTTAAATCGTGTTCTACAATGTAGATTGATAATATGTGATGGTATGACCAAATCAACACTGTGATATGTGTAAATCGATCAGTGTGTTTATATATATGAAAAACATGTTTGAGTTAGACAAATGTGTTCTAAATAAATCGAATTTAAAATGGTAGGGAAATGAAAACATATCTGGATACTCTGAAATACTGTTGCGTAAATCTATCTTACTTAACAGAAACTAAAGGTAGAACATGCATGTAAGGAACAAGACAACCAAACCAAGATAACACTAGCAGCACGATTAACTGTGTTTTCTGTATAGTTTCACAAACTTTCATGAGTCACACACACACAGTCAAAAATTATATTCTGACAATATCAAAACTATATTGAATGTAAGAAAATCTCTGGCACGATTAAATAAGTTATATCAAAAAATGCAAGAATACCTCAACAATGCCGTCGGGTAACTACATAGTCTAAGGGTATTTCAGTTAGGTATACCTACTGAGAGACAACACTAATATTCCCAACAAAATGGTATTAAAATTCTTTTCACCAAATTCAAGTAGAATAAAATACGTTTCCAGAAGAAAGACCAAGGCTAAGCACCTGCGACACTGCACAGCCTTGAGTTCACTCAGACAGAAATAGCAATAGTAAACCATTAAAATATTTAATGCCTTTGATAAATTTGAATAAGCCATTTAGAAGATAAATTTTGCGAGATGATATCATCTTACAGTTTCTTTACTACCGTTTTACAACTAACATGGTTCACAATAATAACATAAAATGCATGACAATTACTCAGTTATATAAAATAAAAGTACATACTAATGACCATTCACACTTAAATAGGTCAAGTAGCTTACAGTAGGCGAACGTTAAAGTCTACTGTTTTTACACATAATTTAGGATGTATGTGATTAATCCAAAGTGCTTGCATCACCTCTAATAACGTTGAATTAGAGTTATGTAAAATAGTAGATTGTGCTCGTTTATCAGTGACTGTATTGACATATTCCGTAAACCTCTGGGTTTCACTAGGTAGCAGATCGTGGAGGGCTGGAGACCTTTGTGAAATGTTGCGTTGAAGTTCTGGAATACGGGCTTTAATAGAGTCAATAAGATTCAATGCATGTCGTCGGAGGGATTTTGTGTTGGGGTATATGTGGCTTCTTCTCAATGCTTTCCAAAACCATTTTGGATATTCGCGATTGGTGATACAATCATTGAAAAAGGTAATTTTCGCTTTCACTATCGCAAGTTTGACAGAGTACCGTAGAACTGAACTACTTGTCTTCTGTCTACTAATGTTCGAATGGGAATTATTCATGAATTATGTAAAATAATTGTGAAACAGTCGTTGATACTGATTTTGCAACCTGGTATTATTAAGTGCTTTGCAGTGGAAGATGATGGATTTCTATTCAGATAAATTGCATTGGCACTTTCTATGTGTTTTAATAATCATTTTGAAACATGTTCTTTTCGACGACATTGGAACATTCTGTTGATTCTACCTAAATGAGTATCACCGCAACTCCAGGTGAATTTGTAGATGCAGTCTGAAGTGGAGTATACAGAATTTTGCCCTTTAATCGTAGGCACAGGGATCGAAAATGTTCGGCATGTGAGGGAAACAGATGCGGCGCAGAATGTCCGTCTGATAGTTGACGGAAGTCTTTGAGCTGTTAACTGCGTAATTTGATCACCTCTATTTTGGTATAGAAGCTGTCGTTTCAATATGTGGTCTATCCATCCTTACTGTGACAACTGATAAAGTTTTCTGAGTAACCATTAGCTTGTGGTGAGAGCAGGCTGCTAGCCAATTGGTAGACATTAATCTACGCCAATGTCTAGGTCACTAATATGGGCCGTGAGAAAATATGAGCAAGGATGATTCAACAACCAATCACAGCAAACTTAACGTGGGTAAATATGATTCACAGATAGATGGCTCGACTTTTCGATGGTTACGTGAAACAACCAATCAGAAACCTGCGTTTGTCTGCTTGACTTCTGAGAAACAACCAATCAGAAGACTGCGTTTGTCTACTTGAACAAGCTATAATAATGTATGTGAAATATATATTAATACGTGTTGATTTCCGTAATAAAACGATCTGTTGCCTGGCCCTTGTCTTCTGTTGTTACAAGCTAATAAAACTGAATGTGCCGAAGCTCATCTATCAGTGTGTCGCTCGTGCATATTTTACGGGCCCTTGGAAACAAACATGTCACTAGGGAGCGTTTAAACTGGATAGGAACAAAACTGATGAAATGAAGATATTGTCCACTCCATGTCTGCTTACGAAAAGTAGATCGCTTAATCGTTACATCGTCTGTCCTAGTTATTGAAATATCCAAGAAATCGAATTTGTTATTCGATTCAAATTCGGAAGTCATTCGAATAACAAAGTCGGTTTCATGGATATTTCAGTGACTAGGAGAGACGACGGAATTATACAGAGTAGACTTCTTGGTTATTACTGTCAAGGTGCTAGGAATCGGTGTTCAGAGATGGTTGGTGACATGGTTCAAATTTTGTCGAGACGACGCAGATGTATTCATTCCACGTTATCTTCCAGATTCATAAAGTCCTCCTTATTCCTACTGCAGTTATTTCATCTTCTGCACATTTTCGTCTGTTGTGGTTTCATTGTATTTTCTCTTCTACAAGTTCTTGTCCTTTTTTGAAGTCTAGAAATTTGAACTGATGAATTTTTTTTCAAAGTTCAGTTTATTCTAATTACCTTTTAAATGTTTATCGACATGGATAAGTTTTAGAAAATTAACTTTACTAATCTTTCAACTGGAAGGGATTAGATATATGCAAGGTGGTCAGTTAGTATCTTCATGCATGAACTACATTTTAAATTCACCTTTCTGGGTTTAAAAATACTGGGGTCATCATGTTAAGGAGTACTATAAAGAAAATAGTCTTATCCGTTAAGTCATCCACGGAATAGAAATTACGTGTAGTAAATGCTGTTTAGAAAAAGTGAATCTTGTGAAGAGATAAATTTCTCATGACAACTGGTTACTTTTATCTTAAGAAAAAAAGCATAAGCGTAGGAAGTGGTCGAATGAAACACACCTTAGTCAATAATCTATATAAAACCCTTTTGGGATGAAATTGCCTTGTAAAAGAAAATTTATCTCGACTATAACAGTTCGTAAGCTTATCCTTTGGTTTGTTTAAGTTACCCCTTTCACCAGTTGTTTTTATATCCTCAACTTCTAATCTTTTCATATGCAACAAAGTGATTTAATCACCTGTAAAGTTTAATACCTTACATGTATATCATATGCTATCTTACTGTTTTCTTACAAGTGCAGATGAACTGACTAGGAAACTCACACTTTATCGCTTTAATAACTCCAACTATTCAGATTTTTTCACGGTTGTTGCTGTTACTTTTATTTGATTTTTCATGGTATTTTATTATTTTAATTCACAGTTAAATGAACAGTACAAATCCTTGTCTTTATTTAAATATTAAGACGTTGTTTTCCGTTCTTATCGTCATAATGATAGCGTGTGGCTCAGCAGTATGTGGGTGCGTACTGCCGAAGAGTCCCAAGTTAGGACAAAGCAACTGTTCAGTACTTCCAGGTTTTCCAGTGGTTCTGTAACTGATGTCAGCTCGTGATGAAATCCTCGATGCAATTAAACAAAATCCCTACAAAACCAATTCTAGAAAATCTTACTACTATTATTTATTTATCTTTTTCCTCTCTTTTTATTATGAAATTATGTGTATGCTGAGAAGTTTAGCCGTTGCACTATTTGAAAACTGGGATATTTGATCTATTGTAATTTGACTGATTGTGGCTAGCAGCTGAATCCAGGCAGCAGGCTTCCTCCTATTTGAGACTTTTCATCTGGGTGTACCCACATCCCAAACGTGTGTTGGAACTCTCACTTAGCCTCGAACCCAGTGGCCATGGTTTCAAACACCAGAGAACTATCCCAAGGTCACTGAGCCACGGGAGCTATCTTTTGTGCAGTAGAGATTGAACATTCCGGTTGAATAAAATTAATCAACGGGAAATTCAAAATATTAATTTCAGAAAGTGTATAGTCAACTTTTGTAATGTTAGAATTAGAGATACAAATTAGTAAAAACTACTCATATATTGGTAGAAAAATCAGTATATTAACAGATTACAAATTCGAGTATACATATATGCATATAATGGTAAAAAGATAAGCAAATAAGTCATTCCAGTGCACAGGTAGTAAGAATAAGAAGTACTCACATATTTCTTGATGAGGTCAAAGCAAATTTGAACGTTGAAAAAAAAGTAAGATTTCTTTTAACTGTATAACAATTGATATGAAGTAGAAGTGAGTAAGGATGAATGGAAAATAAGACAACTGATGTGCATTTTATAGTAAACACGTGTAACTTTAGTGAAATTAACCCATTATTATCATTTATTTCAATGAAGAACATTAAGATATTATTTATTCACGCTTGAAAAACTCAAGAGTATGTTTTACAAACTTAGGAAAATTACACGGTTTTCCATCTAAGCATATGAAGGCTACTGTTAATGACAACATGAGAGTAACAAATGTGAAGGCGAAAACTCCAAGTAACTGCCATGTCATATAGTCTCTTTCATCGATATTCTTTCTATCCGGAAAACCTAAAATGCATAACATAAGTTAAAAATGAGATGCATTGAAGACTTTAAAAGTATTTGATTTTAAAGAATCAGGTGTCAGCAGAATAAGTGTTTGAAGGAAAGAAAAGAGAGTGAAGTGCCGGTTTTAGTCTTAATAAACTGCCTTTTAGAATCTTTTAGTCTCCAAGAGTAACTGCTCGTTCTTAACTTCAGAAGGATAGTATCAAGAAGAGTTGGTAGTGATTGACAAAAGTGGTGGCAACTGTCTGGTTGTTTATCTGTGGGCATGAGCCAAATAGGTAAGTTTTAATTGTTGTCCTAGAGATATTCAACACTAATGACTGAAGAATACTGGTGACGCCACCTAACAACCAATATGTAAAAAGGGTCTGTTAGGTAGGACAGTGGGAATGTTAATTAATTATGAATCTTACTATCAGAAAACTTGAGTGTATTATATGTTGGCAGGTTTGCAAGCTGGAAAATCACTGATATATAACTGACTGGTGTTATAATGCGCTTTCCCAAGAATTTCAACCGATTTTCTGATTCAGCAATAGATGGTAGGGACTAGCGATTCACTGACTTGAAACCTTTTTCGTGAATAAATCACAATGGGAATGAGTATGAGGAGACAAATACACTTAAGTCTACTTGGTTTTAACAATCTGATTCAAATTATCTTGGTATTTCTAACTGGTATCTATTTATGAGAATGAAAGAAAAAATTGTCATAACGCCTATATTTTAAGCTATGCAGTGTTTATTGCATAGGTTGCTGAAAAGCCTAGAAATCTCTAAAATGTTTATATGTACTCAGCATACTGAAAAGATATGTTTAAAGAACAGGTTTACACTAAATAGCCATCTGTCAGTAATATGAGTAACTGTCTAGTTCTAAGTCTGCTGTTCGTAATCTGTTGGTCAGATCTGGTGTCGAAACTGGGTAACATATCACCGTTGCTCAGCATGCGGTACTTATATTAAATTTGACTACATTTGTTCAACTCTAAAGAAGTCTAACCTCGCCAGATACTAGCTTGCTAGGCTACTAGCTTACTAGTTTTCTCGCCGGTCCCAAGCCCGGGTAAAGAGGGAGGGTTGGGGCGTGGTGCTAGCAACTCCACCCCTGTAAAACAACCAAATCGCTACAGAAACTTCAACGAATAAATATATTAAAAATTCTAAAAACATAAGCAATAGCCTTACTTTTCGCTGGAATCGGGGAAGTGAAATGACGCAGGCTGGTGAAAGCCTTCGGGAAGCCAGTCAGCCGATGTGCCTTCTTTCGATGAAAGCAAAAGTAAGGATGGGTACCTGGAATGTTAGTACAATGTACGAAGCTGGAAAGGCTGCCCAGATAGCCGCTGAAATGAGAAGGTACAGAATAGAAGTGTTGGGAATCTGCGAGAGCAGATGGAACGGAACTGGAAGGTGCCAACTACCTACTGGAGAGACAGTAATCTATTCCGGCCATCCAGAGGACAACCACGAGCACACCGAGGGAGTGGCCATCATGATGTCACCAACAGCAGCCAAAGCTCTCATGCAGTGGGAACCAATCTCCTCCAGGATAATGACAGCCAGGTTCAACTCAAAAGGAAGGAAAGTTACAGTCATTCAATGCTATGCGCCTACAAACGTCTCAGAACAAGAGAAGAAGGAGGCGTTCTACAGACAACTACAAGCAATAATGGACAACGTCCCAAATGGCGATATCAAAATCCTGATGGGCGACATGAATGCGAAGCTGGGAGGAGACAACACAGGAAGAGAACTCACCATGGGTCGTGAGGCCCTCGGTGAAATGAACGACAATGGTGAACTCTTCTCAGACTTCTGCGCCTTCAATGATTTGGTGATTGGTGGTAGTGTGTTCAAACACAAGGATATACACAAGACGACATGGATTTCACCAGATGGAAACACCAAGAACCAAATAGACTTCATCTCAATTTCAAGAAAGTGGAGACGGAGCCTACTGGACACAAGGTCAAGGAGAGGAGCAGATGTGGGTTCAGACCACTATCTAGTAGAAGGGACTTTCAAGGTGAAACTAAAAGCCTCGAGGATAGCTGGGGATAGGCCACAATGCAAGTTCAACACTCAATAACTGAAGGACACAACCACAAAAGACACTTCACTGCAACTGTCAGAGCAAAGCAGGAAACACTACGCGACATCACTGAAGAATCATGCGTGGAAGAACATTGGAAGTCTCTGAAGGCGATTCTCAACGAAACGTGTTCAACGGTTCTAGGAAGAAAGAAGAGACAAGACAAGGAATGGCTCTCAACGGACACTTGGAAATTAATAGAAGAGAGGAGAATGGTGAAAGAGAAAATGATTCAATGCAAGGACGGACAGGAGAAGGAGACGATGAGCTCAACTTACAAAGCATTGGACAAAGAAGTGAAGAAAAGTGCTAGGAAGGACAAAAGACGATTCTACGACAATCTAGCTACTGAAGCTGAGAAGGCAGCAGGCAAAAGGGACCTGAGGACACTATATCAGATAACCAAATCTCTATCCGGGAAGAGACCAACACAAGCGAAACCTATAAAAGACAGCCAAGGGAACCCAATTACCAAGGAAGAAAAACAGATTAAACAATGGGCGGATCACTTCAAAGGACTCTTGAACCGACCATCACCTGCAACCCGTCCAGAAATACCAACAACAGCGCACACCAACTGCAAGTTGACACCAATCCTCCAACGAGAGCTGAAGTCTTGAACGCAATCAAACTTCTGAAAGCTGGAAAAACAGCCGGACCAGATGGAATACCCCCTGAAGCACTGAAAGCGGACCCAGAGACTACAGCAGACATGCTGACTCCATTATTGCAAAAGGTCTGGAAGGAGGGAAAGGTGCCTACTGACTGGAGGAAAGGTTACCTCGTGAAACTACCAAAGAAGGGCGACTTAGGACTCTGCAAGAACTGGCGAGGAATCATGCTCCTATCGACGCCAAGTAAAATCCTGAGTCGCATCATCCTGGAGAGATTAAAGGACGCACTGGAGACAGAACTCCGACCAGAACAAGCTGGATTCAGGAAAGGCAAATCATGTACTGACCAAATTGCAACTCTACGCATCATCATCGAACAAAGCATGGAATGGCAATCAAACCTCTACCTCAACTTTATAGACTTTGAGAAGGCCTTCGACAGCGTTGATCGTGAAGTAATTTGGAAATTACTCGAGTACTATGGCGTACCCCAAATATTCATCAACCTTATTCAACAGCTGTACGACAACGGCACCTGCCAAGTGATCCACAACGGAAGACTCAGCGAGGCGTTTGGAGTAAACACAGGAGTCAGACAAGGGTGCTTACTATCACCAATGATATTCCTAATTGTGGTGGACTGGATTATGCGTCAGACTGAGTGGGAAACGAGAAGACAGGAATATCCTGGACCGACGTGAAGAACCTAGAAGACCTGGATTTCGCGGTGGATGATTTATGTTTGATGTCACACACAATCGAAGACTTACAAGCGAAAACCGACAAACTGGTCGAAGAAGCAGCCGGCGAAGACAGGACTCCAGGTAAACATAGACAAGACGGAGGTTATGAAAATAACCAACCAACAACAGCAACAACATCCAACGTCAATCACCATCAACGGGAGGGATTTGAAAGAGGTTACTTCATTCACTTATCTAGGGAGCATTGTCTCAACTACAGGAGGAACGGACGAGGATGTCAAATCGAGCGAGAATCGGGAAGGCGAGAAACACATTCATCAACCTGAAATCAATCTGGAAATCTTCGTCACTCAGCATCACCAACAAAATTCGGATTTTCAATACAAACGTAAAGTCAGTCAGTTCTTCTATACGGATCAGAAACTTGGCGGGTCACAAAGAATATTTCCAAAAGGCTGCAGACCTTTATTAACAACTGTCTTCGCTCAATACTGAAGATCAGATGGCCGGAAAGAATCACCAACAAGGAATTATGGGAACAAACAAAGCAAGAACCAATCGCCCAACAAATATGCAGGAGAAAGTGGAGATGGATCGGACACTCGCTGAGGAGACCGCTGGGTGACATCGCGCGCCAAGCCCTCGAGTGGAACCCGAAAGGGAAGCGGCGTGTGGGACGTCCAAGGGTGACATGGAGGAGATCGTGTGAAGAGGAGTTGAAAGAATATGGATTAACATGGATGCAGGCGAAAAGTATAGCAGAAGACAGAAGAAAATGGAGACGTGCAGTTGAAGCCCTATGTTCCACTAGGAACCCAAGGGAACAATAATAATAATAAAGAAGTCTGGTTTCCTAATGACTAAATTCTTCTAACATATAATAAACAGCTGGTCGTAGGATACGATAAAATTCACATGCTAAAGGTTTGAAGGTGAAGTTAAACTTTAAGCACCACTAACAACCAATCAGCGAATGACCTTGAACGCACTAATCAATGAAGGAAGCAGTTATGGAAATCATATATTTATGAAAAAAAATGCATAAAACTGTTACATAGCATACCTTCCTATGACATGTGATAAAAACATCTTTTAGTTTAGCATAAGAGTACCAATTGAAAAGTTACACCACATTATATACATATATTCATCTAAATGACTATAAATGACATCCTTCTGAGATCCACTAATGGCCCTAATCCTGTTTTTTAATCTTCCTCAAAAGACTTCGATGGAATTGGTGTGGGTCCCCGCAATTGGATCCACAAAATCACTGGTGTGGTTTACTCTGTGGTGAATATATCCCAGAGATGACAAGAAGTTATATCCTTCTTACTCATCGGTGTGCATTATCGATCCTTGTTTCATAAGTCTAGTAATAATAGGTATTAAAGTAGTTGACTTTCTCTCCACTAATCCTTTCCGTAGGGAGGTGTCATATAAACCAATCATCCGAATATTGTTGGCTCGCTCACGACCAGGGTTGTATTTTTTCTTCAGTAACAAAGTTTCGTTCACGTGCACGACGATGCCTTCTCCGCTCAACAACGAAGTAATTCTCCCCATTTTCCATGATGCAATGTCTTTGCAGTGCTGGTACCACTGAACTGTTGATACGAGACTATTTTCAGTTTCAGCAGTTGCACCTCTCACAAGCTGTTTTAAAATCCACTAATAACAAATATACAAAATCTGGGCTAAGGACAGATAGGACCTGGCAAAAAAATGTTTCTATGAAATATTAGAATCATCAGCTTACCCTGCACAACACTCACTAGTCCCAGACAAATTGCATGATGATGGACATATCCATCAATCAACCTGCTGAAGTTTTTTATACTTATGACACTTGCACTCCTTTCCTTCCTAAGCGACCCCGCATCTAAGAGAAACTGGAAAACCTTATCCTCACCAAACTGCAAGGGCGACTGCTTTAGAGCAGGTGTTTGACTCGAATCAAGCGGAAGAGAACCTTCAACTCATGTGGATGAAACTCATTGTATAACTCAGGGTCATTCTCAGATTGGTTGTTATTGATGCTAAAAATTTAACTTGGCCGGTTTGAAAAACTAAGGTCACTTACAAATACATAAGTAAAATGGTGTTTTATATCCACTATTTTGTTGTCTGAAGCCTTTTTTGATCTGCTGTGTTTGACTACATTCTAAGGTTAGAGAATCATGTGGAATGGGATTGGAATTCTAAGGAATAAAGTGAGATGAGTTTGTCGGTGACATACTGAGCATCCTCTACGATGAAATATCTGAATGATGATGTAGTTAGAAGTATTACTGTAAAGTACAGCTGAATGCTTCTGGGTTATTCAAGTGATAGAGAAATGAAATATTAGTTAAGTTTGTGTACATTTCTAAGAATATTGAATAAATTAAGTCGAATAAAATTTTTTTTTTAAAAACATTACTTACCTAAAGATGATATTTGATGTGATAATTCTTCAGTCTGATTATCAGAGTGTAATAAAGTTATTGACCTTCTATTAACAATTTCAGTATCCTGTGGCAGTGTTACAGGTTCATCTGGTTCTCTTAAAACTTTACTACTAAGTAGAAGTTCTAGACGATAAGTTTCTGCTGAATCTGGTCCAGTCCAAACATTCATTTCTTTTGAAACAGCCAATGAAGAATATGATTTTGGAAGATTTTTATCATTATCATCGGAGGTGTTATTAATGCCATTCGTATCGACTTTTTGTCGATATTGAATACCAGTTAGTGCGAAACACACTATACCTTGATCACTAAAATCACCTGTTGCCAATGGAGATATCATTTGTGTATAAGCATCGGATAACATATTGGATAGTTTACCAAATGGTGTAGAAGAATAAATTCTTACTATTCTTTTATTACATGGACTTAAAGATTTCCGTGTCTGAGGAGTGAACCTAGATGGGCTGCCTAAAGTAGATAAGATATAGAAAAAAGTTAAGTTCTATGGTTAAATGCTTGAAAAGGTATTAACAAAAAGATGAATAGCTTGACATGTCTTCACTCAGTGATGAGTATTATCCAGAAGCATGGTCTTTAGTAACCTCGCCTAGATTACTAACTCGCTAGTTTTCCAGCCGGTCCCAAGCCCGGATAAAGAAGGAGGGTTGGGGCGTGGTGCTAGCAAATCCACCCTAAAAACTTAACCAAATCACTACAGAAACTTCAACGCAAAAATATATTAAAAATTCTAAAAACATAAGCAATAGCCTTACTTTTCGCTGGAATCGGAGAAGTGAAATGACTCAGGCTGGTGAAAGCCTTCGGGAAGCCAGTCAGCCTATGTGCCTTCTTTCGATAAAAGCAAAAATAAGGATGGGGACGTGGAATGTTAGTACAATATACGAAGCCGAAAAGGCTGCCCAGGTAGCCGCAGAAATGAGAAGATATAGAATAGAAGTGTTGGGAATCTGCGAGAGCAGATGGAACGGATGTGGAAGGTGCCAACTATCAAGTGGAGAGACAGTAACCTATTCTGGTCATCCAGAGGACAACAACGGGCACACCGAGGGAGTGGCCATCAAGATGTCACCAACAGCAGCCAAAGCTCTCGTGCAGTGGGGACCAATCTTCTCCAGGATAATGACAGCCAGATTCAACCCAAAAGGAAGGAAGGTTACAATCATGCAATGCTATGCGCCTACAAACGTCTCAGAACAAGAGAAGAAGGAGGCTTTCTACAAACAACTACAAACAGGAATGAGTGCAGTTGAAGCCCTATGTTCCACTAGGAAACCAAGGGAACAATAATAATAATAATGGTCTTTTGTAACGATTAGGTTGCTAGTAAATACTAACATCAAAAATCAATGTTCAGGAGATGATGGAAACTGTTCATTATTACATTTAAAGCATATTTCTGGCACGTCGTAAAACAGATAAACTTACAAAACACTAACTATTGAATTTCAGTCAAATGACTCAAAACTGACATGTTCCTTATAGAACTTAAAAGTTCCATATTCTCTGTTAGAAAGTATGAAGAAAACTAACTTTTGAAGGAAGCACGAGAATCACTCACTAAGCTATTTCAATGTTAAGTACTAAGATCCGTGGTCATCGTAATAGTAGTATCTTTATCTGAGTTTTGATGATATCCTATGTGACGATACCGATTCAATAAAAGAGTATATTGCTCAATTTCGACAAAATTTTTTACAAATAATGCTATTAGAAGTATATAAATGCATAGGTAGCTGTTTTGAGTGAGATCTATGAAATGTGATCAGAGATCTAAATATAACTTGAAAAAACAAAACAAAAAAGGTTTGGCATTTGTTAATTATCATACACAGGACTGATATGACTAGGTGAGAATCACTGGAACGAATTAGTAGACCTGACTAGCCTGATTTTAATAATTTCATCAGTGTAGATGTTATTTGTCTCCTTTAGAACTGAATTAGTCAGGAAGATGGGAAGACAAAGTCAACCCAGAGGACCAACCAGCTTGTTTGTTAAGACTTATTTTGATTGCATGGAGGATAACATCATGAGCCGAGATCAGTTAGAGAACCACTGGAAAATCTGGAAGTACTGGACAGCTGTTTCGTCATAGTTTGGGGCTCTTTATCAGTGTGCACTCGCAGGGGTTCAAACCCATAACCTTCTGGTTACAAGACGAGCTCATAAACCATTGAGCCACTGGGACCCGATCCAATGGTGCTGCTGATGAAGAGTCCCAAACTATGAAGAAACAACTGCCCAGTACTCCCAGATTTTTCAGTGGTTCTCTAACTGATCTCAGTTCATGATGAAATCCTCCATGCAATCAAACAAAATCCCTATAAAACCAATACTTGAAAGACTTATTTTATCAAACATACGTTTTTTGTCGCGCACAATATGAAAATTAAGACAAATTATCAGCAGTGTTGATTTAAATGACAATGTGTAAATTCGAGGAAGATAAATGCACAAAAAGTTTCGTGTTTTGTACTTTACATGAATCTATTCAAAGCGCTCATCAAACAACAGTGTCGTAAGGTAGGGCTTTAATAATATAAATATCTAGAATATCATACTATAGTGGTTAGTCACTGAAGAGTAACTGTTGTCAAATGTCTAGTCCTTAGTAGAGTTGGCTGATTCTACAAGTCATGTCTCGATGTTGTCATCACTCTAGGTGACTCATCATCGCCATATAGTCTTTGAAGTTATATTAGACAGTTGGACCTAAGTTTGGTGCTTGTTAGTAGTCATCATCAACCCGTATCCTCAATCACGAAAGGACTGATGTCCCCCAATGAAATTCAATCGTAGGCCAGAATGGCTCGTTGTTAAGGTGTCTGATCACAACTACAGATGGCATCGGTTACTTTTGTTGCTCACGGTTTCTCTTCAATACCCTAATGTCTTCTGACAAACTGTAGGCTGCTTTATCAATATCTATTGCTTCCGAAGATAAATTTAAAAAATTTTGAATAACAAGTAAGCCTTAGTTGAAATTTATTGAAAGATGAGATAGAGAAATGCTCATACACACATAACAAGCAACTTCACATACAGTGTCTTTTATGCCAAACAAACAAGCATTCTCATCAATATCACAAGTGACTAATTAGCATAAATAATAGCGCTTAAACATCTATTTAAATACAACAATCAAAAAAATGCAAAAATGGGTGAATGTTTGGAGACAAATTCTGTCAAAAGGTTGGAAACCAAAAACGCAAAGCAGCATTCACCAGAAAATTGTGGTGGGGGGAAGACACTCGAAAAGATAAATTATTTGAAAAGTTTTATTTTTATGATCCGTGAAAAAATCATCCATAGCAAAATTATGGCATTGTAATCAGCTAGCCGGGATTTATACCCAAGCCTTTCAATGATTAGAATAAGCTCAAATCAGTAAAATCTCAATTGATAAAAGAGCACAAAACACTTACTTGTGCACTTTATGTTCCTACGCTTCATAAACTGTAACGTACTTACACCTACTATTCTTACTGAGTCGTTCTTGAAAACAGCTAATTCTATTCCTATTTCTATGCTTCGAAGTTTCTCTGGTAGTGTCATACTTCTAGATCTAATTTTGGCTGTAAGCTTTCAAAATTAGTGTTTACGGACTAATTTCATTTGAAACATGATCCTAGCTACCTGTCTTGATCTGATCATTTTGTTTAATTCAATTTACAGTATGAGTTTTACTATAGTGGTAAAATACTTGAGTTCAGTACTGAGCGACATAAGTTTAATTTAGATCAGAAGGGTCACTTTCCTTAAAAGTGTATCTAGTACATATCAGCAAACACAGAATTATAGATTTAGGCCCCCTTGAAGATTAGCTACAAACCCTTTTTGGAAAATTTAAACTCTTCCCCAAACTGTGCGTTTCCAGGATTTACTAATTCACTATCACATTAGGTGAATAACATTTAATAGCGTCGCCTAGTTCGGTAGTTGAATTATAACAACAGAAGACAAGGGCCGGCAACAGATCGTTTTATTACGGAAATCAGCACGTATTCATATATATTCCATGTACATTATTATAGCTTATTCAAGCAGACAAACACAGTCTTCTGATTGGTTGTTTCGGGTTTCTCGGAAAGTTAAGCCATATATTTGCGAATCTTATTTGCCCACGTTAAGTCTGCTGTGATTGGTTGTTGAATCAGCCTTATTTATATTTTCTCACGGCCCATATTAGTGACCTAGACACTGACGTAAATTAATGTCCACCAATTGGCTAGCAGCCTGATCTCACCACAGAATCACTGAAATCTGGCTTAATCCCAGTCACACATTACATTCCTCTTTCGACAGGGACACGTGGCCTAGATATTGTGAGTGTAACAGAATAGTTTATTTGCATTTTATTTCGACTTGAGTAATGAATGAGTAAACAGTATAGAATATTAGGATTTCCTCATGTATTTTTTAAAAAGCATCATAATTAGCTGAATGATGTTATCCAATGAATGAAGTGGATTTTGAAGAAATGCAATGAGAAACAGCTTGAAGTCACCGCGGATGACATGATTATTCAAGAAATGAATGAAGAAATAGGATGTCAATTTGGAAAAATTTTCTTTATTACAAGCATTAATTAAAGTTAAAATGGATTCCGAGTAAACGGATGATGTTCGTTGCATCTCGGTGACGTGAACAGAAAAAAAACCACAACTTACCAACAGCACTTCGAAGACCTTTCCTCTTAGGAGGAGAAGCTATAACAAATTTGTATGAATAAATATTAACTGATCAATCAGCATCAGAGTTTCGGTTTTTTGTAAAAACAAAAACACGACGGATACACAGTTTGCTACATATGTGATTCAGAGTGCTATACAAGAAGAGAGCATTTATCAAGATGAAATTCTGAAATCGATTTTCATAGGTTATGAACACTGAAAGTCAGATTACGGTTTTCTAAGACCACTTGATATATTAGCTCCTGGTAAGGTCTCTTCAACGATGCTTTAAGGTTAGCATGGCATTAACACGATCGACTGCAGCTGGTAGCAGAATCCAAGATGTGAGTTTCTTGCTATTTACGACTGGTCATCTGAATTTATCTGTGTCCGAGTAAGTGGTCATGTTAGCAGTGAGAGTAAGAGACAGTACTCATCGCTTCGAAGGTTGATGAGTTATCAAACTCCAGATGGATACAGATGAACCCAACCAATTAGTCTCAGGTAAGGGAAAACGAGCGTCTTGAATTTCACTATTGACCACCACTAGTCAAACAACTCCATATTCTATTGGAAAATAACTCACACCATGTCTTTATCTTTAATACTTTTAGTTTTTTTAAGTTTTATTCCTCCACTTTGCCAGTGGAATATAGGGCTCCAAGCTAGGGCTTTGAAGATTCCGTAGCAGTGGGTTTATTTTTACGGGATGGGGTTGCTAACCTCATGCCTAACCTTCCTTCTTTACTAGTCTTATTACTGGCTTCGTGGAGTAAAGGAGTAAGTCTGCCGGGAATCAAGCCCCAGACTACGTCTGCGGTTGGCGAGCATTCTACCAGTGTGCCACTGACGCACTATCTTTAATACTAACTGAATTTATTTCACACTATTCAAATTAACTTGAATAAAACGATATTAGAAAAGAGGATATTCACTATAAACACTTTTTGATTGAACATTACCAAATTTTATTTTGGACGAAAAAAGATATGAAGGATTAATTGAAATAAGCATTGACATGAAATTTTTTCCAGTGAAACAACAGTGACAACTACTTGGCTTTCAGAAACCTTATAGACAAGACGTACTATAATAGTTAAGTGAAGCCATTCAATAATCTTTGAGCTTAACTTTTCATTTGATCAAATATTAAGTAAAATTAGTTTAAGCCAACAATTTTGTTCTTTACCACCTATCCTAATGCTTAGATTTTAAAATATATATCGAAGTGCGCGTTAGACTTCAGAGAGGCATTTTCATCTGACCTTCATCCCAGTAGAAACCATATTCCCTTTCCTACTAGAACTATTTGATGCTTAGATGTTAAGGAGACTAATAATTTAGGTTGAAACTATTGTGACTTTGAATATACATTTAGGTGTATTAACCAATATCAAGACAATCCATAATTCCTTGTCAGAGGCTGATATGTAGAATTCATTTCCACAAATCATCATGCTCCAGAGTGAAATAATTTTAAAATTATGGTGGAATAAAGTGAATTATCTTGAAGTTATAGTAGCAAAATTACTGTGGACATTTGAAAATGACTACAGGTCAGTTACATGCTGAATGCTCTCACATTTTCACGGTAGTTGGAAAAATTCGAATTCTCCCCTCCAAAAGTTTCAGTTGCTGAATGTATTGGATAGTAAAAATAGTGATTATATAACACCGAATAATTATACTAAATTTGTTACAATTTTTCAAGGATGAGGAATGAATTATAAAACGTAACTCTTAGCAGTCTTAGTCAGCAACATTTTGATCACCGATCCATTATTTTCTAATCTTAAAACCCGCCTAAATTCCCCCTTTATTTAGAAGCTGTTTCTAAAATCCACTGTTATAAATTTTCGAGTTTAGTACGATAAAAACAAAATTCATTTTAAAGCACTTACTCAATGCTAAGTCATCATATGGCAGAAAACAACTTAAGTATTACGGGGAATTTAGGCATTAAAACAAACGACACTGTCTAGTCTTATCCCCTTCTCTACACACTTTATGAGGGAGAGCAAAGTGACATAGCTGGAAAACTCATTGGATAAGTGATAAATAAGGAAATTATTCAAAAGAGATAATCCTCACTATACATCCCGTCAAAATTAAATAGATTCATGTTATACTCTTGACCCAAAAGTATCAGTATATCAACCTATGCGTGAACTTGAAAGCAATCCAATGCCTGCAGAATAACACCTAAAAAATTGATCTAGCTTTTCCTGGTGACTGACTACCGGATGAAGTTGCCTGAAGTTCTAATGAGAAGTGGCCACCAGCTGGATCCCTCAAGTTGGGTGATAGGGCAAATATTCGTTGACAATATTGGCTTGTAGTCGTGCCACATATACTGCAAGTTGGTATAAGTTAAAATCCATGGGTTATTGGATTTTGCCCCAGTGACTGGAAGGTTAATAAGCCCGCCGTATAACCTGATTGTGCTAAGTTTGGTTCCTGGTGGTCTCATAAGTGGGTACTGCTGGTGATTCTCAAGCAACGGCAAATAGATTTCCAGTTTTCCCTGATTTTCTATGGTTCTCTAACTGGTATCATTCTGTGGCCAGACTTTAAACCAATAAAATCCCTACAAACTAACACTTGAAGTACGATATCCCAGTTTTCAGTTATGATAATTCTTTCCAGAACACACGAATGGTTTTGTTACCAGAAAACCTTTAGTTTTAGACACGAAAGACACTAGAGAACCACTGTTTTATTTTAGATCTAATTGATAGAAGGCATTATGCTGATGCTTTCCTAAGGACAGGAGGAGACATTACGAACCAATGTGATGTGTAAACCACATATCCACTCCTAATGTATTGTGTCTATGTTTATACTGGATTTTGACTCATTCTGCTGTTATTTCAACCCTGGACAACATGTGACTGATTACTCGACCACTATTGTCACACTCAGAAGACACAGAAGACTGACACAGATAGCAAAGACTTATGGCTCCATGAGAAAGATTATCTGACTAGAAATTAAAGCTAATTACATGTTTACTTCACGTGACCAAGAAATTACTACTCTATGTTTCTACTGTACAGCATGCACCAGTAAAAATGCACATGGTATGACTAAGTCTACCTTAGATTCGAATGTCTGATTTACAGATCATGTGGGAAATACTGACTTATGGTATGTTTCCTCCCGTCCTAACAGTTCTCATAGAGATTTCACATGTAATTGTAGAATTCTAAAGATCAACAAATTGTAGAAAGCTCTTTTTGGTAACATTTTGTCTTTTGACATGGTTAAACTGCTTCCAGTTTAAATCGTATTATGTGAATGAAGAGATAGAAACGGACAAGCAAACAAAAATCTATAATTGTTGTTAAACGTTGCCATTTGCGTTACTTCAGACCATCATATACAGGTAGACAGTAACTATTTCAAGTGGAAATAATATTATTAATAGTAATAACAGTAAAATAAGGGATGACGTTATAAAACGAGACTACTAAAGGAGACTAATATTCCTTTCCGATGCTCAAATCAACAGTCAACGATCTGATCTATTGTAGCTGTTTCTTAATGTAGTCATTCTTAACTCCTTCACAGTCTAAGCCTACTCCAACTGATATCCGTTGTTGGGACTATATAACGCATCTAGAATTTGTGTCAGACGATTGGATTCGACAGTGTGTTCGACTGGTTCTCTCTCCTTTCCTAACATGATGCTTATGCATTACTGATGTGGCCGTTTGGCCATATATGTATAGTGGGAGGGGAGGCTAACAGTGGCTGGACACTACTTAAAGCTTTATCTAGTCTGCAACTTTTATAAGTCATGTTTCATACTTATAAAATAGTTCAGAATGCAATAATCCTAATAAAACCCAGATTTGTTAGTGATTCTAGTATCCCCACATTGCAAAGAAAACTGCATTTTCACAAAGGCTAGTTGAATCTTTTCTATCCACACCAGGAATTCGCTAACTATCAGTCCAAACTATTAGTAAGGAATTCGGGAAATTTATGAAGTAAAACACTTTCAGAATTTCGTTATATATATAAGTTTATAGAAATGCTCCTCTGAAATTAGCTATTCAAGAAAGGTAAAGCCGTACACACCAAACTTTAAAAAATTGCGTTTTATCAGTTTTGAAACTTGAATAAGCAAATGATTCATTGTTTCATTGTTTTTAAGAGTCATCTGTTTCATAAGTGATTTATTACGTCATAGCTTACATTTTGTCTTCACATTTGGTACTGCTTCTTTACCTTAAGTGATAGTAAAGACAGCTGAGCTACTGGGTCCCTTAGTTCGGTGTACAGAATACTGGGATGGTCACTGCAAGCCCTGTGATTGATATTCCGTCAAAACACTTCAACATACATATTATTACGACTCCAATGATAGGCATTATTAAATCGATGGTTAGCTATTTTTCCATTTTATTTGTGTTTCTCTTATTATCTTAGTGGTCAGCTGATTGCATGGCATCACTTTCTTCATCAATTGTATGATACTTAATCAACGTCTGATGTAGTCATTGTTTTTTCAAGCAGTAAATATAAATTAAGAAGAAAACTCTCTAACTTACTTGAATTCGATCTGGATGTCGTAGCACTACGATTTGATCCTCTTGGTCCAGGTGAAACACTAATTGTTCTAACATGTTCATTTGTTCTGCTTTCAGAAGAGTGTCGTGATTTATGCTCACCTGATTTTGTACGGCTTACATGTATTATTCGTATTGGCTTTGAAGAAGAACCAGAATGGTACCTGCTTCTTTGTGTTTCATCTTCTTCAGGTTTAACTGAATTCTCTGGCATTCTTTGAGTTGTATGTTCTCCTTTTTCTATCACTGCATCATTATCATCACCACTACGAGTGCGTGCTTGGTTGACAGTTATATTGTCTGTAGTTCTGGAGTTGCTGTAATCATTTTCTACGCGACTGATACTATTAGTTGTAGTTTTAGTGGTTTCTGTACGCGACGTAAAAGTTTCTTCATGCGTTATTTTATGTTTTCTGATGTGAACTTCTTTCCTATACCTATCTGAAGGTGAATAGCTTGATGACGGTGTTGTCGGTGAGGTTGTTGGTATAGAAGTGGCTGTAGTGGTTGTTGTTACTTCAGGTATCTGTTTAATTTCGTCTGTCACTTCCGCATCAACTAAGGGTATATCATCATAGTTTAAACGCGGTTTAAATCGGTCACCAGTTATTTCATTTATCAGTTTCGTAGAGGTTTCTAAGTCTGAGGTTATATTAATACATTTTGCTTCAATATCTGAAGTTACTAAACGACCTGAAAGTATGTTTTGTTCTTTATTTAAATTTAAAAGGTTGCTACAAGAATCATTTTTATTCTGAACTGGTGAACTATCATCTTGAAAATTGGTGTTATTTGTTTCCGAATTTAACACTTGATGAGCGTTAAGGTCTTTTGTTGGACTAGGCTGTCTGACATCAATCTTAAGCGGTTCTAAAGGTCTCAATGTCTTAATAGAGTTTGATAAATCATGTTCAACATATTCGTTTGTTTCAACAGAAACATTTCCATTTGTTAGCTTATTCTTGATAGTAACTGGTACAACTTGTCCAATAGTTCCAAACAGACGTGCCTCTAAGATATTCTCTTGTAACTGTTCAGCTTCGAATTCTGGTTTTATGAGACGACGACGTGATCTAGAACTGCTTCGTTCATATCTTGATGAATAACTACGACTTCTATGATCATTGGTTTCATTCTCATGTTCAGTGTGGTTAATTTGTTTTTTAGAAGGTGGAGATTTTGATCTTTGACGAGAATGTGGTATGTCGAATTCATCTAGATCGATTTTACCAGTAACATGCGTAGTGATACCCACAACAGATGTTGTTTGAATCACTTCATTTAAACTATACTTGATTGATACCATATTAGACTGTTTGGAATTGTTAGTATGCTTTGTCAACTCTTTCATTTCAGGAGGGATCCAAAACTCTAAGAAAAAAAATATATGTGATACATTAAATTACCTAAACAGCAGGTATACTTATCATTACTACTGATTTAATTAAGTAATATATTTTTGCTTTGTGGACTGATGATTAAACTTTAAAATAATTTCGACTTACCTCAAACAGCATATTTTATATTGAATGTTTGGCAAGAATTATTTTTCGTAAAGCAATAGATTTCACAAAAAATTCTAATGCTACCACATAAAAAGAAGCCGAAAATCATGTCTTACTACGGGTGTTTTTAAATAAAATACTATATATATATATATATATATATATATATATATATATATTAAGTATTTTATAGTATATATATATATGCATATTAAATGTAGAAGGAAGACATCTACATTCTGAGGAAAACCACCGATTAGTTAATTCTTTTCTTACCTATCATTTTGTTACTGTTTCATCGTGTTAAACTTTATACTACTCACCACTAGTAAGTAGTATAGGTTTCATATTTCGTGTACTGCGTGGATGCTCCGTAGTACCACTACTACTGCTGCTGAAATTTATCTCATTTGATGTATAAAAATTCTATTTCTTCTGTAGAAATTATCTTTTCTTAGTTAAATGGCATCTTCTGTATATACTGTAATTAAATTCTGTGTAGAATATTGATTATTCTAGTCTTTTGTTCTCTATTCGCGCGTTGTTTAATTTTACCGTGTATTACCCTTGACACAACTTTGCCGCTGTCAGTGCATTTAGAGGTATCCAGCCTTAGACACATCACAATTTAGAGTTTTTTTATGTTGCAATCATTATTTTATATAAAACACAGTATTGTACTTTAAACATTTCCTGTGTTTTGGATTTGACACGTAACTTAAACGTTTCATTTAATTAATCGACTGAAATTATCGCCCTTGATTTCTTAGAAGAAATCTATATACACACACACATTATGATCAAATCTGATGACTTTTAGGTTAGTGCATGTTTCTGTTGAGTAGCTGTGTTATGAAACTTGGCTATTGTCTAGAATTTGATCTCAATACAGTAAAAATCCGTCAAAAATCAATTACACTTTGTCATCTAGTATTTAGTACTGACTAAATTTTTTTATATATTGTATGATGGCTCAGACACCTGTGTCGTTGGAATATTCGAGCCAAAGGACCCGAGTTCAGTTAGCTGTGGTACGAAATCCATCTTCTAGCTGGCTAGTCTTTTCACTAAAATCATCATGGTTAATTCCTAACTTTTATGTGAATTAATGATACGTAACCGTAAGTTTTTCATCACACTAGTTGTCTATCTAGGTTTTCTCTTGTGGGCTCCAGTGACACTGAATAAGGAGTGAGGAAAGTTGTTGAATGACTGTGAGACTATTTGGGATAGCCTTGATAATTCACAGGTCACACTCAAACCTTCCGTCTTACTGACTGTTGGTAAACTAGGATAGATTTAGGGGTGCGTTAGCTGGGAATCCAACTCTGACCATGTAAATGGTTGGTCAGCATTTCAACACTTAACCGACGATACATTCTAGAAACTACACTAGAAAAGTTGTCTATCCTTCTCTATTCAATCAAAAAACTCTCACTTTATAAATTTTTGGCGTTAAAAACCTATTACTATGTAACTAAAAAAATCAATATTTACTGCGTATGAAGTAAAGTAGTTCAGTATAATAAGTCTGGACCACTTAGTTTTATTGTTGCACAGTTTTGAAAAGACAATGAGGACTGCAAAGTTAAAGATGTGACTTGCTAATAAGACAACGGAATATGTCATTTAATCCTGATTCATTTAGGCATTCATTTCTTACACGAACTTCTCTTAATGAATACGAACAAAGCAATAACTCATGGAACAGAATAAAATAGATCTGTTTCTTTTCATTAATGTCATACTAACTGTTTACGACTTCAGTTCACTGGACAAACAAGTGTCAAACAAAAATTAAGAATGATTATTGTATATAGATGAAGTGAAGTGTTGTTATGGCGTTGCTACTGATAAGATTCATAAGTAGCATATAGATGCATATATAAATATGTATATCATCGTCAAGAATATCAGGTGATAGAGAGATCAATTTGATGAACGATGCTTAAGAAACAACATAGAAAACACGACAAGCAGACAAGGAAGAACAATACAGAAGACAAAGTAGCACAATACCGCAGATATATGTAAATTATTATTCTACTATATGGTAGACGTATTTCGTCTATATCTGTGCATCGAGTTGCAAATAAACAATTCCAAAACCTTCTACCGTTACATTAACATCCCAAATATTTTAGAATAGCTGTATAATCCTAATTCCTCCGAGATTTTATTTACTTCTCGCTTTCGAATACCTCTTCGGCTGTTCAAGAATATCTAAAAATATCTCCGTGTTAAACTTGCATACTGACAAGACAACATCTTCAAGCCTCTGTTACTCAACTCATGGATATTCCTGTTTTTCGTCTATAGGACCTTTTTGTCAAGGTTTATTGGTTTAGCAATCCATTTCAGAGCAGTTTCAACAGACAATCGAAGCAAGGTAACATTTGATAGAATTATGAAACAGTGTTAGAAACGTCATCTAGTAAAACTGATTAGTTACTAGGATATAACCAGTGGTGCCAACCAAAGTTTACCAGTAAAGTTTTCAATGTGATTACCGCTTCAAGAGACTGATCACTATGATACATTTTCGAAGTGATATTCGGGGGTTGAAGGCAATCTGCAGAAGATATTACACCTCAGTTTTGGTGCTTATTGGTACTCGTCAGTAAGGCTTACCTGTAACTTTGAAGGGACTGATATCACCTGTGCGATGCTATTAAATAACTCTTTTTCACCGTGCAATGGGTAAAAAACAAACCACCAAGTATAAGAAAGAATGACATATTTATTTCTTTGCAATTCTCAAACATAGTAAAATTCGTGGTTAGCTTTTTATCATTAATCAACTTCATTGAAATTGAATGCTTGACATTTTTAAAGTTCTATTGATTTGCTATGTAGCGTGAAAATCATTAATTTTGAAGTTGGTTGAATATTTTCTTGACTCCTGACTTATTGTTTTGTCAGGTTGAAAATATATTTGGAACTAATAGACGAATAAAACGCACTCTATCTTTCAGCCAACATAGGTATTATTATCAGATGAAATACACACACACACATACAGCGATACCTTACTACAACTAGATCATATTTCAAGCAAAATGTATTGCTCCTAATTATATTGTAACAACACAAAGCGAGGGCCAGGCAACAGATCATTTATTAAGGTAATCAACACATATTTATAGATTTTCGTGTACATTACTATAGATTATTGTTAGCAGGAAAACAGTCTTCTGATTGGTTGTTTCTCTCACAAAAAGTTAACCTTGCATCTCTTTGTGACTGTTTCTTGAATGTCAGATCATCTATATGTTAATTGTATCCGCCTACTCTAAGTCTTTGTTCTCATTTATCTCACGACCAATATTGGGGACATAAACATTGATGTAAATTACTGTCTACCAGTTTTGGCTAACAGCCAGCTCTCACCACAATATTAGTAGTTTTAGTCAGCTGTACTTTCTCTTTCATGTAATGTGATATACCTGGGATTGGTGTTACGTCATCTCTATTACATGTTCATTCAATGATCAAAGATTCAGTGATTGACTTCTCATTCTACTGACACCACTTTTTAGTACTTTTACTATGTTCCACTATTTCGTGCCTTCGTGTTACATACAATAAATTTATTCGGTATTAAAAATCAAACTCTGACACATTGCTGAAATTCTACTCAGGCAATAGTTAGTGTTGTATATATATACACACACATGTATATTAGCATGAATTTCAACCATTAAGGTAAATTCCGGTTACCGGAAGCAAATAGACATAAAAAAGCTAGTAGGTTTGATACATCAAAGAAATTATGTTTGTTACTTCTCTGATTTCATAAATGTACCAATTTTTAGACTTTTTTTTCTAACATACTCAAATTTTTTAAAACACCGTAAAACATGTTCATTTTTCAATGTGATACATTGATGAAAATTAAACTTTGAATAGTGGAGGCGTGATATTGTGTTTTTTTTCAATATTTATATGTAGTGGAATTATTTAGTTGTTATTAATTCAACTTAAAACAAACAAAATAATAATTTCAAAAAATTTCAATTCACTAAAAACAAATTCTCAAAATGAGGAGTGATTTGTTTTTTTAGAGTAGAATAAAATATGAAGAACAAGGTCATATGAAAGGTGTGCATGTATGTACGTATGTTACAAGTACAAATCAACCTCTGTTTTATAATTTATGCAGTAATCGACCAAGCAAAAAGAAAATGAATGAATTCAATGGTAAGATAAATAAGAAATACAGTTCAGTGATCGCATAAAGGCTGGTTTACCGAATTACTGAATCAGAAATAACATTGTAGACATCATTTAACTTTATGCTAAATACTGCGCTGAAGATGCCGTCCAGATAGACGACAAAAGCTCCGCAACTAAACCAACCAGCTCAGAGAACACTATTAATTGCAAATCATCCACCTGAGTTACAAATCTTTCCTATTATTGTAGACATCAGCAACGGTACTAGGTTATTAAGATCAAAATATGTACACTGAATTAGAGTGACTATTGAATAATATAGAATCAAGCATAATAATGACAGCTGAATACCAATGACATGCTCACTAGCGACTGGTGCTATTCAGGTAGGGTTTCAGTGAGAAGTCGTGACCAGTAGGGTATATCAGTTCGGCCGTGAAGACAGATATTCCCGAAGACATTGGCTAGTGGTCGCGCTATATCATGAGTTGGCAGAAGTTAGAATTCATGGGCTGGTCATTGAATCGGGTCCCAGTGGCCTAATGGTCAACAAGCTCGCAAGCCTTGTAACCAGAAGGCCCTGGGTTCGAACCCTGTCGGTGGGTTCATACTGATGAGGAGTTTCAAACTAGGACGAAACAGCTGTCTAGAACTCCCAATCGGTTTTCTAATGGTTCTCTAATAGATGTCAGCTCATGATGAAATCCTGTAACCAATGTCAGCTTTATTCTGAACAATATGCTTATACACAGTATATAATGGTCAAAGTATTTCAGGGCAAAATATTCAGTTTCCCTGCAGGATCTTCAAGTAAAATAGAAGGCTACAGTATCTCATATGACACAATGTTGTTCGGTCTGACATAAGTTCAGTCCCTCACCATATTTTCCGTTCATTTACTTCAAGAAGTCTGGCTCAGTAGATTCAAAGGTTATTAAAAATGTGCATTGGTACATTCTGTGACTCAAGGACATGAGTGAATGATTGAAACAATAAGAAATGGAGAAAATTCAGTACATTATGTTGGGTGGAAATCCAGGTAGCCCGGTGGTTCAAATAGGCCGCCGTAACTCCGTGGACCGTTGCATCATCTTTTATTTAAAAAAATCCATATTGTAATAAAACAGACCACTTTTTTATTGAGGCAATGACTGCAACTGGTAACTGCGATAAAATTAACATTAAAATTATCTCCGAGGCCACAAACTGTATGCTATGTCTTCCTTGATAAAGGTAGTTTGCACCATGTGAAAAACTACTGGAATTTTAAAAACCATAAACAACTGTTCTATTAAGAGAAATAATATCCACTTAAGACATTTTGGAGAAATGCCAGTTAATAATTCATCACATTTAAATGTATCAGTTATTGAAAGGACTATACGATCCATGATTAAAGCCAAACGTAATGATCTTGGATAAATTTAGAATTGGTTGAAGTTAGAATTCATGGGCCATTGAATTGGGTCCCAGTGGCTGAATGGTATACGAGCTTGCCTTGTGACCGGAAGGTCTAGGGCTTGAACCCCAGTGGATACATCCTGCCGATGGTCCACAAACTAGGATGAAACGGTTGTCCAGTACTCCCTGGTTTTCAATGGTTCTCTAACTCATATCAGTCTCTGGTTCAGCTCATAATTTGTACTGCTTCAAAATGGTTCATATTTTGTTAACTTTGTTAGTCAGAGTTAATTGTTTGCAACCAAGTATACTGGTCAGTAGAAAAACAGTACACTTTTAATACTTTTATGCTTGATGGCATTATTGAGGCGTGAACCTCAAACACACCATTCTAAATATTACAACTTCGTACAAATCCTTACTGAATATTTTTAGTCGATTTGCAACGAGTAAATGTAATCCAGTACATATGAAATTTAAATTAAGATAATTGAATCATTTTCTCGGTTTTCAGGACACACGAGAGAACAAAGTACTTGATGGTTTTTCTCTCTCATATTATATCCTTCATATTATTTTCGTAAGTGAAGGGGGTATTAACTTGTAAATATTATGCTTACAGATTTTCTGAATGATCCAGTAAAACTTTAAGTTCTAGTTACTTTCGATAGTAATGTGAAAGTTTTTGAATATAGACTCAGAATGTTTGTGAAATCAAAACACAGTTCTTGTGAATATTTTTCATATATGTATTGGTAACTGAACTCTAGTTAGAAATAAAGATGAGTGGCTTAGTATCACTCATAAAAGGCTCTTGTTTGAACGGTTTTAAGTATAAAATAGATAACTACCTCTCAAGTAGTAGAGTGTTAGAATAAAGGTTATAATGAGTTATATCTTTAGAAGTAACTCTGGTATAGTCTGAAATATCCGTTATTCACAAGAAACATGCAGGTATGCATCTCAGCTAGTTAATCACAGTCAGTGTGATGATTAAGATCTTTAGTTAAAGACTATGAAATAGACATAGACTAGAATTTTCCCAAACTGCATAAGTGTATTTACTTTGGAGATTCTTCATTAACTCTCATTTAATAATCATTTCTCCTGTTGCAGGAATGTTTATTGACTGTAGTATCCTTCTTTGTCAGTTCACTTTTTTCTGGTATGTTGTTTCCAAGTGTGGTCAGCTATAGCGATATATTTTTGAGTATGGTTCGACGTTTACGCATCAGTCAGTTAATCACCAATAAAATTTCCTATATTGATTTAGTTTCAGTATGAATGGAACTTGAAACAGCTGGTTTTGTGATCGTGATTCATATTACCGCAAGCAGAATTCCTTTATATTGACTAATTTTTCCTTATAGCGATCAGCTGACTGTCGAATTTTCAAATAAAAACTAAAAAAGTATTCGACGTAATCTACGAAAGTTAACTTCAGTCAGATTTAGAAAACCCCACGTAAAACGCCTATACCATGCAGGCTTTAATTGAATGTCAGTGAGAAGATTCATACAAATTTTAAACATATTTGATGTAACTACTTCCGACATTTCAGCTGCTTCAATATTATCGTTATTTGTATGTTGTCTAAGTAAATCACGATAATTCAAGTGGACTATTCTAAGCAATGCCTAGAATCTTTTGAATGAGAAAAGGAAAGGTATGAGATTGTAGGCTAACATAATCAAATGGAGACTCTGAGAGTTGATATGATTCAATATAATATATATCTTAAGTTAAAAGTCAACTTCCAAGAAAATAAAGAACATATTGGATAATAATCTCCTCAGGAATGTTGAATTTTACAAACATATTCTACTACAAAAAGTGTAAGCATAAATGTGGTGCACAGAATAGCTGTCACTCCTGAAGGCTACAGAAAAGAAATCAAGATTTTGAACTACACTTAGATTGGCAGCACCGAAGTTATTTGGGACTGGAACAAAATTCAAATTAGTCTTCCCACAAAGTTTACATCTCATGGATGAATCCAGAAAACAGTTTTTAATCACCTATATGTTTAGCTGCTAAAAGAACGACGTTTGCTCACACTACCAGGAGCACTAGTCATCACCATATATTTAAGTAAGAAGTATATTTACGTATATTTTTATGCTTTTTGAACAAAGCAAGAAATACAGTTTTAGCAGAATAAAATGGTACCATCTTTTATTTCGTTGCCTTCTCGTCAGCTGCTTACATGGCAAAGACATTATTAAATATATCTACAACAACAATTTTGACATACTTGCTTTATTCGAATTCATTAAGGGGAATAAATGTATGAAATTTTATGCTTTTGGTGACTTAAAATAACCCAATAATACATATTTGAAACTATAGTTCTAAAATGAATACACTTTTCTTACGACATGCTTTAGATGTCTATTATTCAACAAGTGAAATCTTTTCATACTCTTTAATATCATCTATCACACTAGCATCTTTGTTAAACCATGAATATCTGATATAAAAAAATAGTTAACATTTTCAATAAATCGGCTTCATAACATGGGGATGCCCATGATCAACCTGAAGGGAGAAAAAACTACGAATTCAAGTGTTCCTTTGCAGAGATTTGAATTCATCGTGAGCTGGCATCAGTTAGAGAACCGTTGGAAAGCCTGAGAGTACTGGACAGCTATTTCGTCCTAGTAAGCGACTCTTCGTTAGTACGCACCAACAGGGTTCGAAATCAAGATCTTCCAGTTACGATGAGAGCTCATAGACCATTAAGCCGCTGGGAGACAAACCCTAATGGCTGTGTACCGATGAAGAGTTCCGGACTGTGACGAAACAGCTGTCCAGTATTCCCAGGTTTTCCAATGATTCTTTGACTGATGTCAGTGAGTGATGAAATCCTGTAACCAAAACTACAAATTACTAGATAACATTACGAGCTTCTATGAGCTAAGTATATCTTCATTTAGGTCACAAACCGGTTTTTTCTCTTAGACAGATGTTATTTTGGATAACCATTTTGACGTGGAAAAGGATTACGGTCATTATGTATGATACAATTCACAGTCTTGTAATCGTACTGATAACTTCATCAGATATCGTGTAGAATGGTTGACTGACTGCATAGTATGAAAAATGAGAATACAGCTATGTGGATTCACTAAAATCACCGTATTTGGTAAGGGCTGATACAGCCGGTACTAATAACAGTGCTGTTGCTAGGGTTAAATACAGGAAGGTAATAAGTGATGGGTCTGAAGATCAAGTACCAAACACCAAATACTGATTTCAAATTACTCATAACCCTGAGAGACTAAGCAAATGAAAACACAATACAGACTGGCTCGAGCTGGTGAGAACAGCCAACTTTATTACATAAAACAACATTTTATATAAATATTACTAACCTCTAAAACTTAAACCGATGACTAATTTAATCAATTGTATAAGTTCAGGCTTCGATGCTGCCAACTGCAGTATAAAAAATGCTGGGATTTAAATTGTCTCAATTGGCTTAAACTGACTGGTCTAAGCCTATTTAAGCTGGTTATAGGCTGTTTCAGAAGATTTCAGCCTGTTTTCAGATTACACAAATTTAGGGATATAATGCGTGCTGCTAAGTCATTTGAACACAGGACTATGAGTGAACGTAAATCTGTATGTAATCATTCCAATGTGTTCGAATACTGTGACAGCATATCCTATACCATCAAAAGGAATAAACATAAGAGAGGAAAGAGTTATACTCGATACACTAAGGTATCTAAAAGTTGACGCTTTTTGTTTCTAAAAGTAAACAGTGACCAACTTTCAGATATGTGACATTTCATTGATGTTCCATATGAATAGTCAGGGAGAAATGGTTCATGTTAATAACTTCAAATTTAGTAATATAATAAAGATAATAACCAGGCATTTTGAGTTCTTTGATTTTTCCTACTCCCTCAGCCTCGAGGAACTGATCAGAAGAACTTCAATGAAAACTTGTTCCAGCTGTAAGAATAATTTCATGGTGGATATGTAAGCACATACAGTGAAAAGTAGGGTGCAGTAGGTTGAAGGTGAGGCAGTAACTCATCGAAGAAGACATTGCTAAGTGGTTGCGTTTTGTCATGAATTGGCAGAATCTTGAATTTACGGGTTGGTCATTAGATCGGGTCCCATTCGCTTAATGGTCTACGAGCTCACTGGCCTTGTAACCAGAAAGTCTTGGGTTCGAACCCCGGCGGTGGGTGGGTATTGATGAAGAATACCAAACTAGACTGGTTCTGTAACCGATGTCAGCTCATGATGAAATACTCTAACCAATCAAACAAAATCAATACTTGAAAATAGTATTAAGCTGACTTAATCACGTAAAGTTTCTCAATCATCTCATACAGTATCTCCTGCTGGTTATCGAATACGTGACTATAATTAAAATTCACCAAAAAAAGTTAAGATAGAAAGTTCTCATCAACTTACGTTTTTTGTGAAAAAAAGTTCTTTTTATAATGCGCTTGCACTTTCAAAATTTCCTCAAATACCATGTGAAACTGAGTGCGAACGTATCAACTTTTCTTCCCGTAATTAAGTATAGTGTTATATTATATATCTTAAGAGATTTACTCACATAAACTTTTTTATTGTAGCTATGTACTCGAAATTAAAAGATTCTGTTCTCATACAAATAAATTTAGTAACTATTGAAAATTAAAGTTTTGAATAGCCACTTTTTTTTACTTGAGAACAATAAATAGCTCAGACTGTCTTCTTTTTCAAGGTAGATTTCGTTATGAACTCAAATGAATTAGAGAGCAATTGAAAACACTGGAGCACTGGACAGCTATGCTGTAGATTGGTAGAGGTTAGAATATACGAGTTATTGGATTTAGACCCAGTGGCTGAATGATCACTTCAGTTGTCTTGTAACTTGAAGCTTCTGGTTTCAGTCGTTGAAAGACTATTAGAAGCGAACTTCTGAAGGAATTTTAGACTACGACGAAATAGGTATTCCCTGATTGCGGGTTTTCAGCATTTCTCCAATTGATATTAATTTGTGACGAAATCGGTGAAACCTCCATGAATGCGGCACTTAAAACTAAGTTTTTCTCCCAGGAATAAACAGGGTATTCTCGGTTTTTATGACTTCCTGTCCTGATAGCCATTATGTGTATATTCAGTAATTCAGAGTGATTAATGAAATAAGCTTTCCTCTGTGTACAAAAAGTAGTGTTAAGATAACATAACTGCCAGCAGTCAATCCGGGATGATAATGAATGATGGCGACCAATAACTTCCTCTTAATGAATAGCAGACCTCGATCGTGTTTACGACAACACAAAGACACATTTTAAAATTGTACTTATCTGTTAGTTTAATCTTGCAGCGATGGAGTATACCACAGTTGTCAATAACCATCTTGACAAATGTACTGCTTCGAAACTATTAAACAGCGATAAATTAAGTAAACAATGTGGTGGCAGCTCTAGAAAAGTGTGCAGTCATACGAGAGGTCTCACCTCTTCAGAAACATTTTAGTGTTAAAATGATTGGGAATCAAAAGTGGACATAAACCGAAAATGATTATAAATGCATCAGCCCTGTTCACTAAACTAAGCAAAGTATTTGTCTGTGTTGGTAGATTTTTGTCAAGTTGTTAAAGTTTCAGGATACTAGTTGAACTGTGGTAAGCTCATGGTTAAATTAGGAGGCTTCTGGCGAAATCGTCTTACATTAAACATCTTATCTTCTATGAGTTAAAACAATAATCAAGTTTAATGATGTCTGAAGAATACGTTTATGTCCTGGTTAGCAACGTACAAATTTCACATTACATATGCTGATAACTGAAGTCTAACGAATGTTTTCAAACAGATCAGTGACCTGATATTAGATGGTTGGAAGCAATCAGAAAAAAGCCTCCGACTCAGGTTTCGTGCTTATTGGCACTCATAAGCAAAGCGTACCTGCAACCTTGAAGGAACTCATGTCCCTTCTGAGATGCGAACCTGCGTCAGCCAGTGCTGCAGTCAGGAGATAAGTCGCGAGCCCGAGTAGCTTCTCAGTGGTAACGAGTGCCAAAAAGCAAGAAACTTGGGTCGAAGGCTTTTTGCTGATTGCCTCCAACCATCTAATATCAACAATTCACAGTGCGCTGTAATGGTGAACCACCTGGTATGGCGGCCACATCGCAAACTTGACTGATAGAATTCAGTGTGCACCATAAGAGGACTAGACCCATAATAGTAGTTACTAACTAGTGTCGAATCAAAGGACCTACTTATTAAAAATAAACACTCAAGCTTTTATCTTGGAGAGGTGTTTCATTTCTGCAATTTGACCAACTGTTAAGTTTTTCGCCTCACATACTACTTGCTGATATCAGTACTTGGAAACCACTTTCAGCGATTATAAGTGATCGCCAAAGAAATTAGTATGACACGAAAGCCAGATTGCTGACCAGCTAGTTTCGTACTTAGCTTGTTTGTAGGCAGAGTACTCTAAATGGCTAATCTTACAGAGAGAAATCACTTTAGACTAGCTCGAATTCAACCATTTACTTGTACAAGCTGATATACTTCGCTTAAAATCAGTCACCTGAAAATTGTGTTAGCCAGTATGAACTTCAAATGTGATTTCAATTGTCGAACCTAATTTAATCAGGCCGCAATAATGAATCGGATCTTCTGTTTTCATTTACTCTTACCCTTAATGTCGTTCACTATTGGCATAAGACAGCGTTAGAACAATTATTTCATGCCAGAATTTTATTCATGTATATTATCATCAATGCGGAATTTTAATATCAGTCTCATGTGCATTAATTAATAATTAATTATAAGAATAACCAACCAACAACAACAACAACGACAACAGCAACATCCAGCGCCAATCACCATCAACGGGAGGGATTTGAAAGAGGTTACTTCATTCACTCACCTATCTAGCATTGAGCATTGTCTCAACTACAGCCAGTCGGAACGGACGAGGATGACAAATCGAGCGAGAATCGGGAAGGCGAGAAACACACACATTCATCAACCTGAAACCAATCTGGAAATCCTCGTCACTCAGCCAGCATCAACAACAAAATTCGGTCGGATTTTCAATACAAACACGTCAAGTCAGTCAGTTCTTCTATACGGAAGGGATCAGAAACTTGGCGGGGGTCGGGTCACAAAGAATACTTCCAACAGGCTGTTGCAGACCTTCATCAACCAACAACTGTCTTCGCTCTATATTGAAGATCAATCAGATGGCCGGGCCGGAAAGAATCGCCAACAAGAAACTGTGGGCACTAACAAACAAAACAAGAACCAATCGCCAACCAACAAATATGCAGGAGAAAGTGGAGATGGATAGAGATGGACACTCGCTGAGGAGGCCGGTTGGTGACATCGCGCGCGCGTCAGGCCGTTACTCGAGTAGAACCAGGCCGAAAGGGAAGCGGTGAGTGGGACGTCGGTGCAAGGGTGACATGGAGGAGATCGTGTGAAGAGGAGTTGAAACAGTGTGGACTAACATGGATGGATGCAGGTGAAAAGTACAGCATAAGGAAGACAGAAGTGGCAAGTGGAGATGTGGAGTTGAAGCTCTTTATTCCACTAGGAACCCAAGGGAGCAATAATAATAAATAAATAATTATAAGAAAACCGTAAATCTGAAGAATAAATTATATCTGTAATAGTATATGTTACACATAATCACACATCATATGATAAACGTGATTCAATATTCAAGGGATGTAAACGTTACTTTTCTAGAAATTAAACAATACATTCACTTGATAAAATTTTACTTTTGAAATAACAGAAAACTTTAATCCCCTAGATAAATAATGGCATACGTAAAAGTGTCATGGAATGTAAAGAGAAAATCATTGAATATTTGTTTGACGTAACACATATTCATAAGCGGGTGGAATAGTAATTTAGTTAATGATAATTTGTCTGCTAGAATTCATTCTATTAACTGGAACTCAAAGAATTTAACAGCGTTTTACTTTTGAAATCTAAAGAATATCAAAGTGTATTTTAGCGATTAATACTGCGTTATAATTTCATAAAGTTGACTTATGCGAAAATAAACGATGGAATATACTACTGATTGAGTGAGATGAGTAGTTGGATAGGATTCATGTCAATCAATAGTACTTCATAGTCAGATTGAAGTGGTATAAACATCGGAGGACCGTTTTTATTCAATATAAGTGACATCCAATTAATCGTATCAATTAGTCGATAGGGTATACTACCATGAATTGATGCCATTTATGTTACCTAATAAATCAAATAGTGTGATCTGAACAGTTTCTGTTTCTGACTGAAACTGTGGGGCACCTCCACCTAGGACTATGTCATTTGTAAACTGCGAACTTGGTTTTAAGTGGAAACAGTCAAAATAATGAAAGTGGCTGACTCTTACTTCAAATATGAAGCCTGCATTTTTAGGTGTTAAAACTATATTTACAATACACATACAAGTGACTGAAAACCATTTAAATTATTTAGTTAATTAATCGATTAAAACGAACGAATATTTATTATTTAAGAGTTGAATCCACTAGATGTAAATATCATTTGAGTAGTATCCATTTTCTCTGTAATTAGAACATTACAGGTCTAAACTGATGTCAGTGTAAAAATAGTGTAATAATAATATTCGAAGAGTTTTATAACATAAAGGTCTTAGTTGCGGACCTACTAATAATCTTGTGTTCTCTATAATATTTCGGTAACATTTTTATTTTGTCTGAAGATCTGATTCCTAAAACATAAACTTTGTCTAAATTGTTGATAATGGCTTTACTAAACTGTTGATGAAACACTTTAACAGGTACGTCTATAAGTACATAACCGATCTGTTATTGACTACCTAGATTGGTTACAGGATTTGGTCATGAGCTGACAGCGGTTATAGAACCATCGGAAAACCTAGGAGTACTGGCTTAATGGTTTACGAGCTCGCTAGCCTTGTAACCAGAAGATCCTGGGTTCAAATCCCGGTGGGTGCGTACTGATGAGGAGTCCCAAACTAGGACGAAGCAGCTGTCCCAGGTTTTCCAATGGTTCTCTAACCGATGTCAGTTCATGATGAAATCCTATAACCAATCACTCAAATCCCTATAAACCAATACTTGGCTAGTTAGATGTGAATTTGTCTTCGAAGTTTAATTTTTCTTAGTAACGATTATTTATGTGGACATTCTTTTTCGGGGTATTGAATTTAAACCCAGTTGTTGAATGGTAACACGTGTTCGTCAAGCAATCTGAAGATCATTGGCTCGATCTTCGGTTGAATCATCGGTATATATTCCTGAAGAGTCCATAACTAAGGTAAAACAAATGTTCAATGCTCCCTGCTTAGTATTGATTGGTATCGAAATCTAGGTTTAGATGAACGAAATCTTCACAAACCCAATACGTGAAAAGATTTCCCACTCACTTTTTTCTTCACAGCTGTAACTTTAACGACTTGTGCGTTTTGGTGAACTATAGTGAACAACCATGAATGTTGATATCTACTATCTTGAAATCTCTAGTGAAACTCGTCACATCTACTCAGTGACAGAGCAATCTGAAAGATACTATTAGTCGAGGTGTTCAGAGATCAAAATAATGATCGGTAAAAGACAATAAAGAATCAAAACTAACAAATTATTAATAAACGGATTAATCAATAGAGAATTTTGTGCATATCAAAAAACCTTAGTCATAAACTATTCATTTGAATTACCTAAAGAGTTACAGTCTGCGATTGTAGAAAATATTGCGAATAATCTGTTGCAGTGATGGTGACCACCTATTGCAATTTAATTATACTTGGTGTTCATCTTATTTTTGAAAAATTTTTATTGGCTAATTCTTCATTTACTGTCGCTTTAGAGAATACAGTAACCTCAATGAACATTCTGTTGATTTCTGTTCTAAAATGTCTTCACTGTTTGAGTATCACTTAGCTTGTATCGTATGATATTGTTGTCGTTTTTAATCATCTAAGAGTAATATTATGAATACATATAAATGTCAGTAAAATTTAAACGCTGACATGATTATCATGAAAAGAATCACTTCAGTATATTGAAACTATGGTATCCTGAAGTGTAGTCAAGTTAGGGCTCTTTAATTATTTCTAGTATTTTTATTATCATCTTAGCATTATAGAGATTTACTTAAAAGTCATATATAATTCATTGGGTATTTCTTATTGGAAAGTTAAGTATGTATGTATATGTATATGTTTTAATGCGCCTTACTAAAAAAACACAAACATTTGAAAAACACGCTACATACATATGACTGCATCAAAATTAAACTTACAAGCTGACTACTGAAGAAAATGATGCATCTTCAAATTTTAATGAAGTTCAAAAGAAATACTAATTAATTTTGTAAATTGGCTTTGAGAACACCTTTTCCCAAGTCAGAATGTAGAGCACTACTTACCTACTTATTTATACACAGTATCAATACAGAATAATTTATGATACTTGTATAATTCATGTTAATTTATGCCGAAGTAATTCATTTGCATAGCTGATGCGTACTTCAGTTACACACTAATAACAACAACAAGAACAAAAATTGTGTATACTATTTCCTTGAACTTTAGCAGTATAATACACAGAAAACTGAGCTAATGTAATCCAGTTTGGCCTTAGTGTACACACATTATTAAAAAAGAAGCATAATTTGCTCTCAACTCTAATCAAAGAATATAGAATGCTTATGTAGAACAAAAGTATAAAGAATAATTTAATGCAGTCTGTTAAAGAGAAGTAGATTGTCAGTAAACTAATCAAGTTGAAAGTTATTCTGCATTGATCTGAGCTAAAACAGCTAGTAAAACGCAAATCAAAGTAGATTTCACACAAAGTCTTTTCTCTCTTCAATAATGAATGATGAAGTATTTCTGTTTCATAGGATTGTGAAATTGTATTTCGGAAAAGATATACACTCAGAGTTGTAAACATTTTATCGCACTACCTCATTTCATTCGCGTCAATTTAATCAGAATATTATTCTTCAAAATATATCACTAAAGTGCTAATCAGTAAGATTTTTAGATATATGTATGTTTTAGTGACACGTACCTAGAATCCCTTTATATACTGAAATGGTATAGCAGTTCGGAACTATATCAAGTGTGCTAAGTCTTCGCCTCTTTGATGAGATGGTACTTACAGTAAAGTAAGTGAATCCTGAGGGGCTTCAGACTGAAAGGTGAAACTTTTGTACTTATTATACGTGACAGATACTTGAGCAAAAGTGATACTTTTAAGTTTCATGTACAATAGTCGTTCCCCATAAAATCCAGTTGGCATTTATTTGGTAGAAGAAGCATCAAAGATAAGACTTCAGATGAACATAGAGAAAACAGAGGTGCTGAAGTTTCCTGGCCAACAGTAACAACAACAGACGAGGATATCAAAGCAAGAATCGGAAAAGCAAGACAAGCTTTCATTATTCTCAAGTCTGTGTGGAGGTCAACAGGACTCAGCATCAAAAATTAGATCCGTATTTTCAACTCCAATGTGAAGTCAGTGCTACCATACGGATCAGAGACTTGGCGAGTCATAAAGAGCATCTCAAACAAATTACAGACCTTCATTAACAGTTGTCTTTGCTCAATACTCAAGATCAGATGGCCAGAAAAGATCAGCAACAGGATTCTTTGGCAATGAGCAAACCAACGCTGCAGGAACCGATCGTGAAACATATAGGCAGGAAGAAATGCAGATGGACTGACCATACTCTGAGGAAACCAAGAAGTGACATTACAAGACAGGCTCTGGAGTGGAACCCTAAAGGGAAGCGGCGAGTTCGTTTTTGGTGCGAGGGTGGCATGGAGGGGGTCATGTTGAGAGGAGATGAAAGCAAGTGGGCAGTCGTGTTGCCAGGTGAAAACGTTGGTGGAGAACCGGACACAATGGAGATGCGCGGCTGAAACCCTATGTTCCTCTAGGAATTAAACGAAATAATAATATAATAATAATGATAATTTATTTGGATTAGTCTCATACGCGCTTCTGTTACATTCAATACTGATTTTTTACTTCAAATACGATATTAGTATGATGACATTAGATGGTTGAAGGCAATCGGCAAGAAGCCTTGGACCTAGGTTTTATGTTAGTTGGCACTCATGAGTCATCAAGGCCTACCTGCAACCTCGAAGGGACTCATGTTGCTCGTGAGATTCGAACCGACTTCACCCAGTGAGTACCGCACTCAGAGATGTTACCACTGACCTATTCAAGTTAGCGACTGACCTCTTGTAGGACTGCATTGGATACTTTGATTGGACACTGGTAACTAGTGGGATGTGTCTAGTCCTCTCATTGGTGCAGACTGAATTCTATCAGTCAGTCAGAACTAGATGCATCACACTAGTTACTAGTGTCCAATCAAAGCACGGTATTATTCTGTTTACTTTTGACCTTCTAGTGTAATCAAAGCAACTGAGTAAATAACAAGAGAATGATTTTGTCAGAAATGTACTAAGCTGAAAATCGAGCATCGATTGGATCATAGTTACACAGTAGAAAAACTAACCAAAACGCATGAAATAAAAATGACAAGTGTACGAATTTATTTGTAGTAGTAGTAGTAGTAACCCTTCATGGACATTTAGTTGACTATTGGAATATACACAACAAGCAACAAATTTAGGGCTACAAAGATATCAGACAGACAAACGGATTGTAGGGATATCAAGGAGAGTTTTAATTCAGATGGACATATATCATCACAACACAGATAAATGAACTCTCTATGCACCTATAAATATACCTGATTTGGATTAGTACTACTCATTATGCATAGAAAAACGCAGAGATATTCAGTCAACTATTATTGATAAAGGCTTCATTTAAAAAAAACACAGTCATCAATCATAAGAAACCAGGGTTAAATGAATCAATAGTTTGTGCTTCAGTTTCTTTCTTTTTTTTCAATTGTCACTGTCAATCATGTTACATGACCAACTTTGAAATGTAATTAAGTGAAGTAGAGTTTATCAGAGTAGATTATAAGAATGCTTATTATTTAGTCAAGTGATCCAGAAAAAAATATTGTTTTTGCTCAAAAATCAAATCTCCTATGAGACTTGAGACACTTTAGTGAGTTAAAATATTTTTGACTAAAAAAAACTAAAGTTAAATCTAGAAATGATGGAGATGATTTGTAACTCAGGTGGATGTTTTAGTAGCGAAGTGTTCATTGCCTCTCTAAACAGCGCATACCTCAAAGTATGTGTTGAGGATACTGTCTGGTAAGACAATGACAGCTTCACAACTAAACCATCTAGCTCAGGGAACACAAATACACCAAAAAGATAGACCAATAGAAACTTGGTTATAAAATGCCTTTTTGTCAATTAAATTCAATTAATTATTGAATAACAAATAATAAGTTAACTAGTTATCGATAGATTTTGCAATTAAATAGATACATAAATAAATGATAATTAAAACTATGTTCCTCCTTTGACCTGTGAAGGTCATTAGAGGAGAGAAAACGGCTATTTTTTTTACAAATAGAGAATGATCTGAACTTAGCAGTTTGCATGCAAATGCATTATAGTATCATTTAAAAAAAAATAAGCAAACTATAATTTTCTATAGTTTGGTTTGTAATCTGATGCTGTCTAGTGACTTGCTACAGGATGGAGTTTCCTGGAGTTCTAGTGAGAAGTCGTGACCAGTGAGGTCCATCCAGATGTCACGTGTGAGGATGGATGTCCCACCTACGACGATGGTTGGGGTCGTGCTAAATCACTAATTGGTGGAAGTTAGAATTAATGAGTCATTGAGTCGGTTCCCAGTGGCTGAATGGTATACGAGCTTGTGTTGTAACCGGAGGGTTCTGGGTTCGAACCCCAGTGGGTGCGTACTACTCTTTTGATTCCCAAACTAGGATGAAACAGCAGCTGTCCAGTATTCCCTGGTTTTCAATGGTTCTCTAACCGAATACAATCCGTAGTCAACTCGTAAAAGCATAACTAACCCTTACAAACCAAACTATAGAAAACAAATCTGGGCGTCGGAGAAGAGATAGTATTTAGTTGAAAATTAGTAAATATTTGTTACGAACATTCGGAAACCATAGTTATGTTTACATAGGTATATCGTCAGTGGAAGAGGTGACTTAGACTTGCGAATATCGAACGGACATTCTGACATTCTCAGGGGATTCCTCTTCAAGATAGAAACATTAAATGAATCCACAAAGGGCTAATGCACACCACCTACGTGGAAATGTCTTAAATCTAACAATCAAGGAACATACGTTAAACATGCTAGATGGTTACATGGCAAGATGCCATAGATTCAAGTTTCGTCCTTAGTAGCACTTGTTAGTAAGATGTACCTACAACGTAGGAGGAACCAATCTCGTCCAGTATTACCTATCCCATACCAATTCAGATTTCATCATGATATCAAATCTCTTAGTTTGGTGATCACTTTGCAAACTTTACGGGTATTTTTCGGTAAATGGTGAGAACCATACAGTGTGACATCAATCACCTCATAGTACTGAAAATGTGTTTGAGATGTTTACTAAATTTATTCAAAAGGCTTTGAGTTTTGTCACCATCCTCTAGTTACAGGACTGTCTGAGTAGTTTAAATTAGTTAACCTCTACCTAGATGGCAAATTATTTTCTGAAGAGTTGTCACCAAAAACATCTTCATAGTTAGGTCAAACACAAACAGTAAGAAAGGGCATCTCAGCAGATAATATGCAACAGTGATTGATGGGACGCAGTAAACTATACGGCTTATATCAGCAGAAACCTAGTGTTTTTTACAGTTTTAGCTATTATTGCACCAGATAAGTTCTTGGTTCTTGAAGATAGAATAGAAACTCTCTTTAAAAACAAATCGTATCAGAAATGAAAGCATGTATCAGTTCGCCAAAATCTTTCAGCTATTAAGGAAAAATTCATTTAAATATGATACATCTAATCAAATTCAACACTTCATACATATCATCACCGATTTGTACAAAAGATGCTGTGCTGAAATTAGGTTTCATTGCAAACTGATATCAGTTTGAAAACCCCTGAACACCAGGATGTACTGGATGGCTATTGTATTTCCGTCTAGGACCCTTCAGGTGCATACATGTATGATTCCACACCAGAAAAAGCAGCTGTCTACTACTCTCTAGTTTTGTAAGTTTCTCTAATCGATATCGGTTCGTCATGAAGTCTAACCTGAATTCAATCAAATCCATACAATCGAAATTTGAAATAATAATAATCTACTTTATTCCAAAAATGGTACTTATAATACAGAATGGAATTCTCAGCATTTGTCACAATATTGCATCTGATTTACTGAAAATATAAATAAAGTTAAAACAAAAATTTACCAGGGAGATTTGTCCACATTTACGACATAAAGTCAAAAATATTCGAAGTACGAGTTGAGAGTATTAAATATTGTAATATTATAACAGTTTGAAAATCTTAGCATGTTATAGAGTATTGAATCTAATGTTCTGTTGATATAGTTTGGTCAGGGAAAATGTAAAATTAACAGTTATAACACAGCTTAAATGATGTTCACACTTATGAAAAAATACACAAATAAAAACAAAAAATTTACAGGATTATAAATATACGAAGTATAATAACAATAAAAGTTGATGTTGTAAGGGTGGAGGAAATGGTTTATTTAGTAATGCAAAGAAGGTTAGTTAGTCCATGCCTAACACTAGTTTCATCACATAATGTACGTGCCAAATATGGTATAGTGGAACTTTTGTAGTTGGACGTACGTGCACAAAGTCTTCTCAAAAGACTTCTTGTTTTACCTGGGGAGACACAAGGTTAGAGCTGCGGGTAGAGTGGATGCTAACAGTCTAACAAAATTCCTTTGGCAAATTCGTTGCATGACATCAAGTGCCTATCAATGACAATGTCAACGATATGGCCTAATAGGATACCACCGCCCCACTGACAGTCTTCAGAGTTCTACGAAGTATGACATAGTCTTTTTTAAGCAATCCAGGAGAAAAATAAGGGTGAACAATGAAGAACAATAGGTAAGATGCAGGAGTTGACAAACTGTAAGAGGAAGGTTTAGGTAATGCCTAAGTGCCTTAACTTCTTAATGTAAGAAAGTCAGACGAAATAATTTTTTAGAAATCGCTAAAACAACTAACTGCTTATGTTTAAGATTATGGAAATAAATGTGAACATAAACAAACTGATTGATCATTAGCCCAACAATCCAATCCAGCATCGCCAATCTAAGCAAGTGAAATAATCAAGTACTGTGGTGCTGACAAAATTTACAAATATGGTGGCTTTGTTTACATCTGGTAGCAACGAAATAATTTAGGTATTATCGTGTTCTCTCAACTGAACAGTTCATTTCAAAGTTCACATTAAATATGTTGTCTAGGAAAACACTGAGAGGTTAATAATTAAACTATTCGGCTCAAACAATGCAGAAATACCAAAATCATCCATCTAGGCTACAGATTTTCTTCATCGACGGTGAATTGATTTTCTAAGGCAAATTTATCTATGGTTATTTATCAGCTTAAATTAAGAGAAATAATTTTATTATCTAACACTAACTAAGTATGAGATGCTCTGAACGATACTTAAGTCAGTTTTATCAAGCATTAGTAATCATACTGTTTACAATTTAGATACACACATAACACGAATTTCAGTAAACCATAAATAACTCTTAGTACTTTTTATAAAAATCGTTTCTTTCGCTACTCAACTTTGTATTTTGATTTTAAGTTCAGTACCACTTTTAGAACTGATGCTACTTTGTATCTCTCTCTCTATGAGTCTTTCTCTGACTACTATATCGATTACAAATGATAGTTATTATTACTATATGCTATCAACTATTATTACGGTTTAGCGTTATCCTTATAAGTTTATCGATTAACTTTACTCGTAATTAGATTCAGTTTACGATATAATTTCTACATCACGTGAGTATATCATACATGTGATTTAATTAGGCATTTCGTATGATTATTAATATTATTTTGAATTCATTTCATGTTAAGATTAAAAATTAGTGATGATATCCTTCAGTAACATACATAGTTGGTCGAATAATAATGAAATATTTCAAGTAAAATTATGCTCAAATTTTTACTAAGAGAAATTTAATTCGTAAAATGTTTTTTTTTTCATTTAAGGTAGACATCGCTTCGAATCGTCTTATATACCATATGAAGATGGACTGGAACGAATGATATTGTTCAGAGAATATTATATGATAATTTTATGTAACTATTAGGGGTATAGTATGACTAGTTTCAATTTGTATATTAATGTATTTAGTCAAATAACATTAATTCTGTAATATTTGCCTATGCATCGTTTGAAAAAATGAACTTAAATAGGTCTCAGTTACACCTTTAATGTTTTACTAACCCAAGTTATCCTCCATAAAATTAATTAAATCTACTACTGGGAGTACTAGACAGCCATTTCGACCTAGTCCGGGACTCTTTGTCAGTACGCATCAATGGGGTTTGGACCCAGGACCTCCCAGTTTCAAGGCAAGTTCGCATACCATTAAGTAACTGGGACCCGATCCAGCTGAGCATGAATTCCGAATTCTGCCACCTGAAGATATACCGTGATCACTAGCAAATATTATCGGGGAGTATTTGTCCCAACACCCAATCTTCTGTATCCCACTGGTCATGACTTCTCACTAGAACCCAGGTAACTACCTATCTGAATAGGACCAGTCGCTTGTGAGCATCAGATTGATATTCGAGGGTTGGTTTGAAAGCATTTAATTTGACTGGTTACAGGATTTCAGCATGAGCTGAGATCTGTTAGAGAACCATTGGGACCATTAACAATGAAATTGGCTAGTGGTCGCTCTATATCCTGAATTGGCAGAAATTCGAATTCGTGGGCCATTCGGTCAGGCCTCAGTGGCTTAATGATCTATGAGCTTGCTCTGTAGCGGTGAGGTCCTGGCTTCGAACCCTGGTGGTGGGTGTGTACTGATGGGGAGTTTCAGACTGAGATGAAACAATTATCCATCACTCCCATGTTTCCCATAACGAACAATGATTGGATTGCGAGTGGTTTTAGATAGTTTGAAACGACGACATAAATCACCGATTTGTCATCAGTCTCCAATTATTATTTCAGTCGTCCGAATATATTTCTATTGTATTCTATTTATTTCATTTTTGCTTTTAATCGATATTCGTGGTGAAAATCGTGTTATATTGTAAACCTTTTACTTCGAGGCAAGAATTTTGATATTGCTTGGGATTTAGTATTTTAAAAGTGAAAATCTCACCAACATATTACTTAAATTATCTCCGTGGGAATATCATCACTCACTGAGAAATGCAGGTGCATCCAGATGACGAGTTCCAAATAAGACAAAATGCGCATCCTGGATTCCACTGCTAGTCACCACCCACCAATTAAATATCTAGCAACCAGTTCATAAAAAGGTGCTACTACTACTTCTATTATTATTATTATTTCCACTTCTACTCCTGTCATCATTCACTGAACTAACAAACATTATTACTAAGAAAATCGTGCAGTCCAACCTTAAATCATATAAACATTCGAATAATATACATACAAAACAAATATCCGTGAATACCATGGATTGGATATCATCCCTAAAATCAATTAGTATGTAAGAACCTGTTTCTGGTAATAAAATGTCATTGAAATTATAAACATTATGTCTTCTAAGCCATTTCTGTGAAGCTATTACAATTTTTTCTCTTGTAGTAATAAGGCACATGATACTAAGTCGTTAAATTACTTTTTTGGTTTGCATTTCTTTGACCGTGTGTAAAGTAATTCGTTTCATAAAAAGTGATCAAGTAACATGCAGTGATGCTTAATTTTTTAACATGGCCTAGGTAAAAAAACACTTGCTGAACACGTGAAGAACATTAACAGGAAACTTTCTTTAACGTGTCCCCCTCTCACATCAACTAACAATAAACAGGAAATATTATCATTAAACCTTGAAATTTTGTAGATCATTGGAAGATGATTGGACAATTATATCAATTCAGATTTCATCAACAAGAAAAAACATTATGATTTACAAAATCACTGAAAACGATAGAGAACCAGACCACTTAACAGTCTCGAACTATAGTGAAACATCGGTTTATATCCTGATTGTTTTCAATGGTTCTTTAACTGACGTCACTTCCTGACGAAATCGAGGGTAAAACTAATCGAAATCCTTAGGGGCAATAGTGCCAAAATATTACTGTTTAGTTACTTAAAGGATTTGAAGTTTGCTTTTAAGGTTTATAACTGAAGATGAGGATGAGGCTTTACTATCACATTTCATTCACAAAAATGTTCAAAATCAAATGAACAGTTAGTCAACTACAGTCTATATATCTGGGATTATTTTCTGCAAATAGTAGGACAGAACTAAACGTATACATAACAGTAAATAACTTACCCTTAATTGCTCTTTCCAGCAACATCATTCCCATAATGTCACGAAACCATCCAATTTCACGAAATCGTATTACATTTATAAATGGTGTTTCTGAATTCAATTGATTCGGTACTTGTACATTACCGATAGCTACAGCAACAAATCTAGAATGCCATTCTGGTCGTCCACCTTCTTCACGTGAATTACACAACAGTGGCTGTAAACAATGACGTGTAAAATAGGTGATATGTTCACTTCCATCATCTGGTATAAACAGAACAATACGACTAGCTTGTGAAAAGAGACATGCATTTATTCTTGTTGGACTAGACCATAGTTCATTTTTTAGATAAGTTGAATTACTTAAGCATAAAACATTTAGATTTGGGTATTTATTCATAACATGATTTGATAAATGTCTAGCGGCATCTTCATGTTTCCAGTAGGATGAATCATTGCTTACATTTTCGGGATAACATTGTCTTGCGTATACAGCAGGAGATAGGATGATAGCATGGTGATAAGCTCCGGTCGACATATGTATGCAGTAATTTAATTCACTTTAATTAAGACTAATAGTATCTGTGTGAACTTTATAAACCCATTTATCACCGTTTATAAAAGTGCATGAACTGAATACATATATGTGTTTGTCTGTTTTCTTTATAATTCTTTCGCACATTTTAGACCATTTTGAGACATATTTAAATTAAGCGACCAAAGAATATATAGTCTTTCACTATTCGATTGTATTACACTATGAGACAAAGCTATTGCTCAATTATTTCACTAGTGTGCGAATGATAATGGGATGAATTTCTAAACATTTCATCTGTAGTGCATACAAACACTCGTGTCTGTATGCATACGTGTATATGTCTGTTTATTTATGTGACTGTAGCCACATAGTGTTGTCTATTGATCAAGCTATCAATCTGCACAATCGGCTAAATGATCAATAGAATTTCGTTTAAATTAGTGAGACCATTGAACAAAGACTTAATTCAATTACAATGGAACAGTAAATTGTGTGGGTGTGATGATATAAGATACTCAGTCATTGTTACAAAATTTTTTTTAAAACTGTCTACTGAATTCTTAACAAATTGTTTAAAACAGACAAAAAAACAACCAGAGTATTTTACCAGTTGTGCAGCAGTTTTAGGTGCTGTCAAATATAACAAATGAGCTGTTAATCCTCAGAAGCTAATACATCATTTCTCTGGTAATTAAAACAAACTGTGAATAAATTTTTGAATTGTTTTGCAAACAGGTGAAATACACTAATGAATGGAAAGTGTAAACTACATTGTAAAAATTCTAAAGACTCTACCATATCCTAATATGGCTGTTACTGTGTTATAGAAATCGGTTATTTGTCCAGTCTGTAACTGGAAATAACGGAATACTATCAATGAACTAACTTTGTATGTAATATATACTTAAGAATCGTGAAAAAGCAACAGATTCTGCTTACTAGCACTATTCTCCCGTGTCATTACATAGTGATAGCAACTCAAAGATAGTTTTCAGCACTTTTAATTATTATTATTGCTCCCTTGGGTTCCTAGTGGAACATAGGGCTTCAACTGCACATCTCCACTTGCCACTTCTGTCTTCTGCTGTAGTTTTCACCTGCATCCATCCATATTAGTCCACACTGTTTCAACTCCTCTTCACACGATCTCCTCCATGTCACCCTGCACCGACGTCCCACTCGCCGCTTCCCTTTCGGCCTGGTTCTACTCGAGTGATGGCCTGACGCGCGCGCGATGTCACCAACCGGCCTCCTCAGCGAGTGTCCATCTCTATCCATCTCCACTTTCTCCTGCATATTTGTTGCTTGGCGATTGGTTCTTGTTTTGTTTGTTAGTGCCCACAGTTTCTTGTTGGCGATTCTTTCCGGCCCGGCCATCTGATTGATCTTCAATATAGAGCGAAGACAGTTGTTGATGAAGGTCGGCAACAGGCCGTTGGAAATATTCTTTGTGACCCGACCCCCGCCAAATTTCTGATCCCTTCCGTATAGAAGAACTGACTGACTTGACGCTGTTTGTATTGAAAATCCGACCGAATTTTGTTGTTGATGCTGGCTGAGTGACGAAGATTTCCAGATTGGTTTCAGATTGATGAATGTGTTTCTCGCCTTCCCGATTCTCGCTCGATTTGACATCCTCGTCCGTTCCGACTGGCTGTAGTTGAGACAATGCTCAATGCTAGATAGGTGAGTGAATGAAGTAACCTCTTTCAAATCCCTCCCGTTGATGGTGATTGGCGCTGGATGTTGCTGTTGTCGTTGTTGTTGTTGGTCGGTTGGTTATTTTCATAACCTCCGTCTTGTCAATGTCCACCCGGAGTCCTGTCTTCGCCGGCTGCTTCTTCAACCAGTTTGTCGGTTTTCGCTTGTAAGTCTTCGATTTTGTGTGTGTGACATCAAACATAAATCATCCACGCGCGAAATCCAGGTCTTCTAGGGTCTTCGCGTCGGTCGGTCCAGGATATCCCTGTCTTCTCGTTTCCCACTCACTGTCTGACGCATAATCCAGTCAGTCCACCACAATTAGGAATATCATTCATTGGTGATAATAAGCACCCTTGTCTGATTCCTGTATTTACTCCAAACGCCGCCTGGCTGAGTTTTCCGTTGTTGATCACTTGACATGTGCCGCCGTTGTTGTACAGCTGTTGAATAGGGTTGATGAATATTTGGGGTACGCCGTAGTTCTCGAGTAGTTTCCAAATTACTTTGCGCTCAACGCTGTTCAGCACTTTTAAGATGGCACATTAATTATTTTATGGTAGATTAATGTCACAGTAAGGCATATATCAGAATTCTTTAGAAGCTATTTCTGAAACAGTAGAAGCATCCAATTGTTTACACGATTCCATTCCACTTTTATATACTTACTATATTATTGGAGTGTATAACTGTCAAAAAAATCGTAGTTCCATAGTCTTATATGCGTAGATCTTGGGAAAAATCGTATTTTATTAAAACACAAATTATCACACTTAGTTTGAATAAATGAAGGGGGGTGTTTTGGTTCATTCGAGAAAACTCAAAATTTCACTTGCATATTTTAGCATTAAACATTTATTAAAGTGAATGCAACCTTTGATCTCTTCCTCTAGTGTGACTAAATTTAGACAAGTGTGTAATACCCTAATTTCATTTTTATTGTGATGACTTCACTTTAAACTGGATTGCTTGTTGAAACTATCTTAAACACACTCATATTTCTTCCGATCTCTGTAGTTTCATCACAATATTTAAGTTTTAGCTGAACCAAATAAGGGTGTGTGGGTGTGTATGCTGTTAGGCGAGTTTGAATACGTCGGTAACTAGGATGAAATATGTATTACGACGAGTCACCATCCGATTAAAACCTCAGACCTTAGTATCCATTAGTTCCAAGTATACAAGGCACCGGTTTCCAGTCTAAGTAAAGATGTGTATTCATATGAAAGACTGGCATATTCAAAGTACTAAGCACAATAAAATACCCGCGGTGTGGATTATATCTCTGTTTCCCACTGGAATAAAAACGTTAATTCATATAATCAGTGACTGAAAATGTGCAAAATAAGAATGAAATGTGATGAAAGGTGCTGGACGGTTTCGTTATCCTTTAAAAATTTCAGGTTTAACTTCACTGGTTAAGTCAAGCAAGTCCTTAAAGTCAACTAAAGATGTACTGTAATCGACATACATGAAAGCTGCACATTATCGTGAGATTATATTCGAAGTACACGAATTGTTCTCCGGAGAGTAAACTCATTGTATTTGTCTTGTCATAGACTTAAGCTGATCACAGTCTACTTGCTAATTATGTAATGTGGTAGGTAAGTTGAGTGACATACACTTTAGAACACATTTTGTCTCAGTGATAAATGTTTAGAGTTTAATCAACACGAATTTCTGGACCTGAATTTCGCACATATTCGTATTCATCAGCACCGCATATATGAAGTCCGCAGCACTGTGTTAGGGTACATTTACATGTTAACTAATTTTTCAGATTTATCAAAATAGTATAGCTACATTCAGGATAACATTTACCGATCAAGGTAATTTTCTGACATTAAAATAAACAGCTTTTAAAGTTTGAACAGTGTATCGGTGGTTCAGCGGCAGAATGTCTGCTAACCATGCACATGAACAGGGTCCGATTCCCAGTAGACATATTCCAAAATCCTTCCTAACCAGTGGTAACACTGAAAAAGGGGAAGATTGACAGTGAGACTGACAACCCCATATGATGAAATCAGCACCACAGGTTCTGGAACTCTGAAAGCCTGAAGCAATATGTTTCACTCAAGGAAGGAAATTGCAAAAACAGTAGCTTGAATGATTTCCTTATTCATTGTTTTTAAAAACGGTGAAGATGTCCAGTTTCTTGTGGTAATTACTGATTGAATTCGTCGAAATAAGTTTCACGTGGATTTCATAAACAAATTACGTTCATCAGTTTTCGCCCCAATAATACAGTTAAGAATTTTTCAAGTTTTCAAATTTTAATTTGCAGGGATCTGGCTGATTTCAAGTTTGGTCAGTTAGAAGAATATTTAAAGCAAGTCAATATTAGACAGCCGTTTCGTCCTGGTTTTGAACTCTTCAGTAGTACTTATCCATGACTGCAGTGAGGACTGAACCCTAGACTATCAGGTTACAAGGCGGGCTCAGTGACCATCCAGTCACTCGGACGAAATCCAATGAGACCTGAAATCTTACGTTTACCAATCTGCGATATATTTAGAGCAATCACCAGTCAGTGTCATCAGGGAGTATTTGACCTCACAGTCTACTTGATGGATCCAGCTGGTTATGACTTCTTTCTAAAAATTCAGGCAACTTCATCCTGTAGTCAGTTTCTAGTGAGCACAGGACGAATTTTCTAATGTTGACTGACAGGGATTTAATTAATTTCATATTTGATCGATCAGATAGGGTGCGATGACAAACGCTCCCCGATAACACTGTCTGGCGTTCGCGCTACATATATCGAAAACTGGTAGCATTTGGGATTCATAGATCATTGAATTCCTTCCCAGTGTCTGGGTAGTCAATGAGCTCACCTTGTAACCTGGTAGTCTTGGGTTCAATCCTCACCACAGTCATGGATGCGTACTGGTGAAGAGTCCCAAACTAGGACGAAACGGCTATCCAGTACTCCCTGGTTTTCAGTGTTTCTCTAACTGATATCAGTTTGTGATCGAATTTGACATTTTTTCAGTAATGAAACCTGGTGCATTGTATTCGCATATATGGTTTGGTTTAGTTTTCAGATTTGGCTTCATTGATTCTATGTTTGGTCAAATCCTTGTACTCTATTTTTGCCTAACAGTCAGTGTATTTAATTCCTGTAACTATATCATTCTGTCCAGTAGGCTGAATATATTCTTATATCTGAAGGAATTTAAAGGCTGAAATGTCAAGTTCCTTTCTGTTCGCGTTATCCTTCACTATTCTTCTTCTTCTTTTTTTCTCATAATTTTTTTCACAAACTTTTTGATAAACTTCTTTTATAAGCAATTGTTATCTATGCATTTTGCTATATTGCACTTGTTCTCCTCCTTTTGGTGATTTATCATTTTACACTGTTCACATAGATGACTTTAATTCCTACGAAGATAACTGACTACACACATGATTGTAGAAATCCCCTCTGACATTTATTCATATGACCAATGTAAGACAGAATCCACGCAAATTGATTATTTGACATTTGCGTGCATGCACTAAGTGGATTTACAGCAGTATAGCGTGTCTTATAACTTAGACAGGTATTTCTGGTCTAAAATAAGCACCAGACTAAAGAGAGACGGAAACGAGTTAATTCTGAGGTAAAAAAACTAAACTAATGATGATTAGTTATGAATATTTTTACTACTGCTTGTTAACTTAGAAGATAGAGAAAAATTTTTTAAAAAAGGTCCACAAAGAAGATGAATCCGGAATAAGTTATATATGGCTTAATAATTTATACTGATAATTGGGTTTATAATTGAACTACACAGAAGATTAATCCGTAAGAAGGTGGTATTATTTAAGGTACGCTTGAACTTTCGATATTATTATTATTTCCTTTAATTCCTAGAAGAACATAGGGCTTCAGCCACGCATCTCCATTGCCTTCTGTTTTCTGCCAACATTTTCACCCCGCTCCAAGTCTACCCACATGTTTTCATCTCCTATTCACATCACCTCCTCCAAGTCACCCTCGCACTGACGACCAACTCGCCGCCCACTTCCCTTTCAGGTTCCACGCGAGCGATGGCTTGACTAGTGATATCACTTGATAGTTTCCTCAGTGTATGGACAATCCATCTCAGTTTCTTCCTGCCTATTTGTTTCATAATCGGTTCCTGGTTGGTCCACTCCCTGCTGATCTTTTCTGGCCATCTGATCTTGAGTACTGAGCGAAGACAACTGTTAACGAAGATCTGTATTTTGGGTGAGATGCTCTTTATGACTCGCAGTGCAAGTCTCTGACCCGTATAGTAGCGCTGACTTCACATTAGAGTTGAAAATCCGGATCTTATTTTTGATGGTGAGTGCTGTTGACGTTCACACAGACTTGAGAGTAATGAAAGCTTTTCTTGTTTTTCCAATTCTTGCTTTGATATCTTCTTCAGTTCCGTCCGCCTGTAGTTGAAACGATGCTTTCAAGTTAGGTAGGTGAAGGAGGTTGTTTCTTTCAGGTTCCTCCCATTCATGCTGGCTGATTGTTGTCTGTTGTTGTTGGCCAGGAATCTTCATCACCTCTGTTTTATCTATGTTCACCTGAAGTCCTATCTTCACTGGATGCTTCTTCGGCCAACTTGTTGCTTTTCACTTGCATATCTTCCATTTTGTGGGAAATCAGACATATATCATCGGCGAAGTCCAGATCCTCCAAGTATTTTGTGTGGGTCCATTTCATGCCTGTTTCCTCATTGGCCGTTGTCTGTCGCATTATCCAGTCTACTTTCGATAACATGAAGAGAACTATGAAATATCGGTTGAAAGTAAATTTACTTCACAATGATTCTCAACCACATTTTACTGATATATCTCGGCAGAAAACAAGTAATTTTTAAGAGGTGCTTTTCTCTTAAACCCGATTATGTTTTTTTCCCGTTTTGGTCCTGTACTTTATTATAACTGACTAGTTTTTCACCATCTATTTCATGTGTTAATTTCACACTGCCGAAAAGTTATTTTGCCTGTATTTTCTTAGGTCACCTTCAACTCTATAAAGATCTCATTCTTTTTCCCGATATCATACTATCTTAGTGGGCTACTGTTTTTTGCAGTCCTTCTTATTTATAAGTATGTTTACTGTGATTAGAAGTATCCATTATCCACAAGACAGTTATTCTGTTAATTTGATGGAGAATTCATGTGATTTTATTCTTGTTATAACTTACTCAAATGGTTGGCGCGAAATTCTAATGGTATGTTAAACAAAAAATGAATCAGTTTAAAAACTTGTTACAGTTGAATCTTAGCTTCACTTTTTTATGACTCGTAAGTACAGATGATGGAAATTTCTATCATTGAAATGCTGGACACCAAACTAGCTGGCATATTTTGGTGAAGTTAGCACGAAAGTTGATATCCAAAAAAAAATGAAGCCACCTATCTGAGAGAACACGAGAACAAGAAAATCATGCAGCTGAGCTACAAATTTCTTCCACCATTTTAGAATGACATCAGCTTGTCAAGATATAAGGCACTGAGTAACGAATCAAGTTTATGTTATTTAATTGTGTTTTTCAGTGTTATATATGCATACTGGCAACCTGCTTAAGCTTATGAACTACCAATAGTTCTGTCCATCAAAATTCATCTTATTTTCTCTAGATTATGTTGTTTTAAATGTCCGATTACATCCTCGACTCGCATTGTGTACTCATGCTATTCAAGCATTGGTTTACAGGGATTTGGTTGCTTGGTTACAGGATTTTATCATGGGCTAACATTGGTTAGAGAACCATTGGAAAACCAGCCAGGGAGTACTGAACAGCTGTTTCATCAAAGTTTGGGACTCTTCAGCAGTACGCATCCACCGGGGTTCGAACCCAGGGCCTTTTGGTTACAAGGCGAGCTCGTATACCATTAAGCCACTGGGACCCGGTCAATGGCCCACAAATTCTAACTTCTGTCAATTCACGACATAACGCGACCCCAGCCAATGTCTTTGACGAGTATTTGTCCTCACACCAGACCTGCTGCACCCTACCGGTCACGGCTTCTCACTAGAACCCCAGGTAACTACCTACTTGAAGACATTGCCTAGTGGTTGCGCTATATCGTGAATTGGCAGAAGTTAGAATTCATGGGCCATTGGATCGGGTCCCAGTGGCTTAATGGTATACGAGCTTACCTTGTAACCAGAGGGTCCCGGGTTGGAACCCCGCGGCGTGGGTTAGTACTGTGAAGAGTCCCAAACTAGGACGAAGCAGCTGTCCAGTACTCCCTGGCCGGTTTTCCAATGGTTCTCTAACTAATGTCAGCTCATGATGATTTCCTGAAACCAAATGTACTCATGCTAGTTTTCAAATAGGTTTCAACCTACTGCTACAAAGTTTTTGAAGGAAATCAAAGCAGATCATTACAGGTTGTTAGAACGTGCTTCGGATTAAACAATACTGCCTTGAATAATATACATTTCTGATTGTAACTTTATATGACGATTCTACACAAGTAGTAAATACTTTGCAGTAGAACGTGATGGGAACTCTGTACTCTATATATGAACGCAGTTTTGAGAATCAAAATATTGTGAATTCGAAGTGTTATTTACAACCATACTGATTATAAAACTTCATGCTGGGTTTTGTAAGCTAATGGTAGCAATCTGTCTTGTTTTAATAGTCTCTGTGTTATTTCTGAGCCTCATACTGGGGTACATTTGTTTAGTGAATTCAACTAAATGAAGAAAACGACTCTCTTATTTTGTGGTACAAATTCGCTTTATTCTCTAGAGAGTAAATAACGTACATGGAGACAGCTTTGAATAAATACTCGCACCACACTTCTAAGTGTTAGCTTCATCTGTATATATATATATATATATATATATATATAGGATTTGAGACGAAGACATTTCTGAAGTTGGCTTTATTTTACTCAAAACTTTTAAACCTATTTGCATATTATTCTCAGAATGCTAACATTTCATAATCTGTAAAAACTGTAGGGGCTGAAGTCAATTGAGAAATTCTGAATTGAAAACAATTTCCTGCTGAGCTGATGTGCAATAACACTGTGTCGTTCCTAATAACATAATTATCTTTATTTGGTTTGATAAATACCTGGCGAAATCTGTGTACAATTAAAATATTGATTATCATGAAATCCAAGTCGTTTTAATTAATTAGTTAACTAAAACAATACTGTTAGTTAGGAGATCCTAGTTTCTATCTATTTTATGATCTAATTCAGTAATGTAAGGCTTTCATGGTTAATAACTGTCACACTACTCAATATTTTATTCTTGTTTTATGATATATTCAGTTAACTGTTTTGTGGGTTGTTAATTTTGCAATTATTAGGCAGAATATATTAACTAATCGTTGCCTGATAGCATGTCAGAGTTCTGCACTGATTGGATTAACTGTCAGTGTAATCCGTCCACTCTAACGACATTTATAATAATGATAATCGGAGCAATAATCAAGCTTTATTTAAGATAATAGGTGAACACACGGAACAGAAATTTTCAGCGTATTCAGTTTCAAAATATTTCCTGTACGTACAGAGGTTACATGTAAAGTAAAAATCATATCATATGATGTAGCGTTCTTACATAAAAAGGTAGAATCAGTTCTCTTATCTTTTTCTTCAATTCGTTGAAGAATTGTACAGCGTTTAATTGTAAGCTAATTAAACAAGAACGGCAAGTTCACGTAGTGGTCACTTGATATAAATACACGATTATAACAAAGAGAAGTTCAGAAGAGTTTAAGCATTTTTACAGATGGAAATTTCGGTAGCGCAGTGATTAAAGCACGCCGTCGGCGTCAACATAACTTCAAGTCTGACACTAGTAGACTTTCTCTTGAAAGAAAAACATCTGAGAAGAATACATCTTAAACAATCCAGTCATGTGATCTGAACATTCCATGACCGGAAAATGAGTTTAAGTTTAAGACGTCAGAGCTAATGTCAAGTGTTTGAGGCTGTAATAAAGAGGGAGGGTTTCATCACTGTTACAGACCTTTGTCCAAGATGGTAGTGATTCAGAGGAAGTCACTGCAAAAAATATGTCAGTGGACTACTTAGATAAATTAGGATAAATATGTTCAATTTCTACTTTACTTGTATCCCACAGGTTTGAAACGTCTAGCAACATGTCATGCACTGGCAGTCTTCAAAGATATTCACAACTGTAAGACCACTTAGTGTAATAACCAATACTTATAACGTATATAATGCGTGGATGACCACTGGCTGGCTATAACTAGAGATAGCTTGCCTTTCTCATTGCTTTTATAACCAGAGAAGAGAGGTTCATGTCTCACTTATTCAGATCGATAGCATAAAAGCTATAAACATGTTTTCATATATTCCGATTGCAGATGCTGCAAATCTCCCAGAATAATTTGATCGTCGGGTCAGGTTGGTTCATTACAGAATGCTTCAACTTGTAGTTTTTCATGTCTGTAAGAATAATTCATCAGGTTTTATAAGAAGAACCTTAAGAATTTGCATCGCCATCATTATTATTGTAGAATCTTATTTATGTTTGTTTATATTTCTTAAGTGGAGTGAATGATTTCATCGTGAGAACTGTTGCATGTCATATAAACTTGCTATGCGCAAATTAGTGACTTAAATGTCAATCAACCAGTGCTAACTAGTAAATATCCGTGAGCGGCTGTATCTTTTACATTCTGTACAGATTATTAGAATTTAATCAAACTTATTATGACAGCTTAGGTGTATTTGCATAACAAAAGAAAGATTAACATTGTTTTTCTCACTTATGCGGAATTTGTGTATATTCAGTCAAGTGAAATATTGGCAAGCTTAGATAGAGCCTGACTGCAAATTAAAATCAAAATTATGGTAGAATTTTCAAGTATTTTACCTATTTCTCTACCGTTTTGTGAAACAAAATAAAATTTTTACTTAGAACAACAACAAAAAAACAATACGTGTACAATTATTCTGATGTTCCACTATCTCCAATTCAAATGCAAATCTTAGCACTTGGACCTAAGTTTTGTGATGCAACGTCAAAAGTGAATGAACTGAACACGAAAGTCCAATTCGAGAATTCAACTGACCAGACGAAAGATCTGGTCCCAGTCTCATATGAGAATGTGGACCTTTTCAAATCAACCGTTTTAAATTGCTGCCTTGGTTACATCAACAAAATCCCAGCCTTCGTACGGTACTTTCCAAAGAACATCGAAAGTAGCTGAAAGAGCTGAAGGATAATGAAGACTTGATTATCACACGACCAGATAAAGGCTCTGGAATCGTCTTGATGAACAAACATCTCAGCGAAAGACAAACTGTTGCATTGGGCCGCCTCAACATGCATATACCAGTTTACTTGCTCTTGTGGAGCTGAGTACATCGGCCGTACCATGCGCCGACTTGAAAAAAGAGCTCGTGAACACTATCCAACGTGGCTAGTAAAAGGAGGCCAAAAACGTGTATACAGTTCAGTGACAGAACATCTGGTCTATTCAGGACATCCACCGCCTTTCGAAAAATCCTTCAAAGTAATATACATGATTAAATCAAACCTATCACAGGGAGTGAAATTAAGACATCTGGACACAGCCGAGGCACTAGCTATCCAAAAGCTCAAACCCACTCTATGTATCCAAAAGAAATATGTCCAACCCCTGTCCCTGCCAATGGCCATCATAAACAGTTAATTCTTTTAGTAATGACCATCCCATCGCCTTTCTTATCTAAACTTCCTGTTTATTTTGTCATTTTATTATTTCTACATATTTAATCCCTAACTGTATAAACAATTATTCGTCACGTTAGTTATGATCCCACTGCTTTTTTTGTCCAAACATCCTGTCTGATTTTGTTATTTCTACATTTCTAACCCCCAATCACTAATTATGATGCTACTTTGTTTGAGTTTTATCCTTCCCCCTGTTTATGATGACATTTTAATTCCTAATTGTAATTTTCATTAATTTGACCCTTAACTGGAAATTATTCCGGGGACTTTCCCGTCCATTTGATATAAATACACGAATGTACAGCCTAGACGATGACTTCGTCGAAAAGAAAATTTTCTTCACTGCAACTGTCTTCTTAATAACTTCTATGACCCAGTGTGTATACTCCGTAAAAAATAACTCCTTTAAGGTACCTTGAATACATTATCTTAGATTATGAATACACAAGAATGCATTCGAAAACCCACTTAGTAATGTAAATTCTTGCAAAATAGGGACTTATTTTCGATTCACTTTTTAATTTTGTAGGACAATAACAAACTTTAAAGACCAAAAGTTTAGGTGTGAATGATGCTTTGTTTCTTTACTCATTATGTAATGCATATCACAGGAATGATTTGTCACGTGTTATAAATTTTCATTCCTTAACTCAAAAAGCCCATTATACATATGGTGATCAGATTGTGTGAATAAATTCACAATAAATAGTCACTTCCACCTAGAACTAAGCTGGAACTACCTTCTTGTTAGAATAGATCATGCACAGATGAGACTCACAGGGTTGTATTAAGAAATGCTTAACTTTAAGAAATTAGTGGAGGAGGTCAATCAGGGTTATTTTGTAGCACTTTCAGGTTGGTAATGACTGGTCATTAGGTGTATTCAGACTACTGGACAAGTAAATTAGTAGTCAATAGAGGTGGCTCTCGTGGCCCAAGTGGTCTAGTGGATAACGCTTTGGCGTTTGAAACTATGGGCACTGGGTTCGAGCCTCGGTGGGAACATCATCACTCACTGAGGAATGCAGGTACATCCAGCTGACGAGTGCCAATTACGACTGTGGAAATTTACATCCTGGATTCCACTGCTAGTCACCATCCACCAATTAAATTAGTAGTCACTTTGAATGGACACTAGGTAGTAACTGGAGTCATCCATCTAGCCCTTTGTTTGGTGTAGAATGATTTGTATCAGCCAAGTAACGTCTCTGGTTGCATTACTAAGTGACACAGATTCAAATCTCAGAAGGGACATGAGTTCCTTCAGGATTGTAGATACGGTTTGCTGACTGGGGAGTGCTATCAAGCACAAAACCTATAGGCGAGGCTTAGTGCCGATCGCTTGCAGCCATTTAAAAACAACTATTCGCATTAGTAGTCAAGAGTATTTGTATATTCAGTGATAGGTGAGTTGTACTATGCACATTAACTAACACATCTCACCATCCCGTTTAGCATTATCATTCACTTCGTACTTATTTACTATGTATAAGTGTATACAACAAAAATTGCCGTCATTTTCAATCGCTCAATTCAGATAACCTTCACCTGGAATCAGAAAGTTAAATTTCGAGGTTAGAGACTCATTAAACAACACAAAACAAAGTGTAAATTAAAAGAAACCATATAGTCATAACAACATTACTACATAACTGTTTTTTACGTTCCTATGCGTAAATGTCATTTTGTTTATAATACACCAATCGTTTATTGATTTTAATTAACATACTGATTTAGTAAACTTATAATAGTGAACTACTGAATTATATTTAACGTCGCAGTTTATTCGACCTTAAATCTCATTGTCTTTTATTTCCAACACAGATGGATACTGAAAAACTGATAGGTATTGTATTGTGTCCTCAACAGTACCACTTAAGTATACTAAGTGTTAGTTGCAAAGATTTCACACAGGAAACTCGTGAAAAAAAAGTTCATGCAGTTCACGAATAAAAAGAAAATATGATTTAAAGAAGAAACTCTTTTCAGCGATTTCAGTGAAACGACAATCACAATAATAGTAGATATCCTTCATGAAAGTGAATAAACCAACTGAACAGTTTGAGTTATTTTATCTGTTAACATCTGAAAGGTCAGCGACCAGAACTATGCATCTTAGTTTCTACTGTTCCTTGGTGTTTCCATGAAAACTGATTATGCTGATGAAGTACATACTTCAGAAGTATTTATAAATACGATACAACTTAGTTTGTGCTTTTACGATTAACTTTGGGAGTTGCCTTAATTATTAGAATTTATCGGAGGATTTAATCATGAGTTGACATCACTTAGAGAACCATCGGAAGACCAACTGTAAGTACTGGACAGATGTTTCGCCCTAGTTCGAGACTCTTCACCAGTGCGCACCAGCCGCGAGGGTTCGAACCCAGGACCTTCTGGCTACAAGGCTAGTGGGCTCGTAGACTATCAAGCCACTGAGACCCGATCCATTGACTGACCCATTAATTCTAACTTCTGACAATTCACGACAGTTTTTACCAGTGAATGTTCTAGTCTTTTTCACTGTTCATAACTACTTCTAGGGTTATTTCAACTGCTTCGAAGATCTGAAAGTAAGAATTCACACCGATCAATCCGAGTTTATGAATTACGTTTTGATGTTTCAAGTGGCATAGTTTCGTGGTTTAAGTCTGCTTAGAATTGCATCGTTGAAAAAGTCTTCAGCTGATTAGATGCGACAATAACTATACCTACAAAAACGAATTAAGTTAGTTCTGCAGAACGATAATTTAAAGAAATTATTCAAATTCACCTTTTCTTTATTTTTAACTTAATATTAAATTATATGCTTTATGTAGGTAATGCTACTTGTAACGGAATAACTGTTTAAAAAATCCCTCCCAAACGACCAATTTATAATATTGATACTAATTTGAATATTTCAGCTAACTGTGTAATTACTTTCCTCTTTTCTCCCTTAGACTGTATATCATTGTTCTACCGTTTGCATATCGCCCATAAACTCAGCCCTTATTATTTATCATTGTTCTAATGTAATCCCTAATTTAAATGCTTCTCGTTCCACCTGTGTGACGGTACTGAGATTTTGTTTGAGTGAATTTAAAATTTATTTGTCCGTGGACTGTCCGCAGGAAGTCTTTGGCACTTGATTCTTATCGACAGGGTTTTGATCCCACCGCGTTGGAAATATTTTATTCAGTTTGGAGGTACTTCTTACCGTTGATTATTGGTTAAATAATTTTGTTGTATGTAACTTGTTCTGTACTCAAGGAGCAATTGGATCTGTATGGTTGCCTAACGGCACTGTTGAGGTAATTTCACGTTTTGATATGTTATTCTTGTTGAATAGTACCACAGATTTGATTGCAAGCTACCATCTTTAGGCTGTCGTCGGAACATTTTAGGACTGTGGGTAACTCAGGATGTTTTGTCTAACTATACAGTAGAACACAGTGACTGGTTTCCTGCACTCGAACCAAAACACGTTGGTTTCTGTAGCTACATTACCTACTAAACTCTACTGGTAAATTATGCCGTATCTTTGAGTACTATATTAAAATCACGGATATAACACGTACGATTATAAATTAAGTACATTAGGGTAATATAATCCGTTCCTATTTTTAGGAACATAATAATAGCGATGCAAATAATATTTATTAAACAAAGATGACTTGAATGCTCTTATGAAAAGTAAAGTATGTTCTAAGAACTATCTAGTAAAAGAAAACCAGTTCATTACCTGCTATACTTATAAAGCGAATTAACAACTGACCCATAGAAGGCCTGTTTACCCTATTATCTTATACTATCAGTCTAAATTAATTCAGACATATTATTATGCAATATAACCATTATTTTACGAATCAGAATGAGCTCTGACATGAATTTTACATGAGGTTTCTCAGTGACGTTTGAAATTTGAGCTCAGAAATATTTTATTAGGATTAAATACAAAAACAGGAACCCTTCGATTAGTGTATAAGTGATTCGGTATTAACATGAGATCAGTGTTTACCCCTTAATTGTCTATTCAAGTGAGTGTCCTGGTCGAAATTTGCATTGAAATCAGTTTCATCCTAAAGATGACCAATTTAAATTATGTTCTCAATCAATTAAAAATTCGTGAGCATAGTGACTTTATGACAGGTTGGTATGATAATTCAATCATGCTTCCATCCAGTTGTTTTACCCTGTGGTGTTTGAGCTTCTGAATGAAGTAAAGGGCTGTAAGAGTTAACCTTTAAATTTTACAGGCTAGGAATGCTGGCTCCACGTCCAACCTTGTTTTTTTTTACACATTACTATTAGCTATTAAGCCAGTTCAGGTTTGAGAATATGTTGGTCGAGAATCGAACTACACACCACGTGATTGGCTGGCGAGCATTTGATCATTTAACCACCGACGCAAAAGGAAAATATTTGTCAACACTATTATCATTCATCGAATTAACATTTCACAGTGAAAGCGAGTTAAACTACCCACAATTGCAAGAGTAAATTGTTTTAAAGCCCAGGAGTTTAATACAACTTCATGCGTAATGAAGTAATAAAATCATATAGTTTTAAAGATTAACAATGCAACTTGACTGCATACATCGAGTAGGTGACGGGAAATTAACACCTACACCGAAACTCATTAATTAAAACATCTACGGCGGCAACCAAGGTGCTATAACTGAATAAGTTTTAAAGGTACAATAACTAAGACACGAAGTAATTAGTTTGCACCTTATATATATTGCTTTTTACGAGTTGATCACGGATTGATATCAGTTAGAGAACCATTAAAAACCAGGGAATACTGGACAGCTGCTGTTTCATCCTAGCTTGGGAATCAAAAGAGTAGTACGCACCCACTGGGGTTCGAACCCAGAACCCTCCGGTTACAACACAGGCTCGTATACATTCAGCCACTGGGACCCGATTCCATGGCTAGTCCGTGAATTTCAACTTCTACCAACTTGTGATTTAGCGAGACCCCAACCATTGTCGTTGGTGGGACATCCATCCACATACGTGACATCTAATTGGACCTCACTGGTCATGACTTGTCACTAGAACTCCAAGAAACTCCATCCTGTAGCAAGTCACCAGCAACCATCAGATTAATTTTCTATAGTTTGGTATGTAAGGGTTAGTTTGGTCTTTACGAGTAGAAACCAAACTAACCCTTACATACCAAACTATAGAAAATATATTTCTTTGCTTAGATTTAATAATGGGATTTGCTTATACGTAATTAGTAAGAAGGCAATATTAAGTTGTATTCCATTATTAATCTGTTTTCCAGCATTCATTGAAACTGATGTCTTTGAGCATTAATAAGATTTTACTGAAGACTATTCTCTATCTCAAAACTATTTCTTTGATCTATCATCAAAGTTGAATAATTGAAAAGGCGGAATGAAATATAAAATACGCATGTATTTATATTATGATGTAAAAAATAAAGTTAAATAACCACAAAATTCTGGAAGACTTGGACTAGATTAGTTACTAAAATAATGATCTCCAGAATATTTCCTTCTATAACAAATATAAATAAACTTCTTAATGTATATATGTTTGATTGAACAAAATTACTAACATTTACTCGCCTTCTTCAGTTTTTGATGATAAGCAACATAAAAGCAAGTGTTGATTATTACTTTGAACCGCTAGTTAGAAGGCTTGTTGTTATTTTAATTACTTCGTATTTACCCATTAAAGCAAAAATGAATTCCCAACACAGAGTGTATCCAATTTCGATAGGTTATTTCTCATCTTATGGGATTTGCTTATACGTAATTAGTAAGAAGGCAATATTAAGTTATATTCCATTATTAATCTGTTTTCCAGCATTCATTGAAACTGATGTCTTTGAGCATTAATAAGATTTTACTGAAGATGTTGTCAAGGTTTATGGATATACTACTACTGAGTGGATAAATTGGATTTCACTAGATCGTCTGTTCTTCACTGACATCTGAAAACTTGTGTTTAGAATTTGAATAATCATCATTATCATAATATGGAGTATTTGCATTTTCTGTATCCGACTCAATAGTCATTGTTGTATCAGATATTATTTGGTTGTCAGTAAAACCTGAATTATTATTATTATTATCATTCTCAGTAATAGTATCTCTATTAGTTATAGTAGGCGTAGTGGAAGAAGGCAAAGAACAGGTAATAGTACGAATAACACTGCTGGTAGAGTGTGAGATACGTGTAGCAGTTGGTTGTTTTATTGATTTATTCATATTTCGTGGAAAAACGCTTTCACTTGATTGCCGCTGACCCCATTTAAAGTGTTTGATACACTTAAATCTTTTCTTTTTAATCGGCATAGCATCTGTTTCTTGAGGTAACTGTGAATCATGCATTTTACGCATCATTTGCGTACGACGTGATTCAGGCAGACTAGTTTGTGCAGCAATCGCTAATAAACGATTCAATGTTTTATCATCACAAGTGATCGCTTTATAGTGTTTACGATCATTTGTAAAATGAAAGAGAATTAAATCAGTTACTATTGTTGATATGCCTAACAATGCTAGACCAGAACCAAGTCGCATTGAGAATGATAGTAAATTGAATTTTCCAGCTCTTCCAGCAACACGTATTATGAACTGAACACCATTGACATGCATTAGAATACGCTTGCGATTCTTAACTGTCTCTGTATCATAGCCGAAGTATGAAGTGAGGCGCAAAGAATTTCCTTCAAGAAGTGTAGTCATCTCCTCCCCCTCATCATCATCCATAAAGTCATCTTCACTATTTAATTTATGTGTCATATAAGAGTAATCAAATGTCATCTCTGGGATGTCAGTTTTGTTTGACACTAATGACGAAGATCTGACATGATTATCCTTCTGACGATAAGTTTTATTTTTCACATTAACTCTCTGTGGTTTTTGAACACTCTCGAGTGCTAAAAATTCATACTTTGGTAAGCAGTAATCAATAGGCCAATCTAAATCACAGTGCCAATTAATCGTGATTGCTATAACTCCACCATATTTCAACATGCCATTTTCACTAACTCCAGCAAATTTAAATATATCACCTATACGGAACTTGGGACAAAACTGATAAATTGTATGTTCTGGATTATACAAACAATCGTTCAGATAACTTTTTGTCATCCATGGTAAAATGTTACGTCGTTTCGTTTTGAAAGCAGGAAATTCTATATTATTCTTGATAAGAACTGTGAAATTAACAACTTCGAAAAATGGATCATCAGAGTATGGTGTACGACCGTTAATTCGATTTTTAGCATCTAGAAATTCTAAATCTGTAAAATAACCATAATATTCTTCTAAAATGTTTATTGGTTGAGTTAGAATTCTCTTTACATTACGTTCTTTGCGTAGCTCGTGCTCATAGTCATCTTCAGTTGGACACCAACCAAATATTTCACATTTCCCACGATCTTTTAAACATTTCCCTGTAAATACTCCGTGTGCACTTTCATCTGACGCAACGAAAATCTTTTCCTCATTAATACGATCTGAATCATAAATTTGATGATCAGCTTGATAACCTTCTGGACATTGATAGTCTTCTAAGCACTTTGCATCATGTAGGTGATCACCTTTGCTACATGTTGTCATATTTTGTACAACAGAGTGTTTAATTCTTGTTATCAAGTAAAAAGCAGCATTCGGTGATGGTTGTACTTGATAGTCTGCACTATCCAGTACAATTATGCCGTTAGTGTCATGATTTAGATGCTTAGACAGATGCTTCCAGGCTATACCTTTTACTTTAGCTGCTACACCGCTAATTGGACTATCAAATGATTGATAACCTCTGTTTAACCACATCACATAAATAATGAAATATGAAAGTATAAAAAGTTGAATTAAACGATGTATCATTGCCAGTACTGGTTGACGAATGATTACAACACGTGGCATGTCAAAAACAAATAATGACCTTAGCATATCCATGCTGAATATGAACAGGTGTTCTAATTTAACAAATTAGTACAAAACTCCTTTCACAGGTCTACACCTAATACTACTCTATCTTAAAAACAGAATAGAAAACAATTGAGTATGAAATAGAATTTCTACGAGACCTGAATCGTAGATCGTGCTTCCCCACATTTTTAAAAAAGCCTTTTACATCAATTTTAACAGTTTCATGTGCTTTTTTTGTTGAACTCAACTGTTCACTTGTTCAATCAGTGTACTAAATGTTTAAAAATAACAACGATAAAATGTAAAGACTTCATTTCACCGTCTTACTTTCAATTTTGTATCCCATTAGATATTGACAAGGTTTGTCATATTGAAACAAATAGTTGTTACCCGGTGTTTACATCACACCACTGTAGCAAATCCAAAATCTCTTCCATATTGTATAGCAAAGCGCAGTAATACATATCAAATCATTAGAGTTATCATAAAAGACAGAATGAAAATAAAATGTAGTAATTAGGGGACATAGATGAAATGCTTGGTAATTCCATTCTGTTATGTTTACAATCAAATACCATTAAGGCCTTCTTGAAAATATTCTTTGTGTTGAAAAATACGTGAGATACGTTAAATGAATTACATTTGTATCAACCAGTCATGTTACATTCAAAAGTGTACATCAGTTTAGTGTCATTAAGAGTTAATTATTTATAAATATATATACGCTTATCTGTACAAAAATAATGGGGCAGGATATGTATATATATAGAGAGAGGTATTATGTAGGCATGTCTTTTCTCCAATGAACAATGAATTGGCTGTGAATGTCATTTGAAAATATCACAGACTCCTTTTATTATAAATCAAAGACAAAACTTGCCAATTATAATTTTTGCCAATTTGTTAATGTAAACCGTCGAATCAAGTGCGAATGTTAAAACAGAGAGGGGGAAAGACAGATAGAAAGAACTATTCATTGGAATATATACACACTTACAATAAATATACATTTGTTAATCAGTTATCACGTGTACAAACAGTAAGATTATACATACACTTTCATACTAAATATAAAATTTTTGATAACAGTGTAAAATGAAATATTTATTTGTCAGATTTTAGTAATATATTTAGAGATGGTAAAAAAATTGACGGGAAAATAGAATTCATAGTAGATTTATTCACTAACCGAAATCATCTAGAGAACCTCCAGAAAATCAGACAGCCCTGGATGATTGTTTCATCCTAGTGGAACCATGAAATCAGATAAATCGCCGCAAATCAACACAAATAAAACTAGTTTGATAGAAATTGCTTCAGCAAACTTGAGGAGAATCAAGCTCACTTGCCTATTGATAATTATAAAGGATTTGGCAATTTACAACTCATTACCCTTATCGAGCAAATGTGTGGTAATAGCGCTATTATAGCAATGACAGTCCACTTAGCCCTGTTTTAGCAGATATCTTCATGTCAAACCTCGAGAAAACAAAGTTGAAGCATGTAACTGACCTAACAACTTCCTATTGTCGATATGTCGATGACATGTTTTTGGAGTGTGCAACAACGAAAGTCATGCCTCCTACCTACTCAGATTATTCAACGACGCACATTCAAATATTGAATTTACTATGGAATATGAAAATGATGGAAAGTTCCATTTTCTTGACATAGCCATGCAATGCCTCGAAGATGGTGGTCTCCAGAAGTCAATATACCGAAAACCCACTTGAAAAACCAAACCTATATTTTAATAGATTTTGTTCAAATAGGTATAAACGAGCACTAGTCAAGACTCTGTACTATAGAGCGAGGAGAATATGCTGTGCAGAGAAACTAGAGGAAGAATTTACGATTCTCGAGAAGGTGTTGAAAAACAACGATTATCCTAAAAGATTCATTAACAAATATGGAAGATGCGAAAGCTCAAATACCAAACAAATCACAGTTGGAAAAAAGCCTGTCTTCATTCAACTGGATTTTAAATGTGAAGACATTGCAGAAATGGTCAACAGAAGATTGAGGACGTCACTAGCCAGAGCCTATCCTGCAGCTAAGTTCGTTCCCATCCATCGAACAACTTGCTCTTTGGTGCAGTCAAAAATCGATAGATACCCTTCTCATGTCAACTCCAACTGTGTATACAAATTTACGTGTATCTGTGGGAGCAGTTACATTGTGGGAACAGAAAGAGGGGCACACCTTCGATTTTCTGAACATGTGCCGAAAAGCCTACGTCTAAAGGGGACAAACTCTTATAGCAGCGCTATTACCTGACAAATAAGACTATATACTTATGCTTCTACATTCACAGCATAAATTGGATAAAGTCAACTATTGTATAAACTCCTTACTATAGTACTTTGATACTGTCTGTGGCAATATCTTGGTAACTGTTTGTTAAGTGTGTCACCATTCTTGTAAATATTGCTGTCACTCCTAATATTCTTGTAGTTTATGTATGTTATCCAAATACTAAGTAATCATTCCGACAAACTAATAGACTGAGTCTGTTTTTAGGCTAATTGTATGTTTATTGCCATTAATTATATTGGATCGAATTACTGTGTTTATGTTGACATATCAGCCCTCAGTAGGAACGTTTCGATGATGATTAAGGATTGACGTGAAATTATTTTGGCTGGGAGTGACTAGCAGCTGGACCTAGGATGCACATTTCGTTCTATTCGTAACTTGTCAGATCGATGTGTCTGGGTTCCCACTGAGTGATGGAGGCTTTCCCACCAAGATTCCAACCATGTTCCCATCGTTCGAAATGTCAAAGCATTATCCACTATGCCACGAGGTGCTGTCTGAACATTACTCACTGGGAATTTAGGTATATCTAGCTGAACGGTCCCGAACAGGAAGAAATGAGCATCCTGGATTCATCTGCTAGTCACCACCAACAGACTGTTTGACTGTGAATGATTATCACTGAGACATAATATATGTCAGACTAAACTAAGTAGGGGGATACAGTAATTGTTAATCTGAAATACTTATACTTATGAATTAGCTGTCGCTGAACAATAAGCAGATTTCCAGACGGGTATAATCTATGTTCATGGTTCAAATTCTGGAATATTTTAGGACGCTTTTGAATCCAGTAGTCACTTTGATAGTAATACGATACTTTATCAAACAAGACTTTGTATGCAGCTACTTAAGTAGGCAGATTCTGTAAAGACATTTGTTTGAATTTAAAGAAACTGATTTCTTAGCCTTTTACTACTTAGAAAATAGAGTAGATGAACACATGGGTATATAAATTGGTCATTTTCTTGTTAGGCTAGAATTTTCATAGTATTGAGATTTTAATAAATGGGGAAATTAGCATAACTTTCATATAACGCCTACTGAATTCCTGAACTCCACCATGGAAGGTGAAATCTTATTATTATTGCTCCCTTGGGTTCCTAGTGGAACATAGGGCTTCAACTACACGTCTCCACTTGTTTCTGCCTTCTGCTGCTATACTTTTCACCTGCATCCATGTTAGTCCATACTATTTCAGATCCTCTTCACACGATCTCCTCCATGTCACCCTTGCACTGACGTCCCACTCACCGCTTCCCTTTCGGCTTGGTTCCACTCGAGTGATGGCCTGACGCGCGCGCGATGTCACCCAGCGGCCTCCTCAGCGAGTGTCCATCTCTATCCATCTCCACTTTCTCCTGCATATTTGTTGCTTGGCGATTGGTTCTTGTTTTGTTTGTTAGTGCCCACAGTTTCTTGTTGGCGATTCTTTCCGGCCCGGCCATCTGATTGATCTTCAATATAGAGCGAAGACAGTTGTTGGTTGATGAAGGTCGGCAACAGCCTGTTGGAAATATTCTTTGTGACCCGACCCCCGCCAAATTTCTGATCCCTTCCGTATAGAAGAACTGACTGACTTGACGCTGTTTGTATTGAAAATCCGACTGAATTTTGTTGTTGATGCTGGCTGAGTGACGAAGATTTCCAGATTGGTTTCAGATTGATGAATGTGTTTCTCGCCTTCCCGATTCTCGCTCGATTTGACATCCTCGTCCGTTCCGACTGGCTGTAGTTGAGACAATGCTCAATGCTAGATAGGTGAGTGAATGAAGTAACCTCTTTCAAATCCCTCCCGTTGATGGTGATTGGCGGTGGATGTTGCTGTTGTCGTTGTTGTTGTTGGTCGGTTGGTTATTTTCATAACCTCCGTCTTGTCAATGTCCTCCTGGAGTCCTGTCTTCGCCAGCTGCTTCTTCAACCAGTTTGTCGGTTTTCGCTTGTAAGTCTTCGATTTTGTGTGTGTGTGTGTGTGACATCAAACATAAATCATCCACGCGCGAAATCCAGGTCTTCTAGGGTCTTCGCGTCGGTCGGTCCAGGATATTCTTGTCTCCTCGTTTCCCACTCACTGTCTGACGCATAATCCAGTCAGTCCACCACAATTAGGAATATCATTCATTGGTGATAATAAGCACCCTTGTCTGATTCCTGTATTTACTCCAAACGCCGCCTGGCTGAGTTTTCCGTTGTTGATCACTTGACATGTGCCGCCGTTGTTGTACAGCTGTTGAATAAGGTTGATGAATATTTGATGTACGCCATAGTACTCGTGTAGTTTCTAAATCCCTTCGCGGTCATCGCTGTCTGTTGAAGGCCTTCTGAAAGTCTACAAAGTTGAGGTAGAGGTCTGATTGCTATTCCATGCTTTGTTCTGTGGTGATGATGCGTAGAGTTGGCATTTGGTCAGTACATGATTTGCCTTTCCTGAATCCAGCTTGTTCTGGTCGGAGTTCTGTCTCCAGTGCGTCCTTTATTTTCTCCTGAATGATGCGACTCAGGATTTTACTTGACGTCGACAGGAGCATGATTCCTCGCCAGTTCTTGCAGAGTCCTAAACTGTGAGAATATGCGAAAATATTATCCCGTTGAAACACAGCGTCTGTATCACACTACCACAATGTGATTACAACTTAACGACATTTAATACAAGGACTGCTGCTTATTTAATTTGTAACCTTCTCACAGAAGACAATGTAATTACTGAATATGTGGATGAAATAATTAATAAAGAAATAAATAATAAAACGTTTATATAAAAGTAGTGCAGTGTTAAAAAATAGTCACAAAGGATAACGTTCTCGTATATGTTCCAAAGAAATCTCCCAATTTCTCATAGAAGTCTTGATACTCATGTTAACCAAGCCCTGTACATAAATTCATCGAGATAACTGTACATCATTGCATTTCTTGATCCATTCACAGATATGATCCGTTTTTTGAGGTTAGTCTAAAAATTTTCGATGGAATTAGTGTGAGTTCCGTCGAAAGGATTGAAGTCATTTGTATGATTGATGAGGTGATGAATATAGCCCAGGTCTGATAGCTGATTATAACTACTCCATTCATCTGTATGAACAGCACTAAGCGTTTGATAATAAGCAATAAGACATCTGCACTGCGATTAGGAATCACCTCATTGTATCCTTTGTGGAGGGTGGTGTCATGAGTTCTTTCAAGGTTGCAGATACGCCTTGCTGATAAGTGTTAACTAGCACGAAACCTAGGTCCAAGGCTTCTTGTGGCCGATTGTCTCCAACCATCTAATACTTTACATATCCGCTAGTTTTAGTAATTGCTAAATAGTATCACATCCTTTACTCACGAAATGTTCCAACATCTTTATTCAATCTTAATAGTTAGTATGTAAGGGATGAGGATCTGTGAAAATAAAGTGGACTAACTGCATAGAGTATAATTCCATTTTATGTTTTACTGCTTTGATTTCAAGTAGCCAGTCAAAATTGGGGTGTTTTGAAATTACTACTCACTGATCAGAGTTGATATGAGTATAGCAATAGCGACCTTATCATCAAATAAGGAAATTGGCCTTTTAATGTTTAGATAAGGCTGATTTGAGTAAGAAATACTGCTGGATGGCCTAAATAACTTGGTGGTATAGTTCTCAAATTCTAGATTAAGTGACGCAGATTCAAGTCTTGAACATTGCACACACTGCACATACATTAAACTTAAAGTCTATTGTGAATCAGACAGCAGTGTCATTTCTATTCAATGTATTACGCCGAAGCATTCTCCTGAACATCTCAGAAAAATAAAATCAGTATTCATGGTGAATCAAAAGTATTATATCTAGTAGTTGGTTCCTCTTCAGCAAGACTTGTAGTACAGTCGAGGCCTATTTCAGTCTCATAACTAGGTAGCAATTAACATATTGAATGCTGACTGTTTTACAGATAATTTTCATAATATATTCATTTTACCTAGAGAAATGTTTACGATCAATGAAACCGGAGAAAAAAGAACAGAAGGCTAATTTTAGTTTTTGATAGGATGTTAAAAATAAATTTCACTGTCTATAAATCATTAGTTACTGATGCCCATTAGTTTTATAAAATGTTTATTTCTACCTAAATATCAGACCGTCTTCAGTTACTTTGTAGAGTCGGCTAACGAAATTCCCTATTGGAGAAGACAGACAGTCCAAAATTAGAATCTTAATGATCTTTTGTCAGACTCACATATGGGGATTTTGAAATAAAAAAAGTTTTTAATACACGCAACTGAATTATTGAAGCAGTCTAGACTGAGTTTGTCTTCAATACAGCTAGTGACCTGTTTCTGCAGTGAATATTCATTGCTATTTAATTCATTTAGTACTTTTCAACTTCTTGAAAGGTTTCTTTGTCTACGAATATAGTAATTCGAAGATAAGGTAACCACTTTCATGCTGAATAGTCACTTCTTGTAGTCTATTCCTTCACATTCTCAGCATTAATCACTCCATTTCGTAATTGTAACAATTTAGTATTTGTTTATTGTCTTCAAATAATCACTAAGTCAATATTTTGTGAGTCATTCTCATATACTAATTCACATACTTGCATGTATCATGAAGACATATTTCTGTTTATAGTAGTTTCCGAGCCAATAACCAAGTTCGATTTTCCTAGACTGAAAGAACAGAGCATAAGGTTGACAGTAAACTGCTACCTGGACACATTTATTCTCATATATTTCAATAGACTAGCAAAATGTCTTTTACCGTCAACAGTTTTCCTACGTCACAGTACACTTTCACTTGATAAGACTTGTTAAACATCAAAGTGACTGGCAGTGGCAAAGCCGTTTCCCTTTGTTATTTTGTATTCCACGATTTCTAACACTGGCGGAAGTCCAGGATAGAAATATTTCTCGATTTTAATAAATTGAATGCAAAGCATGCCCACGTATTTTCACATCGATTTTAATGAAATGATCCAGATAATATCCCACTATCTAGGTAATATCCCACTATTTCATTTCATTAAAATTGATGTGAAAATACGTGGGCATGCTTTGCATTCAATTTATTAAAATCGAGAAATATTTCTATCCTGGACTTCCGCCAGTGTTAGAAATCGTGGAATACAAAATAACAAAGGGAAACGGCTTTGCCACTGCCAGTCACTTTGATGTTTAACAAGTCTTATCAAGTGAAAGTGTACTGTGACGTAGGAAAACTGTTGACGGTAAAAGACATTTTGCTAGTCTATTGAAATATATGAGAATAAATGTGTCCAGGTAGCAGTTTACTGTCAACCTTATGCTCTGTTCTTTCAGTCTAGGAAAATCGAACTTGGTTATTGGCTCGGAAACTACTATAAACAGAAATATGTCTTCATGATACATGCAAGTATGTGAATTAGTATATGAGAATGACTCACGAAATATTGAGTATTTTAAACCGAGTGAGAGAGTTAAGAAGATCGAAGAATTATGCAGTAAAAACTGAAAATTGCCATATAATCTAAATACAAGCATCATGTTATTGTTTCACTGACTTTTCAAGTGCAACCAAGTTCAGACAAATAAGAAAGGAAACACAGACCATGAAAGCAGAGAAGCAAAATAAAAAACATTTTCATGAAAGAAAGCATTTTAACATAACAGTGAGTCAACTCTGTCTTTTGAATCACCTTCTAAGTAATCAAAGGATATTAAATAAATGTTTTGTGAACAATGATTGAAAAGAAATAATCCGGAAAATGTGTGATTAGATCTTTTGTTGTTCTTGGACCTCGTTGAAAAGTAGTGATTCGCGGAGGACTAAATTACTCTTTTAATGTTCGCGTTCAGTGACTCCACCTAATCTTACGCTATAATTTAAGAATTGTATTACGTGATTATGTTAAAAGTATTTACAGTAGATCGGATTAAAATACTACTGTAACTTTGGGAATTCGATTAGTAAATAAAAAATAAGGTTGATTCAGACTAGAAAACTATTTTTCTAAGAATTAACATTTACAAGTATTGGTTTTGTAAGAATTTTGTTTGATTGGTTCGAGTATTTCATCATGAGCCGAAATCAGTTAGAGAACCATTGGAAAACCAACTGGGAATACTGGACAGCTACTTCGCCCTAGTTTGGGACTCTTCACAGCACCCCCCCCCGGGGTTCAAACTCAGGACCTTCTGGTTACAGGCTAAGAGGTTGCGCTATGTCGTGAATTGGCAGAAGTTGGAATTCATGGGCCAGTCATTGGATCGGATTCCAGTGGCTTAGTGGTTTATGTGCTCGCTAGCCTGTAACCAGAAGGTCCTAAGTTTGAGCCCCGGTGGGTGTGTACTGTGAAGAGTCCCAAACTAGGACGAAGTAGCTGTCCAGTACTCCCAGTTGGTTTTCCGATGGTTTTCTAACTGATGTCAGCTCATAATGAAATCCTCAAGACAATTGTCATTTAGTTGACCATTTCGAAATTTGTATGTCCATAGATAATCCCTAAAATTATAAGCATACAGCTTCCACCATTCGGAATTGGCTGCTGATCTTCACTGTTTACATTCACTGGTGTAGCTGAAGGTGAGCTGTTAAGCATCCATGTATTTGACTCGCTGCTGTGTTACATTCGGTTGGCTTAACATTTCTGATTCCAAAATATATCTCATTTTTTGAACGTTTAATCTGTTATTTTTGTTTGACTTACAAACAGTCTGAGTAGAACAAGTACATTGGGATTTAGAGAATATACACTTGTTTTTTTGATTTGACGCTAGTAACTAGTGTGATGCGTCTAGTCCTCTGATTGGTGTAGACTGAATTATATCAGTCAGGCTGTAATGTGACCACCATTCTAGCTAGCTCGCCATCACGGTGCACATTGATTTGATGGTATTAGATGGTTGGAGGCAATTGGCCATAGGAAGCCTTGGACCTAGGTCTCGTGCCAGTTGGCACTTGTCAGCAAGGCGTATCTGCAGCCTTGAAGGAACTCATGTCCCTTCTGAGATTCGAACCCGCGTCACCCAGTGAGTGCTGCAGTCCCAGACGTTACCACTGAGCTGTTCGGGCCCACAGCACTGGGTGACGCGGGCTCGAATCTCAGAAGGGACATGAGTTCCTTCAAGGCTGCAGATACGCCTTGCTGACGAGTGCCAACTAACACGAGACCTAGGTCCAAGGCTTCCTGTGGCCGATTGCCTCCAACCATCTAATACCATCAAATATACACTTGTATCTGCTTATGGTGTATCTTAAATTTCCATAGATATCCCTCATCATCTAAACTAGTGGAAATGAAAGTTTTATATACAGTCTTATTCATTAATAGACTGCACAATATGTAAAGAAAGTTATGACGGAAGACCGTAAGATGGAAACATTGAGCTACATTGTAGATCTATAGTGTGATTTAATTTAAATCAATATTTTAAGAAATGATTGGGACGTTTTATTAGATTTCAGATGTACTTGGTATATGCCGTGGTGACTCAATAACCAGTGACTGGATACATGAGCTCTGAGATTATTTTTTTTGTAAATTTGTGTGCATATTCGTAAGGCATAAGTTGGAAAGCATTTCCTGTTAGTTGCATGTGTGAAGAACCCTTAGACCTTTTGTTTTGAAACTGAACAATTGAGTGAAAATTTATAAAGTTATATTTGTAAAATCTCAGCGAAATTGAAATGATTAATTCCAACGTTTCGTTCGGCAATCTGGTCCGAACTTCTTCAGGGAAATTAATCGAAATTAACATAACAAAGTTTATATATAAAGGGATACATCTTGTTTTCTAAAATTTTGTCTAATCATGAGTCATGCAACAGTTATCCATATGTATAATAAATAAATAAATAGAATTGTATGTTTTTATAAAAGCACATCTCTTATTTTTAAATATGAATCAATATGTATACTAAACAAAAATTGTATGAACTATGATCAAAAACGTTTTTGACCTCAGACTTTCAAAATTTGTCTACTTTTATATATATCCAAACCAAATTCACTTTTAACGGTTTGAAAAAATTTGGGCATTGGGTATATGATATTCATTATAATAGAGGTTTTTTGTATTTCCCAATGAATGAAAAAACAAAACGAGATTGTTTTTACTGACGTTTCGCTATTTAATGCTAATAGCTTTCTCAAAGTATTATTAAACCGGAATTTACAAAATCTCAGCATATATATAACAAAGAATTAGGGGGTGAGAAAAATATAGACTTAGTTCAACTTATAAGGACATATTGAAAGTCAAAATAACAATGAAGATCGTTCAAACCAAATATCAAAGGTAATAGTATATCTGTTATTATATCAAATAAAGTTTACTAACTTGATCATCGTTCGTTACTCTGGGGTTATTTTTGGTTGTCAAGTTCGAGAATAGGTAAAGGTAACCAAACTAAGTGTAGAATGTGAAATACTTGATATTTTGATGATTAATTATAATCCGAATAAATCTGCTGAAGAAGCTGTGGCTTACACGGCGAAACGTTCAGAAAAATCTTGTTTTGATTTTCTTAACACGCTGGGATTAATTTAAATAATTTATAATGAATCAATCTGACTTGGCGCTCAAATTATTCCAGGAAATTCGTAACACCTACGGTCTGGAAACTTATACTTGATTATCGTTCGTCTGTATGAGGTCATTTTGGTTGTCATGTTGGGGAATAGGTAAAGGTAACTAAACTAAGTGTAGGCTGTGAAATACTTGATCATCATTCATCAGTCTGGGTCGTTTTTTTGTTGTCAAGTTAGCGAACTGGTAAAGATAGTAAAACCAAGTGTAGATTGTTGGATTTTGTCAGTGTGTAGAATTATGAAAGTAGTGTGTGTTTACATAGTGAACTTGCTCACCACATTTGCGTTGATTTTGCTACTTCATGGGGGAGGGTGTTGTAGCCAGGTTAGATTCTGTTTCAGTCCATCATTCCTATTCAGGCAATTTGGATTCCACTTGATATGAAGTGCTTCTGATATTAGACGTTCTTTGTGGTTTCTGAAGTTTTTCTGGATTATTTCAATATTGTCAAAATCAATTTTGTGGCCTGATTCTATAGCATGTAGACCTATGGCTGATGATTTTTGAAGTTTTTCCAGTTCAACTGGATTTCTTGGTGGTCGAAGAGAAGCTCTACGGTGTTCATTTCTTCTGATTTTGATTTCTCGAGATGTTTGTCCAATGTAGATCGCATCACATTCCGAGCATTTTATTTTGTAGACACAATTAGATAGAGAATCTTTCGGGATTTGGTCTTTTATATGGACAAGGTTGTTTTGAAGTGTGTCCGATGTTTTGAAGAAAACTCTAATGTCGAGTTGATTAAGTACTCTTCTGATATCGTCTGATGTCCCAGCTCTATATGGAATGACGACTGTTGAAGTCCATGTTTCCGGAATGCATTTTCGGCCATACTTAATGTTTGTGTTGATTTTGTTGATGAAGTTCGTTGGGTAGTTGTTTTGCTTGAGAGTTTTTTTCCATTTCTAGAAATGGAAGTTCTAGACTGCCTAGTTAAGAGAAAGGAAAACGGACATTTTAGTATATCCATATTCAGGAAGAAAACCCACTCCAACAAATATTTAGACTTCAAATCATCACACCCCATCAGCGCAAAGATTTCAGTTGTTTCAAGTCTTCTTAGACGAGCACACTCCCTGATAACAGATGAGCAAGAAAAAGAAGAAGAAATTTCAAACATCACTAAAACTCTCAAGCAAAACAACTACCCAACGAACTTCATCAACAAAATCAACACAAACATTAAGTATGGCCGAAAATGCATTCCGAAAACATGGACTTCAACAGTCGTCATTCCATATAGAGCAGAGACATCAGACGATATCAGAAGAGTACTTAATCAACTCGACATTAGAGTTTTCTTCAAAACATCGGACACACTTCAAAACAACCTTGTCCATATAAAAGACCAAATCCCGAAAGATTCTCTATCTAATTGTGTCTACAAAATAAAATGCTCGGAATGTGATGCGATCTACATCGGACAAACATCTCGAGAAATCAAAATCAGAAGAAATGAACACCGTAGAGCTTCTCTTCGACCACCAAGAAATCCAGTTGAACTGGAAAAACTTCAAAAATCATCAGCCATAGGTCTACATGCTATAGAATCAGGCCACAAAATTGATTTTGACAATATTGAAATAATCCAGAAAAACTTCAGAAACCACAAAGAACGTCTAATATCAGAAGCACTTCATATCAAGTGGAATCCAAATTGCCTGAATAGGAATGATGGACTGAAACAGAATCTAACCTGGCTACAACACCCTCCCCCATGAAGTAGCAAAATCAACGCAAATGTGGTGAGCAAGTTCACTATGTAAACACACACTACTTTCATAATTCTACACACTGACAAAATCCAACAATCTACACTTGGTTTTACTATCTTTACCAGTTCGCTAACTTGACAACAAAAAACGACCCAGACTGATGAATGATGATCAAGTATTTCACAGCCTACACTTAGTTTAGTTACCTTTACCTACTCCCCAACATGACAACCAAAATGACCTCATACTGACGAACGATAATCAAGTATTTCACATTCTACACTTAGTTTGGTTACCTTTACCTATTCTCGAACTTGACAACCAAAAATAACCCCAGAGTAACGAACGATGATCAAGTTAGTAAACTTTATTTTGATATAATAACAGATATACTATTACCTTTGATATTTGGTTTGAACGATCTTCATTGTTATTTTGACTTTCAATATGTCCTTTTAAGTTGAACTAAGTCTATATTTTTCTCACCCCCTAATTCTTTGTTATATATATGCTGAGATTTTGTAAATTCCGGTTTAATAATACTTTGAGAAAGCTATTAGCATTAAATAGCGAAACGTCAGTAAAAACAATCTCGTTTTGTTTTTTCATTCATTGGGAAATACAAAAAACCTCTATTATAATGTTTGTCTACTTTTGTTAAAATAAATGTGTATATGCAGGATACAATGGTGTGTGTGTGGGTGGAACAGTCATAAAAACATTTGCTATTCTCATATGAGCTGTGATCAAGATTTGACCGGATAGTTACAAAATAATTGACCAAGTGTGACTACTTGTTCATAGATATCAAATTTTATTTTATTTATTAGTCAGGATTTGCCATGCATCAGCTAATATCACACCTTCACGTCTGTCTACTTCTTACTCAGCGCTCAATTATTTTGCAACTACCCGGTCAAATCTTGATCACAGTTCGTATGAATTTAGTGAAAATGTTTCAAAATATTTTTCCAACCCTGTCTGATTTAACATGATTAAATAACATTGATCAACCTGATTTTTTCCTCATTTGAGTCATCAGCTGTTTTCTAATCAGCATGGGATAAACATATTTTGAATAAAGCATAATATCCCAATACTATGTTGTCATCATTCTCGCAGCTACATTCTTCAAAAGGCGTCGTTACATACACAATAATGAATTCTATCAACCTAAAGATAGACATTTCTGGAGCTGATGAAACGGCTGCGGATATAGAGAATTTATCTTTTTGTTTATCAACTCCCATGTTGTGAAGTGTCCAATACCAACCAAGCTAAAACTTTAATTGCTTAAACTCAGCAAAGTTGTTTGTATGTGGTTCAGAATAGCTTCCTGGTAAACTTCACAAATCATGTTAAAAAAATCACCCTGTAGTAATGTTAAAGTATGACCGACTGCTCAGCTCCATGTTGTGAGCAAATAACTTACCCATTGAGCAGTACAATTGTAAGTGTTTATACGTGTTAATTTATTTTTATTTATTTATTTACAGCTTGATAACACTCTGTATTTTTAGTACAACCAGCATGTGGTATCGGTAAGCTAAATTTAGCAGGCCGACCATTATTATGAGGTGTGCATCGGCCAGGGATCGAACCCCGGACCATGTACATGGTCGGCAACAGTCCTAACTGCTGTGACACCGTCGCACATGTAAAGCAACACAGTTATATAAATTGGGTAGATTTCTTCTATAATGACCATTAACGGGCACAAATATATTATTTTAATCTTTAGTAAAATAAATCGTTTTCACGTAAAAATCCACTATGGAAAAACAATGAGCACCAAATCGCTCCAAAGTTTAATAATCAAGGTATTAGAGTTGAAAGTTAAAGTGAAACGGTTTGTCGCCAGTTTGTCAGACGAGAAAAGAATCCAACAATTACTCACGGGCTGTGAACTAGGAAAGCGTAAACCATCTCAGCTCCTGAGTCACATGCGCCAGTTAATTGGACACCATAAAGTTGATGAGGTCTTGCTGAGACAGATGTGGTTGCAACGTTTACCCAGAAACGCCAAACGAAATTTAATCATCTCAGGAAAGTCGTATGACTTAGACTCACTAAGCGACATGGCAGATAGTACTATATATGTCTTGTCAGATAACACCATAAGTCACATAGCATCTGACAGTGCAACACCATGTCACTCCACACCCAGGACAGACACACCAGTACTCGCCGCCATTGCAGACTCAGCCGCAAGGACCTACAAGTTAGAAACTAATAGGTCTGATCGACGAGTCCAGAGACAGAGTTCACAAGCAAGGTCACCATTGCGACGGCGGCCTCTCTCCCGACAGCGTTCCTACATGTCTTCTAGGGACAGTAATATATGTTGGTATCATAGGAAGTTCGGACGTCATGCCCTAAAATGTGTCAAACCATGCATCTTTAGTGAACATGACCAGGCTCAGGGAAACGTCTCAGCCAGACAGTGATGGCAACAACTGTTAGTGTCAAGCAAACAAGTTGCCTTTTCTATGTGAAGGACAAAACTTCAGACACCTTATTCCTGGTAGATACAGGAGCAGAAGTTAGCATGGTCCCTCCTTCACTATCCAGGCGATCTACTCGGACACCAGGAAACCTGTCTCTCCGGGCAGCCAACCACGTATGGGGAACAATCGCTTATAGTGGATCTAAGTTTGCGTCGGCGTTTTACATGGATTTTCATAGTAGCCGACGTGGGTCATGCCATGCTCGGAGCTGATTTCTTAAGTAACTTCAATGCGTTAGTTGATGTCAACAATAAAATACTTATTGATAACAGCACCCAACTAAAAATTCATGGAATTATCTCCAATTATTCTGTCTATAATATCAGCATCGAAAGACCTGTGGATTGCATTTTTCCCGCCCTACTCCATCGTTTCCCTAGAATACTTAAACCGTCGTATAACATCGAGGACGTACCTCATACAGTCACTCACAAAATTGTTACCACGGGTCAACCGGTTCGAGCTCGTCCCCTTAGATTACCCCCTGACAAATTAGCAGCAGCCAAAGCAGAATTCGAACAGATGATGCAGCTCGGCATCATCAGACCTTCCAAGAGCCCTTGGTCTTCACCCCTACACATGTTGCCTAAAGCTGAGCATGACTAGAGGCCATGTGGGGATTATCAACATTTAAACAACACCACAGTTTCGGATCGTTATCCGATTCCTCACCTACACGACTTCTCCCTGACACTACATGGAAGAACGATTTTCTCTAAAGTAGACTTGGTCAGAACCTATCACCAAATGCCAGTTGCCCCAGAAGATATCGAAAAACAGCCATCATCACACCTTTTGGTTTGTTCGAATTTCTGCGCATGCCGTTTGGTCTAAAGAACGCCGCACAATCCTTCCAATGTTTCACGGATCAGGTCACAGAAGGCTTAGATTTTGTATTTGTATACATCGACGACGTCTTAATTGCTAACTCGTCGGCTGAAGAACATACAGATCACCTCACCATATTATTTCATCGATTTAAGCAATATGGCGTCGCCATTAACCCCAAAAAGTGCATATTTGGTGTCTCCTCTATACAGTTTCTGGGACACCACATAACCGCAAATGGTATTAGGCCTACGGAGGAAAAGATAGAGTCCATCAAAAATTTTCCCAAACCAGATTTACTCAAGAAGGTTAGACGTTTTTTCGGGATGTTCAATTTCTATCGACGTTTTATCCCATCATGTGCCTCCATAGTTCAACCACTGAGCGACCTACTTCGATGCAATCTGAAGTGGTCCGAAGAAGCAAAAGCAGGATTTATTAAATCAAAGGATGCTTTACCCAACGTCGTAATGTTGTCTTACATCACTGCAGAAGCCCCACTCACTCTATGTACAGATGCATCGCAGGTAGCAGTGGGAACAGTTCTACGACAAAAGTTCAACAATGACATCACTCCACTTGCTTTCTTCTCCAAGAAGTTGGAACCTGCGCAAACTTGTTACAGTACCTTTGGTAGAGAACTGTTAGCTATCTATCTAGCAGTGAAACATTTCACCTTCTTATTACAAGGTCGACATTTTACTATCCTAACCGACCATAAGACTCTTTGTTATGCTTTTCCTACTTTGTTGGACAAACACTCCGAGAGAAGCCAGACAAGTGGATTACATATCACAATTCTCAATAGACATCCAGTTTATCAAAGAAGATTCCAATATTGTAGCCGATTCTTTGTCTCGATGTGACGTTAATCACCTATCTTCGATAGATATTAGCTTAGACAATATAGCCAAGTTGCAGAAAAATGACGCCGAACTTCATACTTGTAGACGAAAGTCCTCCCTACAGTTGCAGAATATACCTAATCCCCTGTCCGATACAACTATCATCTGCGACGTTTCAACCGGCGTTCATAGACCTTTTGTTCCACTAGGCTGTCGAAAACCTTTATTTGAACATCTACATTCCCTGTCTCATCCTGAAGTACGTGCTACGGTCAAGTTAACCAGCGAGCGTTTCGTTTGGCCTAAGATGAACTCCGATATTCGGAAATAGGCCCGCCAATGCTTCCAAAGGTCCAAAGTACATCATCACACCGTCACAAGTCCAAAGTAGTTCAACCTACCAGATAGACGATTTCGGCATGTGCATTTAGATATTTCTGGACCATTACCACCATCCAGAGGTTCTACACATATCCTCACAGCTATTGATTGATTTACACGATAGTCTGTTGTTTGTCCGCTCAACGACATATCTGCAAAAAATACCACTTTGGTTTTCCTAGATCGTTGGGTGTCAAACTATGGAGTGCCAACAACGATTACAACAGATCGAGGAGCTCACTTTCAATCAACTCTGTTTAGAGAGTTTACGAGACTCCTTGGAGTGAACCACATCTCCACTACAGCTTATCATCCTGCAGCGGATCGTTTGGTGGAACGTTTCCGTCGACAACTGAAAAGCTCCTTAATAGCACAAGCTGACTCATCTAGGTGGAGTGAACACCTACCATTAGCCCTCCTCAGTATCCGGTCAACTGTCAAAGAAGACTTGGGATGTACATCATTTAAACTCGTGTATGGTACTACCCTCACATTACCTGGTCAGTTAGTTCCGTCTAATGATTCAACTGATGTAAATATCTCCGATTTTACCAATCGTCTTACTCAGCAAATGCTTCAACTTCGACCAGTAGCCCCTCGCCAATCATTTCAAAAAACTCAAGTTAACAAGAATCTACTCGCTTGAAAATTTGTATTTGTTCGCGTCGATGCCATTAGAAAAGGCTTACAACATCCATATGAAGGTCCTTTTCCAGTACTCAAACGCACTGATAAATACTTCACACTTAACAGAAATGGTAAGTAGGAAACTATTTCTATTGACCGTCTTAAACCAGTGTACACCGACAGCGAATATGAAGCAATAGCAACGCCTACACTGATAAATAATGGGAAAGTAAATGTAACTGCAACACTTCCGCTCTTCACACTTCCCCCTGTACAGACACGCAGTGGTCGGCAGATCTGTAAGCCTGCCCGCTATGTTCATTTCATTGACTGACATAAAAAGTACGTTAACCTTATTCAGACATTCTTTTCATTATTATTGTTGTCGACATTCATTTCACTATGACCATAAACATTTAATATTATCACTAATTGTTTGTTAACTGTACTGCAAGCATACGCATTCACCAAGGATATATATATATATCTCCTTATATATGAATTCCTCAAATGCTAACAACCACGTCATTGTTTATTACGTGCATAAATTTTTATTTAAAATTATAACAAGTTTTGATTTCGTTTTTATTCCTGAATCATGCTTGCATGCGATAATCTTTATGACACGGATGCATTCCATAAATCCTGATCTAAATTTGTATCCTTATTATTTTTACTGTTATTTCTTGTTATCCTTATTGTTAACATTATCAATTATTTATATTGCCTATATTCATGTAATCTTCCACAAGGACAGTACAGAAGGGGAGCCGTGTGGAGTCCTCAAAAATAAACTTATCCAATTTTTACTACTATGTAAGAAATGAACATATTGTACATTACTTTGTTTAATTCATAATCTCTGTACTTTGGACTTTACCTCGTTTTTGAATGGAAATATAGTTCTGCCTTCGACTCTCCGTCTTCTCCATCATCTCAACTGTCATCGATCAATTCTAACCACCTGCTTTCTGTCTCAAAATTTCACAGGTACGCCGTATTTTCTCCCTACGTTACCTTGGTCGACCTCTGGCAATAATGATTGGAGCAGTCCTCTCACAATACTTCTGGAGTCTACTACGTTAATTGGGGATTTAGACCTTGTAATAACCCAAGTAACAAATTTTAATATATTCCTCCACTAACTTTACTGATTTGGTATTTTTTTTATTTTTATTCGAATTTGGTATATTAAGTTAGCAGAGTCTAAGGTCCACCACAATCAGTGTAGACGAACCCATCAATGAACCGGATCTGTGGATTATATTGTTGATTTATGAATCATTTATCTGTATATCTACAATATGCTGTCTCAGTATTCTGCATTAACTTGGGTTTTAATCTGATATTGCCTACACTTTTCGGGATAATTGTTTAGTCATTCATAGGTTTAAAAACTGCAATAAGATGTTTCGTTTCTTTATCATATCAAATGAATTAAGACTTCGGCACTAAGGAGAATTTCCGTCTGTAGTTATGGTTGGCTTCAGGTTGTTTGAGGCAAGTAGTTATATTCTGAAAAAACCAGAGGATGTCAGTTATTCGTCATTTAGATAAGAAGTATTTAAAGGAAAGCTCTTAGAGACGGAAGTTTTTTAATGCACCTTCCTCAGTGACAAATCACGCCTAGGGTCAAAACAAACACGTTAAACTGAACCAACTAAATGTCAACTAAATAAACTTCTAGACTGTATGCATATGCGTTTGGTGTTTTAAGTTTTATTACAACGCGTACACATCCGGTCAGGATTAGGTAACATTTAATGCTTCTCCACTGTGCCGGTAACGCGCGCACATTCAGAGTCCATATTTCCACCTTATCAGATAGATAAGGTAAAAAATCTTTTAACATTTTAATCTGTTTCCATATATTGCACTTCAGAACACATTTCTGAATAACTGAGTCTCTGATTTGTGTCTTGTTTCAGTACTTGCTAGTCAGGTGGTATATTGATCAAGTGGGTATTTAAGTATGCCAAGTCTAGTAAGGCTGCTACAACGCAGCATATTAATAGGGCAAGTAACACCTTGAACGTAACATGATAGCGTGCCGAATGGCGTGGATGCTTGACCGCAAGCCTTCAGATAGACAAGTCGATTTAAACAGTGAAGGTCATGTAGTGACAAATAATTCCCCAAAATTATTGACCACAGCTATCATCACTGAACATTAGATGCTGACTCTCAATGTTTAAGCCGACTTGTTTAACTGAAGGCTTCCGGTCGAGCATCCATGCCATTTGGTACTCCATCGTGTCACGTTCGTGCACGATCACTGGCCAGCTAAGCATTCATCTTGCTCTACGATTTAGACCCGAAATATATCTCGTAATTTGAACGATCAGTTGTGGTCTTTTGCTTTGCCTTTGGTCTACGCGGAACGAATACTATAGAAGTTGTTGGTATTAGATCTTGCGTTAGTATACTCCGTACAATCCGCGAACGTCAATACTGTCTAAAGTCAGTACCCAGTGTTCAGTGATTAGTGCTGTAGGTTAATGCTTTTTGGAGAATTATCTACCAACACATTTAGGTTTTCTGAGGCATTCAGTTACCATTACGAGCAACTTCCCGTCACTCTACAACCACTGAAGATAGGGTTTATGGCGCTTCATTCCTCTGCTTTTGTCATATTGTTTTGCGGTTAACCCTGTGGCTTCGTACGCTTCTGCTCATATAACCTCTGACCTCACACCATGCTTGCAGGATGGTTTCAGGGATGCCTTGAAATATTAGCTTTTCTGTTATAAGTCGTGGTGTGTTGGGTGTGGAGACATGTGGGGGAAGACTTGGCCTGCAAATACCAGCTGCCATTATTATTCCAAGCTCCAAATGCGTTAACAACCACTGATGTGTACCATACAGTCGCTCCTCATCTGTTCCATCCATTAAGAATTCTAAGGTTTCTTGAGTAACTATAGTTGCTGTTCTGGTATTTTCGGATGCTCAGAAGGATGTCTCCATTATGGTACACTCTCAGTATGGTTACACTCCAATGCCAGATTGCCGGTCAACAACCAACATTGAAAATAACACTAGTTATTCTGCCTCCTTAGTTGACTTTCGACTGAAGCTTTCATAATTTGGCCCGTAAAATACCTAACCGAGACTCTAGCAGAAAGCTTCCCACTGATGTTTGTCAAATCGGTCCTTAACGGCTGATAGGTTATCATTACAAGCGAACACTTTCAACATTATCACAGATTGCCCTCACCTCCCAACCTAGTATGGGGTTATCCTGCCTGGGGGATACTGCTGTACAGGATCAGAAGAAGTGGTGGGTTCAGATGAACATCAGTCATTTCACCCTCAACGATCAATTCCTTTGTGTGAAGTGATGCGGACGGTCGGATTCCCAAAGGACCATAGCATAGTGGCTGAACTGTATTGGGCTGGTGTATTCTTACTCCACATCCCCTTTCACTTAGATATACCTAATAACGGACGTAATTATTATAAATCTCCTTGCATAAGTTGGTGGGGAGCTTAGGAGGCCTCCCCACAAGGTCAGAGTGGCCAAGGCCAAGGAGTCAGCTAACTGTGTGACCTAAGCTCAAGTATCTTAGCACAAACGGCCGAACGACAACCGTAGGTGCTATTTATGTTTGTGGCCCAAAAGAAGACGATACTACCCGGTCGGTCACAAAGTTTCCCGAGCGCCTTGCAGACGCTCTGGACAGTGTAATCAGCTGTGGTTGGGTTTTAACATGTCTTACCTTTGAGTAGAGAGCAGAAATCGTAGCCCTTGGATATACACAGAGTATGTTAAGCTCCTAGTCATAGGGGACAGTATCTGTGTGACTTTTAGCATGGAACTGTTTTCAGTGGGGATATAATTTGTAGCTGCGGGTAAATTCTCCATGAACATCAGATGCTAACCGTCGCTGCTTAAGTCAATTTATTTAGCTGAAGGCTTACGGTCATGCGTCCACTCCTTCGGCACACTGTTGTGTAACGTTTGTTCGTTAGTGCACGATCCGTAGGTAGTTAAGGAATCATCTCACACTTCGATTCGGTACCGAAACATACTCCGTATTTTGCGCGATCGATTCTGGTGTTTTGCTTTACCTTGGTCTACGCGGAACGAATGCTATAGAAGTTGTGGGTATTAGATCTTGCATCAGCATACTTCTTACTACCCGTTAGCGTCAACACACTCAGCCTCTACATTAGTGAGGCCTATGGTATCATTTGGGAGAGAATCAAACACGCCATCCTGGATGAAAAATTTCAACCGGAACAGGCTGGATTCAGTCATGCATCGATCAAATTGCAGCACTACGTATCATCACTGAACAGAGCTTGGAATGATAGTCATCTCCTTATCTCAATTTTATCCACCTTGGAAAGACCTTCGTTAGACAGCGTCGATCAAGAGGTGATTTGGAAACTACTTCGCTACTTCGGGGTACTGCCGAAAATTATACATCTCATTCAACACTTGTGTGACAGTGCTGCAATTTCAGATTCAGATTTATTTGTTGAGGATAGAAGGCTTGGAGCCTATGTTAATGCTTTTCTAGTAAATTTCTGTGGTTGTCCAAACCCTTCTTGAACGAATCAGTTCAGGCTGCAGACACCACTTCTTTTGGGAGTCGGTTCCAAGAGTTTATGACTCGATGTGAGAACCAGTACTCAATAGCAATATGATTTCTCCTTGGCTTTTGAACATTCCTGCTATGTCCTCCAAGGTGTTCCGATCTGGTGGGGAGGAAAAGAGATGTCAATGTAGTTGAAGATTGAACGATCAATTCATGGTTGTTTGCTCAAAACCAACTTCCCCAATTTTCGCGGAGGCATCAATACACCAGTCATCGTCTCATCGGTCGCTGTTTAGAAAGAAGTCAGGACAATACCGTCAGAAACCTTAGTTTTCAAGCTTGATTTTATAGTTGGCTACATGTTGGCGTTACAATAAAGAATTCTCGAGTGGCCAATCGGTGTTTTGGTTTTTGCGTCCGTTATTACTAAGCGTTTCTGAGAAACTTCAAGGAACAGCGTGAGTCCCAGGGTTGCAAGAGCTGGGCATTGACGGTTTACGAGACGTGGCTGACATTGATCCTTTTCTAGTAGATTTCTGTGGTTGTCCAAACCCTTCTTGAACGAATCAGTTGAGATTGCAGACACCACTTCTTCTAGGAGTCGGTTTCAAAAGTGTATGACTAGATGTGAGAACCAGTACTCAACAGCGATATGATTTCTCCTTGGCTTTTGAACTCTCCTGCTATGTCCTCTAAGGTGTTCCGACCTGGTGGGAAGGAAAAGAGAGAATAGGTCAGGTCCGTAGTCATTATTTAAAATTTTAAACATTGTGATTAAATCTCCTCTCTGCCTACGGTATGACAGTGAGAAGAGATTTAAACTATCTAGTCTTTCCTCGTATGATATGTTAGCTATGCCGTGAACCATACGTGTTGCCTTCCTTTGAACACTTTCTAGAATGTGTGAATCCCCTTTTAGACAAGGACTGGCGGCCTGGATGCAGTTTTCCAGTCTTGACCTAACCAGAGATGTATATAAGGAGGTGAACATATCTCTGGTAATTCTTGTAAAGGCTCTGCGAATCGCCCATAAGGACCTGAAACTACGTGCAGCCACCGCGCGACAGTGTGCTGTAGTTTTTAAGTCGTGGCTAACTATGACACCTAAGTCCAAGTGAGTCTGAACTGATGGAAGTGTTATTCCCTCTAGTTCGTAGGAGCTTGTGCTTGATTGTCCAATGCGCATGGTTGCACATTTTGCCACATTGATCGGGAGCATCCATTCAACAGACCACTCCGACAATTTGTTGAGGTCCTCTTGCAACGTGAACGTATCACTGTTGCCCTTCAGCTCCCTCCAAATTTTTAAGTCATCTGCGTATAGGACCATAGGGGAGTCGGTGAGCAGAGGTAACTCATTGATATACAGAATAAAAAGGAGAGGACCGAGAACCGTGCCTTGTGGCACTCCGCTACTTACTGCTGTCCAGGAGGAGAGTTTTGAGTTGATCCTAACCCTCTGCCTCCTATCTATGAGGAATTCCCTGAGCCAGTCTAGTAGTCTGCCTTTGATACCAAGACTTTCCAATTTCATGAGTAGTCTTTTGTGAGGTACTTTATCAAAGGCTTTACTGAAGTCTATGAAGACGACGTCAGCGGGTCTTCTGTTGTCCTTTGATTTGACCCAGCTTTCTCTTGCAGTCAGGAGATTTGACAGGCATGAGAGGTTCCTCCGGAAGCCATGCTGTGCTCCAGATAACAAGCTGCTATTTTCCAGATAAGCCATGATGCTTTTCTTGATAATTCTTTCCAGTGTCTTGATTAAAGTGCTGGTGAGACTGATAGGCCTGTAATTTGAAGGGCTTTGTCTTGATCCTCCTTTGTGTATGGGGTTACTATGGCGTCTTTCCAATCACGTGGCAACACTCCATTTAGGAGAGATAGCTTGAAGATCGTGGTCAAGGGGCCGGCTATGTGGGCTGATAGCTCCTTGAGAAGCCTTGGATGAAGACTGTCAGGACCCATTGATTTCCCTGCATCTAGTTTCATTAAGAAGTTGAGCACGATGCCTTGGTCGATGTCAACGGAATCTATCCCATGTTCTTCTGATGCAGCCAGAGCTGATCCTATAGGCAGTGATGACTCCTGAGTGAAGACTTGGGAGAAGTAGTTTGCCATTGCTTCTGCTTTTTCTTGATCTTCTTCGATTGTATCTTTGTCAATAATCAGGTTTGGGACACCATTGGGTGTTTTATTCCTGAAATTCAAGTACGAGAAAATTTTCTTAGGTTGTGCCTTTGCATTTTGAGCCAGGTGTGTCTCGAACTTCATCCTTGATTGGCGGATTTCTGCGATAGCTTTATTTCTAGCAGTAGTATATAATTCCCTGGTCTCAGAAGTCTCAAGTGTTGCAAACAGGTTCCAACATTTGCGTTTACGTCTGAGTAACTTACGAATCTCCCGGTTTATCCAAGGGGGGAATGTTTCCGACCCTTTGGAACAGACCAAGGGATGAAGGTACAGTTACTTGGGCGTAAAGTTGCTTAAATTGGTTCCATGCGGCTTCTACTTGGGACTCTGGATTGATGTACCAGTTTACTGAGTTGGCTGCTGAGACGATCGCATTTATGTCAGCTTTCCAAACGTTTGGTCGAGCTGGGGTTTTGGCCCTTGCTGCCGTTGCTGTGAACTTGAAAGTGAGCACAGCATGGTCACTTCTTCCTAACGGAGGAAGATGTTGTATGAGATCCACATCCTCACCGTGGGAGAACACTAGGTCCAGAGTTGATGAGGAGTGCTGTGAGTCATAGCGCGTGGGCTTAATGATATGTTGGACTAGGGCTAGCGATATACTAGATTCTAGCAGTTTATTATCAAAGGAGTTGACTGAAGATGGAGTTGTTAGGCTCGACCAGTCAACTGTTGGGGCGTTGAAGTCACCGACTACGAGACTTCGACATTTTGAAGTCCAGGAGCCTAGCTTCTCTATTAGGAAGTCGTCTGCACTGCAGTCAGGACTGCGGTACACAGCAATGAGGTCAATGTCTTGGCCTATGCATTTAAGTCTGCAGCGTAGAAGTTCGCACGACTCACTTTCGTGGGCGAGTGCTTCGATACTACGCACGGTTAAGCCTTTCTTGAGGTAGATGACTACGCCACCTCCTTTGCGGTTTAGTCGGTCTACCCTGTGCACTTCGAAGTTTGGCAGGTTAACTTCGTTGTCAGTGACATCGGGTGTGAGCCATGTCTCTGTGATAATAATTACATCCGGGTTTCCGGTTTCTATCATGTTTGCCAGCTCAGTCCTTTTATTTAACAGGCTGCGGGCGTTTGTGTAGCAGACTGTTAATTCAGATTGGTGCTTCCCCGGCCCACCCACAGAGGTTTCGGGATCATTAAACTGCGAACTCGGACAACCCGAAAACCCTTAATCTTAAGGTTCTTCTCGTCGTTCCGGCGTCGCTCACTTAATTCTAGTGCCGCAGCCTGTCTTTTGACACGGTCTGCTAGGCTTAAGTCAGCGCGGACATATATCCCTGATCCTTTGAGAATATGAGAGTTGCTTAGAATAGCATCCCTCTCTTCTTTAGAGTTTAGTACGACTTTGAGGAGACGTACAGGTTCACTTACTGTAGGGTCAGGCTTTTGACCTATTCTGTATACGCTGTGTATAGTAATGCCTGATACTGTTTGTGGCAGTAGCTTGTCTAAAAGGGGCTTGACCAAGTTAAGGTCATGCTCGAATCTGGCCTTAGGATCGAGGGCAGTGACTCCTCCACTTTGTGGAGAATGAGAGACCTGTCAGAGAGATCGGGTTTGCTTTCCGTGACTTTCTTGCTCTGAGGCGTAAGTGTGTTTCTATCCTTCTTGGGCGGTGTGGCCGAAGTGTTATCCTTATCTCGCTTTTTGCGAGAGACTACATTGCGCCATTCATTGGCGTCCTCCTCGCTAATCGTAATGGGTTTATACTTGTCTGCTGCTCACCGATGTGGATGAGGCTTGTTCCGCCAGTCCCTGGGCGACTGGGGCTGCAGGTTTTCGACCCCTGTTACGCCTCTTTTTCGCGGCAGTCTTTCCATTACTGTCACTGGAGGGCTTATCCAGTATCGTGGGGGCAGCCTGGGTGTCTGGAATGTGGTGGGTGTTCTTCTGTGCTGTAGGGCACTCACTAATTGGCAAGGTCGCATCGGGGACATGTGCTGTTTTGTCAATGACGCTAGTCACGTCATCGTTAACTGAGCAATAGTCGGTATTCTTCTGTGGTGGAGGACGCTTGCAGTCCATGAGCTTTAAAGCCCCACTCAGAGTAGCAATGGCTTCTGTTATACGGAGTCTAGTTGTACTACAGCAGTCATTGCACAACCAGTTTGCTAGAGGTTTGCAGCAGCGTTTGTATGCTGCTGGATTAAGGTTCGTGCAGATACTGTGAAACCATCTCTTGCAGTTATCACACTGCATTCCCTCATCCACTGGAAACTGGCACATAGCCCTTCCGCAGCAGTTTCTTTTGATAGGTGTCAGCTACCGTCTCATAAACCGTTAATGCCCAGCTCTCGCTACGCTCGGGCCCACGCTGTTCCTTGAAGATTTTCGAAACGCTTAGTTATAACGGACGAAAAACCAGAACACCAATTGTTGACTTGAGTATTATGTATTGTTACACCAGCATATAAATCAAGTATCACTAAGCAAACTAAGAAAACTAAGGTTTCTAACGATGTTTAACTCTTCTTTCTGAACAGCGACCGATGAGACGATGACTGTCGTATTGATGCCTCCGCGAAAATCGAGGAAGTTGATTTTGAGCAAACAACCAAGAATTGATCGTTCAATCTTCAACTCCATTGACACTCCCCGGCAAAAAAGGGATCCAACCCTTTTTTCCTTCACGACTAATGCACGTTGACTTGGATGCCATTGCGAGAACCTGGGTCACACGGACAGAGCTGAAATGGAAAACAAACAGAAAAGCCAACACACCACAAGCATACCCACAGCACAATCTCACACATCAATGACGACCTGCGCCTCCAGACAGAGACCTCCTCTTGACATCTTGCAACACAGTCTCCACTTGCTAGAATGACTCTTGCAGAATGCAAAGTGACCATGGCAGCACCTCACGATACTCTACGCACATCCTCTTATCTACTCATTACCAATTACCACTGCAATCGCTGGCCACTCATTCTGCCTCAGTTCTAATAGCGGTGACGCATGCGAGCCTCAGTCGTTTACACTCTTTCTCCCCGGCGTGTCGGACCGCAGCTAACAATTATCTCCGTGTGCATTTCATTCTCAGCAATAGCCTAGCCTCCCCGGCGTATACGACCCATCTGCTGTCCTTAACATCAATCAATTCATTCATGGATGTAGAAGACTCGAAACAACTTCAGAAATAATCACGACGAAAATTTTAACAAAATTACGCAATAACAACAAGACACGAAAACAACAAGTAAACACAATGAATCCAAAAAACACCAATTGCTATGACACACCACACGTATATACAAATAGTACAAACAACCTCGCCGATCATGTCTTGGTGGAATTCCTTTGAAGAATTGCAGGACTTACACCAGTACGCCTACAACCCTTCACAGGTTGACGATTGTAAGTTGTGGAATGTCCAGACACAAACAAGATTAACCAACAATTACATCAATTGGAACTCACACAACTATTTAACACAAACATATGTACAATCAACACATCAAATGTTGTGGATTCTGACACGACAAACTACCCTTGAAGAACTGTAGGACTTACAGCAGTACGCCTACATTCCTTCTCAGGTTGATGATCCAAGTGGAAGTCGTCCGGACACAAACAGAATTACCAACAGCTAGATGATAAATGATATCAATTCAGTATATACAATATGAACATATGTACAAAATCACACACCAAGCACATTGGACTGCTCATTGATGCGCTACCCTTTGAAGAATTGTAGGACTTACAGCAGTACGCCTACAACCCTTCTCAGGTTGACGCCCTAGGTTGGAAAATCGTCGCAGAGTTCATTTGCTAACTTCCTTCTATCAGCTATATCCTCAAATCTGAACGGCAACACGCCCATGTCATTGTATCGTAGAATATAGATGACCAACAAACACACGACATCTCTCATCAACCAAGTATAGAAACAGAGTAATTTACACCAAAGATAATAACATTCAAATAGTAACTTGAAACTAGAAATGCCTTTATTCGTGCAAGTCAATTTAACAATAACTCTCTCCTTTACACTTGGCTTATCCACACTAAACTGACCATTGATATTCGTCCTTTCAAACGAACTGATACTACCATAGTCATTGCAGAAGATACTTGAGTTGATGGGCATCTGTTTCATTGTGGATGAAAACACCAACGATGACTGAGTGACACAAGGTGATGAACTTAGTGGTGGATCAGAAGCTGTTCTTGTTCGGCTCTCAGATAGTTGTCCAACTGCAAGATTACCACCACTGCTGTCTTTCACTACTAGTTCAGGTTTAGCACTATCATCTGATGATAGGTGGGCTACATGCTGATCAATTACACTGACTGTCTCACAAGTATGCACACCTTCTGGAACTGCATCTGCGTTCAATTCTACTTCACGTTGTAGTTGTACAGAACCTTTATTTAACTTAGCAGTAGTAGGCATATCCCGCATCTCATAATGATCAACCAAAGACAAATCTGCACTATCATGATCATCACCACAAATATTCAATTTACCGTCAAGTTCATCATTTTCAAACTCCTTAATAACAGAAGTAGACGATTTTGGTTCCTCCTCAAAATTCATTAAAGGTTTTATAACTTCACTCTGACTAGATATACTTTGTAAACTTGTGGAGTCAGAACTCCACTCTGAAGCAGTAACTCTATTCTGTGACACTCTATTCAACAACGGCTTACCAGTTGCAACTACAGACTTCTTCACAACACCGTTATCGTCACACAATTTGGAGTCAGACCTGGAGTTTACATTTAGCTTATCACTGAACTTGCTCACTGGTTCACAGTTCACTTTTGTATGCACCTCTTGCAAACGAGTACAACACAACCGTGTTTGTCTTGCATCTTGCAACTTATCTGTTGAGGATGTACTACGAAAATTGTTACACTCACTAGATCTATATGCATTACTAGACATCATGGAGCCTTCTCGATATCCACCTCTCTGAGGCTTATTCGTCATCAATGAGTACGTTTTCCCCTCAGACTGCTCTATTCTATGGGTGAGATCTAACAGACTGGCGAACTTGCTCATAGATTGATTGACACTAGTATTTACCAGTTTCAGGATATCATCAAACTTTGGCTCGATACCCTCATCCTCCATACGGGAGCTTATCTTCACCCACTTCCTTTGCAGTCGGGTAGGTAGACGTCTTGCTATTACTTCTAGTATAAAACTCGAGTTGAGGTCACTCATTCGATTCATCGAAATCATTCCATTCTTGTAAATTAGCAAATTATCTAAAAACTCAGTGAGTGCCTGGGAGTCATCCTGTAACTGACCACCATTACCCTCAACAGCCTCGAATAATTTCCCTGCAATCATCGAGGGTCTTCCAAACCTTTGGCGTAATATGCTCATAGCCTCATCGTAGCCCTCCTTTGGCTTCATAAACTTACAACACTGTATAGCTCTTGCAGCATCTCCAGTGCAATATCTCATCAAATACATCAATTTCAATTCATCATTTAATAGAAAACTACTCAACATGATCTCAAACTCCTTTACAAATTGTAAATAATCAGCCGGGTTTCCATCAAAACATCGTGGTTCTAATTTAGGGAGTTTGATGTTCCTATTATCCCTGAACGGCGAAACAGTAACATCAACCATATCATGTTTAACATCAGACACATCGTTACAATTAACAGACAAGTCACCATGACTTACTTTCCTGTTTGCATCCAAGACACTCTGTCCCTTCTTTGACCCAGGCATTGTTGAACTTGACCAAATTCCAAAAAAGTTCCAGATATTGCTTGTTCAAAGAGGACTTGACCGGCACCAGGAAAGATAAACGGCGACTATCCAAACTTTCACCAACTGTTTCAATCCGCCAGATCTGTTTCCATCGTTAGAAACTGTCAGCTACCGTCTCATAAACCGTTAATGCCCAGCTCTCGCTACGCTCGGGCCCACGCTGTTCCTTGAAGATTTTCGAAACGCTTAGTTATAACGGACGAAAAACCAGAACACCAATTGTTGACTTGAGTATTATGTATTGTTACACCAGCATATAAATCAAGTATCACTAAGCAAACTAAGAAAACTAAGGTAAAAAAAAAAAAAAAAAAAAAAAAAAAAAAAAAAAATTCTAACGATGTTTAACTCTTCTTTCTGAACAGCGACCGATGAGACGATGACTGTCGTATTGATGCCTCCGCGAAAATCGAGGAAGTTGATTTTGAGCAAACAACCAAGAATTGATCGTTCAATCTTCAACTCCATTGACAATAGGCATTTTATTTAAAACGAACCAGGAAAAAATTAAATACAACTTCAAATATATATAACCTTTATAAATCAGTGATAAAAGCCTATGAGTGCACAAAGATAGGTATATGTAGCTATTAAGTTATAAGAACACAACTTCCTATAATTTAATAGACTGAAATCTGAAATGTAAACTAACTTCGATCAGAATAAACTGATTTAAAGTTAAATCTGTGGACTTTTGGAGCGTATAACACAACGAAAGCAAATAATTAACAAGAGCGTGCAAAATTAACTCCCTTTTCAAAGTTCGTGCCAAGTAATCCACAACGGGAAACTTACGGAATCCTTCGAAGCGAAGAGGGGGGTAAGACAAAACTACCTACTATCTCTAATGATTTTCCTGATTGCGGTAGACTGGATAATTCGACAGGCGGGCGGCAGGTGGCGAGGAAGGAGGCACAGAATGGACCCACACAGAAAATTTGGAGGATGTGCACTTAGCCAATGATATACGTCTGATTTCCCACAAACTGGAAGATATGCAAGTGAAGATCAACAGGTTAGCAGAAGAGGCATCTAAGATAGGACTTCAGGTGAACATAGAGAAAACAGGGGTGATGAAGATTATTGGTCAACACCAACAGCAACAACAACAGACAACAATCAGCATAAATGGTAGGAATCTCAAAGAAACTACCTCCTTCACTAACCTACCTGGGAAGCATCGTTTCAACTACAGGCAGACGGAACTGATGAGGATATCAAAGCGCAAGACCGGCTTTCACTTCTTTTAAGTCTGTGTGAAGGTCAACAGCACTCAGTACGAAAAACAAGATGCCGATTTGCAACTGTAATGTGAAATCAGTGCTGGTTTATGGATCAGAATAATGGAGCGTCAGAGCGAACAGACTACAGACCTTCATCATTAGCTGTCTTCGTTCAGTACCCATGAACGGATGGTCGGCCAGAAAAGATCAGCAACAGAAATCTCTGGAAATGAACCAGCGCAGCAGGAAACTATTGGGCAACAAATTAGCAGAAAGAAATGAAAGCGGACCTACCATACTCTGAGAAAACCATCAAGTGGCATTACAAGACAGGCTCTCGAATGGAACCCGAATGGGAAATGGCGAGTTGATTGTCGTTGCGAGGGTGACATGGAGGGGGCCGCGTGAAGAGGAGACGAAAGCAAGTGGGCGAACGTGGAGCCAGGTGAAAAAGTTGGCGGAGAACCGAACGCACTGGAGACATGCGGATGAAGCCCTATGTTCCCCTAGGAACTAAAGGAAAAAATAATAATTGTGAACTTCATCTCTGGTAAACGTGTGGACGTATCCGGTGAGTTCGTTCTATTGTGCATTTGTTCTTGTGTTATGTTTCACATTTCTATAGTGTACATTTCTTCATGAATGACCATACGCCTAAACTCATCCGTATTCAACCAACTAGCAACACTGGTCACCTCTTGTCAGATAATGCAGAAGCATGCTATCAGTTTTCCAAGTCTGACTTCAGTGAACATGGGATCAATGGCCGACGTTCACGGTTCCTTGCAGTTGTCCGCGCTCTACCTGGGGTAAATGCAGTACTCTGCAAGTGCCCGGGCCAAAGGTAAGCAGAAAAACAAATGCCCAAAGAAGCCGTTTTCGGGAGGACAGGTGTCCCAGATCGGCAGTGTGAGGTGAACTTTTCCAGTGTCGAGATACGCCATCAATAGGCCGTATATGTGCTTGAAGGAATGAGAGAATTTATCGGCTGAGGGAAGCCTGGTGAGGGAATCTTCAGATAGCTTTTCTTATCACAGTCAGTATAGGCTGTGCTTGTGGTACTCCGGGATATTATTACAGAAGATTTAGCTACTTCTGTAGATAAAATTCTAAAGACAACAGAACGGCCAGTCAGTGAAATGTGTTCAAATGCTGATCAGACTTCGAGTAGGGACACTGCAGTGATAGGTTTATGCAACTCCAATCAGCAACTACTTAGGTCAGATAGTCCCAACATTTCCTTCTACTATCGACCACGTAGTCGATCAAAATCCAAACCACTTTCACATAAACACCCTGACTGGTGTTGATATCATAACACCTACGGTCGGGAAGTGAAATGTTACCGAAAACCCTGTAATTTTTGCAGACTCTAAGACTATGGGAAACCATCCCGCTGGCACAAATTAGCGGCAACCTTCACTGGTGGCACTTGCCGCCTACTGTCAGCCAAACCCGATATTTAGTCAACACGGGCACCGAAGTCAGCGTCCTTGCTGCTACAGGGGCAGGTCAACAGAAGGAATCTACCTTCAACTTACAGGATGGAAAACCAATTGCAACCTTTGGTAGGAAATACGTCTATCTGAAGGTAGGTTTACGCAAACCTATCCAGTGGATTTTCCTTCTCGCCGACGTCACAGTGCCCATCATAGGTATGTACCTACTCAACCAACATGATCTACTTGTAGATGTCTGCCGACAACGACTGATAGGCGGCACTACTAGGCTTTCTAATAAGGGCATCACCCATGTAGGTTACAGCTTGTGTCAATGTAGTTGAAGATTGAACGATCAATTCATGGTTGTTTGCTCAAAACCAACTTCCCCAATTTTCGCGGAGGCATCAATGCGACAGTCATCGTCTCATCGGTCGCTGTTTGGAGAGAAGTCAGGAGAAAACCGTTAGAAGTAATATTGTGATTTATTATTGTAATATCTGTTCATAGACCTTAGTTGTAAAGCTTAGTTGTACAATGGCTATATGCTGGTGTTAGAATAAATAATTCTCGAGTCGCCAAACTGGGTTCTGGTTTTCGCGTCTGTTCGTACTAAGCGTTTCTGAGAAGCTTCGAGGAACAGCGTGAGTCCCAGGGTAGCAAGAGCTGGGCATTAACGGTTTACGAGACGTGGCCGACAGCTTGTCACTGGTTAAGAAGACGGAGATAGTAGATTCAACTTTCCAGCCAGTTGTTGATAAGCACACATAACTTAATGCCCCTCTAACGACCTACAGTGCACAACCATCAATGTTATGAATCACATCACAACCTAAGGACAACCGGTGACATCTCCATTACAACGACGTGACCCTGACAAAGTGCACCTGTCGAGAAATGAATTCTAACGTGTGCTCACCCCTGGCATCAATCGGACACCGAATAATCCATGAGCGACCCCAATACATATGGTGCCAAAAGAAGATAGAAACGGTAGTGGCCTAATGTTGATTACTGGCGAGTGAACTCCAAAACAACCCCTGATTGCCATCCATAGCCTCACATACACGACTTGACGGCAACATTATCAGGCACAACTATTTTCTCGAAAATAGACTCGACTAAAACATGTAACTTAATCCAGATGGCAGCTGATAACATTACGAAAACGACTTTTTGAATTCTTCGAATGTTATTCGGTTTTCGGAATGCAACACAAAAATTCCTCCACCTTCTATTTTTATTTATTTATTTTTGATTACAGGTTGATTCCACGCCGTATTTTTGGTACAAGTATGGAGTTTTCAGCGTTGATATCGGTAGCCCAAATTTCGCAGGCCGACCATAGATATCAGGTGTGCGTCAGCGTGGGCTCGAACCCCGGACCATGTGCATGGTCGGCGAGAGTCCTATCCACTGTGCCACTGACGCGATCTTGGTATTGTATACGCACTGTTAGACGACTGCAGAAACAAAGTACAGCACATTCGGCGTAGAACTTCTGGCTATGTACTGTGCTATGAGCCAGTTCTGACATCCAGTGGGGGGTCGTGAACTCACCGATCGGAAACCCCTGACGTACTCAACTTTGGATTAGTACTCAACAAGGGAGTCATGAAAACTAGGTAACGTTCCATATCGAATATTCTCAATATATTCGGAGTGAACTACACCGTGGCAGATACTTTGTCGCGCATTTGTTCCCTCTTTCAAATAGATGGCATAGGCCTTATAAAACTGGCTAGTCTTCAGAAAGAAGATACTGACTTTCAGCATGAGTTGTGGAAAACAACTATGCAATTAGCTGGGAAACTCTCAGGTATGGGCACAGACACTATTCTTTTTGATAATTTCATGAGTACTCCTCGCCCAATCGTGCACAAAAGTAATCGCCGTAACGTCTGTAATATGCTACATGGCTTATCCCACCTAGGTATTCGAACTACCGTCGAGCATGTAACTAGTCACTTTTTGTTGGCCTGGTATTGGTAAAGAAGTAAGGGAATGGCAACACACGTGGTTGGCTTGTCAAAAGTGCAAGGTAGTGAGACGCACGAAAAGCTCTCTTGGCACCTTTCTTGTCCCTGATGCTCATTTTGAACACGTTCATGTAGATTTGGTTGGACCCCTTCCAGAATCCCACGGATATACCTGTATCTTAACCTGCATCGACGGTTTCACCCGATGACTTGTCAAGATACAGCAGTCTTCCAAAAGTCTGTCTGTAAAAAAGGTTATGTGGGCTCATGCAGGAAATGGTGCAAAGAGGAATCTGAGTTTTTCACACGATTGAGTATTTGTAGTGACCAAAGAGGTAAACACGTGTTTAAAAGGATACTGAAATGTAATGGAAAGCTCGAATGAATACTGAATATGACTGTTCCCCTTCAAATAACTTCTGCTTCACTGAGCTGCTAAAATACTAGGCGACTGAAGGTTTTATTCAATGAAATTACATCACATTTATAAATCTGATATGCAAAACTATGCCAGGACATTAAACGAATATTTCAGTTTATCACACAAGTAAAGCCATGGTATAAAGCCAAATGTTGCCTAGTGAAATAACCATGCTGGTGTGACAAAAGGTCTAGGACTGGAACACAAAGTTTTTACCTCCTTTGTCAATATCACAAAGTACCGATCTCATTTTTAGGCCGTTTCATGTAAGTATTCCCTTAGAGAATCGAGAGATTTGAAAGCTCAGGTTTTCGCTGTTGAAGTTCAAAGCATGATCATATGAACCTACAGGGTATGTTGAGTGTTTTTCCAGTTTCTTACAATTAACCTTTTTCAAGTTATTGAAGTTAATGTTACTTAATTCTTCTGGTGCAAATTCATGTCACTTTTTTTCTTTTCAATAAACACAGTCAATTGTTTAAACGTTGTGGTAAGTTTGTGAAGGCCACCTTGGGGTTTCTGACCTAGAGTGACGGAATTTTGATGATCACCGCGTGCAGCTGGGAGTGGTAGATAATTGGTCTTAAGTAGGTGTGATTTTGGTCATTGTGGTAATCAGTATCGGATTAAAAATACTGGGAAAAAGTCGTTAAATCATTTATAAGCTCTGATAACTTATGTGAATGTCTACAGCCGTGATTACAGCGTGTTCTGCACAGAATCCAACGACGGGCAACAAAAGGAGTGGTTGGTCTCCGAAACAAACCATATGATGAAAGGCTGAAGAAATTAGGCCTGTTCACACTTAGTTACCGTCGGCTTAGGGGGATTTGGTTACTGCCTACAAAATAACAAATGACCAGAATCACCCAAACAATGCCCAGTCGGTTAATGCACATAGGCAAAGTGGGCAAAACGTGGGATAAAAGGGTAATTTAGATCGGCAAACACGTGGGCAAAAGATGGTGTAAATGCAACCGATTTTACCCACTTTGACTACATTGGCCACTTTTTCCCCGTTTTCCCATGTACGGATAAAATTTGTTTGTCCCACCTTTTCCCAGTTTTCCCACGTAACCCACGTTTTCACCCACTTATCCTATGTGCAGGAATTCAAAATATACCCACTTTTTCCCCGTTTGCCCATGTCATTTTAGAAAACAGCCCACTTATTCCCACTTTGCCCATGTTACAAACGAAATCAGCCCACCTTATCCCACTTTGCCCACATATGAACGGAAAACTGCCCACATTTTTACCCACATATCCCACGTCCACAAAAAAAGTAACCGACTGGATGGTGTTCTGCCATTGAGTAGGTATAGGCTTCCACGTGGAAATCCCAGAAGGATAGCTCACCAGAGGGCAAGGACCCGGGTGCGCTCCCACTTCTTATCACTGCGGGTTTGTCGTCCCTGGAATTCCTTACCGGCAGATGTAGATATGGCACCGTCTTTGGACGCCTTTAAGCGAAGGCTGGACAACCATGCAGCGATACAAGGACTGCATCCAAATGGCCTATCTCCTTAAAATCGCATTTACCAATCAGGGTAGATAATTAAACTCTTCATTTTACTTCTTTACATTCTCTCCCGTCCTACTCTCCTGACAACTTATTAATATTATAATTACTATTATTATTATTATTACTATTACCGATATATATATTATTCTTCAAACTTAATGAGCTGACTGTTGTTACGTTTCCTATTTTCGTTTCTGTCTCTTAGTCTGAATAGCTTCACCAATTATATCTATTATTATTATTACTATTATTATTATTACTATCTCTTTTCTCTTGTCGACAATACCGAAGGACTAACTGGCGAAAGGATCAACTCCAATCACAGTAGTAACAGTCTTAACATACCTCATACTACAAACCACATATAATTAATCCCAGCACTACTCCCTTTGGAGTCGACCAAAGATACGACAGTCGAGTGGCGGGACAAGCTACGCAGAAGTTTACCGAAGATCAAGAACCTATACCTCACAATCAAGAAGCGAGCACAAAGAAATCGAATTGGTTTATACTAGCTCGTAAAAGCGATATTGGATATTGGAACATCCACTTATGACAAAGACTTTAGATGCCAAATTCTTATCTCCATGTCCTTTTATTGCGAATTCTTGGATACCAGAAGTTCAGTCACAATTTGAACAAGACTTAGTGCAAGATTTCCACATCCGTTTAAATTATAGTTTGTTGCATCTCCTGTGGGCGAACGGTATTAGGCCGTTGCAGACTTTATTGAACCATTGGCTGCAGTCACCACTGCCTATCCTATTATCCACTAGACAGTTGCAGTCCAGTCTAAAGTGATATTTGCCACGATGGTATTAATTGACTGCAGTACTCAGACATAGAACAGAAAAGATTAAAGAAAATGTCGCAGTACCCGGAAAAAGTGAAGTCTAACACGTTTGGCTAAATTGCTCAGTGTAAATATAGGTAGCTTTTGGCGTGATTAGGACAACAGAAATCGTAATCTACCACTTTATAATTATGTATAGGTCAGTATTCAAAAAATGCTTCAAGCAGTAATAAATTTTGTACATTGTTGTTCTGATTTCCTTCTGAGCATCATTAGTTCACTACATTACAGATGCCTATTTGAGAAGCGTGCATCAATAAATAATTTTTATATCTGGAATTTACCAAGCTATTTGGTATTTTCTACTTTTACTAACAGATGAAGCCGGATATCTTACTTCCTCGTTCTTCTATCCGGAAAAATCAACTTCATGTCTTTCAAGTCGTCGTAGTCAATGACAAGTTTCCTGCAACCATTGGAGTTTCATCTTCTGATGATGTCGAAATTCCCGATGATACTGTATCCAGATTTGGTGCAAGTTTGTCCGAAAAACTTACTATCCAATTGCCATCCCGGGTAATCCCAGCGAAGTTACTGAAGCTGGAAATAATGTAACTTATTATAAAGTAATCTCCGTGTGAGCTAGAACACCAGTAAACCCTGTTTTAATTCCACTGCTGGAAACAAGTGTACATTATAGGCTACGTAAGTCATCTGACATAAATATTTGATATGGATAGAAATGTCTCATGTACTTATCGGAACAACGGAGGTTGTTCGAGCTCTAGGAGACTATTTTTCACTTCGGTGTATTGAAGCAATTTCCACAACTGGAGAATCATTTTTCATTCATAATACAAGACAACACTAGTAAGTTCTTTCCGTATTTGTCTGTAGTTTTCTTAATTCGGATTGTTTACAGGCAAGATATTTTGTAATTCTTGACTATCTGATAAGGGTACTGAGCTGCATGCAATCTCCATCTCCACTTGCGTGCTAAAACTACGTGTTAACCAATCATTCTAAACAGAGACCAACATTAAGAGGTAGTGTTTTGCGTTACCACATTTCACGTCAAATTAGTAGAAAGACAAAAGAGAGACAATACGAACAAGGGTCAATAAGCTCTAAGAAAAGGGGAAATAAGAAAGCAGGCAAAATCTAAATGTTACAAATAAAATAAGGATGAGAAATAAGTGAATATGTACCACCAAGGTCTGATCCCAATCATACCTTGTTGAATTTTTAACTGGAGACTGTACTGTCGCTTAGATCCAGCTGAGGAGGCTACATTCCTTTACGAGTCCCGCATTAAGTCAGTGACTTCATAGATAATTACTACATATTGATCTAGTCTCTTCACCCTACATTAAGGTGGTTGTAGTACTAAAGAGCAGTATGAATCTCTTCTGGTAGGAAATGTACGTAATCATTAGCTTATCTCTCAAATACTGTGATCCGAAACAGTGGAAAAGTTCATATCTGGCAGAATAAAGCTATGAGACCTTTCACATTAATTAACATATCTGAGGTAAACAACCTTAATAATGTAATAATTTAACTTGTACCTCACATCTGGTTTTATTTCAAGTTTAGTCGTCATCTGGATCCCAATCACTCCCATCACTAATGTAGTTTGCTATTGCTTCTAGAAATTGACAATGAGATTGTGCATCACATTGTTATTTAAACTCAGTTACCCAGAGGAGAGCTTTCGTGTACCGGAACATAGTTCACACTTATTGTGTAACAAATGATGATTCTACCCAACCACCCAGACTAAAGTAGGTGGGGTAGGATTCAAACCAGGGGTCAGTTGGCTGAAATTCAAATATTTTGGTCGGTGAGTCACATTGCAGACAGTTTGAAACTCAAGTTCAATTTACATGTTTTTTTATCAATGTAATTTTATTCAGTCAGAATTACTTCATATTTTCAACTACTTGATTTCACAGTTTCAAAAGGGAACCTGATTCATCTCCTCGACGTGACAACTTCAATTTCTCGTTTGAATCATTCAGCAACACTAATGACTCCTGGTCATGTGAATTTACTCAGTCTGTTTCTGATCACCATGTATTTAAAGTGAGTTCGTATCAATAAATATAACATTTTACGTAGCCAAGAGAAACATTTAAGCACATATTAGAGATTTAGCACTGTGGCGCGACTTACTTAATGGCTTGAGGATCCGATACACCCAATTAGGAAGTTCACCAAATGTTATATAATGTCTATAAGGCAAGTTAGGTTATTGGAACGTAGAAATTTAGGCAGATTTAGAATGACTGACCCTGCGTAGTTAAGTGATCTGGGAAATAACTGGCCGATGCAATGTATTTACTTGCACAAAACCACACAATAGGGCAATATAGAGCAAAAGTAATAAAAAGTAATGTAGTAAGGTGGAGAGAAAAGTTAATCACCGAATCTTTGTTCATCGAATCAATACCGAACATGTGCAGTTGAACTGGCAAGACACATCTTGTGTAAATGAAGAACTGCGATGAAAAACAACAGAATAAGACTATGTAAAGAGAGTTATTAAGTCGTGTGAGTGCAGTGATATGTTTATGAGCTCTCAAAAATTCAGTTATTAATGCTGTATCATGTCTGTCTGTTTTCGACACAGAACTTTGCACAAATGTGCGGAAGTTCAAGTCGCCACATTCCGTGTAGCACGCGAAGCAAGAGAAGAAAGTACAAGAAAAGCATAATAGAAACAGTGAGCAGAGGTGTGAGACAAAGTAGTAATAAAGAAATACAAAACAGTTTCATTGAAGATCATAAGTCACAGGGAGTGGATGCATCTGCGCCACTGAGAACGATTTTGAGCCATGTCACCAATTGTTTCCAACCATAGATTTTTACCGTCCCGAGGACCCCAGCCTGGAAGTCTACACCTTTCTACGTGGCTTAGACCAACTGTTGTGGATTTCATTGACTGATGCCAAGTTTTTGTTTGACCTCTGCTAGCTTTTTTCCAGCCTGACCCTATATCCGCTAACATAGCTCGTCGAGGGAGGCGATGACTTGGCATACGTAACACATGTCCTAACCATCTCAGTCTTTGTAGCTTCACGACTTCGTCGATTGATTTCCCCTGTTTACGTAGAACTCTACGCCTAACCTCCATGTTGCTCACCTTATTATGCCACTTTACACGGGAAATAGAACGCAGGCACCTATGATCAAACACAGCTAGTCTTTTCATGTCTTCCACTCTCAGTGGCCAGGTCTCACAACCATGCTGTATCATGGTATGTTATATCAAACAAACTCATCTAATATGGAATTATATTCTACGAAAGTACCTAAATTCTACTCTACGTCAAATTTATTTTTAACCGAGACTTTTGAATAACCTCTAGGCTGTCATAAGGTAATCAGTTTTCTCATAGTTTCTTTATAATCTATAGGAATGCGTTACAAGCGTTTGGTAGTTTTAAGGAATTGATTATATGGTTTTCAACCTAGGACTGAAATCTTCAAAACTGTTGAGAACTGTGGTCGTTAAGTAGTTGTTTAATCTAAATCTGAAGTTGCTTTCATTTCTCTTAGAGATTGAAATAAAAATCTTAGCTCATGTCATGCATGTCTTTATTCACATACGAAGGTGATATCCGATAGTTCTATGGGACAGTCATCACTGGATTCCTGGAGACACACGACTAACAAACAGATACTACATGAATTTGTACTAAGTGTGTATGCGTGTTTGCACTCCATGTGTGGTGTTTGAAATTCTGTTATTTCTTCACATTTTCTTGTTTTGTTTTTATATAATTCAGTCGTACATTTTCATCGATTTGTCAGAGTCTTAACATACACGATACCTAGTGAAGGCACTGATAACTTGAAGTCTTTTTTTCTTTTGATCTATGTTGTTTTATTATTATTGTGCTACACGGAGTGTGACGACTTAAACTGCCGCACATTTGTGCAAAGTTCTATGTCGGAAACAGACAGATATTATTATTGTGTGGCGCATCCTTCTTGGTGCCATATTGTACCAAGTTTTTATGCGTTTAAATGAATAAAATTTTGAATACCTAACGATAATTTGACCGTTTTCAAGGTTCGTTTCTTGTCACAAATGCAACTTGTCGCTTGATAGTTTAGTATGGAGTACAGTGATTGGCCTGTTAGCGCATATGAGAAGTCTCATTGGTCCCTTGTTGGGCACTAAAATCATGATACAGATTTGAAAGGCTGGTGTGGTTTTCACCAGATTGCGTCGACTGCCATGCGGAATATCACCATTCAAAAGTAGAAGTTTTGTCTATGCTACAACTATTCAATCATCGTAAAATCACATTTTTGTAATCGGAAGTTCTAAGTGAATGATGACCTTGAACGGCAAATATCCTCCCACATCGTAGTTTTCTGGCACTAGTGAATATGTATTATCAGTAGGTGTAACAAAAGTATAATGTTATTAGTATTATGAATATATGATTTGTATAGACATTTGATTTTCAATATCATCTATTGCTTGAGAACATATATCAATATTTCAACTGATCTTTCTGATTTAAACCAAAACTTCTATTTATCATATAATGATCTTTTGTAAATTAATTTTGAAGTGTAAAATGTCTCATCTATTTGTCTTCGTAAATGTCATATGTTAAGCTAGTGTTGTCATTTTGATTTTGTTTCAGATCGGTACTTCCACCCAACTGATTCTGGTCCAAACTAGAAGTCTACCTAGTACGTCAGTCGAAATGGGGAGCTCAATGACTTCCAGTTTGACTGCAAAAGACGACTATACCAGTCAAAACAAATACCATTTATGTGGCTTAGATGTTGTTAAAAGTGTGGTATTTGGCTACCTGCAAAACTTTCTGTTGACATGCGTTGAAGGAAATAATACTGTTTTGACTTCCACTATAGAAGCTGGCATTATCATATATGGACTACCAGGTTGCGGGAAACGCACGTTTCTTGAAAGTCTCACTGATGGTGTAAATTATCCGGATTCAGATATTGAGGTAAATCTTTGTTATTTGTTTATGAGATACTTTGATTCAATATCTTTTCATGCATACTAGTAAGATAATTTTTAACGTCTTCCTTTATTGCAGCCTCACAAAAGTTTGACATTTATTACACTTACTCCCAAGCTAATCAAGGAATTAACTGACGAATCTTCTCATCGTTTATCTCTAATAGAGCGAATTGGTGCACATCATCATTGGCTAAAAAATTCAGTTAAACAATCAGAAATCAATGGCAAAGTTTACATTCCAGTTGTTATATTATGGCCAAACATCGATAAATGGATTGACTCTGATGAAAATGGGGATAATAATTATCATACCTCTGCAGTGGATACAAACAGTGAGGTGAAAAAGTTTTCTGTAGTTTTAGATCGGCTTATGGAATCAATTCAGTGTGTTAATCAAACTCCTGTCTTCGATCAGCAAATAATTTATCGATTCTGTATTCTGGCAACAGCTACCACAATAGATAAAGTTTTCAGTATTCATGAATGTAGAGAGCTTTTCTACAGACGACTGTTGGTATCGCTTCCTGATGCAACGAGACGTTATCAAATTTTGTATCACAATATTTATTTACGCTTACATCATGACAAGGAGAGTGTTAAACACGAACCGTTCTCCGAAGATTCTACTATGAATGATCAGTCGTATAATACTGTTGACGAGAACGAAAATCTTATTCAGGTTGCAGCTCAGTTGCATGGCTATACACCGAAGTAAGTACATTCACTTCATTTCTGTTGTTTTAATGCTCTTGGATTGTTTGTCTGGAGTGGAATCGGATTGTTTTATTTCCGTTTATCACTGATTACTTGCAATCCAGAGAGTGATAGTGTTCTCACTGAGACTGGAACGCATCACCTATCCTGTCGTGTATGAAGTAGCATCAAATTGAAATGAAAGGCATAGTCTAAGAGTCTATTTTAGGAACCCTATATACCGCTAATGCCAATGTTCCATTGTCGTGGTAGTAATTTTCAGCCAACTAATTAATGGACGAAGATTTTTTTCCAGTGGGCCAATGTATCATCTGAGGGAGAAAACGAATTATTTACAATTTGACTGAGAATATGCTTTAAAGCGTCAACTAGATATATACCGAAAACAAAAGTGATGAACGAAAACATGGATTGTGAATAACAGTCGCTTATTTTTTGCTGCTCTAAGAACGTTAGTTTTATTTTTTTAAATTATAGCTTCATTCTACATTATATTTTTGGTACAAGTATGAAATTCTCAGCATGTGATATCGGTAGCCTAAATTTAGCAGGCTGACCATTGATACAGGTATGCGTCGGCCGGGGATCGAACCCCGGACCGTGTGCATGGTCGGCAAGAGTCATAACCGCTGTGCCACCGACGCGGATCATTTTAGCACTTGAGACAAGTAGTTAGGAGTTTCACAGGGAGTTCTACTGATTTTACAACACAAGTAGCTGGAACGATGGGGCAAACATTTCAGGCAATCTAACCTTATCTGCGTTTGTCATATGACGTGATGTCGTCTGTTCGTAACCAGTAGTCTGTCTGTCTGTCTGGATTCAACATAGAACTTGGCACCGAAGTGCAGCAGTTCCAGTTGCCACGTTCCAAATACCACACAGAGGTAGACAAGAAGATGAGCGAAGAGAATCAATAGAGTTTGACAAGTATAAGTGTGAAACAGAATGGGTAATGGTAGAAAGGAATATGAAAGATTACAGAGACTGAATACATCTGCGCCATTGACAACGATTTTGAGCCATGTCATCTATTGTCTCCAGCCATTGATTCCTAGAGTCCTGAGGCCCCCAACCCGGGAGTCTGCATCTCCCTACCTGACTCAGTTTAACTGTCAAGCGTAACCAGTAGTGTTTTGTGTGGCATTTTATATACCACTATTTTTTCAGAGGTATAACCTTTTGACTGAAATTTTATTCGTATTTTTCAAAGGGATCTAGTTCGTTTGGTTCAAGTGACATATGCAAGTTTTGTGGCCACGCAGCACAACTGCTTGGAGGATTCTATAAAGCGAAAAGTTTTGACGTTCAACGAACAATTGGATCTATTCTGCAGAATCTTAAGAATTGAATCTAAATCCTATTTACCAATCAATATCTCCCATCATATAACATCTGTGGATCCTTTAAGATGGACAGATATTGGTGGATATAGTGAATTGAAGTTAATATTTAGAACAATGATACAAGATCGTTTAATCAGTGCTGCTAAACCCAATAGTCCAGAAGCCAAAGCAGATGCTGCTTTACTCCTGCGTGTACCGCGTGGTATATTACTTCACGGTCCTCCTGGTAATTTTTTAATAAAACTCTTTAATTACGTCAAGTGCTGTATTTAGATTCGGATTCTTTTAAACAACCTTTTCCTTTTTATCAGTTTGTATGATGTGGTTAGAATTTTGTACTAAACGTGTAACGTTCTTGGGCAGTATGGTTCAAACAGTGTAAACATATATTCAGTTCTCAAGAGGAATAGAAATAAAACGTCAAAGTAACAGTCATGATAGTATCAGATTTTAGGGTGAAAGGGGTAATAATGTGGTAAAGATAGTTGTCTTTAACACCGTCACTAATTTTTCAAGTTGAATAAATATATTACTAATAATAATAAGATTAGTTTAGTGTATAAACTAATGGGATTATAATTTATGTGTTGTTAATACTTTCATAAATTTAAACGTAGGCTTGTGATGTAATATGCGATTCTAAAAAATTTTTAGCACTTAGCCTACTCTGCACCTTTATCACTCATGATGGCTCTGTTACACTTACTGCTGTCAAAACTCGAGAGTCCGCTTGTTTACACTATTCCCCCCTTACTACATTTCTTGTTCTTGCATTTCCTATCACCGTTACTGCTCTCTTTGACTTCGTTTAATTTTTCCTGCAAAATTATCTGGTGAGTAACTACTCAATCAAATTACTTGGAGTATACTGCTCACCTGCGTTGCCATTTTAGGTAAAATTCATCTCCTGGTTCTACTGTCTAGATTGCAGTAGTTTTAATGTAATTTTGCTTATCTCTTTTTTATGAAATTACGAATCAGGATAACTCGAACTGATGTACTTCTAAATTAGGTTATACGACTAACCGCATAGTGAAAGTTAGTGTCTTCTTGTTGTATCTAAAAGATTTACCTTTGTGTGAATATAGAGTCCATTTTGCTTGTGACTGAGACCGGTTTGGGGACCCATCCTTAGGATAGTGTTATTAGAAAGCGTGTTTGTTCCAGGCAGGCTTCTGACCAGGAAGAGGGTGTATTGATCATATCTTTACCCTCCGACAGATTCTAGAACATAGACATTCCTACCGGCGTCCAACAATCATTATATTTCTTGACCTAAAGGAGGAATTCGATTCTGTCGACCGAGAGGCTCTCTGGAGATGCTTGGCTGTTAAGGAAATGACGAGAAAATACACTGCACTGATCAAGGCACACTACTCGAACTCATGCAGCCAGGTAAGGGCTTACGGCGAGTTGTCATCTAAAGTGGTGATGACTAGTGGTGTCCGTCAAGGATGCCCATTATCCCCATTTTTATTCAATCTCATCATAGATGTACTAATGGATTTAACCCTAACTCATTTCAGAGACTTAGAATATGCAGTCGATATAGTCCTTCTAGGCGAAGACGCTGACAAAATGCAGAGTCTTCTAAACACCTTGAGCTGCGATCTACGAATGTTTGGCATACGATTCGCTCCCGCCAAATGCAAGATGATGTTACAGGACTGGACTACATCGACGCCTAGTTTAAAAATAGGAAGTGAAGTGGTAAAGCACGTTGACCGCTTCACTTATTTGGGAAGTATCATCAGCCAACACCAACGGGTTGATCTCAGACGAAATCTCAGCACGGGTCTGTCTGTCTGTTTTCGACATAGAACTTTGCACAAATGTGCGGAAGTTCAAGTCGCCACACTCCAAGTAGCACGCGAAGCAAGAGAAGAAAGTACAAGAAAAGCATAATAGAGACAGTGAGCAGACGTGTGAGACAAAGGAGTAATAACAAAGAACAAAACAGTTTCATTGGTGGAGATCATAAGTCACAAGGAGTGGATGCATCTGCACCAGACATTGAGAACGATTTTGAGCCATGTCACCAATTGTTTCCAACCATAGATTTTTACCGTCCCGAGGACCCCAGCCTGGAAGTCTACACCTTCCTACGTGGCTTAGACCAACTGTTGTGGATTTCATTGACTGGTGCCAAGTTTTTGTTTGACCTCCGCTAGCTCTTTTCCAGCCTGACTCTATATCCGCTAACATTGCTCGTCGAGGGAGGCGATGGCTTGGCATACGTAATACATGTCCTAACCATCTCAGTCTTTTTAACTTCACGACTTCGTCGATTGATTTCCCCTGTTTACGTAGAACTCTACGCCTAACTTCAATGTTGCTCACCTTATTATGCCACTTTACACGGGAAATAGAACGCAGGCACCTATGATCAAACACAGCTAATCTTTTCATGTCTTCCACTCTGAGTGGCCAGGTCTCACAACCATAAAGGAGGACGGAGCGGACTGATGAGCAGTACACCCGCCCTTTGGTCGATAGTCGAACATCTCGTCTACGCCAGAGTCGGCGTAAACTAACAAATGCGAAACGAGCCCCCCTCAGCACGGGTACACAGGGCTAGTTTCAGATATGCCAGTTTACGCCGTCTTTGGCGTAGACGTGATATCAGACTGGCTATCGACCAAAGGGCGGGTGTACTGCTCATCAGTCCGCTCCATCCTCCTTTATGGCTAGCTGTGAGACCTGGCCATTGAGAGTGAAAGACATGAAAAGATTAGTTGTCTTCGATCATAGGTGCCTGCACTCTATCTCCCGTGTGAAGTGGTATACTAGCGTGAGCAATATTGAGGTTAAGCTCCAGTCGAGTGCTAGGTAAAGAGGCGAAATCAATCAATGAGGCTGTGAAGTTACATCAGCTGGGATGGTTAGAATATGTGTTACGTATGGCTGCGTACCCATCACCTTCCTCGACGGGCATTGTTAGCTGACATAGGGCCAGGTTGGAAAAGATAGAGCCAGTGGTGGTCAAAGCAAAACATGGCACCAGTCAATAAAATCCACAACAGTTAGTTTAAGTCAGCCACGTAGGAAGGTGTAGACTTGCTGACCGGTTGGGATCCTCTGTATGATAAGAACCAATGGCTGGAGACAATCGGTGATATGGATGAAGAGCGTTCTCAGTGATGGCGCAGATGCATCCACTCCTTTTGACTTAAAATTTCCAATGAAACTATTCCTTTGTCTCACACCTCTGTTTACTGTCCCTAATATGCAGTTCTTCTACTTCCTTCTCTTGCCTTGTGTGCTACATGGAGTGCGGCGACTGAAATTACTGCACTTCGGTGCAAATTTCTATGTTGAAAACAGACAGAAGACGGAGATTATCTGAAAAATATAATGTATTCACGCAATACTTTTCAAACAATCTGTATCACGCATCACATCACATTTTTCAGATAATCTCCATCTTCTAATAACACTATCCAGATTTATTAAAGGGACTGATTGTTTTAAAATCTATCCTTAGCAAAATACTCTGTTGCTGTCTAGCGTGCACAACTTTTGAGGCAGATCTTTTGTAACCAATCTTCACACTTCGGAAACAACGTAAATGACTTACTGGCAGTTAGAAAAAAGTCACTTCTGTTACATTTTATCCATTAAAAGCACAAATACACTATCGAACCGTCGTTACATTTATTGTACGCTACTTACACTGCTGACTAATTTTAGACTTACGACTGTTTCTCCAACCATTGTGACACGACAAAATCTCCAGTTAGTATAACTCGTTGAATGAGTTGCTGGTTATGATGTTTGTAATAACAAGATATTTTACCGTCCTTTTCGTAAGTAAGTATTCATGTTATATAACACTTGAGGGAAACCTGTCACTTGAGAACTACGTCACTCTTCCAAACAATAAAAATGATTAGTATTTGAGATTAATCCACTGTTCTTCTTTATGCATATTATAATACTGGAACAGTTTCTTGTTTCATGGAAACAGGTTGACACTTGATGTTACACCGAAACTTTTCGATGGGGTGATGTAATCAATCTTTTTTTCTAACTACCTAGGTTGTTCAAAAACTATGTTTGTTCGAGCTTTGGCCACTGAATGTCAACTTCCTTTGATTGCTGTCCAGGCATCAAGGATATTTGGTCGTTATGTTGGTGATAGTGAACGTAATATGCGAAGAATTCTAGTCCAGGCTCGTGCTTCTGCTCCTGCCATTTTGTTCATTGATGAAATTGATCTGTTACTTCCTTCTCGAAACTCAGGGTTAGTAATACGTATTATTTTGGTACTTTTGTAATTGACGCGATTGACTAAAGATTTCGGTTCTTTAGTAACAGAAAATGTCAATCATTATTGAGTTTTACACAAGGTAATCATCAATCGATTGTCATTGTAGCAGTTTAGTTGAATGTAATTTTGTTTATTATCTATCATCGGATTGTATCGTTCGAACCAATAGCAGGTGAGACGAAACCTGAACTTAGTTATATTGAGGCATAAGAGAGGGGGGCAAAGCATAGTGATCAGGCATAGTTTCATATGAGTTATATCTGTTGTCCGACTAGTTAGTGATAGTAACCGGTTGTTTAAGACTTGGTGATATGAGTCAGAGGGATTCTCGATGGCGCAAATGCATTCACTCTTTATATCTGTCTGTCTGTTTTCGACATAGAACTTTGCACAAATGTGCGGAAGTTCAAGTCGCCACACTCCAAGTAGCACGCGAAGCAAGAGAAGAAAGTACAAGAAAAGCATAATAGAGACAGTGAGCAGACGTGTGAGACAAAGGAGTAATAACAAAGAACAAAACAGTTTCATTGGTGGAGATCATAAGTCACAAGGAGTGGATGCATCTGCACCAGACATTGAGAACGATTTTGAGCCATGTCACCAATTGTTTCCAACCATAGATTTTTACCGTCCCGAGGACCCCAGCCTGGAAGTCTACACCTTCCTACGTGGCTTAGACCAACTGTTGTGGATTTCATTGACTGGTGCCAAGTTTTTGTTTGACCTCCGCTAGCTCTTTTCCAGCCTGACTCTATATCCGCTAACATTGCTCGTCGAGGGAGGCGATGGCTTGGCATACGTAATACATGTCCTAACCATCTCAGTCTTTTTAACTTCACGACTTCGTCGATTGATTTCCCCTGTTTACGTAGAACTCTACGCCTAACTTCAATGTTGCTCACCTTATTATGCCACTTTACACGGGAAATAGAACGCAGGCACCTATGATCAAACACAGCTAATCTTTTCATGTCTTCCACTCTGAGTGGCCAGGTCTCACAACCATAAAGGAGGACGGAGCGGACTGATGAGCAGTACATCCGCCCTTTGGTCGATAGTCGAACATCTCGTCTACGCCAGAGTCGGCGTAAACTGGCAAATGCGAAACGAGCCCCCTGTATTCGTGCTGAGATTTCGTCAGAGATCAGCCCGTTGGGGCTGATGGTACTTCCCAAATAAGTGAAGCGGTCAACGTGCTTTACCACTTCACTTCCTATTTTTAAACTAGGCGTCGATGTAGTCCAGTCCTGTAACATCATCTTGCATTTGGCGGGAGCGAATCGTATGCCAAACATTCGTAGATCGCAGCTCAAGGTGTTTAGAAGACTCTGCATTTTGTCAGCGTCTTCGCCTAGAAGGACTATATCGACTGCATATTCTAAGTCTCTGAAATGAGTTAGGGTTAAATCCATTAGTACATCTATGATGAGATTGAATAAAAATGGGGATAATGGGCATCCTTGACGGACACCACTAGTCATCACCACTTTAGATGACAACTCGCCGTAAGCCCTTACCTGGCTGCATGAGTTCGAGTAGTGTGCCTTGATCAGTGCAGTGTATTTTCTCGTCATTTCCTTAACAGCCAAGCATCTCCAGAGAGCCTCTCGGTCGACAGAATCGAATTCCTCCTTTAGGTCAAGAAATATAATGATTGTTGGACGCCGGTAGGAATGTCTATGTTCTAGAATCTGTCGGAGGGTAAAGATATGATCAATACACCCTCTTCCTGGTCAGAAGCCTGCCTGGCTCTCTCGTGTTTGTGCTTCCCGAGCACCACTCAGTCTACGCATGATTATTGAGCCTAAGACTTTAGATACTATATTAGTCAAGCTAATTCCTCTGTGATTATCACAGGAAGACTTGTCTCCCTTCTTGTATATGGGGATAATCAGTGACTTACACCAACCCGATGGGACTTCTTCTGATTCCCAGACGCTGCCTAGTACCTCAGTTAATCCAGACAGTAAGTTGTCTCCACCGTACTTAAATACCTCTGGAGTCATTCCATCAGGTCCCGCTGCTTTGCCTAGTTTCAGATTGGTGACAGCTTAAGTAACCTCAGTTAGGGATGGAGGACCTGTGTCTATATCCCATTCAGGGAGGGGTTGGATGTTCGGAAGGATGAGCGTGGCTGTGGGCCAATTAAACTGCTCCTCATAATGCTCTTTCCAACGATCCAGTCGTCTATCCTGGGAGCTAATTATAGCGCCATTTTTTCCGAGATTGTTTCACCAATGATTTGTCTTCTCCCACCCGTTTCCCTGATGAGTCCAAAGAGTTGCCTGGTGTTGCCTAACTTCGAAGCTTTCTCCATCTCTTTGGCTTTTGTCACCCACCACAGTTCACGGTCCTTGCGGAGACTTTTCGTAAGTTTCCTCTTGTGCAGCTTTCGCTCCTCATTGAATTCGGAGCTCGCCGGAATAAGTCTTCTAGCATCTATCAGTTCGGATGAGGCGGTGGAGATCCAGTGGTTTTTACTCACCTTTGGATTTACCTTATTCACAGCTTTTACAGCTGTATCTATGGCTGCCTGGATATTTTTCCAAGCTTCTTCAGGTTGAACAGAGCTGTCAAACTCAGATATGTGTTTAGCTAGTTCTTCCTCAAATAGGGATTTAGTTTCCTGATCGAGCTGGGGACGTGATGGTTTTACCGCCAGCTGTTTCCTACGTCCGTTCAGTCGTAAGCACACCCGAGCGCGGACCAGTGCATGGTCGGTATCTACACACGTGTTCCAGAAGGAGCGACAATCTCCTACCGACCCACGCCAACGGTAGCTTATTGCTATGTGGTCTATTTGTGTCCAGCGTTGGTTTGATGATGGGGGTCGCCAGGTCAAACAGTGTCTCTCCTTGTGTTTGAAGTTAGTGCTTACAAGAAACAAATGATTATCTGAACAGAACTGTAGGAGACGGTCACCGTTGTCGGTTCGCTGGCACGGAGCTCCATAGTTGCCACCGACATCCTTCTCAGATTGACACAATTTCCCTACTTGATCATTAAAGTCACCAGCTAGAACGACTATGTCTGTGCGTTTAGCCTTTCGCACCAAACTAGACATCTTTTGGTAGAACTCATCCTTCGTTTAATCTCAACTGCAGTCAGTGGGGGCGTAGGCGGAGATTACGAAAAGGCATCGGCGAGTAGTGCAGTCCTTTCTCCTTTTTACTGACCCGTTCAGACGGACAGCACACATTCGGCTATCTACCGGGATCCAGTCAAGCAGTGTCTTTTCTGCCCTAGTACTCAAAGCTATCCCTACACCAGCTAATCCTCGTGAACTAGCTGTGGCATCTCCTGACACCCTCAAGGTGAATTTTGCAGATTCAACCTGTTGGCCAGGTGGGGTTAGGTGAATAACCACACTTGGGTCCTATTTGGCAAAGTGTCCTAACATTAAATGTTCCTATATGAAATTGGTGGCGTGGCTTTAGGAGGCTGTCAGTGGTGGTTTTTTGGCTTCCATCGTTTTTAGTGGATGCAGAGTGGAGAGGAAGTGGAGAGCTATCAAGTCGAGGAGTTGCATCAGTGGAAGGAAGGCAAGATGATAGAGATGAAGATGAAAACAAAGATGAGTGAGTATTAGAGAGGTTTCGCGTGCGTTTCGGATTGTGAGGGCGATTGTTACTTCCCGGCTGCCCACACCGTGGAAGTTGGTTGCGTGACCGCAGAGCCCAGGGGACAACTGCTTGAGGCCGGTCACACGCGGCCTGTTTTTGTTCGTTCTTTTTTGTTTGGTGTGCCTCAGTAGCATATTTATCACTCCTGCCCTGTGACACAGCAGCAGGAAGCGCGGTCGTTGTTAATCCGGGCCACGGCCGATCCGGCATGAAATTTTGTGATTTTGTATTGGTCATGATGTTGGATTGGGTAGCTGCTTTTTGTTTAACCGCCATCCAAACAACCTGCCTGGCATGGTAGTATCTCAAGAGACATAAGTCTCAGCCAGTATAGCTTGAATAGATCATTGCGGTGTTCAAGCCCGACCACCACGTCAAGGTAGCAGCTTTATATCTCCTACATCCACTAAGTTCTCATGTTTTCCCTGTTACTATTATTTCTCCCGTACATTTGTACTCATTATTTACTTCTGCATTTATACCTTTCATGGAGTATGGCTACGCACCAGTGCAAAGATTGTGAGTTCAAACTCAGTCAGTCAGTAATTAGTTATGTTACTTGACTACTCGGGCTTTAATGTGTTGAGTGTAGTTCGCATCCATATACGTGTGGTGTTGATATCCGAGTATTTGGACTATTCAAGTACAGCTCAGTACTGTGTCATTACGTTGTTTATTTAAGAGATTGTATGCTTCCCTAATAAGTATCACTGGAAGACCCAGCAATGGGCAACTGAGGACGTTTAGCGTCATGAACGTGAATTGATTTTATGTTAATAAGTAGTTGATTGTATGTGTCAGTTTAGGTAATGCTCATCTCTTCCACTTCTACACACCATTTTGGTTTCAGTGATTTTCAGCCTCTGACTTCTGTGTTCGAATTCTGACAAGGAGATTAGATCATAATCATTCATTCTGATAATAACCTAAATTTTCTCTTGAAATTACTACTCTTCTAGCAATATTTCTTTTTACCAATAGTTATTTTATATCCTTTCTATTTGACTAAACATATTTCTTCTATTTGTTATACTTATAAAATCACCACATGTTTTAATAATTTCTTATTTGTACTTGGATTATATTAGAGAAACCAGTGCAAGTGAGCATGTTCTCGGTGAAGTTTTAATGGCTATGGATGGAGTTGAAGGTCAAAACGGACAAGTGATTCTTGTAGCTGCAACTAACAGAATGGACAAGTTAGATTCAGTAAGTAATCATTATTTGTTAGTTTATCCAGTTCAATGTGGTATTTTTGATGTTGATTGAACGAAAATTGAAGTCATATATATTTCATGGTGTCTGTTCCTAGTGAATGCACATATGTAACGACAGAAAACAAGAGTGAGGCAACAGATCGTTTATTGAGATATTTATAGATTTTTATGTACATTATTGTCAGCGGAGAAGCAACGTCTTCTGATTGGTTGTTTTCTTGCTGAAGGTTATTCTGTACTGCTTGTGACAGTTTCTCAGAAAGTTAAGCGATATATCTGCGGATCCTGTTTGCACACATTAAGTCTGCTGTGATTGGTCGGTCAGTTCCTCATGACCCGGTTTGGGACGTAACAGTGACGTAAATTGCTTTCTATAATTTTAGCTTGCAGTCAGCTCTCACCACACGTGTCGGTGTAAAGTGAAAAAAATAGCCTATTTACTACTGTCACTAGTTGCTACAAAAGCTAACTATTTTTTAAGCGTAAATCTAATAACTGAATCATCAGTAAGCAAAACGTCTTCTCCGGGAGAAAAAGATCAGTATACTTTCTATCACTCAAGTGTTGAGTAATCAAGAGTTCACAAAGTCACACCTTATGTTACCTGCAACTGTGACATCTAACACGGATATCCTGAAACCGCGTGCTGCGTTCAAGCTGGCTACCTACCAGAAGTAAAGCTGATAAAAAGGGAAGGTTGAAAATGAGGCTAGCAATCCCATCCTGTAAAAATAAACACTGCTACAGAAACTTCAAGCCTCCAGCTTGAAGCTCTATGTTCCACTGGGAACGTGAAGGAAAAAAATATGTAACTTAGGTTTAGAATGATGTACGTTGTTAGATTACTAAGAGTTAAAAGGACTGACTATTTATATCGAATAAATACACGAATATTCTTGAAAAAAGGGACAGATTTCACTTTTCGGGGGATAGAAGCAATGTTGAACTGGGAAGAGTATATCAATACAATAGATAACGTGGCGAGAGGAAATTTTTTAAAATGATACTGAAAAAGGAGTAAGGTAAGTAACATTCAGGTGAAACAATCAAATTTTCTAAACAGAACAGAAAATATAAGAAGATGCATGACGAAATTAAAATTGTGTAACTTTGTCTTGTAAGTCTGATTATTAAGGCAGTGCTGTCTCTTTTTGCCTACGTAGATTTGGTTCTACCCGGCCGATAACTGCTACCTTGTCGTGGTGGTCCGGCTTGAATACCGCAATGACCCAACAAGCTGAACTGACTGGGACTCTGTCTCTACAGGTTCTACCATGTCAGGAAGGTTTTCTGGATAGCGGTTAAACTAAAAGCAGTTACCATGGGGTACATGGGCTCCAGTTTCCAATCGGATCAAATGGCGTATGAACCCACATGGGTCACCGGCAACCATGGGAATGCAGCTCCTGACGCTGCTCCGCTGCCTTGCGGATTAGACTCCAAGTCAAAGGCTCGGGGGTGGTCCCTCAATAAAACCACCTGCTTCGGTCTGGGCGCCCGGGTAGTATCTCAGCCCGCACACAATGAATGAATTAAAGCAACAAACTCCCATTGAAACTCAACGCGCATTAGCAAAATGATTCCAAGCAATACTGATCCCTCAAGGAACTTATTTCCCTCCTACCCTACTTTTATTTTTATACATAGTTTCCTGTATTGTACCTTTTCTAACCTTGGCTTCTTAACCTTCGACAGCCTTTCGCCTTTGTCGAGATTCCCAGCCTATCCGTGTCGTTTCGAGATGTTAGTGAGTAGTCCTCAAAATGGTTGTTCCCAATGTGACATCTAACACGGATATCCTGAAACCGCGTGCTGCGTTCAAGCTGGCTACCTACAATGTTCGGACGCTGATGCAAATCGGACAACAGGCAGGGTTGGCAAGAACTTTGGAAAGCCTCGCTATCGATGTCTGCTGCATTTCGGAGACCCGCATTCAAGATCCCAGTGAAGTGCTTCGACTATCCTCTCCATCTGGAAGTTCTAGTAGTATGTACCACCTGCGCTTATCCGGGGACCCTGTGGCGTCGGCATCCGGCGTAGCTGGTGTCGGTGTCGCACTGAGCGCTAGAGCCGAAGCTGCACTGCTCGACTGGATTCCCATTAACAGTCGTTTATGTGCTGTGAGGCTGGAAGGTTATACGAAAGTAAAGAGTAGTAGGCCAGATAGGCGGTGTCTATTTGTTGTCTCTGCCTATGCACCGACGGATTGCAGCCCGGATGCAATGAAGGATGAGTTTTACTACCAACTGAGCGATCTCTTGAAACAGGCGGGTCGGAGGGATATCGTAGTGCTGGCTGGGGACTTGAATGCACAGGTGGGGCGTCTAAGCTCAGAGGAGAATCGTCTAGGTGGTCAGTGGGGACTACATGGTCGCAGGTCAGATAATGGGGACCGTCTTCTGCAGCTTTGCGCGGATCACAACCTATTTCTAGCTAGCACCAACTTCCGGCACAGCCATCGCCGTAGCGCTACCTGGCGTCCTCCCTCTGCGAAGCAAGCTTGGACTCAGATTGATCATATCGCGGTCAGTTTCCGGTGGCGAGGATGCATACAAGACTGTCGCTCCTTCTGGAGCACATGCCTGGACTCCGATCATGCGTTAGTGTGTGCCAAGTTCGTCTTGCGATTTGGTGGGGTTCGTAAAAGCCGTCGTCTAAGCGTTGATGTGAGCAAACTAGTAGCACCTGCTACTTCTTTGAAATATCAGAATGAGTTAAAAACAATGCTTGCCAGCAACCCCCCAAGTAGTATAGATGAACATTGGCTTCATGTGCAAGGTGCCATGCAAAAGGCGAGTGTAGCCGCTTGCGGCTTGAAAGAATGCTCCGCTAACAACCACTGGGTTTCTGCGAGTTCCTTGCAACTCATGGATGAACGCCGGTCCATTCCGGCTGGCAGCGAATACAACAATCAGCGAAAGGCGCTCACGCGCAAGATTAGACAGTGTTTACGTAAGGACCGCGAAGCCTGGTGGTCAGAACGTGCGTGTGAGATGGAGTCAGCTGCTGCATCTGGCAACAGTCGGAAGCTGTTCCAACTCATACGAGCCACCGGCAGCAAGAAACAAGGTGTCAGCGAGACGGTCTGTGAGGCAGATGGCACTCCAATTACCAGCCTGAAAAGACGCCTGGAACGCTGGGCAGAGCACTTCGGGAAGCAGTTCAGCTGGCCACCAGCTTCAGTGTCTACTATCATTAGCCCGAGTGCTCCTTGGTCGGTTAGTACCGACCCACCCACCGAAGCGGAGGTCCGTAAGGAACTCCAAGTTCTGAAACGCCATAAGGCGCCCGGCCCAGACAAATTACCCCCGGCTCTTTTTAAAGATGGTGGCGAGACTCTCACAATGGCTCTAACTGGGTTGTTCAGGAAGGTGTGGGAGACAGAGAGTGTACCATCAATGTGGAACGAAGCCATTATCGTCCCCATCTTTAAAAAGGGTCGACGTAATTCGTGTGACAATCATAGGGGTATCAGTCTGTTACCAGTCGCGTCTAAAATATTGGCTGCTGTCTTGCTTCGCAGACTGTGCAAAATACGTGAAGGATTGATTCGCGAAGAGCAGGCTGGGTTTCGTTCAGGTCGTGGATGCATTGATCATGTGTTCACCCTTCGTCAGTTGTTGGAACACCGCCACACGTATTGCAGGCCAACGATCGTTGTGTTTCTTGATATTAGGGCTGCCTTCGATTCGTTGGACAGAACTGTGCTCTGGAACTGTCTGTTAGAGAGAGGTGTACCTGAGAAATTTGTTAACATCCTGAAAGCCCTATACAGAAACACCTCAGGTAGAGTGAGGGCATACAACCAACTATCACCACTGTTCCCAACCAACAGTGGGGTTAGACAGGGTTGCCCAATCTCTCCATTTCTCTTTAACTTTGCCATCGATGACATTCTGGAGTCAGCTCTGAAGGATGTGCGTGAAGGTGGTGTAGATCTGCTACCTGGAGATAGACTTTTCGACCTCGAGTATGCAGACGATATCGTCTTACTGTGCGATAGCATGCAGGCTGCCCAAATCGCACTTAATCAGTTGGCGATCAGTGTCTGTAAGTATGGTATGTGCTTTGCGCCGTCTAAGTGCAAAGTACTGTTACAAGATTGGCAGGAGCCTGTACCTGCACTCACTCTTGCGGGTGAACCGCTTGAAGTTGTTGATAAGTTTGTGTACCTGGGTAGTTGTGTGAGTGCTGGCGGAGGGGTGACGGACGAGATTTCCAACCGTATAATGAAGGCTAGGGTGGCATACATCAACTTGAGCCACCTATGTTTGTGACACCTTTATTCTCGCGTTCTTGCATAGATGTTCAGAAATGTGGATAATAACTTTGCTTTCTTTGACACGTACATGCGAATTGGCCGGTGCAGTTGCAGGTTTATTATTTATTATTATTTATTTAAACACATAAAAAACTTGGTACAATATGGCACCAAGAAAGATGCGCCACACAATAATAATAAAACAACATAGATCAAAAAAAGGAAGGAAGGAAGGAAAAGAAAAAAACATAGATAAGTAGAGAACGGATAAAGAACTTCATCTGGAAGGAAAACACTCATGCTTAACAAGTTCAAACAGTGTTCGTTAGCTAACATCAGGAAGGGAAGAAAGAAGGAAATCGCAACACATTCGCCACTGATTACGATTCTTGGCCATATCCGATAACGTTTCGAGCCATCGATTTGAGCTATCTCTCGGACCCCAACCAGGGAGTCGTGACACACCAACCGATGCTAATCTAGCACAAAAATCCTTCATTCTTCATATTCGTGTATTTATTCGATATAAATAGTCAGTCCTTTTAACTCTTAGTAATCTAACAACGTACATCATTCTAAACCTAAGTTACATATTTTTTTCCTTCACGTTCCCAGTGGAACATAGGGCTTCAAGCTGGAGGCTTGAAGTTTCTGTAGCAGTGTTTATTTTTACAGGATGGGATTGCTAGCCTCATTTTCAACCTTCCCTTTTTACCAGCTTTACTTCTGGCTGATATGTATCCACATATATATATTTATGTGTGTGTGTGCATGTTGGTCTCTCTTTCTGTTTGCTCGGTTAGTCTGTGACCACTTCACTTGTATGGACTTGTCTCCTTTAATAATGTGTATTCTCCTTATATTATATTATATATAATATGAGTGTTTGTTGACAGTCCGTTGCTTGGTGACATATATCCATATATGTTTGTTGGCATGTCTGCTATATTCGCTATGTATAATTGGATCGACACTCCATTATAATTAGCCATTCATGTTAAGACTGTCTAATGATTTTTCCCACGCTTGTCTGAATTATTTATATATATTCGCATTCACAATTTGTGTGAACTACTTTACTTTACAACTACTTACTTACTTACCATTTTGGTGTGAGACCATTTATTTTCGTCTCCTTGTGTTTGGACAATAGAAGTATCATCGCAAACCTAGTGGTCGTCTGATTTCCGCCTTCTCGCGTCAGGACTATTAGTTTCTCGACCAGTCCATAACAATTTGGCGACGGGGAAAACTACTATTAACCACTCAGCAGCAGCAACATAACAATTTACTATGGATCCTATTAAATTGGAATTATTGTTTGAACGACAAATGAAATTAATGGAAATGTTCGTCAACCAACAGACTGGTCCAGCTCCACCTTCAAGCAATCCCAATCATACCATGCTACCATCTGTCGACGGAATTGTGAACAGTATTTCACAGTTCAATTATGACCCAGAGGCTAATGTCACTTTTGACACATGGTATCAACGTTATGAGGATTTATTCACTGTTGATCTCGCCTCACAAGACGATGCCTGGAAGGTGCGAGTTTTGCTACGTAAATTGGGTCCGGCAGAATATGAACGGTACTGCAACCTAATTTTACCACAGAAACCACGTGACAATTGTTTCGATGATACAATAAAGCTGCTGCGTGAACATTTTGGAGACCACTCCTCATTATTCAGTATACGTTATCGTTGCCTCAAGCTGGCAATGAATGAAAATGATGATTTTCTTACTCACGTTGGCACAGTCAACCGAGAATGTGAGAGATTTCGACTCAGGTCCTTAACAGATGATCAGTTCAAAGCCTTGATTCTCATATGCAGTCTTCAATCTCCTCGTTTCACAGATATCCGAACTCGACTGCTCAATCAGCTAGAACAAAATCCCAAGTTAACATTACATGACATAGCTGATGAATATCAACGGCTGATTAATCTGCAGAAAGACACACACCTGGTCGAATCAACACCTTCGAGAAGCTCTGATATTCGTGCATTACGAAAGAGCAAAAATCTCTCATCATCTACTCCTGACCCACCTACTTCTTCTAATGTCCCGCGGAAATCTATACATACTCGTCCAACTTCTCAAAATACTGCAAAGAAGACCCCTCCATCACCATGCTGGCATTGTGGCGCGTGGCACTTTGTAAAGTCTTGTCCATACAAAAATCATCGTTGCAGCAAGTGCAAGATCATCGGTCACAAAAATGGTTTTTGTCAGCCACGCAAGCCCAGATATCAAAATCCAGCAAAAGCTCAACAAAATGTTGGTCCTAAATCCCCCAAAAAGTCATTGAGTCTACTCGCAACCCGTCAAGTCACAACACCAGGTATGCGGAAATATCTTGATCTTCAGATGAACGGTCATGATGCACGTCTGCAGCTAGATACCGCCTCTGATATTACTGTTATATCAGAGAAACTTTGGAATTATATTGGCAGACCACCTATCACCAATACTTCCCAGTCTCTTGTCAGCGCCTGTGGTGGGCGGCTCAAACTTATTGGTGAACTCAAATGTTCTGTTTCTTTCCGCAATACCAAATTCACAGGAATTTGTTACGTCACGAAGAATGATTTAAATGTTTTGGGACTTGATTGGTTCGATCGTTTGCATCTGGCTGATGTCCCACTAAATTCTCTACGCAATACAGTGAAGAAGCATAAAATGCTAGACAATTCCGGACGGAGCCGAAGCCGCAAACCCAACAATCAGACGAAACGACAGGCGTCAACAACAAGCCCAAAGGTCCCAGATAAACCCCCAGGTAAACATCCTACTAATCATTCATCTTCTCAAAAGGGGAGGTGATATGTATCCACATATATATATTTATGTGTGTGTGTGCATGTTGGTCTCTCTTTCTGTTTGCTCGGTTAGTCTGTGACCACTTCACTTGTATGGACTTGTCTCCTTTAATAATGTGTATTCTCCTTATATTATATTATATATAATATGAGTGTTTGTTGACAGTCCGTTGCTTGGTGACATATATCCATATATGTTTGTTGGCATGTCTGCTATATTCGCTATGTATAATTGGATCGACACTCCATTATAATTAGCCATTCATGTTAAGACTGTCTAATGATTTTTCCCACGCTTGTCTGAATTATTTATATATATTCGCATTCACAATTTGTGTGAACTACTTTACTTTACAACTACTTACTTACTTACCATTTTGGTGTGAGACCATTTATTTTCGTCTCCTTGTGTTTGGACAATAGAAGTATCATCGCAAACCTAGTGGTCTTCTGATTTCCGCCTTCTCGCGTCAGGACTATTAGTTTCTCGACCAGTCCATAACAATAATTTAGCGACGAGTACATAACACTGGCTTAGTGAGGTAAAGGAGTGCGTCCGTGGCCGGGGATCGAACCCCGGACCATTAGTATGGTCGGCGAGCGTCCTAACCGCCGTGATACCGACGCAGTTACGTATAGTTCCTACCAATTACTCGTTGTTGTGGAGTGAAAATTGTGTTCATATCTTTCTAATTTATATTATTGTATAATTCAGGTTGTAGCTAGCTGAGAAAAATCCTCGAAATAATAATAAAATATGGGCTTATTTTATCTTCTGTTACATTTGTCTTTCTTGTTAGGTTCATATTTGTCCAATTTGTTCAGTTAGATATTTTAAAGATGGTTAATTTATTGTTTATTAGGTTTCATTTGGGTATTTCTGTGTTTGTAATATACTCTAAAACGATTTAAACTCCGAAGGAGTGAGTCAATGTAAATTTCTTTTAATTGATTTTTCTATGGATTTCCAAGTGACCACTTTTCATAACGTTTAGTTCTGCTTTCATGAACATAAAGTTTTGAGTTTGTTTACATTACTGAAAATAAACCTTTTTCTTTCAAATTCCAGGCTTTGAGTCGTGCAGGTCGCTTCGATTTAGTCATTGAAGTTCCACCGCCAGATGCAACAGCTCGACTAGATATTCTACGACTAGAATTATCAAAACGTGCACTTGAAAATGAATCCTTAGTAGAATGTAAATGGTTGAATTCATTTGCTGAGAATGAGATGAACAATTATACTGGAGCAGAAGTTGTACAGATTGTTCAACAAGCTGCTCAATTAGCTCGACAAGATGGTTCTAATCGAATATCTAAACAGCATCTTAAAGAGGCTAAAGCTCTTTTACCACCTCGTTCACTTTTCAATTATTCTAGTCAAAATGGACAAATAAGTAAAAAGTTCAATGCTGAAGTTACCAATCGTTTTGTAAATTTCAGATTTTTATTATTAATTTCCTTTATAGTTGTTTTATTTGCTATGCTCTTACATTTTGCTTACCATAATATTTATGGTGTCCTATGAAAGTACGAAATTCACAGTAAATCTGTTTTCTAATGTCACTGAACTTCTCTTTTTTTCCCACTTATGTACATTTCTGGAGTGCCTATGTACTCAGAATAGATAACAAGAATAAAATATGGAATTCACGACATACAAAATACTGTTTTAATTTTTCTACTTGAGCACTAGGTAGTTTCTTAACGAACTGGATTGTATTTTGATTTGACACTAGTAACTGGTGTGATGTGTCTAATCCTCTCTTTGGTGCAGACTGAATTCTATCAGTCAGGTTGTGATGTGGCCACCATTCTAGGTCGTTCGCCATCACGGTGCACATTGATTTGATTATATTAGATGGTTGGAGGTAATCGACAGGAAGCTGTGGACCTAGATTTCGTGCTAGTTGCCACTCACCAGTCAGCAAGACGTATCTGAAACCCTGAAGGAACTTATGTCCCTTCTGAGATTCGAACCCGCGTCACCCAGTGAGTGCTGCAGTCAGAGACGTTACCACTGAGCTATTCGGACTCGCGATTGACCTCCTGTAGGACTGTAGTGGATATTTTGATTTGACACTAATTGCTAATGTGATGTGTCTAGTCCTCTCTTTGCTGCAGAATGAATTCTATCAGTCAGGCTGTAATATTCATTGCGTGATCGTAAATAGATATTACTGAGACAAGTAAACATTTACCCTTAAGATGGATTTTTTAGAGTATGAACCACTTACTGTTTGCTTTCATGAAGGTAAACGTTGTTATTAGTGCCTAGTTGAATATGTTTTGTTTCTACAAAAATCCTGCGAATTTGATCAATGGGATATGTGTTTATTATGGAAGAATAATGGATGTCTAAAATTAGTGTTACATATGATTAGTTCTATTACAAAGTACAACACTATGATTTAACTAATGGTGTAATTGAATCTATGTAAGTCCAGTGAGGTCAAAAATGTCTAAAGCTATGGTTCCTTAAGTAATCGCCTACTTATCCAAGTCATGTAAACATCCATATGAACTGTAATCAGCATTTGACCGGATGGTTGCAAAATAATTGAGCGCCGAGTGAGAAGTACACATTTATAAAATTCTATTTGTAAAATCTCAGCGAAATTGAAATGATTAATTCCAACGTTTCGTTCGGCAATCTGGTCCGAACTTCTTCAGGGAAATTAAATCGAAATCAACATAACAGAGGTTTATATATAAAAGGAACATCTCTTGTTTTGAAACTTTGTCCAATCATGAGCCATGAAACAGGCATCAACATGTATAATAAATAAAATTGTATGTTTATATATAAAAGTAAATCTCTTGTTGTAAATTGTTTGTCCTGTCATATGAATCATGAAACAGCTATCAACAGGTATAATAAACAAAACAAAAATTGTATGAACTGAGATCAAAATTTGACCTCAGACTTTCAAAATTAGTCTACTTTTGCTAAAATATATGTGTATATGCAATATGCAATGGTGTGTATGCGTGTGAACAGTCATAAAACATTTGTTATTCTTTTCATAAGAAGATGTAGACAATCGGGAATTTGACCAAGTGTGACTAGTTGTTGATACATATCCAATTTTATTTATTCGTCAGGATTTGCCATGCAACAGCTAACATCGCACCTTCACGTCTGTTCAAACGATTAGGGTTCACCCATATATGTAGAGCTTCTGCAGTGAGTCTTTCTTTATATGAACCAAAACCTTTCTGTAAAACCTAAGACTTATCAAAGTCGATTTTGTGTCCCGTTTCTATCGAATTCAGTGCAATCACTGAGTTGTTTTCTAGCTTCTTCAAGCCTGCAGAGGTCTTTGGAACCGCCTTTAGACATTGTTTATGCTCTTTCACTTTTATATTTATCTGTCTGGAAGTTCCTCCTACATATACGGCGTTACAATTCTCACAATTGTCTGGTATATGCAATTCTGCTGGTTTTCTTGTTCTATTTTATCCTTAACCTTCATCAGTAATGAGCGTAAGGTGTAAACATCATTAAGATGATAATTTTAATTATTTGTTATAATTATTGTTGTTCCCTTGGGTTCTGAGTGGAACAAAGTGTTTCAACGGCACAGCTCCACTCTATCCTATTCTCTAAAGTTATCTTAAGCTGGCCCCACGATTGCCCATAATTCCTGATCTCATCCGTGTCACCTTCAAACGCTCCACCTATCGTTTGCCGTTCGGGTTCCACTCGAGCCATGGCTTGCCGCGCGATTTCATTCGACAGCCTCTCCAGTGTGCGTCTGATACATCTCCATTTTTCTCGGACCGTTATTTCGTTACAGTGAATGGTATAACTTGGAACACTTACGTATAATAGATGAACATAACTGTTTTAATTCCTAGAAATCTGGTTGTTAAGAATCAAAACTGTGCACTTTTATTCAGCATTTTACTCAGAGAGGATGGTAATGTGATGAATACGCTAACACATGTGTATGCTGCATTGAATATTCTGTAGATACTATGAAAACACTTTCCTTACTTATAGTAGAAAACATGCTGATGAATTTCTTCAACTTAGGTTTCGCATATTGAGAGTTCGTTTTTTTATTCAATTCAGAATAATTCCACAAGTTGTATGAACTTATGTTGTCAATCTTATCGGAATCTAACAAAATAATTAGGTTTGAAAATAATGTAATCGACTGAAATGAGATGTCAGTAATAATGACACCGTGAACGAGTAAGATTAGTGGGATTGTTGAATTTTCAAAAGATGAAATCTGGTCTCTAATTGCATAGATATTTTTCATTCGACCAAATGCGCAATCAGTTTATTGTATTCACATACAGAAATACATTCATCAAAGAGGTAGGTTTACTTATCCTATTCGGCTACGTAAAGAATGAAACTCTCCGATAAGACTATGAGGGTTGACTTATCAACAAAAACGAGACTATGAAACACAAAGTCTATCCGTGAAATCATTTCGTCTGTTTTTGTTTTAAAAAATGAGTTTCGTGATGTTGAATACTGGCTACTGTGCGTTACATGCTACTTAAAAGTAGTCAGTTGTTTTCACCTACTTCCCAGTTAATTTTGATGTTCACCTGGAAGTATAGATCCGAAATTTCAGTACAGACAGTTAAGGGCCTTTTGTTGATCCTACCGTGTGTACTGTCATCATCAGAATGAGACTGACACAAACCGCCTATTTACAAACAGTGATGGAGGTGAATGACTAAACATACCAACCACAATTACTTACAATGCATAATTTTAATTTTACTGTGTTAAGATTAAGTTCTGATAACGTGTTGATTGATCGCTGAAGTCGTCGCAGTTCAAATTTATGCTGTTGAATGTCAATTTATTTACCGTATATGACAGCATATATATTGTTACATAGCAATTTGTTCACTCACTTGATTTTTGTATTATTGATTATCATGAGTAGTCGAAAACCAACCAGGTCAACTGGTAGTGCTAACTAGCTGGGAAGAAGTGGTTTAAACACCGGACATACTGTCTCACTCGTTTGATGCTGAACCCACCATTGGTGTACCCGAAAATAATCAGCGCGCAGATAGGCTAACTCCTTGATAAGCTATCAAACAGATCACATTGTGCGATGTGAATAGTTTCGATCTCTGAAAGGAGCTGTGATTTTCAAATGACGAGTTTGATTCTTAACCAACCGCTTATTTATTATTATTATTGTTCCCTTGGTTTCCCAGTGGAACATAGGGCTTCAACTGCACGTCTCCACTTGCTTCTGTCTTCCTTCTGCTGTACTTTTCACCTGCATCCATCTTAGTCCATACTGTTTCAACTCCTCTTCACACGATCTCCACCATGTCACCCTTGCACCGACGACCCACTCGCCGCTTCCCTTTTGGTCTGGTTCCACTCGAGCAATGGCCTGACGCGCGGGCCATGTCACCCAGCGGCCTCCTCAGCGAGTGTCCAATCCATCTCCACTTTCTCCTGCATATTTGTTGGTTGGCGATTGGTTCTTGTTTTGTTTGTTCCTTCCCATAGTTTCTTGTTGGCGATTCTTTCCGGCCCGGCCATCTGCTTGGTCTTCAGTATACAGCGAAGACAGTTGTTGGTTGATGAAGGTCGCCAACAGGCTGTTGGAAATATTCTTTGTGACCCGCCCCTCGCCAAGTTTCTGATCCGTTTATAAGAACTGACTGACTTGACGTTGTTTGTATTGAAAATCCGACTGAATTTTGTTGTTGATGCTGATTGACGAAGATTTCCAGATTGGTTTCAGGTTGATGAATGTATTTCTCGCTCGATTTGACATCCTCGTCCGCTCCGACTGGCTGTAGTTGAGACAATGCTCAATGCTAGATAGGTGAGTGAATGAACTGACCTCTTTCAAATCCCTCCCGTTGATGGTGATTGGCGATGGATGTTGCTGTTGTCGTTGTTGTTGTTGGTCGGTTGGTTATTTTCATAACCTCCGTCTTGTCAATGTCCACCTGGAGTCCTGTCTTCGCCAGCTGCTTCTTCAACCAGTCTGTCGGTTTTCGCTTGTAAGTCTTCGATTTTGTGTGTGTGTGTGTGTGACATCAAACATAAATCATCCACGCGCGAAATCCAGGTCTTCTAGGTTCTTCGCGTCGGTCGGTCCAGGATATTCTTGTCTTCTCGTTTCCCACTCACTGTCTGACGCATAATCCAGTCAGTCCACCACAATTAGGAATATCATTCATTAGTGATAATAAGCACCCTTGTCTGACTCCTGTATTTACTCCAAACGCCGCCTGGCTGAGTTTTCCGTTGTGGATCACTTGACATGTGCCGCCGTTGTTGTACAGCTGTTGAATAGGGTTGATGAATATTTGTTGTACGCTGTAGTACTGGAGTAGTTTCCAAATTACTTTGTGGTCAACGCTGTCGAAGGCCTTCTCAAATCACTTATTTACACGCTACGAATGTAGTCTTATGACATTTATGTTATGTTTACGTGTACGTACAATCAAAATAATGAAAACGTAAAAGTAAAGTACTTTATAATAAGAACCTGTTAATGGAATGAGAAAAAATTAATTCGTCTTGACTTATATCATTGTATATATCAGTTTATTTTTATAAGTACATCTTTACTTATAGTCACCTAGATGATGTTGCTTTACTTTCAGTGATTCAGATAGATATTTGATTGTATGCTTTGTTGTTCGTGACTATATGGATGTAGATATCTTGTTTTATTAAATGTATTTGTTGTTTGTCCAATAACTGACGGTGATTCAGAATACCATGAATTCATCAAGTTTACATTACTACTGTTATTATCATTAATATTCAATACATTTGTTGGCATTTCGTGCAGTAATGAATTACTCGGGTTACGATATGCAATGTAATCGAACTGTTGAGATTTCTGTATTGGATAGGATAATGTATTATTTTGTTGATGGTGTTTTGATATCGATGATGCCATTATTGGTGAAGAAACTTTTATAGTACGCTCGTTATCGTTCATACCTAGGGAAGAGAGAAAGCAAGCATAAGTTATTCAACAGAGATAAGCTGATACATAAAGGCTAACATGAAACATTTTAATGAAGAAATCCTGTTTGTTATCTGGAAGTAATTAGCTTTTCGTTAGCTCTCAGTAGTCAAATTATTAAAAGTATTCGGTGCCTGTAATGTCCCCCAATGATCTGACTAGCGAACGCTAGTGTTTGGTGTTAACGGTATCCAACTGATCATATTAATCAGTAGGATGTATTATCATATGATTGAAAAATGATGGAGATTTGTACCCCAGGTGGACGAAATTAGTGTAGTGCTATTCTCTGAGTTTTAATATTTCCAACAGCATGTTGCAGACGTTACCTTTGTCAACAACTGTCTTCGTTCTATACTGAAGATCAACCAGATGGCCGGGCCGGAAAGAATCGCCAACAAGAAACTATGGGAAGGAACAAACAAAACAAGAACCAATCGCCAACCAACAAATATGCAGGAGAAAGTGGAGATGGATTGGACACTCGCTGAGGAGGCCGCTGGGTGACATGGCCCGCGCGTCAGGCCATTGCTCGAGTGGAACCAGACCAAAAGGGAAGTGGCGAGTGGGTCGTCGGTGCAAGGGTGACATGGTGGAGATCGTGTGAAGAGGAGTTGAAACAGTATGGACTAAGATGGATGCAGGTGAAAAGTACAGCAGAAGGAAGACAGAAGCAAGTGGAGACGTGCAGTTGAAGCCCTATGTTCCACTGGGAAACCAAGGGAACAATAATAATAATAGTTCTCTGAGCTTTAATTGCCTATTTAGGCAATACCATACTGAGGTCTGTACTGAATATGTTGTCTGGAAAAAGAATGGAGGCTTCGGAAATAAACCATTCAGCTCACAGAGCACAACTACCCCAATATGTACCATTGTACATTGAGTCCAACTTTATTTCCTGTAGATATCCTATGAATGCCCCCTTGCCTCACAACCTCTTTATCAAGGAACTAATTAGCTCCTTTAATTCAAGATATAAGAGGGCATATTCTATCATGGTTGTATAAGTCTGAATGATATCTGCAGTCCTATCCTTGTTCATGAAAATGAGCAATATAACATAACTTATTTATTCTCTTCTGGTTATTTGTGCAATAGGCTGTTAGCAGTACAATGTATGGGGCTAATAATACCACTTAGTTTTGAGAAATTTCATCAAGTTTCTTACATTTCTGCCACGAAATTTCTCAAATTAAAGAGTAATTTATAAAGAAACACTTTCAATAAATCTGCTGTACCTATAAGATTGGTGATTCCGTCATCTTTACATTTCATTTGGCGGTATTCTTTTGTATTGCGCGCAGAATTTCGATACAGTGTATCCACTTCTCCATTTCCTGATATAATTGAAGATGTTTGTATTGTTGGTTTTGATTGTTGAGAGAGATTTGCATTACGTAATTGATGCGCTTGATGATATATTGCAATGAATATGAAGGTATTGAGTAAAAATAATACTGATCCTGCACCTATAATCCATATTAAAGTTGAATATGAATCAGATGAAAATCCTACTGTCAAAGATTGTGAATTTGATTCAATATTTTCATTTTCTCTTTTAATTGTATAAAATTCTGTAGATGAATTTGAGTCAACCAGCATACCGCTATAGGCCCTAGGTGTTGATAATGTCATCATATTTGAGTGGCGATCAATGTCCTATGAAGTAATTAAAAAGGATAACACATAGAAAAGATAGAGAAAGGTTGATGGAACTATTCGAAACAACAGTTTTAATCTGACAGAATGATGTGAATCTGTTGGTATGATGGTTAAACTAATGAACTCCAGTGTCTGAAGGTTTCTTTGGGTTCCCATCTGATACCTGGTCATTAATCTATTAAATATAAAATTATTCAATTGTTTATATAGTGATTTCTGGGTTAAATCGATAGCTTACACACAGTGGTAAAACTTATTGTGTGTACGCTATTGAAATATAATTAAAACTAATTTGACAAAATAGACTATTTGGGTGTCTGGTCCTCAGTGTATAATTCTAATTCTTTGAATGATCTTCATTTCCACTGAAATTATAGATGGTCCGTGATGTCCTCCCTTATGGCTGTGAGACCTGGCCATTGAGGGTTGAAGACATGAAAAGATTAGCTGTCTTTGATTATAGGTGCCTGCGTTCTATCTCCAGTGTGAAGTGGTATAATAGGGTGAGCAATATTGAGGTTAGGCGTCGAGTACTAGGTAAAGAGAAGAAATCGGTCGACAAAGTTGTGAAGTTACAAAGACTGAGATGGTTAGGACATGTGTTACGTATCCCTGGCCTAACCACCGCCTTCCTAGACGGGCAATGCTAACTGAAATAGGGTCAGGCTGGAAAATAGGTAACGGTGGTCAAAATAGAACAAACATGGTTTCATCAGTCAATGAAATCCACAACAATTAGCTTAAGCCAGCGACGTAGGAAGGTGTAGACTTGCTGACCGGTTGGGATCCTTTGTATGGTAAGAACCAATGGCTGGAGACAATCGGTGATATGGATCAAAAGCGTTCTCAGTGATGGTGCAGATGCATCCACTCCCTGTGACTTATAATTTCCAATGAAACTATATTGTTCTTCGTTACTTCTATTTCTTTGTCTCACACCCCCGTTTACTGTCTCTATTATGCATTCCTTCTACTTTCTTGTCTTGCTTTGTGTAGTACATGGAGGGAGTGTGGCGACTCGACCTGTCGCACATCGGTGCAAAGTTCTATGTCGATAACAGACAGACAGATGTTAATGAGTAATACGTACATATATGTATATCAGTTAGAGAACCCCTGAAAACCAAGAAGCACTGGAGAATTCTTATGTTCTAGGTTGCGATTCTTCAAAAGTTGGCAGCTATGATTCTGCTGAAGATCCAACCCAAAAGCTTCAAGTTCCTAGGCTAACATGTTAACAATTGAGGCTCGTGGATGGAATCTAATAGCCTAATCCAACGTTCCCGGTAAGTTTTCGACCTCTCAGTCTACTTGATGGATCTCAACGGTCAAGAAGTCTTACTACACCTCTATGCAACTTCATTCTGTAGTCAATCACTAGTGAGCATTTATATATGTGTAAAACTTAAGCACTGTGGTAGTAAGTAGTTCTATATTAGTTTGTTTATTAGATATATCACACAGTGAAACAGTATTATTTATTGGATGACGTTTCGAACAAAATTTTGTTATTCATAATCATGTCATCAATTATAATCACACGACTTTTAAACTTGAGTATTGTAGTTTTCTTTGTTCTCTCGTATTTGTCGTAGGGGTAGTAGAATTTCCCAGATATCTGCGACAGGTGTTGAATCACTCCTATCATATGTATTTGCAGTTGATTCGATAAACCAAGCTTCTGTTATCAATCTCTCCCTCCACCCTGTGACATTGGATTTTAAAACTGTCATCCTATTGTATGGTTGTGAGTAACTGCATGTAGTACTATAGCTGAACTATTCTCTAGATTTCTTATCTTATTTTGGTCAATCACTCTAGATTTTGCTACGTTTATATGCTCGGCTAGTCTGACTTCCCCTGTTCTACTAGCTTGACCTGTGTATTTGACCCGACAATCATTAAAGCAGGGTATTAGATAAACTAAATTGTTTTGTTTTAAAGACTCCACAGGATTGATTCTTTAACCGACAAAGCTTGTTTCTAATTGAGTTTGTGGGTTTGAATGCCAGGCACTTTTATTCCTGCTTTGTTAAGAATTCTGAGTGAGGTTTCCAAGGTTCCTTCCGTGTATGGAATTACTACTGGTAATTTAGATTCCTTATTGTTGGTGTCGTCATTATTATTATTATTATCATTGTCACTATCGCTACCATCATTATTTATTTTATTCTTACATTTACTTACGTATTTCCTGACTAATTTATCCGGGTAATTATTAAGTTTCAAGGCTTCTTTTATGTGTGTCACTTCCTGTCTTAGATTTTCCTTGGTACTACTTAGTTTTTGTGCTCTGTCATTTAAACATTTCACTAATCCTATTTTTACTGACATGGGATGGGATGATCGGAAATCCAAATATTTGTTTGAATATGTGGGTTTTCTGTAAACACTAGTGTTTAACTTCCCATCTTCTTTCCTTTTTACGTTGCAACCTAACATTGGAAGTTTCCCTTCCTGACCTTCCAATTCATAAGTGAATTGAATTGCCTCTACCTTCGAGTTGATATGTTCGAAAAATTTATCTATATCTTGTGTTCTAAGTACAGTGAATGTGTCATCTACATACCTCCACCATACTTTTGGGGTGGAGGTGAACGTATCAATCGCTATCCAGTAAATAATACTGCTTCACTGTGTGATACATATAATAAACAAACTAATATAGTGAGCATTTAATTAATTTTCACCTGTTCGTCTGCAGAAATTAGATAAACTTCAGGTTAGATCAAAAGTAAGTATATCACTGCAACTTACATTTTCTACATATAACGGTAGCTGACTGAAATTGACTGAATATGATATATCAGGAATGCTAATGTGTGTTTGTAAAGGTTTCATATCCTCAACAAAATTCAGCGGACATGTTACGTTTTGATTGTTATTTTGCCATAAATTTGAAGTTGGTTTTGTTTTCACCATAGTTTCAGAAGACCAATCCGTTTGTTTCAATTGAAGGAAATAAAAATATTCACTCGTTAATTTTTGTCTATTATATAAATGGTATTCATTACTTTCATTATTCTTGTCATCACCTGGTTTAGGCAAATAAGTTAAACGTGGTAATAATTTCCACCATATTTTATGTTTCTCAGTTTCATAGCGTTGTTTAACTGCGAATAAATTCTCTTCATTTTCCTTACTTCCCCACAGGTTTCGAAATTGTCTCTTCGTCTGATCAAATAATGGTGTCTCCTTCGATTCACTACCTGTACCGATGATAATAATATTGATGTATAGTGAATATAATATTATAACTGGCGCGTTAAATGATAACTGCAAAAATTTGGGAATTGTACATATAAATAATAAGAAAAATAAACATGAAGTATTGTCACAATTACTCAGTCTAATATCCGAAATTCTTAGGTTACATAATTGTTGTCGGGTTGTGGTGCAGCGAAATTGTATCATGGATAGAAAGGGCTGATTATTTTCCATTAAGTTATAGGCGTGATACCTCTTACTTATCATTTGTTAAGCGTATTGCACAGTAGTATGATCCATACCATTTTGTGGCTGTAAATCTCCAGCGTTAAAATATGGCGCTTAAACGTTTGCTGAAACTATCTCATGTGTTGTGTAGAAGTTAACATCAGAATATTTAATAAGAAAGGTAAATCCTGATGCTTTGAAAGAACTGTTAGAAATGGATATCCACCACACCTTCATGGACAGAAATATACCGCCCAAACCTACTAAGTGTACTTTTACTCCTGCATCCGAGAAATTGCAACATATGAATCCTGAAGTGAAACGGTGACCTAGCTCCCAGCATCGTGACAGTAATGATTTCGTATTCCCTGTAAAGGACTTTAGCTGTAGCGTCGTTGGGGATAGTGTTTTCCATTCGACCATTACTGTCCAGTAACCTGAAGGACAAGATCCCGCAGTTTCTGTGGAGGCTAGGTGTGTCTGTCATTTGATGCAGATCCCACCCAAAAGGATGCAAAATCATTCTATGGTGTGCTTACAAAAAGGTAGTAGTGGAACTATAGGAAGCACAATAAATGAACACCTTGTCGACACTAGTTATCTTATCTGCACGACCTATTCCTTTAAAGTTACCTATAATTGTTTTCGATTATAGCTTCATCCCTCACAGTATTACTGGTACGACTATGGAATTTTCAGCATGTGATATCAGTAGCCCAAATTTAGCAGGCCAACCACTGATATCAGGTGTGCGTTGGTCGAGGATCGAATCTCGGCCCATGTGCATGGTCGGCGAGCGTCCTAACCGTTGTACCGACGCACAGGATCATTACGTATTCGGTTCATCAGCAGATATAGTAACACTCTATTAATTCACTACCTGTTAAGCTGGGCTCAGTAGAATGACAAAAGTTACCAAGCTGGGGTTCACATGACAAGTGGAATGTTGGGTTATTTGGTGGAGAACCAACCGAAATAGCGCAAATATATTGAAAGAATTATTATTGAGACGCTCTTCGGTCATCTTAAAGGCCCTGCTACATCATCTATTTGGTTGTCATTTGGTTATCAATTCATCGACTGAACTAAATAAAATAAATTTTTGGTGTATTCAGTTTGATTTTAGAACCTTATTGACTTATTTAGTCCGTCCATCTGAATGCTAGTTATATTTTAAGTTCGCGTTTAACGGCTCTAGAGTAAATTTCTGTTTCACTATTACACCAATTAAAAGAATTCTCACATTTCCTTTCAAATACCGATATAAAATCAATATTATATTAATGTTAAATAATCACTCAAAGAAAATAGAGTGAACCAAATCGTCTTCAAAAATTGAAAGAATCACAAACATGTCGTTTAAAAATCATTCTGAAGAACCAAAAGGCCTTTGTTACCTTTCAGGCTTTGGCTTCTGTAAAACAGTACTGAGAAACAGTATCCTCAGAGATATGCGATGTATTTATAAGAAATGAAACCAAAAAGACCATTACATTTAGCTTTATAACATATTTCCCCCGTGGTCTTCTTCTTCATAGATAGTAATTTTCAGATAAATGTTTTCTGTGTGTATGAAGAAAGCATTAAGCAACCTTCAGACTGCTGGAAAATGAAGTCTAAATTATAGTTACCATTGTGAAATCTGAACCTCAACGAGTTTACTAGCTCGCTAGTTTCCTAGCAGGTCCCAAGCCCGGGAAAAGAAGGAGAGTTGGGCATGGAACCAGCGAGCGTACCATAGAAAACCAATCAAACTGTTGAAGAAACTTCAACACACAAGCTGTGGAGAGTGAGAAGACAGGAATACATTGGACCGCCGATAAGAAGATTAGATCTGGATATTGCAGATGATATGTGTCTAGTGTCACACAAACTCGAAGACTTGCAGACGAAAAAAAACTTGCTAAAAAAGCAGCTAAGACAGGACTCCAGATGAACACAGAGAAGATGGAGATGATTAAGATAACCAACTATCACCAACACCAACAACAACCAGGACCAATCACCATCAACACGAGAGATTTGACAGAGGTTACTTCCTTCATGGTTTGAACCACAGGCGGGCGGAACGCATGAAGATGTCAAAGCCAGCTAGATTCAGAAAGGTAAGATGCACGTTCATCAACCTGAAACCTATTTGGAAATCTTCTGCTCTCACTCAGTCAGTCAACATGAAGAACAATGTTTGAATTTTCAACACCAATGTTATGTCAGTCAGTCGGTTCTTCTATACGGATCAGAAACTTGCCATGTCACGAAAAGGATTTTCAACAAGTTACAGAATTTTATGGCCAGCCATCCGGTCAGAAAGAATCACTAACAGGAAACTCTGGGAATAAATGAACCAAGAGCCGATCATTCAAAAAATATGCAGAAGAAAATGGAGATAGATTGGGTACACACATTGAGGAGGCTATCGAATGATATCGTGCGCTAGGCCGTCGAGTGGAATCTCAATGGGAAGAGACGAGTGGGTTGTCGGTACAAGAGTGGCATGGAGGAGATCGTGCGAGGAGGAGATGAGAGATTATGTGCTATCGTAGGTCCAACTAAATAGGACGGCAGAAAATAGAGATGTGTTATTGAAGCCCTATATTCCACTCGGAACCAAAAGGGAATAATAATAATCGTGAAATCTGTTTGTATCGTCAACTTTAGTTCTAGGTGAATGATCTGAATATTTTGTTCATCTAATATTGATATACTGGATTGCATAGCGGTATTTTAAAAACAGAAAATAGCACAATTAGGCCTTCATCAATTTCTTTTAGAGTATATATACATATAAATTTCTCTAGACTATGAAAATAAGGATGTATACCTGTACATTTATTATATTTATCAATTAATTACTCTAATAAAGGATGAATATGAGTTTATTACTTACCAACACTTAAATAAGATTTAGAATTCGAAGTATATTCTGACCAGTGAACTGGTACTTTCTTCGTTTGATGTCCAATAAATTCTTTATTTGGATCACTTTATATATTCAACAGTAAATTTAAAGGTTGAAAGTATATTTGTTGAGGAATCGCTCAACTTTTTTTAAAATTGTTTATATTCATTTTACAATTGATATTTGAAAAGATAAGTAGCAAACAAATTTCATTTCATCACAAGCTAAAGTTAATTAAAATAATCATTAGAAATCAAGGAGCGCTATAAAGCTATACCGTCTTTTTTCGGGTTCCATCAACGGTAATGACTTGTAATTTCTCTGGGGATTGGAGCCAAGAATATCTGCCTATGAGATGACCATCCAGCCATTGACTCAGAATTCAGTAACTTTCAGTTTGTGATATATGACACTATAACCATCGAATCTCATCTGTGAGTATAGCTTGCTGGTCGTGAATTTCTATAATGGTTGCAGTATATCCACCTGGAAGTTAGCTGCCTAAGTGAAATAGCTTAAAATTACCTTGTTAGGTTTGTTGAGAAATGGTCAATTCCAAGATTGGTTTCACAATCAGAGATTGAGCTAGGTGGCACAGATTTTGTGAGAATGCAACTAACTATTTGTTATTCAATATTTACTCGGCTTTTCCGCACCTCTAAGTGGCTGATTAAATATAGAAGAAGGCAAGATGGGAAGACATTTTTCATGGTTTTGTTTATTCTGTAGCTCACGTATATGAGAATAACTGTCTTACTGCATATAAAAAATTACAAATATTGAATAGAATCATTGAGGCGTGAAAGTAAATGGTATGCTTCGCATATGAATCAACTCGACTTCTAAGTTTTAGGACGTGGAACGATAATTAATAAATAAAAGTTTGTAAGTTTAAGTAGAAAATTGCACTAAAAATAGTTCTTTTCATGAAGTTTCTTAAGTGAGTACAAAAATTTCACTAAAGGGGTCATTTGACATCCTCATCCTCTTTTTGTCTTAGCCTCATATTACCAGTCACCTTAAACTACTTTAAATAATAATAATAGCCACTTTATTCCAAACAATATTAATTGTACGAAATGGGATTTTCAGTGTTTTTATACATATTGCAACAATTTAGCTCCTTTTATAAATATGTACATACATAAAATTTAAAATAATAATGAAATCACAAAAAACTGATTGCTAGCGGGAACATTTTGCTTCCTTCACGTTCCCAGTGGAACATAGGGCTTCAAGCTGGAGGCTTGAAGTTTCTGTAGCAGTGTTTATTTTTACAGGATGGGATTGCTAGCCTCATTTTCAACTTTCCCTTTTTACCAGCTTTACTTCTGGCTTAGTGAGGTAAAGGAGTGCGTCCATGGCCGGGGATCAAACTCCGGACCATGTGAATGGTTGGCGAGCGTCCTAACCACTATGCCACCGACGGCGGGAACATAATGAATTATAAATAGATAATACATGTAATAATAATCTTTATTTATACTTTGAGTCAGTAACTGAACGCGAAGGAGTTTAAGTTCTTTTCTGACACCCGATTCTTGACACAAAATCCTTGCTGAATAGGGCAATATGGTAAACGTTTTATATTTAGTAGCTGTATGAGGGTGAATTCTTAAGGAGTTTCTTATGGTTTTACCCGAAGACATACAAGGGAAAAGTTGTGAATGAACAGGTTGTTTGGCATCAGACAAGATAACTTTAGCCAACTGCCGACAAGAATTAAAGAGCCTATTGACAAAAATATCAGTTAGCCGACATCATTGTCGTTAAGAAGAGAGATTTAGAAGACGTTTCTAGTTCAAAATTACAGTAAAATTCGATAGTTTCGGCATTTTCTAAGAAAAACAATAAACAACACCTCTATGAGGCAAAAATTCGTGGAAATACTGTTAGACTACTAAATCACTTACCCATAATGTATAAAATTTGTTAAATAATTCATAATATTTACTGATATTTTCTTATCGATTTCTGTAAACCTACTAGCAAATGGCTCTAAATGATTTGGACTAACTAAAGGTGCACCGAATAGATATGGAAGGTCATCACCGAAACCAATTTTATGCACTTGGCCTCCTTCTTCCTTGACTACTGTATGTCTTACAGATTGTTTAGGTGATCTGTGATTAAAGAATAAAGCATAAGTAGATTTTCTATTGGTACTGGAGTTGTCCATTTGCATATTTTGAGGAAAATTTGTTTTAGTTCTCTTGTCCACTATCTGATTCACTTGATTTTTAGCATGCATGCTTAGTGTTTGCATAATTGGTACAATGTATAATCCGTCAGACAGAATTTCTTGCATTTTCTACAGTATAAAACGATGCAAAAACAAGGAGATTCAGTAAATAACTGGGCGAAAATTTAGGCAGACAAAATAATTTAGTTCAGTGTTAAATAAATAATTTTATAGTGTAAACTCATTTGTGATGCAGTCACTAAAAGAGAATTATTGATATAGTGATCATTAGGCCAAGAAATTTATCGTCCTCTTGTACCTTAATTTAGTGTGCATAGTTAGAAACGATTGCTCCTGAAGTCTGGAACTTGTTAGTAATTGTTAGAAGGGCACAAGTAGGATATCGAAGGGAAAATGTCATTATCGAAATTCAGTACTCTGGTGCAAAAGATATTCTGTGGTGATTGACAATTTCTATCTCTGTATTGTTGAAATACTTACTGTTGATTGCTAATATGTTTCTTATATGAATTGCATTATAATTCCGCTAAATACAAATTCCTGAATTCCGCCCTCTCTGTGTTTTGGTTGGATTCTTGTAATTCGGTCATCTCGAAATACTAATACTACGATTAGAAATAATTACCACAAATTGGCGTCGCGATGGAACTAAATAATCTTGGAAAATTTCCTATAAATGGTTCTCCGCGGGAGGTTGCTGATTACCTTGAATGCTTTGATGCATGGTGCATTTCAAAGAACGTTCGGGGTGACAAAATACCAGCACATTTCATCACTGCTATTAGGCTAGATGCATATACCCTAGTGAAGAATCTGGCGTTTCCAAATAAACCTATTTCTTTGTCATATGTCAAGATTCGTGAACTTCTGATAAGTCACTTTCATGTAACTACATTTTAGACCAGAGAGAGGGCTCAATTCCATAAACTGGTTCGTGCTCCCAATCAGAAGATAAGAGACCTCATTCTTCAACTCCAAATTCAAGCTTCAAAGTGTAACTTTGGAGAGCAGCTGCATACTCAACTACGTGATCATCTAATTGCTGGAATCAATATTCCTAAGTTAGAGAAAGAGTTAATTCAGATTCCTTCTTGTACTTTTCAAACTGCTAAAGATTTATGTATTGCATATGAAGATGTCAATAATGAATACTCTGCACCCACTACGTCAGTATCTGATGTCATGTTGTCCAAAGTCGAAAATACAAGTGTTCATGGAAAGCAATCCAAATTGTCGTCCACAGGTAATAGAATGCAGCCAGAGATCAAAAACATTAAACCGTGTTTTTTCTGTGGAAAGTTACATCTACGAAGCACTTGCCGTTTTCGGGGTGCTAAGTGTCACAAATGTGGTAAAGTTGGACACATCAAGACTGTTTGCAGAAGTTCGAATACTTATGTTACTCAGAATTCTTATAGTTCTCCCAATCTGTCTAGTAAAATGGAGTCAATGTGTCTTTCAACTTTTCAAAATACTCAATCTCATCCAATGAAAACCTCCACTACAAGTTCAGCAACTCAAGTGTCAACTGTTTTCAAAAATGTGGTAGCCGAGTTACAATGTGAACTGTCGAAAACACGAAAAAAACTGAATGAGATGAGAGGGCAACTGATTAAAATGGAGGAATCGCTGCATATGCATAGACTGCGTCTGTTGAATGCAGAGCATACAAGTACCCGTAAAAGTCCTGCAAAACTTTTCAAATCTCGAATTCTCAAAAAGCATCTGATGTCCACGACTTCTAATGTACATTATTACAAAGGTAATGACTATAGACCTTCTGTTGGAATCATACTACAAAAACTGGGAAATCGAGTGGTGAAGATATTAAACATCAAAGATCACTCAGTTCATAACAGACACCTGAACAAAGTGACAATAAATGAAGTAGGTCGTTCCAATTATTATTTTAATGATTCCGCTAATAATGCTGATTTTGTAGATAATTCAGAAATAATTCCAGATAATACTGATGAAAATGATATCACAGAGTCAGTTAGAAGGTCGCAGCTACTTGCAAGCAAACCGAGACATCGTTATAAATACGCAAGGAGACATTCGACGTGTGGCGGATGTGGTGATTGACTATTTCTATCTCTGTATTGTTTAAATACTTACTCTCGAAATACTAATACTACGATTAGAAATAATTACCACATATTCATAAATATCAAATCTGTAACATCTTGCCATTTCAGAAAATGGAAGTTATTTATGTGAATTGTTAACCAGTGAAAGTAAGCTAACTAGGATGAGATTAGATTGGTTTCCTTAATTCCTGAAGACTCTACATTCGGCTAGTCGATTTTCATTTACAATTTTTACTAACTCTAAATCTCTAAGCACTAGTTCGCAGGGATGTGATAGGTTTTGGGTTTCACCATGGATTTATATCAGTTTGAGAACCCCTGATAAGTCAGCCATTACTGGGCAGCTGTTTCATCTTTGTTTGTGACTCTTCATTAGTACTCACTCGTGACCCCACCTATGTTCAAACCTAAAACCTTTATGGGCTATTGGTTTCCATCCTAGTAGCTGAATAGTCAATGAGATCGCCTCACAACCTGAAGGTGCTGGGTTCGAACCCCAGTGGGCTTATGAGTGAAGCGTCACAAACAAGAATGAAACAACTGCCAAGTTTTCAATGGTGCTCTAACGGATATCAATCCATGATCATATCTGTCTTACAGATTGTTTAGGTGATCTATGATTAAAGAATAAAGCATAAGTAGATTTTCTATTGGTACTGGCGTTGTCCATTTGCATACTTTGAGGAAGATTTGTTTTAGTTCTCTTGTCCACTATCTGATTCACTTGATTTTTAGCATGCATTCTTAGTGTTTGCATAATTGGTACAATGTATAATCCGTCAGACAGTATTTCTTGCATTTTCTACAGTATAAAACGATGCAAAAACAAGGAGATTCAGTAAATAACTGGGCGAAAATTTACGCAGACAAAATAATTTAGTTCAGTGTTAGATAAATAATTTTATAGTGTAAACTCATTTGTGATTCAGTCACTAAAAGAGAATTATTGATATAGTGATCATTAGGCCAAGAAATTTATCATCCTCTTGTAACCTAATTTAGTGTGCATAGTTAGAAACGATTGCTCCTGAAGTCTGGAACTTGTTAGTACTCGTTAGAAGGGCACAAGTAGGATATCGAAGGGAAAATGTCATTATCGAAATTCAGTACTCTGGTGCAAAAGATATTCTGTGGTGATTGACAATTTCTATCTTTGTATTGTTTAAATACTTACTGTTGATTGTTAATATGTTTCTTATATGAATTGCATTATAATTCCGCTAAATACAAATTCCTGAATTCCGCTCTCTCTGTGTTTTGGTTGGATTCTTATAATTCGGTCATCTCGAAATACTAATACTACGACTACAAATAATTACAACAAATTGGCGTCGCGATGGAACTAAATAACCTGGGAAACTTTCCTCTTAATGGTTCTCCGCGGGAGATTGCTGATTATTTGGAATGCTTCGATGCGTGGTGCATTTCAAAAAATGTTCGGGATGACAAAATACCAGCCCATTTCATCACTGCTATTGGGCTAGATGCGTATAGCCTAGTGAAGAATCTGGCGTTTCCAGATAAACCTATTTCTCTGTCATATGTCAAGATTCGTGAACTTCTGATAAATCACTTTCATGTAACTACATTTGAGACCAGAGAGAGGGCTCAATTCCATAAACTGGTTCGTGCTCCCAACCAGAAGATTAGAGACTTTATTCTTCAACTCCAAATTCAAGCTTCAAAGTGTAACTTTGGAGAGCAGCTGCATACTCAACTACGTGATCGTCTAATTGCTGGAATCAATATTCCTAAGTTAGAGAAAGAGTTAATTCAGATTCCTTCTTGTACCTTTCAAACTGCTAAAGATTTATGTATTACATATGAAGATGTCAATAATGAATACTCTGCTCCCACTACGTCAGTATCTGATGTTATGCTTTCTAAAGTCGAAAATACAAGTGTTTATGGAAAGCAATCCAAACTGCCGTCCACAGGTAATAGAATGCAGCGAGAGATCAAAAACATTAAACCGTGTTTTTCCTGTGGAAAGTTACATCTACGAAGCACTTGCCGTTTTCGGGGTGCTAAGTGCCATAAATGTGGTAAAGTTGGACACATCAAGTCCGTTTGCAGAAGTTCGAATACTTATGTTACTCAGAATTCTTATAATTCTTCCAATTTTTCTAGTAAAATGGAGTCAATGTCTCTTTCAACTTTTCAAAATACTCAATCTCATCCAATGAAAACCTCCACTACAAGTTCAGCAACTCAAGCGTGAACTGTTTCCAAAAATGTGGTAGCCGAGTTACAATGCGAACTGTCGAAAACACGGAAAAAACTGAATGAGATGAGAGAGCAACTGATTAAAATGGAGGAATTGCTGCATATGCATAGACTGCAACTGTTGAATGCAGAACATACAAGTACCCGTGAAAGTCCTGCAAAACTTTTCAAATCTCGAATTCTCAGAAAGCATCTGATGTCCACGACTTCTAATGTACATTATTACAAAGGTAATGACTATAGACCTTCTGTTGGAATCATACTACAAAAAATGGGAAATCGAGTGGTGAAGATATTAAACATCAAAGATCACTCAGTTCATAACAGACACCTGAACAAAGTGACAATAAATGAAGTAGGTCGTTCCAATTATTATTGTAATGATTCCGCTAATAATCCTGATTTTGTAGATAATTCAGAAATAATTCCAGATAACACTGATAAAAATAGTATCACAGAATCAGTTAGAAGGTCGCAGCTACTTGCAAGCAAACCGAGACATCGTTATAAATACGCAAGGAGATATTCGACGTGTGGCGGATGTGGTGATTGACAATTTCTATCTCTGTATTGTTTAAATACTTACTGTTGATTGGTAATATGTTTCTTATATGAATTGCATTATAATTCCGCTAAAAACAAATTCCTGAATTCTGCCCTCTCTGTGTTTTGGTTGGATTCATATAATTCGGTCATATCGAAATACTAATACTACGATTAGAAATAATTACCACATATTCATAAATATCAAATCTGTGACATCTTGCCATTTCAGAAAATGGAAGTTATTTATGTGAATTGTTAACCAGTGAAAGTAAGCTGACTAAGATGAGATTAGATTGGTTTCCCTACTTCCTGAAAACTCTACATTCGGCTAGTCGATTTTCATTTACAATTTTTACTAACTCTAAATCTCTAAGCACTAGTTCGCAGGGATGTGATAGGTTTTGGGTTTCACCATGGATTTATATCAGTTTGAGAACCCCTGATAAGTCAGCCATTACTGGGCAGCTGTTTCATCTTTGTTTGTGACTCTTCATTAGTACTCACCCGTGACCCCACCTATGTTCAAACCTAAAACCTTTATGGGCTATTGGTTTCCATCCTAGTGGCTGAATAGTCAATGAGATCGCCTCACAACCTGAAGGTGCTGGGTTCGAACCCCAGTGGGCTTATGAGTGAAGCGTCAAAAACAAGAATGAAACAATTGCCAAGTTTTCAATGGTGCTCTAACGGATATCAATCCATGATCATATTTGTAGCTCTTAATTCTAAGCGTCACGAATACGGTTGTTTTTCAGTCTACGTAAATAGATGTCTGTGGTTAGATATAATTAAAAGAGAAACTTTATAGACCTGATCATGTATTTTACATTCGGTTGTTCTTTTTCAGGGTGTTATTAATTAGTAATTGTGAGTACACTTTGAAATAAGCTATTTTCTTACACATTAATTCTGTAACCAGTAATGTTTTAATTCAAATGTTTAGTGGGTTTTGAATTTACTCTATTAAAAGGTTCAACGAATCATAGTTTCCATACAGTCAAAAAGCACTTAATGCTAAGCAAAACTACTACCGTCAAATTCCTTGTATGGAATAATATCAGAGGGATAATTGATTCTGTATACTACTGTTTATTTTTCTATTTGCCTACCTGGTAACATTTATTATCCTTGAATTTTTCATTTGAGTGACTACTGCTCGGTGAATCATTTTCAGCATTGCTGAATTCGTCATCAGCTTCTTGAACTTCATTCGAATGGCAATAGATGTGCTCGATGATCTCCTTGATCACATCTTGATTATTCGGATATAGTTCTCTTACAATTTTATTCAGTAACAAACTGTATGGTGATGATGAATATAAAGCACTTTGTAAGTAATATAGATTGGATACTGGTGACTCAGTCCATCCAACCATCAAATCGGCATTCATAAATAAACTTGTTTTCATTTCAGTCCGGTACTTCAGTTCACTGTCACCATTATAAGATTGAGGCGATTTCTGTTCATACCGATGAGTTTCTTGTTGTAAATTGGTGTAATAATTGGTCGGCTGTTTTCCAGACGCATTAATATTGTTATCCAGATTTCTATTAGGTAATAGGTAACTTGGGAACAAGTGTTTAGATATCACTGGTCCTAAACGTGTTGTCACGAGAGAATGAGACAAATTCTTCTGTAAATCTATTAAATATTCAATGGATGAATTCTTTAGCTTTAAGAATAAATGTTTTATGAACTGTCCTGGTAAATTACTACTTGCAGAGGTAATATTATTGCTGGAAAGTGAAGAATCACTAGCATGTTTTGTATTGCTAAAATTTTCGAATGTATTGACGTTTAAATCTTGTGCAAATAGTGATTTATATCTGTTTTGATCTTTTTTCGATTTGATTTCATTCAAGGTTGAGTTGTTCTTGATACTTTGTGTACTTATATTAAAATGTTTCAGCAGTTCATCTAAAACTGATGCACTCTGATGGGATGTTGCCCATGGTGCAAAGCCAGATCCATTGAGCAGAACTATTCGTTTAATGCCATTCGAAGAAGGACCTACAGTGAAATTAAAAACAAATTTTTTTGTAATGATAATTTATGTTCGTAAACCGGATAGAACTGATTAATATCTATGCTTGTAATAGTCTGAATATTTTGACTTCGTAATAGAAAAAATAGTTCCAGTATTTGGTATCAGGTGGCAAGAAAACGAATGTCCTATTTCAAACTCTGCAAAAACTAGTAAAATCTATCTGCTGGTTCAAATTCATTTGATTGTTTGTGAAGTAACAGTTACTAAACAGCAGAAGAACCAGAAGTTTGGACTGGTGGAGTCTGGCTGGCACAGATAGGATGCAAGTAAGTCTATGTAATCAACAGTATGTTGATTGGTTACTAAAAATTACCTAGTACCATTCTCTAGTTTTAATTAACAACTCACTGCGAAGGATTATAACTATATTGTCGTTAATGAGTTAGGAGGCTTACTTACCCTAGTAGTACGTTTTCATTGCATTTAGACTGGATTCACTCCTTGAGGTGTATTTTATAACTGCTGAATTTTCAGCAATCAGGTATCATTGGGAAGGAAAAACCAACTAAACTGAAACCCAAGATAGTTGAGAAGAAACTAGTTCTTCTCTGTTTTATGTACAAAGGTGAAGTATCCACAAAAACGGAAAACCGAATCAAACGTGCATTGAAAAGAACGTTTCCCGTCGCCAGACTCATTCCACTTTACAACACAGTATTCTCATTAACCCCGTCAAATGTAGATAAGTATCCAGCTCATGTCAATTCCAATGGCATTTACCAGTTCACCCGCACTTCAGGCTGTAAGTGCATAGGAAGGACTGAGGGGAGAACGTCTACTAGATTCTCAGGGCATATCCCTAAAAGTCTCCGTTTTAAGGGCAGAAAAGTGTTCTCAAGCGCAAGTGCCAGTTACCTAACTGACACGGGACACACATACAGTGGAAATCGGTCAAGCCTTCAAAATAATCAGTTCATAAAGAAAGGTGTGGTTACTTCGGATCTCGGAAACCACTGCCATCAAAAGACTTCAACCCAACTTATGCATACAGAAAGATAGTGTGACTAATCTCTCGCTACCCTCGTAACCATAATTGTTTTGTTCCTGTGCTTTTGTGTTTTGTTCTATTGCATAACATTCTAGTCAATCTTGATTTTGATCTCCATTCACTGAGTTGAACTTAGCATTATTATACCAAATGCACTAAATTATTTTATCTATTTTTATAATTTTACTTCACTATTCAGCCTCACCCTCCTGAACTCTCCACCATATTATGTATAAATTCACTCTGTTGTCGTATCTTGTATTTCGTCTCTAGTCTGATAGGATCCCACATATTTTGGTATTGACTGTTTAATCTTGCATATATGGTATGTTATCATTCTCACACATTTTGGTAGTGACCGTTAATTTTGTATGTATGGTATATTATCATTCTCACACATTTTGGTAGTGACTGCTAATCTTATATATATGGTATATTATCATTCCCACACATTTTGTTAGACTGTCAACTCGCACATATGGTATATTATCATCTCTCACGCACTTTGTTATTGGCTATTAAGATAAATTATTTCAAATGCTGTTAGCTGTCCATATTGTTGTAAAATGTATAAATACCATGGCTTTCTTTCTCGTTGTTGCCCTTCAATACACAGTCACAGTCCAGCCTTTGTTTTTTGATATTTGCGTGCTTTACTAAGTCGGAAGGTACGACAAGCAGATAGGCAGATTAGTTCAGGCGCAGACAGAGCAAGGTGAAAACGTCTTCATTCAATACCCTACAGATATAACAGTCCATCCTTGTTTTCAAGCGAAATCTGAACTCCATCCATTTGCCTAATTACCATGTAAATAGTTACTCTTTTAACATTAACTAATTGTCTACTTACATCGTCTTTGAAGTTATGTTACTTATACTTTCTATCTATAAATTGAAGTTATCTTAAAAAGTATGTTTAGAAATTTTGTAACTTATAATTAATTTATTTAGGATACATGTAGTTGAAGAGAATCCACGAAGTAAAACAAGCTCATATTATCTTGCAAATATACTCGTTCCTCCTTTATTCAACGTATCATTACACCAAGAATTCGTTACGATTTTAAATAAGTTCAGAAACAGCCTAAAATCAAAAAAAGCAGTAAACAGCTGTTTGGGGTTAATTTGGAACTGTTGAACAGCACGTATACACGACTCTGTAGCTCAGCGTTAAATTGATAAAATTCACTTTTACTCCATATAACTATGTGGGCGTATTTAAATTGACAACTTAATACACAATGAGTATTAAGAAAACGTTAATTACGTCTAAGGAATCAAAGTTACATGTGATATTTTCAAGTAACAAGTCATTGTTATTTTAACAAAAGCGATACAAGTAAGACTGATGATTACACCTAAATTCCCTGTTTCAGAAGGGTATTTTTACTTTTGACAGATTAATACTGGTGCAAATCAGTTTAAATTCAGTCGTAGGCTATCTTTCATGTGCTCTTATAATTTTTAGAGATAGTAATGAAGCAATTCTCCGTGATGATTTCTTTATTGTATATCTTATGCACAAACTATTTCGACATTTTTACAACCGCTTTACAACTAACATGGTTCACAATAATAAAATAAAGCTCATGACAGTTTGATAGTGTGAAATATTCCCATATTATGAATTAAAAGTCAATCTGAACGAAGAATATTCTTTTCAATAATTTCTCTCCAGGTTCTTACAATTATAAAATATAATATTTGTGGTCGTTACAATAAAGGCCGGTTATGCGGCGGATACATTTTTAACGTAGAATAACAGATTAGTAGTTATGGTGTGTCAAAATAAAGTCATATTTGTGTGACAAACATGCTAGGCTGAAATCGATTAGAAATATTGTAAAACGGGAGACAATGGTGGTGATTGATCATAATAGAATTGTAGAGCGATGCTGGGGACATCACTCGTACCAAATTCCCATGAAACTTCATGAACTCTCTTACAAATTGCCGCGCCTGGGCAGCGATGATTCGAGACGTTCATGGAGCCGGCTCATCCTCCCGTAGGAGATAGCCGAAGTAAAGTAAAGTAAGTAAGTAAGAGTGTGGGGCAGGAAAATTGACAAATCAGTTCAAGGTTATAAAAGGTGTCAGGTGAGTGGCTAGTACAAAGTGGTCTGAGTTAAACAGGAGATAGTAAGACTGGAATGAGAGGTTCACCCTATAACTAATCTGTTATTCTACGTTAAAAATGTATCCGCCGCATAACTGGCCTTTATTGTAACGACCACAAATATTATATTTTATAACTGTAAGAACCTGGAGAGAAATTATTGAAAAGAATATTCTTCGTTCAGATTGACTTTTAACTCATAACAATTACTCAGTTAAATAAGAAAAAAAGTACATACTAATGACCAGTCATATTTAAATAGGTCATGTAGTCCATGGTAGGCGAAGATTGAAGTCTATTGTTTTTTATACATACAATTTAGGCTCTATGTGATTAATCCAAAGTGCTTCCATCACCTCCAATAACCTTGAATTAGAGTAATGTGACATAATTGTGAAACAGTCATTACTACTGATTTTGTGACCTGACATTAATGAGTATTTTGCAATGGATGATGCTGGATTTCTATTGAGATTAATCGCGTTGGGATTTTCTATATGATTTAGTAGCCATTTTGGAACATGTTCTTTTCGACGACATTGGAACATTCTGTTGGTTCTACTTATATAGGTGTCACCGCAGCTGCAGGTGAACTTGTAGATACAGTTTGAAGTAGAGTCCACAGAATTTCGTTAACCATGTTAGTTGTAAAGCGGTTGTAAAGAAACTACGAGATGATATCATCTCGCGAAATTTGTCTTCTAAATGCCTAATTGTTTTAATATTTCGACTTTTGCGAAAACTAGTATTTATTTTATATTAATTATTATTAATGACCAGCTAAGTGAAGATAAAAGCTATCACAAGGTGTTTTCGCTCATAGTATGGTAAACGCCACATCAGATATTCCAGCTGTGTAGAAAAACCTGATAAAACATCTTTAAAGCAGCCAGACGTAACGCTTGGTATGATTACACGACTTCTGTAGGTACGCAATACATAATCGAATCAGACCAATTAAATGAAGAAGGTCAAATAGCTCTATCTATTCAAGTATATTGAAAGTTAGGTGACTTTGTTTTGCTAAAAGTTATATACTCAATCCGTTATAAATGATGTCTCAGATAGTAAGCTCAATTATTTAGAATCTAAAAATATTTGAGTTCTTCTGCATTCCACCAATGAATGAGTGCCTCATATTTATACACTTCTAAATATTTGATTTACAACTAAATTTTATTGAGATGACAAAGTTGACATTACCTTGTGACATTTTTGATAAAGCGAAAAGGTGTACAAGAGCAGCTCCATGACCATAACCAATCAGGGTAATTTCATTTGGATCACCACTGAAACTTTTAATATTTGTTTTAATCCACATTATAGCTGCATGCAAATCATAAAGTGCAAAATTTCCATTGACTCCATAGTTATTCGTTGATAAGAAACCTAGATGGATTTGTTAGAAAATAAAATTATTCTCTGTTCAAGTAAGAAGTATGAATTTTTTAAAAATTTTGATTGTTTTAATAATCAGTCTTCTTTGGAAAAATTAGTCATTTTGATGAGTATACAAAATTTTATAATAAAATGTGATGTAGTTTCTAAATGCGCCTAAAACAAATGGGTCATGCCTCTGTCAAGACACTTCATATAGACACTGAGTATATAACGAGGTCAGATGAATAAAGTTTTGACGAACAGAGACCTTGAAAGTGAAAGGAAGAGTGATATAATACTCATCTGAAATTTTTGGAGCGATCTGATTGATCTCATTTTGGTATATGTACGCTGCTTAAAAGGGTATCTTCATATTATTTAAACCTCAAACTTGCTTTCCATCATCTTATGAGGCTGATTCATTCGGTGTTACATGGGAAATTGCAAGAATAAATTTTTTTTAATTCCTTCATGTTCCCAGTGGAACATAGGGCTTCAAGCTAGTTGCTCAAAGTTTCTGTATGTGTGGTGATTATTTTTACAGGATGGGGTTGCTAGCCTCATGCCCAACCTTCCCTCTTTACCAGTCTAAATACTGGCTTGGCGAGGTGAAGGAGTGCGTCGACCGGGGATCGAACTCCGGACAATGTGCATGGTCGGTGAGTGTCCTAACCACTATGCTACCGACGCATAGTGGTACCGTCAAATTATTGCCTGTTGGATGAGAAGTGACTTTCATGGTGAGTTAGTTCAGACAGTAACTTCGAGAACGATAGAAGCTTGTGGAAGGGTATAGTTGGTGGAAAAACTCCTCCTGAACAATACCGTTGCAACACTGATACTTATTTAAATATTTCAACTAACTTTGCAATTATTTTCCTCTTTTATTCCGAGCTATACATCATTGTTCTAACGTTTGTACATCACTTATTGACTTAATGCTTAATATTTGTCTTTGTTCTTGTTCAATCTGTAATTTTAATGCATCACTTTGTGATTGTGTGGTAATGGTGATAGTGTGTTGTTTTACGACTGCGATTTTGTTTGTGTGAGTCAAGATCATTCCGACCTTGGATTGTATGTAAGAAGTGTCTGGGGCTAAATTCTTGCTGATAGAGTTTTGATCCTACTTAGCTGGGAATATTCTACTTAGTTTTCGGGTACTTCTTACGGTTGATTCCGATTCGATAATTTTGTTGTTTAGTATTTGTTTTGTATCCGAGAGTTAATTTGATCTGTACAACCATCTGACGGCATTGCTGAAGTAATTTTGAGTTCTGATATGCTATTACTGCTGAATCATACTGCAAATAACAGTCTTTTTGCCGTTGTTGGGACATTTTGAAACTGTAAGTAACTCAGGACTCTCGCCGACTGTGCACATGGTCTGAGGTTCGATACCCTGCCGACACACACCTGATATTTATGGTCGGCCTGCAGAATTTGAGCTACCGATGTCACATGCTGAAAATTCCATACTTATACCAAAAATACAGTGAGGAATCAAGCTGTAATCAAAAATAAAATTCTTTTTCATCACCTTCCTTCTCTTTCAATATGCATCTTGGGTTGTAGAAAAGTTAGCTGATGGGATTCCGGTTACTGTGTACAAGATAACAGTAAATCTATTTTTCACATGGCGAATAAAAAGTTCCAGTTCGATAAGTAGTAAGACAACAAGTTACTATATAAATCAAGTGTTAATGATCCCATCAGTGATCCTTTCAAGTGTTTCTATAGTTTTCTGTTAAAATGAAAATATGTTGTCAAGTCTAAATCAGTTAGTTTTATTACAGTTTCACTTTTCACATTTGCTTGTTTAAATAATAGTTAAGTGTATCTATTCTTGATTTCCCGCTCGAATTAGATATAAGACATATATTTCGTAACTTTGTTTACATTAGTCTACAATCTAATCAACTAATTTTATGTGAATTTACTGCGTCGGTGGCACAGTGGTTAGGACTCTCGCCGACCATGCACATGGTCCGAGGTTCGAGCCCACGCCGACGCATACCTGATATCAATGGTGTCGGCCTGCAAAATTTGGACTACCGATATCCATGCTGAAAATTCCATACTTGTACCAAAAACACAGTGTGGAATCAAGCTGTAATCAAAAATAAAAATAAAAGTTCATAGTAAAATAAGCAGCAGGGATAAAATATTGTTCTTAATGTTTAAATTGAATAGGATGATTCAAAAGTCATATGACATACAGAAGTAAAGTTAGTATGTAATTAGATGTTTGCCGATTTGCACACTTCTGGGCGAAAATTCATCGTGGTTTCCTTTTAAGCCTAAAAAAATACTTGATGCCATGATCAGCAAGAAGACAGAAAGTAAAATATGAAAGATGATACATTCTACTGACCAATAAATCACCTGATAGACCTCACTATAGTTAGGTCGAGGTTATGCAAACACCAGTTGCCCATTTGACTAGATTGGAGTCAGTCAGTGGCATTGATAGTTTTTAAAGACATATTAGTTCAAACCGCTCAATGTGAACTTACCCAATAGACCTAGGCGATAATTCAACGTGATACCAATTGTATCACTATAACTTGCTAATACTGACAGATCGTAGGCATTTCCACTCCCGTGTTCGTATGATTCACCGTGTACAAAAAGAAATACTGGTCGTCTGTAAGATTTTCTTCGTTTACCTGTTCAAAAAAAGAATAAATAAGCAGACAATAGAACTTTGCTAGACTCTGTGAAAGTTATTACCGACTGAACAGTTAGTAAAAGAAAAATAATCATTGAAGATATACATTTCAGATTCACAGTCTGCGAATTGGACATTTCGAGGTGAAATCTAACTGTAGTCTCCTATAATGCTGATGAACTCTTCGCTGTATGACTGAAATGGTCGTCCAGCGTTTAGACTCCATCCATCTGCTCAGTACTATTTGATGTGAGAGGCGTCAGCTATTCAAACCAGTCAATCAGTAGTACATATTATCAGGCATACATTCCACTTGTTTCGAAACTTTTTTACTTCCACTAATCATAGAGGATTACAACTTCATAATGAACTTAATATTTCCTGTGTCAAGAATAGAATTTTTCATTTTTTCAATTGAAACTATCTACCCCGCATTGTAAATATTCATATACTTGAAACAATTAAATTCCAACGTCTAGATAATTGAATTTAGGGTGGAAAAAAAGATACAAGATTCACTTGCGTTAACTTATAATTAAACCTCTGTCTTCTAAAGTAGGATAATTCAAAGTATTCTTGTCCACTAAAGTAATTAGATGATGCATACATTTATAAAGTGAATTAATCAGACTTTCATTTCAAAGCTGTAACACCGTAATGTCTAGGATAAAGTTACAATTACAATGAATGATGTTCAGTATTATTTAGGAAATAAACTGATTTGCTCTAGGATGTACAATTTTATTTGAGCCTGTTCAAAGTAATAAAAAAACACTGTCTGTATTTTCTTTCAAGAGCGTGTCACATCAACCCACTTTTTCAAGAAAATAAACGAACAAAGCATTCGACTAGGGATAAGCGATATACTTTCGGCTTTAATTCACTATACAAACACAACGAAAAGCTCAGCGAAGCCTTTAAAGTAAAGACAAAAATAAGAAAAGGCTGCTCAGCATTACTGATAGTATTTCTGGTTGTGGTGGACTGGATCATACGATAGAGAGTGGGAAGCGGAAAGACGGGCATACGTTGGGCAGACGGAAAAAGACTAGAAGATCTGGACTTCGCAGATGGTTTTGTGTCTAGTATCACATACACAGGCGAAAAAAGACAATTTGGCAGAAGAGGCGGACACTGAAGGCAGGACTCCAAATGGACATAGAGAAGATAGAGGTGTCAAAGGTAATTAGCCAATAGCAACAAGCAATAATCACCAATAACGACAGAAATTTGAAGGAGTTTACCTCTTTCACTTAAATATAAACAGCATCTTTCCAACCACAGACGGTGGCACAGATGAGAAAGTCAAAGGCAGGATCATTCAAGCAAGACAAGTGTTCATCAATCTGGAATCAGTGTGGGAATATTCTACACTCCATAAAAAGAACAAGATTCGGATATTTAACACTAGCGTCAAATCAATTCTTCTATATGGTTACAAAATTTGGTGAGCACGTCGCGAAAAGAATTTTTGACAGACTACGGACTTTTATTAACAACTACCTTCGCTCTGTACTAAAGATAAGGTTATTAGAAGAGAGAAGAAACAAGAAATTCTGGGAATGAACCGATAGGGAACATATCGCCCACCTAATTCGCAGAAGGAGATGTGATGAGGAGATAGTTAGGTGACACAGAATGCCAGGCCCTCAAGTGGAATCCGAATGGGAAACGACGAATTAGGAGTTCGAACTTGACATGGAGTAGATGGTATCAGAAGGAAGTGAGAGTTAATGGGAAGTTGTAGAGCCAATTGTAGTGGATTACATAGAATAGGATGGAATGGAAACGTGTTCATGAAGCCATATGTTCCATTCGGAACCCAAGGGAATGATAATATTACATGCATGATGTACACAAGTATTACTACTAAGTCCACCAAGTAATGATTTTGAATTAAATTTTGTTTTGGCTGTTAGTTAATTTCGCTTAGTTTAAGTTTAATTACTTGGCAATCTCACTCAAATGAGTTAAATTAAATGTCAGTGAAGTTTTTTATTAGGAGGAAGTAAATATTTCCAAAGTGGCAGTCATGCAACATTTAAAAAAAACGGGGGCTACTTACCATGAAAAAAAGTGAATAAAAACTCATTTTTCCATAACCAGTCAATTAGAGAACCACTGAAAACCAGGAAGTACTGGACAGCTGTTTCATAGGCAGCACGCACCCACTGCCAGAGTTCGAACCCAGGACCTGCCGGTTACAAGACAAGCTGGCTGTCATACCATTCAACCACTGAGACCAAATTTAATGGCCCATGAACTTCTGACTTCTACCAATTCGTGATTTAGCGCGTCCACTAACCAATGTCATCGGCGGGAAATCCATCCTCACAATTGACTGGATGCATTTCACTGGTCAAACTCGAAAAACAAATCAAATCCTTACAAATAAAACCGTGAATAATACGCAAGCTTGCCTTGTAACCGGAAGGTCCTGGGTTCGAACACCAGTGGGTGCGTGCTGCCGATGATTTCCAAACTAGGATGAAATAGCTCTCCAGTACTCCCCGGTTTTTAATGGTTCTCTGACTGATATCAATTAGTGGGCAAACTCGAAAAACGAATCAAATCCTTATAAGTGAACCTGTGAAAAATAACTACTTATTTAAACGTAGTAATTGGAGATTTGATGAGTCAGACACTTATCGGTGCCTACGCGAAACTAGGAAAAGAGGTCAGTAACTAAATGGTTATTTAAATAATGTCAATGGATGAAAACTAAGTAGTTTTGCAGAAGGAAACAATTAGTGACAATGCACTATCATTAGATAATCTTTAAATTATTCCCCAGTCTTATGCACCGGGAAATTAGTTAGTTATTAATACTCTACTTACTCACTCTCAAGGTGAATTACTCTTACAATGATAGCAAATGAAGAACTTTAAGATGAAACTAAATAACTCAGGTATAATGTAATCTTTATGGGACAATGGGTCTTACATTTAAACCTTTTCCTACGTATCTTGGATTAAGCCACCCGGTTAAGTCTATCGCCAATCTATAGGTGATGTTACTCACTTTTATGCATACAAACCTGTATGCTACTGACAAGCTGTATTCATTTTGACATTAAACCATACAGTCGATGTTTTACCAAAAATTAATGGGAATTTTGTATTTTAAGTAAAGTTTTCGAATTCAGAGTGTTTTATTTCCAAGGCTTACTTAGGTTTTCGTCGAAACTCTCTCTCTCTCTGAGATAAGTCTAATCTCCACAATCTGAACAGCTGTGAATTCAGCTGTAGCATATTTATGGAAATGGTTGTAGGCATCATTGTTACTTAATAAAGTAGCATAATTTACCCCTAGAAATTTACGTTTATTCATCATTTAGATCATCGTCAGTGAACTTTCAGAGACATGTGTGTAAAATAAATATACAGAAATTAGGGAACAAAAATGTTTGGCCTAATATTCAGTATATTTAAAAAAGTTATGAGGATAATCATCACAGACAGCTGATGTCAATTCAGTGCTTATGAAATTTCATCTTGAAGATTTTCCAATTGTGCAAATAACATAATGTACTGAAAATTCCGATTGTTATCTAAAGTTCATCCTGATGTTCCGTAAAATTTCCACACTGTAAGTATCGACAACTTCCGCTTAATGTTGGATCTAATGTTGGGAATTTAAATTTCTGAGTCACTAGTTTTCGCGTGGACGCCAAAGCACATGAATCGGGATAATAGATAGAAGGAAAGGGATACTGGTTGCAGTTCCCAACACATTCTAAAGAAATTGAAACTGAAAGGTTCAATGATATTAAACAGTGTGAATACATATTACCTTTTGGAGACATATTCAAAGTTATCAACGAACAAAAGAAATCCCAACTACTATGTTTAGCTGATACTAATGCCATCCGAAAGTCGAAAGAAAATCTATGTACACAGAGGAATACAGTTGCCAACCGTGCATTCTCACTAGAACTCAGGAAACTCCAACCTGTAGCAAGTCACTAGCGAGCATCAGATCAACTTTCTATAGTTTGGTTTGTAAGGATTAGTTATGTTTTACGGGTTGATCACGGATTGATATCAGTTAGAGAACCATTGAAAACCAGGGAGTACTGGACAGCTGCTGTTTCATCCTAGTTTGGGAATCATCGGCAGTACGCACCCACTGGGATTCGAACCCGGGACCTTCCGGTTACAAGGCAAGCTCGTATACCATTCAGCCACTGGGACCCGATTCAATGGCTCGTGAATTCTAACTTCTACTAATTCGTGATTGTTTGTATGCTTATTTTTCTAACTACCTTAAACTTTTGCATAATTCCGTATGTTATTTTGTTTCCATATGCACCCTGAGCACAACTCTTTCATCAAACTATTCACGTTTTTACGTAACTCTTCTTTAACAATCGTTTGTGACAACTCATTACTTACACATTCACTAAACAGTACTTAAATCAGGTTTTAAAACGAAAGCAGTTCACATCATTAGGTGTTATTCCTTTCAATAGTTCAGTAATTATTAGGTAAACTGTCAACTGTCATAAGGTGAATAAATTACAAAAGTCAATAAATCAATAAAAACACCTACTGTTTTGCGGTACATAAATATTCAATGTTAGACAATCCTCTTCTTGATCACGTAGGAATGGTTGTAAACGAATAAATCGATCTTTTACATGTTTTGGTATATTCTTATCTGCCGCATTAATATGAATCAAGTGTTGTGGACATGCCGGTGGCAGTACACTATACGAATGTACACCATTTAGCGATTCATAGAAGAATGATGCTACTGAATGACTGAAACGATGTAATGCAGGCATTTTATAACTGTTTCCTCTTAAGGTTATATTAGCATTTTCAGGTGATTGATTTGCATCTCGACTAGGAACACCTAATGATGCATATTTTATCCCATAGTAGGCATTGACTGAATTCAAACTAGACAATGGTAGGTGTAGATTTATGCCGGTTAAACGCTTTCCATCAATTAAAGTAATAACATTTAAATCATTATTTTCCATTGTTTCAATATTGTTTTCGTGTTTATTTAAAGTACTTGTATTATTTGTATTTTTTTTATCAGCTGAAAATGTTTTAGTCGAATCCATAGACAGCGCCTGGAGACAGATAAATAAAACAATTAGTATGTACATATTTTTCAACAGTACTGGCAATGGTATATCAACACCTTGGTGTACTTTGAAAGTATTTATTTGATTATAACAAGCATTCAAATAAATTTAACTATAAAATTGTCTAACAAATAAGTTATTCACTTTTTAAAAAAGAAGTTATTTAATTCATCAATTTCAATTGGTCAACGTGAAAATTCACTAGTAGTGATTGGATAAGGCTGTGTTCCTGATTAGGGTAATACTGATGAACAATAAACTGATAAAAATGACCTCCATATATATATATATATATATATATATATATATATATGTATATGGGTCAGTCTCTTAAAACAACAGCAAACATATTATGTTATCATAAGGAAGGAAGTGTTATATATATATATATATATAAACCTCTGGTAACATTTACTTCCAAACCAGTCTACTTCTCGGATTAACATTGGACTGGAAATTAAGTCTACATAGTCATAAATTAACATTACTCCCCCCAAACCTTGTCAGGATACAAGGCGAGCTTGTAGATCATTCAGCTAGTATGATGCTGGTTTAGTGGTAAAATATTCGCCAGTCACATATGTCTTCCGAGTTTGTCTCCCAGTGAGCTCATTCCTGAACCTTGCTTAGCCTGACAAAGACAGGAAGTCGGACGTGTGGCTAACAATTGCTACTGAAACTTGAAGACTTACGTTTCATGCAAAGGAATGAAAGTAGTCATAAATTAAATACAAGCTATTTAAATTACTTAGGATATTTATACAGACAAAAAATCAAATTTAATTCACTTCACTCGATTATAACCTTCTTCTGTGAAAGTGTATTGAATATGACACCTAGAATGGCAACCAAGTTTCATGTGTAAGGAATTCAAACTCTGAAAGTAACAAAACTACCAAATAATATTCAGAATCTCAGTTATGTCTAGTTTTAAAGAAAGGCTTTATTAATTAAAATAGTGAATGCTATAAAAATTGTGCACAGCCTTCATATCTTGTCATGTTTATAATCAAATACTAAATAGAAGAAAATTCCTTCCCTTCTCTTTATTTTTTCAGAGTATATGGGAAACTGGTCTTCTGACTTTAGTTGACTTTAAGAGTTATTTGATTTTTAATGCACCACACATAATGTGTTCTAATATCTCATTTGTAAAATTAATTCATTAATGATTCATTGATGTTTTTGATCGGACACTAGTCAGCAACTAGTGTAATATGTGTGTTTAGTCCTATCTTTGGTGCAGACTGAATTCTATCAGTCAAGTTTGCAATACGACCACCATGCTAGGTGGCTCATCATCACAGTGCACTGTGAATTGTTGGTATTAGACGGCTGGAGGCAATCGGCCACAGAAATCCTTAGACTTGAGTTTCATGGTAGTCGCCACTAGTCAGCAAGGCGTATCTGGAAACTTGAAGGAAATCATATCTCTTCTGAGATTCAAACCCGCGTCCCCCAGTGAGTGCTGCAGTCAGAGACCTTACCACTGAGCTATTCAGGCTGACTAGTGTTCAATCAAGAATATCCAATACAACCCTAAGGGGATCAGTCGACAGCCCGAATAGCTTCTCAGTGGGAACGTCTCTGACTGTAGCACTCACTGGATGACGCGGGTTTGAATCTCAGCAGCGATACGAGTTCCTTCAAGGCGGCAGATACACCTTGCTGACTGGTGAGTGGCAACTAGCACGAAACATAGGTCCAAGGCTTCCTTCTGATTGCACCCAACCATCTAATACCAACGAATCACCGATGTTTTACATTCCTTTCAAGGATTTCTACAGCATTATTATCACAATAATTTATTTGCTCTAGTTCATTTTGTATTAGTATATAAGTGATTACGTTGTGATGCTTTCTAGAATCATTTCAGATACTCGTGATTACTGGAACAATCATCTGAAAAAGTGGTTTTCACGATCACTACAGCAAGTTTAAAAGAGTACAGATTATTCAAGAATTAATTCGTTTTCTTGTGTGAACTGTTGTTTCTCGCTGGAATTTTAGCCTATACAAATAATAGAAGAAAAATAAATGAATATAACTCATCAGGTTTTTTTATTCCTTTACGTTCCCAGTGGAATATAAGGCTTCAAGCTAGAAGTTTCTGTAGCAGTGGTGTTTATTTTTACGTGATGGGGTTGCTGACCTCATGTTCAACCTTCTCTCTTTACCAGTCTTATTACTAGCTTAGCGAGGTAAAGGACTGCCTCGGCCGGGGAACGAACCTAGAACCACATGAGTGGTCAGCTAGCATTCTACCGTTGTGACACCGACTCTTCAGGTTAGTCCTTGTGAATTCTTTATCAGTGCGTACAATAATTGGTCTAAATTTATCCTGGATGAACCTAATCATTAATCGCTTGGTAGGAAAATTATGATTAGTGTATACTTTATTCTGATTGTAATGGAATCCTTGCCATATTATATTACTTTCAATGGGTGTTATTTATTCGGCGCTGAGTAACAGTGGAACCAAAGATGCTCACTGGGACTCTAAAGCTAGTGATGAAATTGATAATAGCTTTATGCACGACAGTCGACTCTTGTAGATTGGGTACCTGTTATTACTCGTTGAAATTACCATTTTCGGATTCCCCGTTGATTAGTAATATTGTGACTAAATATTCCGTTTCTTTTGACTTTAAGCCTTCGTCTAATTATCAGGGCTAAGAGTCAACACATCGATTGGATCTGATTAGAATGTTAGTAGGAACTCCATCACTTCACTGAATGTGCGGATGTATCCGGCCGATGAGTTCTAAATGGGACGAAGAGCGTGTTCTGAATTTCGCTGCTAGCCAATATCAACCAAAACAACACTATATCAACTTTAAGGCGTCTTCGACGCATCCATGCGAACAGCCGACATATTGACAAAGAGTGAACATTTCAGTTCAGTAATGTTTTTAATAAGTAGCTTACTCGAAATCTTTAAATATGTCGTACAGTATTCGATGTAACTATATTTCTATATTATTACCTCAACCAATATCAGGTTACGCCATTTGCCACAAGAAAAGTCAAGGATTTTTCAACAGTCGGGTTAAGTCAAAGAAGTTTCATCTTGTATAACATATGTCATTGCTAAAATATAGTTTCTGGAATTTGACAAATATAAAAAAAGTTGCTATCGACTTAGAACAAGCTGTCTAATTTGAGGAGTCCGTAATAGCAGATAACAGTTTTATATAAATAGTGAATTCGTGTTTAGTTGCTCAATAAAGTGAAAACTCCCGTTTAGAAGGTGAAAAGTTACAAAACAAGCTCACTTTCTTATTTCGTCTGTTAATTCTAATATGAAGTGGTTGCACTCTCAACTGACAGCAACATGGTTTAAAGGTAACAATGTAACTAGTGGACTTTATTCAACATTTCATGTGACCTACAGCATTGATTTTCAGATACAACAAAGCGTCTACAGAAGATTTTTGTTATAAAATATACTTTGGAAATTTTTGCTTTAATATCTAAAGAGTCATTAGAAAAGTCTAATGATTACTAGTTTTATTTACATATTTTCGAATAATAATAATACTAATAATAATAATTTGCTTTATTCCAAAACAGTACTTATACAGAATGGAACTCTCAGCATTTTACTACAGTGTTGCATCCAGTTAGTACATTAACAATAAACAAAATTCTACATAGATTAAGGAAATCTCAGTTCATTATGACAACAACATATTGGTATGTTTGTAGCGAAGCCAAAAATTCAACAGTGTTTGAAGGTGTTAGAAAAGTAGATTGTAGCATATTTACTGGCGTAAGCCGAAGAAAGAAACAAAGGAGCACAAAACAGAGAAAAAAGAGACAGAAAAAAGGAAAAGAAAGAAAGACAACGTTGTACCTATAAAAGATATGAATTGGAAAGACGAGATCCAGTTGTTCTACTGACTATTTAATAAGTTATAGGTATCATACTTAATGCTTTCTTTATCGCACAGAACACGAGCTAAGTAGAGTATGGTTGAGTTTTTGTACTTACTAGTGCGAGCATACAGTTTTCCATATAGGCTTCTGGTTTTGCCTGAAGAGATACAAGGGGAGAGTTGTGAATGAAGAGGGTGGTGTGAGTTAGATAAAATAGATTTAGCCCCTTTTTCACATGAGTTCATGTGTCTGTCAATCAGAATATTAACAAGCTGGTTAAGTGGCACCCTGTGGCTTACCCTGCTGACAACCTTTAACATTCTGCGTAATAAGGTATAGTCTTTCTTCAGTAGCCCAGCCCAGGAAAAACTAAGGGGGAACAATAGAGAATAATAGGCAGTGGAACCCCAATAAGAAATATAAATTATGTCTAAAAGTCTATTTTATTTTCTGTTTCAGTAATATGTTTCGTAAATGGCCGCCTTGTTTCAAAGTTAACTGGTTTTGGGGTCTCAGTCGACTCTGAAAGTCACTTAGGAGAAAAAAAGCTGGCTATCAATAATTTTTGGAGATATACAATCTAACTTTATGAAGATGATGAATTCAACAAATTGCAATACGCATACACACACGCACACATAGAAATACTCACAAATACACATACGTGTTTATTAAACTGTTCAGATTACCTTTTCCCTCCATCCATTTGTCTAAAAGGAATTAGTTAACTAAATTTACTATGATTTATTACTATAGTCTTAGAATTTATTTGCAAAGAAACAGGTCATCTATTGGGAATAATCAGGTTTTAATATGACTGAACAATTTAATTCCTCTTTATTTCTAAATCAGAATTAAGTTAGGCTCATACTGAAGAAAAAACGGAATGTTTAACATTCCAACTGTTTTTAGCCTATCATAATTATTACCATTCTACCGAAAAAAAACTTCACAAACAAACAAACAAACAAAAAGGCGTACAATAATTAGATATTTTACAATGCACAGAAATTAAGATAAGATAATTCATTTTATTTGAGTAAAAAAAGGTTTAAGTTTCAAAGTCTTAAATTATTAATCGTGTATAAACATCAAAATTGAATTAAAAGATTACTGTGTGATTAGTTGACAAACTTTACTCTATTTGTTTTATTTCACAAGGCGAGAGAGTGAAAGACAGAAGAAGTGGATAAATAACTAGACTTAATCTTAAATGCTGTTCAATTTTCAATGATGTATTTTTAAAAAAGAAATAAGTATATCATTCAAATTTTATTTATATTAAGGGATTATTTTAAGAATGTATTAGTGAAGAATTGAATAAACAAGGTAAAAATTGAAGGATCTCAAATACTTTCATTCCTATTTGTCTAGTCATTGGTAGGTAGGAATAAAATGTTGCTTTTTAATCACGTTATGTTATTTTAGTGATTAAGATGATAATAGCGCTATGATCTTCATAAATATGAAGTTAGTTTTCATCAGTCATCTGTTTCAGTTAAGAAGCTTCTTTTTAGATCACAAGAAGGTACTTCTTTTAGCTTTCTGAAATTTTGTTATTGATATCAAGGCAGATGCCAGGTGTTTCGTTATAATTTTGGACTGTTCATTATTATTCATCCATCGCTCAATAAGGGAATGAACCCAGGACCTTAAGGTTATGAGGTGAGCCTGCTAAGGATTAACTCACTAGGTTGATAAAGCCAGACGTGTCAAGAACGAAATCTTATTAGTTATTGAGCTCCAACAGCTTTTTGAAGAGTAATCTCTCGCTTTACGACTTGTTAGTCTAGAGTGTGTTCTCTATTAGGGTCATTGGTCTCCACTGCTGAAGAGTTCAAAGTGATGGTGAAAGATTCTCACAGAGTTCCTTGGCTTTTGAGCATTCTCTAAGGTTATAGCGATTCGTGACCGAATGCATTTGAGTCAGGTAATCCACCAAATGACATACGCGATGTGACTGTTAATTATGGAAGGATTAATGTACATGTGGAGTATTTTTACCGTGAAATAAACAGTAATCACTGAACATCAGTCCAGCAATTTCTTGTCGCTGGTTCTCTGCCTATATATGTATCATGCCATTAGTAAGCTGGTTGTTGTGATGAAACACTAAATATTTATCCAAACAAAACATTTAACTACAGTAACGAACATTAGATTTAAAAACAAACTTTTATTCAAATATTTAGATTTTAGGGATCTGATTATTTTCAGTATAAATCTCACCATGAACAGACATCACTTGAAGAATGAATGTAAACCGAGAAGCATTAGAAAGCCTTTTTTTGTTCTAGCTGTGCCAGCGGCGAGTGAGTCGTCGGTGCAAGGTTGATATGGAGGAGATCGTGTGAAGAGGAGTTGAAACAGTATGCACTAAGATGGATGCAGGTGAAAAGTACAGCAGCAGAAGCAAGTGGAGACGTGCAGTTGAAGCCCTATGTTCCACTAGGTACCCAAGGAAACAATGAAAATAATAATAATAAGTAACTCTTCAGCAGTGCACACTTACAACCTCACCAGGAATAGCAATCAGAACTTCCAATTCACAAGCCAATCACGCCCACCATTCAACCATAGAGTCGAAATTCAATGAACCATGGATTCTAACTTTTGTCTGTTAGGAATATAAGGACACCCACTCACCAGTTAAGAGTCCCTTACTCTAGGAAGAAAGAGTTTCCCCCTATTTCCTGATTTTAAATAACTCCAAATGATATCGGTTCGTGACAAAATTTACATTTGAATACAATTTTAATTTTAACTTGCATATGTGTATTATTAGAGGAAGAATATCAGTAAATAGAAGAAGAATCCAACTGAATAAATACCACGACTTTTGAAATATAAACAAGGTCACACGAAAACTGATAATAATGTTAATAATAACAAAAGTAATCAACCCTAACAAAATAATCCATTAATAAAGATTTAATTTAGAAAATTAATAAATTTGCGAGTCCTAAGATGTTTTGACTTTATCTTATGGAAAACAATATAGTTTTTGAGGTCATCATTTCTGGTTTATTATGCCAGTTATCCTAACAAATGTTTATTAAGTAGCAAATTATGTGATTACCTCTGTCTTATAGGAATAAATTTAGTGGGATATTCCTCTGTTTTGGTATATTTTATCATCTTATATCTATTCTGTGTAGCTAGTGAAATGTTTTTACTAGTTAGTCACAACCTCTGTGTGCAATTATATCCCCTATACAAATATACGAAACACTTTGATTTGATTTGGTATTTGAACACAATGAGCAAGATTTCGATCCTGGATTCTCAGGTGTTCAGACTTATTTTATTTCTTTTAAAAAGGTATACGTGAAAACTCTTTAGTGCTGCTATTCAAGACCTTAATTACAGAGATTAACTAAATTCCTGAACCACATATCAGATGTAATTTGTGGATGGTTACTAGCAGTGGAATCCAGGATGCGCATTTCGCCCTATTTGGGACTCGTCATTTGGATGTACCTGCATTTCCCAGTGAGTGATGATGTTCCCACCGGGGCTCAAACCCAGTGACCATAGTTTCAAACGCCAAAGCGCTATCCACTAGACCACTTGGGCCTCGAGAGCCACCTCTTGTGCAACGGGTCATAACAAGCCGACATGTCAACCTGAAACCAAGCACTTCGGTCCAATTGATCGACGGAAAAATCTAAACTTCAATTAAACACATATCAGATCACCTCTTCTTAACCTTCTGTGTAGCAAAGAGCTGTAATGCTAATAAAAAGGAAATTCAAAGAAAACTTCTTACTTTAACTAGGAATTATAACTAATATGAATTATATTTTTGATATTGGAATCTGTAGACTGAATGAAGTTCACTATCTTTTTTTCCATAAAATTATCCTTGATAAGGTTAACTTAGGTTCAATACTTCATGTTAGCTTATCTTATGACTAAGTGAGTTAAAAACAAAAGGTGGTAATTCGCAAGAAAATCCACCAGTTTAATTTGTCCCGCTTGGAATAGCTATACATCAAGGTGGAAAAAGAAACATATAATGAAAGCATAGTGAGCTAAGAGTTACTAAAGAAGAAATAATTAGATGAAAACTAGTCAGTATTTTCAAAATCTGAAAGTTGATAAACAAATCCATGTCAAAAAAAAGAGTCTCCACGTACTGGTTCCTGGCATCAAAAGGATAATAGGCGACAACCAACACGTACCTACGTTGTTTAAATCAACAATCAATGACTTCATGGATTAGTGCCTTGTTTCTGTTTGACAACCCCAAGCTCTTCTTCAGTCTGATCCTATTTCACTAAGTGTTGCTTAATGTGGCTGGGGCATGCGTGTAAAACATGTCCTGACCATTTCAATTGATGGAGCTTCAAAACCTCCTAGATTGATCTCGTTTCTTCACTAACACTCCATCCCTAGCTTCATTACCATTTACGACACTGCGGCACCTAACATGACAGAATTTCCAAGAGGGACTTGTCGTCAAAAATAACCAGTGTTTTCATACTTTAACCTGAGCAGTTGTCTCTCAGACTTAAGGCAAGATAGAGAGAACTGGTGTCAGTATCCATACCGTTTGATGGACAGTCAGGTATTACTTCAGTCAAAATGGTGACGCAAGTTGTCAAATGAGTCTAAAATCTGTGGTCGGGTTCTGTAAGCACCCAGTCCACTGAGGCTGATAATAATTCCCAAGCTTTGTAGTCAACACATTCAACCACTTCACTCTTTATCTTTAGGGCAGTACCCGATGCACATCGGTAGTCCAACATTATCTTACATTTGACAGATACAAACTGTCTGACAAATTACTTAAATTTGTGCTCATAGTGTTTAAAAGATTCTAAGTATGGTCGGTGCACCCAACTAAATCAAAAAGACATTTTCTTGGTAGCAAGTCAATACTTCAGACACCGAAGTGATGTCTGTCATATCCATCAGTATACCTACAATGAAGCTTAACATCACTGACTATTACTACAGGTTGTTGTCACCTAAGATGACCACCTTCTATCATACAACTGAGTGGGTTTGAGTAGAGGGCCTTGATTAACACGAAATACTTTTCGCCACTTTCTCCACATTCAAACATTTCCATTCCACCTCTCGACCGATGCAGACAAATGACGTTTATAAGTTAAGAGAGAGTATGTATTCCATTGTTTTGGAAAGTGAGGATACGATCAATGCACCCTCGTCTGTGCCTGAAGCGTACCTCGCTTTCTCCGATTTGTTTTTCCCAGAGCTTCACTTTACCCTTGTATGACTGTGACCCCTAAGATCTTCGCCTTCAAACTTCTAACATAATGTTAATAACTTACATTGGGATGGTGACTACTTTTCAAATCAACACTAACCAACTGACCTTTCTAACATAGTAGAACTTATATGAAAATTTTTCCAGCCAGAATAACTTGCTGAGACATTTTAGCATGCAACCTTATCACTGCTCACCGACCAACTGAGTTTACTCACCTTCTTCAAGCTTGTCAAATGGACAGTGAATCACATTGCTTCTCATCTAATAACAATTTTCACCCTGTCGAATTTCGTAGCCCTACTTCCATTTTGTTACTGACTGTTGCGTAATTTTGAAACTACTTCAGAGTGTTTGTATCAATTATGTTATTACCTCCTCCTATCACTCAAAATAACAAATTGATATTATATAATAATAATATTACTATTATTATCCTGCTACTATTTTTAAAATTCTTATTCCATCCAAGTCTATTTCTTCATTGCTTAACAGTATATAAAATCACTTATGTAAAGTAAAAAGACGTAACCGGTAAGTTTAATAAATCCCGCTTTAATAACTTTTATTTCTTGTTTTAAATTTGTATACGGAAACAAATATTCCCATATGCTTGTATGCCACATGATCATAATTATTATTTGTTTCATTCATTTGAAACCAGTATCCATTTTTCTTATACTATGAAATATATTGTCACAAATTTACTCTCAGATTCAACTCGCCTTCCAACCAGGTTTTTCTAACTTTAAAATAGCTAATTCAGTTAAAATGCCAGTTTAAAAAAAAATGAAAACTATGTACATATATACAAGTAACAGGTATTTACATCAATACAGGATAAATTGTTCTGATAATTAATTTGTACATTCATAACTAATTCAGATGGAAAGATTAAAAGTTGATATTATTTAGAAGTTGTTTTCGTTTGAAACAGTACTATGATGTATCCATGAAACGTCGGTTCATGGACATAACTGTAAAGAAAAAGATAGAAAAAACAAGTTATTTTTCACACAAACACCTATCACAACACTTAAATTTAAGGCATAAAAGGAATTTAAAATTGGAACTGTATACTTTCAAGGAGTTAAAGAACGTCTTAAGACAGATAAAAGGGCATAGTTTGGAGATAAATTTAAATAAATATGTCCTAAGAATGCAGTTGTGCAGCTGTGCCTTACAGGTATAAGCGTTTGACTTCCAACCAGTGAGTCAAGGGTTCGAATCCCACCCCACATATTAAGTTTCGGTCAACCAGATAATATCATCAGCCCTCACACTATAGGTATGGCTGATCATTGCCAATTGCACGGGATTGCAACTGGTTGATGAGTAAAACTTCTTTTGCAAACATTCAATCACTGTATATACTTGACTTAATGATTATCCCATCATGTGATACATTTTTACTCCACACAATTAAGTAAGCTTTAAGTACTTACCTTTAACAACCAAAGTCAAAACTCCTACGTATACGTACGTTTGGTTGAGAACTTTAGAACACTCAAATAGCTTTAATTAATCAAAAATGCGTCGGTGGCACAGTGGTTAGGACACTCGCCGACCATGCACAAGGTCCGGGGTTCGATCCCCGGCCACAGACGCACTCCCTTACCTCGCTAAGCCAGAAATAATGCTGGTAAAGAGGTAAGGTTGGGCATGGGGCTAGCACCCCATCCTGTAAAATAAACACTGCTACAGAAACTTCAAGCCACTAGCTTGAAGCCCTATGTCCCACTGGAAACGTGATGGAAAAATAAAAAAAACCCACAAGTTTCCGAGCAATAAAATCTTAGCTTCGTGATCGCTCACATTCTGCTTCAATTAGTGTCAGAATTAAAAATTTTGCTCAATATCTGGCTGACTTCATATGACATGTGTTGATTAACGATAATCCGAATGTCACTAAAAGTACAGTCAAAAATGTAAGTTACTTGCTTTGTATTTTATGTGGACAATAGTCTGTTTACACTAGGCGTTAGATAGACTTGATTTTCAAAGACTGAATAGAAATACTTTACAAGTAAAGAAGCATACTGAAACACTTTATACTTATACAGTTAATAAGTTGTTAGCGATGAGATTCATGACAGTCACCCTAGCAGTGAGTGCTTTTAATGTGTTGATAATTTCTTTTGTATTCCAGAATTGGCGTAATCACAGATAATGATAAAAGTGGGCATAAAGAACCAAAATTAGGGGTCATTCGCTAAATCACTTGTTTCAATATGTCTATAAATCTCAACTTACCAATCCCAAAACGAAGAACGAAAAAATGTGTTACAACGGCTTTTCACTAATAATTGGCGAATAAAATGTGTGAACTCATGTTATTTCTCTGGATACAAAACGAAGGGAGTCACCAAAAATAAATAAATAACAAACTTCTCAAGAAATTACCATTAGAAACAGCAGGACCAACAGGCAGAGTTCTCAAACCAGTACCACTGTTGTCAACACCAGATAACTGAGCTACATTTTGAACAGTCTGTACACGAATCATAGATGGACCTATTCCAGGTGCCGCGATAACATGAACAGATTGTCCCAGAGGATTGCCAACACTGATTGGTCTATTCGTAGGATTTATAGCTCTAAATATATTCTTGGAGGAATTTACAGGGTTGGAAATATGGACAGTGATCGAGGAATCACTGACAATTTCAGAAGACGGGTTCTGTGAAATTAAGATAAAAATAGTTTAACTTACACAAACTTTCAGAAATCCTAACTGAATTACGCTTGAAACAGAAAATTCATCAGTTGCAAAACAGCTTCCAGTTTTTAAAAGGCGACTGATGTATACTCAGATATAAAAAAAAGGTTTTGTAACATATTTTTGTCCTCTGTTTCTTTAAAATGAAATCCGACAACAGATTTAAACAATATTAAATTTAGAAAAAATCATAGATGCGATGGTCTTGAAAGCAAAATGTGATAGATTCACTGTCAGTAGTTCATTGAAAAATACGAAGATAAAATTTGGCTACTCCAAAAGCCCACCATTTAAGGACTCACTTAAGAATTTAACATTCTGGTATGAAAAATATTGGACTTGAATTACGCATGATCTCACACACAAAAGTCTGATCTGAGCTACAAAATTCTCCAATGAATGGAAAATGATCAATATTGAATTTTTTTAAAACAGACAATAGTGATTCATTAAAAAGCAAATGTTTTTTCGCTGCTACATCTACCTTTTACAAGTAGTGGTTAACTATCTTACTTCACACGATTATGTCAACTTGATTGCGCAACATCCAAAACGTTTAAAAGGAAAGAGCGTATATTCACAATACATATTATATATCAGCCTGTCTGTCTGTCTGTTTTCGACATAGAACTTTGCACAAATGTGCGGAAGTTCAAGTCGCCACATTCCGTGTAGCACGCGAAGCAAGAGAAGAAAGTACAAGAAAAGCATAATAGAAACAGTGAGCAGAGGTGTGAGACAAAGGAGTAATAAAGAAATACAAAACAGTTTCATTGAAGATCATAAGTCACAGGGAGTGGATGCATCTGCGCCACTGAGAACGATTTTGAGCCATGTCACCAATTGTTTCCAACCATAGATTTTTACCGTCCCGAGGACCCCAGCCTGGAAGTCTACACCTTCCTACGTGGCTTAGACCAACTGTTGTGGATTTCATTGACTGATGCCAAGTTTTTGTTTGACCGCCGCTAGCTTTTTTCCAGCCTGACCCTATATCCGCTAACATTGCTCGTCGAGGGAGGCGATGGTTAGGCATACGTAACACATGTCCTAACCATCTCAGTCGATGTAGCTTCACGACTTCGTCGATTGATTTCCCCTGTTTACCTAGAACTCTACGCCTAACCTCCATGTTGCTCACCTTATTATGCCACTTTACACGGGAAATAGAACGCAGGCACCTATGATCAAAGACAGCTAGTCTTTTCATGTCTTCCACTCTCAGTGGCCAGGTCTCACAACCATAAAGGAGGACGGAGCGGACTGATGAGCAGTACACCCGCCCTTTGGTCGATAGTCGAACATCTCGTCTACGCCAGAGTCGGCGTAAACTAACAAATGCGAAACGAGCCCCTTGTATTCGTGCTGAGATTTCGTCAGAGATCAGCCCGTTGGGGCTGATGGTACTTCCCAAATAAGTGAAGCGGTCAACGTGCTCTACCACTTCACTTCCTATTTTTAAACTAGGCGTCGATGTAGTCCAGTCCTGTAACATCATCTTGCATTTGGCGGGAGCGAATCGCATGCCAAACATTCGTAGATTGCGGCTCAAGGTGTTTAGAAGACTCTGCATTTCGTCAGCGTCTTCGCCTAGAAGGACTATATCGTCTGCATATTCCAAGTCAACGAGATTATTCCCGGTAGCAAGTCAATCCCTGAGTCGCTGAAGTCACCTAGGGTTAAGTCCATTAACACATCTATGATGAAGTTGAATAGAAAAGGAGATAATGGGCATCCTTGACGGACACCACTGGTCGTCATCAGTTCAGATGACAGCTCGCCGTAAGCCCTCACCTGGCTGTATGAGTACGAGTAGAGTGCCTTAATCAGTGCAATATATTTTCTTGGAATTCCCTTTACAGCCAAGCATCTCCAGAGAACTTCCCGATCGACAGAGTCGAATGCTGCCTTTAGGTCAAGAAATATAATGACTGTTGGACGCCGGTAGGAATGCCTATGTTCTAGAATCTGTCGGAGGGTGAAGATATGATCAATACACCCTCTTCCTGGTCTAAAGCCTGCCTGGCTCTCTCGTGTTTGTGCTTCCCGAGCACCACTCAGTCTACGCATGATTATTGAGCCTAAGACTTTAGATACTATATTAGTCAAGCTAATCCCTCTGTGATTATCACAGGAAGACTTGTCTCCCTTCTTGTATATGGGGATAATCAGTGACTTACACCAACCCGATGGGACTTCTTCTGATTCCCAGACGCTGCCTAGTACCTCAGTTAATCCGGACAGTAAGCTGTCTCCACCGTACTTAAATACCTCTGGAGTCATTCCATCAGGTCCCGCTGCTTTGCCTAGTTTCAGATTGGTGACAGCTTTAGTAACCTCAGTTAGTGACGGAGGACCTGTGTCTATATCCCATTCAGGGAGGTGTTGGATGCTCGGAAGGTTGAGCGTGGCTGTGGGCAAATTAAACTGCTCCTCATAATGCTCTTTCCAACGATCCAGTCGTCTATCCTGGAGCTAATTATAGTGCCATTTTTTTCCGAGATTGTCTCACTAATGATTTGTCTTCTCCCACCCGTTTCCCTGATGAGTCCAAAGAGTTGCCTGGTGTTGCCTATCCTCGAAGCTTTCTCCATCTCTTTGGCTTTTGTCGCCCACCACTGTTCACGGTCCTTGCGGAGACTTTTCGTAAGTTTCCTCTTGTGCAGCTTTCGCTCCTCATTGAATTCGGAGCTCGCCGGAATAAGTCTTCTAGCATCTATCAGTTCGGATGAGGCGGTGGAGATCCAGTGGTTTTTACTCACCTTTGGGTTTACCTTATTCACAGCTTTTACAGCTGTATCTATGGCTGCCTGGATATTTTTCCAAGCTTCTTCAGGGTGAGCACAGCTGTCGAACACAGATATGTGTTTAGCTAGTTCTTCCTGAAATACGGATTTAGTTTCCTGATCGAGCTGGGGACGTGATGGTTTTACCGCCAGCTGTTTCCTACGTCCGTTCAGTCGTAAGCACACCCGAGCGCGGACCAGTGCATGGTCGGTATCTACGCACGTGTTCCAGAAGGAGCGACAATCTCCTACCGACCCACGCCAACGATAGCTTATTGCTATGTGGTCTATTTGTGTCCAGCGTTGGTTTGATGAAGGGGGTCTCCAAGTCAAACAGTGTCTCTCCTTGTGTTTGAAGTTAGTGCTTACAAGAAACAAATGATTATCAGAGCAGAACTGTAGGAGACGGTCACCGTTGTCGGTTCGCTGGCACGGAGCTCCATAGGTGCCACCGACATCCTTCTCAGATTGACACAATTTCCCTACTTGAGCGTTAAAGTCACCAGCTAGAACGACTATGTCTGAGCGTTTAGCCTTTCCACCAAACTAGACAGCTTTTGGTAGAACTCATCCTTCGTTTCATCTGAACTGCAGTCAGTGGGGGCGTAGGCGGAGATTACGAAAAGGCATCGGCGAGTAGTGCAGTCCTTCCTCCTTCTTACTGATCCGTTCAGGCGGACAGCACACATTCGGCTATCTACCGGGATCCAGTCAAGCAATGTCTTTTCTGCCCTAGTACTCAAAGCTATCCCTACGCCAGCTAATCCTCGTGAACTAGCTGTGGCATCTCCTGACACCCTCAGGGTGAATTTTGCAGATTCAACCTGTTGGCCAGGTGGGGTTAGGTGAATAACCACACTTGGGTCTTGTATGCGTGTTTCTGAAACACAGCATACATCAATGGCTCGTGATGCCAGGGTCTTGGCTAGTGATGCTTGTTGTCCTATTTGGCAAAGTGTCCTAACATTAAGAGCTCCTATATGAAATTGGTGGCGCGGCTTTAAGAGGCTGTCGGTGGTGGTTTTTTGGCTTCCATCGTTTTTAGTGGACGCAGAGTGGAGAGGAAGTGGAGAGCTATCAAGTCGAGGAGTTGCATCAGTGGAAGGAAGGCAAGATGATAGAGATGAAGATGAAGACAAAGATGAGTGAGTAATAGAGAGGTTTCGTGTGCATTTCGGATTGTGAGGGCGATTGTTACTTCCCGGCTGCCCACACCGTGGAAGTTGGTTGCGTGACCGCAGAGCCCAGGGGACAACTGCTTGAGGCCGGTCACACGCGGCCTGTTTTTGTTTGGTGTGTCTCAGTAGCAGATTTATCACTCCCGCCCTGTGACACGGCAGCAGGAAGCGCGGTCGTTGTTAATCCGGGCCACGGCCGATCCGGCATGAAATTTTGTAATTTTGTATTGGACATGATGTTGGATTGGGTAGCTGCTTTTTGTTTAACCGCTATCCAAACAACCTGCCTGGCATGGTAGAACCTCAAGAGACATAAGTCTCAGCCAGTATAGCTTGAATAGATCATTGCGGTGTTCAAGCCCGACCACCACGTCAAGGTAGCAGCTTTCGGTCGGGTGTATATCAGCCAATCCAAATCGAGAAAAAGACAGGAATATAGGAATCAAACCTAGAGTTTTGTAGTTACCTTCTTATGATATGTGCAACCTTTAGGTTTGCAATTTTTAAACTCCTGTATTTTACCTATTGTACTCTACTGCTCTCCATTAATCTTTCCTGGGCTGCTCAAAAAAGATTATATCATATTACGAAGAGTATTAAATACTGTGAGTAGAGCTTGTGGTCTGCCACTGCATGAGCTCGCTAATACTATAGTCGAGAGGCATATAAATTCCTGTACGAAATGGGCAAAGGCTATAATGTCAGACCCTCTTCACCCCCTTTATTCACACCTGTCCCCTTGTATCTCATCAGGTAGGACGAGAAGTCAATATAAAAAGATATATGCTCGTACTACTAAGTATAGAAATTCTACAATACCCTATTTAGCGCGTACTTTATGTGACGAAGACTCTGTTAGACGTGAAACTTACAAGTTACTATGCAATTAGCACAGTGAATCGACCCTTTTATCGTTCATCTTCCTGTATTTTATGGTGTTACACTTTCTATCGTTTAAAATCGTTACTCTGCTATTTTATATTAGTTGGTATTACTATTATTACTACAATTTTGTACTTTATACATATTTTTCTCCGTATGGCACACAGTATTTTGCTACGCAGCTGCTACAACAATCGTTTTATTACTATTATGTATTGTGTATTTTTAATTTTTTTTGTCGTTTTTGGGTAAATTAGATGCAATATTGTACTGAATGCTGAAAATTCCTTGCTGTATCATGAGTACTGTTTTTGGAATAAAGCAATTATTATTATTATTATTATTATTATTATTATTAATCCTTAGTATATCGAATGACTAAACTGATCAGTGGCTGTGTCTTATTCTACTCTAACACATGGATAAATATGTATTTGATCTTCGCCAAAAACTAAATGATACAACTATTGTAGGAAAATAAGACTTTTGTTTAATACATATGTCACGAATTTCCTGCGCCAAAACACTGAAATTTTATGAATCTACAAGTAACCATAAATTAAATATGCATATGTTATAGCGATTCTCAGATGTACAGGCCCTCTCAGAACGGTTACAGAGGGATAGTTTCGCATACGCCAGTTTACGCCGTCTCTGGCTTGATAGACATGATATCCGGCCTCCGACCAAAGGGCGGGTGTACTGCTCAGCAGTTCGCTCCGTCCTCCTTTATGGCAAGCTATGAGCCCTGGCCATTGAGAGTGGAAGACAGGAAAGTCCGGCTAGCTGTCTTTGATCATAGGTGCCTGCGTCCTATCTCCCGTGTGAAGTGATATAATAAGATGAGCAATATTGAGGGTAGGCGTCGGTCGAGTACTAGGTAAGGAGGGGAAATCAATCGACGAGGCTATGAAATTACATCGACCGAGATAGTTAGGACATGTTTTACGTATCCCTAGCCTAACCACCGCCTTCCTCGACGGGCAATGTTAGCTGACATAGGGTCAGGCTAGAAAACAGCTAGCGGTGGTCAAACCAAAACATGGCACCAGTCAATGAAATCCACAACAGTTAGTTTAAGCCACATAGGAAGGTGCAGACTTCCTGGTTGGGGACCGCGGGACGGTAAAAACCAATGGTTGGAAACAATTGGTGATATGGCTAGCTCAAAATCGTTCTCAATGGCGTAGATGCATCTACTCCTTGTGATATATGATTTCCAATGAAACTACATAGGTTCTTCGTTACTTCTATTTCCTTGGCTCACACCTCAGTTTACTGTCTCTGTTATGCATTTCTTCTACTTTCTTCTCTAGCTTTGTGTGCCACATGGAGTGTGGCGACTTGAACTGCCACACATCGGTGCAAAATTCTATGTCGAAAACAGACAGACAGAAAGACTGTAACTATCGATACCAATCAGTAGCAAATTATGCAAAACATTGATTTCTGGAAGCCTAATGCCACTTACAGTGCTACATATACGACATACCTTAAAAGAATTACACGAATACGCTTCACCAACTTCTTGATGCCATCTAGAGACACGAATCTTTGCTTAGTATATCCATGAAATATGTAATAAAGTGATTATCATAATATACAAAGTTATTGAAAATGATATAAACGTTTTTGTTTTAACGTTTCTGAGTGAAATTCGACTACAGAAGTTTAATGATGTTTGATTGCTTACTTGTTCATGCAGTCAAGCTTAAGTATGTTAGGGATAATAATTTAAATATATACATCGGTCGTGACCAAAGACTTGGTACGATCCCACACAACTCAATCAAGGTTAGGTTAGGTTTGTACTCGTCAACTATCTAACTTGGAGACCTGTGGTAACAAAAGATGGCGGTAAACAGAATACCTTTAAAAAACATTAATTTGAGGCACAATTACAAGTTCCTGGTTGGGGTCCTCGGGATGTTGAGAACCAATGAAGGCTGGAGACAATTGGTGATATGGCTAGCTTAAAACCGTTCTCAATAGCGCAGATGCATTCACTCTTTAGAATTTGTAATATCCAATAAAATTCTATTGTTCTTCCATATTACTATTGTTTTTACCTCATATCTCTGTTTATTATCTCTCTTTACTCTCTTCTCTTGCTTTGTGTGCTACATGGGGTGTGGCAACTCGAAGTGCTGCACATCTGTCCAAAGTTCTACGTTGGATCCAGTCAGTTACGGTTACAAGTGAGTAGATGTTTTACTAAACTTAATAATGTAGGCTTACACTTTGAAAAATTCTTTATATTTTGCTTTGACTAGTTTTTTAAGAACAAGAAAATTTGTGCCAAAGTTGGTATGAAATCATCCAGTCATCAGTAAAACTGTGAAGAGTAATTCACTCTATACCTTGAGTGATAAGATACAAGCTTTTGCTCTTCACAGAGTCTTCCATTACGCCAGATGTGAAGGCAACGTGTGACTACTGTGAATAAAATGAGTGGATGGAATTCGAACCTACAACCCATAATCTTATTTAATGGTTACTATGCGAAAGCCTTATCAAATAAAAATGCAAGAACATAAAATTCAACAAGAATTAATAAGCAGCACAACCTTTCCATTCTCTGCAACGGATGCAAGTATATAATTTGGAGCTGTGAGATTGAAGCGATCAGCTGGTAAACGAATACCACAGTGAGGACGGATAGCTGGTAGTGGTTGTTCATTTTTCTCAGCATATGCTAATAACTGGTCTTTGTGGGGAGGTGCAAACATGAGTTCTTCAGTGACTGAGTTGATAGCCAACTGTATATCATCCTCTTCAATTTTGGATCGACCAGCATGATGAGAAACAGCCTTTGCTTCTTCAATAACATCACAGGTGTGTCCTAAGTGTTAAGTTTAGAATTAGGAGAACATACTATACAGAACGTCTAAAACTCGAGTACATATTTCATCTGAAACCTCTGCAACATTAAACTCTGCAAATATGTCTCTAACAGCAGCTAAAGACGGTGGTAACAACTCATTGATATCAGTTGAATTCTTGTTTTCTGTCATTGGTCATGAGTTAGATCATTGTAATTTATCACTGAATGAAATATCTAGAAGGAAAGACAAAAGTTATGGAGTTAAACTTAAAACTGAAGCATGTTACAGTATAATCATATATATATATTTGAATAGAATTTCTAACAAGAATCATAAAACCTCATATTATAAGTGATACACCTAGGCTTGGTTTTTCCTAACACCCAGGAAGCAGTCAAGATAGCCTTGAGGAAACTAGAGATGTGTATTTGTGCTAGGCGACTTTTACTGTCAGTTAAACATACTAAGTAGTCTTTCTAGTGTAGAATTTCTAGTTGCTCGCTCAGACACTGAAGCCTTACAAAATATCATTCATTAGTATTACACCTACACCTCAGCCGGTCTTTAGCTGGCAGAACGTCTGAATACAGACAAATATCTACTCTGCGTGATGATAAGATTGCATGTCACGATAAATCAAAGAGCCATGATGGCTGGAAAGAACGTTTCTGCAGGTCGTCAGATGGCAGAAAGACAGGTAAAATAGTGTTAAGACGAAAAACAGTTACTATCATAGTGTAAGTTGTTTACATAGTATTAGGAGTCATATAGAGAAGTCACACTACTGGTAAGTAGAAGTAAAAAACTGTAATGCTTTCCTCGGACACCTGAAGAGATGGCTATACTACCTTTCCACTGTGATGATTCGGAAAAGTTAGAAAAGATCAACTCATAAAACTCTACATGGCCAATACGCGTTGAAGACATGAAAAGGTTAACTGCTTTCGATCATAGATGTCTGCGATCTCTGTCTCACGTTAGGTAGTTTCACAAGATAAGTAATGTTGACGTTAGGCGTAGAGTGTTGGGCAAAGAGGGAAAATCAATCGACGAGGCTATAAAGTTACATAGACTAAGATGGCTAGGTCACGTGCTGCGCATGCCTAACCACCGCCTCCCCCGACGGGCTTTGCTAGCTGATATAGGTGCAGGTTGGAAAAGAGCCAGTGGTGGCCAAACAAAAACATGGCCTCATCAATCCATGAAATCCTTGACAGTTAAACTGAGTCAGGTAGGGAGATGCAGACTCCCGGGTTGGGGCCCTCGGGACTCTAGGAATCAATGGCTGGAGACAGTAGGTGACATGGCTCAAAATCGTTGTCAATGGCGCAGATGTATTCAGTCTCTGTAATCTTTCATATTCCTTTCTACAATTACCCATTCTGTTTCACTCTTATATTTGTCAAACTCTATTGATTCTCTTCACTCATCTTCTTGTCTACCTTGTGTGTCAAATGGAACGTGGCAACTCGAACTGCTGCACTTCGGTGCCAAGTTCTATGTTGAATCCAGACAGACAGACAGACAGACATCCTGAAATATGCTGTGACAGTTTATCAGCGGCCATAAGGTTTTTCGTAGGGATGAAATTCCTCGAACCTCACATCCAGAAAGTACGAATGCGACCAATTTTAAGCAGTTTTTTCACGGCAGTCTGGAGTCATAAAAAGCTTATCATTTTTCTCTTTCAGTTCTTCTAAGAAATTATCATCTTAAACCATATTGGCAGCCGAAAATTACTGACAGCCCATATATTCCCACTGGTACACAAAGTATTTCAATACAAACCATATTAAGACTATCAGGAGATTACATGGTTAGTTCGCGTGAACTTGCTGATGAAAGCATAACACTACCCAAGTGGATCCTAGTAGACAGTCACCTGTGTTGCCCGTTGGAATAAGAAAAAATCGTGATTCTTGCCTGTTTTCCCAAATTCCCCGCTTACGCACCTACATACTGCAAGTCAGACGAAGTGATACGGTTGTCATGAGTTATTATTTGGGTACGTGATTTCATGCTCAAATGGGAAAAGTAAGCGAACTGAGCAAAATATTTTGGGGTATGTATCCAATCCAATGTCGATAAACGTTTTGGATTAGACCAAAGCTCATGTGAGTGGTTTAGGGACTACCTGATGGATAGAAGGCAGAAGGTAAGAGTTAATGGTTTACTGTCGGGGTGGAAAGCAGTACTAAGTGGGATACCTCAGGGAACTGTACTTGGCGCCCTGGTATTCCTACTATACGTAAATGAAATGCCGAAAACTCTTACCTCATCTTCCTTATATTTGCGGACGATATTTAGATATGAAAAACAGTAAATAAAAACGATGATAAGTTGGTACTACAAAACGATCTAGATAAATAAGCCGAAAGGGTTAACCTTTGGAGTCTGGAAATTAATTCCAAGAAAAGCGCGGTAATGCACCCAACTCAGAAGTCTTATACGTCGTATTCCATGGGAGACACAGAAATGCCAGATGTTAGGGGACAAAAGGACTTAGCAGTTATTGTAAGCCATGACTTAAAAGCAACGGCAAACTGTAATGGAGTCGCAGTTAAGGCTTTTCGAATGTTATGGGCACTTCGAAGGGCTTTCAAACGATTAGACGAGGGTATGTTCCAAATACTCTATGCAGCATATGTCAGACCTCATCTACAGTACTGCATACAAGCGGAGAGTCCATGCTTCAAAAAGAAGCCACATATCCTGGGAAGTGTACAGAGGGTAGGAATGAAATTGGTTAGTGGTATCTCACACCTTCCTTATGAAATGAGGATGGAGCACTTAAATCTCTTCCCATTATCATATAGAAGATGGAGAGGTAACTTAATTTTGGCTTACCGTATATTTAAGGGAGATTTAGGGGTTGACCCTTCAAATCTTTTCTCTCCCTCTAGGATACATTTACGAGGTCACCACAAGAAGGTGCTCAAATCGAGGTCGAATAAAATACGTTTGGAGTTTAGATTCTCTCGCAGAGTGATCAGCGACTAGAACTCCTTACTTGATTCAGTACTAAAAGCTCCATTGGTGAACGCTTTCAAAGGGAAACTGGATCTCTACAGAGATATATATATCGCGAAGATTAACATAGGCAACAAGAGCTTTCTATCCTTATAATCTGAATTTGAATCTGAAAAACCGATAGCGATGATCAACCTCTTTCTTCACATAACATGCATTGTAGGTCAATAATAAATTTAAACATAGCGAGGCATTTTCTTACTCGGCAACTGCCAATATTAAATCAGCAATGGACAAAAAAGACGACTTTGCCACAACGTATCAACAGACAAGAGGTGAAAGATAGCCGTTATTCCAGAATGTGAATGTAAATCAAGATCACGTATGAATTTTTACGTGTATGTGCCTGAGAGTAAACCAGTCTAGACGACAGGCAGCTGTCTAACAATGTGATAAAAACATGAGACCTGTGCACAGAAAGGATGAAATCTGATCATTTTTCTGGATATGATAGCACAAGTAATTGTGAAAGAGCCTGGAATTATATCCACTGACATAGATACAGCATTGAGGGCAGCAAATAACCCGTTACTGAAAGTTAATAGACGACGATGCATTTCCGTAATCCCATTCAATCTGCTCGGCTAAAAAAAGGTGAGGGGAGATCATTAGGACCAAGAGCTACTTATTTGTACGCTGACTGAGAGAGCCTTTGCGACGACGAACGATGGTGCATGATGAGAGCAAAAGAAGTAAGAAAGACATCAGAAGTAATTGATACACATCCAACATTTAGAACTATTGAGGAAACGAGCCATTAAGAGTTATGGAGTACAGACCTATGAGAACACAGGAACAAAAGTCTCAGAAGTTCAACAGAGCTACAGCTACACAAGGGTTGACCACCACTAAAAATCAGGCTGAATAGAATACAGACATCGACTCCCAGACTATGGTCATGGATTCAAAAGGCACCCGTAATTTAAACAGCTCAAAGCAGCAGATTCGGCGATTGAGGATAGTAGGCCATTATATCCTGTGTTAAGCTCTGAGATAAATAAATCTGAGGTCATCTGCTTACTTTATGAAAGCGCTTAGAGATGGCACTAGTGGCACTTCGTCCGATAGAGTTCCAGCCATTGACCGCTTTATATAAAAGTCTGTATTTAAACCATATTCCGCCCAAACTAAGCAGTGTTCACAGAAGATACTGATAGATTACTGACTAGATCAACTAAACTAATGGTCGGCTTAAAGAAACGTGAGATATTGCCACAACACTGGTATTACAATTAATAGATGTACCATGCATTAGTGCTGTATGCAGCTAGATTCTAGAAGATAGGCATTCCTACCGGCGTCCAACAGTCATTATATTTCTTGACCTAAAGGCAGCATTCGACTCTGTCGATCGGGAAGTTCTCTGGAGATGCTTGGCTGTAAAGGGAATTCCAAGAAAATATATTGCACTGATTAAGGCACTCTACTCGTACTCATACAGCCAGGTGAGGGCTTACGGCGAGCTGTCATCTGAACTGATGACGACCAGTGGTGTCCGTCAAGGATGCCCATTATCTCCTTTTCTATTCAACTTCATCATAGATGTGTTAATGGACTTAACCCTAGGTGACTTCAGCGACACAGGGATTGACTTGCTACCTGGGAATAATCTCGTTGACTTAGAATATGCAGATGATATAGTCCTTCTAGGCGAAGACGCTGACGAAATGCAGAGTCTTCTAAACACCTTGAGCCTCAATCTACGCATATTTGGCATGCGATTCGCTCCCGCCAAATACTTACTTACTTTACTTTACTTCGGCTATCTCCTACGGGAGGATGAGCCGGCTTCATGAACGTCTCGAATCATCGCTGCCCAGGCGCGGCAATTTGTAAGAGAGTTCATGAAGTTTCATGGGAATTTGGTACGAGTGATGTCCCCAGCATCGCTCGGCCTTTTGTTTGAGAGTGCAGCTCTAGCCTTTACACAACCAAGTGTGACCTACAAGGCAGTAGGAGTGGAGTAAGGAGTCCACTATCCATTGGCAGCCGATGACCGGAGTTCGGTTCATACGCCTTTTTGAATGGGGCCAGACATCCAGGAAAACCAACAAGCCCTTTGTCCATACGTCTGCCGGTGAGCTCCAGTGAGCTTCATACGCTAATCGTTGGAGGTTTGGAATCAGGGTTTAGCCATCTCCCCTAGACTGTCATCCAATGGACAGTCAACCCGGTGGAGAGCGCCGGGCATCCGCTTTCGCCCTCTCACTTTGGTGAGAAACACCTCCGCCACGTGAAGGCAGTGAGTAGGACTTCCTCAGGAGAGGCTAAGTAAGACGCCCGGTCATATGGGAGCATTTCGAGAGGTGTGCGGAGGGGTGGCCAACCCGCAGCGCAAGGCACCCACCCCCGACCATCCTGAGGCTTTGGAGGCAATGTAAGATGATGTTACAGGACTGGACTACATCGACGCCTAGTTTAAAAATAGGAAGTGAAGTGGTAGAGCACGTTGACCGCTTCACTTATTTGGGAAGTACCATCAGCCCCAACGGGCTGATCTCTGACGAAATCTCAGCACGAATACAAGGGGCTCGTTTCGCATTTGTTAGTTTACGCCGACTCTGGCGTAGACGAGATGTTCGACTATCGACCAAAGGGCGGGTGTACTGCTCATCAGTCCGCTCCGTCCTCCTTTATGGCTAGCTGTGAGACCTGGCCACTGAGAGTGGAAGACATGAAAAGACTAGCTGTCTTTGATCATAGGTGCCTGCGCTCTATTTCCCGTGTAAAGTGGCATAATAAGGTGAGCAACATGGAGGTTAGGCGTAGAGTTCTAGGTAAACAGGGAAATCAATCGACGAGGCTATGAAATTACATCGACCGAGATAGTTAGGACATGTTTTACGTATCCCTAGCCTAACCACCGCCTTCCTCGACGGGCAATGTTAGCTGACATAGGGTCAGGCTAGAAAACAGCTAGCGGTGGTCAAACCAAAACATGGCACCAGTCAATGAAATCCACAACAGTTAGTTCAAGCCACATAGGAAGGTGCAGACTTCCTGGTTGGGGTCCTCGGGACGGTAAAAACCAATGGTTGGAAACAATTGGTGACATGGCTCAAAATCGTTCTCAGTGGCGCAGATGCATCCACTCCCTGTGACTTATGATCTTCAATGAAACTGTTTTGTTTTTCTTTATTATTCCTTTGTCTCACACCTCTGCTCACTGTTTCTATTATGCTTTTCTTGTACTTTCTTCTCTTGCTTCGCGAGCTACACGGAGTGTGGCGACTTGAACTTCCGCACATTTGTGCAAAGTTCTATGTCGAAAACAGACAGACAGACAGACATGCAGCTAGAACTGACTTTGGGCTCATTGCAGACACTTGGGGGAGACTTTAGGGCCCTTTCAGACAAATGTCCTAGTTTCTGCAATGCATCCTAAACTTTTCGCACCGAAATGTATTCATTGAACCCGAAGAAAGTGCTATCTAGGTGAACCAACCACTATCCTCTTTTCAGCATTCCTAAAAACTTGTAGCTGTAACAAAGTAGGCTTTGTGGAGTATGTAACAAGATGATTGTGCACTTTTTTGTTGGATGTCTGTCTGTCTGTTTTCGACATAGAACTTTGCACAAATGTGCGGAAGTTCAAGTCGCCACATTCCGTGTAGCACGCGAAGCAAGAGAAGAAAGTACAAGAAAAGCATAATAGAAACAGTGAGCAGAGGTGTGAGACAAAGGAGTAATAAAGAAATACAAAACAGTTTCATTGAAGATCATAAGTCACAGGGAGTGGATGCATCTGCGCCACTGAGAACGATTTTGAGCCATGTCACCAATTGTTTCCAACCATAGATTTTTACCGTCCCGAGGACCCCAGCCTGGAAGTCTACACCTTCCTACGTGGCTTAGACCAACTGTTGTGGATTTCATTGACTGATGCCAAGTTTTTGTTTGACCGCCGCTAGCTTTTTTCCAGCCTGACCCTATATCCGCTAACATAGCTCGTCGAGGGAGGCGATGGCTTGGCATACGTAACACATGTCCTAACCATCTCAGTCTTTGTAGCTTCACGACTTCGTCGATTGATTTCCCCTGTTTACCTAGAACTCTACGCCTAACCTCCATGTTGCTCACCTTATTATGCCACTTTACACGGGAAATAGAACGCAGGCACCTATGATCAAAGACAGCTAGTCTTTTCATGTCTTCCACTCTCAGTGGCCAGGTCTCACAACCATAAAGGAGGACGGAGCGGACTGATGAGCAGTACACCCGCCCTTTGGTCGATAGTCGAACATCTCGTCTACGCCAGAGTCGGCGTAAACTAACAAATGCGAAACGAGCCCCTTGTATTCGTGCTGAGATTTCGTCAGAGATCAGCCCGTTGGGGCTGATGGTACTTCCCAAATAAGTGAAGCGGTCAACGTGCTCTACCACTTCACTTCCTATTTTTAAACTAGGCGTCGATGTAGTCCAGTCCTGTAACATCATCTTGCATTTGGCGGGAGCGAATCGCATGCCAAACATTCGTAGATTGCGGCTCAAGGTGTTTAGAAGACTCTGCATTTCGTCAGCGTCTTCGCCTAGAAGGACTATATCGTCTGCATATTCCAAGTCAACGAGATTATTCCCAGGTAGCAAGTCAATCCCTGAGTCGCTGAAGTCACCTAGGGTTAAGTCCATTAACACATCTATGATGAAGTTGAATAGAAAAGGAGATAATGGGCATCCTTGACGGACACCACTGGTCGTCATCAGTTCAGATGACAGCTCGCCGTAAGCCCTCACCTGGCTGTATGAGTACGAGTAGAGTGCCTTAATCAGTGCAATATATTTTCTTGGAATTCCCTTTACAGCCAAGCATCTCCAGAGAACTTCCCGATCGACAGAGTCGAATGCTGCCTTTAGGTCAAGAAATATAATGACTGTTGGACGCCGGTAGGAATGCCTATGTTCTAGAATCTGTCGGAGGGTGAAGATATGATCAATACACCCTCTTCCTGGTCTAAAGCCTGCCTGGCTCTCTCGTGTTTGTGCTTCCCGAGCACCACTCAGTCTACGCATGATTATTGAGCCTAAGACTTTAGATACTATATTAGTCAAGCTAATCCCTCTGTGATTATCACAGGAAGACTTGTCTCCCTTCTTGTATATGGGGATAATCAGTGACTTACACCAACCCGATGGGACTTCTTCTGATTCCCAGACGCTGCCTAGTACCTCAGTTAATCCGGACAGTAAGCTGTCTCCACCGTACTTAAATACCTCTGGAGTCATTCCATCAGGTCCCGCTGCTTTGCCTAGTTTCAGATTGGTGACAGCTTTAGTAACCTCAGTTAGTGACGGAGGACCTGTGTTTATATCCCATTCAGGGAGGTGTTGGATGCTCGGAAGGTTGAGCGTGGCTGTGGGCAAATTAAACTGCTCCTCATAATGCTCTTTCCAACGATCCAGTCGTCTATCCTGGAGCTAATTATAGTGCCATTTTTTTCCGAGATTGTCTCACTAATGATTTGTCTTCTCCCACCCGTTTCCCTGATGAGTCCAAAGAGTTGCCTGGTGTTGCCTATCCTCAAAGCTTTCTCCATCTCTTTGGCTTTTGTCGCCCACCACTGTTCACGGTCCTTGCGGAGACTTTTCGTAAGTTTCCTCTTGTGCAGCTTTCGCTCCTCATTGAATTCGGAGCTCGCCGGAATAAGTCTTCTAGCATCTATCAGTTCGGATGAGGCGGTGGAGATCCAGTGGTTTTTACTCACCTTTGGGTTTACCTTATTCACAGCTTTTACAGCTGTATCTATGGCTGCCTGGATATTTTTCCAAGCTTCTTCAGGGTGAGCACAGCTGTCGAACACAGATATGTGTTTAGCTAGTTCTTCCTCAAATACGGATTTAGTTTCCTGATCGAGCTGGGGACGTGATGGTTTTACCGCCAGCTGTTTCCTACGTCCGTTCAGTCGTAAGCACACCCGAGCGCGGACCAGTGCATGGTCGGTATCTACGCACGTGTTCCAGAAGGAGCGACAATCTCCTACCGACCCACGCCAACGATAGCTTATTGCTATGTGGTCTATTTGTGTCCAGCGTTGGTTTGATGAAGGGGGTCTCCAAGTCAAACAGTGTCTCTCCTTGTGTTTAAAGTTAGTGCTTACAAGAAACAAATGATTATCAGAGCAGAACTGTAGGAGACGGTCACCGTTGTCGGTTCGCTGGCACGGAGCTCCATAGGTGCCACCGACATCCTTCTCAGATTGACACAATTTCCCTACTTGAGCGTTAAAGTCACCAGCTAGAACGACTATGTCTGAGCGTTTAGCCTTTCCACCAAACTAGACAGCTTTTGGTAGAACTCATCCTTCGTTTCATCTGAACTGCAGTCAGTGGGGGCGTAGGCGGAGATTACGAAAAGGCATCGGCGAGTAGTGCAGTCCTTCCTCCTTCTTACTGATCCGTTCAGGCGGACAGCACACATTCGGCTATCTACCGGGATCCAGTCAAGCAATGTCTTTTCTGCCCTAGTACTCAAAGCTATCCCTACGCCAGCTAATCCTCGTGAACTAGCTGTGGCATCTCCTGACACCCTCAGGGTGAATTTTGCAGATTCAACCTGTTGGCCAGGTGGGGTTAGGTGAATAACCACACTTGGGTCTTGTATGCGTGTTTCTGAAACACAGCATACATCAATGGCTCGTGATGCCAGGGTCTTGGCTAGTGATGCTTGTTGTCCTATTTGGCAAAGTGTCCTAACATTAAGAGCTCCTATATGAAATTGGTGGCGCGGCTTTAAGAGGCTGTCGGTGGTGGTTTTTTGGCTTCCATCGTTTTTAGTGGACGCAGAGTGGAGAGGAAGTGGAGAGCTATCAAGTCGAGGAGTTGCATCAGTGGAAGGAAGGCAAGATGATAGAGATGAAGATGAAGACAAAGATGAGTGAGTAATAGAGAGGTTTCGTGTGCATTTCGGATTGTGAGGGCGATTGTTACTTCCCGGCTGCCCACACCGTGGAAGTTGGTTGCGTGACCGCAGAGCCCAGGGGACAACTGCTTGAGGCCGGTCACACGCGGCCTGTTTTTGTTAAAAAAAAGTCTGGTGTGTCTCAGTAGCAGATTTATCACTCCCGCCCTGTGACACGGCAGCAGGAAGCGCGGTCGTTGTTAATCCGGGCCACGGCCGATCCGGCATGAAATTTTGTAATTTTGTATTGGACATGATGTTGGATTGGGTAGCTGCTTTTTGTTTAACCGCTATCCAAACAACCTGCCTGGCATGGTAGAACCTCAAGAGACATAAGTCTCAGCCAGTATAGCTTGATTAGGTCATTGCGGTGTTCAAGCCCGACCACCACGTCAAGGTAGCAGCTTTCGGTCGGGATGGATGTTGAAATTAGAGACATTGTACATGACTTTTGTTTAAAATGATTCATGTTGGAATATAGATAACTTCCGAGTACAACCTAAAATACAGTGTACTGTTGGTAGTTTCGTCTTTTCGCTAGTCCATACCGTCTACTTGCTTCACTCATAACCATACTGTATACTTTGAATTTTTGCAGGAACCTCTTATCCTCATCCGAAGACTATTCTACAACCGGTAAACAGCATCTACCGGTAGACACAACTCCAGCAGTGAATGCTTCTGTAGATTATATTAATAATTGGAAGCTATGAACTTTAACTGTATATCCAAGTAACCGTTTAATTGATATAATTCATGACTGTATTTTTTATTATATACTGTTACACTATCATCTCATTCACTTGGATTTTTTGTCACATACTTGTTATGTTATTAAGCTCTCTAGACAGTCCCCTACAGCTTTATTGTTTTAGCAAGTTTCGGAACTTTGATTGATTAGAAGGAACCGTCAACCCATTAAAAAGGTACTGGATAGTATGGCTTGAAGTGCGAGTACACAATGAACAAAACATTTCTGAGTGTCTTGTCTAATTCACAACCTCTTACTATGCAATTATTACAAGTGGTTAATATATCCTGATTCCCGAGCTACTGTTTGTATTTCACTCCGTGACAGGTTGGCTTGTACTGTTCTTAAAGAAGTGCAGATGACCAAGTTCCCTAAGTCTACACCACATCTATTTTAGTGGCTATTTCAGGTACAGATTGAATAACGCAGTCCAGTGTAACATATCTTTTACAGCTTATGTCATTCACGACGGACTTTAGGTAACAGTAAAGAATAAACACCAAAATCAAATGACTTTGGATCAACCAATAAGATGGTTAGGCATTACGGATGCATGGTGTTTATAATCTTCGCTGCGAGTTTCACTTAGATGTTTTAATATCAATAATACAACGACTAGTCCTCCTAGACACTATCGTTCATACACTCGAGTGAAAGGGTTATTCGCAAATATCATCATTAGACTATATTCATCACAAAGCCGATCGTACTTCTGAATTAGTAGGTCCTGTAAGTGGAACTCATACAAATTCTATTGAAGGATTCTGATTGCATCTAAAAGAACGTATTACAATAACTATTGGTTCCCGATATGATATGACATACAACCACATATCTTTTGTATCGACATTGGTTTTATATGACTGCAGATACTCCTGTCATATGACTGGGACCAGTTTATAAAGCATCATGCAGATAGATTCAGATTCAGATGATAAGGATAGAAGGCTCTTGTGGCCTGTGTTAATCCTTGCAAAGTATATCTCTGCAGAGATCTAACTTCTCTTTGAAAGCGTTCACCGATGGAGCTGTTACTACTGAATCAGGTAAGGAGTTCCAATCGTTGACCACTCTGTGAGAGAATCTAAATTCTGCACGTATTTTAATCGTCCTTGGTTTGAGCACCTTTTTGCGGTGACCCCGTAAATGTATCCTAGAAGGGGAGAAAAGGTTAGAAAGGTCAGTTCCTAAATCACCCTTAAGTATACGGTATGCTAAAATTAAGTCGCCTCTCTTCCTTCGGTATGATAACGGGAGGAGATTTAAATGCTCCATCATAAGGAAGGTGTGAGATACCACTAACTAATTTTGTTCCTACCCTCTGTACTCTTTCCAGAATATGTGCCTCCTTTTTGAAGCATGGACTCGTCGCTTGTATGCAGTATTCTAGATGAGGTCTGACATATGTTGCGTAGAGTATTTGCAACATGCCCTCGTCTAATCGTTTGAAAGCCCTTCGAATTGCCCATAGCATTCGAAAAGCTTTAGCTGCGGCTGCATTGCAGCTTGCAGTTGTTTTCAAATCATTGCTGACAATGATTCCTAGGTCCTTCTGTTCGTTAACATCAGGTAGTTCTGCATCCCCTAGGGAGTACGACGCATAAGACTTCTGACCTAAGTGCATTACCGCGCTTTTCCTAGCATTCATTTCCAAACTCCATAGGCTTGACCACTCAGCTAATTTATCTAAATCAGTTTGTAGGGTCGACCTATCGTCGTTATTGTTTACAGTTTTCCATATCTTAATGTCATCTGCAAATAATAATGAAGATGAAGAAAGAATTCCTGGTAATTCGTTAACGTATAATAGGAATAGCAATGGACCTAAAACAGTTCCCTGGGGCACTCCACTGGATACTGCTTTCCATTCTGATAGTACACCGTTAACTCTAACCTTCTGCCTTCTATCCATTAAGTAATCTCTAAACCACTCACATAGGCACTGGTCTAGTCCGAAACCTTTCAGTTTACTAAGAAGACCTAAGTATATATAACCCGTATAATTCAGTTTTATTACATATATGGCTGATAAATGCACTTTTGTGTAAACAAATGCCACTTTTTACCTAGAACATAAATGGTAGATTCAAGGTCATTTGACTTTGGTGTCTATTCCTCACTTTTGCCGAACTTTGAAAATAGTTTGACTCAGTAATACTTGGTATAAAATTGAACTGAAAAAAATGCTTTGGGCCAATGCCGTGTTATTAGAGGAGGGACATTACTACGCTAACTTACTTTTCAACAAACAACTATAACTTTCCCAGAGAATGGCCTTGAGCAGTAGGAATCTTTCAAACTCCCGCTAAATATTCCAAGAATGCATAGATCTATTGAATCTGTGTTATAAGGAAACTTCCTGTGCCTTCTGGGATATGAAATCTGTACAACTGTTGAATTTCACTTTATTTAATTCATCGGGCGACTGAATGCAGTTTCCAAGGGGCAATTTGTTTGTATGACGAATGTGAAGGTTCCGCAATTACTAAAAGTTGTATTGCCAGATGGTCTTCCGGAACAGTCACAGTCAAGCAAAGTGATCCTACATAAATCTTATGAACGGAAGAACCATGACTTTTGAATGTTCACTACTTGACTTTTGGTTTGATTATCTTTTGTGCAGTAACGGTTCGGTAAAAAGGATGAAGCACCTACATTTTCATGCTCGAATTTTTGTCTGGTTTAGTAACGGTGTCACTTACATTCCTCTTCGTCGCTTTTAACGATTAAAGTGCTGTGAGAAATACACTACAAGTGTACATGAAATACGTCTTTCTAATAAGAACTAGACTTTTACTATATCTATCCACGATACTGAGTGTGGCTAGGATTCATTGCCTTTTTCTAAATGAACGCAACTCTGTATGTTTCTCCCCGATCTCTGAGGTCACTACTTCCAACGACGATAACCAAGAGGTTTTCATGCAAATGCTTTTTACGATTGGATTCAGTTTCATAAAGAAATGCAGGAATCTACCTCCAACAAAATGATCTTCAATAAGTGGAATAGTGTCAGCATAAATTGCACTTTCGAAGACAAAAATATAAATGTTACAGCTGATGTCCATGGAATAAATGAGCACTGAACTGTGTATAAGGTTAAGGCGGGTGGACCTATTGAACCTCTAGAGAAACTACAACGCACCAGAAATATATTAAAAATATAAAAACTTTAGATTACAATTTTATTCTTCGTTCTAATTGGAGAGGAAAAATGACGGGGGCTAATCAAAGCCCACCTTTGGGAAGCCAGTTGACCAGCCAACGTATCTCCTCTCGAAGAATGCAAGGAAAACATGCGCACATGGAATGTCCATTCATCGTACGAGGCTGGCCTAGAAGACTGCCCAGGTAGCCAACGAAATGCGAAAATATGGTATAGGAGTGCTGGGTATCTGCAAGAGCAGATGGAATAAGTGTGGGTTTTCAAAATTGTCATCTTAAGAGTAAGTAAACTACTACGGTCACCCAGCTGATAACCATGGACACACTGAAGGAGTGGCCATAATGATGCCACCAGTGGCAGTCAGAGCCCTTATGCGGTGGGAACCAATCTCACGCAGCATTGTGACAGCAAGATTTAACTCGAAAGGATGGAAGGCAACAATTATCCAATGCCACGTACAGTGCTACAAATAACGCTGAACAAGAGAAGAAGTGAGATTTTTACAGGCAACCACAAACAGTAATGGACAACATCCTAAATAGTGACATCGAAATTCCCATAGGCGTTATGAATGCCAGTCGAAATGGGAGCATATAATACAGGAAAAGAACTCATCGTGGACCGAGTGTTCTCGCTTGGCAAAATGAATGAGAATGAGGAGTTAATTTCAGATTTCCGCGCTTCCAATGATCTGGTGATCGGAGGCAGCTTGTAAAACACAAGGTTATACGCACACATTATTTCGGTATAACCATGGAATCTTCATCATGTGGTAAGTCATATATGACTTGGACTTTATAAAACTGTGCTGATAAGGTGTTGTGAGGTTTTCAGTCAATAGGATACCAGTGATTTCAGTACCGATTACTTTCTCAAGTATCCTTGACCAAACGGACGTTATATTGATTGGCCTGTCATGCTTTACATCATATTTTGAGCTTGATTTAAATCTAGTGATGTCAATGTAGTTGAAGATTGAACGATCAATTCATGGTTGTTTGCTCAAAACCAACTTCCCCAATTTTCGCGGAGGCATTAATATACCAGTCATCGTCTCATCGGTCGCTGTTCAGAAAGAAGTCAGGAGACAACCGTCAGAAACCTTAGTTGTAGCAGTGTTTATATGTTGGTGTTACAATAAAGAATCCTCGAGTCGCCAATTGGTGTTTTGGATTTTGCGTCCGTTATTACTAAGCGTTTCTGAGAAACTTCAAGGAACAGCGTGAGCCCGAGTGCAGCAAGAGCTGGGCATTAACGGTTTACGAGACGTGGCTGACAAGGGATAATATGCGTTTGCTTCGATTTTTATTTTATTTTTTATTTTTGATTACAGCTTGATTCCACACCGTATTTTGGTACAATTGTGGAATTTTCAGCGTGGATATCGGTAGCCCAAAATTCGCAGGCCGACCATAGATATCAGGTGTGTGTCGGCGTGGGCTCGAACCCCGGACCTTGTGCATGGTCGGCGAGAGTCCTAACCACTGTGCCACAGAAGGATAAACTCCGTTCATAAGGGAAGTTGAAAATATTTTAAGCAAAAAGAGGGGGAGATCGGAGCCACAACTGTTTAAGAAGGACAAGTGAATTGAGTCAGGTCGAGGAGTATTGGAGAATTTCAACGAACTGATTGCACTTTTTATAACATCAGCTGTCAAGCATATATTCGACAATGTTTCGCCTATTACAGAGTCAAAGGCAGTGCATGCAGAAATATCGTTCGTGCATGTATCAGAAAGGTTCTTGTTAAAGAGTTCAGTTATGCTAGCATCACCCGTAATAGCAACACTATTATAAAGAAGGTAAGGAACGTCACCTCGTTTTTGTTGCAGTCAATTTTGGAAGAGTTTGCAAAGAAGACTAATTCTGTGGTTACTTTTATGGGCAACAAGTTCTTCTTTGTTAGTTTTATTGGTATTGTATGATCCGATTTTATAGCGCACTTTTAGGATTTTAGTAAGCGAGAAGTCCATAGATTTACTGTAAGTTGTAGGGAGTCTACTTGGCATGTCCCTGGTAGCATTCGGTATATATAGTTGAGTTCCTCACTTGCATCTGGATTTATACCAAAGGATAGATTAGTAGCACCAAACTGATGTGTTGGGGTAGAAACTGTCAAGTACGGTATAAATGTCTGCCGAGGAGAAAAAGGTATTCCAGTCTTGGCAACGAGAAAAGGACAGCGTTGTTTCCCATTTGGCCTTTGAGAAGTCTGACTTTTATTGTCAGGTGGCGGCCTTTATCTGACCCACTTGCTGCTATGTTAAAAGTGGAAGTGACCGTGTTGTGGTCGCCACCAGGGAATAAGGGCTTGGCTCGAGTGCTGACAGGGAGAATTTTGTATGTGAAAATAAGATCCAGGATGTTGGATTTGCGTGTGGGGTGATTAACATTTTCTTTCTAATCACGTAACTCAACCGTATTTATAAAACGATCATCAAATTACAAGCTGTACGTTTCCCCATGAGCCTGTATCCAAAGGAATCATAGTTGCAGCCCGGGGATGCGTGCATGTCCCTTACTCACTAAAATAAACACAATCAGCTGAAACTGCGTAAGCAACGCAGAGTTGTCTTCCAGTGTTCTGTCATAAACAAACACAACAAATAAAGTCATAACACTCTTCGACTTACCTTATATAGCGTCAGATTTGCATTTTCATCTCCATTTGTATCATTAGGGTACGCACAAGGGACTCAAACGTTTTACATGCAGATTAAAACGCTCTCTATATAACTCAAACTAAGAATCCATACGACAACACTCAGCTGGTCAGTGACTGAGAACATGCTTGCCTCGGAAAAAATTAAACTCTCATCTGTTCCCGATGCAAGCATATAATTGAGAAAGCCACAAACCAAATCTACTGCACTTTCGAGCTTCTCATACGCCATGACTACTCAGTTCAGGAGTCGAACAAACTTGTCCGGCCTGCTTGCCTGCGAAAATAAATAATCACTGAGCAGACTTACTCTAGTTTCCCTGAATCCGTCAAATCTTTCATTAAACACATCAGTCCGTTTTCGTGACGGGATCGCCTTACTGGGAATCGAAATTGCCGCTTCACACAAGCGTGCACACTGTTTGTTTCCAACTTCCTGGGGGCTTCAAACTGCTCTGTATCTCCCATAAACTCCCTTTTCTTCCTCCAGGGAAAGTCATGTGTTCTCATCAGACTCATGAAGGGATCCCCCGCCGAGCACCAGTTAACTGCACAGATGCTTTCCCAGCGCCTATATATTAAAGACGCGTACATAACAGATCATTTCCTTACTTTTAGTACGTCTATTGCTTCACATAGCTGCCTCCTTCGAGTCTCCTCATCACTTGAAACGTTGTCCAGCAACATTATGAGTGAATCAGTCAATTTGGTATTTCGCCCTCAGGCCGCAGTCCTGTTTCTTCAGACCAATTTCCTCCCAGTTATCGGAAGTAGATCAACACTTCGCCTCAACAGCCGATACCACCTGCTCAACCATTTGGTTATGGATACCGGCACACACGATTTGATCACTCCTGCATATTGTGATTCGTAGACTTTCTTTTGCGTAAATGTTGCAGCTATTACGTACTGCAAGTTACAGAGGTGGGTTTTTAAATAGTAATGATAAAATTCAGATAGACATTAGATTTTCTAGCCAACATATGTATACATCCCACGGATGTGTAACGCATTAGACCCACTTACAAAAAGAATATTATTAAGGAGCCTAATCAAACAGGTATGAAACGCGAAGATTTAGTCTTTTTTTGGTTGATCGTAATCGTTGGCGATTACACTACCTCGGTTTCCACGGTCATAGTGTCATTGTTCACAGAATATGGCTCGACGTCCGTAGGGAGGACAGCAGATGTATCAGCTTCCGTTAACGTCTTTGGCAGTAACCGGTCAAAGATAAGTTCAAACCTCCTGTGAGATGTATGGCGATTGCAGGTCAAAAGTTGGTTACATTCGCGTAATCTTTTCCTGTCTATTAAAAGGTATTTATAGTTCGACCTAGGGGGGCTTTTAGATGAGCCACAGAAACCACCTACCTACACGGTGTACTGTATAGAAAGCGCGCGCAGTCTGGGTGGCTGGAATTCACACAAACAAAATCTTACCCTGCAATCAGCATTCACCGCTTTTGTTATAGTCCTTTTCAGTTGGTTGTAACGGATGGATAGGAGATGCAGTCCCATAATATTTGCTTTTTGTAGAAGAGAAATTGTGGTAGATTAGTCGGAAGTCCTGTGATTCTTCGAATCTATCACGGAATATTTGGACGATTGATCTATGTAATCTCACCAGTTCTACAGTTGTTCCCTCACTCGTTCATATATCCATTGTGGCTAGGATGAGGAATTGTTCACCTGAGTAAAGATCAGTTCACCCTATATCCGTACATCCGTAGATATTTCTCAATGCGGCTGAGGGTAGTCTAAGGAATACAATCCCGATATTTGCATGGAAAGATCAGATCCGTTTTCTGATGAAGGATCTAGTGTTCATGTAAACTACAAAGACTCGTCCAGTGCCACTATCACGTGAGAGAAACTGATCCACATCTTATGGATAGAATGATTAGTGGACTTTATGTTAACTATGGTGCAGCTTTGAAAATCTACAACTGTAATTATTACTACTGTATATCAGTGAGTTATCTCTGCTCACCGACTCCCTTATGGTCCTATACTCAGATGACTGGAGAGAGCTGAAGGGCAACAGTGATACGTCCACGTTGCAAGACGACCTAAACAAATTGTCAGAGTGGTTCATAGAATTGATGCTCCCGATAAATGTGGCAAAATGTGCAACCATGCGCATTGGACAAGCATGCACAAGCTCCTACGAACTAGAGGGAATAACACTTCCGTCACTTCATACTAACTTGGACTAAGGTGTCATAGTTGGCCAAGACTTAAAAACTACAGCACACTGTCGTGCGTTGGCTGCACGTAGTTTCAGGTCATTATGAGCAATTCGCAGAGGCTTTATTAGAATTACCAGAGATATGTTCACCTCCTTATATACATCTCTGGTGAAGTCAAGACTGGAAAACTGCATCCAGGCCACCAGTCCTTGTCTAAAAGGGGATTCACACATTCTAGAAAGTGTTCAAAGGAAGGCAACACGTATGGTTCACGGCATGGCTAACATATCGTACGAGGAAAGACTAGACAGTTTAAATCTCTTCTCACTGTCATACCGTAAGCAGAGAGGAGATTTAATCACAACGTTTAAAATTTTAAATAATGACTACGGACCTGACCTATTCTCTCTTTTCCTTCCCACCAGGTCGGAACACCTTAGAGGACATAGCAGGAGAGTTCAAAAGCCAAGGAGAAATCATATTGCTGTTGAGTACTGGTTCTCACATCGAGTCATAAACGTTTGGAACCGACTCCCAAAAGAAGTGGTGTCTGCAGCCTGAACTGATTTGTTCAAGAAGGGTTTGGACAACCACAGAAATTTACTCGAAAAGCATTAACATAGGCTCCAAGCCTTCTATCCTCAACCAAAAATCTGAAATTTGAATCTGAATATTTATTTACTAACGACGCATCGAGCACAATTTTTTGCTGAAAATATTACTGTATTACACTACGAGACTATCGAAGGTAACCTCTGCAGCCTTTTTATAGAGTATTTTTTCATTTTTTCTCATGAATATATGTATTCCATACACAAAAGTGATTCCTCCCCTGACTGGGGCGACTGAGGTCATTCGCTGACTGGCAGTTAGTGGTTCTTAAAGCTCAACTTTGCCTCAAACGTAATAACACGATAATAGCAGATTTCTGCAAAAATCAGCAAATGTGTGACGCAATACATCGCCGTAAACTACAGAAGCGCAAAACGAAATTACCTTACAAGGACCTTGACAAATACCTATCGACCAATCAGATGAGTCAAAAGTAGAGGTGCGCATTTTGCAAATAACCGTTATTCAAGTGAAGCGAGGTAAATTTAAAACCCTTTGCCGTCCATATATTCCACGGTAGATTTCAGGAATCGTGTAACTTCCAAATCACCTGTCACACTTTCTCTTCCATAAAAAGCAAATATTATACAAGTGACTCCTATCCATCCGTTACAACTAACTAAAAGAGATAAAATCTTCAAACTTTGCACTTCTTCGATTAAGTTATCCAGTAGTATTCTCCTTGTTAGTGGATCTAATGCTTCTTACATCTGTGAAATTTATAAGCATGTTAACTTGTTCCCTTAAGCTAAAAAATATAATGTCTATCCGCTTTTATTATTGCTATTTCAAAGCCCGCCTCAGTACCGTAAGGCACGTATTAGCCGCAACGTTTATGCAAGGGAAAATCTACCAATCACAGTGTGCGTAAGTGACCTTCAAGTGCTCAGCCTCTCCAGAAGCCATTTGTTCCGCTATCCTTTCTCCACCTATAAGGATAGGATAGAGGCACAAATCAGCTGATTGCTGCAGTTTTAAGGTGTTATCGTGGTGTTGTGTTTGGGTTATTCTGCCTTGTTTTTAGTGTTTTTTTCGACAGAAATGCATTTCAAAAATCGTATTTTAACGAAAAAACGTGTAAAAAGTGAGAAAAATAATCGTTTTCCTTGTGTTGACGAAATGCTGTCTTTTCATCGAATTGACATCCCGATGTGCATAAGAAATGAAATAATTCATTGGAAAATGTCAATTATGATAGAAAATGCTAAATTATTCTTGTTTTTAAAGTTTATTTTTAACGTATATGATGAGAAGGGGGTTTAATATCGAGGTAATTATGATTTCATGATTTTTACCAAATTGCACAGTAATAAAGGAAATTGAGTTGGTTATTTCGTCAGATAACGGTGAAGAGATAGTCATCTAACTTGATATATGTTTATTTATTTAACTCATCACATCATGACTGAATTTTTACTTTTAATTTCCAGATTATGGTCTTCAATCCCGCAATCACTCAATACATTCAGACATTCTAATTGGGATTAAAAACGATAGTATTTGTGTAAATGATGAGATATTTGAGATATCACTAATGTATTTACCGAAATAAATATTGTTGTAAAAGTTCTGCTCTATCAATACTTTGTGTTTGACGAGTTGCAAAGTGATACCAGTGTAGGGGACGTAATATTCGTAAAATGGCATATTCACACGTTGCCGAATTTGGTCACGATGGGGTACTGTTATCGCTTTTGAGTAATTGCTTTCGCTAGTAAATCTTAAATAGACGTTATGCACAACAAAAGCCTACTTAATGCGTCACAGTATTTCATGATAACAAAATAATCAACGAAGTTTAGTGACGTAGTCAACTAATGCACGAGTCTAAGCGTTGGTGTGATCATGTAAGAGCCTTTTGATACGAAATGATAACACAAGAAGAGTAATGTAGTTTTCTCTTTATTACCTAATGATACCCTTTGAGATAGTGGTGTTAAACGCAACATAATAATAACAGAGTATTTGTGATAAATGGGATATACGTTGCATTGTGTACTTGAAGTGCCTAGACTACTAATACAAGTCGTGTGCACATAGAACCTACGTTTGCTAGGTTATGTTTCGTTACTACAGTACGAGCACATGTTTGACGGCTACTCTCTTAACAATCTTGAATATTAATCTTATACGCAACTGAAACACTTTACACAAGGCTTGATGACGCATCGAGGAAGTAATGATAGTTTAAGACTGATGCATTTCACATAAGTATTAATACGCTGCCTATCATTCTCGTTAACTCTGCAATGTCCTCAAAATGATAAGTGAAATAGACAAAGTTAGTCGACATAAATGCATATATTTGTAAGGAAACAATAATCAATCAAGTTAAAAATGACTCAGAATGAAAGAGTACATATATACACTGAAAAGAGTTAATAACAATCCATTGAAAAAATCGCAGTTGTAGAGTTTTTATAGCTGCATCATAGTCATCATAAAGTCTCTATCCGCAACATGTGTCAGTTTGCCTCCGTTGTTAGTGGTGTTGGACCAGTCTTTGCAGTTTTCGTCACCACCAGTTTCGTTCGCAGAAACTGGATGTGAACTTTCCAAGCAGAGATTGAGATTGTATTCCTTCGAATGCCTTCGGCCGTATTGAGAAATATCTGAAGATGTATACATATCAGGTAAATTAATCTTACCTTTGGTGAACAATTCCTAATCTTAGCCACAGTGAATATGTGAACCAGGCAAGGAACAACCACAGAGTTGGTGAAATTCTATATATTAGTTGCCCATATATTCCACGGTAGATTTCAGGAATCGTGTAACTTCCAAATCACCTGTCACACTTTCTCTTCCATAAAAAGCAAATATTATACAAGTGACTCCTATCCATCCGTTACAACTAACTAAAAGAGATAAAATCTTCAAACTTTGCACTTCTTCGATTAAGTTATCCAGTAGTATTCTCCTTGTTAGTGGATCTAATGCTTCTTACATCTGTGAAATTTATAAGCATGTTAACTTGTTCCCTTAAGCTAAAAAATATAATGTCTATCCGCTTTTATTATTGCTATTTCAAAGCCCGCCTCAGTACCGTAAGGCACGTATTAGCCGCAACGTTTATGCAAGGGAAAATCTACCAATCACAGTGTGCGTAAGTGACCTTCAAGTGCTCAGCCTCTCCAGAAGCCATTTGTTCCGCTATCCTTTCTCCACCTATAAGGATAGGATAGAGGCACAAATCAGCTGATTGCTGCAGTTTTAAGGTGTTATCGTGGTGTTGTGTTTGGGTTATTCTGCCTTGTTTTTAGTGTTTTTTTCGACAGAAATGCATTTCAAAAATCGTATTTTAACGAAAAAACGTGTAAAAAGTGAGAAAAATAATCGTTTTCCTTGTGTTGACGAAATGCTGTCTTTTCATCGAATTGACATCCCGATGTGCATAAGAAATGAAATAATTCATTGGAAAATGTCAATTATGATAGAAAATGCTAAATTATTCTTGTTTTTAAAGTTTATTTTTAACGTATATGATGAGAAGGGGGTTTAATATCGAGGTAATTATGATTTCATGATTTTTACCAAATTGCACAGTAATAAAGGAAATTGAGTTGGTTATTTCGTCAGATAACGGTGAAGAGATAGTCATCTAACTTGATATATGTTTATTTATTTAACTCATCACATCATGACTGAATTTTTACTTTTAATTTCCAGATTATGGTCTTCAATCCCGCAATCACTCAATACATTCAGACATTCTAATTGGGATTAAAAACGATAGTATTTGTGTAAATGATGAGATATTTGAGATATCACTAATGTATTTACCGAAATAAATATTGTTGTAAAAGTTCTGCTCTATCAATACTTTGTGTTTGACGAGTTGCAAAGTGATACCAGTGTAGGGGACGTAATATTCGTAAAATGGCATATTCACACGTTGCCGAATTTGGTCACGATGGGGTACTGTTATCGCTTTTGAGTAATTGCTTTCGCTAGTAAATCTTAAATAGACGTTATGCACAACAAAAGCCTACTTAATGCGTCACAGTATTTCATGATAACAAAATAATCAACGAAGTTTAGTGACGTAGTCAACTAATGCACGAGTCTAAGCGTTGGTGTGATCATGTAAGAGCCTTTTGATACGAAATGATAACACAAGAAGAGTAATGTAGTTTTCTCTTTATTACCTAATGATACCCTTTGAGATAGTGGTGTTAAACGCAACATAATAATAACAGAGTATTTGTGATAAATGGGATATACGTTGCATTGTGTACTTGAAGTGCCTAGACTACTAATACAAGTCGTGTGCACATAGAACCTACGTTTGCTAGGTTATGTTTCGTTACTACAGTACGAGCACATGTTTGACGGCTACTCTCTTAACAATCTTGAATATTAATCTTATACGCAACTGAAACACTTTACACAAGGCTTGATGACGCATCGAGGAAGTAATGATAGTTTAAGACTGATGCATTTCACATAAGTATTAATACGCTGCCTATCATTCTCGTTAACTCTGCAATGTCCTCAAAATGATAAGTGAAATAGACAAAGTTAGTCGACATAAATGCATATATTTGTAAGGAAACAATAATCAATCAAGTTAAAAATGACTCAGAATGAAAGAGTACATATATACACTGAAAAGAGTTAATAACAATCCATTGAAAAAATCGCAGTTGTAGAGTTTTTATAGCTGCATCATAGTCATCATAAAGTCTCTATCCGCAACATGTGTCAGTTTGCCTCCGTTGTTAGTGGTGTTGGACCAGTCTTTGCAGTTTTCGTCACCACCAGTTTCGTTCGCAGAAACTGGATGTGAACTTTCCAAGCAGAGATTGAGATTGTATTCCTTCGAATGCCTTCGGCCGTATTGAGAAATATCTGAAGATGTATACATATCAGGTAAATTAATCTTACCTTTGGTGAACAATTCCTAATCTTAGCCACAGTGAATATGTGAACCAGGCAAGGAACAACCACAGAGTTGGTGAAATTCTATATATTAGTTGCCCATATATTCCACGGTAGATTTCAGGAATCGTGTAACTTCCAAATCACCTGTCACACTTTCTCTTCCATAAAAAGCAAATATTATACAAGTGACTCCTATCCATCCGTTACAACTAACTAAAAGAGATAAAATCTTCAAACTTTGCACTTCTTCGATTAAGTTATCCAGTAGTATTCTCCTTGTTAGTGGATCTAATGCTTCTTACATCTGTGAAATTTATAAGCATGTTAACTTGTTCCCTTAAGCTAAAAAATATAATGTCTATCCGCTTTTATTATTGCTATTTCAAAGCCCGCCTCAGTACCGTAAGGCACGTATTAGCCGCAACGTTTATGCAAGGGAAAATCTACCAATCACAGTGTGCGTAAGTGACCTTCAAGTGCTCAGCCTCTCCAGAAGCCATTTGTTCCGCTATCCTTTCTCCACCTATAAGGATAGGATAGAGGCACAAATCAGCTGATTGCTGCAGTTTTAAGGTGTTATCGTGGTGTTGTGTTTGGGTTATTCTGCCTTGTTTTTAGTGTTTTTTTCGACAGAAATGCATTTCAAAAATCGTATTTTAACGAAAAAACGTGTAAAAAGTGAGAAAAATAATCGTTTTCCTTGTGTTGACGAAATGCTGTCTTTTCATCGAATTGACATCCCGATGTGCATAAGAAATGAAATAATTCATTGGAAAATGTCAATTATGATAGAAAATGCTAAATTATTCTTGTTTTTAAAGTTTATTTTTAACGTATATGATGAGAAGGGGGTTTAATATCGAGGTAATTATGATTTCATGATTTTTACCAAATTGCACAGTAATAAAGGAAATTGAGTTGGTTATTTCGTCAGATAACGGTGAAGAGATAGTCATCTAACTTGATATATGTTTATTTATTTAACTCATCACATCATGACTGAATTTTTACTTTTAATTTCCAGATTATGGTCTTCAATCCCGCAATCACTCAATACATTCAGACATTCTAATTGGGATTAAAAACGATAGTATTTGTGTAAATGATGAGATATTTGAGATATCACTAATGTATTTACCGAAATAAATATTGTTGTAAAAGTTCTGCTCTATCAATACTTTGTGTTTGACGAGTTGCAAAGTGATACCAGTGTAGGGGACGTAATATTCGTAAAATGGCATATTCACACGTTGCCGAATTTGGTCACGATGGGGTACTGTTATCGCTTTTGAGTAATTGCTTTCGCTAGTAAATCTTAAATAGACGTTATGCACAACAAAAGCCTACTTAATGCGTCACAGTATTTCATGATAACAAAATAATCAACGAAGTTTAGTGACGTAGTCAACTAATGCACGAGTCTAAGCGTTGGTGTGATCATGTAAGAGCCTTTTGATACGAAATGATAACACAAGAAGAGTAATGTAGTTTTCTCTTTATTACCTAATGATACCCTTTGAGATAGTGGTGTTAAACGCAACATAATAATAACAGAGTATTTGTGATAAATGGGATATACGTTGCATTGTGTACTTGAAGTGCCTAGACTACTAATACAAGTCGTGTGCACATAGAACCTACGTTTGCTAGGTTATGTTTCGTTACTACAGTACGAGCACATGTTTGACGGCTACTCTCTTAACAATCTTGAATATTAATCTTATACGCAACTGAAACACTTTACACAAGGCTTGATGACGCATCGAGGAAGTAATGATAGTTTAAGACTGATGCATTTCACATAAGTATTAATACGCTGCCTATCATTCTCGTTAACTCTGCAATGTCCTCAAAATGATAAGTGAAATAGACAAAGTTAGTCGACATAAATGCATATATTTGTAAGGAAACAATAATCAATCAAGTTAAAAATGACTCAGAATGAAAGAGTACATATATACACTGAAAAGAGTTAATAACAATCCATTGAAAAAATCGCAGTTGTAGAGTTTTTATAGCTGCATCATAGTCATCATAAAGTCTCTATCCGCAACATGTGTCAGTTTGCCTCCGTTGTTAGTGGTGTTGGACCAGTCTTTGCAGTTTTCGTCACCACCAGTTTCGTTCGCAGAAACTGGATGTGAACTTTCCAAGCAGAGATTGAGATTGTATTCCTTCGAATGCCTTCGGCCGTATTGAGAAATATCTGAAGATGTATACATATCAGGTAAATTAATCTTACCTTTGGTGAACAATTCCTAATCTTAGCCACAGTGAATATGTGAACCAGGCAAGGAACAACCACAGAGTTGGTGAAATTCTATATATTAGTTGCCCATATATTCCACGGTAGATTTCAGGAATCGTGTAACTTCCAAATCACCTGTCACACTTTCTCTTCCATAAAAAGCAAATATTATACAAGTGACTCCTATCCATCCGTTACAACTAACTAAAAGAGATAAAATCTTCAAACTTTGCACTTCTTCGATTAAGTTATCCAGTAGTATTCTCCTTGTTAGTGGATCTAATGCTTCTTACATCTGTGAAATTTATAAGCATGTTAACTTGTTCCCTTAAGCTAAAAAATATAATGTCTATCCGCTTTTATTATTGCTATTTCAAAGCCCGCCTCAGTACCGTAAGGCACGTATTAGCCGCAACGTTTATGCAAGGGAAAATCTACCAATCACAGTGTGCGTAAGTGACCTTCAAGTGCTCAGCCTCTCCAGAAGCCATTTGTTCCGCTATCCTTTCTCCACCTATAAGGATAGGATAGAGGCACAAATCAGCTGATTGCTGCAGTTTTAAGGTGTTATCGTGGTGTTGTGTTTGGGTTATTCTGCCTTGTTTTTAGTGTTTTTTTCGACAGAAATGCATTTCAAAAATCGTATTTTAACGAAAAAACGTGTAAAAAGTGAGAAAAATAATCGTTTTCCTTGTGTTGACGAAATGCTGTCTTTTCATCGAATTGACATCCCGATGTGCATAAGAAATGAAATAATTCATTGGAAAATGTCAATTATGATAGAAAATGCTAAATTATTCTTGTTTTTAAAGTTTATTTTTAACGTATATGATGAGAAGGGGGTTTAATATCGAGGTAATTATGATTTCATGATTTTTACCAAATTGCACAGTAATAAAGGAAATTGAGTTGGTTATTTCGTCAGATAACGGTGAAGAGATAGTCATCTAACTTGATATATGTTTATTTATTTAACTCATCACATCATGACTGAATTTTTACTTTTAATTTCCAGATTATGGTCTTCAATCCCGCAATCACTCAATACATTCAGACATTCTAATTGGGATTAAAAACGATAGTATTTGTGTAAATGATGAGATATTTGAGATATCACTAATGTATTTACCGAAATAAATATTGTTGTAAAAGTTCTGCTCTATCAATACTTTGTGTTTGACGAGTTGCAAAGTGATACCAGTGTAGGGGACGTAATATTCGTAAAATGGCATATTCACACGTTGCCGAATTTGGTCACGATGGGGTACTGTTATCGCTTTTGAGTAATTGCTTTCGCTAGTAAATCTTAAATAGACGTTATGCACAACAAAAGCCTACTTAATGCGTCACAGTATTTCATGATAACAAAATAATCAACGAAGTTTAGTGACGTAGTCAACTAATGCACGAGTCTAAGCGTTGGTGTGATCATGTAAGAGCCTTTTGATACGAAATGATAACACAAGAAGAGTAATGTAGTTTTCTCTTTATTACCTAATGATACCCTTTGAGATAGTGGTGTTAAACGCAACATAATAATAACAGAGTATTTGTGATAAATGGGATATACGTTGCATTGTGTACTTGAAGTGCCTAGACTACTAATACAAGTCGTGTGCACATAGAACCTACGTTTGCTAGGTTATGTTTCGTTACTACAGTACGAGCACATGTTTGACGGCTACTCTCTTAACAATCTTGAATATTAATCTTATACGCAACTGAAACACTTTACACAAGGCTTGATGACGCATCGAGGAAGTAATGATAGTTTAAGACTGATGCATTTCACATAAGTATTAATACGCTGCCTATCATTCTCGTTAACTCTGCAATGTCCTCAAAATGATAAGTGAAATAGACAAAGTTAGTCGACATAAATGCATATATTTGTAAGGAAACAATAATCAATCAAGTTAAAAATGACTCAGAATGAAAGAGTACATATATACACTGAAAAGAGTTAATAACAATCAATTGAAAAAATCGCAGTTGTAGAGTTTTTATAGCTGCATCATAGTCATCATAAAGTCTCTATCCGCAACATGTGTCAGTTTGCCTCCGTTGTTAGTGGTGTTGGACCAGTCTTTGCAGTTTTCGTCACCACCAGTTTCGTTCGCAGAAACTGGATGTGAACTTTCCAAGCAGAGATTGAGATTGTATTCCTTCGAATGCCTTCGGCCGTATTGAGAAATATCTGAAGATGTATACATATCAGGTAAATTAATCTTACCTTTGGTGAACAATTCCTAATCTTAGCCACAGTGAATATGTGAACCAGGCAAGGAACAACCACAGAGTTGGTGAAATTCTATATATTAGTTGCCCATATATTCCACGGTAGATTTCAGGAATCGTGTAACTTCCAAATCACCTGTCACACTTTCTCTTCCATAAAAAGCAAATATTATACAAGTGACTCCTATCCATCCGTTACAACTAACTAAAAGAGATAAAATCTTCAAACTTTGCACTTCTTCGATTAAGTTATCCAGTAGTATTCTCCTTGTTAGTGGATCTAATGCTTCTTACATCTGTGAAATTTATAAGCATGTTAACTTGTTCCCTTAAGCTAAAAAATATAATGTCTATCCGCTTTTATTATTGCTATTTCAAAGCCCGCCTCAGTACCGTAAGGCACGTATTAGCCGCAACGTTTATGCAAGGGAAAATCTACCAATCACAGTGTGCGTAAGTGACCTTCAAGTGCTCAGCCTCTCCAGAAGCCATTTGTTCCGCTATCCTTTCTCCACCTATAAGGATAGGATAGAGGCACAAATCAGCTGATTGCTGCAGTTTTAAGGTGTTATCGTGGTGTTGTGTTTGGGTTATTCTGCCTTGTTTTTAGTGTTTTTTTCGACAGAAATGCATTTCAAAAATCGTATTTTAACGAAAAAACGTGTAAAAAGTGAGAAAAATAATCGTTTTCCTTGTGTTGACGAAATGCTGTCTTTTCATCGAATTGACATCCCGATGTGCATAAGAAATGAAATAATTCATTGGAAAATGTCAATTATGATAGAAAATGCTAAATTATTCTTGTTTTTAAAGTTTATTTTTAACGTATATGATGAGAAGGGGGTTTAATATCGAGGTAATTATGATTTCATGATTTTTACCAAATTGCACAGTAATAAAGGAAATTGAGTTGGTTATTTCGTCAGATAACGGTGAAGAGATAGTCATCTAACTTGATATATGTTTATTTATTTAACTCATCACATCATGACTGAATTTTTACTTTTAATTTCCAGATTATGGTCTTCAATCCCGCAATCACTCAATACATTCAGACATTCTAATTGGGATTAAAAACGATAGTATTTGTGTAAATGATGAGATATTTGAGATATCACTAATGTATTTACCGAAATAAATATTGTTGTAAAAGTTCTGCTCTATCAATACTTTGTGTTTGACGAGTTGCAAAGTGATACCAGTGTAGGGGACGTAATATTCGTAAAATGGCATATTCACACGTTGCCGAATTTGGTCACGATGGGGTACTGTTATCGCTTTTGAGTAATTGCTTTCGCTAGTAAATCTTAAATAGACGTTATGCACAACAAAAGCCTACTTAATGCGTCACAGTATTTCATGATAACAAAATAATCAACGAAGTTTAGTGACGTAGTCAACTAATGCACGAGTCTAAGCGTTGGTGTGATCATGTAAGAGCCTTTTGATACGAAATGATAACACAAGAAGAGTAATGTAGTTTTCTCTTTATTACCTAATGATACCCTTTGAGATAGTGGTGTTAAACGCAACATAATAATAACAGAGTATTTGTGATAAATGGGATATACGTTGCATTGTGTACTTGAAGTGCCTAGACTACTAATACAAGTCGTGTGCACATAGAACCTACGTTTGCTAGGTTATGTTTCGTTACTACAGTACGAGCACATGTTTGACGGCTACTCTCTTAACAATCTTGAATATTAATCTTATACGCAACTGAAACACTTTACACAAGGCTTGATGACGCATCGAGGAAGTAATGATAGTTTAAGACTGATGCATTTCACATAAGTATTAATACGCTGCCTATCATTCTCGTTAACTCTGCAATGTCCTCAAAATGATAAGTGAAATAGACAAAGTTAGTCGACATAAATGCATATATTTGTAAGGAAACAATAATCAATCAAGTTAAAAATGACTCAGAATGAAAGAGTACATATATACACTGAAAAGAGTTAATAACAATCCATTGAAAAAATCGCAGTTGTAGAGTTTTTATAGCTGCATCATAGTCATCATAAAGTCTCTATCCGCAACATGTGTCAGTTTGCCTCCGTTGTTAGTGGTGTTGGACCAGTCTTTGCAGTTTTCGTCACCACCAGTTTCGTTCGCAGAAACTGGATGTGAACTTTCCAAGCAGAGATTGAGATTGTATTCCTTCGAATGCCTTCGGCCGTATTGAGAAATATCTGAAGATGTATACATATCAGGTAAATTAATCTTACCTTTGGTGAACAATTCCTAATCTTAGCCACAGTGAATATGTGAACCAGGCAAGGAACAACCACAGAGTTGGTGAAATTCTATATATTAGTTGCCCATATATTCCACGGTAGATTTCAGGAATCGTGTAACTTCCAAATCACCTGTCACACTTTCTCTTCCATAAAAAGCAAATATTATACAAGTGACTCCTATCCATCCGTTACAACTAACTAAAAGAGATAAAATCTTCAAACTTTGCACTTCTTCGATTAAGTTATCCAGTAGTATTCTCCTTGTTAGTGGATCTAATGCTTCTTACATCTGTGAAATTTATAAGCATGTTAACTTGTTCCCTTAAGCTAAAAAATATAATGTCTATCCGCTTTTATTATTGCTATTTCAAAGCCCGCCTCAGTACCGTAAGGCACGTATTAGCCGCAACGTTTATGCAAGGGAAAATCTACCAATCACAGTGTGCGTAAGTGACCTTCAAGTGCTCAGCCTCTCCAGAAGCCATTTGTTCCGCTATCCTTTCTCCACCTATAAGGATAGGATAGAGGCACAAATCAGCTGATTGCTGCAGTTTTAAGGTGTTATCGTGGTGTTGTGTTTGGGTTATTCTGCCTTGTTTTTAGTGTTTTTTTCGACAGAAATGCATTTCAAAAATCGTATTTTAACGAAAAAACGTGTAAAAAGTGAGAAAAATAATCGTTTTCCTTGTGTTGACGAAATGCTGTCTTTTCATCGAATTGACATCCCGATGTGCATAAGAAATGAAATAATTCATTGGAAAATGTCAATTATGATAGAAAATGCTAAATTATTCTTGTTTTTAAAGTTTATTTTTAACGTATATGATGAGAAGGGGGTTTAATATCGAGGTAATTATGATTTCATGATTTTTACCAAATTGCACAGTAATAAAGGAAATTGAGTTGGTTATTTCGTCAGATAACGGTGAAGAGATAGTCATCTAACTTGATATATGTTTATTTATTTAACTCATCACATCATGACTGAATTTTTACTTTTAATTTCCAGATTATGGTCTTCAATCCCGCAATCACTCAATACATTCAGACATTCTAATTGGGATTAAAAACGATAGTATTTGTGTAAATGATGAGATATTTGAGATATCACTAATGTATTTACCGAAATAAATATTGTTGTAAAAGTTCTGCTCTATCAATACTTTGTGTTTGACGAGTTGCAAAGTGATACCAGTGTAGGGGACGTAATATTCGTAAAATGGCATATTCACACGTTGCCGAATTTGGTCACGATGGGGTACTGTTATCGCTTTTGAGTAATTGCTTTCGCTAGTAAATCTTAAATAGACGTTATGCACAACAAAAGCCTACTTAATGCGTCACAGTATTTCATGATAACAAAATAATCAACGAAGTTTAGTGACGTAGTCAACTAATGCACGAGTCTAAGCGTTGGTGTGATCATGTAAGAGCCTTTTGATACGAAATGATAACACAAGAAGAGTAATGTAGTTTTCTCTTTATTACCTAATGATACCCTTTGAGATAGTGGTGTTAAACGCAACATAATAATAACAGAGTATTTGTGATAAATGGGATATACGTTGCATTGTGTACTTGAAGTGCCTAGACTACTAATACAAGTCGTGTGCACATAGAACCTACGTTTGCTAGGTTATGTTTCGTTACTACAGTACGAGCACATGTTTGACGGCTACTCTCTTAACAATCTTGAATATTAATCTTATACGCAACTGAAACACTTTACACAAGGCTTGATGACGCATCGAGGAAGTAATGATAGTTTAAGACTGATGCATTTCACATAAGTATTAATACGCTGCCTATCATTCTCGTTAACTCTGCAATGTCCTCAAAATGATAAGTGAAATAGACAAAGTTAGTCGACATAAATGCATATATTTGTAAGGAAACAATAATCAATCAAGTTAAAAATGACTCAGAATGAAAGAGTACATATATACACTGAAAAGAGTTAATAACAATCCATTGAAAAAATCGCAGTTGTAGAGTTTTTATAGCTGCATCATAGTCATCATAAAGTCTCTATCCGCAACATGTGTCAGTTTGCCTCCGTTGTTAGTGGTGTTGGACCAGTCTTTGCAGTTTTCGTCACCACCAGTTTCGTTCGCAGAAACTGGATGTGAACTTTCCAAGCAGAGATTGAGATTGTATTCCTTCGAATGCCTTCGGCCGTATTGAGAAATATCTGAAGATGTATACATATCAGGTAAATTAATCTTACCTTTGGTGAACAATTCCTAATCTTAGCCACAGTGAATATGTGAACCAGGCAAGGAACAACCACAGAGTTGGTGAAATTCTATATATTAGTTGCCCATATATTCCACGGTAGATTTCAGGAATCGTGTAACTTCCAAATCACCTGTCACACTTTCTCTTCCATAAAAAGCAAATATTATACAAGTGACTCCTATCCATCCGTTACAACTAACTAAAAGAGATAAAATCTTCAAACTTTGCACTTCTTCGATTAAGTTATCCAGTAGTATTCTCCTTGTTAGTGGATCTAATGCTTCTTACATCTGTGAAATTTATAAGCATGTTAACTTGTTCCCTTAAGCTAAAAAATATAATGTCTATCCGCTTTTATTATTGCTATTTCAAAGCCCGCCTCAGTACCGTAAGGCACGTATTAGCCGCAACGTTTATGCAAGGGAAAATCTACCAATCACAGTGTGCGTAAGTGACCTTCAAGTGCTCAGCCTCTCCAGAAGCCATTTGTTCCGCTATCCTTTCTCCACCTATAAGGATAGGATAGAGGCACAAATCAGCTGATTGCTGCAGTTTTAAGGTGTTATCGTGGTGTTGTGTTTGGGTTATTCTGCCTTGTTTTTAGTGTTTTTTTCGACAGAAATGCATTTCAAAAATCGTATTTTAACGAAAAAACGTGTAAAAAGTGAGAAAAATAATCGTTTTCCTTGTGTTGACGAAATGCTGTCTTTTCATCGAATTGACATCCCGATGTGCATAAGAAATGAAATAATTCATTGGAAAATGTCAATTATGATAGAAAATGCTAAATTATTCTTGTTTTTAAAGTTTATTTTTAACGTATATGATGAGAAGGGGGTTTAATATCGAGGTAATTATGATTTCATGATTTTTACCAAATTGCACAGTAATAAAGGAAATTGAGTTGGTTATTTCGTCAGATAACGGTGAAGAGATAGTCATCTAACTTGATATATGTTTATTTATTTAACTCATCACATCATGACTGAATTTTTACTTTTAATTTCCAGATTATGGTCTTCAATCCCGCAATCACTCAATACATTCAGACATTCTAATTGGGATTAAAAACGATAGTATTTGTGTAAATGATGAGATATTTGAGATATCACTAATGTATTTACCGAAATAAATATTGTTGTAAAAGTTCTGCTCTATCAATACTTTGTGTTTGACGAGTTGCAAAGTGATACCAGTGTAGGGGACGTAATATTCGTAAAATGGCATATTCACACGTTGCCGAATTTGGTCACGATGGGGTACTGTTATCGCTTTTGAGTAATTGCTTTCGCTAGTAAATCTTAAATAGACGTTATGCACAACAAAAGCCTACTTAATGCGTCACAGTATTTCATGATAACAAAATAATCAACGAAGTTTAGTGACGTAGTCAACTAATGCACGAGTCTAAGCGTTGGTGTGATCATGTAAGAGCCTTTTGATACGAAATGATAACACAAGAAGAGTAATGTAGTTTTCTCTTTATTACCTAATGATACCCTTTGAGATAGTGGTGTTAAACGCAACATAATAATAACAGAGTATTTGTGATAAATGGGATATACGTTGCATTGTGTACTTGAAGTGCCTAGACTACTAATACAAGTCGTGTGCACATAGAACCTACGTTTGCTAGGTTATGTTTCGTTACTACAGTACGAGCACATGTTTGACGGCTACTCTCTTAACAATCTTGAATATTAATCTTATACGCAACTGAAACACTTTACACAAGGCTTGATGACGCATCGAGGAAGTAATGATAGTTTAAGACTGATGCATTTCACATAAGTATTAATACGCTGCCTATCATTCTCGTTAACTCTGCAATGTCCTCAAAATGATAAGTGAAATAGACAAAGTTAGTCGACATAAATGCATATATTTGTAAGGAAACAATAATCAATCAAGTTAAAAATGACTCAGAATGAAAGAGTACATATATACACTGAAAAGAGTTAATAACAATCCATTGAAAAAATCGCAGTTGTAGAGTTTTTATAGCTGCATCATAGTCATCATAAAGTCTCTATCCGCAACATGTGTCAGTTTGCCTCCGTTGTTAGTGGTGTTGGACCAGTCTTTGCAGTTTTCGTCACCACCAGTTTCGTTCGCAGAAACTGGATGTGAACTTTCCAAGCAGAGATTGAGATTGTATTCCTTCGAATGCCTTCGGCCGTATTGAGAAATATCTGAAGATGTATACATATCAGGTAAATTAATCTTACCTTTGGTGAACAATTCCTAATCTTAGCCACAGTGAATATGTGAACCAGGCAAGGAACAACCACAGAGTTGGTGAAATTCTATATATTAGTTGCCCATATATTCCACGGTAGATTTCAGGAATCGTGTAACTTCCAAATCACCTGTCACACTTTCTCTTCCATAAAAAGCAAATATTATACAAGTGACTCCTATCCATCCGTTACAACTAACTAAAAGAGATAAAATCTTCAAACTTTGCACTTCTTCGATTAAGTTATCCAGTAGTATTCTCCTTGTTAGTGGATCTAATGCTTCTTACATCTGTGAAATTTATAAGCATGTTAACTTGTTCCCTTAAGCTAAAAAATATAATGTCTATCCGCTTTTATTATTGCTATTTCAAAGCCCGCCTCAGTACCGTAAGGCACGTATTAGCCGCAACGTTTATGCAAGGGAAAATCTACCAATCACAGTGTGCGTAAGTGACCTTCAAGTGCTCAGCCTCTCCAGAAGCCATTTGTTCCGCTATCCTTTCTCCACCTATAAGGATAGGATAGAGGCACAAATCAGCTGATTGCTGCAGTTTTAAGGTGTTATCGTGGTGTTGTGTTTGGGTTATTCTGCCTTGTTTTTAGTGTTTTTTTCGACAGAAATGCATTTCAAAAATCGTATTTTAACGAAAAAACGTGTAAAAAGTGAGAAAAATAATCGTTTTCCTTGTGTTGACGAAATGCTGTCTTTTCATCGAATTGACATCCCGATGTGCATAAGAAATGAAATAATTCATTGGAAAATGTCAATTATGATAGAAAATGCTAAATTATTCTTGTTTTTAAAGTTTATTTTTAACGTATATGATGAGAAGGGGGTTTAATATCGAGGTAATTATGATTTCATGATTTTTACCAAATTGCACAGTAATAAAGGAAATTGAGTTGGTTATTTCGTCAGATAACGGTGAAGAGATAGTCATCTAACTTGATATATGTTTATTTATTTAACTCATCACATCATGACTGAATTTTTACTTTTAATTTCCAGATTATGGTCTTCAATCCCGCAATCACTCAATACATTCAGACATTCTAATTGGGATTAAAAACGATAGTATTTGTGTAAATGATGAGATATTTGAGATATCACTAATGTATTTACCGAAATAAATATTGTTGTAAAAGTTCTGCTCTATCAATACTTTGTGTTTGACGAGTTGCAAAGTGATGCCAGTGTAGGGGACGTAATATTCGTAAAATGGCATATTCACACGTTGCCGAATTTGGTCACGATGGGGTACTGTTATCGCTTTTGAGTAATTGCTTTCGCTAGTAAATCTTAAATAGACGTTATGCACAACAAAAGCCTACTTAATGCGTCACAGTATTTCATGATAACAAAATAATCAACGAAGTTTAGTGACGTAGTCAACTAATGCACGAGTCTAAGCGTTGGTGTGATCATGTAAGAGCCTTTTGATACGAAATGATAACACAAGAAGAGTAATGTAGTTTTCTCTTTATTACCTAATGATACCCTTTGAGATAGTGGTGTTAAACGCAACATAATAATAACAGAGTATTTGTGATAAATGGGATATACGTTGCATTGTGTACTTGAAGTGCCTAGACTACTAATACAAGTCGTGTGCACATAGAACCTACGTTTGCTAGGTTATGTTTCGTTACTACAGTACGAGCACATGTTTGACGGCTACTCTCTTAACAATCTTGAATATTAATCTTATACGCAACTGAAACACTTTACACAAGGCTTGATGACGCATCGAGGAAGTAATGATAGTTTAAGACTGATGCATTTCACATAAGTATTAATACGCTGCCTATCATTCTCGTTAACTCTGCAATGTCCTCAAAATGATAAGTGAAATAGACAAAGTTAGTCGACATAAATGCATATATTTGTAAGGAAACAATAATCAATCAAGTTAAAAATGACTCAGAATGAAAGAGTACATATATACACTGAAAAGAGTTAATAACAATCCATTGAAAAAATCGCAGTTGTAGAGTTTTTATAGCTGCATCATAGTCATCATAAAGTCTCTATCCGCAACATGTGTCAGTTTGCCTCCGTTGTTAGTGGTGTTGGACCAGTCTTTGCAGTTTTCGTCACCACCAGTTTCGTTCGCAGAAACTGGATGTGAACTTTCCAAGCAGAGATTGAGATTGTATTCCTTCGAATGCCTTCGGCCGTATTGAGAAATATCTGAAGATGTATACATATCAGGTAAATTAATCTTACCTTTGGTGAACAATTCCTAATCTTAGCCACAGTGAATATGTGAACCAGGCAAGGAACAACCACAGAGTTGGTGAAATTCTATATATTAGTTGCCCATATATTCCACGGTAGATTTCAGGAATCGTGTAACTTCCAAATCACCTGTCACACTTTCTCTTCCATAAAAAGCAAATATTATACAAGTGACTCCTATCCATCCGTTACAACTAACTAAAAGAGATAAAATCTTCAAACTTTGCACTTCTTCGATTAAGTTATCCAGTAGTATTCTCCTTGTTAGTGGATCTAATGCTTCTTACATCTGTGAAATTTATAAGCATGTTAACTTGTTCCCTTAAGCTAAAAAATATAATGTCTATCCGCTTTTATTATTGCTATTTCAAAGCCCGCCTCAGTACCGTAAGGCACGTATTAGCCGCAACGTTTATGCAAGGGAAAATCTACCAATCACAGTGTGCGTAAGTGACCTTCAAGTGCTCAGCCTCTCCAGAAGCCATTTGTTCCGCTATCCTTTCTCCACCTATAAGGATAGGATAGAGGCACAAATCAGCTGATTGCTGCAGTTTTAAGGTGTTATCGTGGTGTTGTGTTTGGGTTATTCTGCCTTGTTTTTAGTGTTTTTTTCGACAGAAATGCATTTCAAAAATCGTATTTTAACGAAAAAACGTGTAAAAAGTGAGAAAAATAATCGTTTTCCTTGTGTTGACGAAATGCTGTCTTTTCATCGAATTGACATCCCGATGTGCATAAGAAATGAAATAATTCATTGGAAAATGTCAATTATGATAGAAAATGCTAAATTATTCTTGTTTTTAAAGTTTATTTTTAACGTATATGATGAGAAGGGGGTTTAATATCGAGGTAGTTATGATTTCATGATTTTTACCAAATTGCACAGTAATAATGGAAATTGAGTTGGTTATTTCGTCAGATAACGGTGAAGAGATAGTCATCTAACTTGATATATGTTTATTTATTTAACTCATCACATCATGACTGAATTTTTACTTTTAATTTCCAGATTATGGTCTTCAATCCCGCAATCACTCAATACATTCAGACATTCTAATTGGGATTAAAAACGATAGTATTTGTGTAAATGATGAGATATTTGAGATATCACTAATGTATTTACCGAAATAAATATTGTTGTAAAAGTTCTGCTCTATCAATACTTTGTGTTTGACGAGTTGCAAAGTGATGCCAGTGTAGGGGACGTAATATTCGTAAAATGGCATATTCACACGTTGCCGAATTTGGTCACGATGGGGTACTGTTATCGCTTTTGAGTAATTGCTTTCGCTAGTAAATCTTAAATAGACGTTATGCACAACAAAAGCCTACTTAATGCGTCACAGTATTTCATGATAACAAAATAATCAACGAAGTTTAGTGACGTAGTCAACTAATGCACGAGTCTAAGCGTTGGTGTGATCATGTAAGAGCCTTTTGATACGAAATGATAACACAAGAAGAGTAATGTAGTTTTCTCTTTATTACCTAATGATACCCTTTGAGATAGTGGTGTTAAACGCAACATAATAATAACAGAGTATTTGTGATAAATGGGATATATGTTGCATTGTGTACTTGAAGTGCCTAGACTACTAATACAAGTCGTGTGCACATAGAACCTACGTTTGCTAGGTTATGTTTCGTTACTACAGTACGAGCACATGTTTGACGGCTACTCTCTTAACAATCTTGAATATTAATCTTATACGCAACTGAAACACTTTACACAAGGCTTGATGACGCATCGAGGAAGTAATGATAGTTTAAGACTGATGCATTTCACATAAGTATTAATACGCTGCCTATCATTCTCGTTAACTCTGCAATGTCCTCAAAATGATAAGTGAAATAGACAAAGTTAGTCGACATAAATGCATATATTTGTAAGGAAACAATAATCAATCAAGTTAAAAATGACTCAGAATGAAAGAGTACATATATACACTGAAAAGAGTTAATAACAATCCATTGAAAAAATCGCAGTTGTAGAGTTTTTATAGCTGCATCATAGTCATCATAAAGTCTCTATCCGCAACATGTGTCAGTTTGCCTCCGTTGTTAGTGGTGTTGGACCAGTCTTTGCAGTTTTCGTCACCACCAGTTTCGTTCGCAGAAACTGGATGTGAACTTTCCAAGCAGAGATTGAGATTGTATTCCTTCGAATGCCTTCGGCCGTATTGAGAAATATCTGAAGATGTATACATATCAGGTAAATTAATCTTACCTTTGGTGAACAATTCCTAATCTTAGCCACAGTGAATATGTGAACCAGGCAAGGAACAACCACAGAGTTGGTGAAATTCTATATATTAGTTGCCCATATATTCCACGGTAGATTTCAGGAATCGTGTAACTTCCAAATCACCTGTCACACTTTCTCTTCCATAAAAAGCAAATATTATACAAGTGACTCCTATCCATCCGTTACAACTAACTAAAAGAGATAAAATCTTCAAACTTTGCACTTCTTCGATTAAGTTATCCAGTAGTATTCTCCTTGTTAGTGGATCTAATGCTTCTTACATCTGTGAAATTTATAAGCATGTTAACTTGTTCCCTTAAGCTAAAAAATATAATGTCTATCCGCTTTTATTATTGCTATTTCAAAGCCCGCCTCAGTACCGTAAGGCACGTATTAGCCGCAACGTTTATGCAAGGGAAAATCTACCAATCACAGTGTGCGTAAGTGACCTTCAAGTGCTCAGCCTCTCCAGAAGCCATTTGTTCCGCTATCCTTTCTCCACCTATAAGGATAGGATAGAGGCACAAATCAGCTGATTGCTGCAGTTTTAAGGTGTTATCGTGGTGTTGTGTTTGGGTTATTCTGCCTTGTTTTTAGTGTTTTTTTCGACAGAAATGCATTTCAAAAATCGTATTTTAACGAAAAAACGTGTAAAAAGTGAGAAAAATAATCGTTTTCCTTGTGTTGACGAAATGCTGTCTTTTCATCGAATTGACATCCCGATGTGCATAAGAAATGAAATAATTCATTGGAAAATGTCAATTATGATAGAAAATGCTAAATTATTCTTGTTTTTAAAGTTTATTTTTAACGTATATGATGAGAAGGGGGTTTAATATCGAGGTAATTATGATTTCATGATTTTTACCAAATTGCACAGTAATAAAGGAAATTGAGTTGGTTATTTCGTCAGATAACGGTGAAGAGATAGTCATCTAACTTGATATATGTTTATTTATTTAACTCATCACATCATGACTGAATTTTTACTTTTAATTTCCAGATTATGGTCTTCAATCCCGCAATCACTCAATACATTCAGACATTCTAATTGGGATTAAAAACGATAGTATTTGTGTAAATGATGAGATATTTGAGATATCACTAATGTATTTACCGAAATAAATATTGTTGTAAAAGTTCTGCTCTATCAATACTTTGTGTTTGACGAGTTGCAAAGTGATGCCAGTGTAGGGGACGTAATATTCGTAAAATGGCATATTCACACGTTGCCGAATTTGGTCACGATGGGGTACTGTTATCGCTTTTGAGTAATTGCTTTCGCTAGTAAATCTTAAATAGACGTTATGCACAACAAAAGCCTACTTAATGCGTCACAGTATTTCATGATAACAAAATAATCAACGAAGTTTAGTGACGTAGTCAACTAATGCACGAGTCTAAGCGTTGGTGTGATCATGTAAGAGCCTTTTGATACGAAATGATAACACAAGAAGAGTAATGTAGTTTTCTCTTTATTACCTAATGATACCCTTTGAGATAGTGGTGTTAAACGCAACATAATAATAACAGAGTATTTGTGATAAATGGGATATATGTTGCATTGTGTACTTGAAGTGCCTAGACTACTAATACAAGTCGTGTGCACATAGAACCTACGTTTGCTAGGTTATGTTTCGTTACTACAGTACGAGCACATGTTTGACGGCTACTCTCTTAACAATCTTGAATATTAATCTTATACGCAACTGAAACACTTTACACAAGGCTTGATGACGCATCGAGGAAGTAATGATAGTTTAAGACTGATGCATTTCACATAAGTATTAATACGCTGCCTATCATTCTCGTTAACTCTGCAATGTCCTCAAAATGATAAGTGAAATAGACAAAGTTAGTCGACATAAATGCATATATTTGTAAGGAAACAATAATCAATCAAGTTAAAAATGACTCAGAATGAAAGAGTACATATATACACTGAAAAGAGTTAATAACAATCCATTGAAAAAATCGCAGTTGTAGAGTTTTTATAGCTGCATCATAGTCATCATAAAGTCTCTATCCGCAACATGTGTCAGTTTGCCTCCGTTGTTAGTGGTGTTGGACCAGTCTTTGCAGTTTTCGTCACCACCAGTTTCGTTCGCAGAAACTGGATGTGAACTTTCCAAGCAGAGATTGAGATTGTATTCCTTCGAATGCCTTCGGCCGTATTGAGAAATATCTGAAGATGTATACATATCAGGTAAATTAATCTTACCTTTGGTGAACAATTCCTAATCTTAGCCACAGTGAATATGTGAACCAGGCAAGGAACAACCACAGAGTTGGTGAAATTCTATATATTAGTTGCCCATATATTCCACGGTAGATTTCAGGAATCGTGTAACTTCCAAATCACCTGTCACACTTTCTCTTCCATAAAAAGCAAATATTATACAAGTGACTCCTATCCATCCGTTACAACTAACTAAAAGAGATAAAATCTTCAAACTTTGCACTTCTCCGATTAAGTTATCCAGTAGTATTCTCCTTGTTAGTGGATCTAATGCTTCTTACATCTGTGAAATTTATAAGCATGTTAACTTGTTCCCTTAAGCTAAAAAATATAATGTCTATCCGCTTTTATTATTGCTATTTCAAAGCCCGCCTCAGTACCGTAAGGCACGTATTAGCCGCAACGTTTATGCAAGGGAAAATCTACCAATCACAGTGTGCGTAAGTGACCTTCAAGTGCTCAGCCTCTCCAGAAGCCATTTGTTCCGCTATCCTTTCTCATCCTTTCTCTCACCTATAAGTAAGGCAACATTGAAAAGTGGTTACATTAAATAACGTTCCTGCATATATTCCAAGAAAAGCCTCCATTTTCTCATAGGAGTCCTCATAGGTAGGCTAAATGAATGTCTGTGCGTAAGTTCGTTTAGATTCACTAATGTCATCGTGTTTAGTCACCCGAATTTCACGCAAATCACGTTTTTAAGTACTGTTAGGGCAGTGTTTTGATAGTTTGTTAGGGCTAAGGTAGGTACAAATTTTAGGATCAGGGTTATAAAGGCAAGTCTGGCATCGCGCGATCGCCAGAAAGAAGTTAGTATTTGATTGTCTGAAAGCATATTGATCCTGTTAGCCAGCTTTGGGACAATTTTGAGACATTTGGGTTATTTCCATGGCTTTAGGAAAAGTGATGATTTTTTAGTGCATTACTTCCAAATTTTCAGGTTAAACTATTCCAAAAGATTACCGCAAACCTTCCCAAACCCTTTTACTTCCGAATCTCGTCATCACGGCATTAGGTGATTTGTTTTATTCTCTTAAACCCTTTCTTTCCTTTCTTCCAAGTTTATCTTTAGGAACTACATCTCCTAGCCTCGAAACTTCTAAGGTGAATTACCAGTTAAGACTGCAGTCTTAGGCGTACGCCTCATCTGTCCAGGTAGACTTGTGTTTTCGTCATAGTCTGCCGTCTGTTTGGTCTGGTTTACCCTAGATCAGCGGCTGGGCATCACCTACCCCCGCCTAGAGATATACTAGTTTAATTACACCCGTTAAAGGACGTCATTAGGTTGTTGAAATTATGACAAATTATAAAATGCTTCCACTACACACTGCATAGTGCAATTTTTATGTTATTATTCCCTTAGGTTCCGGAGGTGAGATAAGGCTTCAATGACATCGCCACTTGCACCTACTTTCTGCTATCCACTTCACATGGGTCCACGATTGCCCATGATGTGTGTCGTTAGCACGGCGTTTATGACTCTCGCCAACCATGCACAATGTCTGGGGTTCGATGCCCAGACGACGCACACTTGATATCTATGGTCAGCTCTGTAAAATTCGGGCTACCGATATCACATGCTAAACATTCCATACCTTACCAAAAAATACGGTGTGGAATCAAGCTGTAATCAAAAATAAAAATAAATCTCTCATCTCTTCGCAGGACCTCCATGTCACCGTACCGACGACCCACTCGTCGCTTCCCATTTGGATTGTACTCGAGGGTCTGGCGCGCGATGTCATTCGACAGTCTCCTCAGCATGTGCCCAATCCATCTTCTCCTACATATTTGTTAAGCGATGGAATCTTTGTTAGTTTGTTCCCGGCGGGCCAGAGTTTCTTCTTGCTAATTCTTTCTGGCCAGCCGGCCATTCAATCTTCAGTATGGGGCTAGCGAAGGGGGGGGTTGTTGATAAAAGTCTATAAATGTTGGGAATACTTTTCATGACACACATTGCAAGTTTCTGACCCATATAGAAGAACAGACTTCACATTTGTGTTGAAAATCCGAATCTTTTTTTAAAATGTTGGATGCAGATTTGTAAACTGGTTTCAGGCTGATGAAGGCGTATCTTGCCTTTCCGATTCTGACCAGCTTTGACATCTTCATCCGTCCCACTTGTGATTGAAACCGTGCTTCCTATCGGGATAAGTGAAGAAAGTAACCTCTGTTGTCTCCCATTAATGGTGATTAGTGCCGGTTGTTGCTGTTGGTGGTTGGTTATCTTCACGACCTCTGTCTTCTCGATGTTCACCTGAAATCCTGTCTTCGATGCCTGACAGCCTCTCCAGCCAGTTTTTTGGTTTTCTTCCGCAAGTCTTAGATTTTGTGTGACATAAGCCATAATTTGTCTGCGAAATCCAGATCTTCTGGAGTCTTCTTGTCGGTCGTCCAGCGTATTCCTGGCACCTCGCTCCCCACAGTCCACCACAATTAAAAATATCATCGGCGATAATAGGCAGGCAGCCTTGCCTTTCTCTTGTATTCACTTCGAACGCCTCTCTGAGTTTTCCGTTGTGGATCACCTGACGTGTGGCATCGTCGTATAGCCCTTTGTTGAATGAGGTTGATAAAGACTCAGACACTGCACGCTGTAGTGTTGAAGTAGTTTCCAATTTACTTCCTGGTCAACGCTGTCTGGCGAAGTCCTCTGCGAAGTGGATGAAGTTGAGGTAGAGGTTTGACTGCCATTCTATGCTTTGTTCGATGACTATGGGTAGAGTTGCAACTTGATGAGCACATGATTTGCCTTTCCTGAATCCAGCCAGCACCATCCTAGAATAAAAAGGTTATTCTAGGATGGTGGAGTTCGGAACGTAGTGTGTCTTTTATTCTCTCCAGGATGACGCGACTCAGTATTTTACTTGGCGTTGAGAAGAGCATGATACCACGCCAGTTCTTGCACAGGCCTGACGAGGTCGCCCTTTATTAGTATCTTGACAAGGTAGCTAGCCTTTTCAATCTGTAGGCACCACTCCTGCCTTCCAAACGTTCCGCAATAATGGCGTGAGCAAAGCTACCACAGTCTCTGGGTCCAATTTCATTGCTTTGGAGGGAATTTCGTCTGGCTCTCCTGCCTTCCTTGACCCTAGTAGCGTGATCGCACTCAAGAATATTGCCTTAGTTGGAGGATTAGTGTCCACTGGCAGGCAGTCCTGTACGTGCTGTCGGTGGCGGTTTATTTCTGGGAGAGTTGTAGGCGATGGACGATTCAACAGTCTCACTGTGACCGATGTAGTATTTATTGAAGCTCGCACAAGTTATGTTATGTGGTATCAGTTTTATGTTCTTTTTTGTTGGGTCATTTGATTTGCACAATATCGAATGAAGTGACCGTGCTGGCTGGCTTGTGTGCTATACCTATTTCAAACGGTCTTGACATTCTAGCTTTTATTTCAGAGATATTTTTTATATGTGGTAGAAAGAATTTTCTCGTGGTCTTTGATGGTGGTCTCTTACTGGTGTTATGACTCGATTTTAAACACTTTTTGGTGAAACTATCAGGATATCCATTCTTTTTGAAGACAGTTAGTAGGTATTTCTGCTCCATTCTCTTCAACACCGGAGTGCTACAAGGTGTTTGAACTCTTTCAAACAGTATCTGCACACAGTTTCTTTTGTGGGTAATTGGTTTATGCCTACTATAGTTGAGTATTTGGTCTGTGTGGGTTGATTTTCTATATATTTGGAACACAAATTAGCGGTGAAAAGACGTATATTCTTTCATATCAACAGATGTGGATGATTATGGACATCCATGTGATTTGAGTAATGTAGAAATTTTAAATAGAGGGAACACGAAAACTGTATTCAGGGAAATTCTAGAAGCCTAGTACTCAATTGAATTGGCAATTAACAAACATTTCTATAGACCATGTTTACTAGCCAATAAAAAGTAAACCACATGAGAAAGGAGTTCAAACTCCAAGTCAATAAAAATGACTGATAGAGACGTAAAACCAATTACGACAATGGTTGCCAGGGGATACAATTATATCATTCATGGCGAATGCAAATAAGTTCATTTTATACTGAGACCTCAGCTGAAGATGTCTGGAAGGACAACGAAAACTCCACAATTAGATCGACCAGCTCAGGGGATACAATTATTTCAAAATCACTCACTTGAGCTGGAAAGCCTCTGTACTTTTTCCAATATCTGAAGTAGTGTATATTTCTTATCTGTATAGTAGTCGCAGTTCTGCACATGTTTAAGTTTCATGCCGTAAAGTCGCGCGGGAAGTCTATCCTGGCTAAGAGTTCTAACAGCGACAGCTGCATTTTTCACTCTAGTTTATTTATATATAATAAACTTGTCCGCGAAACTATGGAAATAAGACTATACTACCGTATATAGAAAAGCCTTTTGTTTCCTTCAAGGAAGTGAGGAGAATTAACAGCTGGGAGATTGTAAGTGACAGCGTTCAGTCTTGTGCTTGAGCCAGGAGATTTTCGCAATGGCTGGTTCGTTAGACTTTGATTGTGTGTCTAGTTGATGATCGTTTAATTGAATATTTAAAACGAGTAAATTATAGTTCATAATTCTCCATAATTAGTGAAAAGTTTTATCCCAAGTGTGCGGTTTTTTCAGTAATCTGTGGTGTAATGCCTGTTTCTAACTGAAAGAATAATGACAGTGTCGAAATTTTACTACTGACTACTTTTCATCAAATGAACTGTAGTCAAGATTTGACAGAATAGTTCTAAAATATTTGGGCGCTGAGTGAGAAGTAGACATTTGTAGAAAATTATATTTGTAAAATCTCAGCGATATTGAAATGAGTAATTCCAACGTTTTAATATCGCTGAGATTTTACAAATATAATTTTTTACAAATGTCTACTTCTCACTCGGCGCCCAAATATTTTAGAACTATTCTGTCAAATCTTGACTACAGTTCATTTGATTTATTTTGCAATCGAATTAAATTAACAAAGAAACTGCAATTGACACAATCATCGTGTTTCCACTCTCCGTTGTCTGCAACAGAATGCGTATCCTAAATCCGTAGCTGTCCAGTCAACTGACAACTCCAGTAGGTCGAATAAATCAGCTCAATTTTCAGAAAGAAGACAAAGTAATAAGTTTGACAGGGTGCTTCAACTAAACTCTAATCCTAAACACCATAATTTTGAAGATACGTCTAATCATAAAGTTCTAGATACTAACAGTTTGAACAGACATGAAGGTATGATGTTAGCTGACGCATAGGAAATCCTGATTGATAAATAAGAATGGATATGTATCACTAACTAATAATACTTGGTCAAAGTTCCTGACTGTCTATATCTACTTATGGAGACGTTAAGACATTGTTTTACAACTGTTTATCCGCACACATACACACTGTGTTTAAAGTGTTTAACAAAGGTAGATCAATATTTGTAAGTCTGAGGTCAAATTTTGATCACAACTCATACAATTTTGGTCATTATACTTGTTAATACTTGTTTTATGAATCATGATTGAACAAAGTTTTCTGAAAACAAGAGATGTTCCTTTTACATATAAACCTCTGTTATGTTAATTTCGATTAATTTCCCTGAAGAAGTTCGGACCAGATTGCCAAACGAAACGTTGGAATTAATCATTTCAATATCACTGAGATTTTACAAATATAATTTTTTACAAATGCCTACTTTTCATGTCCATAAACGGTGGTTATGTGCAATTCGTTTTTAAAGATTGACTGGGTAGTTTTGATTTTCGGTGGATAAATTGGAAAGAATTATTCGATGTTAATCAATTAGTCATTGTTTATGACCATGAAAAGTAGTCATTAGTAAAATTTCGACACTGTCATTATTCTCTCAATTATAAACAGACGTCAGTTAATTAAATTACTCTGTTGCTTTGGCATGCAGTCTTCGTGGCATGGTTCTGAACATGAGAAGTTGAGTGTTTTGAGTGAATGTTCTGTAACAGATATTTTTTAACTTTCATAAAATCGTATTCCTCGATGTTTCGAGTGGAGCATAGGGCTTCAAGCTAGAGCTTTAAACTTTCGGTAGCGGTGGGTTGTTTCATTTTTACTGGGTGGGGTTGCTAGCCTCACGTCCAAGCTTACCTCTTAACCGGCCTTACTAGTGGCTTAGCGAGATTTAGGAGTGCGTTGGCCGAGAATCGAACCCCATACCACGTGAGTGGTTGGGGAACGTTCTACTGCTAAACCACCAACGCACAAACATATTTGCTTTCTGCCCTTGACTTTGCTCCTCTAGGTTGCAGTCAAAGTTCATCCAGCAAATAAGGTTAAACACACAAGCTAGCAATTACAACCATTAAAATTTCGTATAGTGTTTATTTTTTAATGTTTCTTATAACTCAGTCATATTTCCTAACTTTACTTTTGCTCGTCATTGAAGTATGGACTATGATCCCCATAGTTTTACGCCAAACATGTGGGTTGAAAGGTGGGAAAAGAATGAAACTGGTTGGCATTTAAATTTTGTACACCGGTATGTTTGCTTTTATAAAGCTATTGTGTGTACTTTTCTAATGATAATTTTGTGTCCATTATAGACTAGTTGTAGGTTTTTGAGGTATGAACCGATGCATCTGCGTCAATGTTAGATACTGAAATTTTGAAGCATGAATGGTGTATTTTATTCATCAACAGTACTGAATCCGATGGAGTGACTCCTAATATCACCGTTGGGTGGTACCAGTAGATCGTAATAACCCTTTCTGTGTTCGTCCTCAAGTGTTATCGAATATTAAGCGATTACCCTCAAATAATAAGCGTCAGTTCACTGAGTTAGAGATGTATAGGTTTTTTCAACCCTACTTGAACAATAAACTTTGATTAGTTGCTATCTGCTATCAACATCTGCTATAAAACGGAATGAATTATTTGAAAACGTTGAACTTTGCCCAAAGTTGCGTCAGTTCAAAATTGCCCCACTTGTTTTGATTAAGTTGATTGTTAAATGCACTCATCGATATATTAGTCAATTTTCTAAACCTAGATGGATGGGATAAGTTTAAACTTGTCTCATACTTGAATTATTGTGTTGCAGTTTATACCACTTAAGTCTGCACCTGTAATTATTCTCTGAATGTCAAACTTTGTTTTCCTAAAGCATTAACCACTAGCTGTGTATCAGGCGAATGAGTGATTTTTCAACTATAAAGACATGTAAGTAATCGATCTTCAAGGTTGTTCAATTTATATGGTGTTTTTGAATGTGGGGATGCAGTGCTTTTGATATGTTAGAATTCAGCTTGCATTTTGTCTGCACTATCTGAATGCTAACTGATTCCGGACTAGTATTTTATTCTGTTTCTAGTGAAATTAACAGAAATCGCCTGGGAAAAAATTCATATGATTAATATTGTAAGGCACTTTCGAATTGCATTTCGTTGATCATAAGTTCATTGACAAACTGCGAACCCCACAGAACGGTATATAACGCTAAAAACCTGTACGCACAAAAAGTGTCAAGGCTACTTTAAACAAGGGTGTGATACAAATGCATCGTGTTATATCGTGACACACTACTGTGGTTTTGGAATGTATTGACTTTGATATACATCTTTCAGCCATTGGGTCTATACTTCAGATCCTGCCTCAGCTACTTTAGTCATAGCAGCTGAGTATTATCAGTAAGCCTTCAAACAAAGTGGAGCACTTAAATGCCTGCAAATAGGTTGGGCTACCTATAATCACTTCTGCTGTTATTAGAAATGGATGTAGTGAAATCTAAATCATACCTGTTGATTGGAAAATGTCTCAGAAGACTTCTGAATGATGCCTTGGAGTTTGGAACGATGAGTTCTAAATTTTGGCTGCTTACCTTAAACACGGGATTTTCGACCGACGGGTTTGGGACTAGAATCGTAGCGATCTGCTTCAGTCTCAAAGATTTAGCATTATCATCCTTCACACAGTAAATGTGACTCATTGCCTGGTAAATGAAAAATGTCTTCCAGGTAACAGATGTGTAACTAACTAAGTTAGTTATAGTTTAAGTGAGATTACTGCTATTTACTAGAATGCAGGCAGACCAAGTCCCAAGTAGGATGAAATATGCGTTCCGAATCATCCAATAGCAGGATATAGCAAGTACAAACAAGGAGTAACGACTGCTTATTCAGAGTTGATGACTCTATGCCTAATCAACCGATGTAAGTAGCGTTTTCAAAGCTTACTTTTGTATTGGAGTGTTTTTTGAATGTCAATTTCTTGTTAGTTACGTGGACTTGGTCGGCAGTAACCACAGGAATTGTTCGGAAGTTATTTGACTATCACTAAGTAGCATGCATTCTGTATGAACTAGTGTGTTAATTATCGAATGTTGCTTTTGTCTTCCCTATATTCTTTACTTCTGCCATCGACCGTTATGCCTAGGGGAAATAAAGTAACTCAAGTTTCAACTACTTTTGTGCCTCATCTTACAAGAGTTGGATGTAGAAGCTATTGAGATTCTCTGAGTTCAGCCTATCAAATATAACTTAGTGGATGGATTCTCTCATCTGTTCTTTCAGTTACTTATTTCTCCGCACATAAAATCTTCGAATAAAGTAATTATTATAGTTACTGTCCATTGGCTTTTCTCACTCTTCCAAGTGGCAGCGTAATTATTACTGTCAGTTCATGAGAAACACTGTACTTCACCATAGGCACACTATTCACAAACCATCAATTCAAGCATAGGGGTGTTACTGCATTCCTGTTTTGCATTCAAATTCAAAAACAAGTACGCTACCGATCGTGGTGATTAATTGCACTATGATATTTCTTGTCTAGGAATAACCTTATTTGTTCACCTACCCAACTAAATTCCGTCTCTTAGGGAGTGTAATTTTTTCATGATTTTGTAGGCTTCATACTGATGAATTCAGACAGGCTTCAAAGTCAAATTCCTGCTGGTTGCAGTTTGCATAAGTGGTATATAGATGTGTTTATCAGTAACCCCACATTGATCACTTGGCAAAATATAATTATAATATAAATATATATATTTATATATAAATAATATAATATAATCAAAATATAATTAGCTGCAATGGTTGAAGCCTACTACTAAGTAATCGGTGTGTCATTCTGTTCAAATAATTATATTCTTGCATTAATTTAGTTTGGCTTAAAATAAATATCTATTTGGTAATCTATGTTTTACCTTGTGACCACTTTGAACATTGTCTAATTAGAAGCTTAACAACATTCTGGGATGAATTATGTCCGGACGACAATCCCAACAATCGGTTGTTTATTCCGCTTTGTGGGAAAACTGAAGATATGGAATGGCTGTATCAAAACAAATCATGCAAAATCATAGGATGTGATCTAGCTGAACTTCCTTTACGACAATTTGTTGATGAGCATAAATCGTTGGATATGAAGGAGTGTTTAGTTAAGTTTAAAAATGGCGAAGAGGTGCGGATGTTTCATGTAAGTTCCATCCAATATTCACTATAGGATAGTTTTGTTTCAGACTAGTGATAATCGCTTATGTTTGTATTGCTGCGATTTGTTTTCAATGGAGAGGTAAGTCATTTCTTAGTTATTTGTTGCATTATTATCCGATTCAATTGGGTAACTTTTATGGGATTTATGATTGCTTGTTGAACTATTGGAAACCAGGTAATACTAGACGAGTGATTTATTACAGTTATGGGCTTCTGACTAGTATTAATCTCACTCTTACTTTCATAATAAACAAATTTGTTCCCTTATGGTTTCGATTTCTAAATCTCTAAGCTGTACAGTTAGGCTGGTAGTGTTGACCGATGGGTCAGAATTTAGTCATCAGTGTTTTCTGACTTCATATTAAAGACATGGAATCAGTCATCTGATTTCTTAGACCGTAATTTATTTAACTGTTTTGAGAACTGGGGACTGTAGAGCTGATGTAGAGTGAATTGTGTGGGAATTCCAGCCATAAAGTAGTAATTTTTTTCTATTTTTGAAATAATCGGGTTTTCATTCACTGAGTCTGTTTCCCAGTTTAAATTTCCATAGACAAATTTATAGTATACCCTGAATTGCATTAAATTTTATATTTAAGGTATTCATGTAACGATGTAAAGCATTAACAGAAATGTATCATTTCGATAAATGATGTCGGCACTAGGAACATATTCAATGGGTAACTAACTTTCTTAATGTGTGTTTTTTTCATTTCTTTGTCTTCTGAGTACAAGTTTGAGTTTCAAAGTTTCACTAGTGGTGGTATTGTTTACTTACGGGTTGAACTAACCTCACGCCTAACCTTTCCTTTTTATCGAGCTTACTGTTGACCAAGCAAGGTTAAGGAGTGCTTCAGCTGGGAATCAAACCAGGACCAGCTGCGTGATTGACGAGCATTCAGTCATTAACCACCGTCGGTACTATAGTTTCTGTTTAATAAATATCTGTTTCCTAAAGGCGATACTTTTTAAGTGAGGATTTTAGTGAGAACTGAAACATATTATTACCTAGAGAGAAGAGTGTATTTCGATTTTTTGCCCCGCCCTCCCCATATTATCCGTCATCAAATCACTATTACAGTCTAAACTAGCACCATAATGCATTCACAATTGGCTACAGGATTTCGTTATCAGCTGACATCGGTTAGAGAACCATTGGAAAACCAGCTGAGAGTATTGGACAGCTGCTTCGTCAGTTCGGTTTTGGACTCTTCAACAGCACGCACCCGCGGGGTTGGAGCCCGAAACCTACTGGTTACAAGGCGAGTTCGTAAACCATTCAGTCACTGGGTCCCTATCCAATGGCTCATGAATTCCACCTTCTGCCAATTCACAGCATAGCGTGACTACTAGCCAATGTCTTCGGCGAGCATTTGTCCTCATACCTGATCTGTTGCACCTTACTGGTCACGATTACCCACTAGAACCCTAGGTAACTACCTACCTGAATAGGGTCAGTGGCTAGTGTGCATCTCATTGATACTTGCCTTGTGACGAGAAGGTCCTGGGTTCGAATCCCGGTTGGGTGCGTACTGTAAAGAGTCCCAAACTAGGACGAAACAGCTGTCCAGTAATCCCAGGTTTTCCAGTGGTTCTCTAACCGATGTAAGCTGATGATGAAATCCTCCAACCAGTCAATCAAATCCCTACAAACCAATACTTGAGCATTCAGAATTCTTGAATGAGAAGAGGTTAAAGTGCATCATATTTGAAGGTAAACGTACAAAAAACAGCAACAGCAATTTTCATTATATAACACTGATAATTTTCGTATTGCTATTTGAATTTGTTTGACTGTGTATAAACACCTGATGATATATCAGTATATTAACTTGTCTTTTTGCTTTTTCAATGTCCAGTGCTCCGGAAGAACCGTTTAATTTGATATGGGATCGAGGATCATTTGTTGCTCTTCCTCCAAACTTAAGGGCTGAGTAAGTTAGACATAGATAAGCAGATTTTCTATGATTCTGAATTTCATCTACTGTTCATCTAAAAATAGTGTTTTGTACCATTTGTTACATTTAGATTAAGTACATTTTTATAGAAACCCCAACCAATCTCTTAACATTGAATTAGAATTTTTAAGCGTGTATAGTGGGGTTTTTTCTACATAACTTGTAAGTTAACACAAATCTATGGAGTTCCTTATTTGCTAATTTTGAAGGGTCATTGGCCTAAGCACTCGACATTCAGCCACTCAGGTCATGGTTTCAAACCCAGCTCCGCATTCTGAGGTTCAGGCATCTAGGTAGTATCATTAGCACTCACTAAAACATCTGTGGTTTTTTGCCCGACGTGTATGGAAATGCAAGTGGTTATCGAGTCACATTTTCATTTCTGCATACAGCTACATCATGATAAAATATACGAAAACAGCAGAATGTGAAACAAACACACAAGTAATTATTTTCTTGAAAAATGCTTTATTTATGAATAAGAGCGCTAGTGACTTTTCACCATAGACTGAAAATTTGTTCTGTACCTGTTAAGGATGGGCAGTACAATTAGGCTTTTGACAAAACGTACATAGCAAATTTATATAAAAGCATGATGGCACTTTCAAAAGCAGTACAAAACGGTTCATTCTTACATACATATATACATACATACACACACACACACACTGTAGTCGCATTTCTTGAGTTACTTAGTGTTAAAATCTAGTCTTTAATGGATGATGATTGTAGCCACTGCGCGTAGCATCAAAATTAGAACAAATTAGCATGGAGACTTAATTCATAAGGAGAAAACGGTTTTATTTTTGTTCAGTGAAGAAATACCTCTTTCCAACAACTTCATTTTCAAACCAACTGTACAGTCGTATTTATATTACGGAAAAAGGTATTAAGTGGCACTAGAAACTGCTCAGTCAATATCGCACATATGATAAGAATAGCGATAATTAAAATGATGTACTAAGGGAGTGAGGCTGAAGTGGGTAAATTACAAAACTTTCAAAGACTATTAAATAAGTGAACTGGTATAAAGATTTTAAAACTGTTCGACTCCTGAGCTTCTTGTAAAATTTAACGGTTCTCACTCATCTATACTTTTCACTGTGGAAGAAGAGTTCAACTCCTCATTTCACTTCTTAGATGTGATGCTTGATAGAAGAGAGGACGGCGCTTTTAAAAGGTCGATCTACCGAAAGCCAACGTTTACAGGTCAATACACTAACTTCAACAATTGGGTACCTCTAGACAGGAAGAGAAATCTTATCGGTTCTCTGTGCTCCAGAATTCGGAAAATTTGCTCTGCAAATACGGTCGACTTAGAATTAGAAAGCCTTCGCACAACTCTCTTAAATAATGGATATCCTAGAAGATTTATCGACAGAAACACCAAGAAAGAAACCATTCTCGGCCAAATCACAGTGCTGAAGAAGACACTGTTCCTGAAATTATTAAAAGTTGCTTATCTAAATATATTAAAAGCTGTTTTTATGCAGCTGACTTACACCTAGTATTTACCAGCCGAAATATGATTTGACAATGCGTCAAGGACAAACAGCTCCTTATGTCCACTTCTAAGTGCATATGCTCATTCACATGCTCGTGTGGAGCTGATTACACTAGACGTTGTAAGCGTAATCTCCGTAAACGCCAAACACTAGCGGGTTTGGTTAATGAAAGGTGAGCAAAGGACGACAAAGTTTTCAATCTGTGAACACCTGCAATCAGGTTATTCAGCCTCACGTGATTTATCCTTCAAATCTAATCACTCCAAAAGCTTACATTTTCTCCACTTATGCTTAGCCGAAGCTTTAGCTATACATGGACATTACTGTATAACACTGTGAGACTTTATCAAAACAAAAATTTACCCATTATGGAATTATACTCTACCACAGTGCACAAGTTTTATTCTTATATAAATTATGTATTGAAAAACGTTTTGTCAAACACCTTTCTTTACCTTGGTCATAGTAATATTCTTTTATTTTATTCTATTTTACCAACTGAATTCATTCCACTTCACTTAATTTTCGTCGTCTTTATTGTTATCATCATCGTACTCTTAGTATTCCAGACAACACCTGACCTAAAATTTTAAAATCTTTATACCAGTTCACTTATTTAATAGTCTTTGAAAGTTTTGTAATTTACCCACTTCAGCCTCACTCCCTTAGTACATCATTTTAATTATCTCTATTCTTATCATATGTGCAATAGTGACTGAGCAGTTTCTAGTGTCACTTAATACCTTTTTCCGTAATATAAATACGACTGTACAGTTGGTTTGAAAATGAAGTTGTTGGAAAGAGGTATTTCTTCACTGAACGAAAAACTGTGTTTCTCGTTATGAAGAAATGGGTATATATCGCCATCAGAAACTTAATGTCAAGTATTCGAAAATTTTCTTTCTGGTACTGATCAATAACAGAGAATATTTATTAATTTTTCATAGTTTAATACTTTCGCTTGAAGTTAAATATGTGATTAGGTGGAGGAAAATCTTTTCCACTTAAGAGGTATTTAGTTAGCATGAAATGAAAACTAGCTCCGGCTAATAAACTAATCGAAATTTTGAAGTGCGTCAGGCAGGACCTGAAGCCGAACCTCCCGCATATCTGGTGAACATCCTGTTATTGAATCAATAATTCATGGAGTAAGCGTATAGTATCACCTTGACCTGGGTTATATTGTTTCGGTTAAGTATCGTTATTGATTTATTAGAAGGATAGAAATGCTTACTATCTTACTTCTTTCTCATTGCGGCCAGTACTTGGCGTCGATGACACAGCGGTTAGGACTCTCACCGACCATGCACATGGTCCGGGGTTCGATCTCCTGCCGACGTACACTTGATATCCATGGCTGGCCTGAAAAATTCGGGCTACCGATATCACACGTTGAAAATTTCATATTTGTATCAAAAATACGGCGTGGAATCAAGCTATAATCAATAATGATAATTTCATGGTGGATTATATACTACTGATTATACTACTGTTTGGTGCTGTTTCTAAGTAATGTTTAGTCAATAGTCTGTGAGTTAGGTAGTTAATCCTCTTTTCTAATGATTAGCACCCATAATAGATTGGAATATACTTGTTTTTCACTATTGAAGGAGTTTTCTTTTAACAGGACTCAACCACTTTTCTCTTGCTAAACTTATTTTGTGCACTTAGTAATGAGATGTTTTATTGTTGGTATTGGTGTTGTTTTTATAGCTATGTAGCTTTACTTACCAGATTATCTACTGCAAATGTTCGATGGTTACAAGAAAGTCTTAATTACCCACCTGGTCTTCACAATACTGCTCCATGCAGCTCAACTGAAGAGGAGATGAAATCATTATATGGTGAGATGATAGTTTAAATTTCAATTGTCAGATCTATCTCAATTAGTAATATTATGATTTTCAGCAGATTTTTTCTCAAAGACTGGTTTTCTCGTGTTTTTTTTTCAATAATTAGCTCATAAAGCAAAGCTCAGCTTCATTGATTATTAAGGCGCAGATATCTTGTGTTCATTTTAACTTTATGCTCTTTTGAACATTCATATTTGCCTTCTTTGTGTAAGTAATCTCAATTTTTGTGCACTTTAATTTTGATTGTCTTCGAAGTCATACACTGGTTGATTTTTGATGTCTATTAATGAATAAGAAAAGTCGTAAATTGATTGTAGATTGGTAGTCTTTGTATAGCTGATCAAAGTCAATTAGAGAATTCATTGCAAAAGTATCTTTATTCACCAATGTTCCTATTCATGAAACTGTTAATTTCATTTGCGATTACATCACAAGCAATGGGATAAACTTACCTATTCCTGTCACTTACATCAGAGACATCATCTTAATGCGTACAGAATATATTAGATTCTGTCTGTCTGTCTGTTTTCGACATAGAACTTTGCACAAATGTGCGGAAGTTCAAGTCGCCACATTCCGTGTAGCACGCGAAGCAAGAGAAGAAAGTACAAGAAAAGCATAATAGAAACAGTGAGCAGAGGTGTGAGACAAAGGAGTAATAACGAAGAACAAAACAGTTTCATTGGAGATCATAAGTCACAGGAGTGGATGCATCTGCGCCACTGAGAACGATTTTGAGCCATGTCACCAATTGTTTCCAACCATAGATTTTTACCGTCCCGAGGACCCCAGCCTGGAAGTCTACACCTTCCTACGTGGCTTAGACCAACTGTTGTGGATTTCATTGACTGGTGAGCCAAGTTTTTGTTTGACCGCCGCTAGCTTTTTTCCAGCCTGACCCTATATCCGCTAACATTGCTCGTCGAGGGAGGCGATGGCTTGGCATACGTAACACATGTCCTAACCATCTCAGTCTTTGTAGCTTCACGACTTCGTCGATTGATTTCCCCTGTTTACCTAGAACTCTACGCCTAACCTCAATGTTGCTCACCTTATTATGCCACTTTACACGGGAAATAGAACGCAGGCACCTATGATCAAAGACAGCTAGCTAGTCTTTTCATGTCTTCCACTCTCAGTGGCCAGGTCTCACAACCCATAAAGGAGGACGGAGCGGACTGATGAGCAGTACACCCGCCCTTTGGTCGATAGTCGAACATCTCGTCTACGCCAGAGTCGGCGTAAACTAACAAATGCGAAACGAGCCCCTTGTATTCGTGCTGAGATTTCGTCAGAGATCAGCCCGTTGGGGCTGGTGGTGGTACTTCCCAAATAAGTGAAGCGGTCAACGTGCTCTACCACTTCACTTCCTATTTTTAAACTAGGCGTCGATGTAGTCCAGTCCTGTAACATCATCTTGCATTTGGCGGGAGCGAATCGCATGCCAAACATTCGTAGATTGCGGCTCAAGGTGTTTAGAAGACTCTGCATTTCGTCAGCGTCTTCGCCTAGAAGGACTATATCGTCTGCATATTCCAAGTCAACGAGATTATTCCCCGGTAGCAAGTCAATCCCTGAGTCGCTGAAGTCACCTAGGGTTAAGTCCATTAACACATCTATGATGAAGTTGAATAGAAAAGGAGATAATGGGCATCCTTGACGGACACCACTGGTCGTCATCAGTTCAGATGACAGCTCGCCGTAAGCCCTCACCTGGCTGTATGAGTACGAGTAGAGTGCCTTAATCAGTGCAATATATTTTCTTGGAATTCCCTTTACAGCCAAGCATCTCCAGAGAACTTCCCGATCGACAGAGTCGAATGCTGCCTTTAGGTCAAGAAATATAATGACTGTTGGACGCCGGTAGGAATGCCTATGTTCTAGAATCTGTCGGAGGGTGAAGATATGATCAATACACCCTCTTCCTGGTCTAAAGCCTGCCTGGCTCTCTCGTGTTTGTGCTTCCCGAGCACCACTCAGTCTACGCATGATTATTGAGCCTAAGACTTTAGATACTATATTAGTCAAGCTAATCCCTCTGTGATTATCACAGGAAGACTTGTCTCCCTTCTTGTATATGGGGATAATCAGTGACTTACACCAACCCGATGGGACTTCTTCTGATTCCCAGACGCTGCCTAGTACCTCAGTTAATGCAGACAGTAAGCTGTCTCCACCGTACTTAAATACCTCTGGAGTCATTCCATCAGGTCCCGCTGCTTTGCCTAGTTTCAGATTGGTGACAGCTTTAGTAACCTCAGTTAGGGACGGAGGACCTGTGTCTATATCCCATTCAGGGAGGTGTTGGATGCTCGGAAGGTTGAGCGTGGCTGTGGGCAAATTAAACTGCTCCTCATAATGCTCTTTCCAACGATCCAGTCGTCTATCCTGGGAGCTAATTATAGTGCCATTTTTTTCCGAGATTGTCTCACTGATGATTTGTCTTCTCCCACCCGTTTCCCTGATGAGTCCAAAGAGTTGCCTGGTGTTGCCTATCCTCGAAGCTTTCTCCATCTCTTTGGCTTTTGTCGCCCACCACTGTTCACGGTCCTTGCGGAGACTTTTCGTAAGTTTCCTCTTGTGCAGCTTTCGCTCCTCATTGAATTCGGAGCTCGCCGGAATAAGTCTTCTAGCATCTATCAGTTCGGATGAGGCGGTGGAGATCCAGTGGTTTTTACTCACCTTTGGGTTTACCTTATTCACAGCTTTTACAGCTGTATCTATGGCTGCCTGGATATTTTTCCAAGCTTCTTCAGGGTGAGCACAGCTGTCGAACACAGATATGTGTTTAGCTAGTTCTTCCTGAAATACGGATTTAGTTTCCTGATCGAGCTGGGGACGTGATGGTTTTACCGCCAGCTGTTTCCTACGTCCGTTCAGTCGTAAGCCCACCCGGGCGCACGCACGCGAAACCTCTCTACTACAAATTAGATTCAGCTTCCAAGAAAAGGCATACAAACAAATCGATGATGTTGCGATGGAGAGCCCTTTTGGGTGGCTGTTAACAGATATATTCATGTCGAAATTGAAAAAACAAATGCAAGGTATGCTTGAAGAATTTGTGCTGTATAAACGTTATGTAGATGCTACTCTCATTACTGGTAATAATAGTAAATCTATTGAAAACTTTATTACCCTATTTAATCATATTCATCCAAATATCCGAGTGACTTCCGAACTCGAATCGAATAGCAAACTTGGTTTCCTCGATATTACAATGACCAGGAGAGATGATGGAACGATTCAGCGATCTATTTTTCGTAAACAGACATGGAGTGGACAATATCTTCATTTCATCAGTTTTGTTCCTATCCAGTATAAACGTTCCCTAGTGAAATGTTTGTTCTCAAGGGCCCAAAAAATATGCATGGGTGACACAGTGATGGATGGGTTTCGACAAATACATACAGTTTTATTAGCTAATGGTTATCCGGAAAACTTTATCACTTGTCACAGTAAAGAAGGACCACATCTCGTAAAGACAGCTTCTGTACCAAAGAAAGCTACCTTTATTAACCTACTAGTCAAGGGCGACCAGATTAAGCAGTTGACAGCCCAAATACTTCGGTCAGCCATCAAACCCGCATTCTACGTCGCCACATCTCTTTTTCTCACTTGCCGAACATTTTCGATCCCTGTACCTACGATTAAAGGACGAAATTCTGTGGACTCTACTTCAAACTGTATCTACAAGTTCACCTGCAGCTGCGGTGACACCTATATAAGTAGAACCAACAGAATGTTCCAATGTCATCGAAAAGAACGTGTTCCAAAATGGCTACTAAATCATATAGAAAATCCCAACGCGATTAATCTCAATAGAAATCCAGCATCATCCATTGCAAAATACTCATTAATGTCAGGTCACAAAATCAGTAGTAATGACTGTTTCACAATTATGTCACATTACTCTAATTCAGGGTTATTGGAGGTGATGGAAGCACTTTGGATTAATCACATAGAGCCTAAACTGTGTGTACAAAAAACAATAAACTTCAATCTTCGCCTACCATGGACTACATGACCTATTTAAATAAGATCGGTCATTAGTATGTACTTTTGGTTTTGTATTTAACTGAGTAATTGTCATGAAATTTATTTTATTATTGTTAACCAATGTTAGTTGTAAAGCGGTTGTAAAGAAACTACGAAATGATATCATCTCGCGAAATCTGTCTTCTAAATGTCTTATGCAAAAGTATTTGTTTTTTTATTTTAACTTATGGACTATTGATTAAACCGATAGTCAGTGGAATCAGGTACTCATCATTTGTGAAGATTATTCATTCATTTTTTCCAAGGTTCATTCCATCTTGAACATAAAGTGGTGATTGTGTCACTCCACTGATACGTACATATAATTTATTCCTTTCCTCAAAAACAAATGAATAGATAGTTACTAACATAGTATCAAAGTTTCTACAAATTATTAACTATATTCAAGCGTTGATTTGTATGGATTTGATTTTTTTTCCACGTTCGACCATGGGCTAATATCAATTAGAGAACCATTGAAAACCAGGGAGTGAGTACTGGATAGGTGTTTCATTCTAGTTTGGGATTCATTGACAGTGCGTGCTCATTGGGTTTCGAACCCAGGACCTCCCGGTTACAAGGCAGGCTCGTATACCATTCAGCAACTGGAACCTAACTCAACGGCCCATGAATTCGTGATTTTAATGTTACCACCAGCCAATGTCATCACTGGCGAGCATTTGTCCCCACTCCCGACAGGATGGGACCCCACTGGTCATTACTTCCCGCTAGAACTCCAGGAAACTCCGTCCTTAGGCAGCTACACACATCTTTTCCAAATCAGCAGTTCTTGAAGAAACTGAGTGTATACTGATTTATTTTCCCCGACCAAAAGCTGCTACCTTGACGTGGTGGTCGGGCTTGAACACCGAAATGACCTAATCAAGCTATACTGGCTGAGACTTATGTCTCTTGAGGTCCTAGCATGCCAGAAAAGTTGTTTGGATAGCGGTTAGACAAAAAGCAGCTACCCAATCCAACATTATGATACATAGAAACTCAAAAAATATCATGTCGGATCGGCCGGGGCCCGGATTAACAACGACCGCGCTTCCTGCTGCCGTGTCACAGGGCAGGAGTGATAAATATGCTACTGAGACACACCAAACAATAAAGAACGAACAAAAACAGGCCGCGTGTCACCTGGGCTCTGCGGTCACGCAACCAACTTCCACGGTGTGGGCAGCCGGGAAGTAACAATCGACCTCACAATCCGAGACAGATTTATTTTCCACCATCAGTAAGCCTATTTCTTTTTTTTTTGCATTCAGTGATATAAGTATTCTTGTGTTCTGTTTCTAGTTGTGTATAACAGTAAATTATCTTATCGATGAAGACGTATCAAAGTCCACAGATAATACCAGATGCTTATTTTATTTCACCGAAAATACCCATTAGTTCATGAAGAAAATAAAAGACAAATTCAGAGAAATTTTCTTTATCGACGAAATCATCTTCAGGGGCCGTACAATCGTATTTATATTTACCAGAAATGTATATTAGTCTATTATTTAGTAATACGGGGTGACATAATTGATATAATTATTCAGAAGTGGCTTTAGAAGTAAAAAGTAAAAGTTGTAAATTACGTAGTACTCAATGACACAAAGTTAGAAATTTGATAAGGTAAAAATTGCTACTGAGTGAGAATAAAGGTAGGTGAGCGTCAGTTTAACAAGTGTGAAAATGTGCAAAAGGAACATATGCGAGTGATAATAGTAAATTATTATTCAAGTAAAAGCAAACTAAAAGTACAATTGAAAATTAAGAAATTGAAATTTTTTTTCAATGAACGACTAGTGAGAAGGTTAAGACCAAGGTAGAATAAGAGACTGGACAAAATTTTTCTGTATGCAGAGTTCGGGGTTGTATTGACGAATTACCAGCGCCTCCGCCATACACAAATGCTGAAACCTGACGCCCTTTGTACCATTTGGCCTCACCTTGTAGATGATTTTAAAAGACGATTCTGGTGGAGCTACATAGTTTGAGTTCACCAAGTGCTCGAGAATTGAGCTAGTAATTGTCTTGCATTGTCCTTTTGCTAACCATACCGGATAATGTTCAGAGATGCGTTTGGAAAGTGTGCGCTTTGTTCGGCCAATATAACTAGCTCCACACGAGCAGGTGAATTTATAAATACACATTAAAGTGGCCTAAAGCGGCAGTTTGTCCTTCACACATCCATTGATCATTTGTCGGCTGTAGGAATTGATCCGTATCTCAGCTGTAAAGAATGCTTTCCTCAGTGATCTGCGCAAGCGATTCTTCAGGATCTCAGCTGCAACATCACTTTTAAATTCAACGCTCATAAATAGCAGTTTCTTCTGCACTCTCTGGGTTCTTTCAGGCTTTTGCTTTAACTTCATGTTTTTCTGGATAAATCTTGGGGGATATCCATTCTCTTCGAGGATTGTCTGAGTCGCTCCAATTCCCCGTTGATTATATCACCGGGACATATCCTTCTTATTCTTGAGGATAAGGAGTGGATCGGGTTTCTCTTTCTTCTCAAAGAGACCCAACTATGAAGGTTCGTGTACTGACCATTCCTAGTTGGTTTCCTGTAGATCAATCTTTCAAGAGAACCATCAGATCTTTTTAGAAAAACATTCACAAAATGGTAATCAGAGTTCATCTGTGATTCCGACGTGAATTGGATGGCCTGATGGCAGCTGTTGACCTCTTTGCCTATCAATTCGATATAGGTATTCTCGTCACATATTTTTTTTACTTCTAAAGCCACTTCTGAGTAATTATATCAATTATGTCACCCCGTATTACTAAATAATAGACTACTATACATTTCTGGTAAATATAAATATGATTGTACGGCCTCTGAAGATGATTTCGTCGATAAAGAAAATTTTCTTCGCTGAATTTGGCTTATTTTATTTTTTTTTCGTGAATGATAAGTCTCCTCCAGTTTCTTGTTCAAACTTACGCTAAAAGTTTTCAAGTTGTGCATAAATTCATTATCGTCAGATGGTGCCTTTCTCGACGGGCAGTGTTAGCTGATATAGGGTCAGTCTGGAAAAGATCCAGCGGAGGTCAAACAGTTAGTCTAAGCCACGTAGGAAGGTGTAGACTTCCTGGCTGGAGTTCCAGGGATGGTAAAAACCAATGGCTGGAAACAATTGGTGATATGGCTCAAAATCGTTCTCAGTGGCTAGCGCAGATGCATCCACTCCTTGTGACTTATGATTTCCAATGAAACTATTTTGTTCTTCTTTATTACTATTCCTTTGTCTCACACCTCTGCTCACTGTCTCTAATATGCATTTCTTCTACCTTCTTCTCTTGCTTTGTATGCTACATGGAATGTGGTGACTTGAACTTCCGCACATATGTGCAAAGTTCTATGTCGTAAACAGACAGTAGCTCAGTGACTGTGAGTTCTTAGTTCGGATTTCTCCCTCACCTACCTTAGTCTGATCCCCTGTGTGGTATCATCAAATGCAGTGATAATTGCAGCTTATAGTCTGATGCATGAAACCTGTACTCTGACTGTAGTGTCTTATCGTTCAAATTGGAGTATAAAGCGATAGAATATACTGGCCTTTTTAAAATAAATGTATAACTACTAGATCTATGAGTGTTCATATCTACTGTTCAGTGTTTAACATCTTTTACGATTACGATTAGCATTCTCCAGTATATTCCATCATTGTGTTATACTCAATATACCACCCGATTATATTTTCTATTGATTTTCTTTTACACAGATAAAAACTACAATATGAAGTTGTTGAGATATGAAGATGTTAAATCTCATATTTTCCCAAATGCAGAATATTGGTATGTGCGCTTATTACTACTTACTAAAAAACACTCGTGCTAAAAGCTTGTCAACTAAAGGCATTCTAATTACATATATATCCATATATGAGAGAATAAACAGTCATTTTAAATTGCGTAAAATGCCTTTTTTTCAACTGTCTGCGTGTATGAGCGTATTCACATCTTTTTTACTTTAAATAGTGTTGAATGCGGCGCGTAAGACAGTAAAACTCTGTAATGTTGTATGGGATATTGTGTCATTCCCTTTTACACTGAGTTGTTCTGCGTTACGTCTTTTAATTTTCTATGAGTTTACGTCTTAGCCTTCTTATTATTTCACTACTCACCGTGTGTGTGTGAATCTTTTAGCGGTATCGAAAAACTTTGTCTTCACTTTTAGTTATTCATTATTATTATTATTATTATTTATGTCTTCTAAATGTATTTGATATGTGTGTGATGTGAATTCACAATAAATTCGAAATAATTCAGAACAACTTATCTGTCTGTGCTGTTCTCTCCTTTTTTAGGCTTTTTTTTAGAATATTAAGCTCTAAATCTGGAAGACATTTGGAATATCTAAATTTATAGGAGAAATTCACTAGAATTCTAGTAGTCAGTTAAAAAGCATATTATTTATTATTACCTCCTTTAATTCCTAGAGGAACATAGGGCTTCAGCCAAACGTCTCCATTTCGTTCGGTTCTCTGCCAACGTTTTCACCCCACTCCAAGTTTGCCCACATGTTTTCATCTCCTCTTCACATGACCTCCTCCAAGTCACCGTTGGATGACCAACTCGTCGCTCCCCTTTCAGGTTCCACTCGAGCGATAGCTTGTCTGGGGATGTCACTTCATGGACTGTTTTCTCAGAGTATGGCCAGCCAATCCATCTCCATTTCTTCCTGCCTATTTGTTTCACAATCGGTTCCTGCTGAGTTGGTTCGCTCATTGCCAAAGATCCCTGTTTCTGATCTTTTCTGACCGGCCATCTGACCTTGAGCGGAGTATTGACCGAAGACAACTGTTAATGTAGGTCTGAAGTTTGTTTGAGGTGCTCTTTATGACGCGCCAAGTCTCTGATCTGTATAGTGAGTAGCACTGACTTCACATTGGAGTCAAAAATCCGGATCTTATTTTTGATGCTGAGTGCTGTTGACCTCCACACAGACTTGAGAGTAATTAAAGCCTGTCTCGCTTTTCTGATTCTTGCTTTGATATCCTTGTCGGTTCCGCCCGCCTGTAGTTGAAACGATGCTTCCCAGGTAGGTAGGTGAAGGAGGTTGTTTCTTTCAGGTTCCTTCCTTTTATGCTGATTGCTGGTGTTGGCCAGGAATCTTCATCACCTCTGTTTTCTCTGTGTTCACCTGAAGTCCTATCTTCTCTGGATGCTTCTTCTGCCGACTTGTTGCTTTTCATATGCATATTTCCCAGTTTGTGGGGAGTCAGACATATACCATCGGCGAAGTCCAGATCCTCCAGGTTGTTTTTTGTGTGAGTCCATTTTATGCCTGTTTCCTCATTGGCCGTTGTCTGTCGCATTATCCAATCTACTGCAATTAGGAAAATCACTGGCGATAGTAGACAGCCTTGCCTGTTTAATCCTAAACAGGATGATATACGATTTCATTTCATTTTATGGTTTCTCACTAGCCTAAAACAACTTTAAAATCAAAGCATAAAAGTGAATTTATATTCTTGAATCACTTCGACAAAAATGCCATCTACTTGTAGTAGATGATAACCTATTTGAAATCAGGGAAGTTTAGCAGTTTATAAGGCTGTTCATACGTTTTGGGAGCAGAAAATGAGGTTGAATGAAAAAAGAATAATGTTTCTTTATTCATTAAGTGTAGACAATTGTAGGATTTGTTATAGGCAAAAAGAGATAAGATAGGCAGAATTAAGATATTTTAGGTTCCTATACAAAGTAATAATCAAGTGATGTTATGGTTTACAAAATGTTTCCTGGGACAACTGTGAAAAAGAAGTATTCTACAATATGGAAGGAATAATTAGGTATCATTTAGGCATTAGCTGGTCAGACCTGTTACCTGCTTATTCGTCGGTTCTGTATTACTACTGATGACATGCTTTTACGGTTGTCGAGGTCAGTAACAACAGTATGCTCATACAATTATTCCCATGACAAATTTGAACAACGCAATAAGATACATTTTTGCATGAGAAGTTGAATTCGTTTCATTTCATAGTAACCTTAATAACAACATAAACTAAATCAGCAATGAAAGTGAAATGATTTGAACATATTCTAACTGAATAGCCGGTTCATTTCATAAGAGTAGAATATCATGACGAAAATGGGGACGAAGTACATACTATACAAGAGGTAGGAATAGTCAAATTAGAGACCTTATATATTGTACAGAGAAGAATTTCCTGTTATTTAATGGTAATACATACACAAGTGTAGGTAGCAACACAGTCACGTGCGAAGCTATCCAAACGAAATGAAAGAGTTCAGGGCCATGAAGATATTAGGAATTATTAAGGAAGTGAATGGATTTAACTGTTGAGTCACATCATAAAAATAAAATTTTGACATGTTAGGCTGAAAGAGTCAGTGCTTATCAAAATAGAGACAAGTTGGTAACAGTTTCCTTTTGCACAAATAATCAGAGTCTTATTCATCGGATGGTCAGAATTAGAAGTGGTCATGAAGTGCTTCGTCTGTTCGCCACCTTAAGATATTCCAATAGGTTGTTCTGGTGTCTTGTATTATCCAGGTGAAGAGCTATGGCGCTATTAAATGCCACTGGACCTCTGAGACGTAAACTTCTAGGTACATATTCAAAATTCCTCGTAGTCAGTTCTAGTGTAAAACCTTTGTTTGTATGAAGAGAGGCTTTTATCGAAAATATGAAATAATTAGTCCCTTTTATAAATTTGGATATTTTTTTTAGAAGACGGAGATTTGGTTGGTTTTGTGCAGTAGATTCTGCACAATCTGATCCTTCATAGAGTTACTTGTCAAGTCAGTCTTTATGAAAACTAGAGCCAAATGAAAACACACAAACTGACATAAAGTTATAAAGAATAAGAATAATTGACACTTCGTTTGGTTATCAGTTTCGCAGAGTTCATCTGTTTTCCTAACCACTTCGGAATATGCTCTATCACCCTCATATGCGAAGTGCGAATACTCCTCCCTTTGTATGTGTCCACACACGTAAGTTTAAAAGAACACCATATAATTTTCCAGACCGTAGATGTTACGAATTTCCTGAAATAATTTGAGTGGCGAATCACTACAAATTATTTAATATTATCCCAGCGTGTTTAAGAAAGAATCAAAAGAAGATTTTTCTGAATGTTTCGTTGTGTAAGCCATAGCTTCTTCAGCAGAATTATTCGTAAAAGGAAACCGCTTCCATGCACTATTAAATTGTTAGATGAGCTTTTCACCCTAAAGTATGAAGTAGTATCTGACAAAGTGAAGTTGGAATTTCACGAATCTTGTCTTTCACATCGCATGTTCCCGAAGACAGTTTACAAATCTCTTCGATCCTCTAAACTGCGACCAAACTGTCCAAATTTTATTCGTCTAATCAAGTCTCATACTGACAATTCCTGCGAGTAGTTGTGCGGAATAACAGAACTCCATTTATTACCTTCAAATATATTGTCTGATTTTTCCAAATTTGCCGTTAATGAAACCCAAGGAGAATACTAGAATGACTGCTTCGATCTAGTACCAAAGACTATCGGTTAGACTTACTTCCATTTAGGGTTTATTTATAAAAATATTCAAGAGTGCTTATTAAAATACGCTGAGGTGATAGCTTGAAGTCACCCATTTTATTATTCATAATAGTATCATACTTTCACTGTGTAATTGGACTTTGATTTGTTTATCACTCTAAAGATTGCGTGTTAAAAATTGATGGATTGTACTCGCTCAGCTTTTTAATTTTGACTACTGTGGGAATACACTTTCGTACTTCTTCTCAAGTGCCTTTTGATTAACGTTGTGGATGTCGAGTAATCGCAACGTTCGGTAACAATCTGCCAGCTGGTCATTCAATGGAGCACATCAAGAAATACAGCAGATGGTTCTTCTGAAAGGTAACACTGCCTATGGTTAGTACCACCTTTCTGTCAAAAAGTAGCTTCAACGAAACACCTACATTCCTGCCGCATGAGCCGTATCAGTCCTAATAATAATTCATTTTCAGATCACTAAGGTATTCTGAGCTCCTCCAGGAATTACCTATGGCTATGAAGGATATAGAAGTTGTATTTATAACTCATATTTTTAACCATTTATTATTAAGTAGCTTGTCTAGAGGGACTTGCTAATGTTTAGGTTACAATGCTTGACTATATGTATTTACTGCATTTTACTGTCCGTGAAGGGAAAGTCTATAGAAATGAACACGAAATCAAGCTTTCAATAAAAATTATTAGGAATACTGCGAATTGTTGATGAGAAGCTGAGTCAAGGAAAATACTCTGAACGGATATATACAAGTGTTACTCCATTTCCATGGTTACTGTCTTATAGATGTGTGGACCATATTTCAAAGTTCAGAATGACGCCAAAACATGAGATAGTCATTTGCTTGGTGCTATACTTGACTAGGAGGAGAATTTATGTGATAGTGGAAATCACGGAGGAATGCTGTCATGAGTACAGAGTGAGAATTTGTCAGGGTCCAGTAACGTCAGTCAACCTGGTCACAGCAATTCAACACTGTCAAAATGATTATGGCACACAACTGAGTATGGACTTTTGCTTGTTATTACTTTTCATTTAATGTGCCTAAAGTTTTGTTTACCATACATTTCTTATCCCATTTGAATGAAAATAAATTTGCTACCATGGAGGCTTGACTTATCAATGAGATCAGAGAAAGTAATTGGTGGCATAATTTGATTTAAGTGAAATGTCGTTACGATAGCTACAACTCCATCTAATCAATTATTCGTCTCATGTAGACTTCATTTGGAATTACACTTTAACACCCGTATTTGTACGGATTGACATTACGCTGTAAGTGAAACAATAGTAATTTACTGCCTTTGAATGTTAGAGTAACTTTAGGCATATGTACAGGCTTGACTAAAGTACTTATAATTCACCAGTTATATCGATCAATAGCGTTCGTACAGAATTACACCTACGCATAGCAATAAGTTCATGTCCTAGGGAGCACTGGTCTAGCATGCCGTCCTCCCATCTCAAGCATATCAAACAGAACACGGGAATGTTCGATAAAAAATTTTATTCCACTGAAATGCAAACAAGTTACACATATAGGCTGAGCACATTGCAGGATGAAAGATCTCGTTTGGGAAGTATCTCCCATTTTTCGACGGAAACTGCTCAGCATCATAATCACATCACGTTTAAACTCTTCCAAAGTAATGCGGTATCACAAACTGGAACGAAGATTATCTGCATGGTTATAAGTGAATGAGTGAACTTAACTTCCCTTGTTATTGTATTCAGAACCAACTGCCACAGCTTTCAATGGACGTTTTTGGAGCTGGTAGTCATTAGTGGGCAACTCGAAGGCGCAAATGGTTCGGTCGTGTACAAGTTCGAAGAAGACGAACGAAAACGAATAAAAAGTACATAATAATTTTGTATAAAACATTTGTTTATAGACTTGTATCATTCTACGCTTTAATTGCCAAACAATATAACTTCCTTCTTAAAATACTGGTGTTTTGGAGTTAGAGTCGAAGAAAGCACATAGTACTTATCGGTGCGGAGCGTCTTCGTAACAATAGGAACTTAGGGAAAAGTTCCTTGACAGTTTTTATTCGTTTTCTGGAGCGGCTTCTGTGTCAGATTTTATTCATCTGTTCGTTTTCTGGAGCACCTTCTGGAACTTTTCCGGGTGTACTTACTGAGTCTGCAGCCAGCTTCTCTTTGGACACGGATTATCAACGCAATTTGGACCATTGGGTGACGTTGGGTAGTACCCGGGTCAAGGAAGGGAGTGTCACCATGGAAGCAGACAAAAAAGTAAGCGACGATGAGTTGCCTGTTAATTGTAATGATATGCATGGTGCTTAGCATGATGAGTCTGATGATTACGCTTCGCCGTTCAGGGAAAGTAGTGCTTTAAGGCTCCCCAAGTTTGAACCTCGGTACTTTGATGGAAACCGAGCCGACTGCCCACAGTTCATCAACCAGTTTGAGGTCATGTTGAGTGGTTTTGTATTAAATGACGAAATGAAGTTAATGTATTTGTTGAGATATTGCACTGGTGTTGATGTAAGGGCCATATAGTGTTGCAAGTTTATGTCCCCGAACGAAAGATATACAGAGGCTACCGGATATCATAAATGGTTTTCCATACCTTTGACGTAGAATCCAAAGTCACCCAATGGTCCAAATTGCGTTGATAATCCGTGTCCAAAGAGAAGCTGGCTGCAGACTCAGTAAGTACACCCGGAAAAGTTCCAGAAGGTGCTCCAGAAAACGAACAGATGAATAAAATCTGACACAGAAGCCGCTCCAGAAAACGAATAAAAACTGTCAAGGAACTTTTCCCTAAGTTCCTATTGTTACGAAGACGTTCCGCACCGATAAGTACTATGTACTTTCTTCGACTCCCAGCGAGCATTTTTTTCGGGCGCATTGCAGACTTTTCGGGGCGACCTGATGAGCGGTTATTGGCTACAAATCAACCAATGGGAGTAACCCAGATGTACTTCCTCAACCAATGACAGTTAACTTTTGAGAATTGCGTTACAATGAGTCTTAATTAGTGATTAATAATACATCATTTAAAATAATAAACTCTTTTGATATGAACAATCAATTAAATGTACTTTTACTATCTGAATAAATCACCAAAGGCCCCTCCCTGAGAAATCTTTTACTGCACTGAAATCCTTCGAAGCGGCGAAATCCACCCTTTTTATTTCCATTGCTGTGAGTTGTCTGCCTGTTTGTCAACCTTCTTTTTTACGAAGTTTTCCAAGTAATTACCTCAGCACTTTTACTTTTCTAAAACAGCTTTCAATCCCTTGTAAACGTTGTACTTACCTCAATATTGGTTGGTTATCGTATGCCGACAACCACGGGATGAAAACGAAACGAAGTCGATTTTCCCGCTCAACCTGGAGGACAATTGTACAATTCAATAACTATACTGCCTAGTTCAGACAATGTGTATTTATATATATATCAAATATTTAACTGTTGAAACATTATTAACTTGTAGACAATCTACGATTTGATACTATATCATACTTGATCGTGCCTGTAAAAATGGCATGCATTTTCATGTAAATTTATATGTTTATATGAGAATATACATTATTATTATTAGTTATGTTTTATATTGCAACTATAACGGTACTGGCCATTTTTATTATTAGGCATAACGTATAAGTTGTGTAGACTGCAGGAATCCGTTTTTTAACCGTTTTTCCGATTTCTTCCAGGGAACATGAGCTCTAAGAGTTCTCCGTCAAGCATCACTAATACACTAAATGACAGCAGACCACCAGCTAATGTCGAACCATACCGCCGGAAGAATTCTAGACTTCGTAAGTTTATTAATCAATCTCCTTTGACGATGCAGCGCTAGTCAATTGTGACTTAAGACGATATAAGTCAAAATTCTATCGGCAACTCAAAAAGTGCAATCTAGTTTGGAAGAAGAGTGTAGAAGGTAAGCTTGTCCTTTCATATTAATGTACACAGAATTATATGCGAAAAAACCTGAAAGTGAACCACAGCCTGAAACAATGCCAGGAAACATGGTTACTCCCCAACAAATTATCGTTCCAGTTGATGTTCCTTGTAATAGCATGGCACCTCCACCGTCATTGGATGAACATTTACCGAATGAACAACTGCTGCAACAGAGGAAGCTGACGAAACCGAGTGCACTCCAGTGGATTTTGTTCGCACCGTCGTCTACAGATGCAAGATGAATATGAGTAATACTCGAATTTTGCTGGAAGAATTAAGGCCCCATTTTCGTGGCCTGCCGATTGACCCTCGGACATTAATCAGGCCTAAAGACATTTTTGAAAGGAGACCAGTTGGTCCTGGAATATATATTCAAATTGGTCTTCGTCGTCAGAATTTATCTCGCTTAAGGTCAAGGTAGTTGAAGAGTGAACGACCAATTCATGGTTGTTTGCTCAAAACCAACTTCCCCAATTTTCGCGGAGGCATCAATACGACAGTCATCGTCTCATCGGTCGCTGTTCAGAAAGAAGTCAGTAGCAAACCGTCAGAAGTAATATTGTGATTTATTATTTTAATATTTGTTCACAGACCTTAGTTGTAACAGTGTTTATATGTTGGTGTTACAATAAAGAATCCTCAAGCGGCCAATCGGTGTTTTGGTTTTCGCGTCCGTTATTACTAAGCGTTTCTGAGAAACTTCAAGGAACAGCGGGAGCCCGAGTGCAGCAAGAGCTGGGCATTGACGGTTTACGAGACGTGGCTGACACGGGCGTTGACAAGGTATTCCTGGTAGGAGTCCACTGTGGTTCGTGTAAACTTTTAAATATACACAGTTTTTTAGGGACACTATCATCGTATTAGAAAACATTTGTGTTAATGTTGTCACATTTCCCAACAATCATCGCATAGACGTTGCACTTAAATCCGTCATCCGTGACACACCAGCAAGAGCACTTGTTAAGCAAATAAGTGGTCACAATTCAACACAGGTATGCGATAAATGTGAGGCTTTATGCTGTCGTGCTAATCATCACATGGTTTATCCTACTACATGTGCTGCCTTTAGAACAGACATGTCTTTTCGCAGCCAAACTTTGCCATGCCTCCATAGGGGTAAATCTCCTTTTGAGAGAATACATGTAGACATGACCGCTGTTTTTCCTATAGATATCATGCATCTCATATACTAAGGTGTAGTTCGAAAGTTGATTGGCCTGTGGAAATCGATGGCCACATCTAGGGAAGATGGCGTGCATACTACGATACTGAACACTGTTAACTGCAGACTGCTCAGCTCACGCAAGTTGACTCCTTATGAATTCCAGCGTAAGTGTCGAACATTAGACGACGTTGACCGTTGGAAGGCAACGGAGTGTAGGCTTTTCCTTTTATATTTAGGAGTGGTATACCTTAGAGACGTATTACCACCTTGCTTTTATGGGAACTTCCTCGATATATTCTTGACATGTTACATCTTAAGTCACCCGGCTTATTCTTCCTATTACCTAGATGACGTGAAGGGTTTATTGTTGAAATTCGTCGGGAACTTTAGGTCATTATTTGGCGAGGAAAACATGGTAAACAGTATCCATGGATTACTTCATATTTGTGAGGACGTGAAACAGCACGGACCACTGGACACTTTCTCATGTTTCCCATTCGAATCTTACATACGTTTTCTCCAGACTCTAGTCAAAGGTCCCAATAACCCAGCAGTTCAGATAGGTAAACGCATAGGAGAAAGATGGTTAGTCGAAGCTGATTCTGCAAAATCATTGTTGTCTCTCTAGGAACTATTAGCAATTTACATAAACTAGGTAATACTGACCGACGTATCACAGTAAACGCTATCACGGCTTCAACGTTGGTTCCATAACAGTCGGGACAGACTGAAGTCGAGGATTAGAAGGCGACAGAGTTCCACATTGGTAGGTCTTAATTTTTCCAAATTTCATTTTTCAGATCACCGTCGACGTCAACAAAGAAAACCGACCAAACGCCGAAAGCACACGGATGACTTTCCTGGTGATTTATATGATGTTTTACTTTAGAAACATATCTAAAGATTTTGAATTCTTTTGCCAAGATTATTAAATATATTTTCAGTTAAAATCAACTGCTTTTTGCTAATGTGAGTCGTTGAGCTACTGCCAGTTTGTTGTTTTTTGAGGCGACCTGTGTACATAATAGATTTCACTGCGATTTAATTGTCGACTAATTGTTAATTGCGGAACCGTAGACACGTTATCCCAGGTTGCAGTTTGTCATATTAAGTTAGGGCACATTGCAGATTTTCGGGGCAGACTTAGGGCGCATTGCAGACTTTTCGGGGCAGACTTAGGGCGCATTGCAGACTTTTCGGGGCAGACTTAGGGCGCATTGCAGACTTTTCGGGGCAGACTTAGGGCGCATTGTAGACTTTTCGGGGCAGACTTAGGGCGCATTGCAGACATTTTGGGGGAGTCTTCGGGACAGTGTCCCACGTAAGTAGATTTACCCGAAGTTTTTTGCCCCAAAAAGTCTGCAATGCGCCCGAAGGTAATGCTAGCTGGGTTCTAACTCCAAAACACCAGTATTTTAAGAAGGAAGTTATATTGTTTGGCAATTAAAGCGTAGAATGATACAAGTCTATAAACAAATGTTTTATACAAAATTATTATGTACTTTTTATTCGTTTTCGTTCGTCTTCTTCGAACTTGTACACGACCGAACCATTTGCGCCTTCGAGTTGCCCACTAATGACTACCAGTTCCAGAAAAAAACGTTCAATATTGACGTCCATTGACAACAACTGACTAAGCAAATGTATCTGGTCGTTAGTCGCAAAACACTCGTCAGTGTATTTCAGATGTCTTTGTCCCAATGCGACTACATCTGCCTCCCAATGAACATAACTAGCTGAGAGACCTGATCACGAATCGACATTACTAAAGATTGACATAGATTAAATTCATTTACATTGGTTAACCAACAATAGGATTAAAACACATGACCAGATATGGCTTAAGTATTCAATAAATTCAGTTATCATAGCTTACACAATGTTTACGTGTGGAACACAATAATGGTGCTGAAAATATCATGCAAATAACGCATATATATTATCGTTACCTGATTGTAATTGTGCCATTCAATCATACTACAATAATACACTTAACAATACTTCGTTGGTAGTCTAGGCGACAAAATATTAGGGAGAAACATATAAGCTAGATAAAAGTTCCACAAAATTGTTTTACTACTATGCACTATGTCATTCACATATTTTTCCTCTGCATGTGAAGGTAGTGTGTGTAAAAAGTCGATACCGTTAGCATTTTGTGAGGTTCTGACATTTTGAAAATCTTCCAGTGCGTTCGCAGCTTCTTACACATTTATTGCTTTCACTAGAGCTGAATATCTGCGGTGAACTTCAAAAAGGGCTACCTTAACGAAGCACATTATTGTCACAGCTTTTCGGAGTCAATTCGCAAGAAGCACAGAATTTTAGACTAAGTGGCTAGGAAATTACTGATGGAGAAAATATTGTACGTGAAAATCAAAACTGAAGAAACGAATTGGGACTCACGGGATCGTAGTCACTGATAACCACCATAAAGGCTAACCAGTCTCAAGAGAGCGTACAACGAAAAATGCATTGTGTCTGCATGAAACTCAGTAAAACAACGTTAGAATCGTTAAATGCTACATTTATATCCATCATAGTTGCTCGCAAACCATGCGTAACTCAAGCAAACAAAACCGTGCATAATAGCACTTACCTGCAGCAAATCGAAAATCCATTCGACCACTACTGTTCTAAACTATGTAAAACGAGAAAATCAGTAGCGAGGTAAATTTATACTCATCCGGCCAAATGAAATGTGCGTCGGTGGCACAGCGATTACGATTCTCGCGGGCCAAGTACATGGCCCGAAGTTCGTTCCCCTGCCAACACACACCTGATATCTACGGTCGGCCTGCAAAATTTGGGCTGGCGATATCACATGCTGAAAATTCCATATCTGTACTAAAAAATACTGTGCGGAATCACGCTGTAATAAAAAATGAAGCTTGGAAACCTGGTTAAGCATACTTAAAGTTACTCGTCATATAATATTTGAGGAAAAGTCTACAAATGCGTGCCAGGTTGAGGAGTTAGGCATTTTGCTAAGGTGTATGTTTATCAGATCAGATGGCGATACAATAGACATGCACGTTATCTCGAGTCGAGGTAAGAAAGCAACACCGGTATGCGGACTCCCAGAATACTACAGAACACAAGCTCAGTCAAGGTTGAATTAATGTGACGCTTTTCCCAAAAATACCCCTGAAACCTCCTGAACTCTTTAATATGATGGTGCTTATAAGAATAAAGAGAAATCATCAGATGGAATATTGTTTTTCGTCTGGAATTCACGAACTGACCATTCGATTTATCCCACACACTCAGATACGACATGAGATTTCTTCACACTGAAATTTGATTAAGCTAAACACTTCATTACTTTCGGTAATGTATACTGAGAGTATTTTCAACTCCCGTGGTAAATGACTTTGTGAACTGATACATGTAGGCATGTTTGGTCGATAAAGAATTTTAATTGCTCTGGGACCGATTCTGATATAAAGCGCTAAATCTGAAGTGAGTGGGGAGGACTTTGTAACATACATCTTCATGTCATAGAATTCTGAGTGTGGTGTCTCTTTCTCATAGTTGCCAATGAAATGTCTAAATCCATAGTTAGGATGCAAAAATTTTGTAGAAAAGACTGCAGGTATGAAGAGTGCCACTGACAGTTAGCTCTTTGCATACAGTCGGAGTAATGTTAAAACATACTCATAAATTCGGTTTCTGGGATATACTCCGACTAGTTTTTGTCAGTAAATGCTGTTTGATAGTCATATCTAAGCAACAAACCTCGAAATCAAGGTATACAATCACATGTTAATGGTTTCATTGAGCCATAATCTCAGGGGAAATTCATCTCCACTATTGGTGATCAAAAATATTGCAGCATTAAGTATACAGTTAGTGGAAATTGTAAAACAGACAATAGATTCATAATAATGATAATAAAGCTGAATAGATTCAGTTCTCATAATCACCGCGACTCATGCGTGTAATCATACCGTGTAATGATTTAGTGCATTAATTGGAACAACAAGGAAACTTAAACGAGTAATTGCCTTCTCCACTGCACTGTACTTGCAATAATCGTGACAACCACCTTCGTTTGTTATCCTATCAGTCAGCTTAGTACACAATGGCACAATATTATTAAAGTTGAGATATTTTTGTACATTTAATTCACATAACCCATAGCATACTGCACCAATCAGTGCCAATATACATGAAATCCACTTAGAGATAACCTTTCAACTTACTATAATTCCTTTCCATCCACAGATAGAGTGAAAAGCACATCTAAATGATAACTTAGGTTCCCACAAACGATTCTGATAGCATTTGCAAATGATTTCCAATTACTGAGAGAATTATTTTGTCAAAAAAGACTGTTCTTCACACGAAAATAGGCTGTATTGATATCCTGTGACATGATCATGTCATCAAGACTTCGAAGTCTTCATTGGATGATACTGTGCCGAAAGAAGCAGCTTCTACATGGAGTAAACGATTTGTGTAAATGGCATTACCCTCTAACTATCCTATCTTCCTCATTACACCTATATTTTGATACAGTTCGCCTGAAACACTAATCATTGCAACCCAGATGCTAAAAGTGTGTCGCAGTAGGATCACATGACGCGGACACCAACATAACTAGCCGAAAAGTGGGAATTTCCCTCAATCTAGATAACATATACCACAATTTTATTAAAAATTATCGGCAAAAAAAATTTCCAAGCGGAACTTCAACAGTACGTGATAAATAAGTCCAGCCATGTGTCGCTGATTTCGTAAGAAATGTTCTGTTGTTATTTGAATATTAGTGGCGCTCAATTGAACGGATGTGCTCCGGGTCATGACTTGTTTATATGGTTAACGCATTTTTACCTGTGATTTCCTGCCAGCTCAGAGATAATTTTGGATAACTTGTATCCAAGTTTTAGGAGCTGTATATTTTATCTCTTCATAATGTTCAGAAATACATTCCAGAGTGGCTTTTTGTCCATACTGTTCAGTGTAGGGACAAAACCCCTTCAAATTTGGGATAAAAAAGTTCGCTTATTGGGTTCTTGAAATTTCCGAATACCTAAATATAACTAGGTTCGTAATGGACACATTAAAAGGATAACAGACAGTGAAATACAGTCTTTGGTTTTGGAGTTGTTAGGAAGCAATGTCTCGTATGTTGTTCATAAATTTTCATTTTGTCATGTAGGAATACGTATATAACCTGTCCGGCAGACCCGAGGAAAGCATTAGGCGTAAAACTTCCATTTCTTGTCCTCATAGTGAAAAATCTGAACAAGTATTTCACGTTTGAAATTGAGGTATGCCATTTTATGACCGCCCCATTGTTTTTTTTAGATATTGGACGATGAAGGTGTCAAAAGACGATTTAGAGCAAGCAACTATCAAAGCACTACTCGTGTAAAGCCATTCATATGCACTATGCCACTGCGTCTCGAAGCAGATTGGAATAATGTATATTTTAATGTCGCGGACTTCACGAAACGAGCCTACGGAACTAATTTTGTGGAAGTATTACGCGTCCAGGTTTGTGGATTTACACGTGTTTCATAGACATGAAAGAGTCGCAAGATTCTGTGATTCTTGCAACTGTTATCTGCATAGCTTTTCGAGAAACAATTTTAATTGAAAAAAAGATATAATCCAATCATTCTGTGGAAAGTTGCCAACGAAACTTATTACGTTGTTGTGTGCTCATTGGGGAACTCCTAAGAGTCGCTGTTGTAGCTGTGGTCCTAACAAAGAATTTCAATGTCACCATATTAGACCACTCGATTGGCGACAAATAATACAAGGATCTGTAGTTAAAGACATAGTCTTTTCAGATCTTCCACTTTCATTGGCCATGTTTGAAACTTTTAATGTCTTGTGGTACATATGGACTAAAACACGACATACAGCCAATGGGTCCCGGGAGCATCGACTCATGACCCACCTACTCTACTCCGGGCAACTAGGTAGTATCATCAACCCCTACACAGTAAGTATGGTTCATAGCTATTAACATAAGGTCCGCAAACTGATCCAAAACAATCTTCGTTGGGTTTTTGTCGTTTTCTAAATCAGCCGCTTCCTGCTCTCTCAACCAGTTCATAGTCAATTACTGTTATAGAGACTAGACACTGAGCAGATAGTTTTCAACCTGCACAAAGTGCAGGAGTTCAAGTTTTCACACCGTATAGTATTCAAAAGTATGAAAAAATAAAAATCCAAAGGAATAATAATGAAGGGAGCCACTATGACAAACTAATATGTCTTTTTTAAGATGTGTGGGTCCCAGTAAAGTTGCAAGTGCGTATGTCACGTGTTCATCTCTTGGAAAACTCTACAAAACCGTTACGTGTACTACAGACGAACGATCATACTTTTTAATTAGGGCTACTTCATCTTGTACAGAATTTTCCCATGAAATTGTTCGTCCATTATTCGTAACAGCAGTGGGATTAGACTGGATGCTATAATCTGCTATTTCCATGTAATATCTGCTTCCACAATATTCTGCAGATAGCTATCAGAGGCGTATGTGGTTGTGTAGATCTCTTATTTTAAAGGCTGTTTGGTCTTAATCAGAGTCAGCATTATCTTGAAGTGCAGCAGCCTATAAGCTAACCATGTCACACTTAAACAGTAGCCAGTGTAAGTGTATTATGTACGCTGCACCACTAAAGTTCTTTTGAGAATTTTATAGAAACCAATGCTCATCCTCTCCTTTTCCAGTGATTTCCTTGAAGTACTCGGGAAGTTGTGATCGCGTTACTTAGCGGGATTTGAATAGGTTGGAGACTACCTTCCGATAAGAGAAGCTATTTTGATACTGGCGTAAGTGATTTTGCTATGTGCTACCGACTTCGTCTCACAGGTTTGTACATTGCTCACTTTTTTCAAGCCTCCGGACTGGTCGAAAAAAGGAAACATATAATCCATGGGATGAGGAGTATTTGTGTTTATATAATATGTGACCGGGGTTTGGGAAATCACTTGATTCAGTAGCTCTAGTGCTTTATACAGTATGTTTTCAGGTGGATGTGTGATGGGGTTACGGGTTTAGATTTGACTTTACATTACATTTTATATAAAACCAATGGTTTTTAGTATGTGTTAAGTAAAAGATACCAAGTGAATAATACTTTCTAACTTTTGCTTACTTTTAGATTCATGCTAACTGTCGGATAAGACGTATATACTTTTGTGATCGCGTTTATTCAGATGAAGAGCTCCCTGCTGAGTTTAAATTATACCTTCCTATTCAAGCAAACAAGAACAGTTAAACAGATATTTTGAGTTCTGTGTAAAATTTTTAATTTGTATATCACTGTTTCTATGAATGCCTAATAAGAATATTACAATATATGTATTGGCAATCTTTGGTATCGTTTTTGATTTTGTTATGTTGGAAAATATCTAGACGTGCGTTTTA